>CM066042.1:62749261-64242119 GCA_033557465.1 Ichthyophis bannanicus | reverse complement strand
GCAGCTCAATGGACCTTGGCCACACAGTGGACTCAAGCATATGGAAGCTGCTATCCGACCGCAAAATTAGCTCACCTAAAGCAGTCTATTTTGGTCCCCTCCAATGGTGGACATCCAACAAGAATATAGTTGTTGGGGGCCCCATCCAACCTTTGTTGCCGCGCAAGCAACCCTCACAACAGATGCCTCCCAGACAGGGTGGGGAGCTCATCTTCAGAACCTCTCCACTCAGGGCACTTGGTCCCCAGCCAGGAGGCAACCCTTCATATCAACCTCCCTGGAAACTGCGAGCACATTTTACCTTGCCCTCAAAAGGGGTCTTCTATACCCTCCTTGTCAACCTGCCTGTCCTAGTTCAGACAGAACAATCAGGTAGGCGCATGTTTCTAATTATAACAACACAAGGAGGACAGGCTCTCTGTCGCTTGTGCAAACGAAGCTCTTTCAGATTAGGAGCCTGTCGCAAGAGAGCATCAAATTGCACACCCTTCTTGCAGTGTATCGTTCCAGGAGTTCAAAAACTCTCAGGCAGACAGACTCAGTAGAGTTCTGCTTCCACACGAATGGTCCCCTACATATGGACCGATACGCAGAAATCTGTCAGGAAATGGGGGACCCCGGAAATAGACCTTCTTCTGCAAAGTCCGTGGGGAAAATGCCAAACTTCCCCAGGTTATCTGTTCCAGAACTCAGGTGTCAGGGAGCTCAGGGCCCACGATTGCCTTCCTCCGGCATTGGGGTTCAGGAAAAAAAAAAAAAATTTTCCTCTATGCCTTTTCCACCCATTCCTATAATATCCAAGACTCTGGCAAGGGTTGTGTTTTCTCCAGAGGGATCAATGGGACTATGATCCTCATAAACATCCACGCTGCGGGGGGTGGGGGGGACAGCAGGAGGATGTTGTTCCCTCTTACTTCTGCATCTCTCGCAGGGATCCTCCCTGGACCTGGGAGCTGCGGCCAGACCCTCTTCTGTCTCAGGAGGAGGGGACTTTGTGGCACCCAAACCCCCAAATCCCCCTACATATCAGAGCTGGGTTACGCAAGGCCTAATGTCTTTCCAAGACTTATAATCTTATCTCAACCTGGGACAGATATCCTTCATGCCTCTAGGAAACCTTCCACGAGGCGTTCTTATGCTTTCAAAGGGAAACGTTTTTCCATTTGGTTTGCTCAGCAGGGATCTTGAACCTCTAGCAATTCCTTTGCATTCCATCTTGGACTATACCTGCATCTTTCAAATGCAGGCCTTAAGACGAATTCAGTAAGGGTCCATTTGAGTGCTATTGCAGCATCCCTTAAAACCTATAAATGCGCACACAACCTGTCTCCTCTCATCCTCTTGTTGCCCGTTTCATGAGAGGCCTGCCTCTAACTAAACCTTCCCATCCGACCTCCGCCGGTAGAATGGGATTTGAACCTAGTTCTAGGTAAGCTTATGAAGCCAACCTTTTGAGCCTTTGGACTCTACCTCCTTAAAATTTCTTTCCTGGAAGGTTGTTGTCCTTATTGCAGTCACTCTTTCGGCTCGCCGCATCAGTTGACTGCAGGCTTTAGTGGCTCATCCACCCTATACTAGGTTTCATCATTGATAAGGTGGTCCTTAGGACGAATCCCCACTTTATGCCCAACGTGGTCTCGCCTTTTCATCTTAATCAAGAGGTATAGCATATCTGGTCTTTTTCACGGCTCCTCATGAATCCAGGGGCAGAGAGGAACCTTCATACTGCGATTGTAAAAGAGCTCTTGCCTTTTACCTCAACAGGACTCCAACCACATCGAAAGTCGTCCCAACGTTTCGTTGGCTTTTGATCCTTCTCATTTGGGACTTCCAGTCACCAAGCGTACCCCCCCCCCCCACTTTTTCCCAATCTGGGATCGCTCCGTGTATTTCTTTTTGTTAACCAGAGTAAGACCATTTTCTCTGGAGGGCCATGTCACAGCTCACAATGTGAGAGCCAGGGCCACTTCTAGGGCTCCTCTTCCCTCTGTGTCCATAGAGCAGACCTGTCGAAGCAGCAACTTGGGCCTCGGTTCATACCTTCAAAGCACATTACTGCTTGGACAAAGGGACTCCCGCCGGGATGCCTTGTTTGGTCATTTTTTTTTTTTTTTTTTTTTTTTTGCTGTCCTCAAACAACTGTTCCATACTTAAACAACTCCTGACCACCTTCCCTGGATGGATGCCTGAGATCCATGCGAAGATGGTTTACCCTTGGAGGGGGATCCTCCCAGGCATCTTAGCTAGGGAGTCCCCATATGTGATGAAGTATTCCTGCTTGTTCCTGGAGATAGCCCACAGTTACTTACCTGTAACAGGTGATCTATGGGAACAGCAGGAATTAGTCATCACCAACCACCCACCTCCCCTAGGCGGTGTATCGCTATCTGTCTTCCTGTCCTCTCGCTCGATTGTCTCAGCTTTATACTCGTACTGACGAGAGCGGGTCAGGAAGGCGGGACGGCAGCGCGCATGTGCAGGTGGAGGACCCCAAAGGCTTTTAAATCTGAAAAGCTGGGGCGCTTTCCACGCGCGGGCTCCCGGTCTGGTACCGACTACGTTACCCATATGTGATGACTAATTTCTGCTGTTCCCAGAGATCACCTGTTACAGGTAAGTAACTGTGCTTTCTGGTGCCGGAATTGAGTCCCTGAATAGCAGGGTTTGGACGTCCAAACTGGATGTACATCCCTGCTATTTGCAGTTTGGAATGACCCCCTTAGTGTATAGGTACACACCACATGTTACCTGCACCTCATGAAATTTGCACGGGTTCACTTAATGCCACTTCAATAGGTGGCATTCAATGCACCCACGGTAATAGTGCACACTACAGCGGCATGTTAGAATACTGTTTTGTGCAGTAACTGCCGGGAATATGCTAGCCAGGCCCCCAGCAGT
Source organism: Ichthyophis bannanicus (assembly GCA_033557465.1). Lineage (NCBI taxonomy): Eukaryota > Metazoa > Chordata > Amphibia > Gymnophiona > Ichthyophiidae > Ichthyophis > Ichthyophis bannanicus. The sequence goes on along the minus strand of CM066042.1, from coordinate 64,239,218 downwards.
TAGTACACAGTGATTGCAACTGCTGCATGTTAGTTTTAGCACTAAACACATTTTAGTTGCTAAAGCTTACCTAATTCTAATAAAATGGTCCCTTTGCCTTTAAGAGCACTGCCATTTGAAGAGATGATCCTCTTTCACAGCTTGGAGAGTTCCTTCAAACAAAGTTTGGAGGGTTCAAAACCCAACTCATAGGCCTCCTTTGGTCCTTTCCACAAAATGAGGCAAAACCCTGTAAATCAACACCCTTAGCACTGACTACCAAAGTTCAATGTAAGCTTGTAGCTCTGCTGCTAGGACTACTTTTAGCAGTTCAACACATTGAAAGCAAATGTAGTATTTTTGTAAATCTGAGCTGTCTTGCTCCAGGGCTATGAATAAGACACTCCACAGTTCACATAGTTTCTCAGCTTCTTCTCCACTCAGACATCCATTTTAAACATCAAGCTGCTAATCTTCTCACAAGGGATCTTACCAATATCCAACTCACAGAGTCAATGTAAGATCTGTATTCTCAACTTCATTCCATCTGCCAAGTCTCGGCTCCCAGACCTAGGTGGCAGTATCCTAGCACTTCCTAGCTCTCTCTGGATCAGGTTTCAGGGCTTCCTTCAGCAATTCTGCTTGCAGGGTTCTGGAAGCTTCTATTTCCTTCTTCATCGGGTATCCCTGAATCTCTGACACTAGTTGTTAAGATGCCTACCAGACCACACTTTCCTGGTGAGGCTTCCTCTTGGCACATTTCTTAAGGTGGCTGCAGTTGAATAGGCTCTTAAGGGGAATTGGAATTCCCTAGGACCTTTCCCTATGCTTACACATCACCTGAGCTCTCAACTTCACTCTAGAGCTCCCCTTAGCACATGGAGAATCAAAATAACATGATGTGCTCATTTGTACATTACAGTATACAGACTTCTTTAGCAGCAGGCGAGTTAACAAGGATGAAAGGAAAGTAGTTGTCTATACTAGAGGTGTGCGGAGGGATTTATTAGAATTTCATTTTGTTGGTGGGAATATTTGTATGCCATTTTCTGGATTTTTTTCATTTTTTTAAACTAATTTCCTATTTTGTTTTCAATAAAAGCACATCCCTGATTCACACCTTTAAATAGAAGATAAGTTAATAAACAGGGAAGGAAAGACAAGTATTCATACCAGTAGTCCCATTCACATTCTTAAGCATAAGAAGGCAGGCAAAGAAAGGGAGAATGCATGTAGATTGAGAGTGCAAACTCTAAGCAATGAAAAATCCCAAAGAAAGCATGCAATGACTTAATGGCTGTCTTCCTCTAATTTTACTACTTTTGATCCCGATGAGAAGATGAAAAAAGTCATGACAAAAATCAGGATACTTGCTTACAACTTCAGTTAAGACATTTTTGGCAATGCATCATCGTTTGTATGTTGAATGAGAGGAAGGAATATTCTGCTACTAAAGGTCCTTCCTCTAGTGGAAAGTGACGGAGTTATAGTTGTGGTCACCATTATTGGCACCCTTACATTTTAAGTATGCTGTGTACAATATCTTGAAAAATAATTGGAAATATTCCAACTGTATGTCATCATATCTTAATAGTATCTTCTAAGGTATAAAACAAAAAGAAAGATGTCTCTGCAACATTGTGTTTTTTTCTCAGAAATTACTACATCTATGTGACCTGGACAGGATTAATGCCACGCTTCACTAATATTTTGTTGCACAACCTTTGGCAGTGATGACAGCCTCCAAAGGTTTCTTGTAGCCATCTATACATTTTGTACATCTGTCTGCTGGAAGTTTCTCCCACTCTTCAACTGCAATTTGTTTCACCTCATGAATGTTTCCAGGATTCTTTTTACCAATGGCAGATTTCAGCTTTTTCCAAAGGTTCTGGTTTATACTGAGATCAGGACTCATTGCTGGCCAGTTTAAAATAGTCCATTTGTTCCTTTTTAACAATTATCTTGTACTTTTGGATGTATGTTTTGGGTCATTGTCTTGCTGGTGGACCCATGACCTTTGACTCCAGACCTAGCTTTCTGACACTAAGGAACACATTTTACGCCAAAATACCTTGGTAGTCCTCTGACTTCATGATTCCTTTAATACGTTCCAAGCCTCCAGTTCCTGAGGCAGCAAAACAGCCCCACAACATTATGGAACCTCCACCATATTTAACTGTAGGAAGGGTATTTTTTTCCTTATAAGCTTCATTTCATTTCATTGCCAAAGAGCTCAAGTTTGGTTTCATCTGTCCACAGAACATTTTCCCTGAAGGACTGTGGTTTCTCAAGGTATATTTGGGCAAAGATCAGGTGTGTGCCTTTGTATGTCTGTTGTTGAGCAGTGGGGTCCTCCTTGGCCTTTGCCCATGAGGTCCTTCTTTATTTAATGCATGGTATATGGTGCAGGTTGAAATCACCACTCCAGATTGCTCCAGGACAGCCTTAAGCTCTTTGGATGTTGTAGGTGGTGTTTTTCCAACAGTACACTAAACTTCAAAGAATTATTGGATTAATTTTCATCTTCCCACCACATCCTGGGAGGTTCTTGACAGTTCCATGAGCAGAAAACTTCTCAATAACATTGTGACTGTTAGACAGAGGAATCCCAAGGTCTTTGGAGATGGCCTTGTACTCCTTTGAAGTTTTATGCTTGGTGATAATGGCTTTTCTGATGGTCTCAGGCAGCTCTCTTGTTTTCACCATTGTAAAAGTGGAACATGGAGGGAATGTGGTCAATTTAAACCTTGGGGCCATCATTCATTGGTGATTCAAGTCAAGTTAATACTGATCACAAGTGTGTCTAATTTTACTGCAGTGGGAATGTGGTTCTAATGTACAAACTGATTTGAATTGTTTATAAGTATGTCAATAATCATATCCTAACAAATCAATTTGGTCTTCTCTTAGAGCGATAAAATCTGTCAAATATTGTTATTCACTCACTCTATATATCTCTTAAAGGCTTCTAATGCATTGAAAATTCTGTAGTACTCGTGTCACGATCTAATCTTTTATATTAAAGAATGGAAGGTGTCAGACTCATCGGCACTTTATTGTTAGACTTCTTGCATAATGAATCTTTTTTTGGGGGGGGGGGAGGGAGGGTTCTCTTTCATAATTGTCAAACCCAGGATCCATGTAAAAATAATCTTACTACAATTATGCGGGTTAATTTCTCAATAATACTATTGCCAATTGGAATCAGAAGTTGTTCTTTCTATATATTTACAAGGAAAAGAAAAAAAAATACCATGTTTTACTTTAACCATAACTATTTTTTCTAGGTAGCTTCTGTAACAAGGCTTAATGCTAATCTAGCAAGGTGGCCTTGAACAACATAGTTACATAGTATATGATGGCAAATAAAGACCATCATGGTCCATCTAGTCTGCCCAGCAAGATGGCAAGAATAGGTTCATATGCTGCTCCATGTAGGTCACCCCTCCCCGTGCCTTTGTTTAGGAGTGTACCCACCACTCCATGCACTGCTCCCTATTTATTGAGATAGCAGAGACTGTTAAGGTTATTTTAATTTTATCCTGTTACTACAAAGGGCTCCACTGTGTCTGTCCCATGCCATTTTGAATTCTGTCACTATATTTTCCCCCACCACTTCCATCGGGAGGGCATTCCAAGCATTCACCAACCTTTCAGTGAAAAAGTATTTCCTGACATAGCCTTTCAGTTTACCCCTTGCAGCTTCATGTTATGCCCTCTAGTTTTGCAGCTTCCCCATCTTTGAAAAATGTTTGTTTGTTCATTAATACTCTTTAAGTTTTTAAAGGTCTGTATCATATGTCCCTCCTCTTCTCTAGAGTATACATATTTTGGTCTTCAAGTCTCTTCTTGTGTGTCTTCTAGTGCAGGCAGCAAATCATTTTGGTTGCCTTCCTCTGAACCATTTCCAGTCTTTTTATATCGTTTGCAAGATACAGTATGGTTTCCAAAACTGAACACAATATTCCAAGTGAGGCCTCACCAGTGACTTGTACAGTGGCATTAATACCTCTTCCTTTCTGCAGGTAATTCCTCTCTGTATGCAACCCAGCATTCTTCTGGCTTTGGCTACTGCCTTGTGATACTGTTTCTCCACCTTGAGATCCTCAGAAACAATCATTTTGAGGTCCTTCCCCTGGTCCGTGCACACCAACGTCTTGTTCCCTATCGCATACAGTTTCCTTGGATTTCTGCATCCCAAGTGCATGATACAGCACTTCTTCACATTAAATCTTAACTGCCAAGTATTAGGCCATTCTTCCAGCTTTTGTAGATCTTTCCTCATGTTGTCCACTCCCTCAGGAGAGTCCACTCTGTTGCAAATTTTCATATTATCTGCAAAAAAACCTGACTTTTCCATTCAGTCCTTCAGCAATATCACTCACAAATACATTGAACAGTATTAGTCTCAGGACCAATCCCTGGGGCATGCCACTTATCACCTTCCTTTCATCCAAGTGAGTTCCGTTTGCCATTACCTTCTATCATCTGTCAGTCAAACAAGTTCTGATCCAGTTCACCACCTTGAGACCCATTCCCAGGCTGTTCAGTTTATTGATAAGCCTCCTTTGAGGAACAGTATCAAAGACTTTGCTAGGTAGATCACATCCATCGCATGCCCGTGATCTTGTTCTCTGATCACCAGGTCAAAGAACTCAATCAGATTTTTTTGCAATGATCGTCCTTTGGTAAAACCATGTTGCCTTGGATCATGCAACCTATTGGTTTTGAGAGAGTCCACTGTTCTCTCTTTCAGAAGCGCCTCCATTAATTTTTCTGCCACCGAGGTAAGGCTTACAAGCCTGTAGATTGCCACTTCTTCCCTATTACCACTTTTGTGAAGAGGTACCACATCAGTCCTTCTCCAGTCCTGTGGAACTTCTTGACTCCAAGGATCTATTAAAAACATCCTTTAAAGGCCCTGATGGTAAGAAGGTATTTTGGAGAGGTTCTTAAACTTCCCCAAGACCAGTTTCCACCTCTGGTTTGGGCACAGTATTTGCCCTCGGGGTTAAGGGATGTTGATCCCATTGCTCTTGCTGAAAAGGGGAACCTAACAGGGTTTTTAGAGTCCTCCCTGGATGTCATCACTGATAAGTCTACCTCACTGGTCACTATGGTGCTAGAGTCAGATAAATTCTTTATTCTTCAAATGTATTTTAAGAATATCAATGTAGACTTTTTGGGCTCGAAAGTACGAGTTTTTCCTGATGTTGCGCGTAGTACGCAGTTGAGAAGGAAAAGCCTTTTGGCCCTTCGCCCTAGGGTGTTAGCCCTAGGGGCGACTTTTCAACTGAAATTTCCCGTCAAATGCTGTGTGGTGTATAAGCAGAAAGGTTATGTTTTCTTTGAATCCAGACAGCTTATTGATTTCTTAATAGCAAGGGAGGAAGTTGTTGTTGAAGTGTCCAAACCGACCCATACGGCTGACATTTAAGTCTGTACCTGTTCGCTTGATATTTTGATTTAGGTTTGGTATTGGTAACTTTTACCTTTGCCTGATGTTATATTTCCTAATACGCCCCCCTTATATATTTTCTTTTTTGATTGAGGTCTAAATGATATGGTTGGGATGTTATTCTTATGATTTTGTCAAGTTTGCTTCTTGTTTGATTATACATCTAACACCCATTGTTTTCTTTTCATTCAAGTTTATTTTTACCTGGATGTAACATTATATACTGCTATAAATAAAAAGTTTAAAAAAAAACATCCTTTAAAGGCCCTGCTAGAACCTCTCTGAGCTCTTTCAGTATCCTGGGATTTATCCCATCTGATCCCGTGTCCTTGTTCACTTTCAGTTTTGCAAGCTGTTCAAACACATTATCTTCTCTGAATGGTGTGGTATCTACACCATTCCCATTTGTATATTTGTCAGTCACAGATGGTCCTTCTCCAGAATTTTCTTTAGTAAGAACAGAACAGAAGTATTTGTTTAGTATTTTCGCTTTTTCAATGTCACTTTACACAAATCCGTTCTTGTCACTTTGAGTCTTGAAATTCCACCTCTTCTTCCAAATATATCTGAAAAAAGGTTTTGTCATCACACTTTAGATCTTTAGCCATTTTTTATTATGCCTTTGATTTTGCTGTCCTTATTTTTGTCTCTTTTAGCTTTATCCTGTATTCTTTTCTGTGTTCCTCTGTTTGCAAACTTTTGAATTTTGTGAGTAGTTCTTCTTTCTCCATGTCCCCTGCATTTCAGCAGCTTTAATATTGCTTTTGACAAATAAGGCTGCTAATCCTCCTTTACTGCCTTCTCTATCGCTCCTAAATAAATTATAGCCAGCAATTGTGTGGATCAGATAAAATTCATGTGACTCATTAAACCATGTTTCTGTAACGCCCACAATGTACAAGTCCATTTCCACCATTAAGGCTTCCAGGTCAGGAATTTTGTTGACTAAGCTTTGAGCATTTGTGCTCATTGCTTTCCAGCATTTGTTGACTGACTTGCCTGTATTTTATATAGATTTTGTTCTACATGCCTTTTCCCACTTGCCATTGATGTGTGGGTTAGTAGTGTGGTTGTTTCCAATGTTGTTATGTTTTTGTTGGGAGGGCCATTCTGAACTTGTTTTTCTCCATCTATCACCCCCTTTCCCTAGTTTAAATGCCTGTCCACATAATGCCTGAATTTTCATTTAGGATCCTTTTCCTTGTGATAGAGAGATGTAGTCCATCAACACAGTATAGCTTCTTGTTGTTCCATCTAAATCCTTCTTGTTTCCACCAGGTTTGGAATCCATGTAATAAAGTTGATTATGTGATGCAGCCTTTCTGCCCCTTAGCAAGAACAGGTAGAACTTCTGAGATTGCTATGGTGTTAGCAATGGGTTTGAATTTCTCTCTCAAAATCTGGAAATCCCTTTGAATTGAAGAAGCACTGTTTCTAGCCAGGTCATTTGTACCCAAGTGGATGATAGCATCAATTTTGGAGTGCTCACTTTCTGCATTAACTATGCCAGCAATTTGGTTCATATTACTGCTGGCTGAAGGCATTTGACCATCTTCTCTCTTTGAACTGTGTTCCCAAGTTGGTGCCTCCGATGCTGGAATCTCCAAGTAGTAGCAGTTCCCTGTTGTATGATTTTTTTGTTCATATTTGGTGCATTATCAGTACATTGGGCATTAACCTTCTCATTTAAGGGCACTTCAGTTTCTACTAATTGGGCACTCACATTTTCCAAGGCAGAGAAGGCATTATGCAGAGATATCTCTTGATGCAGAGGGTGACTCCGCGTTACAGGCCGCAACCTAGTAGAGCCCACTGTGATCCATTTGTTCCTGGGCTGTTTGATTCTTTATGGGAGCTGTGGTGGATTTTTTTAAAATTTGTACCCTAGAGGAGGTGTGTTTAATAGCAGCTAATTCTTCCCAATCTCTCCTCTAGCAGAGCTACTGTAAATATACATCCCTGCCAAGCTGTTGCTGCTGTTATCTTCTCAAGTTGTTACTGCAGGGTACACTGCATTCCTCTTCTCAATCCATTGACTCAAAAAATCCATATCATATTATAATACAAACCTATACAGATGGCAAGGAAAAACACTAGTTGTACTATGAACATTACTACTGCAAATCAGTCATTGAATCTCATCTCCCTTAACATATTCATTAATCCAACACATCACTTCACATCATTAGACCACTTTCATAGAAAAGAAACAAACAAATATAAATGAAAAGAAAAAAAGACCAGCATTACAAAGATAAGTCAGAAGACGAATGGAACCAACTCCAGACAGTGGGGCTGGTTTAAAAAGGAAAGTAATCTTATTCTTATTTCCAACACTACACATACGAGCTTCATTTAGTTTAAAAATATATTGGATTAGTCATCTGCCTCTAAGTATTTTTTTACTTGCTCAGGCTTTACAGAATTCACTGGACAATAATTTTTCTTATTTCCTGGGTTTCATGTTTTTAAAATTCCTATTATAAAGCAATAATTTCAGTCATCAATTCTATTATCAAAATTCATATTTCTTCAATTGTGTGGATCAGATAAAATTCTTCAAGACTGCCAATGGTTTTCCAATACAACTAAAGAGAGTGTCAGTTTTTAGTTGCTTTAAGAATGATTCCACAACACACAGACCAAAGTTATTTCTTAATGTCACATACTGCTACAGGAGCAGCCTTCTTAAAGAGTCCAGTCTATTGTCAGTTGTGTTATTCTGAACCAATTAAAATCCTTCTATAGAAAGCTACCATAAATATATACATGCATAGACTTTCTTACCATACTAATATATTCTTACAGACAAAGGCGTATGTTTACTAAACCATGGTTCGGATATCGCATGGAGTCTGTTACCACGGTTTAGTAAACATGCCCCTAAGGCTTCTAGAAACAACTATTCAAACTTTACTGCTATTTTTAAGTGAACTGCAGATAGAAGATATAAATTTATTTCAGCTCATTACAAATGACATCTCTCTACATATGTCCTAATTAGTATTAAACATTTGATATAACTAAAACCCATGACATGAAAACTATTCTTCAAAACATTTTATCAAACAACAGTCTCAATATGAAGGGTAATGAGCACAACAAATTGAGTACCAATAATATCTGGTAATGGAAGCACTTTCCATAACTTCACAAAAAAACTAATTTGAATCTGCTATATAAGAAAATCACAATATCAGAATAATTACCTAAACTGAAGATTACCAAACTCAAAACAAAAATCAGCATGCACAAGACTCAGCACTACAATATATCTCTATTTTTCAATTAAACTGAGATCAGGAAAGCTTTCATTTCAAAACGCACCTCTTATCTGGAAACCTAAACGCATAACTCAAATACAGAAAAACAACCAAAATTACCTTAAGACCCAAGAATGAAACAAACAAAACAAATCTGTGTAGCCTTTATACTGACAATGATAAGAGAACAGGCATTTCAAATATCAGCTTGCAAGTCTGGCGAAATACGACTCTGACCTACTAAAAAAGAAAATCAGCATATGAAAATACAACAATTAATTACCAAGCCAGGCTGTTTAAATCTTTTACAACCAGAAAATGATATCCTTTTAAAACAGCTTCTTTGAAAAATACTATCTTGGAAGCCCAGACCAGCTGTATTCCACGCTTTAAGAAAAGTGTAAGGAAGTCCAAAAAATTGCCAGCATGGTTTAAAGCTGAGGTCAGAGAGGCTGTTGTTGCCAAAAAAGCATCTTTCAAGAAATGGAAAAAAGAGCCAAATGATGAAACCTGGAAACAGCACAAGCATCAAATGCAAGGCATTGATAAGGAGAGTATTTGAGAAGAAGATTGCTGCGGTAGATAAAACTCGTAATAAAGTCCTTTTAAAGTACATTAGTAGCAATATTCCTGTGAGTGAGTGAGTTGGTCCTTTAGATGATAATGTGGTTAAAGGAGCACTAAGAGGCGACAAGGCGATAGCGGAGAGACTGAATGAATTCTTTGCTTCGGTCTTTACTGAGGAAGATGTAGGGATGTTACCCACGACTGAAGTGGTATTTAAAGGTGTGGAAGAATTGAAGGAAATATCGATACATCGGGAACTACACTATTAGATACTGAAGAGTAGCAAATCACCTGCCGGATGGTATACATCCAAGGGTGTTGAAAGAACTGAAATTTGAGATTGCAGACTGCTATCAGTAATCTGTGAACTATCATTAAAATCATCTCTAATACCTGAGGATTGGAGGATCGCCAATGTAACACCAATTTTTAAAAAAGGGTTCGAGGGGTGATCCGGGAAACTACAGACCGGTGAGCCTGACATCAGTACTGGGAAAAAATGGTAGAAACCATCATAAAGAATAATATTACTCAGCATATAGATAGTCATGACCTAATGGGAGACCGCCAACAGGGCTTTAGACAAGGAAGATCTTGTCTTACTAATCTGTTATGTTTTTTTGAAGGAGTGAATAAACAGGTGGACAAAGGTGAGTCGGTTGATATTGTGTATCTGGACTTTCAGAAAGCCTTTGACAAGGTCCCTCATGAGAGACTTTTGGCAAAACTAAAGAGTCATGGGATAGGAGGCAGTGTACTACTGGGGATCAGGAACTGGTTAAAAGATAGAAAGCAGAGGGTAGGGCTAAATGGCCAATTTTCCCAATGGAGAAAGGTGAATAGTGGTGTACCCCAGGGATCTGTGCTGGGTCCGCTGCTTTTGACATATTCATAAATGACCTGGAAAGTGGAATAACGAGTGAGGTTATCAAATTTGCTGATGACACAAAACTATTTAAAGTTGTTAAAACCCAGGAGGATTGTGGAAAATTGCAAGAGGATCTTGATAAATTGGAAGACTGGGCATCAAAATGGCAGATGAAATTTAATGTGGAGAAGTGCAAGGTTATGCACCTAGGGAAGAACAACCCAAACTATGGTTACACGATGCAAGGTTCCACATTAGGACGCACCACCCAAGAAAAAGATTTAGGCGTCCTTGTGGGATACCATGTTAAAACCCTCGGCCAGTGTGCAGCGGCGGCCAAGAGAGCAAATAGAATGCTAGGTATGATAAGGAAAGGAATGGAAAATAAAACAAAAGATATTATAATGCCTCTATATCGTTCCATGGTGAGACCGCACCTTGAATATTGTGTGCAATTCTGGTCGCCATATCTTAAAAAGGATTTAGCAATTTTAGAAAAGGTTCAGAGAAGAGCCACCAAAATGGTAAAGGGGATGGAAGGCTACTCCTATGAAGAAAGGCTAAAAAGGTTGGGGCTCTTTAACCTGGAAAAGAGACGGCTGAGGGGAGATATGATAGAAGTCTATAAATTAATGAACGGAGTGGAACGGGTAAACGTAGATCGATTGTTTACGCTATCGGAATATAGAAAGACTAGGGGACATGCAATGAAGCTATATGTTTTCACTCAACGTGTAATCAAACTCTGGAATTTGTTACTGGAGGCTGTAGTAAAGGCTGTTAGTGTTGCTGGGTTTAAAAAAAGGTTTGGACAAGCTCCTGGAGGAAAGGTCCATAAACCATTATTAAGAAGGGACCCAGGATATCAATGCTTGAACCAATACAAGCATTGTGGAACCTGTGTCCCTTGGGGAAACTGCTAGGTACGTATGACCTAGATTGGCCACTGTTGGAAACAGAATACTGGGCTTGATGGACCTTGGTCTGACCCAGTATGGCATATCTTATGTTCTTATGTTCTTATAACGTCAGTAAAGCAAACAAATGAACCATTATACACTTTCTCTCCTAATACAAACAGCATATGTTTTTCTTCAATTTTTCACATACACCATTGCCTCACTCTATATAAGGACGATCTATTCAGGATTACTGTGCAGTCCCCTAAATCATTGACTGCCATTTCATATCTCAAACATTGAAGCTCCTCTGAAAAATGTCCTCCTTAGGCAAAAAAAACAATTTTCATTGGAAAAGGTGAAAAAAGTGGCAGATTTTCCAGATTTTCTGAATGAAAGTGTTTGCAAAACTGGAAATCCAGGAAGAGCCAATTAAGGAAATGAGTTAAAAACCCCCACAACCCTCACATTTTGGATTGTTGAGGTGATTTTCAAACACCCAAGAGGTAATCCCATTCAATCATTCATGTAAGACTCAAGTCCAGTGAGCTGTTAGCTGACATGGCAGCCTTAGTGCAGGTGTAAATTCTGAATTTTAACATGTGCATGTATTGCCCTTGCAAATTTGGAGAGAGAGATATTTTTTTCAGTCCTCCCTTAACTATGCACAGCACTCTGACTTCGAAACTATGCATTCTGGAGATATACTGTACCCATGTAAGTAGTGCAACTTATATGCATAATACAAAACGCAAGAAATGCCCTGAAAAACTGTATTACATTATAAAAGGACCTCAAATAATGCAAGCAGATGATATGTCTAGCACGAGAAACAAAATAAACTTAAGGCTATAAAGCCAGAGTTGCTTATGTGACATCATCGGTCCAAATAAGCCCAATAGCTTAAAGCAAGCCTAAGGTCTCCAGGCAGGCATTAAATAGTTTATTTTTATATCCTGTTTTTTTAATGTTTAGCTTTTTCATTAAATTTATAGCAGTATTCAGAGCCTGCTGAGTATTTTGAAGATTATGAATCCCTGATGCAGATAAGTCTTTCAAAACACAATATTGTGTCGGATGTGGTTCTATATCATTACATTTTTGAAAACTGTTATAAATTTAAATGACAAAGCTAAAAAACAAAACAGGATATAAAAATGACTGTTTAATACCTGCCTGAAGACACTTGTGGGGATGTTTACTAAACATTCCTAACGTGCGGGGCCGCGGTAGTGTGCCTGTGCCATATAAGGAGTGGGCGGATCAGGCTGAAAAAAGGAAAAAACCGTCCGTATTAGCGCGTGGGAAGGCTAAGTGGGGTGCCGCTGGGCAGATAGAGAACAGAGCTGTAGCACAACGGTGAAGACATGAACCAATGGTGCAGGGGCCACAGGTTCGACTCCCCATTGTGCTCCACAAAAAAGGCCAGCTGAGGCATCAACTTTAATGGTTAAAAGTGGTTGAGGAGGCAAAATAATTTTGGGCGGCAGAAGGTGGCGCACTGTCATTTTGGGCGGCAGAAGGCGGCGCACTGTCATTTTGGGTGCAGAAGGCGGCACACTTAATTGTGGCAGGAGGCGGCGCACTGTTAATTGTGGGCAGCAGGAGGCGGCGCGCTGATGGGCATCAGGCTGCGTGCTGATGTGTGCGGAGGCATTCAAATAGTGGGCGGCAGAAATGGCGCGCTGATGCTCATGCACAGGAACAGAGCCACAGCACAATGGTTTGGACACTGACCAATGGTGCAGGGAGCAGGGGTTCAAATCCGTACAGTGCCCAGTAAACAAGGCTGGCTGAGGCATTATATATTATGGGGATGAGTGCTGTAGGGGGCAAGTTACGTTTATTTTGGTACTCACGACTAGCAGACGCACACGCAAAGCATGTTAACATAAGGTGGCCCATACGGCACATGTTACAGCTCACTGTCCGCCAAGGCACCTAGAATGTCCCCTATAGGGCACCATATATTTTGCGGCACAGGGTAAGGTATAGTGCACCTTATATGGACGGCAACCATAAGGTGGCCAATAGGGCGCCCAATAAAGCACCCGCAGAGGCACCCCATGGGTACAGTACGCTGAGGGTGTTATTGCTGGCAGCAACATATGTACAAGAAATAAAGCAATGCTGTGGAAAACCCTATCAGATAACCCCACTGTGGGTTTGAACCCATGACCTCTGGCATCATAGGCAGTGATGTAACCATTGGGCTACAGCTCTATAGCTGACAGCAAGCCCCTGGCTGGCTGCAGAGAGCCTGCACGTCACCCCACAGACAGTCTGCTGTTGTAGACAGGATAGGGTTAGGCCACCCGTACCCATGATGCACTGCACATGCAAATCAGCTGTCCACAGATGCACACAAGATGGGGAATGCACCTCAACAGCTCCCCGGCCTGGCAGGAGGAAGTGTCCATGTGCACCCACACAGCACCCCGGCCTGGTAGGGTGTACTGAGCGGGTGTTCCACTGGCACAGAGTAGCTACACCCCGTCGCATTGTGCGGGTACTGTGCTCACCCTGAGGGTGCGATGAGGCGCCCAGGACCAGGTCCACAACACCCTCCATGGCTGAGAGAGGCCATGTCAGAGCTCCAAAGCAGTGTTAATCTGTGAGATAGGTTGTTTCTGCAGAAACATCCTGGATATATCTGTCTGTCTCAGTCAGGGGAACCCCCCATGGACCCCCAGGTGGGCCATGCACCACCAACCCCCCCCTCCCCCGAGGGTGGCAAACAGGGTCACCCATCAATGGATCCACATTCTACCCCCCTGCAATGATGGCAGTAGAGTGGACCATCAACCCCGGCCCTACTGGGGAACAGACACCCCACAGAGCAGTCACAGCATCTCTATACACCCCCAGAACACAATATCAGACAGACATTAGGCCTGGATATGCTAAGCTGCACCCCACCGCTGTCAGATATTCTCCTGCAGCAAGCCATCAGCCGCTGCACCCTGCAAGACACAGACCAGCTGAATACAGTCTGCTAGTTAGTCCTGGTGGAAATGCATGCACCCAGAACTGGGATGGCAGCACACACAAGCAGTTACGTCAGTGACTGGGCCCCAAAAGGACACCCATATATATCACATGAGAGGAATACTATATAGCACTACGGGGATGCCTAGCCATGCTGTGGTCACTGCACAGTCAGGGTGGAGTGATCCCCAAGCAGCACATACAGAGGTCACCCTGTCTGAGCTATACCGATGGTACCTTGCTGCTCATTATGCACATTGGCAGGCCAATACTGGCAACAGTGCTGGCAGTGTGGGCTGTGGAAGGTGTTTGCAGCCACCACACACTGTATAGACAGACACACACCCCCACACCTATGCCAGCAATGTGCTACTATAGAGGAGGTTAGTAGCCCTGCCCACCACACCAGTCCTGGGCACGGTACAGCCATGGATATGGTACACAGTACTGCTGGGGGTCACTCCCCAGGGTGGTAAACACTGTCAGGGGCCAGACCTGGAGCACGCACCGCAGACATCAGACAGCTTGTTCTGATGGAGCTCAAGAAGCAAACAGTGCTGAACGTAGGACTGTCTATCTGCCGGTACCCACATCAAACGTTTGAGGGCTGTGTACCGTGTACCCAGGTATAGGGTGGCATTGCTAAGGTACGCAGGTGCTAGATCTGGGAGATGCACGCAGGGCCCAATGTCCTGCCTCTCCAGGAGGCATTGGCCAATGGGGCCTGTGGGTGTGGGTGTGGGTGTGTCTGGCCCTGTTGTCTGCTGCTTTACTGCAGAGTTTCCCTACTCCAGTCCTGGTGTTCCAGACACTGTTCGGGTCTTCATGCTGTCCCCTATGAATATGCATGAGCTACATCTGCATACCATGGGGGTGGTGCAGACATATGCAGCACAGGCATCTTTCTTAGGGGAAGCATGGAACCTGAATGGTGTTTGGCCCTCCAGGACTGCATTTGGGAGACTCTGCTCTAGATAATGTGCCTGTTTATGGTGTCTGTGTTTGGTGTGGTAAAATATAGGCGTATTAACCATGCCTATGTTCTCAGCAATAAAGGTTTGTCCTTACTATCACGGTGTAGTTGTGGGAAAAATATGTGGACCGGGTTGGCAGTAGCTGCAGCTGGGATTTGAACCTGTGACCCTCTGGTCTTAGAGGTACTGGCTCTGTCTGCTGGCTCTGTCTGCTGCACCACACTGTGGCCACAGAGACAGTGCAGTCCCTGGAGATGGTAAACCTGGCAGGATGGGGTCGCAAACCCTGCTCTGCACATGTTTACTGAACATAAGAACATAAGATATGCCATACTGGGTCAGACCAAGGTCCATCAAGCCCAGCATTCTGTTTCCAACAGTGGCCAATCTAGGTCATACGTACCTAGCATCTCTGTGGGCTCATTCACCTTGTCTGGTCACATACGTGCAGATAAACCCCGGAAATGACCACAAAAAACAGGGCCTATACTTTTAGCCAAGCTGGGCAACAGTGCTATTAATGGGCAACCATAGGGAACACTCCCAGGAAAGCTCCAAAGATGGCAATTAGTTTTGGTGGAGTCTCCGCTCCGTAGACCCTTCCAAAATTCATTTCTTTTTTCTGGAGCTTTCCTGGGTGTGGTTTTTATATTTGCCCATTACTATAACTGTTCCCCAGCTGAATTACTATTTTTAATATTTTTGTTGTGGTCATTTTCTATTTTTATTTTCACTTTTGTGCTGTGCACATGTATCACACTGCTTACGTTTTTCAGGTTTCCCCGGTTTTCCTGTACATTGCTGACGGAAATGGTTTCTCTTCCCTTTAAATGCACTCTACCGCGAGTGTTTCACTCGCGGTAGTTTTTGCTTGTAAATTCAGCCCCGCTGATGTGCGGGGAGCCTCTCCCCTCCCCTTCCCCGCCCATTAACCCCGTCTCTCCGCCCCTCGGGGGCCTTCCTCCGCCCTCCGTAGGCCTTTCCACGCCTCTATCGGACATTTGCGGTCCCGTACTTGTGCGGGGCCCGTTAGTGTGTCGCGCACATGCGCGGGGGTTCATCGCACGTGTGCGGGGCGCTTAAGAGCACTTAAGTGCTGCTTTTAGTGCGCTATTGTGCGGCGCGCACATTACCGGATTTTAGTAAACATGCCCCTTGGTTTGCTTTAAGCTATTGGGCTTATTTGAACCGATGATGACACATGAGCATCTCTGACTTTGTAGCCACAAGTTTCTTTTGGCTTTTGTGCTAGAAGTATCATCTGCTTACATTATTTGAGGTCATTTTATAATGTAATACAGTTTTTCAGGTTATTTGTTGTGTTTTGTATTTTTTAACCCTAATCTATTGAGACTTTATTATTGCTACTTAAATGCATAAGACATTTATATATGTAAATGCTGCTGTTTACACATGGAAATGTCACAAACCTTCTAAAATGACCTCCTTATCTATATGCAATTGTAAAGGAGTAGTCATGGTGAAATTAGGAAGATTGATAAACTTCAGCATACAGTACCTAATCACATTTTTAACCTCTCAGTTTTCTTATTTCATGAAAAAGTCCTAATGGACATACATTTTCTTAATTTTCTCTTCCAATAGGCCCAACCATTTGATATTATTTTCCACATTAATTATTTTGCTGTTGAGTTCTGTAATTGGTTCTAGAAAGAGAGAGACTGTCCACAGTGTCCAGTGCATCTGTTTTAGTCTAAACCTCCATTGATATTGGGAAAAGGGGAATGGTCATCCTTGCCTCCATTTAAGATAAATGGTGGATTTTCCAATCTCTCGTATGTGTAATTCAAGTTCCATAGTTGAAGCTGCTGTTTCCAACAGCTCTATTGGCATCTTCCCCTCATATCTCCCCTGCCATCTTGTGGGAGGGTTGGAAGTACTCAGAGTTTCTGCACTGGCAGCTGTATCTAATATTAGCTTCTCGAATGCTTCAATGAAGGGCCTCTCCCCTTTGGTACTCCAGTGTCCTAGGGAAGCATCTGAGCCATCTCTGCTATGAATTCTCTCAATGGGTTTATAACGTAGGTCCTTCAGTCAGGGGAAAGAGATGTTTCCAACTCACTCTAAAGCGATAGCATTACTTCTACCACTGCAGCCCCGAAGTGAAGCTGCATCTTCAGTTATCATCAAAAAGCAGTCTATGGCACCACTGGGCATTAAGCATGCTATTCTGTTGCATAAGGGCCTTTCTCTTCCACTTGTCCATTCAGAGAAACTCATTGAGAAAATTGTATGCAGGTAAGCAGTAGCAGTGAGAGCAACTTCAGCAAGAGTCTGCCATCTCATTGCCACTTTGGAAATTAGATGTATTTGACAAATGTAAGTTAGCATGGGTATTTAAAAGGAAATGGCATACCTGAAGCACAGAACCAGCTGATAATATTCATGTGCTTAGTCATGCCATGGAAGAAATGAGCAGCCAGAAAGCAAAGGATTGACAGGTTTTTAATGTCTTCAGACAAGATATGAAGGAGAGTTGTATAAGTCTGTAACTATGACCTTGATCAGTCCTAAATCTGAGCTGAGAGAGCCCTGATCACTGGGATCCTAGTCTGTTTATCTTTATGCCTTATTTTCAGCACCCTATCCAACCAGTCCATCACAAATAGGATGTTTAAGGTTTTCTTCGGTAGACCTTGTAAGATGGCGTTACAGTAGTCAAGGTGGGGAATGATGAGAGCCTGAGCTACTGTTCTGAAGTCCGAGTGATCAATGATGCTGCACAGTGGTTGTAGAACTCTCAGCTTGTGAAATATTGCTCGGTTTGTTATCCGTAGGTGTTTGTCCATTTTTAAGTTACCATCAATCAATACACCTAGATATTTGATCTCATTTTTAGAGTGATAGGTGTTGTTCAGGGTGATAGTTGCAGGAGGATTGAAGCCCTGTTTTCCAGAGATGAACATTACTTCTGTTTTTTTTTGTGGTTAATAGACATGTTGTTTCGTTGGAGCCAGGTTTGCATTTCGTTTAGGCATTCTTCTAATTGGTTGTAATTAGGGTCGTTTACATCGAGTTGCGTATACATCATAATATCTTCTGCATATATGTGGTAGCTGATCTTGTGTTTCTGGAATATCATACATACTGGCTGAATGTACACGTTGAATAGCAGGGAGGAGATAGCTGAGCCTTGGGGTATTCCTTGGATTTGGGGGAAAGGCTTTGCTTGTTCGTTATTGAAGCGTACCTGCTGCATTCTATTTGTTAAGTAGGACTCGAACCACTTTAATGGGGTTCCTGCTATTCCTATGGACGCAAGTCTGCTCAAGAGTGTTTCATGATGAACTGTGTCAAACGCTGCTGATATATCTATGAATATAAGTATGAACATTTTGTTTTTGTTTTCCAGGCCCTTAATGAGGTTGTCTAGAAGCACTATGAGTAGGGTTTCTACTCCATGGTGCTGTCGGAAACCGTATTGATGAACATCAAGGATTTTTTTTTTGTCTAGGTGGTCCTGCAGTTGCTGTTGGGTTACTTTTTCGATAATCTTTGCAAGGAAGGATATGCTTGATATCGGACGGTAGGAGGTTGGGTCTTCTTTGTTGAGAGTTTTATTTTTTAATATAGGTCTAATGAGGGATCTTTTGAGTTGTGCTGGCATGATACCTTGTTGCAGAGATTGGTTTACTATGTGCGCTATATGATGAGCAATTTCTTGTTTAGCAGATTTGATCCATTCGGCTGGACATGGATCTAAAAGTGAGGTTGTTGTATTTAGGTTTGAGATGATATTTATGATTAATTTATCATCTATTGTTTGGAATGTACTCCATTCTTCTTTCAGTTTAGAGCTTGTGTTCTTGCTGTTTGGCTGACTGGGGCATGTTGTGTTCCAGTCCTGAGGATGGAGTGTCGGAATAGGGGGGTTAAGTTTGTTTGCATAATGATCAGCCAAGTCTTGGGCCTCTATTTTGCCATTGCAGTCAAGTTCTTGCGAGGTTTTTGTGAGCGACTTGACTAATTCGAACAGCTCTCTGGGTCTATTAATGGCCTTGTTGAGTATGTTGGTGTGGTGCACTTTTTTGGCTTGGTTGACCTCATTTTTGTATTTAGCTAGGAGCGCCAGGTATTCCATCTTGTGTGCATCATTCTTGGTTCGTCTCCATTTTCTCTCCATTTTTCTTAGTTCCTTCTTCATTTTGTGCAGCGGTGGTGTGTACCAAGGTTCATTTCTTGTTTTATTCGCGCCGGTTGAGGACTTCCATTTTGGCTCCGAGGTTGCTTCTATTGCAGAGGTCCATTGTTGTATTAGGTCTTCGATGTCTGTGTTGTCTGAGGTTATGCGCTCCTCCAGAGAGTTTATTAGTGTTTTTTTGTTGAGTTTCTGGAACCTTCTTCGAAGGTGTGCCGTTGAGCCAGCTTCTTGTGTGTCTGTTGTGGTGCATAGATATAGAGTGAGATCAATTTGGTGATGGTCGGACCATGGTACTTGAGTTACTCGAGTTTTGGGTTGCTTCCCTTCCATTTGCTGCGGCTTCTTGGGTAGGAATACCATGTCCAGGGTGTTCCCTTTGTTATGGGTCGCCTCTTGTATTAATTGCTTATACCCGAGCTGGTCCATGGCTTCTAAGAAGGAGCTTGCCTGCATGGGTGGGACTGATGTTAGATTTAGGTCTCCCAGAATTATCTGGTACTTCTTAATTGCAGTGGTTGAGATAGTTTCCAGTGCGTCTGCGAGAGTTTCGTGGTGTGCCGTTGGAGGTCTATATATTAGGCAGATAGACAGGGTCTTGTTCTCAACTTTGAGAATATTGATTCCTTGAGTAGTGTCTTTTGATGTGTTTGTCAGACCGAGTGAGGCCTTAGCAAGGATTAGGACTCCTCCTCCCCTTTTGTGTGTGCGTGGACAGTTGAATATCTCATAGCCTGGCTTGATTATTTGGTTCGTTATAGCTGAGTTGGTGTCGGTGAGCCAGGTTTCCGTGATGCAAAGGAGGTCAGGTTTTTCATCGGTGATGATGTTGTGTATGATGTGGGTCTTGTTCCTTATGGACCTGGTGTTTATTAGAATGCATGAGAATAGGACTTGTGATGGCGTGTTGGGTTGCAGAAATGTATTATGTTTTTCTTTGTTCTTAGCCTTATGTGGTTTCATTTGTTTTGAAGTCTTAGTGGTGCGGGCCATGTTGAGTGGCCTCAGGGTGGGTTGGGGTGTAGCTTTTCTGTGGGCAGTGTTGATATGTCCGTGCAGTATGAGTGTGGGCATAGTGAGTGGGGGATAAGGAAATACTGGGCACCATATGTAAGGCATGTAGTAGAGCAGGATTTGGTTGCAGAGAGCATCAGATAAAGATAAAGCAAATGTTAGGTAGCAATATAATATAAGTACATACTTAATGAGATACATTGTATGGCTGATTCTGAGGAAAATCTTTTTAGAGAAATTAGGTGGGGTTCTTAGCTACAAAGTTGAGCTGAGCTTGTCGGTACAGTGCTACAGTTACAGATCCTCCTTGTCTACTGTTGCAGAGTCGGAAAGTTTGTCAATATGCAGAGGTTCAGCATTCTGAGTGTTGTATAGGAATTGTGTTACCTTCTTATCTCCTTGTCAGTTGCTATCCCGAGTTAGCGAGCTCGACCCACTGGGGGAGCTCTAGCTGTGTTCGCCTGGTGTACCGACGGGGTACCAGCTGGGGTTTGTGGTTGCCTTGGCGTGTGGATTCGATCTTCTGCTCTTCTGTGGTGGGCGCCTTTCTCGCTGTTCTTTCAGTTAGTGGGCCTCTGCCTAAGGGCCACGCCAAAGGGCCCTCTGGCGAGGCCCTCAGGCACGGGCCTGATGGCGCTCTGCTTTTATCCCAGGAGCTGCCTGCCCCGATTGGGCAGCACAGCTCTGTCGGCAGCGGTGGATGGGTGGAGGGGCAGCTGATGTTGGAGCGCCCGACGGCGCTCTGCTTTTATCCCAGGAGCTGCCTGCCCCGATTGGGCAGCACAGCTCTGTCGGCAGCGGTGGAGGGGCAGCTTATCGTTGGAGCTGGCTTCCGCCTGCTCTATCCCCCGACTGGGGAGCCTTCTGATGTTGGAGCGCCCGACAGTGCTCTGCTTTTATCCCAGGGGCTGCCTGCTCCGATTGGGAAGCACAGCTCTGTCGGCAGCGGTGGAAGGGCAGCTGATCGTTGGAGCTGGCTTCCGCCTGCTCTATCCCCCGACTGGGGAGCCTTCTGATGTTGGAGCGCCTGACGGCGCTCTGCTTTTATCCCCGAAGCTGCCTGCCCCGATTGGGCAGCACAGCTCTGTCGGCAGCGGTGGAGGGGCAGATGATCGTTGGAGCTGGCTTCCGCCTGCTCTATCCCCCGACTGGGGAGCCTTCTGATGTTGGAGCACCCGACGGCACTCTGCTTTTATCCCAGGAGCTGCCTGCCCCGATTGGGCAGCACAGCTCTGTCGGCAGCGGTGAAGGGGCAGCTGATCGTTGGAGCTGGCTTCCGCCTGCTCTATCCCCCGACTGGGGAGCCTTCATTTAATGCTTTCTCAATGCATTCAACATAACAATGACAGGGGGACTGACACATAGGCCTCTAAATCCGGTATGGGCCTCTATGCTGAGTATGTGGCCCAAATGCACACTACAGCTGCACTCTTTAGTAAACATGTCCTTTGATGTGAACTAAAATGATTTAACACACATTAATCAACTTTAGAGTGGAGGAGTAGTCTAGTGTTAGAGCACTGGCTTGGTAACCAAGAGACCAGGGTTTGATTCCCACTAGCACTCCTTGTGGCCTTGTGCAAGTCACTTAACCCTCCATTACCTCGAAAGAAGGCCTGGAATCTACTTCCAAGAAGACCCAGGAGCTGCTGGGTCACAAGGAGTCAGCATTGACTCAAAGGCACACATTGCATTTTGCATCAACCAGTGATGTTCCCCCACTAATGGCAACATTTGCAGCTAGCTTAAACCCAAAATGCACGCAGGGCACATTTGGGGTTGCTGGCCTTGGCTCCCCTCCATGCTGCCTGCCCTTGCCCCACCACCACTGCTGCCGCTTTTCATGTTCCCTTGACAGCAGCAACATTGGCAGCAGCAGAGTAGACCTCCAATTGAAAAAACCCTACAGGTCTTTCTGACTCCACACTTGTATGCAGGTCTGATCTCTCCCCCCTCTGATGTATGCTTGCATCAAAGGAGGGAGGGACCAGACCAGCCAGTCAAGTATGGAGTTGCAAAGACCCACATTTGAATGACTGGTCTGGTCCCTCCCTCCTCTGATATAACCCTACGTCAGAGGAGGGAGAGATCAGATCTGCATGCAAGCGAGGAGTCAGAAAGACCCGTGGGGTTTTTTTTCCAGTGAGTGTCCGCTCTGCCACCCCTGCTGCTGTTGCCAAGGGAACACGAAAAGCGGCGGTGACTGGGCAAGGGCAGGCAGCATGGGGGGGACAGGGGGGCTGCATGGAGGGTAAGATGGGGAGATGCTGGGCATGGGGCAAATGACAAACCTGTGATGATGGGGACATGGCAGCTGTGCAACCGCACAGGGCACATTTATGGCTTGGTACAGCCCTGCAATCAACTTAGTATTCTTAATAGAGGGGAGGAGTAGCCTAATGGTTAGGGCAGTAATCTGGGACCAACAAGACCAGCTTTCAAATCCCACCGGCACTCCTTGTGACCTTGGGTAAGTCACTTAATATCTGTGACTCACCTTGAACTACTACTGGAAAGGCATGAGCTAGATAAAACAAATAACTCACTGGTTAGTGTGTTTTAAATTAATTTATATGAATCAATATAAGACCAACCGCAGAGTTACTACGTAAAGCACAACACAACTCATTAGCCTCCACTCAAATTATTAACAACACTTTTCATCAAATCAATATCAACATTCTACAAAAGTGAACAATTGAACTGATGTCTGCCAAAATAAACAAATTAAAACTCGACAAGTTCTCAAAACAGTAACAGAGCTATATAAGATCGATGACCAACCTTCTAGCATAACAGCCCAAAAAAGGCCTGTACTAGAATGTTCTCATTTCATCATTGAAAACCACATCAGACACCCTCAGCACCCCAAGTTACTACACAAAATCATGCAAATTCACTACACAAAGAGCACTTTCTTTAGCGGCCCCATTAATATGGAACTTTCTCCCTCCCGACTTACGATCAATCGAGGATATAAAGGACTTCCGAAAGCAATTAAAGACTGTACTATTCACAGAGCACTATGGCTCAAACACCTAACTAGAATCCTTTTATTGTAACCTTTATGTAAAATGATTGTCTGTAATGGTTTACCTATGTTATGTATCCCACCTTACTACTTCGATGTTTTGATTAAGCAGTGCATGTTTCCCTTGCTTTTGTATAACCTTTGTTTGTCTTTGTAACCGCTTTGATTGAAGGAAAAGGCGGTATAAAAAACTTGTTAAATAAATAAATAAATAAATTGAACTTGTCGAAATAAATCAAAACAGCCTTAACAGAACAGTTCTCATAAACTTAAAAATACATTCAAAGTTTTCACAACATTAAATAACACCCAACACAATATTGCATTTCGATAAGTAATACCACACGTATCTGCATCAGGAATTAATACAGGCCACATTAACAATTTTCTAGTAAAACAAATTTGTTAAACTTACTGAAAAAAATCCAAAAATCAGGAAAAATAAGTGAAAAATATAAAAACTAAACAATTGTGTCTTGCCTGCGCATTTCCCTATTGCTGAGACTGAACGGTAATGTGCTGATACCTGCTGTATTGAAATAAAGTAGTAGATGCGTTTCAGAGCCGAGTTCAGAGTTTCTTCCTTATTTGCCTTTGCTAGAGCATCTTCAGTGTCACCTTATCCATTATCCGTGATTCCTGTCATGTTCCTTGCAAAATAGGTTAAAAGTCATTCATTATATTCTCTGCTGCACAGGCTCTTAGAAAATTGGATTTGACTACTGAGATTTGTTGGCAGGATACTATTAAAATACCATTGTGGTCAAATCAAAATATTAAAATAAATAATGCACTCATTTATTATCCTTTATGCAACATAAAAAGATCTGACTGTTGGAACATGTACTGAAAGATGATGATCTTATCACCTTTGAAGCGCCTTGTTTTGATTTATAACTTGCCTAAATCTCAAAATTAGAAGTGGCTTCTGCTGCAATGAACTCTCTTTTTTTATTGAGCTTATGTATATACCTGCTAGATGGCTTCTTGAACAAAGATTCTGTGGGTTAGTTATAGAGCTGCAGCAAAATTTTACTACTGCTTAATTTACTGCTGGAGTTACTAACCTGTAGTAACAGTACTTCAGACTAGTGACTCCTATGATAAAGGAATAATTCAGCTTGCATAGAAAGGCAGGTTGACCCTTAGCAGTAAGACATTAAGGGGTACGTTTACTGAAGGGCGGTGAGGGAGCTGCGGCTAATGAGCATTAATGGCAGCGATAAAGGGTTTTCCATGCGTTAAAGGCCGGGGTGGGGAGTAAGTGTTCTGGCAGCAAGGGCGCTAGGCTCCACTTATCATGCACTAACAGGGCATCAGGCATTAAGGTGACAAGCATGCACCTGAACGCCTGAAACAGCTGTCACCTTAATGCAAGTTAAGGGAGCCCTAGTGAAAGTCACGATAAAGTGGATGGATGGAAGGAAAGGCAGGAGCTGATGGACCTGACAGATCAATGGACGTCCTACGTGGCAGTCATAAGTGGGATGAACATGTGGGAGGCAGCTGTACTGAGTCAGTGAGGGGTGCCCACATAGGGTTGTCAACTGGCTCCAGATGCACCCAACAGGCTTGATCTAGTTCTCTGTTTACTCCATTGCATGCAGGGACTTGTAGTCTTGCTTTTTTTATGGAGTGCAATGGAGAAAACAGAACTACATGTCCCTGCATGCAATGGAGTAAACCCAGGACTGGATCAAGCCTGTCGGGCACATCTGGAGCCAGTTGGCAACCCTATGCCCACGTAATGTTCTATAATGGCAGTGTATGGCATAGGATGGGGAGACAGTGTCCCCCTGCAGAGCCAGAAGTGACACAATGTGTGCATGAAAAGGTTGACTGAGCAGGAGTTGTGACATGCAGATCATCCACAGGAGAGGCGTGAGTGAGGCATCAAAATGATGAAAAGGTTCCCATGTGGGCCATGGTGTAGCAGCTGGCGGGAGAATACTGACTGCACATATCTGGCAGATGATGATGGATGGGCCAAAGGAAGGATGGCGGTAGATGAGAGTGTGGTATGTGCTTGCAGCCCCGATGTACCTGATATGACCTCACAAATGCAGTTGTAGTGTATGTGAAAAAAGTATAGCTATGCCATGGGGAAGCCCCAATACCAGCTATGTCAGTTTCATAGCTGTCCCAGCCTCCTAACCACTATACAGCCATCCTGACAAATGTGCATACATTAACTGCACAAGAGTCGCTCATACTGGCCATATGGAGCAAGTAAGGAAGTGTAATGATCCCTGTAGGCGGCCATCCCAGAGGTAGGATGTAGCTGCATGTAATGCATAGATGTGATGAAGCCAAAGCTGTACAGTCACAGTTATGGCGAAATAGTTCAGTCAAGTGCAACACATGTACAGGGTGAACAAGTCTGACCCGCTGCAATGGGCTACTGCGGAGCCATGACCATCATGCTGTCAGAAGGGCATGATCACAAATTGCATGTTTGTAGACACATAAAAATGCATACGGTTGTGTGTCCGCCAGTCAAAGCAGACCCCAGACTGTTCCTGGCATTAAAATGAACTGAGTGTATTGTGGGCTAAGTGAAAATGGTTCTTGAAAGACCTATAATTGTATGTGGACTAAGTGAACATAGTCTTTGAATGACCTATAATTGTACTGTAGGCTAAGTGAAAATGTTTCTTGAATGACCTATACTGTTGTTTCCTTTTCTGGTTGTAATATTTAGCCATTAGTGTCTCATTCTTATTAATGCTTAAATGTATTAAGTGAAAAAGTAATAAAATATAAAATTAAAAGTAAAAATAAGTGACTGAGTAACCCACATCCACAAAGAGAACAAGTGTGAATCAAACTCATCCATTGTTTCCTGAACCAGTGCTGTAGCCATTAGGCTACACCTCCACTCTGTTCTGCACAGCAATGTCTACAATCAAAGAGACTGCAGATTCCTGCCTGCAATGGCTGAAATGTAGGGCATGAAACAATATGGCTGGCACATTCTGAGACAGTGGTACACCACACCTAGGACCTGCCTGCAGCTACGTGCATGCAGTACGTAATGCACAAGACATTGCTGCTGCAGGATACATCTCTTGTCCAAAGACCAAGGCACATGTGAGGTCAAGATGCCCATCCCTCTACTGTACCCCCAACGGCAAACAATAGCCACATGCAGGGTCTGCTGTGCTATAGTGTGGCACTGATCCCTGAGGCAGCACATGTGCAGGATTTGCATTCCCCAGTGATCTGCTGCATACGGTGAGAGAGGTACATCTGCACAGACACAGAATGCAAACCACAAGAATGACCCATGTGGTCAATTGCAGGCCATCTTGGCCCCACCATCATAGATGACAAGCAGGTACTGGGCAATTCCTCCTGTGAGCACAGTCACCACTATGGCTGAAATTTGTGCGCCGTATGCTGGTATAGGTTAGCCCCTCCATTATCCATGATGAACTGCACATTCTGAACAGCTTTCTGCAACCAAATGGAGAACAAAGTGATCCATAACATCAGCTCAGCAATCCACAGGGACATAGTGTGCTTCAAGCACATAACAGCTGCAAACTGTGCTACTAACCAGTTTCAGCAGTCATTAGCACAGCTGCATGTGAAGGAACACATCATCTGGTCCCCAGGACTTGCACTGCAATGGATGGTCTCTCCATGTCCTGGAGCAGAGCTATATCACTGTCAGTGTGCTGCAGGTATTGTCTACAGTGTGTGATGCTAGGCACTTGGTTGTCTGCACATTTGCAGCATGCCGGTGTGTCCTGCTTCTGTTGGTCAGGGACTGTCCTATTACATCTCATGCCAGTCCCCAAGGTTGTGACAGCTGTTTCCAAAGAACCAAAATTCAGTTATTGTTGTCTAGGCAGGAGAGGGGATACTAACACCAAACAGACTGCCCTGACAAGACCATAGTGTTCAGCTCAAGAACTGCTTGGAGACACACATTATTGGAATACCAATCAACTACAGCTATCACAGTCAGTCCGCATGTGTTGGCCAACACTGGGCTGTGTCAGTCATTCCCATACCAACTGTGCCCAGTCTGCTATTCACCACACACTGCATGTGCACAGAGTGACCATGCACACCCTGACTTAGTACAAACAGCATGGACACCCATCAGCCTGTGCAGTGAAAGGACTGCCAAGAAAGGAACATATCACTGCAGCTTGACACTATATAGCACAATGTGAATACATAGCTGCGACATGGTCACAGGTCAGTCAGAGTAAGAGTGGCCTCTCAGCATGAAACAATGTGTGTACACAGGCCATAGCTATGGCATACCAATACTAACATGGCTCAACCATTAACCCTACCTCAGATTCATACACAGCTTGCGCAAACCACTATGATTTATATCATGCCCACAATACTGTGCCCCACATTATGTACCCTTTCAGTCTGAATATAGGAACTGCTCATGAAATGCGAGGCAGAGTGGAAAGTGGGCCACAGATAGGCTGCAGGTGAATGCTGGCCAGCAGTGGTCTACGTCATATACCCCAATACAGTGTCCCCCACTCAACGTTTGGCAGTGAGGATTGAACATATTGCCATTTTTTCACTCCCACAAAGGGCCATGTCCCTAGCCATGGACATTGCAAGACTGGGCAGTGCATCACATGCATTCTTCAATGTTGCAGGAGCTTTGTGCCCCCAAAAGGATGTGGAAGCATGTCAGGGTTGACATGGGATTGGATGTTGGAACTGTTGCTGCCAACACATACTCCACCACACTCTGCCTCTTTGTACTCTTAACACCATCCTTGTTCAAAATGTTGTCTGGGATCCCTCAGCAGTAATCTCTTGAATAATAATTAGGTGTTTTTCATGCATTTGCATCTCATAGAAACAAAACATAGAAATATAGAAAACGACAGCAGGTAAAGACCATATTGCCTATCCAGTGTGCCCATCCATTCACCAGGTGGTGTGATGCAAAACTGTGCGTTATGGTAAAACGATGGCCATTTTTGCCCAGTTTTGCATTTATTGAGTCATCTTCTCATTGTGAATTGTGGTTGTGCTTTCATAGGGCCGACCCAAGGGTATCTGACACTTTGAGCAAGCCTTGGGCCATGCACCCCCTGAAGTCCATCATCTCCCTTCTTCTCCCTTAGCACCTCCCAGATGCCCAGCATTTCTCCTTCCCCTCCCTTCTCTTTTCCACACAGTAAGCACAGCTTCCTCAGCTGGCGAGTCCACAGTATCCACACTTTGCAGTCTTGACGAAATGAGCAAAAGCCTCCAGATGGCTACTCTTTGAGTACTGTTCTCCCAGGCCACTGGTAAAGAAAGCTCTTACCAAATTCACCTGAATAATGCCACAAGATGTTAACAGCAGTTTCTGCTTCCTTAAACCCTGGGTAATACTCAGCAATACGAAGTAGGCAAACCTTGTTTCCACTGTCCTACTTCTCAGCTGCCTTTCCAAAGTCAGGATGAGTGAGCAGCTTCTACAGTTTTTTCCCCATTTCTCTCACCAATCCCAATCGTTCACAAGAAAAGAATTCTTTAGCACAGTTCACTAGTGTCATGCGCAAGACTCTTAACAAAAGGAAAACAGCTGCCAATCCAGTCCAGGCTTTCTGCTTAGCCTAAGGCTGGGCTCCTGCGCCTTGCTCTCTGGCTGGTAAGTACAACAACGCCTTCTGTTTGTCAGCAAAGTCAGAAACTTTAGTTCTTAAGCCATGCCACAATCTTTCAATTATATTGCTTTCTTGGTTATAAGTCAGTTCAGGAAAAAGGGATTTTATAGCTCCACCCTTTACAGTAACCTTTTACTGACCCGTTCTGCAGCTATGCACTTCTCCACCTGAGCTGAAAATGTAAAAGTCCAAAAATGTTGTGTCAGTATCTAGCGAAGTGGGCTCCAGTTCCCTATTTTCCATGCTTCCTCCCTGTTCCTGTGCTAGTTCCAACTCAGAAAGGTTTGAAGCACATCCGCACCCCTTCTCCAGGACTCCAAGGCATACTTTATGCTGTGCCAGAGAAACGCCACCTCTTCCTTGCTGAGGTGCTTTGTTGCTCTGTTCCCACTTTCCCAGCCAGGCTTAGCTGAGTTACCCTGC
Organism: Ichthyophis bannanicus; assembly: GCA_033557465.1. Taxonomy (NCBI): domain Eukaryota; kingdom Metazoa; phylum Chordata; class Amphibia; order Gymnophiona; family Ichthyophiidae; genus Ichthyophis; species Ichthyophis bannanicus. The sequence goes on along the minus strand of CM066042.1, from coordinate 64,209,953 downwards.
CCCCAGCTTTTAAAGGGACCTGCTCCTATTTGTCTAAGTACCTTTCCCGTTTACTACCTTCCCTATTTGGGTCTTTCCGAGGGACAGGAACTCTCCCGTTTCTCCCCTACCTGCTAACAGACCCATCTCCATCATACTGTTCATGTTGTTAAGTCCTGCTGATTATCCTCTTACAGGTATCCAGATAAGGTTGTCCATATATTTTTCCAGTTGCCAGCCTAATGACTTTTAGACTGTATGGGAGTCTGTTAATAAAGTGTGTTTATTTATTTTATTTATTTATTTATTTACAGTCTCTTCTATACCGTGCTATTCAGCACCAGTGCGGTTTACAATGAACAATAAAATTACACATTTCCGATGGTACTTTGTGTTTACAGTTGAACAGGTGATACAACTTGGATAACAGGGGTAACTATTTACAATTTACAACATAATCGTGATCTCTTTATTGGTTTCAGTCCTGGGGGTTGTGGGTGGCTTGTGAGGGGAAGCCATATTAGACCTAGTCCTTAGTGGAACACCAGATCTAGTGCAAGAGATAAGGGTGTTGGGGCCACTTGGCAATAGTGATCATAGCATGATCGCCTTTGATTTAATTAGTGGAGGAGGGATAGTAAGGAAATCCACAGTACTACCCTTTAACTTTCGAAAGGGAGACTATGATAAAATGAGGAAAACAGTTAAGAAAAAACTAAAAGGAGCAGTTGCAAAGGTTAAAGACGTACATCAAGCTTGGATGTTGTTGAAAAATACTATCTTGGAAGCCCAGACCAGCTGTATTCCACGCTTTAAGAAAAGTGGAAGGAAGTCCAAAAAACTGCCAGCATGGTTTAAAGGTGAGGTCAGAGAGGCTGTTGTTGCCAAAAAAGCATCTTTCAGGAAATGGAAAAAAGAGCTAAATGACGAAACCTGGAAACAGCACAAGCACTGGCAAGTCAAATGCAAGGCATTGATAAGGCAGGCAAAGAGAGAATTTGAGAAGAAGCTTGCTGCGGAAGCTAAAACACAAAATAAAGACCTTTTCAAGTACATTCGTAGCAAAAAACCTGTGAGAGAGTCAGTTGGTCCATTAGATGATAAAGGGGTTAAAGGAGCACTAAGAGGTGACAAGGCGATAGCGGAGAGACTGAATGAATTCTTTGCTTCGGTCTTTACTGAGGAAGATGTAGGGATGTTACCCATGACTGAAGTGGTATTTAAAGGTGCGGAAGAATTGAAGGAAATATCGATACATCGGGAAGATGTCTTACAACTATTAGATAAACTGAAGAGTAGCAAATCACCTGGGCCGGATGGTATACATCCAAGGATGTTGAAAGAACTGAAATATGAGATTGCAGACCTGCTATTAGTAATCTGTGAACTATCATTAAAATCATCTCTAATACCTGAAGATTGGAGGATCATGACTTTTAAAGCCTCAAAGTGCCCATCGCTATCACCTCTCAGCAATATGATACATATCACCCCAAATAACAGATCCAGGAGGTCTGTTACATTAAACTCCATTGACCTCCCAAAACTCCTCACAAAATGTTCTAAATCAACAGCCTCTAGAGCCTTCTCTCTGTCTTCTCCCAGAGCCTGGAATGCCCTTCCACCCGAAATAAGAGCTATCTCAAGTCTGATGAAGTTCAGAAAGGCATTGAAGCACTATTTGTTCCTAACATACTACCCCGAAGCTACTCCATCTGACAATAGTCCTCATGGCAGATCTTTCATATTTGACCCCGGTAGAGAATGGGTAATTATGATGATTATTACCTGCTCACTATACTATGCCATATATTTATTCTCACTATATTTGGCATATTTATTCTGTACTTTAATTAACTTCTTATCCACGGCATTATAGATATCTTATTCGCATCTAATTAACCAAAATAACCATGTATATAGTTGCCATGTATATAGTTATCTGTATATAGTTACCCTGTTTTCCACCAAGTTTATGTACCTTGTTCTTTGTAAAAAACCAATGCTGTTTGTACCATTGTGTTTATATTTGTTCATATGTAAACTGCACTGATTTAAGAGCGCGGTATATAAGAAAAATAAATAAATAAATAAATAAATAAATGTAACACCAATTTTTAAAAAGGGTTCCAGGGGTGATCCGGGAAACTACAGACCGGTGATCCTGACGTCAGTACCGGGAAAAATGGTAGAAACCATCATAAAGAATAAAATTACTCAGCATGTAGATAGTCACGACCTAATGGGAGACAGCCAACATGGCTTTAGACAAGGAAGATCTTGTCTTACTAATCTGTTATGTTTTTTTGAAGGAGTGAATAAACAGGTGGACAAAGGTGAGTCGGTTGATATTGTGTATCTGGACTTTCAGAAAGCCTTTGACAAGGTCCCTCATCAGAGACTTTTGGCAAAACTAAAGAGTCATGGGATAGGAGGCAGTGTACTATTGTGGATCAGGAACTGGTTAAAAGATAGAAAGCAGAGGGTAGGGCTAAATGGCCAATTTTCCCAATGGAGAAAGGTGAATAGTGGTGTACCCCAGGGATCTGTGCTGGGTCCGCTGCTTTTTGACATATTCATAAATGACCTGGAAAGTGGAATAACGAGTGAGGTTATCAAATTTGCAGATGACACAAAACTATTTAAAGTTGTTAAAACCCAAGAGGATTGTGAAAAATTGCAAGAGGATCTGGATAAATTGGAAGACTGGGCATCAAAATGGCAGATGAAATTTAATGTGGACAAGTGCAAGGTTATGCACCTAGGGAAGAACAACCCAAACTATGGTTACACGATGCAAGGTTCCACATTAGGAACCACCACCCAGGAAAAAGATTTAGGCGTCATTGTGGATACCATGTTAAACCCTCGGCCCAGTGTGCAGCGGCGGCCAAGAGAGCAAATAGAATGCTAGGTATGATAAGGAAAGGAATGGAAAATAAAACAAAAGATATTATAATGCCTCTATATCGTTCCATGGTGAGACCGCACCTTGAATATTGTGTGCAATTCTGGTCGCCGTATCTTAAAAAGGATATAGCGATTTTAGAAAAGGTTCAGAGAAGAGCCACCAAAATGGTAAAGGGGATGGAAGGATACTCCTATGAGGAAAGGCTAAAAAGGTTAGGGCTCTTTAACCTGGAAAAGAGACGCCTGAGGGGAGATATGATAGAAGTCTATAAATTAATGAACGGAGTGGAACGGGTAAACGTAGATCGATTGTTTACGTTATCAGAATATAGAAAGACTAGGGGACATGCAATGAAGCTACAGGGTAAACTATTTAAGACTAATAAAAGAAAATATTTTTTCACTCAACGTGTAATCAAACTCTGGAATTTGTTACCGGAGGATGTAGTAAAGGCTGTTAGTGTAGCTGGGTTTAAAAAAGGTTTGGACAAGTTCCTGAAGGAAAGGTCCATAAACCATTATTAAGAAGTGACCGAAGATATCAATGCTTGACCCAGTACAAGCATTGTGGAACTTGTGTCTCTTGGGGAAACTGCTAGGTACATATGACCTAGATTGGCCACTGTTGGAAACAGAATACTGGGCTTGATGGACCTTGGTCTGACCCAGTATGGCATATCTTATGTTCTTATGTTCTTATATGCTGTGTCTGCCTTGGTTACTGGGTAATACAGTAGGAAGAGGTGGTGTTTCAAGGCCTTTCTGAAATGCAAAATGTCTGGGATTGCTCAGATGCCGTGAGGGAGGCTGTTCCAGCACCTTGGTGCGCAGAATTTGAAGGCCCTGCCTGCTGTCGCCTTTGTGCATTGTGCTATTGATTTTGGGACTACCAGTGTGTTGAGTGCTACTGATCGTCTATCTCTATTGTGGGGTGTCGTCTGTATTAGTTCTGTTAGTGATGCAGATGTGAGCCCTTTGATGGCCTTCAATGTAAGTAGCAATGTCTTGTATGTGAGTCTACATTGTATCAGGAGCCAGTGGAGTTGTTTTAGGATGGGTGAGACATGGTCTTTCCTTGATGCGCCATGTAGGACTCTTGCTGCGGCGTTCATTGCCAGTTGCAGTGGGTTCAAGGTGGCTTGAGGGAGCCCTTGCAGGATTGAGTTTGCATAATCAAAATGTGGTATGATTAGAGCCTGATAGATGGTCCTGAAATCGTCCGGCTCGAGCAGGGATCGTAGGTGTCGAAGTGATCTGATTTTATGGTTTACCGCTCTTACAATGTTTCCTATCTGCGCCTTCATATACAAGTGCTGGTCTAAGGTGACGCCGAGGTATCGGATAGTGGGCTTGGTCTGGAGGTCTGCTTCCTTCACTTTTAAGATGGACGGAGCGGTGAAGTTTCGGTTCCTTGTAATGAACAACACCTCCATTTTCTTGTGTTGGATCCTGAGGTTTTGGGATTGCATCCAGTTGGATACTTCGTTTATGCAGTTTGTTAATGGTGTGAGGTCGGGCTTTTCTGTTGTAAAAGGCATGTATAACAGTACGTCATCAGCGTATATCAGGCAGTTAACACTGAATGACCGTATCAGGTTGCAGATTGGCTGCATGTATATATTAAACATCAGGGCGGAGAGGGAGAAGCCTTGTGGGACACCTTGCTTTTGGTGGAACGGATCAGATGATGTATCGCTGGATCGTACCTGCTGCCATCTGTCAGAAAGGTAGGACCTGCACCACTCCAGTGCTTTATCGGTGATTCCCTTCCCCTTGAGTTGTTCCAGGAGGCGCTCGTGGCTCACGGAGTCGAACGCTGCTGCGATGTCTAGGAAGACAAGGACGAACCCTGTTGTCGATGCCTGCTAATATGCTGCTGAAGAGTGTGGTGAGCAGTGTTTCCACACCATGGGCTTCTCTAAAGCCGTGTTGGCATGGGTCAAGTGGTGCGTTGGTTTCTATGTGATCTTGGATTTGTCTTTGTACTTCCTTTTCCATTATTTTTGCCAGTAACAGTATGCTTGATATTGGTCTATATGATTCTGGCTTCTGAGGGTCGAGCTTGTTGTTTTTTAGTAATGGTCTTATGGAGGTGCGCTTGAGGGTACATGGGAATGCCCCTGTTGTGAATGATTGTTCCATGAGTCTGGATATGAAGGGACTGAGGTCGGTCTGTAGTTCCTTGATCCAGAATGCAGGGCATGGATCAGTTTGGGCAGTGGTCATGTTGATACCTGCAATGGTGTCCTCGATGCGCTGTTTAGGCGGTATTCTGAAGATGGTGAGTGGTGTTCGATCACATGGCTCCAGGATCGTGCTAGGTGCTGGATTGTTGTCTGGCAGAGATTGGATTGCAGATAGTTGGCGAATGTTTTGAGGGTGGATTTCGCTTATATGTTCTGAGGCAGGTTCCTTTGTCAAATGCTTGACGAGGGCAAACAGGTCGTGAGGTTTGTTCAGAGATCTTTTTAGCGTGTCCGTGTGGTAACGTCTCATTGAATCCGTCACTGCGGTGTGATGTGCTGCGAGTTGTGCGTTATATGCACTTCAGTCTTCGTCTGAGTGTGAGCGCCGCCATCGTCTCTCGAGTTTCCTTAGGGTTGTGCGTGAGGCTTTCAGTTCAGCTGAATACCAGGTTGCGGAGGGACGCTTCCCTTGGAGTTTGTTAGTTGATGGACATACTGCGATTGAACTGAGTGTTTCATTCCAATCGGAGACTAAATCGTCTGGGTTGCGTGCTGGTGAGGTAGTTAGTGGGAGTGTTGTTTTCAGGATTAGGTCTTTGTTGAAAGGCTGGAATCTTCTCGGGGGGGGGGGGCACTGTGATGACCACCCACTCTTCTTTCTTCCTTTTGGCTACAGCTGGGAAGGGGAACTCGGAATAGGATTAGCTTGTGATCCGACCATGGAACTGGGGTGATTGATAGCTCCAGGATGGTTGGTGCATTGAGGGTTGTCTCTGTTGTGAATATTAGGTCTAGAATGCCTCCTTTGACATGGGTTGGATCCTTGATTAATTGGTTGTAACCTAAATCCTGCAGGGCTCCGAGAAAAGCTGTTGCATGGGAGTCTTGCAGTGATGGTAGGTTGAAGTCTCCCAGCACCCAACTTGTTAAATAGTTGTGTTAAATAGTTGTGTGAATTGGTGTGCAGTAACCGTACAACAACCTCAACACTTACCACACACTAATTGCAGAAGTAACTGCTTTCCATGGTGGGGGGAGAGGGGGAATAATCCTAGATGCTCATGTTCTATTGCTGCTTCGGTTCAAAATGGCAGCTCTGGCCCCCTAGTGGCGGTCTTGCACTACTACTGCTAGGTGTCAGCTGTCAAATAAGGAGTGTGAGGGAATGGGGGTGGATTTAGGATACTGATTGGGAGGGGTACAGGTGGAGTTGATGCTGATGCTTTCTTGATTGAGGGAGTGGGGGTGTGGGTTGATGCTGATTGAGATAGTGGAGGCGATGCTAATGTCGATTAAGGGGTGAGAGTGGAGGAGTGGTGCTGATTGGAGGGGGTGAGTATTTGTTTCCCTCAGATGGATGCACTTACTCTGCTATCAGCTGATGCTTTCACCATCTGGTAAATTTGAGCCCTGTGCAGTTATGGCAGGTCAGATGCCGGGCATGCCCCCATCCATCATCACAAAGGCTTTTGACACTGCATGTTAATTGTTGCACTTAATATGCAGTAAGAGCAAAAACTTACTGCACTTTAGTAGAAGAGCCTCTAAGTTATAAAGATCTAGAGGCAAGTGTTTTTTTTTTTAATTAATAGTATATTTTTGCACATGCTGTTTTATTATTCTCGTTTATAGACTAATTGGGTTGAAGTGTTGGGAAGACCTGAGTTTATTTTACACATTCAGGACAATATTTCTTTTGACTTAGGTATTTGGAAATTTCTGGTATTAAAACTGGATGTTGCCAAGGAGCATAGAAAATTCTACCTTTTCTGATTTCACTAGCTAATACAGTTGTTGTATGTGCATAACCCGAAGGATGCATCTGTGATTATATTAAATTCCTGGTGGAATATGGTGTGTCTAGCTTATCATAATGAAGCTGCTGTATTTGAGAGATATGGTAAGTGAAAGCAATTTGGGGAGGTCTGAATCCGGTTGGACATTATGCTCCCTCTATGTTCTAATATGTACCATTTTTTTTCTGTTCACTATTATTGTAGTATTCTTTGTTCAGTTTAATATTTTCCGAGATATTGTCAATTATTTTATATTATTATATGTTCTGTATTGTTTTATTCCTTAAATGCAATAAAAAGCATGGTTACAGTGATCATGTTTGTTGTAGAACAATACATATCCTTTTAACTATATTTTTGTGGAGGTATTGCTGGAACAAGTGGAGGTGGAAGTGTTCCCGGAGCAGGGTTAAAGCTATGGAAGCAACAAGCGCATAGTTTTGACCTGAAAAAGTACCTGTAGAAGAAAACAGGTGCAGATTGCTACAGATACTTTTTCTACAGAAGGTTTTGAATGCTCATACTTTCACTTTGGAGGTCATTCCAGAATATGAATAAGCCGGTTAGATATTTTTCTCACTAAAACATCTAGGACCGTATTCCGAAACCATGCCGCCCTGCATGTACACGGTGCTAGCGTGGGGATCTCAGAATATGGGCAGGAGGGGCGGAATGGGGGCATGGCAAGCTGTGGAGATGTATAAAGCATATTCAGGAAAGACCCATATTTTCTGCAGATGCTTACGTTATACCAGCGGCTACATGGAATAAGGCCAGCACTTAGAAACATTTCTGCTCTGATCTTCAAAGCGTCCCATAGAGATGAATGGCTGTGACATGTCTGTATTGAACAGGTGTGTCTGCAGTTGTAAAGAACAGAATGCACAGGTCAGGGACGTTTGTAAGGTTAAGGAACAATAAAAAAACACCCCCACAGAAAAATTAAGCACTGCAATAGTCATTATTCTGGCTATGCTGACATTTGCAGTTCGTGCTAAAGGGGCTTTTTTTTTTTGCTTCCCTAGCAAGTCCAGTGTTTGGAAAAATGGGAATGTAAGATGCAGGGATGGCAAGTGAGATAGTATAGAGCAGAATCGTGTTTGACAGAGAAATGCAGATCAGATGTTGTGTTCTGAGCCCTCATGCTATTATGTCCTCACAGAGACTGTTTGTAGGTGCAGGCATGGTTTTAGCAGAGGTATGTTATTTGTGCTGCAAGTGAGAGAGTGTGTGTGGTTTGAGTGTTGCATTGGAGAATCTGGTGTGCTCATCTTCAAATCTGGGGGTACATGAATGGCTGGCCAGTACCTGGGCTGTAGGGATGACCGCAACATCACCAGGTGCCAGTATGATTGGGCAGAATAAATCAGAACAGGTTCTCTATAGTGAAATGTCAAAACATATCCCTGTTACTAATAAGGGACCCTCACAATGAGAGGATTTAACAGTGCAAACAGCACTAAAATATGTCCAGAAGCACCATCATTGGTCTCTAAAAATGTGCACATTTGTAGAGAGCAATGATGGTGCCTTTGGTCATGTATTAGTGCTGTTTGCATTGTTGAATGCTGCCTTTCTGACTGTTCCTTATTAGTGACAGGGATATGTTTTGACATTTCGTGATGGAGAACCTCTTCTGGTTTTTTTCTGGTCCATACTTAGCATTGTACAGACTGTTTTCAGATATGACCAATGCAAGCATAACTAAGGATGTCTTCTACAGCCATATATGTTGTGATGCAAGGTATGTTATGACAAGCATATCATTTTCTATGTGCTTTTATACTAACTTGGTGTGCACTGAGATTACTTTGCAGTGCTCTGGACCTGCAACACAGAAACATGACGGCATAAAAAGACCACACGGTCTATCTAGTCTGTCCTTCCATATCAACTACTACAGTAGTGCCCTTTTTTCCTTTAGAGATCCTCTGTGTTTGTTCCATGCTTTTTTTAATTCAGATATTGTCCTCATCTCTACCACCTCCACTGGCAGACTATTCCACGGATCCACTACTCTTTCCATGAAGCAGTATTTCCACATATTATCCTTGAGTGTATCCCCTTTCACCTTCATTCTATGCCCCTTGTAGCAGAGCTTGCTTTCTATTGAAAGAGGTGTTCCTCCTGTGCATTTATGCCACGGACATATTTAAACGTCTCTATCATATTTCCTCTATCCTGCCTTTCCCCTAAAGTATACATATTAAGATCCTTAAGTTTATCCTCATATGCTTTATAATGAAGGCCACTAACCATTTTAGTAGCCACCCTCTGCAACCTGTTTATATCCTTTTGAAGGTGCGGTCTCCAGAATTGCACACAATACCAAATGAAGTCGCACCAAAGACTTATATAGAGGCACTATCGCCTCCTTTTTTCTGCTGGCCATTCCTCTCCCTGTGGTATATATAGTCTAGTTTGCATCAACACTTATGTATCTTCAGTATTCATATGGGTTTGCATCAGCACAACACTATCAGTGAGAGGAGCAGCTTAGGAGCTGCACATTTTAAAGGGGGCATGACCTTTTGCAGGTATGTAGCGTAGATGGGCGGTATCAAAAGCGTCAATTTTTCCAGAATAGGATGAGTGTGGGGATGTACAAAGCTCTTTGCTACATAAACCCATGTCTCGTACTCCATAGTGTTTTATTCATGCCGCACCAAAAACGCCTATGTCCCTGATTCCGAAACAGCTGGTGCAACTATTCCCCAGTTGCAAAATCACATTTAAATCAGGCCTAGTTTTGAATTGGATGTGCCCGCGGGCCAGACATGCATGTTCTTGAATTGGGCTCCACATGCTTAGAAAAATTAATCTGCTTGCCTTTGGGTCATTTTGGAGGTTTTTGATCAATTTATTTAAATGTAGTTGGTCCATTTCAGCAATTAATAATGCATGTAAAATGTAGAAAAATGTTTGTGTGCTTAAATCAATTTTACAAGTATTAAGTTGGTGGTTTTATGCCCTTTAGGGCCTCTCTTGCTGAGTAAAGTTTAGCGTAACGGTAAATATGCAGCTTGTGTAAAGGTCATGTACTGTCAGGCGCATGGCCAGCACGTTCCCTGCAGTTACCACACAGAAAAGCACCCTAATGAGTGGACGTGGCATTTGCATTGCATGTGGGTGTGCCAGACTCTGTCAGGCTCCTTAGTGTGATCTTCGATCAGAGATTAAATTTTGATATGTAGATATGCAATGCTATAAAAAAGTCTTCTTTGGATTGAAGCAAATTTGTGTTATCTGTGCATTCCTGTTCATGTGCTTTCAGTGTACCCTCATCCTGGCCTTAGTGATCCCTAAGATTGCTTACTATAACTCTTTATACCATGGCCTAAAACAGATCCAACTTAGGAGACTCCGGACAATTCAGAACACCTTTGTCATATTGCTCCTGAGCTTCAAGAAACAGAAGCATGGGATTTCTTTCATTCATGACAAGCACCGGCTCCTTCAGTTCTGTAGGATATCCTTTAAGATTCTCACCATGCAGACCAGGCCTTTTATTCTGGCCTGTCTATCTTCTTCATCCCCCTCCCAGCCTCTTGCACCCCCCCCCCCTCCAATGCACACTTCATTCCCCCCAGGAGAATCTTTGGATTATTCCCTCCTACCCCAGTATCCTTTTAGAGGCTACCAGAAAGTTTTGTTTACTATCACAGTCCTCACACTCTGGAACATGTACTCCTTGGACATCAGACTCGAAACATCTAGCAAAATGTTCCAGTCTGTACTCAAGACATACGATTTCAAGTTGGCCTTTCTCAGTCCTTAGCTTTACCTCTGCGACTAGCAGGTGTGTCATCGCTGATATGCTGCGGCCTAAATGGAATTTCTGTTCTCTTTCTCCTCTGATGTCCAACTGTATTGCTTCACTGAACCCTTCTGTTCTCTTCTAAGATATACCAGATGCCTATGTCATAAATTATATGAGATGTATGGTATAGCAAATAAAATTGAAACATCAATGTTAAAGCCACCTATTGAGGTGGTGATAAGTGCATCCACACTAATTGCAACATTGATAGCGTGCAATTTGTTGCCTTCATGATAATCACAATGCGCTATCCACGCCCACTCTCTACCCGTAACTTGGCCATTCGCGCCCCCCCCCCAATTGCTCGATGTATAGTTACCATGAGAATTAGCATGCAGTAACTGTCAAGACTGTGTTGTAACAGTTTCCATGTGTGAAAACGCACGTTAACCATTTAGTGCATGTTAATAAAAGGGCCCCTTAGCGCACCACATGCTTCTCATGCCCAAACGTTTCCAAACCAGAAGCACAAACTGAATTCACATCTCTACTTTGAGAACAGGTGTGGTCTTCCAATAAAGGTACCTCTTGAAAATTTTGAAGAAAACCCTAGCGATACATGTATATGGGACCTATACATTCATTTTAATGGAGAGCAATGTATATTGATTCTCCTTGAGATTGAATGCAAGGTCAGCTTGCATAATTTATAACTTAAGTTATTGAAAATTTCCCCCATTGGACACTTTAAAACTGCACTAAGTAAATTGTTCGAACTCTTCGACAAATATATTAAAATGGATTAATATACTCCTCATTGAACAATCCGATCTCAATGAGAACCTCTAAATTTTCCCTCACCACTCCCAAGTGCTCCTTGAGTGTGCACGGGCATCAGCTTTTGATGTCTTAGCCCCTTTCCAGTGGAATGCGATTTCATAACATCTTCAACTGGGAAGCTCCCTCCAAACGTTTAAAGTGGGTTGGAAAGCCCTTTTCTTCTTGGAGACGTTTGGCCATCATTGACTGGGTCAATGGTGGGGGTTGGCACAGTGATAAGCTCCATCTTTTCTTCTTTTTGTTATCGCTTGAGGCTTTTGTTTATTGTTACACATTTGTAAATCACTGATGTATTTATGAAGGGCAGTACAGAAACTGAAGAAACCTAAATAAAAGCAAAGATTGTAAATTATAGCAAGCCACTTCATTATAGTGTATATGTCATTATGCATATCTAATACATAGCTAGAAAACCCATATGTTAAGTCTTTCAGCTATGGACTTTTTGTATTTCTCATATGTATGCTTAATGCAAAGGAATATAATGTTGTGCCTATCTACAGCTAGCCTACCAGATTAATACGATAGGACTGAATTTCATTCTCCCATATAGAATGAAATGTTTCAAAATTACTTCCCCAAGGGAGCTGTCAGTATATTTGGGTACGTTAGATCACAAATTCCACATCTACACTGCAAAGACCTTATTACTGCACATTTAGAAGCCAAGACATCTCTGCTATATCTTTTGAATTAATTCATTGGATTTATTTATGGCTTGGCAAAAAATCATCATGTAAACCAGGAGCTGTGTGAAATGAGCAGTGCAATGTTTGCTGGTCATACATTAAAATGCCTCATAGTGAGAAAATGTGAAGGCAGAAAAAGAAATATACTGAAATTAAAAAACCCGTGCAAAGGTGAAAGATTTCTCCTTTCACCTTTTACAAATGTGTCTTTTTATGCTTTAGTGTAAAAAACAACTGTTATACTATTAAACGTATTTGTATGTGTAGAAAAATATAGGGGCCCTTTTCCTAGAGTGCAATAAGGCAGTAAGTTCTCTCACTAACCACACGTTAGGAGCAGAAACTGATGGGGGGTGGGGGGGGGGGCAGCATGTTCTCTGCCATTACAGCACCGAAAAGTTCCCTAACGGGTAGAAGCAGCATTCACAATTAATGTGGGTGCACTTAATGCCATCCATTGAGGTGGTATTTAGTGCACTAGTGCTAAACAGCAACATTGACAATTAGCGCACATTAATTCTCCCTGTGCTAACCCCAATGTGCAGCGAGCGAATGCTCTCCTCCCCTAACCTGCCCAGTCCCCACCCTTTTGCATGCTAAGCAGTTACTATGGATTTTCACCATGCTGGCTATTTATAGCATGCAGTGCCACACTAACTGCTCAGCATGTCTTAAAGCTATTAGCACACTTTCTTTGATTTGATTTATTGACTTGACGTACTGCTTACTGCAAGCACTGAAGCAATTTACAGAATAAAAACAAGTAATATGATTAAAACATAAAATAATTTTAAAAAATGGTTCCATAGACCCTCTTAGGTGAAAAACATCTTGCCATAAATAAAGTCTTAGAAGATTTACAACAATTTGTTTGAAGCTGTTGTGGATAGGCCTTTGGTTTCCTGCAGTCAGAATGTGCAGTGATTTCTTTGGATTGTGTTGATTACTTTTATTTGCCATTTCATTTGTTGTTTGCTTGATTTTGTATATTTAAAAATGAAAAACAATGTTTAACAAACACAGTTAAAAAATAAAAATATAAAACAATGTTGGCATGTTTTCTAAACTGTGTTAGGCTTTTGCAGTTAGTCCAGATAGCGCTGCATTAGCTGCAACAGTCGTGCATTATCTGTTGGGGATGTGCACAGCATTTCCATGGTCGATAACCCAGTGAACAGGCAGAGACCACTGCATGCTGTATTTGGCTTGCGTTAGCTGTTATTGTGAGGCACTTTTCCTACATTATCGTCACATTAACAGCTGGCACTTCCACTATGAAAAACACACATTTTCTAAATTTTTTTAGAGATCTTTTGGGCTTATTGCTGGCCCTCCCATTCTGCCTCGTATTGCATTAATTGGTCTTCATGAGGCAAAAGTGATCTTCAGTTGCTCTTGTCCCACCTGTGCTATTTCTCAAAATAGCACTAGTCAACCCAATACCATTTTGTTATATGGCAAACATATAAAATGGTGTGAACCTTGGTCAGCCAATGAGGCAACATTGCCTGGGGATGATTCCTGCCCTAGGAGACACACAAGGCAAGTTTTCAGGGTAGGGTTGACCACAAATCCAGGGGAATTTTGTGTTTTTTTTGCTTTGTTAAATATTAGGAAGGACTTTTTTAAAGTGTCGGCTTGGATCTAGGTCTGGCTTAAAAGTAATTTAAAAAATAAAATTGTCAAAAGGATTGATGGCATCCTTTACTGGGAATGATGTAACTCCATTCATGTATATGGGGTTCTATCTACAAAAAGTAGTAATTTTGCTTCAAATACTTATATCATTAAGTTGAATGTGAATTTTTGGAATAGTGGATTTTTTTGCAAGCACTTAAATTGAAAATAACAAAAAATATAGGAGAAATTTTGGTTAAGGGTTATTACAGTTAACATTAAGAATTATATGGAAGACTATATTGAATATATGAAATGAACTTTTGCCCTTGAAGTGGAGTAGAACTAGTACTTTTTGTAGGTATAATTTATGATTATTTGTAATACCAATTTTGAAATCAATTTTGTGAGTATTACTGATTTAATGTATATAGAGTGCATGGGTTTGCTCAGATCAGTGGGAGCTTGGACAAAATTTATGGATATTTGGGAATTATATATTCAAACTTTGGCACTTAGGGGCATGTTTATAAAGCCTCGTACCAGTAACGCGTGTATGGGCCACGTTTAATGTTTAATGTTTAAAATCACTTGATATACCGCCCCCCATTACACTGGGGTGGTTTACAATAAAACTTTAAAATACATAATTTAAGAAAGGGAAGGAAAAGTGACAATCATATAAGAGAGGAAAAAAAAAGAACAAAGGACAGATTGTAAAAGGAAATACAGTGAAAACAGGGGTCATGGGGGAAGGTTGAAGGCAGAAGAAAAAAGATGAGTCTTAAGAAGAGAACGGAACTTGGGAAGGGACTGTTCTAGTCGGAGGTTAGTGGGGAGGGAGTTCCAGAGGGCAGGTCCAAGGTAAAAGAAAGCCGATTGCCGAGTTGAGTGAAGATGAGCCTAGGAGGGGGAGGGAAGGTGTAAACGATTGATATGAATTGATCGTAGGCTGCGAGTGGGAGTGTGAAAAGTTAACAGGTTGGATAGATACTGAGGGATGTGAAGATAAATGGCCTGATGTACAAGATTGAGAATTTTGAATTGAATCCGAAAATTTACTGGCAGCCAATGAAGGTGCTGAAGGATAGGAGTGATATGATCGCGAGGGGAAGCATGCAGGATCATCCAAGCTGCGGTGTTCTGTAAGAGCTGTAACCGACAACGTTGATATTGGGGAAGACCAGCATAAACCAGATTACAGCTCAGGGCTCATTGCTACCTGCAGGGTGCCATGCACATCACACCACATGATGTTGTGGAAATAAAGCTGCAGGTGTAACTAATGCCACCTATTGAGGTGACATTTGTTGCATGCACACTACCAGCATCAAGTGTGGTTAGCGTGGGCCACTAGCGAGCTGAGATGCACCAGGAATGCCCCTGTCTAACCCCGTCTCCATTCTGATGTGCGCTATCAGGATAGCATGGAGTTTTTAGTGCAGAGGCCCCGTGATACTTTTTAGTATGACACCAAAACCACATGCTAATTTTGCGCTACCCTGGTAGCAAAGTTTAGTAAACATGACCCCCAGTGCACTTAATCAAGTGCTGAAGTTTCTCAGATGAATTCATCTGCAATCATTGATGTAGAGGCTTGTTTAATGGGAGTGGGGTCTGGGGGATAGGGAGGGGAGAAGGGAGGATTTGACAGTTTAACTGGGCTTAGGTAATTTTTAGGGAAGACTTGCTTGGAATATTCTTGGAGGTGCTTGGTGAGTCACAAAAACAATGCCCTCCAGATGGGTATGTGCATGACACCTAAGGATGATGGTTTGTTGTGAGAGTGCTGTGGTAGGGGGAGGGCTAAAGAGAGAAGAATCAAACCTGAACTAAACAAGGTGCTTGGATTAATGTATTTACAATATTCACGTTTTTCTTCGATGGGTTGTGGATATCTGTGAGCTGATTTGTATTCCTGTTTGTAAAGATTGTTACAGCTATGGGCAAGGATATTCTGGATATTCTGTAGCCATTAAAAAACAAAACAATTTAAACATAAGAATGGAAATGAAAAGAATTTCAATGTTTTTTGTTTTGTTTTCAAAATAAAATGAAACTAAGTAGGACATCTCATTGAAATATTCTGTTTTGTGTCAAATGGAAGTACAACTATATCCTCTGATAGCTCAAATGCAGATCCTGCTGCAATTACGTGGTACATTTACAAAAAAAACATATATAGGTGGATTTTTCCATTCACAGAAAATCCATGTGTTTTAAATGTGTTTTTTAAAACCTAATAAAACAACCTTTCAACCACAGATGCATCCAAATCCTCTTTCTTTTCTTAATTTATCTTTTATATGAGTTTCTACCTCACCTCTGTTTTCATTTATTTTTTATTCCATTTTTTCTTGTCCATTCCCTAATCTTCATGTCTTTCCTCACCCCTATCTCATATGTGTCCTTGTTTAGTAGCTTGACTCCCTAGCTGGTCCCTAATACTGCAAGACTACCATTAGGGGTCACAGCCACTATTTTGAACATAGGCCAGTGAGAGGACAAGAGCATACAAGGATCATTCCTGCTCTCCCGCTAACCCACCAGGAGACCCTTGGTAACTGCTGGGGGCTGGGTGAAGCAGATTGAAAGGTGGGAAGAAGAGATTCTGGATGCTAACTGGGGATGGAGTGCTGGGGTTTCTGATCAGGGGGTAGAAATTCCTGGATGTTGATTGTGGGGGGTCTTTTGGTTTTTTTTTTACAGGATTGGGCCATGGTAACTACATACAGATAGCTGAAATGCACTTGATGCATTTACCATGCATGGTAAACTAAGCATTCCTGTTTTAAAGTGCCTCATGGATCCAATCCCTTTTTTCAAAACTGTATAAGCATAAGTATTAGGTATGGGTCTACATGAATGTGCTATACAAACAGGAGGGCATCTGACCCATATGTCTGGATGATGTCAGCACCCTGTATGATTTCCTGGAGGTGACATCATCAGTGCATCAGAGGTGAGCTGGTGAATTGCCTGCATGACCAAACATCAATTAGGAATACACAATGCAAATTCATTGATGTTGCTTACACAGATGTCTTTCAAGCCCTAAGAAGCATATAGCAGGTTACAGAAATATTAAGTGGAGGAGGTTATGGGAGACTTGGAGTGAAGACGTGTTTGAGTCGGGGCTGTAATTGGGTCAGGATTTTTGAGGATGATTGGGGTCTTGGTGTGCACTGGTTTAAATTAAGGCAAGGGAATGGCAGGGTAAAGGCCTTGCTTGGATGAGCTGGGCTTCAACTTACTTCTGTTTTTTTTTCCAAGGTCCACTGTGTTTGTGGAAAGCATATCAAACTACTGCAGGCATAGGAGCCACGCTGATCAACCTCACAGATGACCTTGGAACTGACCAAGAGAAGGGCAAGAGAGCAGGAGCAGGGAGGTAACATCCTGGCCCTGCAGCTTGTGTCATGAACATCGAGGATGATTAGGTCGCACTTGCAGACACAATCAGCCTGGAAAGTCAAGAAAGAGAAGATGTGGGATGAGAATGTGTCTTCATATTTATCTTTTTGGTGCCAGATGCCCTGTTGTGTTGGGGTGACAATGTCTAAATGGCACCACCAAGGACATCATAGATGCTATGTGAATGCCCAGCCTCTCCCCATAACACTTCTTGCATAGATTTCCACCTACTTCCAAACAGCTAGAAATGTAATAACAGGAAACTGCACATGGGGCTTTCAAAATGAAATATTGCATCCCTAACATATCTCTCTCCTCTTTTTGGCATCTGCTAAAAGTGTCCCTAGTCTGACCAATGGGGGTACTTTTATTCACATTTGGAAGGGGAGGTGATTGTCTATAGATCTTTTTTAATATTTACTTAGAGAAAAGATTTGAAAATTACCCTTTATGTGAACTGTTTGCGAATATTCAGACCATTGTATCTGAACTCTCTGGTCAAACTTTATTTGTGAGCATTCAAATCTTGTGGTTTTATGTATTGTAAAGTGTGAGGTTTTATGAAAAATATTTTGTAGTACAAATAAATACAGATTTTGAAGTTGAAGTGTGTATTGGCATTTTTTCTTTTTTTCTTTTCTCGAGTAAAGTGAAAAATATGGGTTACAAGTCAAGGAAAAGGTTAGATCTAGGTCTCCAGTAGACCATGGAGAGAGCTCTCCTAGGTACCAAATCTAGTGATGTGTTTCCTATAGAAGCCAGTAGTGTTCCACCAAAAGCTCCTGCTAATGGCCTTCAAGGAGCTCTTAGATTTACTCAGAGAGCATATCCTTTCTTGGGCAAACGTGGAAGCATACTCATTCTCATGTGTGTGTGTAGCTGAAGGAAGGGTTATTGGAACATCTGTATCCTTCAAAAGGAAATGTGATTGGCCCAGAGATATGCGGCGATCGCTGCTTCCATGCTCTTATAAGTATTTTGTTGTCTTTTTTTGAGTCCAGGATTGCTGTTTTTTTTTTGCCTCATTCCTTCCTTTGTTGCTTTTTCTTTCTCTTCCTTCCTTCATATTTCTTCTTCTCTACATCTCTAATACTATTCCTCCTGTTGTTGCCTGGTGCTGCCTGGTGTGTGGTAAGTAGACAAATACTGTGCCTGGAGAGTATACCATTCTGAAGAGTGCTCACCCCCAAATGTCTAATTTGCATGTGATGTTACCTCATTTATATGCAAGTATACACTCATTTAATACACAATCAGTACGATCTTAGGAACCAATTTAGTTTCCACACTTATGCCCCTATTCATGAGAGCACATTAAGCAGCTCTAAATGAACCTGGCTCATATTAACTTTAATGTAGGTTAATGTACATGTTAATTAACACAGCTTCTTTATTTTAAATAGGACCAATTGACTAATCTATATGTTTTAACCTGCATTAATGAATGTGAAATACTTTAATTTAGTAAGTATTACTGCGCTTTACTGAATAGGGGCTTAAATGACCTTAACGTACACACTAATCTTTGGTACATTGGCCTCACATCTTTACCTATCTGCATTCTACCAGCATATATTAATGTTAGTGTATGTTAGTAAATAAACCCATTAGACTTTTTCTGGATAGACTGGACCTGACTGAACTGATTCATGCATTTGTGATCTTGCATTTATTTTGCTGCAATCCCCTTTTGCAGGGGTTCCCTGTTGTAGTTGTTGATATGGAAGGACAGACTAGAAAGGCCATGTGGTCTTTTTCTGTCATCATATTTCTATGTTTCTATGTTTCTAGGAAGTGATTGAAGAGGCTTCAGTTGATACAGAACACGGTAGCCAGGTTGCTAATTGAATAAATCTATGAGACCATGTGACGCCTAGCTCAAAGGATTAACTCTGGCTTCCTGTGTGCTTCAAGTGAAGCTCACGGTTCTTTGGTTTATCTTTATGGAAGAGGGTGCCTTCCTGCTTTCACTGTTTCACGATTAGATTCAGTGTTTACAGATCTCACGACAGGGGCTTCTATGTGCACTGGGATGTGACGATGTAAGATTGTTTTGCGCTAGGAAACGGTATGGGCCTGCTATTTTGAAATGTAGTGGTTTACAGACTTCGGTCTGAACTTGACATGTTTAAGGTCTGGAAGCCTCTCAAAGTCTGATAATTTTGGTGGGCTTTAGGTGGATATAAAGATAACTTTTAGATAGGACCTGATGAGGGGTGTTAAAATGTTCAGGTTAGGACTTGGAAAATTCCCATTGTATGTATGGGACTCTGCACATCAGTGTCTCCGCACATCGAACGGGAGCAACAATTTTAGAAAAAATATGTGACTTTTCCCACATATGTGAGAACAGCTTTTTAAATGGCTGCTCCTGATCTCCACACATACCCTAATCCTGAGGCACCAGTTCCCCATCACACTCTGATATTGATCTCCTCCCCATTGCCCTTGCTCTGCATCTACAGTAATTGCCCCGTGACTTCTGATTCACAGCACTCAATTTATAAGACATTTCAGCCACCCCACCTGACTCCTTTCTTGGCCTGAAGAACCTCCCCCACACACACTTAATCCCCCTAGCAATAAGAAATCCCTACAAGGAACCTCCCCAACCCCTTATCCCCTCCTTGGGTCTTATCAGGGTCCTTGGTGTCTAGTGGGACCTGGAGCAATCCCCATTTTCTCCTGTTCTTCTGACTCAGGGTTTCAAAATGGTGCCCATGAACTCTCGTGCTAATCTTATGGCACAATTGCTAGGAGTAAGGTTTCTCCTGCTCCCACTAAACACCAAGGATCTTGGTAAGACCTGGAAAGAGTGGGAGGGGGTCTTCAGGGGTCAAGGGGGGGGGGTCTTTGTTGCCAGAGATGGTCAGATGGGGATGTTCTTTATCCTGTGGAAGGGACTTTACTTGGTAGTTTGGGTGGTGGGTGATTGGATGCCTTGGAGGAGTGGGGGGATCAGGTGCCAGGCAGGCTTGAATTGGGAGTGATCTGTTGGGGGGGGGGATGGGGAGACAAACCTCGACCTTTACAGCTGCCCCTTTAAGCAGACACTTGTTCATGCTTTGGGCAGCAGTAAATGCCAACATTTACATTTTTTCAGATCAATGTGGATTCCCCTTGTAAAACGGGGAATACATGTTGATATTTTAGGCCCATGCAAATTACTCCCTCTCCACTTCCTTAACACACTTCCTGCCAAACAATACATGCTATGCATCACCATATGTAGCTAGCCCCTTTTTAAAATGGCATTACATGTGTGCCAGTCTACGGATGAAAGCTATTATTCACACTTGAATGTTTCTAAAATAACCACCTTTATGTCTGATGCTGAGACTTGATTTATCATGCGTTTTTCTTTTTTTTAAGCAGTATGCAATGGATAATAATTGATTTTAAATTACTGTCATATTCACCTCAGTCTTTTCTGATGAGACAGATTATCAAATTGAATAAATAAATAAATAAATAATAAATTATGATTTTCTTTAAGGTCCTAGACAGCAAATTGTTCTTTCTTCTATCTTGGTTTACCCAGGCAAAACTACTCGTATTATTATCATCATTATTATTATTTATCCTCAATCCATAAATAGTGTGTCACAGCCATTGTTGTCTGGTTTTCTTCTCTATGACTTGAGCTCTACCCAAGGATCTGGGAATCTAAAGGTACCAATATATAATCCTGAGGTGCCCAGTAATTTGTCACTGGGCCGATTAGTTGATTCCAAATCCAGGCAGTCCAAATTCTCAAGTCCTTTTGGTATGGCACACAGTGCTCCAATGACAATGGGGACTACAGTTGAATTCTTTTTCAAATATTTACACTTTGAATTTGTAAGTCACAGTATTTGGTAGTCTTTTCTAGTTTTTTATCTTTGATATTAGTGTCTCTTGGTATTCTCTCTTCCACAAGGCAAATTGTAACATTAGGGGGTATGTTTACCAAGCTGCGGTAGCTGCTTCCTTGCGATATTGGAGCCGCAGCCCCATTAAATGTGAATTGAATTCAATGGGGCCGCGGCTCCGATATTGCAAGGAGGCAGCTACCACAGTTTAGTAAAAATGCCCCTAGGTATATTGTGCTCTAATGTTAGTCAGTCTTTATTTTAAAATCCCATAAAATCTTCACATTATCATTTTGCATCACTTTTACTATTATTTCATGATCGCATCAATACTTTTTTCTTTGAAAGCCATATTTCTTATTATTGGCACTTAGCCACGTCTTTGCTTGTAGTCAGACTTATTTTGCTGCATCACTAATTATATAATCCACACTTTCATCTTTTTTCTTTGCACCATCAGCATTTACTGTCATTGGTGATCTTTTTTATTTTGCCTCGATGATATTCATATGACGTGTCTACTCTTGGGCAGCGCAAATCATGCCTTCTATTTCCTTGTTAACTGAACCAATCTTAAGCCACTGCCATGATATCAAACAGGTTTCTGAGTTATGCCCAAATCAAAAACCTGTTGATTGGGATTCAAGATGTCAAGAGGTTTCCAAAATTCCCTGAAGTACTCTGGTAGCTTGTTCAATGAATTTTCCCAGGAATGATAAAACAGAGATAAGACAGTACTGTAACTTCCTATTTGCACTGTCTCAGAAGAGACTAATACTATGTTTCAGACTCCCCTTTGATATGGAAGCTAAAAGCAAAACTCATAAAAATCCACCTCTTACCATTCAGAAACCATCATAAAGTTCATTTGCCAAAACTTGGCTGTTTTGAACTTAGTTCATTATAAACCATCTTGACTGGTTGAAAAACAGTATAACAACATGTGTTAAATAAATAAACAGTTGCATGTGTTCCTGAAGAGCTGTACAGTAGTGGCCAAAAAATAAAGGCAGAGTCCAAAATATCAGAATTTTGTTAGAAAAGTATGTGTTATTGTCACTTTCATGGTCAAAAGCTTTAAGAACCAAATATATCTATGTCATTTTCAAAGTTCTATTCAGGAAACAATATATGTGTCAATATTTGATAGGGTGTCCATGATTTTTCAGCACAGCCTGGATTCTTGTAGGCATACTGTTAACTAGTGTTTTACAGTATGCCGGAGTGATTTCGTTGACCCATACATGCTTGAGTATGTCCTTTAAATCTGCTTCTGAAGTTGGACGGTGTGCTGCCACCTTTTTCTTCATGATTCTAACAGTTTTCAATTACATTGAGATCCGGAGAGTTTGATGGCCAACTTGGTAGCAGTTTGATCTTGTTGTCCACGAACCATTTTTTGACTGTTTTTGCAGTGTGGCACGGTGCCGAGTCCTGCTGAAATATAGTTGTGCCAGAAACATTCATGTGTATTTTAACTTTACTATTCAGCACGGATATGTATTTTGCAGCATTTACTCTTTCACCTTTCTCAAAAATGTGCAGGCCACATCGTCCATTCGCCGAGATACCACCCCATACCATGACCAATGGTGGGTGCTTAACAGTCTTGATCGTGTATTTCGGATTTAGTCTCTCGCCTGCTGGTCGACAGACGTAATTGTAACCACTCCCATGTACTTGTAGAAATGTACTTTCATCTGTGAACATTACCCTCTCCCACCATTCAGCAGATTTGTCTTTCATCTTGCTACAAAACTGTATGCGGGCAGCAATTTGTTTCCTGGTCATTATAGGCTTCTTGGTAGGTCTTCTGGCCATGAGTTTGAATTCATCCACAAGCCATCATCGGACAGATCTGGCACTTATCTTCCTTGATCATTAGCTAACTGAGCCACACGTTGAGATGAAGTATGTGGACTAGATGTAATAATGCTTTTGAGGAATCGGTCATCTCGTCCAGTAGTTATCCGTCTGTGCCCACATTTCGAATGACGTGTATGGCCACCTGATTTCAGAACATTCTGAACTGCACACCTTGATATATGCAAATGTTTTGCAATAGCACATTGCAAATATCCTTCAGCATGGAGTGTGACAACTTGTCCCTTTACAAAGTCATTAATATTGCACTTTCTACCCATCTTGATTGTATATTTTACATGTAACTTTCAATCTTTTCCTAGTTGTAAAAATTCAAAACTTCATCCAAGAAACCTACTACAGAGTAACTAAAATGTAAACTAAACTAAACTAAACTGGATGCCAGACGCATGGTGTGACTAATCGCCATGCTGATTAAATAAGTAAGCACGTGTAACATCTCCACAGTACATTATTTAACAATAAATTGTAGAAAAAGATACCTGCCTTAATTTTTTGGCCACTACTGTAATTGTAAAGGACATTGGATAGGATTTAGATGAAGGCCAGTGTTGACTTGTCAGATTATTACAGTGTTACAGCTGACAAAGTTTATTTGTCATTACGATCTTTTTATATTTATGTAGTATACAGCAACCTTGTTTACCCAAATGCAAGACAGAGTATCAAATGTTTTCCAGTCAAACATTTTTCAACCCAGCAGTACTGGTGCAAGAGTCTAGGGCCCTAGAAGAACTTTCAGCCCTATGCCTGTATTTGAGACTTTCATAATTAAACTCACAATCATTCCAGTGCCCCCTTTCCACAACAATCTTGTAAAATGGACATCATATTTTTAACAGTTAAACTTTGCTTTGTATGTATATGTGAGCGCCCTCTCTCCCTGCAGGTAAAAGAATGTGTCGATGGCTTATTGAGTATGTGTGACTATTAGGATCTATTGTTTGCTTGTATTCCTGCTGCTCTTTGATGCTTCCTATAAGGTACTTCCCTAGGCAACTACCTAGTTTCACCCAGTGGATGACTCAGCCCTGAAACATAGTAAAGCCTACTCCTTTGCAATTATTTCTGCACCAGCTCAAACCTGCACAACATTAATGTAAAAATTTTAGGGTAATCTGTGTTTGACTAGGACCTTTGTAGTGTGACTTTTGTGTAAAGAGATTCAATTACAGCCTGGAATGTTTTGTAAGTAACTATCTCACATAAAAAGTTAATTAATCAGGGCTGTGTCAATTTCCTTGTGCCATGTCAATTTGCGGCAAGGCAATTAATCACTAATCGCCCAGTGTACAGCGCAGGCTGAGGGACAATCCACCATTCCTTTTTCTTTTTTTTCAAAATAAATGGCAGGCATAGCTCAGAAGAAGCACATCTTGGCTTTCATAATATTTTTATCGATGCTTTTGCATGTTGTAATGGGCCCCAGCAACAAGCAGCTGTATTTCACTGCACTGTGACTATTAAGGAAACAAATGAGTCCAGATTTATAGGCCACTGCATTTCTGCTATGTCAGTTTTGAGATTACTCTAAGAAAATGAACAGTGAAAAATTACTCTTCCATGTGTAGAATGGTGATTAGACTTGTACATTAATTAGAAATTTTTGTTTTCCTTTTCAATGCATTTTAAATGAGACTGTCCTGTAAAAATGGATCAGCACAGCTGAAAATATGCATCCAGAAATGCAAAGGGCTTTTCATTCATTTCCTCAAGTCAATTTTAAAAGAAATTACTTGTGTATGTTTCTGTGCACTAGGAAGGAAATGATTACTTTGTTTTCATTATCCAAATACATGCTGAAGATGCAAAGTATCTCCACAACTAAAATTTATAGAGGTCAATATTAAAAAAACCCCAAACAAACCATGCAGTCCGCAGTGGGTGCCGACGAGGGATATGCACAGGGAAATCATAGTCCATTCGTTTATGGTTCAGTTACTCTTTTTTCACAATTTCCGTATGGGTTTTTTTTCAGTTTTTTTACACATATATGTTAATAAACATGTTTAATGTATGTTAGAACTTAATATGCAATATTGAATTTAGGTGTATAAATATATATAGGCTAATGTGTATGATGGATATTAAGGGATCAGCGTTTCCTTTGACTACCACAGCACCATCAGGATACTGTCAGGGCAGCCAGGGAGGAGGTGGCACTTATCCAGATATTTTCAGTGCCACTATCTAAATCCATTTCTGAACTTTCAGCCCTATGCATTTCTTCCCCTTATATTTTATTGAGGACGTATTTCAAAGAAATCTTGAAGATGGATAATGCTGACACAGTTCAGTCTGTAAATGTGTACTATTTGCCAGACAGACTGGTGTCAGGTGAAGCTGCTGAGGACTTACAGGACTCTATCAGTTTGTCCCAATTTTTGGAGCAATCGGTAGATGAGATTCCTGGTCGGGCAACTTTAGCGACTTTGTTATTGAGCTCAGATCATGAAACTGTATTTACATCACAAGCTGACTCCATTCTGTGGGCAAAGGATTATAGTGTTTCCGGATATGGCTAGGGTCACCCAATTAAGGCGTAAAAGTTATCTGCAATTAAAACCCCATGTGACCGTGTTGGGAGCTGCCTTCTTTTTAAGACTTCCAATCCAATGTTTAGTGGGGCTACAGGGGATCTGGTATGTTTTTATGGATTCCCTGCAGCTTGAATGATTTTTAAGGCGCAGAGAAGGGTTGGGCCCCAGTGGTGACGGTTAGTCTATATTTGAAAGTTTTTCTACTTTATTATTATATGGTATTGGCATTTGAGCTTGTGAATGTGTGTGTTTCTCATGGTATGGTGTGATCCCTCTCTCTCTTTGATGGGGTCTGTTTGGTATTTATGTTAACATTTATTTCCTTATCAAGTGATGTATTTGCATCTGAATTATGTTTGTTTCCTATTCTTTTTCTATTGTAAAATGGAAAAGTGAATTTAATTAAAAGCATTTCTAAGTCTATGTGGATGGATTATCTGGATAATGCTGAATATTGATGCTGTCTGGATAGCCGCTGTCGCTAAGCAGACATATTGGATATTCAGCGATAACCACTATGCAGATATTGCTACTGGGTATATGATATATTTTGTCTGTGGCCGTGGGTGGTTAAAGGAACTACTGCCTGCCAAGAGCTGAATATTGGAAAATATTTTAAGATGTTCTAACAAATGCGCATCCTTCACACCGACCAAATAAGTGCTTTTAAAAACAATTTTTGGTTCACGCATTGGTTAACATTTGATCATATACATCACTATGGAGCATGTTTACTAATGTGCAGTACTTTTTAACATTTACCACATGTTAGGTGCATAACAGAATGTAAATGTAAATGTTGGAGGTAAATGTTGGAGGCATGGCCAGCATCTGCCCTGCATTTGCTGCACAGAGCAGACACTTACTGCACAGGTGCAGGATATATGCATCAGTAGATAGAGCAGCTATACCGGCGCTATTTGCAGATGCATGTAACGTGATCCCAAGTATAAAAACAAAAAAACCCCTACAGTTTGCAGCCTTGATACCCACCTCCTATTCACTCTGGGGGTCATTCTGAGCAACGAATAGCAGGGTTGGACATCCCTTTGGGACGTCCATCCCCACTATTCGTGCCTTTTCCCGGGCCCGACTATCTTCCCTGCATATTGTATGGGGAAGGTAGACAAGAGTGGGAAAGGGGTAGATCAGTGTTAGGGTGGGCAGTGGGTGGTCACCAGCCCCAGATGTACAGAGCCGATTCTAATGTTGGCCCTGTATGTCCGGGACTGGCGACTTGAACGGGGAAGTTATTCCACCTTTGAGGTGGAATAACTTCCCCGATGTGCCAGGATCGGCAGGCCCGGGGCTGGGAAGGGGCAGGAGGGGGCAGAGAGCATTCTCCACAGCCTGACCCTGTCCCTGAGAGGCCAGATCGGGGGATGGGCTGCGGGGAAAGCTATTTGGAGGCTGGCAGCCGGGGTTCGCAGCTTTTAAACGGAGACATGGTGCCATGGCAACTGGACGCCATGGTGTCATGGCTCCATTTAAAAGCTCTGACTGAGTTAGTCGGGCAAGGCCTGGACATGCAGGTCGAGCTGAATCACGGTCCCACAATTCTGATCCTGTAGGGCTAGATGTGCCCCACGGGATTGGAATCACGACTTCCTCTGAGTGTCCAGTTCCAGCCTGGTGCACAGAGGACTTCTACATCCATGATGGAATCAGGCCTTCACTGACCACTCGATCCTATTCACAGCCACCACCTTGTAAACCAGATTGCTTTATTTTCCCACCCCCACATCCCCCTGGCAATTACCATGGCATTCCTGATAGTCTAGTGGACAGGACAGGAGTGATCCACCTCTAGTCCTGCCCTCTCACTGCACGAGTACTATCACGAGGGTTCAATCTGCCAAATAAGGGCAGTCACAGAAGAGGAGTGTTAAGTATACTTGCGGCATTGGCAGCCCTGATAGATAGTTTGCAGTAATGTACCACAAGTAACTCCCAGCATTCTGATCTCCTACCACAACCTGCCCTGATCCTGTTCTAACGCATGCTAAGCAGCTAGCGCAGAATGTTTACTATGTAGCTGTTGTTAGTACGCAACTAAAGAACATGCTGAAAACCACTTTAATGGCTTACCACATTTTAATAAACATCCCCTGTATGGCCAAAGTTAAAAAATTTTAATTCGGGCTCTCCAGGTGCAACCAAAAAATTATACAGATAGCAGCAGGATTCAACTGCTATCCATTTAAGTTAAAAGCATACGTGCAACCACACAAATAGCAGAGAACACGTGACACAGATAAAGATATCTGTGCAAAGTTCTGCATGCATATTCATCGATGGCACTTATGTGTTTATGGCCATTGAATTATTTGTATTTCTTTATATGGATATTTTATTCATATAAAGTTACCTCATAGATCTTAGGATTACAGAATCAGAATGCTAAGATGGCTCTTTGCTTTTATTGCTGCTTTGTATTACAATTTCATTTACAGCCTTGCATTGTGTTACAGATGTCTGACTGGCTGGCTAGACTAATGCTTAGCGAACTTCAGTTCTTATGTATGAGCAGCACTGACATAAAACTTGAGCAGAAACAAATGCATCGAGGGTACGTAGGGACATCCATAGGGTTTCTCAAAGAGAGAGTTGCATTCTTATTTCAAAGATAAGAAATAAAGTTAAAGTGCTTCTACTAGCTGCATAAAGATATAGTATATTCTAGCAGTCAGATGACCTGTGCTCTCCTCATAGGATTAAAGGGATAGATAATGCAATCAACCTGGCCTTTTTTGAAGATAAACATAAGAAGAGTGACTTGGTACCTCCGCCATGATAAATCTTGCTCCTGAATTGTTCTGGTCATTGTGGTACTCATGCTTCTCTCTGTCTCACCTCAGCATGTTCCCTATTATGCCTCATTCTTTAAATTTATTGTTCAGCACATCTGACGGATTTCCACAACAGGGATCCTTTCCAAACCATAGCATTAGTGTAAATCTGGTTTCAGTTCTGCTGCCTTTTTTTTCAAGTAGTTAATATTTCTTATAACAAAGCTGCCAGAAACTGATTCAAGACAGACATAAAAGAAGCGTATTTAGGAATAACACATTTTGAAAGCTCTCAAGTGTGTTTGGATGGCGAGGAGGTTGAGAGGATGGATTCGTGATTTCATTTGATGCCGTACCTTTCCTTGGGCATATGGCACTCTAATGCAAATTCAAGCCACAGCACAAATGCAAAGAATAATAGCCTGTTAAAGCAGTTGTATATTTTTATAGCTTTGTTGCAGATTTTACCCCCTGTTGCTTTTTGCATCTGCTGCTTTCCCTCTCTCCCAAAGCATTAAAACTTTAATATGCAGTTCATGACACGTTTGATTTCATGTTCCTCCTCCTGGATCCACTGGATTTGTGCAATGGTATAATTGCAATACAGTAAATATTGTAAAATTATTTCAGTTTTGATGGTACTGTGTACGATATCATGTAAGTAGGGATGTGCAATGCATGTCCTCAAGGGTCATCGACTCTTCTGTTTCTCATGGTAACCCTTAACCCAGTGTCAAAAACATCTCCTTTGAATATTTATTTTTGATATTCAGAAAACCGGATCTCTCTATAGCCCCTAAGGACAGAATCTATACAATCCAGTGCTGAAACACGGATGATACATGAGAGTAGGTCGAATTGGCAATCGTTTTGCCCCGGAAGAGAGGAATGTGAAGAAGAGCTGTAGCTGCATTCTGACGGCCGCCTGAAAACCTTCCTGCTCCTTTCTCATTTCTACGGTCTCAGATTAACAGGAAGGGCTGAGAAAAAGAAAAGGAAAGAGCAGAAAGGGAGATGGGAGGATTCAGAGAATAACCAGAAGGGAAGAAGGTGGGGAGAAAAAAAATCATCTGCGTGGGGAAATCGTGAGGAGGAAACTGAAGGTATGAAAAGGGGAGATGATGGAAGAAAGAAAGTCAAAGGAGTGAAAAGGGGGTTTGGGGCAAAAGATGAAGGGCCTGATTTTCAGCTGCCTGCCATTTGGAAGGGCTATGCACAGTCCTCCCCACCGACCTCTAAACCTGATATTCAATGTCAAGGTGAATATCCAGTGATTGCTGCAGAGACAGGAAGCCGCCAAGGCTACCTGGACAGCAACAATATTTGCTGCTGCCTGGTTAACAATCAGTACCTTAAAAATAGGCAAGGGTTTTCCTCACCTATCTTTAAGGCATTGATTGCTAACTGGGAAGCATGCATCACTGCTGCCCGGTTAGTGCCATTCCCCTCCTCTGCTCCCCCCTTTCTTGAAAGCCTGATTCAGTTTACAAGTGTTCTGTTCATTTTCTTGAAGGTTTTCCTCTTTGGCACTCTAAAGTTTCATATGACAGATCAAACTCATGAGCTGCCACCTTCATTTCATCTACTTGTTATGCTTCGCTTGCCTTTGTCATGGAGTTTTGTGCTGTCTCAGACAAGTTTAAATTTTCCGATAGTTTTGATTTCCACTATATCTGCTGGTACGTTATTCCAAGTCTCTACTATCCTCCACTGTCTTATATGTCTTTTGCATCTTTCTTCTTGCAACATAATTTCATGGGCCCTTGTCTATGAATTTCCCTTTTTTAATAGAAAATTTAATTTTCTTATACTTTATTGAAATCTCTAATATTTGATTGTTTCTCTCACATCTCCCTATTCCTTTCTTCTTATCTTTGATTTTGCTGATAACACTGCCTATTCTTTGTGAGTTTTTTTTAATTTATCAAATGCAAGCCTCTTAGCTCTTCATATTTGTGCTATCTCTTAGAGAACTATTTTAGTCTTTTTTTCTTCTACCTTTCTTGACTTGCTTTACACAGAGAATTGTTGTTGCTTCCCAGTGCTTCATTTTATTGCTGTCAAAGTTCTCCCATATCCTTTAGTTCTCAGAATCCCAATAAGCTCCCCATAACATTATCACTAATCTTGAAGTCAACACTAGAGAAGTACAAGGCCCTAGTTTAAGTAAGATTTTGTTCAAATTGAAGTTTAAAAATTGAGCTGCTTGGGATAGTAGTTAACATATGCAACTGTCTCCAGTACCTTGGTTTCATAGATGTTGGACAGTTACCACTTCTGTCATGCCTTCATCCTGAGTCTCTTTCTGCAGTTGTAATTGTCCTTCAGAGTAGCCCAGCACAGGCCCTGCAATAGTAATATCAAACAGAAATTTTAGGATGGGGCCTGCAAGCCCTCTAGCACTGATAGGCCCCCGCAATGTCTCATCATTCACATTGTTTTCTATAGTAATAGGAAAGCCATGAAGAGAAGGGGACAGGATGTGATAGGGTCTGTTAATGCATGATGATGATGATGCTAAGGGGCGGAATCTGGACTACTCTCCAGGTTAAGAAGCACAGAGAAGGAAGAGGAGAAGGAAGAAGCTGGGCAGGGGTAGGATAACCTCCCAATTCTTGTAGTTGCCCCAAATTTAAATCTAGTCCTGTTCTTACAATGAGATGGGTGACATTATTTCAATTTATGAGTACCAAATCTAATGTCGTCTTTTCTCAAGTAGACTCCTTCATCTAGAAGTTATCCACATTTAGCAGATCTCATATCAGGTATAGTCCTGTCCATATCCTACATACTGAGTCATCTATAATAAGGATATTCCCTATGTATGCCATATTTATCTCATCTGATTTTATTTAAATGGAAATGCCTCCACCTCTCTTAATTTAAATGCCCATGAGTTGACAAACAGTCTAAGAATGTCTAGTTTGCTTTGATATCTATCTATCTATAAACTCCTTATCCATCACGGTACATTCCCTGCTACCAATGTTACCCAAATTCTTCTTCCCTACACTAGTTCTTTATCAGGAATTATAACTCTTTTTCACAACAGTTCCTCCTACTCCTACCTCTGAGAAGCTCACAGATTTGACTACGAGGTACCTGTCCAGTACCCCTCCCCATCTTCAACTCTTTTTCATAGTTTACTGGCTCATTTTCTAGGTTATTTATACCTAGATATAGGAAGATATTGAGTTCACCTTCCTTTCTTGTTACCTGAGCTAATCTTTAGACTTTTGGCCCACTCTTGTATGCACAGGTTCCAGGAAGGCAAATGTAAACGCGGAATAGGGAAAATTGAGGGGATTTGGGGGAAAGATAACTGGGCAAGAGATGGAGAGAAACAGTAGGAAAAGACTCAGGATATAAGTGGGGTACTGGAAAAGAGATACAGACCATAATCCAGAAAGTAATATGAATTCTTCCATGGTTTTTCTGGTTAATCCTCAGTGGTGCTTCAGTTTAACATTTACAGTAAGAAGAGGGTGGAGTTCATTAATGCAATAGTTAATGCCATTAATAAAGAATAACCAATAATTCATTTGAGCAGGCTTTGATGGGTGACATAGAATGTAATCTGCATCAGAAGGCAATAGTAAGATTGAACATTTTTGGTGATACTTTCTGATTCCTTTTTTTCACTAATCATCACGTCAACCTGATCAAGTTACCGTAGGATTATCAGATGATTACGTCACTCGGAACAAGATGAGACTATCCTTATTTCCCCAGTACATGGATGGAGGTTTAGTTATGATTTCAGGCTCCAGTCTGGCAAGCTAAAATTCTCCAGCTAAATTTAAATCAGCTAGCTCTACACCTAGAGATAATGAGTTAACAGCCTGCTAGTTCCTAAAGTAGCCCTAACCAACTAAATTCACTCCCCTAACTTGATACAACTACTAGGCCCTGCCCAGATTCCTTCTCCCAAGCTAACTTTGCTCTTGGGCCTACTCAGAATGTTCCTAAGTAAATATAACCACTTATTGAGCATATGAGGTTAAATTTACCGGTCAGCCTGGTCATTTTTCAGAGGCATCGATATGCGAGTAAGTCCTTACTTAGCTATCTAGGAATTAGATTTATTAAAAGGTGCTACAGTACTATTGCATGCATTCACATATTAATGCATGTCTTCTACCATAGATTTCATTTTAGGCAATATGATCTGTTTATTGTTAATGTGCATTAATGGTAGTAGCGGCACCAGTGAGGTAATATATTTTTAAAAATCTATCCCTAGAATTCTGAACATTGGCACTAAAATTTAGATACTGAACAGAGGGCACCTAGAGGAAGAATTGAGCACTTAGATTTAGTGAAATCTATGATCTGAACTCTTTAAATTAAGAGCATGGGGGGCATAGTCAAGATGATTAACAAGGTTAGCAGACTTGCTAACCAGGTTAATTACAGTGATTGAGATATTCAACAGCATATAGCTGGTTTTTGCTGCCAAATATTCCATCCTAATCCTGTTAAATGCCCCGATGCTAACTGCATAGCACTGAGGCATTCTGGGGGTAGTGATCAAGATGATGGTCAGCAGAAATATTCAGTCACTGGTCAATTATCTTAAATTGGCTAAAGTTAGGAATTTTAAATGCTGGCCTAACTTTAGCCAGTTTAGCTAAATGGGCAGAAGCTGAATATGATCTATACATAGTTAATTTAAATGCTATCTGAGCCCGGCATTGAATATCTGGGTTTATGTTGAAATGGTGATGGTCAGACGTTTTAAATGTGTTGGACACTGCTGCTGAATATCGGCCCCACAGATCTTTTGAGGGCATATAGAGTTGAGCGCCTAGATTTAGGAAAATATAGGTGCTCAACTCCTTAATTTAGAGGCATAGATCTTTCAAATATCAGCATCTATAGTGGCTGGTTGGCAAATAATATACTCCTGTATATATAAAGTATTAAATACAGAGGTTAATATTTGTTGTTTCTTATCCTATCAAATTTAATCAGTTAACTTCAACCAGATACTCACACATATCTGTTAATGTCAGTACTTCTGAATTTCACAGATTAGAGTAAACAATAAATCGTATCTGGTTAACTTAAAACTGCTATTCATCCAGCCCAATCTGAATGATTAATTTTATTGAGATACAACCAAATAGTGGTGTGATCCAGTTTTAACCCATCTCAGGCACACCTCTACATCTTTTCTTTATTTATTTGATGGCTAACTTTTGTCTAGATGTTGAGATGCCAGGGGACTGGAATTTTGAAATCAGTCAGCTCCCAGGGTTAACCAAATAATGCTTTTGAATATTAATTCTGAAGTACACATTCTGCTCTCTTCATGTTATGTATTTTTGTTCAGATTACATCTCTCTGTGAGTAAACCAGCATTTATAAAATCCAACAAAATACATTATAAATATCATCAGCATTTTATTAAAATACAAGGGAGGAGTGGTCTAGTGGTTAGGACAAGGTACTTCAGGCTGGAGGGCCGGGGGTTCAAGTCCCACCTGGGGATAGCAATCTCAGGCCAGAGGGACTGGGATTTCTAGTCCTGTAGGCACTCCTTGTGGTCTTGGGCAAGCCACTTAACCCTCCATTGCCCATGTTCCCTGTAAGTATTAGCGTATGTGTGTCATATCCCCTCGTGTTAAATGTATCCTCCAGTTGACCGCTTTGACCCAGTAAAAAGCGGGATATAAATACAGCTAAATAAATAAATAAATAATAAATACAATTTAAAAAAATAAACGGATACAGGAGAAATGTAAACATGAAAGAATGTTTACAACAGAAAATATTGATAATGGAGAGGATGGTGACCTTCGATCAATGACTGAGGGTAGCATTGTGTCTGATGGCTACTATTTTTCTACCATTATTAGGTTGAATGGTGGATATTTTATATACCCACTGTAATACAATTAAAAATCTGAGAAAAACAAATACAAACTAAGATGTTCTTGTGTTGATTATTTTTATAAAATGAACATGTTAAAACATGAAATTAAACAATGAGACAGAGCTCAAAATCATTCTAGAAAAATACATATATGCATGATTTTATATATATAGTCATGAGGCAGGTGCTAATAAAGATGCAGAGTTGAAAAGAAACCCTGTTTCTCACAGAGCTCTAGATGTGCAATTACCTCAAAGCACAGCTAGAGGGGGCAGGACTGATCATACAGAAGCTAATGAGCGTAGGAGAGCTAACCAGTTGCACCTGGAAGTAAGCCCGGGAGATTCAAAGGAAAAATCCCTTTATAAACGGCAGCTTAATGCCAGCAGAGGAGGAAGAACAGCGAGAGAAGCTGGAGCAGCAGGAGAAGCAGCAGCTGGAAGAGAAGGAACAGAAAGCACGGCTGAAGAAGGAAGGAGAGGCCTGAAGGAAGGAATCCTTCCTGAGCAAGCCCAAAAGGACAGAATTCAAAGAGGTAGAGTTCAGAGGGGCCATGCTACAGGAGCCACTGTTCAGAGGGAGTCTGCTAAGGAAAGCAGTCAGGCTGGAGGGTGTGCTTAAGCAACGTTCCTGAGTCCACTATACAGAGAGCCAGAGAGCCAGGCTTGGGGGAAAGCCTGCAGTCATTGGAGTATGCTGAACAAGCTTCACCAGGTACCAGAAAGAAAGGAGTTTCTAGCAAAGCTACTTTTTCACTGAAGTATAGGGCTGGTGAATCCTCACCAGGTTTTCCTAAGTTTTCAGGAAGTCCAGCACTCCCCAGAAGCTACCGACAGAAAACCTGTTGTCAGAGAGACTCAGGACATCAAAGACTTTAGAAAACAACTGAAAACAGTTTTGTTTACGGAGCACTACGGTCATGCAATCAACTAATTAATTTTTAAGAAAGCAATTATTTATATATACATTGTACAATAGCTCACTTTATAGTATAGCTCACAATATATATAGTGCACCTTTTCCCAAGACATTTAATCATATATTTACAAACTATGTATATATTATCACAGATTTTTTCACTATTACTAATTTTCTCTTTTGTTAAACCGCTTTGATTGTATGATAAGGCGGTATAAAAATCCAATTAAATAAATAAATAAATAAATAAAAGGCTCCAGAGCTTCAAGCTACAGGAACTCAAGGTATGGTGGCTTTATTCCTGTTACAGAAAGCTTAACTCCTAAAAGCACTGCTAAAATTGAACCACAGTTTGTAAGAAGAGGAAAGAAACCAGAGCGGTTTAAAGAAATACCAAAAGACTTTAGAGCACAGTCTTATTGGAGCCGAGATACCAGAGACAGTCCATGTAAACTGGTAACATCCAGGGATAGCGTTTGCTCTGAGGGGGAAATTAAGGAAGCAGAATCTATGGAGATAGAAGGTGCAGATACTATTCCCATTCCTCAGGAAGAGGTTATGGATTGCAGTTTGTGTATGGCTACTAGCCTGGAATCCATAGCGACATTGTAAATAAGAAGAAGCCTTGTTTAGTTGTTTTACCCTGGAATGAATTAAATTCCTCCATTTTATCCTTTGCACCAAATTGTGGAGATATCAACAGTTGGTTTGCCTGTTTATTACTGGGATCTTGATAAAAGGACATTCTTTGATTTCCATTGTCTTATTGAACCCTTGCACAGAGGGGAAATAAAAGCCTTGTTTCTCTACACTCGTGGCTT
Organism: Ichthyophis bannanicus; assembly: GCA_033557465.1. Lineage (NCBI taxonomy): Eukaryota > Metazoa > Chordata > Amphibia > Gymnophiona > Ichthyophiidae > Ichthyophis > Ichthyophis bannanicus. Next base: position 64,174,081 of record CM066042.1, on the reverse strand, counting down.
AATTATTGTGTGCTCACAAGGAGCTAAAATCCATAAGACCAATCTGCACTTGGCCTTACATACCCCACGCTCCTTGAAAAATAAGTGTGATGTGCAGCAGCCCCTTACCGCCATTGGCCACCAGGGGACGCTGTCATGACAATATATATATATATATATATATATATATATGAGAGATAAAACATGATATATGTATGTATATATATATATATATATATATATATATATATACACACACACACATATATAAACACACCTCATATTTCTGTATTTCTTGCTATTAAATATCATGTTTTATCTCTCTTATCCCCATTTCTAAATCCTAGAAGAATTACTGCACAATCCATTTGTCGCTGAGAGGAATCTTGTAAAGCCTGGAAGGCACTTTCCTTATAGCATATTGATAATGGCTGGGTCAGCATGATTACAATATTCTCTCAGACAGCTGGCTCTGAACATTATGAATTTTCATTTTCTTTATTTTAAATTCCCCATTTGTGTTGAAACAGATGAGAGGCTTATGGAGATTGCAGACCTACTATTAATAATCTGTGAACTATCATGAAAATCATCTGTAGTACCTGAAGACTGGAGAATGACCAATGTTATGCCAACTTTTAAAAAAGGTTCTAGGGGTGATCCTGGGACATACATACCTGTGGTCCTCACATCAGTACTGGACAAAATGGTAGAAACCATGATAAAAACAGAATTACTGAAGATGTAGATAGTCATGGTTTAGTGGGAGAAAGCCAGCATAGATTTAGCCAAGGAAAGTCTTGTCTTATTAATCTGTTATATTTTTTTGAAGGTGTGAATAAACAGGTAGACAAAGATGAGACAGTTGATAATAGTGTATCTAGATTTTCAGAAAGCCTTTAACAAGGTCCATCATCAGAGACGTTTGGCAAAACTAAAAAGTCATGGGCTAGGAGGCAGTGTACTATTGTGGATCAGGAACTAGTTAAACGATAGAAAGTAGAGGGGAGGGCTAAATGGCAAATTTTCTCAATGGTGAAAGGTGACTGGTGGAGTACCCCAGGGATCTGTGTTGGGCGTGATGCTTTTTAACATATTCATAAATGACCTGGAAATGGGGATAACGAGTGAGGTGATCAAATTTACAGATGACACAATTCTTCAAAGTTATTAAAACACAAGAAGATTGTGAAAAATTGCAAGAAGACCTTGATAAATTGGGCGTCCAAATGGCAGATGAAATTTAATGTGGAGAAGTGCAAAGTTATGCACCTTGGAAACAAACAATCCAAACTATGGTTATATAATGCAAGGTTCCACATTAGGAACCACCACCCAGGAAAAGGATTTAGGCATCATCATCTGCCCAGTGTGCAGCTGGAACCATAAGGAAAGGAATGGAGAATAAAACCAAGGATATTATAGTGCCTATGCATCATTCCCTGGTGTGACCACACCTTAAATATTGTGTGCAATTCTGGTCACCATATCTTAAAAAGGATATAAGAGGGTTAGAAAAGTTACAGAGAAGAGCTGTGAAAATGGTAAAGGCAATGGAAGGATATCCATATGAAGAGAATCTTAAAAGGTTAGGGCTCTTCAACTTGGAAAAGAGACAGCTGAGGGGAGATATGATAGAGGTCTATAAATTAATAGATCATATCCTTCATCTGTTGAGGATGATTTGAGCTGAATGTGCCATAGAAGTGGTGCATTCAGATGCAGGGATGGAGGGAACATGGTGGCTGATATGGTGGTAGACTTAACCAGTCATCGAGTGGCACTAATAGTGGTGCTTCCTGCAGTTCTTGGGCTTCTAAAGGTTACCAAGAAACTGGGCTTGGTGAACTCTTGGTCTGATTCAGTTTGGCATCTCTTATGTTCTTATCTGGGACCAGCATTATCAGAAGAAGGGTCAAAGATTTGAATGTGGCATAAAGATATTTAAAAGACCCTAAGAGGAGGTCCTATTAAAAATATGTGGTGTGACCAAAATGTTGCTTAGACAAAATATAAAACTATGTAGAAAATGTATGGGTTGATATCTAAACTCTGGTGCTGACATTTTTTTAAATACTAGCCACAGTGCTTTACTAAAATGCAAAAATTCAGCATCATTAACCAGATAGGGAGCAATGCTGAATATATCATTGCTGAATATGTCATCCAGAACGTGGCAATATTCAGCCTGCTATCCAGAAAGTTTGGCGCTCTGCCCATACACTAACATGGCACTATATGGACGATGCAAGTTGCTCTGGAAGGATTTTTAGCAGCACTACCCATACAGAGGGTAATTTTATAACTGGGCACTTAGATTTAGTCACCTGGAAAACACCTATCATAAGACTATTTTATAAAGAAAAGAGGGTGCCTGCTTTTCTATACAAAATAGAGGCATCATGGGGTACAAAAATCTAGTTGTGGGGACTTACGCTTGCTATAGGGCAATTGTAACTGCATGTGCCTAGATTTTTCAAGTACGCATTTGAGTTTTAGTATTTACTGTCAACGCCCTCACCACTAGCCTCTAGTTTTAGAGGGGCATGGTTATTGGAGGAACCTCCTCCTATCAGCCTTAGCAGCCTATTTCCTTGTGGTGTCTTCTGGGAAATGTAGTACTGCTAAGATGTGTTTGTGCTTCAGGTAGAAAGTTGTAGTTAAGGCCACCGAGGTAAGGCATATAACAGAAAATTTATTTCGCACAAAAAGATTCAAAGTACCAATTTCTATAGGATTTGCTCAAGGTACAGCAGATGGTTGGCAAAGTAAACAAAAGAACCCAAAAAATGGCTGTTTAAAGTCTTCTTACTTTCAGAAGCAGAGCCCTTGATAGCAAGGCTGTCACCTTCCTTTTTGTCCTTGCTAATTACAGCATAAAGTCCAAAGAAGCTTTTTTTTTTATTAATGTAACCAAATAACAACATACAATGAAAATAAGCAATATAATCAATAATAACAGGTAATAAATTTAGAACAAGCAATAGCCCAAGTCATATATCACCCTTCAGCCCACATCATGGAGAATACAGCATTAGAAAGAGACCAAAGCTAGCTAACTAAAGGCTACAACACCCACCCAACCTACCTCACTACAGTAATATAATAACTCTCAAAAATAATACCACTCAAACCTGTAGTGAAACCAATAGAGATTCCAACTGAGAAGGATCAGAATACACATAATTCACCCCTTGGATAGTCACCAAACATTTACATGGAAACCGAAGGAAGAAGGTACCTCCCCCAGCCAAAACTCTAGGCTTAAGTTGGAGAAAGGACCTTCTCCGACACTGCGTGTGTCTGGAGACATGGGGGGAATATGGATAGCTTGTGGCCATAAAAAAGAACATCTTTTTTTGAAAAAAAAAAAAAAGGCTTTCATAATGGAAGCCTTATCCAAAAGATTGGCCAAAGTAACCACCAAAGTAGCCTGGGTAGAGATAAGTGTCTGAGAATTTTCCAGAAAACCAGTCAAATCTGTAAGAGTACACTCCTCCTCCTGTGCCACACTGGGTTCCCCAGGTGTCACCCACACAGGCAAATAAAAAAAACGATCAATCAAAATAGTGTCGGCGTTAGCGAGTAACAAAATGTCTTTACAATATTGCCGAAATATCAATGTGGATGACAATAAACGAGTTTTTGGAAAATTCAATACACGCAAATTTTTAGCATGAGAAACATTCTTCAAAGATTCCAGCTGCTGATAAAGAAGTAGAGTATCTTTCAGGGCAGATGCACTGGCTGACTGCAAAGAGGCAACCTGTGCATCAAGCCTGTCAGCATGTTGAGACAAATGACTAACGGAAACCTCCACAGTATGTAATCTACTAGCAACTTGTTGCGAAAAGACAGCAGTCTGATTCATAAATCTAGATAGCAATAAATTAGTAGCCGGAACTTGTTTCCAAATATCTGAAAGAGTAACTTCTTCAAGATTTTCAATCTGAGGAAAAACTAAAACCCTCACAATCGCTAACAGCCGAAATAGGCGCTAAAGGAAGTACCTCACAAGGAGTGGTAGGTAGAGAAACAGGAATCTCCTCCTCCTCCCCCGAGGATGAAGACACCACGGAAGAGGACGTAGTTTCAACAGAGGCTTGAGAGGATCCAGGGTTGGGTGGAGGAGTCCTATCGATGGAACTCAAGGAAATCCCATAAACAGGAGAAGAAGAGCACTGAGCCAAGGAAGTAGACTTAGGCAAAACCACCACGTGCTGATCCATAGGACCGATAGTATCAAGAGGAGTAGAAGTACCAGCAGTAGATTGTTTATCAGACTGACTCTTCTTCTTGCTCTTCCTTTTCGCATGTTTCCGCGGCATTTCCACAGCGACTAGGGTTCAGGGCCCCAAAGTGGCACCGAAGGAGCACCAAAGGGGTGTTCCCCCTTTGATCACGCCCCCTTTGGGCACGCGACCACGGGCTGCGACCGCAGCCACGTAAAACAGCGGACATTGAAATATGCTGCAAGAGCCAACCGGAGCAGTCGGGAGGAGCTACTGCAGCCAATCAAGGATGGAAAATACTGCCGCCAAACTCCGGTCTCCAGCCCAGCTGACTCTCACCTCCCACAGGCAGCGGACATTGAAATATGCTGCAAGAGCCAACCGGAGCAGTCAGGAGGAGCTACTGCAGCCAATCAAGGATGGAAAATACTGCCGCCAAACTCCGGTTTCCAGCCCAGCTGACTCTCACCTCCCACAGGCAGCCGACGTTGAAATATGCTGCAAGAGCCAACCGGAGCAGTCGGGAGGAGCTACTGCAGCCAATCAAGGATAGAAAATACTGCCGCCAAACTCCGGTCTCCAGCCCAGCTGACTCTCCAAGTCCAAACAAGCTTAATCTTCTGTGGCAGTTTGGCTTCTATCAGCCTAAATTCCTTCTAGGCTGCATTTCAGGTACAACTGAACTCAAAACAAGAAATAAACATTCAGACTGCCATCAAAAACTCTCAACAGGCTTTTCACATAACAGAGGAGCAAAGAAAAACTCTTCTAGCAGGTAAATTCATCATATTTCTATGTTTCTATCAAAAAAGCATGGGACAAACACAGAGGAACTCTAAAGGTAAAATGGGGACTGTTGTAGTTGTTGTTATGGAAGGACAGACTAGATAGGCCATGTGGTCTTTTTCTGTCATCATGTTTCTATGTTTCTATCAAAATTGGGTTCTTGCCGTTTCACAGTTCAAACCACAGGTGGATAACAAGCATGAATCACAGCTTCCTGCTTATCCTTATACTTCAGTAAACTTACCTTTTAAAAACATATGGGGAATTTACCACCACACTGCCTGTTTCTTATGGTTACCTTTTCAAGGAGGATAATTCTTTCAGGGCTGGCTTTTCCTCAATACTCCATGTCTAAAGCTTGGCACAGAGAGCAATCCATAAGGATGTCTTCTTCCCTCAACTCTGCCACTGGCTCTCCCAGCTGCATGGGTTCTGGCTCACCCACCCAGTCAGACTGCTCAGCTGACAACCTCTCCGGTGCTCTGAGAGCTTCTCCACTTCCTGGCTCCAACCTCTGCTGCCAACCTGTTGCAGGGAATTCAGCCCTCTCAGCTCCAGGTAGCTCGGCTCTTCTGCATGAGTCATCATCTTCTCTACCTCCTTCTCTTCTCCGGTCTCTGCCTTCTCCTCCCTCTCCTCCTTTCTCCCTTCCTTTCTCTCTTCCTGTATACTTTAGCATAGGCTTATACCTCCAGGGTTCTAGCCCCACCTCCTTCCTTCCCAGGTGTTGGCAATCCCCCTGCCTTCTGGTATTTGAGTAATCAGGGAACTTGTTGAAGTAAGGGTTTTGGACCTCATGCCCGTAATCTCTCTCTCTTACTCTATTAGACACTGCATGAAACCTGTTCCAACTGGAGTTTTTCTGGATCTTAGGTGTGGCTATGGCTTTCTCACCCTGCACTTCTAAAAGGGGACCCTTTACTAGGGTGAATTCCTTACGTTTCTCACCTCCCCCATACTCAGGATAGATGACCTTGCCACATTACGTGTGTCGATTTAGGCCCCAACTATGCTTCACCCAAGCTCCATCTCTGTGCATGGCCACATTGAAAGTACACTAAAGTGCACTTATGCACACACTTCGGAGTTCATTTTAGGAGCTCTATTTGGAATTTGGATGTCTGAAAACAGGCATTCAGGTATGCAAATCACAGATGTCCCCGGAGCCATTTTAGAAAGTTGAGTATTTAGACATCCCTGGCGCGATCACGTTCATGTTCATTTACACAGGTAAGTCCTTTAAAATAGAGACTCCTGCTCCTTTATAGAATCATCCCCATAGTGCCAGTGAAATTTGCAGTGCCAATTAAGGGAATAATCTGGATAATGACCATCGTTATCCGGATAATTCCCTTTGAATACCAATACAGTAATTTATTGAGACAGAAAAGAGAAAGTAGATTTAAAATATGGAAGGGCTTAGAAAAAGGAGAACAGCTAAATCCCTTTGAGGAACATTGGCAACATTGCTGGTTTAATAGCTTTCTACCTCATTCTGTGCACCAAAATCCAGGCTGAATAGTCAGCTTTGTATTGCTTATAGAGTGACATTCATTAGCATTGTCTTTGCTCTCATTCCTGTCTCAGTACAGGGAATTGGCATGGCATGCCACTGATAATTGAGTCAAATTGACTCTGCTGGAGTTTGTGTCTCATCATGTTGATTCCCTCCACACAGCGGAGCAAGTATAGTGATGGATAGCACTGTAATGCCTTTTGAATACTATACTGCCAGGTCCTTTTTACTTAAAGTTATGGACACTATGTTGAGAATTCCAGGGAGAATACCTGATAACACAGTTTGATAAAATGTTCTTTAAAACTCACATTGTTTTGCCTTTAAACTCTAGATCTGGTTAACTTAAAGCTGATCTTGTTCCATAAGGAAATTATGTATATTTATAAACAATCAGGCAGAAAATTTAAAGGCATAATTCTTTGTCGGTATCACACTAACATTTAGCTCTCTGTTGTACAGATTCATAATAGCTGTGATAATTAAACGTTCTAACCAAAGCTGAAAATTTATAATTTTATTTAGTTTGTATTGGTGGAAAAATGTCCGTACGTTTTAGCTCTACAAAGGCATGTGCTTAAGAAGCTGGGGATATAGAATACATTGATTTCCTATTACAATATACTGGAGCAAACTACCTGAGTCTGTACGACAGGCTTCATCTCTGGCCCATTTCAAATCCAGGCTGAAAACTCATCTCTTCAAGGTTGCTTTTCGATCCTGATCCTCTTAGTCTCTTATGTGTTTCTTTACTGTTCCCCTAGATGTATCCTTGTCCTCAGATGTTGTGCCGTCTGTCTTGACTAGACTGTAAACTCTGATGAGCAGGAACAGTGATTATGGTGATATGATATAGCTGTAGATTGAAGGCTTCCCTCAATGACATTGACCCTAGTGGTATTTATAACCTAGAGCTAACATAAATAACAAGAAGGGAGGTGTGCCCAAATCAAAAATTAAGGATATTTAGGAATAGTTCATAAATGACTCTGCTGTGTATTTCGCTAGGAATGAGAAAATTAGAGGGTGTTTTAGAGGTTTAAGCCTCATAGTTCTCAAATTAATGGGACCTTATACTAAAGTACTGCAATGTTTTGCAGCTACCGTACGGTAACTGCAGAACCTTTGTGATAACTGTTGAGGATGTTCCAGAATGTTCCAATAGTTACTGCAGAGAAAATTCCGTTACCATGCAAATAGTACATGACAGAATGGATTCACTTACTACCTCCTAGTGAGGAGATGGAGAAAGTGTCAATGCTTTCTGCATCAGTGACCGCATAGAGTGAAGGGCATGTTTACGAAACAGCTTAGGTAACATGCCTTTAGAATGCAGATAGTACAGGCAACTTGGCGCAATCTGTTGGAGGCATGCACAACATGTTCCCGGCAGATAGCACATCGAAATCGCACTGAATATCCACTGTCAACACCAGTTGCATCCGTGCTGTCTGCAAAAATGATGGTGACCGGGCACTGCTGATGCCCGTGGCAACCCTGCAGTATAGACATATCTACTCTCTGCCCCTATCCTGATCATTCTCCTGTTTAGCACATGAACTGCAGATACTGTAGCACAGAAAATTGCTGCACTATCTTTTTCCCTTCACTATCTGTCACTGCAGACCAATATCACGATAACAGCTAGTGCAGTTTAATAAACATGACCCTATGTTTCTGTGCACCACCTGCAAGGCTCAGTCCATGCTCATTTCCCACCCTTTATCTTCCCATTACCTACCCCATTCCAGGATAACAGTTAATGTGTGAATTAGCCTGCACTCTCATACCAATGCAATAACTGTTCCTATGGTCATGAGTTACCAATAAGTGTGTGCTAATTCATGCAATAACCACTTACCACACATTAGTAAGACTGTTTGCAGAGTTATAGCATGAAAAAAATGCCAAGGATATAGCAAATCCAGTAGGTAAAATCTCAGGAATAGAAATGTGTGTTACTTAGTCTGAATTTAAAAATGTGCACTTTCTATAGTCTATGAAGAAATGATGATTAAAGTTTCCCATGGTTTCAGTCCATCTGTAACATCGTGCCAAGGCTGACTGGCGATATGTTCAAACCCATGGCTTGCCAGCTGTTAAACCTTCACACTTATCTCCTGAACATTTGCTCTGAGGCCTGTAATACATTAGCTCATAATGTTACTATATCCTCAGTGACCTAATTAAGTGAAAAAGAATCTCACAATCCCAAAAATGGCATCTAAAAACACATATGCTCAGCAGCTAATGAAGGGAAAGGAGCGGTGGCCCAGTAGACATTGCCTTTGAAGGGGCTATTATGACTAAATTCAAAATGTTATGGATTCTAGTTCTTCCTAATTCGCAAACTGTTGAGGGTACATAAGTCTCTCTCTATACTGCAGTTTACCCAACGGTAATTACATAATTCCAAAAATAGAGATCTGTAGCTCTCGGGGCAGAGACTGTTAGTATGTTTTAAATTTATATGGTGTTGTATTCTAAAGATGATGGTAGCAGCATGTTAAATGTAAGTACAATGGAATACAAAAGGTTCTCACAATTTCAGAGGATCTAGTGCATTCACAATGAGGCTGTTAACTGTTTCATTTTGCATTTTGCGAGAAAACCTGCTTGAATCAAGCCTATCCTGATTGCTTGGACTTGCTCAATTAGGGGTTTTTTTAGTGTAAAATATCAATGTATGTACTACTGCATTGTAAAATAAGACATTGTAGAATGCAACAATCTAACATTTTAAGGTCTTTAAGTTGATTTATTCTTCTTTCTTGTTTGCTGCTTAATTTTCTATCTCACAGTGCCTGGTTTTCCTTACCCAGCTGCAACTGCAGCTGCTGCTTACAGAGGAGCACATTTAAGAGGCCGGGGTCGTACAGTGTACAACGCCTTTCGTGCAGCAGCTCCCCCTCCTCCGATTCCAGCCTATGGCGGGTAAGAGGATGAACCTTATTACCATATATTCCTGCAGGCTAAAAAGACTCTTTGGAAGTGCAATGCATGCTGGTCAGCTCCCGCCATGGAAACCAACACAGCATGCAGTCAATCCAAGTGCCCGAAGAGCTGCACCTTGCAAAGAGTATTGAAAAATGACTGTAATTTATATTGTCATGGTTGGTGGCTTTAAGCATTCTATATGTCACATGTTGTTATGTAAATTCTCTCAAACTCTGAATGCTGTGGAAACAGAAATTGTTATACTTAAAGCTGTACCTTTGATGATTGCAGACATTTGGTTATTAAGGAGGTGGTGTAAGGTTTATCCTTATAAAATACCACTTCCGATGTTGATTGCTAGGGTGGTGAGCCCATTAAAATCTTTTAATTAAAAATAGACAGGATTATGCTAAAGAAATTTAAAAATGTCAACATTTCCTATATTTACCTAGGTTCCAAAGTCAAGAGGGTGCTCACAAACATGCCAAACCTCTTGTAAGAGAATGATAAACTCCTAACAGGTGTGTGAAACTTGAGGCTAGACTATGACTGCCAAAGAGCAATTTTAATTAAAGGAGGCCAGTGCCAAGCAGAAACTTTAAATCTGCGATATATTTGCCAGTTATCTGCTGACTGCCTACATCTCCAGAAGTATACATGCTCCGTTCTTCTCTTCATCCCTACGTAGTTCCAATTTCTCCCTGGGTTGCCTGATTCTATTCTCTCTTCCTCTGGTCTTGCACAGACCTCTACTCCTTTCTTACCCCCCCCCCCCTTCAGTTCATCTTTTAGGGACTGGTTTTGAGTGAATGCTAGAACTGAGTCAGTGTGCACGCATGGGGTTTCTGCTCCAGGATTCTATGTAGGAGTCAGCACCTTGAATACTTGAACTTGGAATTCAAGGTGAGTTACAAATTCAAGTATAGTTGTAGGCCCATGCCTTAGAGAACTTCCAATATAAGAGTTAGATTTACTATCCTGTGTTAATGCATAATGGACTTTGATGCCCATTATTGCTATTTAATAGATGTTATTTAATGCAGGCCCCATTATTTATTATTTACTAATAGCACATGTTAAATAGCAATAGTGTGAGTTAATGCCAGTAACTAAATCTAGCCCTAAATTTGTATCTAGAGCAATGGAAGGTGAAAAGGATTTGCCCAAGGAGCATCAGTGGAAGAAATGGGATTCAGACCATGGCTTTCTTGGTTCTCAGGCCACAGTTCTATGCCCTGGAGTACGCCTCCCCTATATACCAGATAAGGAGAGATGGCGTGAGAGGGGGAAGGAAGGAGACTTGCAGACTGTAGAGAGAGGCTCTGACTTGAGGTCCATGGAAGGAGGAGCAGGAGAGGAGTGAACATGACTCAACAGTGGGAGGGGGTGAAAATGAGTTAATGTAGAGGTCAATAGAGTGTCAATATGGCCCTGGATATATACAAAAGATAACTAGTCACCCCCTCCAGAGTCATATTTGAGAAGATCCCCTTCCAAGGCCATTATCACCTACTCAAGGGGATTCCTTGATGATGGTTGTTGGCTAGCTTCCTTAAATAATGAGGCAGCAACACGAGGAGGATGCTGAAGTTGTCACCTCCGCTAGAGTGGTATTCCTAAGCAGTTGCTATTGAGAAGTTTGTTTCTGAGTATATAATAGAATTGATGAACATGCAAAATACAGGAATAGTAATTTTCAAAGACATTTCTCTGGGTAAAACAATGCTTTATCCATGTAATTCAGCTTTTATAAACAAGCTCACTCGATATGTGAACATGCAATGCCATTTTGCATATAAATTTGCCCATTGACAGAGACAATATCCCTAGCTTTGAAACTGGAAATGAGCTATGAGAAATAGATCTACTTTTGGGATCTGCTGGGTACTCATGACCCAGACTTTCACTTTTGGAGACAGGATTTTGGGTTTGATGGCCTTAGGTCTGACTCAGCATGGCTTTTCTTATGTTTGAATTTTCAAGTATATGTTCATAGATTTATTCAGAAAACATATCTGCAAACTAGCTGTATGCATGGTTGTTTATCTTTAACCCAGCTAAAAGTATATGCAGGATTCACAGTCATGTATGCTTTAATCAGTTGAAGGGAAGCATTTGTAGGGATGTGTTTTGGGATTCGCATGCATGCATTGCATTTTTAAAAGTGCATACAGTATGCTATTTCCTAGCTAAATTTAGCTCACACAAAAAGATTATACAAGTCTATAGACCACTCTTACCTATGGATAGTTTTCAAAAATAACACATGCATGGCCTATATCGTTGGTATAAAGTTTGCAGGTTCAAAGTACCTGTGGAGTTAGCATCTGGGCAGGCACGTGTAAAAACTGCTCCCCAAAAGCATAGGGGGTCTTTTACTAAAGGACACCAGCTGGCAGCATGTATTCTGGCACATGCTGGAGGTGCATAGGGACAGAATGATTCCCATGCAACCTGCGTTAGGATCATGAGTGGGCAGGTTATGGGCAGAGGGTGAGCATGCTGAGCTCAGCACACTTAGCGCGGGGTTCACACCATGTGCTAGCTGCATTAGCGTGGGTTCACCTAATGCCACTTCAATAGGTAGAGTTAAGTGCACCCACACTAATGCAGCCACGTTAACTGCTGGGGGAATGCAGTGGTGTGGCACCTAACATGCCATAAATTTGATGCTATTGATGTGTTGGGTGCAATACCTTGCCACCCTTTAGTAAAATACCTCCCATAGTTTGAACATTTCTCCCTAAGTGGATAATTTTGTTTTGCCATATTTTTAGCCTTTCATTTATAGGGTCAATATTCTTTTTATTATTATTATTATTATTATTTATTTACTCTAATCACAATTCACCAATCATCAAATTTGGAATGACAATGTAGAATAAAAACAAACGGCAAAAAAAGAAAAGTAAAAATTATAAGCAAAACAAAAAAAAATTATATCATAACCCAAAATTGGGGAAAAGAAAAAGACAAGGAAACAGAAGAAAATAGTTAGCTTAGCCTGTCAAAATAGCTACTGACAAAAAAAAAGACCATCATAGATGCATCAATCCACAGGTTCTATACATTGCTGCAATACTCTAGCTTGGAGAAAAGACCTAAGCCCTCAGGTTTTTGAAATACATATACATTAGATTCATACTTAATCCAACATTTACAAGGATAGTTTAAATTAAAAGTAGCTTCAATGTCTTGTACTTGTGATCTTAAAGACAAAAACTGATGCCTAAACAAAGTAATGAAAGATACATTAGGAAGCATTCAGATAACTCTTTCTAAAAACTTTTTGTCTCAAGAAAGTAAAAAATAGTATAAAAAGCTATTCACAATCTGATTTCAAGGCCAGCGATACCAATGGCGTAGTCAAAGTCACAGATTCACATATAAACTGAACAGATGAATCTGTTACATCCTCATACAGCAAAGATAGCTTTTTAACATCTATATTTAGCACTAGAAGCCCCAAAGTGCGTCAATTGACGCAAATGCATTTTCGAAGTTGTGTACCAGCGCCACTGCTAGAACCATGTCAGTTATTTATTTTATTTTATTTATTTATTTTATTGCTTTTATATACCACGCTCTTTAAAATCAGTGCGGTTGACAGATAACAGTTTTGTGCAGAACAAGGGAACTGTTATGCACTTACATGCAATTATGTTCCATGACTTTGTTAGCATGGTCAAGATGTTCAAATATGTGCATCGAAAATTAATGACAGATGCGCCACCTAGCGGGAAAATGACTGTATACCTAGAAGCCCCAAAGTACGGCAATTGACGCAACCAAGAAAATTGAGTGGTTATCACAAGTTTCATACAATGACTAACATAAGAACAGCGTTAACTAAATGTAAAAGTAACTGCAAATTCAAAAGTAACTGCAAAGTCCATGTCAGTTAACGAACGAACAGCATAAGCATGTACGCCTGCACAACCTGTAACATGTAGGTCAACGTTTGAATCTGATTTTGCACCAGCACATCTAGGTACTGCTGTCTTCTTACGAGGTCTCGGCATTCTGTAAATAGAATCGTAGAAAAAAAATGAATAAAATTTCAGGGAGGAAGCGATATGCTAAAAGTTCTGGAGTGTCGGCCTGTTTTAGGGCGTGTTCGAAAGTCACGACATTGTACATACCTGTGTAACAGAGTAAACTGTTTACAGTTTTACTCCATTACAAAACAATAAACACATGATGGCGTCATGTAATGACATCACATACTGCACGTATTTAACAAATAAGTAACTTCAAATTAATTCACATCTGCATTTCATTCTAAACGCAGTCGTCGTGATAATGCGTCAATTGACATACTTTGGGGTTTCTAGGTAAAATGCCTTTTGGGGCTTCTAGTGTTAAAGTAAGCAAATAATAAGTGGAAGTAAGTTATGTTCAGGAACCACTGAAACTTCACTAGCCGAGATCTCATCATGCTTAGGACCATTCTTGCATCTTAGCTGATTTTTAAATTTATTGCAGGTTTTGGGTAGAATCAATAGAAGACTACTGCTTGCAAGGAAGAGATGTCCTGGACAGATTGCTAACATACCTGAATTTGTTGTTTGAATTTGACCACAACATTGTGTTGTAGTTTGAGCTTTGCAACCACAAGTTTTTCCAAATGAGAAAAGCATTCAGAATTTTAACTGAAGGCCTATTCAAAGGCTGATCATCTTCCAAAACCAGCATTTTAGGAGTAGAGGTAGTTTTATCTTTTGAGTTTCTTACCAAAAATAAAGACACATGCTGCAGTTGATCATTAGGATTAACAAATACATATCACGCTGTCCTATCCAATTAACAGAATGCTTTCCAGAGGGCTTCATCTTATTGCGATGGTGAAAGTCAAACACCAATCAAACCTTTAACAGAATCTGAGGAAAGAAAAAACATTGCTAAATCAAATGTGCCAAGAGATGCCACAAAGTCTTAACAGAATCAATCTGTTCTAAATCCACAAGTTCTACAACTGGCAATGAACTTGAGTTTGAAAAACCTTTAGCAAGGTAATTATTCTCTTCAGCCAGTGTAGCTACAAGAGATGAATATCTGATGACCTTTGCAGTCTGTAATGCTTCAGGGTTGGGGCCAATTCACACCAAGGGGAGAAGTTGAACTTCTCTAGAACCTCAGATTGATTACTAGATGTGTTCCCTGTTTTACAAGAAAGGGCAAAATTGATAGCTAGCATGATTCTCTGCAGATGTTAGGAGAGAGAACCTTTTGCTCAGCCATTATTCTAATGTCAAAAGGAGAGCAGTCCAACAGCCTGGGTTAGCGTGCAACCATCTTGGTTTTCCATCTGGATGCTGCTCCCTCATGGTGAAGAAGCATGCCTACTTGCCTACTTGCCTACTTGCATGCCTACTTGCCTACTTGAACAGCCCTGCACTGGAGACGTCTCTAAATGTCATTTGTGGAATGACTGTTGAGACGTCTCTGTGATTTTGATGTCCACATGCATATCTTCAGATATCCTACATCATGATTAAGTCTTTAAAATGACCTCCTATGCTTATGGGCAAAGGAAAAAAGAAAGCTGAGGGAAGAAGGAAAATGCTGCCTTTGTTACCACCGATGCAGCTTTAACCCAGTCCAGCCCCTGCCTTTGAAGGGACATTCTGTATTGCTTGTGCTGAATGCTAGAATGCCTTGGTTCTTGGTATGAGGATAGGCTCAGGAGTCCAAATAAATCTCACCCATTCACTTCAAGTCCATGGAGCAAGGAGTCCAAGAGAATTAGGGCCTTTTCTAGTTCTGCTAGTCTTTCTGAGATGGGGCAACCAAAAGAGCACATAATATTGAAAGTGCAGTCACACTATGGATCTATACAGAGACATTATGATATCTTCTGTTTTATTTTCCATTCCTTTCATAATACTTCCTAAGATTTGATTTTTTTTTTTTGACTACAACCACTTACTGAGTTAAGGGTTTGAATATATTTTCCATAATCATTCCAGGAACCTATTATTAGGTGGCAATACCTATTACAAAACCTAGCATCTATGTAGCCATAATTCGGATTATTTTTATCTGCATGCATTACATTGACTTTGTCTATATTAAATTGTATCTACTATTTAGATGCCTAGTCCTCCCAGGCTTGCCAATTCCACCATGTTATTCAATGGAACCTAGTTAATAATAGTGTACATTAACCGAGTTAAATTGCACTAACACAGTAGCACACTTTAGTATCTAGTCCCCTCTGTGTCATCTGGCAATTTGATCATGTCCTTCATTATTCCCTTTTTCGGGTCATTTATAAATATATAAAAAAGCACCAGTTTCAGTACAGATCCCTGGGATACTGCACCATGAGCTTTCTTTGTTGAGCAAAATGACTATTCAGCCCAGTTCTGTTTCCTATTTTTAGCCAGTTACCATATCACCATACAACATTGCCTCCTTATCCATTATTTAAAAAAAAAATTATGACAAGCCTCTCAAGCCTTTGCCAAATGCCTTCTAAAAATCCAGATATACTAAGGCACATTCCAACATCGGAATCGGGACGCACAGAGATAGACCCAATTCCACTCCTATGGGTGCTAGATGTGCCCTGCGGGATCAAAATCGGGTCTAGGGTTTGTACGTGCAGGTAGGGAACTGATTCTGATCAGCCTGCACGTACAGAGCCATGCCCAGCTAACCCAGTCAGGCTCCTGAATGGAGCTATGGTGCCATGGTGTGCTGTTGCCATGACACCATAGCTCCATTCAGGAGCCGCGATCCATGGCCGCCGACCACTCTTTCCTTTCCTCACAGACCAACCCCCAATCTGGGCCTGCCATGGCCAGGATCAGGCTGTGGGGAACCTCCTTCACCTCCTCACATTCCTTGTGCTGCCCAGGTCTGCCGTCCCCCGATATCCAGGGGGACTTATTCCACCTCCGAGGTGGAATAAGTCCCCCATCCAGTCTGCCAACCCGAGATGTATAGGACTATCTTTAGAATCGGCCCTGTACATCCGGGGTCGCGGACAGCCCACTGCCCACCCTAACTCCACCTCCACAATGCCCCCTCCCAAGCCTCCCTGTACAAAGTCCTTGTTCATATGGGGAGGTTTTAGATAGGGCCAGCAGCAGGACAGAATAGACCCCATTATATCCAAATACTCTCCTTTTTCACATGGGGACCAATACATTCACTAGTTTTATTTGCCTTTCTAATGTCTGCTAACATTGCCCATTGTTTCATCCTGGCCTGACATATGTTAAATATACTAACCACTATACTCCTTTCCACTCACAAGCGGAATTTCTATCCATAAAGATTCCATAGTATATGTTGTTCCTTGTTTATATTCAGTCTGATGCTATTCTGTTCTTAACATATAATTTCCACCCTTCCATCAATTTGATCTACCTATGATTTTCTTATAATTTGTAACCGGATATCACAGTGCTTCACTGGTTATCTTCCTTCCGCCATGTCTCTGAGGTGCCTATAATGTTTATATTTTCTTTCTTTCTTTCCAATGTTATTTTTAAACTTCTGCATTCCAAAACAGATAATTTTGTTACCCAACTTGACTCTATCTGGAATAAGCAGGATACAAAAAAATCTCTTTAAATTAAACAAAATTTTGTTCTGACCGTCAATTTTTGTCAGTAGGATTCTTTTGGTAATAATTTTTGCTGCACATTAATGGATTCAGTTAAGCCTTTTGGAGTCCAGGCACACAACACAGGCCAGCAGATCTACTGCCAGCTCCTTGATCACCTGATCTCTCTCCTGCCTTTCCTCTCGACATTTTTGACATCCTCCAGCTCATCTCCTCTTCTACTCATTGCCTCGTCCTGCTCCTTCTCCTCATTCTGCTTCCTACTCTGTCCCACACCCTGTTTCCTCATCTATCACAGATACCCCCCTTGTTATTCCATCTAAGTCCTCTGGATGTTGTGGCGCCTCCCTTTTTGTGCCTCTTTCTAATCCCATTTCTCTTTCTTTGGCATTGTTCAGCTCTTTTAAGATGTCCCTACTCAAGTATTTGTATTTAATTTCTTCAATCTGTGATCTTATATTTGTTTGCGGTGCCTTTTGCAGTTTTTCCTTTGATATTTTTTGTCTTTCTACCATTTTTTGACCAACGTTCTTTGTTTACCCTTTGTAATCAAATACAAGGTTTGTGGCATGATAGTAGCAGTACGTTATATAATTTTTATTTTTAGGAGTTCACCTAACAGTTTTTTGTCCTCTTCTTTGCTATTAATTTCCATGGTTTCTCCTGCTGCAGTGGGTCCATGAATGCTTTCATGATGGTCTATTGCTACCCCAGGGACATTACCTTCTGAAGGTTTTGCAGTATCACTACCTCCATCTTTAGTCCTAATACATAAGCTATAGGTAGGCACATTTTAATTCTGGGGGACATGCAGCTAGCATGTACCCTTCTTTTCTTTCCTACCATACTTCTACTGTAATGCAACCTTGATGAGATTTGCTAGATATTTTATACAACAAGTTTACCATATGAAGATAGTCAGCAAGACCCGAGGAGAAAACTGTATTCTTTTTTCCTCAAAATACACCAAAATTTGACAGCTTTCCTGCAGAACTTTATGGCACACTCCCTGTTGAACCTGTGCATCTCCATTGAGGAGATTTGTAAGATCAAAATATGAAATTCAGTTTACACGGTCACATTCCAGGAGGTGTAGGTGATATAGATTTTATATTCTCTGTGATCTCTTGAGGAGTCCCTTCTGGAACCATTTTATAATTTTAGATCAGCATTCTAAACATACAGGGCCCGATATTCAAATGCATTTACACAGTTTACAGACTTGTAAAATGTGTAAATGCCGCTTAACGGGATATTCAGTGGCACTAACATTCATCCCTGATTAATGCCACTCCACGCCCCAATGCTAACCGCTTAGTATCAGGGCGTGTCGTGGGCGTTCTGGGGCAGCACCAGTCACTAACCAGGCAGCAGCGATATTGAACTGCTGCCCAGTTAGCAGCTATGGGTAAAAGATAGGCGCAGCAAAAACTGGCCTATCTTTACCTGTGCGAGCTAACCGGGCAGCGGTTCAATATCGCTGCTGCCTGGCTAGCTTCTGTGGGCTTGTGGGCTGTGTGACGACCCCAGATATCAGGCCCACATCTGTTCATTTTCCTCTGATTCATGGTATTGCAGCTCCATCCTTGATAAGAACAGCCATAAGCTAAGAGGTCCCCTGTGATTGTCTGTGGTGAATTATTTTTCTTCAAATAAATCAAAGGTACTTTTGTGTAACAAGTGTTCTTTGAAGTTACATAAACTCTTGTTCCATCCCTTAGATGTTGTTCTCTTACCATGTCAAAGCTATTATTATTTAAAGTTGGAAGGAGCCTTGAGGATGCAGGAGCAAGGGAAATCAGTGTATGGACTGAGAAAGTTCTGGAAGAATCCATCCAATCAGCACTGACTGAGGTCACATGATCCTTGTGTCAAATGAATGAAGCTTTGCCTTCAGAGAATGATTGGCACAGAGGAGAAATATTGGGGCATGTTTACTAAAGGTTTTAGCGCATGCTAATGAAGTTAACACACATTAAGTGCCCACAACCCTTTGATTTCTACAGGCACAGTGGCAGTTAATGTGCGTTAACCTTTAATAAATTGTGGGGTGTGGCATGCCGTGAGAAGAGACTTTCTTTAAAACACAGGCCAGACAGCAGTTCAAAGAAAATTAAAGCAGTTTTTATTCTATACCAGCTTATTACACCTCCATAAACAAAACCCAGAACAGACAGTAGTTGAAGGAAAATAAAGTCAGCTGACTGCTGTCCCAGCTTGTTAAAATGCTACAAGCTGGCTCTTCCGGCCCTTCCGCCAGCTCCAGTTAAAGTTCCTACCTCAGAACGCCTTTGCACGGCTTACCTTGGATGGACTCCTGGCTCCATGGGCCTCTCTTTCCCTCCCTCCTGCAGCCTGCTGGGTTCTTAACCTCTCCCTGTGAGCTATGCCTTCCTAGCCCTGAACTCTGGGCTTCAGACTCTCTCAAATGGGACTGTTGATATTCCCTTTGGAAAGGAATGGGTGACATTCTATAGACCCCCATCACACACCCTCCCCCTCAGCTCAACCATGCTCCGTTGAGTGCCTGTCTCACTTGGGATTCCCGCACGGGAAAGGAAGTCCGCGTTCAGGTAAGTCTGAACAGTCTTATGGCAGACCTGAAACTGGTAGGGTTGGAGACTCAAAAAACACTGCATAATATGGCCATTGGACTCCTTATGTTGAGTTAGCCACTTGATAGGTTGGTGGTCCATTACCAGCATAAACAGGTAGTATTTGAAGGTCTCAAATGTCCACTTGACAGCCAGGGCTTCCTTTTTGATCATCACATAATGGTGCTCCTGAGGAAGCAGTTTCCTGCTGATGAATGCTATGGGATGTTCTTCACCCCTGACTTCCTGGGCCATAATGGCTCCTAGGCTCACCTCTGAGGCATCAGTTTGCACAATAAATGGTAGAGAAAAATCAGGCTTAATCAGGATGGGCTCAGAGCACACTGTCTTCTTGAAGCACTGGAAGGCCAGGTCAACATTATGTGACCATTGAATCCATTTGGGAGCTCTTCTCCGGAGGAGACTGGTTAATGGCTCCACCACCTCTGCAAAATTAGGGATGAACCAGTGGTAATAACCAATCAGTCCAAGGAAGGCACAAACCTCTTTCTTTGATTTCAGGGTGAGACTTGGGCAATGGCATCCACCTTCCATAGTTGAGGTCATATCTGCCCATTCCCAATTAAATATCCCAGGTATTGAATGTCCCGCCCTCCTAGGAAACATTTCTTGGGATTGATCATCAATATGGCCTTCCGCAGGCTGGTTAACATGGCTTGCACTTGGGTTAAATGGGTGGTCCAGTCTCTGCTGTAGAGGATGATGTCATCAAGGTATGCTGCCACATACTCCTTGTGCAGTCTCAGTAGGCAGTCAACTAAGCATTGAAACATGGCAGGAGCCCCATGTAATCCAAAGTGCAGTGCTGTAAACTGTAACAGACCTTGTAGTGTCTAAAAAGCAGTCTTCCTGGCAGCTTGAGTCAGGAAGTCAGATCCAAGGTTGATATAAAGTGTGCTCCACCAAGCTGCTCAATTAGATTATCTATTCTGGGCATGGGATATGTTTCCAGTTTAGAAAGAGCATTGACCCTCCAGTACTGCTGCAAAGTCAGTGCAGAATCTGATGCTTCCATCGGGTTTAGGAGCCAAGATGATGGGTGATGACCAGTCACTCATAGAATCTTCTATCCCATGTTAAGCATCTCTTCCAGCTCCTTGGTGATGGCCTGTCACAAGACATCTGGAATCCGGTAGGGTCATTTCTGAATAACTATCTCAGGGTCAGTAATCATATCATGACAAATGAGGTGGGTTCATCCTGGGCGGGTGAAGAAAATGTTTAGGTTTCGGTGGATCAAATCTTCTAAACCTCTTCTTTGGCAGCAGAAAGCTGGCCTACAAATGGGACTTGAGCAGGATATGAGAGGGCTGAAATTTCTAGCCCAGTATCATCTCCCTGTACCACTCTAGCCATTACTGGAATCCATTTTTTCAGTAGGTTAATATGGTAAATTTTAGCTTTCTTCATTTATATGGCTAGGCAATCTTGTAGTTAATGGGCCCCACTTTCTCTTCCACCTCATAGGGCCCCTGCCATTTACAGAGTAACTTGCTCTTGGATGAGAGTAGGAGAATGTCCCAATTCTTCCCTTCCTCCTCAACAAAGTTTTTAAAACTGTTTCAGAGTTTTATTGAATTACTCAATGAGGCCATCCATCTGTGAGGGATATACTAATGTTCACAGCATCTTGACCTTCACCAAGACACACACTTGTTTCATCAGCTTGGATATAAAGGGTGTTCTTTGATTTGTGAGGATCTCATTGGATATTCCTACCCGTGAGAATACTTATCAAAGGGCATTTGTGATCGTAGTAGTCTTCACATTCCTTAGAGCAATGGCTTCCAGGTATTGAGTAGCATAGTTGAGTGTGACTAAAATATATTTGCTGCTTCGGGCGGTTCACTCCAAGGGTCCTACCAGCTCCATAGCCACTCTTTCAAATGGGCATAGGCACTAGAGAGACAGATCAGACTGGTAGGATTATGAAGATGGCAGATTGGGCATGACTGGCAATATAACTGTATCTGTTTATGGACCCCGTACCGGAAACATCAGGCCAGAACACACTGTAGTGTTTTCTCAATCCCCAGGTGCCCTCCTAATAAAAGGCTATGGACCAATGATAACATCTGCTGATGATAGGGCTGGGGAACTATCAGTTATTCTATCTCTACCCCCTCTAGGGAACCCTCAGACACTCTGTATAGTAAATCTTCTTTTAGCACAAAATAGGGAAAGATTCATGCAGGGGGCTCTCCATTACCTACTGGAACCCCATCCACCTCCAAAACCAGCTCTTGGGCATGTTTAAGAGACTCATCCTCTTGTTGGGCCCTCCTGAAGCTCCCTGGGTCTTCCCCAGCCCCCACTTTGGGAAGGGGACAATTATATTTGAGTCACTACCGCTGATCCCTAAGCTATCCCCATGGTTTCTTCCCTAAGCTCTACATTTCCAAATCCTTCCCCCTCTTGGTAGTGTAGCTTTTCTCAGCGATGTCAACTCCAGGACTTAGCAGGCTTAGAATTCTCGACATATAGACCTTGGTCTTTCAGGGGGACAATCTCTAGGAAATCTTCCTGTTTTGACTTAGCTGAGCCATCAGTTAGCCGGGTCCATATTGCTCTAAAGTTTGGGTAGTCTCAGTCAATCACCAGTAGATATGGGAGCCAAGGCAGCACCATGAACTCAAACATGGCTTGCTCTTCTGGAGTCTTAAGTGAAACCTCTGCTGTTGGATACTGCCTCTGGTCTTCCATGCACACAGGCCAGTGTTACCATCTTTGCATAGTCAATTTGAAATTGGGTCATGGCTTCCCAGTGACTGAGGGTCTGCACACTCCTAGAGTCTATCAAGGCCTGGAGGTGGGTTCCCTCGAGCTCCACTTCCCAAAGTTCTGTGCCCCGGGGTGGGGAATGTCCACAAAAGCGCAAGTGGGAGGGGTGGTTAGATTGCCATCCATGGGTTCTTTTGTATGCAGGAGACATTCCCAAGCAAAGTGTCCCCTTGCTTCACACCTAAAATAGATGAAGGCATTATGGCTGGGACCATGCCCTTGCACAGAAGGTGACTTTGGGGGTCAGAACATGGGAGCCATCATCTGTTCCACCTTCCCCTTCTGTCCTTCCCCTTATCATTGTCCGCTTCAGCCACTGGCTGAGATTTATGATACCCCTTGCTATTTCCAATGAGCTCTCCAATGTAAGCTAGGGGTGCTGACATACCCACTGCTCCAATAGCACAATCTTGGCTACCTCCAGCCCAGTCTTTCACTCCAGTTGCAGCCACTTCCATGCAAGCTCCTTCAATGGGCAGAGTAACATCCAAGGGTTCTCTTTTATCTGGAGCCTGCCCTTTTTGAATTACTGGCGGTAGGTCTCTGTTCCAAAATGGCAGCCTTGACAGCTCATATGTAGCTTGCCTATCAGGGTTGGCATCCTGGGATGAAACCTGACTGCTATCCGTCAGCAAATTCCCCAAGTAAGTAGTCCATGTTGTATCTGGCCACCTGGCCATGTGGGATGTTCATTCAAAATTCACCCAAAAGTGGTCAGGTTCATCTTCTGCTGTCATTCTCAGTAGCACTTGTGCTGGAGGATGGAGTAGAGGTCCCTATAGGGCTTGAGTCAACTGAGCCAGGGAACTCCTCTGTAACTCCCCTTGCACCCGAATAAGCTTTTGTTGCTGTTGATATTATTGTCATTACTGTTGCTGATGATGTAATTGCAACTGCCCTTCTAGCAGGGCTTATGGAAACTGCTGCTGACATTGTTTCTGTTACTGTTGATACTGTTGCTGTTGCTATTGCTGCTGACCCTTGGCCAGAATCGGGAGGAGCCGCTCCATCCTGACTTGTCACTGTTCTCGTGCAACAACATCACAGCTTCTTCTTCAGCTGAGTTAACCCTGCAGTATTTCAGCTCCAATAACTTTTAGCGGTCTCTAGTGGCCGAAACAAAGTCTGCTTGTCTGACACGGACTATAACTTCTTCAAGCTCCCTATCTAGAGTGAGGCTAACCCTCTAAGCCCATACTAACAAATAAACAAAAAATCCTGACCTGCTGTAGAGGCCCAGCCCTGGAGGGATATAGAGTTGCCCTCAGTCACGTGGTTAGAGGAAATCTTACAACTGCCACCATAATGTGTGGTTATTAACGAGGGTTGCATGGACCTACCCCGTCTGAACCCTGACCTGATCTCACTCCCCCACCCTACCCAATCCACCTCCCTCCCTAGTCACCTCCATTCCAAAAGACTAAACAGACTCATTTGTTGGAAAAACATGCTAGTTGCAGATTTATTAAAATTCCAACATATAAACTTCCAAGAAATAGCATAGAATAACAGCCAACATAGAACATCATATCTAGCACCGCAACCACCATCCTACTAGCAAGGTGAGACTGTCTCCACCTCTGCCACAGTCGTCCTTGCGACAATCAATCTCCACCACCATTGGCCTTGCCATATTACTAGCAGAGGTCGACGATCTTCCAGGTGTACCCACCTGGGCCACACCCACCCACAAAAATCTGAGCTGTGATCATCCAACTACAGCCCAACTGTAACACACCAAAAATTCCAGCCCCAGAAACCCCTGGGTAACCACTCCATTTCACCCCACCAGCTGCAACAGAACACCCCTCCAACTCACAGAGGACTATAGCCCTAAGAAAGGAGGGCTGGGTAGCGACAGAAAAACCCTAGTGCACCCAGCAGCCGCTGGGTGAGGAGAGAAGAGGAGGCAGCAGGAGCTCATAAGTGAAATAGCCTCCTCCGGTTCCTACTCTTCCCATCGGCCCACAGGAGCTTCTAATTGGCCCTCTTCATAAAATTGGGGAGTCAATTGATTCAAATAACACATTAGCAACATTCCCTCCACCCATCACTGACCCGCAATTCCATTCCCGTGGCCCAGCACATTCCTACGCCACCGGCCAAGCCAGCACCACAGGGCAGGGGTTCAATGACACCTTGGGCCATGCACCTGGTTATGGGGTGGCTACAAGTGGACTTCTGCCCCGTGGCTTGTATCATTAACCAGGGTAGCACGGACCTGAGCATATCCCTACCCTGTCTGAATCCTGACCTGACCTCAGCGCCCCCCCCCTCTACCCGATCCACTCCTCCATCCCAATCACCTCCATTCCAAAATCTGAACAGACTCATTCATTGGAAAAACATGCTGGTCACAGCTCTATTAAAATTCCAACATATAAACTTCCATGAAACAGCATAGAATAACAGCCAACATAGAACATTGTCCAAACCGGATCCAGTATCATACCCACCATGCTACTAGCAAGGTGAGACCATCTCCACCCCTGCTACGGTCATCCCAGCATCAATCAATCCCCACCAATGGCATTGTCATATGACTAGCAAAGATTGACAATCTTCTGGAGGTATCCACTTGGGCCACATCCACCCATAAAACTCCAAGCCATGATCACCCAACCACGGATGAACTGTAGTACGCCAAAGATTCTGGCCCTGGAATCTCCCGGGTAACTGCCACCGGCTCAGGGCAAAACAATTGTCCCTGTCCCGCCCCCACCCTAATGCTGCAAACAACGATGGTCCCTCCGGACCACAAATTCCAAAGCCTTTTGCCAATCATTGAGCAGAAAATCCAAACCCACCGGGACAAATTAACCCCATCCTGCCTAAAAAGCACAGAGCATTCACTTTACCCAACTTTACCCATGGGTGCATAATCTGATAGCCCTCCTGCTCATACACCCAACGCCAAATCTGGCAAATAATTTTCGCTAATCCCTGGGACCAGTGTCTTTGGTCCATGCAGGAAGTCCTTGGAATAATGTCCAACCACAATACCACCACACTGGGAAATAACAGAAGAACTTCCGTCAAGTCCCTCTTTTCAGCCTGAATCAGCTGCTTGCATGTCCAAGAAAATAAATCCAAGTGAAGGAGTATCCCAGTCGGGTGGCTCCACAATCAGGCATGGTGTCACAATAAGGGCAAATGTTTGCTCCAGTGCAGGTCGTGCTTGCTGAGCCACATCACGGACACCTCAACTAAAGTAAGGCACAAATTAGGACCCATCGGTTGCACTGATGCCCGCTGACTAGCCCGATGGTCAGAGGAATGGCCAACAGTGCAGAGACTGCCGATGGGCATCTGAAAAAAGATAACAGAATTAGCACACCTCTCATCACCCTTCTCCCCCCCAAACTTAAAGGCAGACATAGCCATCAAAGACCTTGGACTGCCATCTGCCAATCCTCTAAATAACAGGATCAGACATGCCAGCTGCCGCCACACTTAATGCAAAAGAAATGAGAGGCAAAGTGCTGAGTCTCTACTCCTAGGTGTCGTAAGACCAACCTCAAAACGGTTGTGAACTGGAAATGAATCCAAATGCACAAACAATTGCCCCCATGCTTGCTGGCCACAAGGCCAAGTACCCCCACAAACCAGCCAGTGGACAAGTGACATATCTATCAATTACATTCAAAACAACCCAGAGCTCTTTTCCAAACTGGTCAGTCTTAGATTTGGGTAACAAAATGTGCAACTGACCGACCCCCATTCACACATGCTTCAGCAGCATACCAGAACTGGAGGACTCTCAAGCCACATCAGCCACAAGCTCAATAACCAAAAGGCCCCAAAGAATGGCAAGCAAAAAAACACCCCAAAATGGGCTGCCTCGTACAAAGATGACACAACCTCAGGGATCCCACCACATAACTGCACCAACAATTCATGTGAAATTGGGTGCCTGGGGTTCTGCAGGGTAGGCAAGGATTGTTCCCAACCTTGCAAAGACCTGTATACCAACTCTCCCCCCACCCCACCCAAAGGGTTACCCCAGTCTGCTGCTTAGACTAATTCCACTTAGAGAGATCACTGCCGACTTGGACACACCGTTGCCTTTAGCAAAAACAGTATACTGGCCCAGTAGCTGCTCCATCACGTTACCCTGCCGCCACCCCCATGCCACCAGAAGAAACACCACCCTCTTATAACCCTTACAATAAAAAAAAACACGTAGATGGGGCCACCGACTTTTGCAGAAGACTCAGCATCCTCAACAGCCAATCTGCCAGAGATGTAGCGGAACCATGGACCCCTCTGGATCCACTCATTGCACCAAGGTCCAGAACAGCAACCACTTGAAACAGGAGAGAGAGTTGGCAATTCTGTTAATGCCCTAGCAGCCACATTAAAATGCAAACAAGACAGGATAAATGCATGCATTAAAGCAGCCACTCGCATGCAGCGTGGGGAATAACGGTTAATCACTTTGACTACTATCGTGTTAGCACACCAGAACATCACCTTATGGTCACATAATCTGTCCAGCCATAACTCAAGTACAACCACAATCAGGAATATCTCTAAAAAAAAAGTGATGTTGCGAGTAAGGCCCGACTCCTGCCAATCAAGAAGCCACTGTTTGGCACACCTAGAGTCCTGGAAATAAATGCCAAAACCCAACCCCCCCCCCCAGCATCCATGAAAAGGTTTAAGCCCATGTTCAAAACCTCTACCATCTGAAAAACAAAGGGTAGCCAGCCTGCAGCCCCTACTGAGACCCTCAGGGCCACCCAAAGCCACTCGGGGACAAGGATGGGCTGACAGCTTCCCCAAGCCCCCCCACATTAACAGGCCCAGTATTTTTCACCCCAATGCCATCCCATCAAGCACCCCCTCACCTCCAAACCCACATTACCTGACATAGGAGCAGATAGCCACTGCCCCTTCTTGTGACATGACCCCCACCGAAGCCACAGGACCAGAGGCAGCTATGCCGCACCTTTTTGGCATGCCAGATGCTTAACCAGAGGAACGGGCTGCAAAAAGTCCAGCCTGACTACCAGCCTGGAAAGACCATCAAAATAAGCAAAAGGCAGCTGAGGGAAAAAGCACATTGCCAAAGGAAGGACCACTGCTGCCCTTCAAGGGCAGTAAAAGGGGGCAAAAAATTGCTGCTCTCCAAACTGTGACAGAAAAATCCCACCATACCCAGCAGCCGCCCAATGGGGAGAGGAGAGGAGGAGGCTGGAGCCAAGGAAATAGCCTCCTCTGGCCCCCCCCCTCCCATTGGCCCACCGGAGCATCTAATTGGTTTCGGGGAGCCAATCGATTCAAATAATGCGCTAGCAATGTTCCCCCTCCCCCGCCATGCCGCAGCTCCATTCCCATGGCCTGGCACATGCCCACACCACCAGCCTAGCCAACACTGCTGGGCAGGGACCAGACCAAACACCGGACCGTGCACCCAGTTATGGGGCGGCCGTAAGGAGACCGCTGCCCTGCAGCCTATGATGTATGATTTATGATTTATTTAAAAATGCCTATATCATTTACTGCAGGTCCCGTTTATGCAATGGGACTTATGCACTAATAGCACATGTTAACAGCATCAATGGGTAGTAACGAGGTAGTGGGTTTTACTAAAGTTGGTCCTAAATAAAGTGAAGGTGGTACAAAGAGAAAAGGTAGCATGTACAATGAATAAAGAGAAAGGTCATTCTTCATCCAGATTCAGCACTTAGAAAGTTTTCTAGTCAAAAATTGTTAACATAAAAAATATATATATTATGATATAAAAAATAACACTATTCTGAAAATCTGCATAGGGGTTTGTCCAACAAACGTTTGGATTTTTCTGGAGAAACCTCATTCAAATCCACCCCCCCAAAAAAAAAAAAAAAAAATATCAGCAAATAAAACATTGCCCAAAGTTTTTCTAGTCAAAGTCAGACGGAGTTGAAGCATGGTTTTAATCTGAACAGTCAGCACTGCCCAGTCAGAGTTGTCCAGACAGTTTTCTCTAATTAACTTTTGACTGAATATTCAGCCCAAGTGAATTCAAGTTAAATATCAACTAAAGTTAGCCTGAATATCAGCCTCTCAATTTTCTTAGACATGCATGACCCTCCTTATTGATTTTCTAACATAATCTTCTGATATTGACAATATCCAGAATTGAGCAGAGGAAAGATGGCAAAGCATAGCCATGTCAAACAAAGCATAAGTAGCTAAAGATCTTTTGGTTATAGCTCTGACTCATAGAAGTATGCTCAAGTGCATAAGAAGCAAAGAGAAAATTAAATTTAAATCTCTCAAAAGTAGAATACAGAAAAGAAGCATACTATACAAGATGTAAGAAGGGCTAAGATATACGTAAAAACCCTCCTATCTCAAACTCATAGGTAGCCAGTGATTCACTTGTTTGGTGGAGGCTGATGCAGAAGGGAAGGAGAAGGGTGGCTCTGGGCTGCACAGAATTATCATGTTTCTTTATCCCCTTCTTTGGATAATTCTTTAACTCAGGGGCCCTTTTGAGGAAAGGCTTAAAAGGTTAGGACTCTTCAACTTGGAAAAAAGACGGCTGAGGGGAGATACAATAGAGGTCTTACTCACTGGACAAGCAGCATGGAGTCTGTGTACCTTTTGGAAACCTGAAAGGTACTTGTAACCTAGATTGGAAATAGGATACTGGTCTTGATGGACCCTTAGTCTGATCCAGTATGGCATATCTTGTAATCTTATGTTACTAAAGTGTGCTATGATTTGGCATCTAGCATGCCAATAACGTGCAAAAGTCATGGTGTATTAAGGACAAAAACACACAAACAACAGGCGATAGGCATAAAGGGAAGCAGGCCCTGGGGAAAGAAGCAGCTCTCTAAATCCTTTGGGCCTGATTCCATCCCGCACGTCTGGGCACTCTGTGCATCTGTCTGGAAATGGACGCACAGAGGGAGTCTCAATTCTGATCCCATGGGGCACTAGCCCCACTGGATTAGAACTGCGAACAGACCTGTATGTGCGGGCCGGGACAACGATTCCATCCGCCCTGCACATAAAGACCTTTCCTGGCTAACTCAATCAAGGCTCTTCAATGGAGTCACGATCCCCAGCCACCAGCTTCAGAAGAAAATTCCCTGCAGCCTGACCCCCGATCTGAACTCCTAAGGTAGGGCTGCGGGGAATGTCCTCGGCCCCCTCCACCCCATCCGTGCACCGGGCTTGCCGTCCCTCGCCGAATAGGGGAACTTATCATCTCAGAGGTGGAATAAGTTCCCCATGCAAGTCACTGGCCCTGGACGTACAGGGCTGATTTTAGAATTGGCCCTATATGTCCGGGGCCAACGACCACCTATTGCCTACCCTAACGCTGCCCACTATCCGACCCTTTCCTGCCCCCGTCTACCTTCCTTGTACAAGATGTGGGGAAGGTAAATGGGACCGGGAAGAGGCACGACTAGCAGGGACAGAATGTACCGTTCGGACGTCCATCCCAGCTATTCATGCCTCTGAATGACCCTGTTAATGTACAAGCTGTGGGAAGGTTGAATGGCCCCTGGAGAAAGCTAGTCAGCCAAAACATGGCCATATCGGGGGTTTTCTTTATGCATGGTTGCCTTCCACCTATTGTTTGTGGGTTTCTGTACTATCTTGTGGACCTCTTTTTTTTTGCATTAAGTACCAAGCCACAGTGTTATCTGTCAGGGACATAGAGAGCATTCACCTGCTAGGTATCGCGTGGTGCAGTAAGACAATGTGAGGTGAGATTAGTGCAAGTGTGGTCAGTGTCGCCCATTGAGGTGGAAGTAATTGCACCCATGCTAATTGCAAGATGGGCTGTTAGTGCACGGTTTATATCCACACACTGATGGCACGGCACTTTCCATGCCCCCTCTCCACCCATAACTGCCCATTTCAACCTCCATTGTTCAATCCACAGTTAGCATGGAAATTGGTCTACTTTATCTGTACTGGCTTCGTGTTAACAGTTGCCTTGGGCCACAGCAGACAGCAGGCGCTGAAACCTTCCCTTAATTGCATAACCCATTTTAGTAAACATGCCCCTCAGTCTCCTGACTTTTCCTCTTTGATCTCTCCTCTCACTGCCCTCTCCACACAACACTCTTTTGTACTCTCTTCTCTCTGCTTACCATCCCTTGTCACTGCAAGAGTTGGATAAAAGGGTTTCCCTATTTCTTGCCGCCAGTGGTCATGGCCAGCAGAAGGGATGGACTGAAGGGGAGAGGAATTTGCAATTGCAGCAAACTGACAGTGCTTCTGTCTTCTTGCCTCAGTTACTGTCCTGGCATCTGTCCTTTCTCTGCCTATATTGTCAGTGCTGCATGATGCAGTTCCTACTTCAATCTGTCATCTAGATTTCGAGAAGGCTTAGAACTCCTCAAGCCTATTATACTAGGTGCCTATGCTGAAATCCCTTTGCATAATTTGCTTTGACCTTGAGAAGCACTACATTTCAAAGGAATATAATTAACATCAGAAATAACAGGTCTTTATATTCCAAGACAAAAAGGCATAATTCTCAATCTGACTTCTCGTAGGGTAGCATGAACTGACAACTCTACATACCATGATACTGAGCAATCTAGCACAATAAAGACAGTAGGACAAGAAAACATGTCACCTAGGCAGGACCATGCATATGCATGCACACATTAGAATTTAAATTATATCAATTAAGATGATCGTTATGTCTTACCACTTGCACATTCTATATTCACATACCTTCCTTGTAATCTATATGAGCTGATAATCGCTTTTGTGAATTAATATGATGTTTACAACGATGCGGTCTGGGATATATTTCTTGCCCTTCTGTTCATCTACAAGACAACGAAAACAGCCTACTGACTGACTATTGTAGCTACCGCAGCGCCTATAACACGAACCGTCCCTCACTTCCTTCAGCTCATCTGTTAGAGGCCGTATGGAAGCATAGAATGGGTCTCTGCACTACTGTAACCCACACCAGTAATCTATTTCTATTATGGTATTTGTGCGCACAAATTTACATCTTTGCAAGAGTCTGCAGATAGTTGATCTGGCCTGTCTTTGAAAAGTTGTAGTAAGTACAGAACTAACAATGTTCCTAGTTTATTATATAATCAAACCATAAATATTATCATATGCAAAATATATTTTTTTACTGATTTTTTGGGAAGATCCAGAGGATCTTTCTCTTTACAATACAGGAAGGATTAACTGCAAGATGGGAGGATATGTCTGTCAGTACCAGCGATATTGTGAATGGATGCATACAAGCCCTTTTGTTCTGTCTAGTGAGTACTTTTCTTATATTTTATTTATTTATTTATTTAACAGCTTTTATATACCGCACTTTTGATATCAGCGCGGTTTACATTTTAACAAATTTTGTACTTAAACATAAAACAAATGTTAAGTTTACAGAGAACAGGGAATAAAAACATGGATAACAGGGATTAACAATTAACAGATATTTTCAATTATTTACAATAGGGTCTTAAATGCTCGAGCTCTAAAGGTAGGGTTTGTGAGGCTTGGTCTAGATCAAGTGGTAAGGTTTCGGGAGCTTATTTGACTAGCCGTGATCAATGGTCTGTGTGGGAGGGGGGTCAGTATATTGTGAGAAGTGTTGTAGGAAGAGATGTGTTTTTATGGATTTTCTGAACTGGGACAGGTCTTTTTGTGATCTAATACTAGGTGGATGCGTGTTCCAGCATCTAGGGGCGAAGGAAGAGAATGCTCTTAAAGTGGTTGTTTGAGTGAGTTTTTGCTGTCATTTGGGACTGTTAGCATGTTCTCTGTTACAGAACGTCTAGATCTGGTGTTCTGTGTGTGATGGAGGAGATCAGATAAGGAGGATGATGAGATATGGTGGAATGCTTTGAAGGTCAGGATGAGAGCTTTGTATAAAATCCTGCAAGCTAGTGGGAGCCAGTGGAGGTCAAATAGGATGGGAGTAATATGTTGGCTTTTTGGGGATCCATGAAGAACTCTGGCCGCTGTATTCATGGCCAATTGAAGCGGGTTTAGAGTGCTCTTGGGTAGGCCATGAAGAACGATATTTGCATAGTCAAAATGAGGAGTGACTAATGCCTGGAAGGTTGTACGGAAGTCAGATGGTTCAAGCATAGGTCTGAAGTGTCGAAGAGTCCTGATTTTGTAGTAAATGGTTTTTACAGTATTTTTTATGTGATCTTTGAATTCAAGTCGCTGGTCAAGTATAACACCCAGATAACGTATTGAGGTTTTGAGTGGTAGATCAGCATCTCGTGTTCTTAGAGTTGGTGGGGGAGAGAAGTCTTTGTTTCTAGTGACAATTAGGACTTCGGTTTTTTTAAAATTGATTCTGAGGTTTTGTGAGAGTAGCCAATCTGATATCGAGTTGAAGCAGGTGATTAGTGTAGTGTAGTCAGGTTTTAATATATTAATTGGAGTGAATAAGAGCACGTCATCTGCGTAGATAAGACATGATATTCCGAAAGAGCGGGAGATGTTGCAGAGAGGTTGCATATAGATGTTGAAAAGAAGGGCTGAAAGGGAGGAACCTTGCGGAACTCCTTGCTTCTGATGAAAAGGTTGAGATGTGGTATCACCAGTCCGTACTTGTTGCCAGCGATCTTCTAGGTAAGATCTGCACCAATTCAGTGCCGTTCCTTGAATTCCTTTTTCGTGGAGCCTGGTGAGTAGTTGGTTGTGGTCAACAGAATCAAAAGCTGCTGCTATGTCTAGGAAGATCATAGCGACTCCATTTCTGATATTGTCTGTTGTATTAATGAGTGTGTTCAATAGGGAAGTTAGGAGGGTTTCAACTCCGTGGGCTTCCCTGAAGCCATGTTGGTTTGGATCTAGTGGGGCCTCGGAATCAATGTGTTGTTGAATTTGTCTGAGAACGACTTTTTCTAGGATCTTGGCTAGTAAAGGAATGCTTGAAATTGGGCGATAGGAGTCTTCCTTTTTCGGATCCAGTTTGTTGTTCTTCAGTAGGGGACGGATGGAGGTGTGCTTGAGAGCTGTTGGAAATATCCCGGATCTAAGGGACTGGTCAGCTAAGGCTGATATGTATGGGCTAAGTTCTGTTTTCAGTGATTTGATCCAGAAGGCTGGACATGGATCATTTGGAGCTGTAGTGGCGTTGATGGATGTAATAATTTCTTCAATAGACTTTGGAGTTGGAGATGAGAAATTATTGAGTATGAATTGGACGTTGGAAGGTTGCTTGGTTACATTTGTGGTTGCTTCAGTGATCTTGATTGCCTTGGATTGGATGTAATCAGCATATAGTTGTGGGTGTATATATTCCTGTTGTGGTGAGGGAGGTTCAGTAGTTAGGGATTTTACTATTGGGAAGAGATCTCTTGGTTTGTTGAGGGAACGGCTAAGTAGCTTTGTATGGTGTTCTCTTCTCTTTTCCCAGGTTATATCAATTCCTGACTTCTTAAATTGAATTCTGATGTTACCTTTTTTCATGCTGTAAATCTTTTGCGAATTAGTTATATGAGAGCATGAGTGTTGTGATGAGTTTATGTGCTCACTATCAATAACAAGAACATAATTCCCGCCAACACTGTGCAGATTGTTGGCTATGTGGGGGAAAGAGTACCAATGGAGGTAACTTTGGGAGAAGGGAGGATGTGGCCCTGCAGGGGGAAGAGAAAGGAAGGAAAGAATTGGGAGAGGTAAAGCGAGGAAAGGAAAAAGAAAGAAGGATGAATGAGAGGAAATGATAGTGTTTATTTTATTAATTTTCTTTCCCTACAGCCCTAGGCTCGGTGACAACAGAATGATATACAAAAATAAAGTAAGTCTCAGAATAGGAAGGGATAGATTTGATTGAATTTATTTTACTTTGAAGACATTTATATACCTCTATCATGATATATCATTCAAAGCAGTTTACAATCAATAAAACCAATTATTACCCAGCCTCTTAATCCCTCCATATTCAAACCAAATAACCCAACCCTAATCCTCACATAAAAACACCTCATGTCTCCTAGCTAAGCTCAACATTATATAACGATCAAAACAAAGGAGTAATATCTTCAAGATGGTATGAGGAACGGGGACAAGGGGAAACGAAATGTTATGGGGAAACGTGGAAAGGTTAGTGGGAATATATGATGATATGGGGTGGGCTGAGAAAAAAGGTTCTCTTCCCAGAATCTCTCCCCTTCTCCCACCCCCTTGCACTCATCCTCTGCCCTCCATTCCCCCTCCCACCACTCTTTATTACATCAACCTGCTGTCCCTTCACATTTCTTCAGCCTTTGTGCACTCAAACCTCTTTATTTTTTTTTTTAAAGCTCTGGCAGTTGCAGCCCTTCTGCCTGCGGGAGATGGCATCCCAGCAGACAGTACCAGCACGGGCCTTGAATGCAGCCTTTTGCAGCCCTTCTGCCCACAGGGATCCCATCACCCACAGGAAGACTCTGCCAGTCTCAGCAGCCTTTTGTTGACTTTCTGCCCATCTGTGCTCTGAGCCCCAGGCGCCAGGTTTGATTTTCAGGTGCCATGGAGACCTGGCACCTGTGGTTTAACGAGCCCCGTGCTAAATGCACTTGCTTTAATGTGGTGCATGTTTGGGGACAGAGTTCCATGTTAACTGCTGGGAAAATGCTGTCCACATCCCTATCATGGGGGTGTTGCATCTAATGCATGATGATTTTGGTGCTATTGGCATGTTAGATGCAACACCTTAGCACCCTTTAGTAAAATACCCCCAAAATGTCATTAAGTTTCAAGTTTATTTGATACACCACCCTTCAAATTAAACATCAGAGTCAGGGCCGGATTTACCTTGAGTGAGGCCCTACGCCAACAAAAATTGTGGGCCCCCAGCAGGGGCAGCCCAAGGGGGGTGCGGACCTCATTTGCATAAGGGGCCTCATTTGCATAAATATTTGCATAATGTTACCATATACTAACTTTTAGTAAACGTGCCTCTTAATGAGGTGTATGGCTAAAGAAAGACTAAAAGATTTCTACATTACTATAATCCAGTGCCAACTTGCCAGACACATTAGGAACTACTACAAACACTGCCCTAGTAAACCCGCCGTATCCTAACAGCACTACCAGGAACTCACAAAGCACCATACTCTACCAATCAAAAGGCAACACTGCAAATATTAAACCAATACATTTCAGAGAACAACATACATGACCTACTGGGAAAGAGAACCAAGTGGCAATGTCAAAAAGGAATTATATAAACATAACACCTCAGATCAGTAACACATGCATAACATAGACCATCAACAACCAAGTAAACACAATTTAGAAACACTAAGACAAAAATTAAAATGGGAATCCCAAAATCCAAACTTGAAATGTACAACACTGTAGAAATAAAACAATACAGTAATTTGCTCTTGTACTAAAACAAAGCACAGATGTTAATGATGCACATTTACCAGAGCTGACATATTCCAATTAATAATTCAAAATAAAGAGATATTTTTTCTACCTTTTGTGCATTTTTTCAGCTGCAATTGCTCCAGCCACTTTCTTCTGGTTTCTTCGTGTCTTCTGCTAACTCTCCATCGTCTGCTGTCCATTTGTCCTTTCTTCTTCTTCTAGATTTTTTTTCCATTCTCTCTCTACATCTGCTTTAACATACTAATCTTTCTCCTTTTGCTCTTTCCTCATTCCTATTTCATCCACTCATAGTACCCCTCCATCCTCATCCCCACTTACTCTCTCCCAATACCCGGCCAATTGTAGATTTTTTATCCCTCCCACACAAAATATTTTTCCCTTCTCCATTTTACTCTTCCAGCCCCATCCCATTCTAATCCTACCCCAACATCAGCTCCCTTCTAGTTCCAGCCTCACCCAGCATCCATTCCCTTCTAGTCCCTGCCTCAGCCCATTTCCAGTCATAGCCATCCATCAGCCCATTGCCAGTCATAGCCCCCCCATCACCCCACTTACAGTCCTTAACCCCCCATCACCCATTTTCAGTCCTTAACCCCCATCACCCCCATTTTCAGTTTAAGCCCCCCTATAACCCATTACCAGTCCTAACCCCCCATCAGCCCACTCCAGTCCTAACCCCATCAACCCATTTCCAATCAGCCCCCCATTGCCCATTGCCAGTCCTACCCCCCCCCCCCCCCATCAGCCCACAGCCCATTACCAGTCTAACCCCATCATCCCACCTCCAGTTTTAACCCCCAGCCCATTTCCAGTCCTAGCCCCTATAGCCCATTACCAGACAACCCCCATCAGCCCACAGCCCATTACCAGTCCTACCCCCCCATAGTCCATTACCAGTCCTACCCCCCCCCCTATACCCCATTACCAGTCCTAACCCCATCAGCCCACCTCCAGTCTTAACCCCCCAGCCCATTTCCAGTCCTAGCCCCCCATAGCCCATTACCAGTCCTAACCCCATCAGCCCACAGCCCATTACCAGTCTAACCCCCCCAAAGCCCATTACCAGTCCTAAACCCCCCCCAACAGCCCATTACCAGTCCTAACCTCCCCCCCAACAGCCATTACCAGTCCTAACCCCATCAGCCCACCTCCAGTCTTAACCCCCAGCCCATTTCCCGTCCTAGCCCCCCATAGCCCATTACCAGACAGCCCCATCAGCCACAGCCCTTACCAGTCTTAACCCCCCCCAAAGCCCATGCCAGTTCTAAGCCCCCCCCAACAGCCCACAGTCCATTACCAGTCCTAAACCCCATCAGCCCACCTCTAGCCTTAACCCCCCCCAGCCCAGCCCAAGCCCGGCCCCCCCCCAATAGCCCATTACCAGCCCTACCCCCCCCCCCAGTCCATTTCCAGCCCCAGCCCCCCCATAGCCCATTTCCAGCCCCAGCCCCCCCCCCCATAGCCCATTACCAGCCCCACCCCCCCATAGCCCAACGCCCATTACCCGCCCTACCCCCCCCCCCCCGGCCTAAAGTAAAATTTAATTAAAAAAAAAAACCTGGTGGCTGCCGCCGCGGGGCCCCCTCTGCTGCCGCGGGGGCCCCGTCTACAAGCTGGTCGGGTCCGGTCGGGTCCGGTCGGGTCTCTCTCCCTCCCTCGCTGCAGGCTGCGAGAGACGCATCTTCGCGTCTCTCGCAGCTGCAGCGAGGGAGGGAGGGAGAGAGACCCGACCGGACCCGACCCGACCAGCTTGTAGACGGGGCCCCCGCGGCAGCAGAGGGGGCCCCGCGGCGGGCAGCCACCAGGTTTTTTTTTTTAAATTAAATTTTACTTAGGCCGGGGGGTAGGACTCCTACCCCCCCCCCCGGCCAAAATTAAAATTTAATTTTAAATAAAAACCCGGGGGCCTGCGTCCGCGGGGCCCCCTCTGCTGCCGCGGGGGCCCCGTCTACAAGCTGGTCGGGTCGGGTCCGGTCCGGTCCGGTCGGGTCTCTCTCCCTCCCTCGCTCGCTGCAGGCTGCGAGAGACGCGAAGGGAGAGCGTATCCTCGCGTCTGTGTTAAGCCCGCAGGGGCTGATGGGAAATCCCATCAGCCCCTGCGGGCTTAACACAGACGCGAGGAGACGCTCTATCTTCGCGTCTCTCGCAGCCGGGAGGGAGGGAGGGAGGGAGACGAGACGAGACGAGACCCGACCCGACCCGACCCGACCCGACCAGACCAGACCATCTTGTAGACGGGGCCCCCGCGGCAGCAGAGGGGGCCCCGCGGCGGCAGCCCCCAGGTTTTTTTTTTAATAGAGTTAAAAAAAAAACTGGTTCTATTTTTTGTGGGCCCCTGCCGGTTGTGGGCCCTACGCCATGGCGTACATGGCGTATACGTAAATCCGGCCCTGATCAGAGTGGTTTAGAATAAGAAATGTGAAGTTAAATAAATTAATATGCAAAATAGCCAAAATAAAATTAATTATCAAGATGATTTACAATAAAAATTTAAAATAAAATTAATAAAATTATATGCAAAATACACAAAATAGCCAAATAAAAATAACAAAAAATAGTAAATAGGTAATATAGAATATGAGGCCTGCACTTGCCCATGGCCATCCCTAGTCCAGAGCTGCAAATATTGTAAGCAAATAGACTATCTAGCATGACTGAAGGCCTTCAAGAAGCAAAAAGTCTTAAGACCATGGTTAAATTTTGTAGGAGACATTTCAAACTTTAGATCTAAAGGTACAGTAGAGTATTCCAAAGATAGAGCCCAAAACACAAAGAGGCATGTTGACTAAGCCCTGTGCCTAGGTCTAGGTCACGTTACCAATACAAGGCTGTGGGCTAACTTCATAGGGGCGGTACATGCATTCCTCTGCAGTTACTGCACTTTAGTGCAGCAAACTGGCTGCAGGAGCAACTAACGCCAGCCATTGACGTGGTGTTAACTGCACCCATACTACCCCTTGCCACAGAATCTACCCTGAGTTACTGTAGAAAATCAGGACCCTTGACTATAGGACATAGAAACATGACTGCACAAAAAGACCATATGTCCTCTCCAGTCTGCCCTTCCATACCAACTACTATAGTCCTTTTTTTCCTTTAGAGATCTTCTGTGCTTTCTTGAATTCAAATGCTGTCCTGTTTTCTACTACCTCCGCTGGGAGACTGTTCCATGTATCCACCACTCTTTCCATAAAGAAATATTTCTGCATACTACTCCTGAGTCTAACCCCTTTCACCTTCATTCTATGCCCCCTCATTACAAAGCTTTCTTTCAACTGAAAGAGGCTCTCTTCCTGTGCATTTGTGCCACAAAGCTAAACGTCTCTATCATATCTCCTCTCTCCCTCCTTTCCTTCAAAGTAGACATAATGAGATTTTTAAGTTTGTCCTCATATGCCTTATGATGAAGCCCACTGACTATTTTGGTAACCACCCTCTGTACCAACTCCATCCTGTTTATATACCCTTTTGAAGGTGTGGTCTCAAGAATTGTACACAATACTCCAAATGAGGTCTCACAAAAGTCTTAATGTATACAGAGGTACTATCACCTCCTTCTTCCTGCTGTAATCACTGTCCATAGTGTAGCCACTGTAGACTAATGTATCATGAAAATTTAACTTACTTTTGTAGTAATTTCACTTTTCCTCTCAAATATAGGATGACACCCCTGCTGTTTGGAAAGAAGGAAGCAAAGAAGAACAGAAGACCCCCATATTAAACAAAAGCAGATAGTCACTCACTCCTAAAATAAATAAAAACTGTATTATATATTCTTGTTTCAGATGTTTTCTGTTTTATATATATATATTCTGTGGGGATGCATGAGTGAGTCCACGAGTGCTATGATGTCATAGTTGGTATTGTTTTATCAGGTTTGGTAGAAAGGTATGTAAGAGTAAAAGAGTTGTTGAGCTTAGTTATCTTTCCAGTTTTTTTATCTTTTAAAGAAACAGGAAAAGATATTCTAGCACATAGGTTCTCAATTTTTTTTTGCGTGGACCCCTCATTAACATTCATAAAATTTAGAGACTTCCTGTTCATCCCACCACCCTACACACACTAGCCCTTTTTATCAAGGTTAAAATTTATATAAGCGTGGGCATTGTTTAAAAGTATTATCTTGGAAAGTCAGAACAGATGTATTCCATGCTTTAAGAAAAGTGGAAGGAAGGCCAAAAAACCGCCAGCATGGTTTAAAGGCGATGTCAGAGAGTCTGTAGTTGCCAAGATAGCATCTTTCAGGAAATAGAAAAAGGAGCCAAATGACGAAAACAGGAAACAACATAAGCATTGGGAAGTTAGATGCAAGGCATTGATAAGGTAGGCAAAGAGAAAATTTGAAAAAAAAAAACTAGCCACGGAAGCCAGAATGCATAATAAAACCTTTTTCAAGGACATTTGTAGCAAAAAACCCGTGAGAGAGTCAGTTGGACTATTGGATGATAGAGGGGTAAAAGGGATGCTGAGTGAGGACAAGGCCATAGCAGAGAGACTGAATGAATTCTTTGCTTCAGTCTTTACTGAAGAAGATGTAGGGAATTTACCCATGCCTGATATGGTATTTAAAGGTGATGTATAAGAAAAATTGAAAGAAAATTGATAAACCAGGAAGATGTATTACAATTATTTGATAAACTGAAGAGTTGAAAATTAACTGCACTGGATGGTATACATCCAAGGGTATTGAAAGAACTGAAATATGAGATTGCAGACCTACTATTAGTAATCAGTGAACTATCATTAAAATCATCTGTAGTATCTGAAGAGTGGAGAATGGCCAGTGTAATGCCAATATTTAAAAAGGGTTCAGGGGTAATCTGGGAAACTACAGACTGGTGAATCTGACATCAGTACTGGGCAAAATGGTAGAAACCATTATAAAGAATGTATATAGTCATGATTTAAAGGGAAAAGCCATCATGGATTTAGCCAAGGAAAGTCTTGACTTACTAATCTGTTCTATTTTTTGGAAGCTGTGAATGAACAGGTAGACAAAGGTGAGCCGGTTGATATAGTGTATCTGAATTTTCAGAAAGCCTTTGACAAGGTCCCTCATGAGAGACTCTTGACAAAATTAAAAAGTCATGGGATTGGAGGCAGTGTAGTACTGTGGAACAAGAACTGGTTAAAAGATAAAAAGCAGAGAATAGGGCTAAATGGCCAATTTTCTCAATGGAGAAAGATAAATAGTGGAGTACCTCAGGGATCTGTGCTGGGCCCACTGTTTTTAACATATTCACAAATGACCTGGAAATGGGAATAACAAGTGAGGTGATCATATCTGAAATTGACACAAAATTATTCAAAGTTGTTAAAACCATAGAGGATTACAAGAGGACCTTGATAAATTGGAAGACTGGGCATCCATATGGCAGATGAAATTTAATGTGGACAAGTGCAAAGTTATGCACCTAGGAAAGATGCAAGGTACCACCTTAGAAACCACCGCCCAGGCATCATTGTGTATAATATGTTGAAACCCTCCACCCAGTGTGCAGCAGCAGCCAAGAAAGCAAATAGAATGCTAGGAATCATAAGGAAAGGAATGGAGAATAAAACCAAGGATATTATAATGCCTCTGTTTCATTCCACAGTTCAACTACACCTTGAATATTGCATGCAATTCTGGTTGTGGTATCTTAAAAAGGATATAACAGAATTAGAAAAGGTAAAGAGAAGAGCCACCAAAATGGTAAAGGGGATGGAAGGATACCCCTATGAGGAGAGGCTTAAAAGGTTAGGACTCTTGAACTTAGAAAAGAGACAGCTGAGGAGAGATATGATAGAGGTCTACAAATTAATGAATGGAGTGGAGCAGGTATACGTAGATTAGTTGTTTATGCCATCAAAAAGTATAAAGGCTAGAGGACATACAATGAAGCTACAAAGTAACCCATTTAAGATAATAAGAGAAACTATTTTTTCACTCAACACATAATCAAACTTTGGAATTTGTTACCGAATGATGTAGTAAAAACTACTGTATTAGTGTAGCTGGGTTTAAAAAAGGTTTGGACAAGTTCCTGGAGGAAAGGTCCATAAACCATAATTAAGAGGACCCAGGAAATCCACTGCTTACCTTAGAACAAGCATTGTGGAACACTGTGTGCCTTTTGTGAATTGGCCACTGTTGGAAACAGGATATTGGGCTTGATGAACGTTGTTCTGACCCAGTATGGCATTTCTGATGTTCTTATCTCCCTTTATTTTCCTACCAGACTCTACCAGTCTTTTTTTCTTCCTGTCTCCCAACCAATCCCCACTAATCTCTCTTTCCTCCTTCCAGCCAGTCCCCACTATCCTCAATCTCTGTCTTCTACACAGTGTTTAACAGTTTCTCTTTTCCTCCAGCCAGCCAATCCCCACCAACCTCTCTCTCTCCCATCCCCAACCAATCCCCAGCAGCCTCTTTCTCTCCCTCTCCCTTCAGCCAGCCCAGTCAGTTAGTGAGTTTCCCTCTTTCCCTCCAGCTATAGTCCCACCATTAGTATCTTTCCCTCCCCTCACCTAGTGTAATTGCCAGACCCTACAGGCTGATGCTGGTCCCAGCATTCCTGCTTCTGGCTTCCACAGCTTCCGCCGATCAGACCTCCCACTGCTACAACTGCTGGCCGCATGCCCATGACTGCTTCTGCTTCTGGTCTCTATAGCTGATCCCATCTCCACAGTCGCTGCTGCTTCTTTCCCATGTCACTAATTCTGCTTCCACCATCTTTGCAACCACTGCTGCTCTCACCTCTACAGCAGCGTCCGTATTCTGCTCGCTTGAATTATAGCTGCATAGAAGACTTTTTCTCTCTCTCTGCATCTCTGTGATGGTGTCACAGATCCCCAGGGTCTGAAAATCAGAGGCTGGGAAACACAATTGTAACATACAAGGATTCAAGACCTTACCAAGGTATGAACTCCAAAACTGAACAAAGCACAATATTTCTTCCTTTTTACTGCTATCATTACTTCTCCTGACTGCTAGTTTTCCCTGCTGTTTTATTGCAATGACTGACAGGCTCCAGGTCCTCTGAGATATCGTGCATTCCTAGTTCAGCTTTCTATGTAGCAATTGCCAGCTCATGTCTTCCTGATTAGAAAGCATCTTATGAGATTTTGTATCCAAGAAGCATGATTTTATACTTTTTTGCACTGAAGCACCACTTCCTAAACTTTTACTATTCTTCCAATGTGCTCACGTCTCCTTTCATTTGTTCCACCCATCCTGGTATGTCAACCCAGTTATTGATTTGTGTGTCACCATTCCACTATGTCCTGAAGCAGTCTACTGGTCACTTTATCATCATTAGACTGGATTTCATTGATCACTGCACTGTTCTCACTGCCCCTGCTCCTCGTTTATGTTGTCTGGGATCCTATAATCTACTTCTTTAGAAGTCTTTCCATAGTTTGCCCAATACTAAATTTTAATTGAAAGGTCTGGAATCACCTGGCTTCTTCTTATTCCTAGTTCTGTGGACTAGACTATCTAATTCCTCAGAATATCTCTGTCTCTTAAAACAAGGTGAACAGAGCTGTGAGGGCTACAGATAATATTTCCTTGAACACGCTCAGTATTTGGCATTTAGATTTGTTTACTCACTTTCCAAGCCAGAATTCAAGTTGAATATACAGCAGTTATTTCCCTTCTCTATAGGCTTAAAATCCAATGCCTAGATTTACTAATGTATGTTGATGTTCTAATGTGTTTTGCACACTAAGGGGCATGTTTACTAAACATTCCTAACGTGCGGGGCCGCGCTAGTGTGCCTGTGCCATATAAGGAGTGGGCGGTTCAGGCAGAAAATAGAAAAAAAACGGTAGTAAGCAACCGGACGTGTGTGCGTCGCGCTAATGTGCGGGGGTCGACATTAGCGCGTGGAAAGGCAAAGTGGCGCGCTGCTGAGTATACAAAACAACAGAGCCGTGGTACAACGGTGAAGA
The DNA here is from genome assembly GCA_033557465.1 of Ichthyophis bannanicus. NCBI lineage: Eukaryota > Metazoa > Chordata > Amphibia > Gymnophiona > Ichthyophiidae > Ichthyophis > Ichthyophis bannanicus. Next base: position 64,130,392 of record CM066042.1, on the reverse strand, counting down.
CACTGACCAATGGTGCAGGGGCCATGGGTTCAATCCCCCAGTGTGCGCAACGACAAAGGTCAGCTGAGGCAGTAACTGTAATGATTAACATTGTTTTAGGAGGCAAATTAATTTGGAACGGCAGAAGGCGGTGCACAGTGCTTTTTGGGCGGCATAAGGCGGCGCACAGTTATTTTTGGGCAGCAGAAGGCGGCGCACTGGTCCCCTTGGGCGGCAGAAGGCGGCGCGCTGATAGGCACAAGGCGGCGCGCTGATGCACAAGCACAGGAACAGAGCCACAGCACAATGGTTAAAACAATGACCAATGGTGCAGGGATCAGGGGTTCAACTCCTCACAATGCCCAGTAAAAAATGCCTGCTGAGGCAGTATGTATTATGTTGAGGAGTGCTGTAGGAGGCTGTATAATTATATTTTGTTATCACTACTAGCAAACGCACTCTCCCAGCATGTTAACATACGACGGCCCATAAGGCACATGTTACAGTGCACTGTTCGCCAAGGCACCCTTGAATGACCCCTATAGGGCAGCATGTATGTTGCGACACAGGCACATGTATAGTGCACCCTATAGGGATGGCAACCATAAGGTGGCCTACAGGGCGCCCTATGAAGCACCCTCAGAGGCACCTAATGGGTATAGTAAGCTGAGGGTGGTCTTGCCGGCATAGACATATGTACAGTAAATAAAAATAAAGCTGTGGACAGCCCTACCAAAGGGCCCCACTGTGGGTTTGAACCCATGACCTCTGGCTGCACAGGCAGTGATGTAACCATTGCGCTACAGCTCCATAGCTGTAAGCAGGCCCCTGGCTGGCTGCAGATAGCCTACACGTCACCGCACAGACAGTCTGCTGGTGTCAACAGGATAGGGTTAGGCACCTGTACCCATGATGCACTGCACATGCAAATTAGCTGTCCGCAGATGGACACAAGATGGGGAATGCACCCCCACAGCACCTCGGCCCTGTTGGGGGAAGTGACCGGGTGCACCCACACAGCACCTTGGCCTAGTAGGGGGCACTGACCGGGTGTTTTACTGGCACAGAGTAGCCACACACCGTTACATCGTGCGGGTACTGTGCTCACCCTGAGTGTGCAATGAGGTGGCCAGGACCAGGTCAACAACACCTGCCATGGCTGATGGAGGCCAAGCGGGCGTTCCAAAGCAGTGTTAATGTGTAAGATAGCTAGTTTCTGCACAAACACCATGGATATCCCTGTCTGCCGCCATCAGGCACCCCCCCCATCAAGGGATCCACACTCTACCTCCCTGCAAAGGTGGCAGTAGAGGGCAACATCAACCCCAGTCCTGCTGAGGAACACCACCCCCCCCATACACAGCCATAACACAATAGCAGACAGACATAAGCCCAGGGTATGGTAAGCTGCACTCCACCACCAGATATTCCCCTGCAGCAAGCCAACAGCCACTGCACCCTGCAAGCCATTATAGCAAGACATTTACCAGCTACAAACAGTCTGCTGGTTAGTCCATAGTGCATGTTCCCAATGGAGATGCATGCACCCAGAACTGGGCTGTCTGCATACACAGCAAGCAGATAGATCAGTGACTGGGCCCCAAAGAGAAACCCATATCTATCACATGAGAGAACTACTATACAGCACTATGGGGAGGCCTAGCCATGCTGTGGTCACTGCACAGTCAGGGTGAGCGTGATCCCCCAGAAGGACATGCTTTGGCCACCCTGTCTGTGTAGGTGGTGGCCGGACACTACAATATCCCAGCCAATGTCCCTGCCAGGGCCCTATGCCCAGTGCAGATGCATCCTGGCCACGTCACCCTGCCCTGGCTATACCCATGGTACCTTGCACCTCATTATGCACATTGACTGGCCAATACTGGCAACAGTGCTGGCAGTGCGGGCTGTTGAAGGGGCTTGCAGCCAACACCCACTGTATAGACAGACACACACTTCCACACCTCTGCCATCATGGTGCTACGATTGAGGGGGTAAGTAGCCTTGCCCACCAAACTGGTCCTGAGCACGGCAAGGCATGGATATGGTACGCATTACAGCTGGTGGTCACTCCCCAGGGTGGTAAGCACCGTCAGAGGCCAGGGCTGGAGCATGCCCCGCAAACACCTAACATTGTTTGGATGGGGTCAACTAGCAGTATGTACGTAACGTATGGATAACTGCCTGCCTGTGCTCCTAGCAAACGTCTCCGAGCTGTGTACCGTATACCTCAGGTGTAGGGTGACATTGGTAAGTTATGCAAGTGCTCGTTGTGGGTGCTGCATGCACGGTCCAATGTTCTGCCTTTCCAGGAGACATTGGCCAATGGGGCCTGTGGGTGTGGGTGTGTCTGCCCTTGATGGCTGCTGCTTTACGGCACAGATTCCCAACTCCAGTCCAGGTTTGCATCACACTGTTCGGGTTTTCCTGCTATCCCTCATGAATATGCATGGGCTACATCTACATGCCATGGGGGTGGTGCATAGATATACAGCACAGGCATTTGTATGAGTGTCAGCATGGAACCTGACTGGTGTGTGGCCCACCAGGACTGCATTTGGGTGATTCTGCTCTAGGTACTGCCCCTGTTCATGGTGTCTGTGCTCAGTGGGGTAAAAGATAGATGTCTTACCATTGCATATGTCCCCGCCATGAAAGGTGTGTCCTTACTATCGCTGTTTAGTTGTGGGAAAAATATGTGGGCAGGATTGGCAGTAGCCCCAGCTGGGCTTTGAACCTGTGACCTTCTGTTCTTGTATGCACTGTCTGTGTGCACTGCACCACTGTGTAGCCACAGATTGGTTGGATTCCCTGGACTGTCCATGACTGTGGATCCGGCAGGACCTGTCTGTTGCAGTGGACTGTGCCAGCCTGCACATGGCTAGGCCTCTGTCTTCTGTGGTTAGCAGCCACTGCCCCCTGCACCACATGTACTTGTCCGCCAACATGCTGGCATGAACTTCTCTCAGAAAAAGCAGTTGACCTGATTGCAATGTGGCAGTATGGGACTGCATTTGGGGGACTTGGCTGTAGGTAATGCCCATTGTTGTGGGGTGTGTGCGGTGTTGGGTAAAATATGGGTGTTTTCCCCATGCATACAGGGGTGTCTGCGCTATCTTTATTTAGTGGTGGGTAAAATATAGGGACTGGGCTGGCAGGTGCCCCAGCTGGGTTTTGAACCTCTGCCCTCTGGTCCTAGAGGTAATAACTCTGTCCGCTGTACCACACTTTGGCCACAGAGACAGTGCAGCCCCTGGAGGCAGTAAGCCTGGCAGGATGGAGTCACAAACCCTGCTCTACGCAATTCTACTGTGGGCATATGCACCCTGTCTGGTGACAAACGTGCACATAAACCCCGGAAATGACCACGGGAAATGTGGGACAAAATATCACCACGCTGGGCAACAGTGATATTAATGGGCAACCATAGCAAACACTCCCAGGAAAGCTCCATAACGTGGAAATGGTTTTTGGAAGAGTCTCCTCTCAGTAGACCCTTCCAAACTTCATTTCTTTTTTCTGGAGCTTTGCTGGGTGTGATTTCTGTATTTGCCCATCACTATAACTGTTCCCCAGCTGAATTACTATTTGTAATATTTCTGTTGTGGTCATTTTCTATTTTTATTTTCACTTTTGTGCTGTGCACATGTATCACACTGCTCACGTTTTGCTGGTTTCCCCGGTTTTCCTGTACATTGCTGACGGAAATGGTTTTCTCTTCCCTTTAAATGCTTTCTACCGCGAGTGTTTCACTCGCGGTAGTTTTTACATGCAAATTCGGGCCCGCTACTGTGCGGGGAGCCTCTCCCCTCCCACTCTCCACCCATTGACCCCGTCCCTCCGCCCCTCCGGAGCCTTCCTCCGCCCTCCTTTCGCCGTTCCACGCCTCTATTGGACATTTGCGGGCCCGCACTTGTACGGGGCCCGTTAGTGAGCCGCGTACCTGTGCGGGGGTAACACGCACGTGTGCGGGGCGTTTAAACGCGTTTATTCGCGTTTCAGTGCCGCGTTTCCGTGCGCTATTTTGCGGCGCGCACATTTGCGGATTTTAGTAAACATCCCCCTAAGGTATATTATCTGCATCTTCTTGTGTCTATACTAAGCCAGATTTCTGCTTCAGTGATAGCAACTTTCTACTAACCTCATATTCTCATTTTATCTTTACTCTGGTCATATTTTTTTTCTTTTTCTTACCTAAAGAAGTTCTTCTGTCATCTGCTTTTATTGATTTGGCAGTTTTATCCTGTCTTTGGGTCTTTTTATTGTCTAACTACTTTTCAGACTGTCTTTGTTTTATTTTCTTCCAGATCATTTTGCTTGCCCTACTCCTCCTGTGAACTTATGTATTTTTAAATGTTACTCATTCCACTCTGATTATTTCTGACCCCTCCCTGGAAAATCATATTGATCTCTTTGTTTTTATTCTTCCTCTTCAAGTTACGTGATACAAAAATGTGTTGTGTTCTCTATGCTCATGTATTTCTGACCATACTTCTTCTGGGATTTATCGGCAGGACCTGGGTTCCTATTAGGACTTCCTTAACATCGTAGCTCTTTCATTTCATTTCATTTAATATTAATCTCTTGCCCATCACCTTGTTACTGGGCGAGTTATAGTAGTACATTCATATTAAAAACAAAACATGGCATAACATAAAATAATCAAAGTAATTAAATAAGTATAAAATCTACTCTGCAATAACAAGTCCAGCACATTTTCAGACAGAAGATGAAAAAAAAGGTTTTAAAACTTTCCTAAAACTCAAGTAGTTGTGCATTTGTCGAATGGTTGAGGGAATGGAATTCCACATAGTGGGGCCCTTAATTGAAAAAGCTCATCCCTGCACTCAGGCTCTCTGAACACCCTGAAGACACCTTACTTGCAATATATGGCTTTTGTCATAAAATGGTTCAATTCCATACTAATATCTAACCACAGCATATGTCAATCATTAAACTTTAAGGGGGAATATTCAAAACATTTTAGCCAGTTAGTAGACCTGCTAACCAGCTAAAATATATTCAGCCTGATATTCAGCGGCACTAAGTAGTTAGTGATACTGAATATCCCTAAAGTCTGCTTAAAAAATGCCCAGTTATAACTGGGGTGATTTGTGATGGTAGGACAGGATAATGGCTAACTTTAAGTAGTTAGTGGTATCCAATTAGTGGCTGAATATCGCTGCTAACTGGATAGTGACACTGATTTCCGGCAAATCCTGTTGGTCCATATTCTGATGATCATTAACTGAACTAAATATTTCTGTTAGTATATTTACACACGGTTTCACTGAATTGCGGCAAAAGAAAAATCTTTGGAGTATATCTGTAGAGCGAAGTCTATAGATTCAGAGGCAAAAATTGCAGGAATGGTTTTTAATAAAGCTCTAGACCAGACAGACTTTGAGTCACTCAGAAAATGGGAACAAAGAGTACTATAAATACAAGATACAGTTTAGAAGAGGATGGCTACAGCCACCCCTATGGATGCATAATAGCTATTCCTGCAGGACTGTTGCCATCCAGTCTAAGGGTCACTGGATCTAGGCCAACTTTAGATACGGTGGAGGAAAGTAGAATAACAAAAAGCCAGTTGAACATTTTTTATTTGTCTGAAACCTCTAGTATCCTTTCAGCTATGTTTTTGTTTGGGCAGCAGTCACAACCTCCTCTTTAATTAATTGGTCTGAAAACAAAGGTCATTTTTCCATGTGGAAATCCTCCACCCAGTGTGCAGCAGTAGCCAAGAGAGCAAATAGAATGCTAGATATCATAAGGAAAGGAACTGAGAATAAAACAAAGGATATTATAATGTCTCTGTATCTTCTATTGTGCAACCGCACCTTGAATATTGTGTGCAATTCTGGTCGCCGTATCTTAAAAAGGATATAGCAGAATTAGAAAAGGTACAGAGAAGAGCCACCAAAATGGTAAAGGGGATAGAAGGATACCTCTATGAGGAGAGGCTAAAAAGGTTAGGTCTCTTCAGCCTGGAAAAGAGACGGCTGAGGGGAGATATGATAGATGCCTATAAATTAATGAATGGAGTGAAATGAGTAAATGTGATTGATTGTTTACGCCATCAAAATATAAAAAGACTAGGGGACATGCAATGAAGCTACAGGGTAAACTATTTAAGACTAATAAGAGGAAATATTTTTCCACTTAACGTGGAATTCGTTACCGGAGGATGTAGTAAAAGCTGTTAGTGTAACTGGATTTAAAAAAAGGTTTGGACAAGTTCCTGGAGGAAATGTCCATAAACCTTTGTTAAAGGGGACCCAGGAAATCCACTGATTTTCCCAATGCAAACATTGTAGAACCTGTGTCTTCTGGGAAAACTGCTAGGTACTTGTGACCTAGACTGGCTGCTGTTGGAAACAAGATACTGGTCTTGATGGACCTTGGTTTGACCCAGTATGGCATATCTTATGTTCTTATGAGATGTCTTTTTCAGACATGTAGGTTTGTGAAATCAGTGTTCCCCCAGTATATACTAGCAACTACATCTGTACATGCTGAATTTCACATGACAGAGGAACAACAGTTGTCGTGTGTCAAAGGCATAGCAGATAATGCTGAATGCAGTGTAGCTAACTGTACTGTGTTATCTGCCATGTTAGCTGTTAATTTTTCGTAATAACCTCCATGATAACTACAAGGTGCAGTTCCCACCCATTCGTTGCACATAGCAGACTCCCTAATAGGAAGGTAATACACTCCCACATGAACAGACAAAATAGCAGCTAGATTGAAGCCACAGACATTTAAGCCTGTTCCTTTTTAAAATGACTTCTGAAGTATTCAATGCAACAATTAGCGCATACTAACAAAATGTTGGGTTAACTGTTAACATAGCAGCATACCATTAGCTCAATTAAAAAGGCCATTACAATTCTTACTGATGTGTCTATCTCTGAGATGCCTCTGAATTCCCTTTTGATTCTATTATGCTGTAAAGACAAAGGTTTGTAACGAGATGGGGCCTAGAATACAATATAACGTCTCTATGCCATCCCTCTTTCATTTTGCTGAAGAGCACTGGGTCCCTTTTGAGTTTCCACATCTACCCTTCCACAGAATTCTCTAATTTATTTTTTATGGTATATATAGGCCACAGATTTATTCAACCATAAAACATTAACAAATTTAATGACCAGGCTAAGATTTATAAAATCTATATATCAAAGACCATAGGACCAAAGGCATGTTATATTAAATAGCGCATCATTATGGTATTAATTTATTCCTGCAAACACAAGGTTTAAAGACTCATTAACCTCATCCAGACACTCAGTGCATGATTAATGATTTCGACTTGGCCAGTCATGCAATGCTCCTTTGCTTGCCTCTAGCTCTAGATAACCATCTTAGCTTTGCATATAATCCAGCTGTTCCATGTCTAACAGGGATTTTGGTCCATCCATTGGCACTTTTACAATCACTTGCAGACCCATTTTTGAGGCCCATATTTAGGAGATATTGTCACAAAGATAAACTGGTAAAGTCTCACTTGCAGCCATTTCCTAACCCCATACTACTTAACTTAGGGAATGCGTCAATTACTGACAGCTTATTTTAGAAGGCATATGCACAATTTCCATGTGTAAAATCCAGTATTTACATGTAGGAATGGTATCCACATGTAAATGGTAATTTTAGAAAGGGCTTGATTTACTTGTGGATGTCCTTACTATATTGAAATTGCAAGAGTGTGTGTTGGGGCATGACTAGGGAGTAGTCTTGGTGGGCTAAACATTTACATACTGTGTGTATTCACCATATAGAGAATACATTTGTATAACCAAAATTGTCCACACTGGAGTTTACACTTGCTCCCTGGAATGCTTAATTTTTGAAAAAGTGTTCATTTCAGCTAGCCCTTTACAAGAGCTTGCATATTTATTTATTTAGTTTATATTCTGCTCATTAACTAAAATGATCTACGCAGATAACAATTCAATAAAAAACATAATTATAAATAAGTACCAAAATATTATTTAGAAAGATAGGAGGGAACAGAAAACCTAAATCACAATCATCCCTACAGATACACAGCTCTGTAGGTAAGAAATTCCATAACCCTGGGGCATATAATGTTTAATGTTTAATTACATTTGATATACTGCTCAGGCCAAAGCATCAGAGCGGTTTACAATACAATATAAATATTACAGAAAATATGAAAAGAACGCCATTGATAAGATAGGACAGAATAAGAGATACAATGATAGTTAAAGGAATAGAAGAGACAAGAGGGAAGGAAAACAGCAGGTTACAACCATGATATAGTGGTTAGAGCAACTGCCTAGTACCCAGAAGATAAAGGGGTCGATTCCCACTGGCACTCCTTGTGACTTTGGGTAAGTCACTTTACCCCCCATTGCCTCGGAAGAAAAGGCTGGCAATCTACTTCTGGTGATACATTGCCAAGAAAACCCAGAGGGTAGCTGGGTCGCTATGAGTCAACACCGACTTGATGACACTAAAAAAAAAAAATAGCAGCATGACAGTTAAGCCCAAAGCTATAATGTAAGATTTTAATCACACACCATGGACTCACGCCTAAGCAGGCCCGCAGGGTGCGGGCGCGCCTCAGAAGTGACGGTTTTGAGCCGTTGGAAAGGGCTGCTGATTGGCAGGTATTGAAGGTGAGGAGGAGCTCCCGCTCACTCCCTTCGATGGCATCCGCTGCTCTCCCCGATCGTGTATGTACAAGTGAACTGAGCCCTATACCTACCCAATAGGGGGATGACAGGTATTTTGAGTACCATCTGTTCACTGTTAGCTGTAAGATTACATTTAAATTTAAAGGCAACAATCAGTAACTTAAATTTCAGACAAAAGAGGCATAATCCTTGTTAATTCCCCCTTGTTCAGTCCCTCTTTCAAACTGAATTTACATAAAAATAGTGGCCTCTGTAGTTAACTGGTGGCATTTATACATGTAGGTCTGCAAAACGGGGAAGCTGTGTGTGCAAGTGCCTGAACTTATACAATAAGATGTTGAATTGCATCCGTTGGTTTTTTCCACATATAGGTATGTAAAATGGCTTCTCCGGCTCCATATATCAACATATACATGGGCAGTCCTGCACCACCTCATTCATATCTTAGAAAAGGCTCCATGTTTGTCAAAGCCAAACATACTGGTGTCATTGTGTATACATCACAACCACAGTTGTCTCAGTTCTGATTTCCACATAGTATCTAAAATGTGCCTTCACATATGTTAAGGTATTATCCATCTAGCAAGTACAAATCCCCTGCAGTCTGAGGTCAGTGAATTGGACTTCAGCTCAAACCCTGCCATTTTTCTTGTAAACACTCATGCCTGTCAATTAACCTTCTTCCTACTCCTATCAGTCACTAACTGACTTCTGGTTTCTACCCCTACTAACCTAGGAATAACCTAGGACCACATCAGTACCATTGAAGGTCCCATATATTTCAGTAATGCCAACATCTTTCCCTTAATCAGCAGACTTACACCTGCTAATTGAGTAGACATTGCCACCAAAATGAGGTATCAAAGCATCTGTCCTTGACTGTTTTTTGGCTTCCTGCTGCACTTCAGGAATTAGGGAAGTGCAATCATACAAATTGACATAGGAAATGTTTGTGACATTTGTTATATTGTTTCATGTTGTTTTAGAGTGAAAGCAAAAGTAATATGATGAAGTTTCATCACTTCCTATCTGTCATTAATAGCATATACTATCACTCGATATGTGTACACTATAGGCGAATAGTGTGCGCTGTGAACAACAGGGTGCAGAATTCAGCGCTACTGTGCACTATTTACACATATGAATGCATGCCTGTATAGTGCAAACTATCCCTTAATAGTGTGCACCATTGTTCAGTAGTACACACTATTTATTAATAGTATGTGCTATTAACATTTCCCCTGAAATGAAATATTTTAAAAAAGTAACAAAATGAAAAAATCCTGCAGACGACACAGGCAGCAACAAAATGAAAATTCCTGGCCTGTGCTCACACTTAGTTTTTATATATTATTCCCCTTTTACTCAGCCATCTGGTAAGTTCAAGTTCTTTACATAGACTGAACTTATAATTCTCTTCGCTGCCTAGTATGTAAAAGTATATTTACAAATCCAGATTTTTCATGGGCATTTTTAGCCATGTCCCTGTCATATGTTGTTAAATGTTAGGCTTCTCTTACTTTATTTAATCATAAATCCATGTGACTCTATCTTTCTGTTCCTTTAAAGGCACAGTTTAGAAAGGCCATCCGTTTGGCTGTAATGAAGTCCAAATGAAAACATCTGCAATTCTATATTAATTTTAAAGATTAATGTGGGAATGTGTAAGTCGGATCTAAAATCAACATATCTTTGCCCCTTTTCGTAGATTTGTATGTTGTAGCAAACTAGGAGATGCAGGTACACAAGGGGATGGAAATCCATGTGCAGCAGACGATAATATTTTACAAGCATATGTGTGGGAAATATGCGCAAGGGAACCCCAAGCAACTGGCCATTGTGCCATTATTTCAGAACATGCATGTGTAAATGTTGGCATGCACATGTGTATCCTGGCCATTTTGAAAATGTATTTATTTAAATATACCATTCCAGTAGTAGTTAAAGGACTGGAGAAAGGTACATGTGGTCCCTTTACACATATGCAGAAGTAAGGATGAGATTGGGAACCATAGGCCGGTTAGTCTGACCTCTGTGGTGAGTAAATTAATAAAAACAATGCTAAAACTGAAGATAGTGATGTTTTTGGAGTCCAATGGATTGCAGGATCTGAGGCAGCATGGTTTTACTAGAAGCAGGTGTTATCAGACAAATCTAATTAATTTCTCTGACTGGGTGACCAGAGTTGGACCAAGGGAGAGCCCTTGATGTGGTGTATTTACATTTCAGTAAAGCTTTTTGACACCGTTCCACACATGTGACTTATAAATAAATTGGGCACCTTATGAATGGACCCTAAAGTAACTGGATTAAAAGTGGCTTCAATGAGGGGCAACAAAGGGTACAGTTAAATGGAGTTCACTCTAAGGAGAAGGATGTTACCAGTAGCGTGCAGCAGAGATCTGTCCTTGGTTTGATTCTCTTCAACATTTTTGTTAGTTATATTGCAGAAGGGCTGTTGGGTAAGATTTACCTCTGTGCAGATGATACCAAAATCAGCAATGGAGTAGACACTCGAGAAGGTGTAGATAACATGAGGATGGATCCAGCTAAGCTTTAAGAATGGTTGAGAATTCAGCAGCTGAGATTTAATGCTATGAAATGCAGGGTCATGTATTTGGGCTGCAAAAATTCAAGGGAGTAATACACAATAGGAGGTGAAGTACTTCTGTCCACAAAAGAAGAGCTGGACATGTGCCTTATTGTTTCTGATGATCTTAAGGTGGCTAAAGAAGTAGAAAAGGTCATGGTGATAGCCAGAAGGATGTTTGGCTGCATATGGAGAGGAATCACCAACAGGAAGGAGGAGGTGATAGTGGCTCTGTATAAGTCTTCAGTGAGACCTCATTTGGAGTGCTGTGTGCAATTCTGGTGACCATATCTTCAGAAGGATATAAACAGGTTGGATTTGGTGCAGAGGATGGCTACCAAAATGATTCATAGGCTTCATCATAAGGCATATGGGAACAGACTTAAAGATCTCAATATGGATACTTTGGAGGAAAGGCAGGAGAAAGGAGATATAATATAGACATTTAAAGATCTCCATGGCATAAATACACAGGACGAGAGCATCTTTCAATTGAAAGAAAGCTCTGCAATGAAGGAGAATAGAATGAAGGTGAAAGGAGATAGACTCATGACTAATATGTGACAATATTTCTTTATGGAAAGAATAGTAGATGCATGGAATAGTCTGCCAGTAGAGATGTGGATAATATCTGAATTCAAGAAAGCATGGGACAAACACAGAAGATTTCTAAAGGACAAAAAAAGAGACTGTAGTAGTTGGTATGGAAGGGCAGACTGGATAGGCCGTATGGTCTTTTTCTGCCCTCATGTTCCTATATTTAGGTACAGTGGATATTTCCTTGTCCCAAGAGGGCTAGCATTTTAAGTTTGTACCTGAAGCAATGGAGGGTGAAGTGACTTGTCCAAGGCTACAAGGAGTGTAAGTGGAGTTTGAACTCTCGTCTTTCTGGCTTATAGGTTATTATTCTAACCACCTGTTATTATTAGGTTATTATTCCACCACCTGTCATTAAATCTAGATAGGTCAATGTCTTCCAAGGTAACATGCGGCAGGCAAAATAAACACTGGCGGACTGAGGTGGATGCCCCCCTTAATTCCTCTAGCAAAGGGCTAGTCAGAAGAAGCACATTAAAAAAAATAATATGCCCAGGGCAGGTATAAATAAAGACACAGATCATTTCCATTGGCCATGTACAATCTCTATATGAAACTGGAGATACACATATATCTTTCTGCCCCATCCAAACTATGTCCTTAACATGCCCCATGTGACTTATATGCTATTGCTCTGACCCCAAGAAAAGTGGTAAAAAAGAAAAATCAAATAAATAAATAAATACCATATTTTCACGCAAATAATGTACCCACATATATAATGCGCACACACATGTAACACACGGAAATAATACCATTCTGTTCTAGAATCTTGGCATAACATGCCCACACATTTAACATACATTTAAAAATATGTAATTCATGGTATTCTTGAAGTTACTATAGCTAATAATGTGTAAGTGTCAGAAGTTAGCTTGTTAATTGGTTGAACAGGTTCTGTGTTACTGTTGGCCACTTGAGTACAGTTCCCCATGATTAGAGAAACCAATTCCTTACAAGTGTCCTTTTTTAAAACTTGATATACTGCTCTATCACACTGTATAAGGGAATGAAAAGCAAGTCTTATACCACTGATTTCAAACTAAAAGTCTTTGCGAGAGTGGAAGAAACAAGCAACAGAGCAGCATCGAAAGAGTTTGAGGTTAGAGAGATGTCCATTTGCAAATGGAGAAAGGAGAAGAAAGAGCTTGAGAATATGAACCCTCGCAAATGTACACATCATGGGCCCAAAGCAAAATGGCCTAAACTGGAGAATGACTTGCGAGATGGGGTTCTTTCTTGGAGAGAACAAAATCAAGTTATCTCTATTGTCATAATTCAGATCAAAGTGAAACTTCTAGCAAATGAAAGAGGAATCATTGATTCCAAAGCCATTTTCACCTGGATTTCCAGATTCATGAAAAGAAATGGACTTTCAGTGAGAATGAGAACCACTGTAGGCCAGTGACTTCTGGACGACTGAGAGCAAAAGATGAACAACTTGTGTGAATTTGTCTACAAAGAAATATCTGAACATGATATGTCTCCAGTGGATGTTCTAAATATGGACAAGGTTCCAATGTCTTTCAACAACCCAGCCACCAGGACTGTAGCTGCTTCAGGAATGAAAACTGTAGCCATTACAACCACTGGGCATGAGAGGGCCTGCTTAACTGTAAACCTTGGATGAATTGCAAATAGGGTGAAATTAAATCCAATGGTAGTTTTCAAGAGAGTTACCATGCCCTTCGAATAACTGCTCACTGGTGTGATTGCTCATTGCAATAGAAAGGGATGGATAGACAGTGACCTTATAAAAGTATGGGCTCATAAATGTTATAGGGCCAGACAAGGGAATTCTTCTCCAAGAAATCCTTACTAATTTTCTTTTTTAAATTTATATGTATTAAATTTTTAACAGTTACAATAAGCAACCTACAAGAAAAGTAAATTCATTTAAGGTAATACAGGAAAAACCTCAAGAAACAATTAAACCAAGAGTTTACACAAGCCCACATTACGAGAGACGATCGGGGGTACACGGATGTCAAGTCAAAGAAAACAAATAGTACATTCAACCCTTTTAACTATACCCAGTCAAATAAAGCAAACATCTCAAAAGGAAACCTACTTATCCAAAATAAATCGCTAAAGATGGGAAGCCTCAACAAATACATAACTGTTGCCAGAAAGTGTTACCAAACACTTGCAAGGAAACTTCTAATAAAACATTCCTCTAAGAGCCAATACTCTAGGTTTTAACTGAAGAAAGGTTTTACGCCGGATCTGAATGGTATGAACAATATCAAGAAATATCATCAATGGCTGGCCACAAAAAGCAACAGCCTTTCTAGGAAATATAATTTCATAATACCACTCTTAACCCGCTCTGAGAAAAAGAAACTGATAAAGTACCTCTTTGGGATATTTTACCCAAAGAAGTCTCCAAAAATTGAGTTAATCCTAAATCATCAGGATTAACTGACTCATCTGCATCTCCCATGGATGCTACTTGAGCAACACTCTGAGGTATATAATAAATAGAGGAGATAGCAGACTGAAAAATCAGAGTACAACAAAACATCCTTTAAATATATTTTAAACAGCTCAATGGGAGAAAGTAGATGAACCACTACTTACTTGGTTTGCAGCTTGTCGTGCTGTGAGGGCTTGCGTGCATCAGTGATGCTGAGAGCTAAACTATCGGTAGTTTAACTACTGGCAGGGTCTCCCAAGATGGACAGGTCTCAGCTGAGGTGCCAGACGAAGACAAACCACCCATCTGGGCAGCAGCAGAATGGGATAGTGTTGACGGCGGAGGATCACATTTCTGTGACAACGGCAACAACACCAAACTTAAACTGCGCAGAAGGAAGGCCCGGCAATCTACTTCTGTATCTTGCCATGAAAACCCAATGGATAGTTACAACAAAACAAATTGTGCTATGGTGCTGGAAGATGAGACTCCCAGGTCGGAAGGCACTCAACTAGCTACTGGGGAAGAGCTGAAGACTTTTCAGAGTAAAGCCAGCATTTATGATGTGGTTGGATCAAAGCCCTCGGGAAGTCTGACTGCTGATGTAGCTGCGCATGAAATGAGAGTCAGAAGCTGTAAAGATGTCTTACACATTGGAACATGGAACGTACGAAGCATGAACCAAGGGAAGTTGGAGGTGGTCAAGAATGAAATGGAACGTGTACAACTTGATCTGTTGGGTGTCAGCGAACTGAAATGGACTGGCATGGGGCACTTTGCATCAGATGATCACATGGTCTACTATGCTGGAAATGAAAGACAAAGAAGAAATGGTGTTGCACTTATAATAAAGAAGAAACTTGCAAGAACTGTAATGAAATACAATGCAGTCAGCGAACGCTTAATCTCTATTCGTCTGCGAGGATTGCCTATCAACACAACTATAATTCAAGTATATGCCCCAACAACAGCTGCAGAAGAGAATGAAATTGAAGAGTTCTATGAACAAGTACAAGCTGAAATTGACAGAACATGCAAACAGGATATCCTGATAGTCCATGGGTGACTGGAACGCAAAGGTTGGCAACAAAGAAGAAGGCAAAGTAGTTGGAAAATATGGACTTGGCAACAGAAATGAAGCTGGAGAAAGATTGATAGAATTCTGCAAGACCAA
This sequence comes from Ichthyophis bannanicus, assembly GCA_033557465.1. Classification (NCBI taxonomy): domain Eukaryota; kingdom Metazoa; phylum Chordata; class Amphibia; order Gymnophiona; family Ichthyophiidae; genus Ichthyophis; species Ichthyophis bannanicus. The sequence continues at coordinate 64,114,967 of CM066042.1, read as the reverse complement.
TGATCTATTCATCTCAAACACCTTCTTCCAGCAACACAAGCGGCGACTGTACACATGGACTTCACCCAATGGATTGTATAAAAATCAAATTGACTACATCTGTGGAAGTCAACGATGGAAAAGCTCTGTAACATCAACAAAGACAAAACCTGGAGCTGACTGTGGTACAGATCATCAACTACTAGTATGCAAACTCAAGCTAAAGTTGAAAAAGAGCAAACCACTCATGAATGCAGCAAAATATGACCTTGAGAATATACCACTGGAATTTAAAGACTGCCTGCAAAATCGATTTGCTGCTTTAGATACAAATGACAGAACTCCGGAAGAGTTATGGAATGACATCAAGAAGGTTGTGCTGGAAGAAAGCGAGAAGTCTCTACAAAAGGTGAAAAAACAAAAACGGCCAAAATGGATGACGGAAGAAACTCTGAAAATTGCCCAGAAACGCAGAGAAGCTAAAGCCAAAGGAGAAAGAAAGACAATCGCAGAACTCAACAGAGATTTCCAACGTGCAGCTAGACAGGACAAGGAAAAGTACTACAATGACACTTGCAAGGAAATAGAAGCAGAAACTATTAGAGGAAGAACAAGATCAGCTTTCCTAAAGCTGCGAGAGTTAAAGAAAAAGTTCCAGCCTCGAATTGGAATGTTACAAGATGCTCAAGGTTCTATGTTGAATGATGCTGAGAAGATCAAGAAAAGGTGGAAGGAATATACAGAGTTTCTATATGATAAAGATCAAGTGGACCAACAGCCGTTTCAACCGATACCTTATGATCAGGAACCATTGGTGATGAAAGAAGAAGTTGAAGCAGCATTGAAAGACTTATCAAAGAACAAAGCACCAGGCATTGATAGCATTCCCATAGAAGTATTGCAGCAATCTGATGCAGCTGTTACCGTACTTACAAGGCTCTGCCAAGAAATATGGACGACAACATCATGGCCAACTGACTGGAAAAGATCTGTGTTTATACCAATACTAAAGAAAGGTGATCCAACTGACTGTGGAAATTATCGCACAATCGCTCTGATCCCACATGCCAGCAAGATTCTACTGAAGATTATTCAAAAGAGACTACAGCCATACCTAGAACAAGAACTACCTGAAGTGCAAGCAGGGTTCAGGAAAGGGCGAGGGAACGAGAGACATCATTGCGGATGTGAGATGGATCCTTGAAAAGACTAAAGAATACCAAAAGGATATCTATTTGTGCTTTATCGACTATAGCAAGGCTTTTGACTGTGTAAACCATGAGAAACTCTGGGCCACATTAAGAAGCATGGGTATACCAGAACACCTGATCGTTCTCTTGCGCAATCTGTACATTGATCAAGAAGCAACAGTTCGAACGGAACATGGAGAAACAGATTGGTTTAAAATAAGCAAAGGTGTAAGACAAGGCTGCATACTTTCCCCCTACCTGTTTAATTTATATGCAGAACAAATCATCAGAGAAGCAGGATTGTATGAAGACAACAGAGGTGTGAAGATTGGTGGAAGACTCATCAACAACCTTCGCTATGCTGATGATACCACACTACTGGCAGAAAGTGAAGATGATCTGAAACATTTGCTTCTCACAATCAAAGAACATAGTCTCAAAATGGGCCTGCACCTTAATGTAAAGAAGACAAAGATCATGACAACTGGCATAATCAACAGGTTCATCATTGAAGGAGAAGAAATTGAAATCGTGAACAACTTTAACCTACTTGGATCAACTATCAATAAAGAAGCAACAAGCAGTCAAGAAATCAGACGACGCATTGCTCTTGGCAGAATGGCTATGAAAGACCTAGATAAGATTCTCAAGAGCAGAGATGTCTCTCTCCATACAAAGATTCGACTTGTTCATGCCATGGTATTTTCAATAACATCATATGGATGTGAAAGCTGGACAGTGAAAAAGACAGACAGGAAGAAAATTGATGCCTTTGAATTATGGTGCTGGCGGCGAATACTGTGTATACCATGGACTGCCCGAAGAACAAACCAGTCGGTACTAGAGGAGATCAAACCTAAGCTTTCTTTAGAAGCTCAGATGACAAGACTTCGACTTTCATACTTCGGACACATCATGCGAAGAGAGAGATCATTAGAGAAAGACATCATGCTTGGAAAGATAGAAGGTCAACGCAAAAGAGGAAGGCCAGCAATGAGATGGATCGCTACAATAACAGCAGCTACGGGTACCAGTCTGTCAACAATGAGCCGCCTGACTGAAGACCGAACACAATTTAGGATAGCTATCCAGAGGGTCGCCATGAGTCGACTCCGACTCGACGGCACTTAACAACAACAAGGTTCTTGGCTCTTGCAGCATTTTCCAACATTTCCAATTTATTACGCAACAACATGTTATCCTTAAAGAATATCCCAACTGTTATAAACTGACAACATTAGCCTCCAACTGAGAGATTTTTCCAGCACCATCAACAAGCAAAGTTTCATGTTGGTGCAAAGTGTCAGCAGTGTCCTGAGAAAAATCACATAACTGCCCCAGGGTGCCCTGCAACACCCCCAGAGTGATACTGCCCTCAAATGGTAACTTTGAAGAATTAATAGAAAAAGAAACCAGCAGTGGGAACTTAGGTCCAGAGTCTACAACCACCTCCGTTACAGCAGTCACAACCAACGGTAAGGGAGTAGAAGCAGATGGGGCTATATGCCCTGCCTGGGAAGCCCCAATCATGCTAGAGACATACTGAGAATTTGGCTGGTGGGGAGGGGTTATTAACCCAAAAGTCAGCGAGGAATCTGAAGAAGAGATATTCACACCTGTCTGCAGGGGCAAAGAGTTAAGTTTCCCAGTACGTACAACATGATGGTCCATCGGGCCTTTCACCACTGCCAACTCTTCCTTAGGGCTCTTCACCTTAGCCTTCCTCTTGCCCATTGCAAAAGATACTAACAGAGGAGAGAAAATCCCATCTTCCAGCATCCTCAACATTCCAAAGGGGCAAAACTAGCCCCTTAGAACATGTCTGTACACAAATCTATGTCTGCTACCCGCTGAGCAAGCAGGCTCTTTATCCCCTCCCCCCTCACAGGAGGGAGAAGCTGTAGTCAAAACAGCTGATGGAAAAGGAAGCCTCAATGCTGGAATCACTCTCTCACGTCTCCACTCTCCAACAGAGCAAGCAGGCACTTTATCCCCTCCCCCTCAAAGGAGGGAGGAGTTGTAGTCAAAACAGCTGATGGAAAAAAAGCTTCCGATGCTGGAATCACTCTCTCACATCTCCATTCTTCAACGGAGCAAGCAGGCTCTTTATCCCCCCCCCCCTCATAGGAGGGAGGAGTTGTAGTCAAAACAGCTGGTGGAAAAGGAAGCCTCTGATGCTGGAATCACTCTCTCACGTCTCCCATCCTTACTAATTTTCAACACCATGGCTGCCCACAAAGAAAAAAACTTTCAAAATTGTCTACCAGCAGAATAAGACATGTTTGGATACCGAAGGCAAATATGTTGATAGCTGTGACGATGACATCACTTCAGACATCCCAGAAGAGTGCTGTAGTTGGTTCTTAGTTACTTCAAGTTATGGATTTTGAAGGACTCGAGGAGTCAGATGATGATGACCTCAAGTGAAGTGGAATTGGCATAGTCTAATATAGTCTCATTTACCCGCATTTAGTCGAATTGAAATTTATTTATTTATGACATCTAGCTCATGCCTTTCCACAGGGAGATCAAGATGAGCTACATTCAGGTACAGTATGCATTTTCCTGTCCCCAAAGGGCTCACAATCTAAGTTTGTACCTGAGGCAATGGAGGGTTAAATCACTTGCCCAAGGCCACAAGGAGCTCCAGTGGGATTTGAATCCTAGTCTTTCTGGCTCTAGGCTGTTACCCTAACCACTAGGCCACTCCTATTTCAGCAATTCAGAAATAAATTACACAGGTACACTAAAAACATTTTTTTTTAAACTGCCTCTAATGTTTCGATTGATTTTTACGTTTTTTGGTGCGCTGAATCCAAATCTGGTAACCAATTTGCTCCATCACGTACAGATTTTTTGCTACATTGGGTTAGCAGTTTGAGGTGAACGTTTCAGATTGAGTGCGATCGAGATAAAAGTTTCTTGGATGAATTCTTTATACTAATTGTTTAGTAGTTATTCAAATAAGAATAAAGAAAATTGTAACAAGGCAGCACATAAGAATAGAGTAATGTCAGCAAAACACACTGTGATGGTAGCAAAATTGTCTGCACTTAAAACAGCCACATACATGTGCACAAACATTGAGCATATAAGAGCGAGGTTAGACACAAAGCAAAGCAAAGAAATGTGCAAAAAATGTTGTACAGGTATGTATGTAAGAATAGAAAACGCAAACCGCACCATTGCAATACATGAAGACAAACACCCGATGGTGTGAAAATAAAATTCTAATAAATGAGATCCGACACTGTGGTAATAACTAGCAAATTTTTATTTCAAAGTTTAGTAAAAACACGATATTTGTCAACACAGTTTAGATTTTAAAGTCATTCTTGGGTCAATCAATCTCCTGGTGGGCCCGTTTCTTCTCCCCCGAATGCTTCTCTTGGTGCGCTGCTTGGCGTATTTTTCATCTGGGGTTTCCCGCAGCAGCAACCAGCAGAAATCAGCCATCATAGTGGTGTTCCATCTTCCTTGGTACCTTCTCTCTGCGTCATTGATGTCCTGGTGAAACCTTTCACCTTGTTCTTCACTGTACGCCCCCAAGTTTTCGGGAAAGTAGTTCACATGGGAGTGCAAGAAATGGACTTTCAGGCTCATGTTTCAGCCTTGTTCTTTGAAGGCATTGAGCATCCTTTCAACAATATCCTTATAGTTCTCATCCCGCCTGTTCCCCAAGAATTTGAAAACAACATCCTTGAAGGAATCCCAGGCTTCTTTTTCCTTTTCAGACATCGTTTCAGCGAATGCTCCATCTGAAATGAGTTTCCTTATATCACGGCCAACAAACACTCCTTCCTTTAGCTTTGCTTCAGAAAGTCAGGGGAACTTTGAGCAAAGGTACCGAAAGCACTCACCATCTTTTGGAAGGGACTTGATGAATTGCTTAATGAGACCCAACTTAATGTGGAGAGGTGGTAATAGAATTTTATCACGAGGTACCAAGCTCTCATAAAGAACATTTTTCTCACCGGGTCTCAAATACTCCCGAATTGGCCAGTCTTTTTTCCCCCAGTGTAGGTCGCGGGCCCGGCTATCCCACAAGCAAAGGAAGCAGGGATATTTGGTGAAACCGGATTGCTGCCCTAATAGCATGGATAGAATTTTAAAGTCTCCACAAATCATCCACTTATGCTCATCATAACGAATCTTCTGAAGAATCAGGGCCAAATTCTCGTATTTTTCTTGGAGAATAACAGAGTGAGCAATAGGAACTGAAGCGAATGTGTTGCCATTATGAAGAAGAACACCTTTTATGCTGTCTTTTGACGAATCAATGAACAGCCGCCATTCAGCAGGATCATACTTGAGTTTAAACTTTTCCATCACTCCGTATATATCGTTGCAAAATACCAAATCTTCCTCTTTGCTGAAATACTTCAAAAATTGTGTCTCGCGGTTGCGGTACCAATAAAAAGTTGTTCCTGGTGACAATAGATTTTTCTGTTTAAGCCGAGAACCTAGCAGTTGGGCAGCATCTTTTGGGAGTCCTAAATCCCGGACTAAATCATTCAATTCAGCTTGAGAGAAAAGTTCAGGTTTCGGATCTGGTTCAGTTTCAAACTCGGAAGTACTGGACTCATCGGGAAAAGCCATCTGATGAGTCTCATCATGATCAGAACCTTCCACACAAATATGATCCAAAGATTTTGGTGGTTCAGGCACAGGTACTTCGTTGCTATGAGGCATAGGCCTAATTGCTGAGGGAAGGTTGGGGTAACTTATTACGTTCTTATTTTTTAAGTTGTATCCCTTCACAATGCAAGAGCAAAAATAGCAGTCACTGCTGTGGTCTCTTTGTTCACGCCACATCATAGGTATTCCGAAACGAAATGCTTGTTTTTTACCTTTCATCCATAAGCGTAGATCTTCCTCACATGTCTTGCACACTTTGTGAGGAGCCCACGGTTTGTCTTGATCGCCTAACTTCAAACCGAAATAGGCGAAATATACTTTTTAATAAATGCAGAAATGTTCCTCTGCCGCTTTTTCACGGTATATTCCCCACAAATAAAACAAAAACTGTCCGGAGAGTTGACGCAACCTCTGGCTCTGTGAGCCATCACAAATACACAGCACTGCAAACTACAACTGTAGCGAACCACTTCGGAATAAAGCTGGATTACGACTGAGCAAACAAAAGGTAATAATGAACTTGCAAGAAACTGAAATTTGACAGGAACGTTCATGTCGCAACCACCGTGTTTGAGCGAGCGAACGAGGCGAGGCAAACAGGAAAGAACATGCGCCAGCGCGAGTACTGGATTTAGCCCCCCGCCTCCCAATTGTCCTGTTAATATATAAAATGAATACAAAACACTCTAAAATATCATGAGGGAGTGTTTCTAGTTAGTTAACCATTAGAACCTCTATTTTGGGCCAAGAAAATAAACTGCAGTCGGCTAAAAAGAAATTATGTGAACATTCCTTATATGGGTAAGAAATCTAATTTTGCAAGAAAACGTGACGTGATGGAACATTTTGGCTATTTTTCCTGGATTCAGCACCCCAAAATCTATAGGAATCAGTTGCAAAACTGGAGGCAGTTTTTTGGTAGTGTACCTGTGTTATTAATTTATCATATACTGCCTTTCATGATATCAAGGTGGTTTTACATTGAATAAACTGAAATTACATTGAACAGGGCATTATAACTTGGAGATAACTATTTTACAGGGAACATGGGCAATGGAGGGTTATGTGGCTTGCCCAAGACCACAAGGAGCACCTGTGGGACTAGAAACCCCAGTCCTTCTGGCCAAGGTTGCTGTCCTCTAGTGGGATTTGAACCCCTGATCTTCTGGCCTGAGGTAACTTGCCCCAACCACTAGGCCACTCCCCTCTCTCATGAGTTTCTTTCATGTTGTGTTCATAGTTCTGTATATAACGTGCTGGGGATCACAGGTTGTATGCAAAAAAAAAATATTATGCACACATTATATGCGTGAAAATGTGGTGATCAGGGCAGATGTGAACATTTTTGAATGTGGATGCCATTTGCACCTGTGACTAGTTAGTTTCACGTGTGCAAATCACAAATAGAGCTTCTAAAATAACCCCCTTATTCATATCTTCTGCATTCAGAGAACTACTCCTGTAACATTTCAAGGAGGAAGAAGACAAATGCTAGTGACCTTACTGAGTATGTGACAGTTTATGCTGAAATAAAGAAAATATTAACCCATTTATGACTGGAGCCTTAGTGGGTAGTAACACTTTTAAAATTGTGCTTGGATTTTGATGGACTCTTTAAAATCTTTATTAGCAGTATATAAAAAAACACATAACATTTTAAAAAGTTGTAGGAAATTAGCTTTTGAGACGACACAGGTCTCATCTGAAGAAGGGATCTCTGTGGCCTTCAAAACTTTAGTCCTTTAAAAGGTATTTCAGACTACTAAGAACTTAAACCCTTTTAAATATTAGGCCCTATAGGACTGATATTCTAAGGACATTTACACAGTTTACAGCCCAGTGAATCAGGTAAATGCCCTAAATTGGCACAGTAACAGTTACCACGGGTATGAGCAGGCATTTATCACAATGAAATTGTGTGTCAACTGCTTAGTGCGCTTTAGTGAAAGGACTCCTTAGATTGTAAACTCTCCAAAGGCAGGGAAATATGTGTACCTACTGTATCCAAATACAACTCAACTTGTGTTACTAGTGGAAAGGCATCAACAAAAAATAAATATTACTACTTCTAATATATCCTGAAACTGTTTTTTACCCATTCCTCAGGATATAGGTAGCTAATCTATTTTAGGTTATCCACAATGAATACAAGGTGTGACAAAAAAGAAACAAGACTGTCCCATAAATGTTTATTACAAAATCTACAGAGAAAGTACACATTGTCCCCTTCGAAGTAATCCCTCCCAGAGTTAATGCACTTCTGCGTTTGCTTCTGCCATGTACAGAAGCATACAGTAAAGTCCTCCTCCTTGAAGTCCCTCAGCTCCCTCTAAAGTCCTCCTCCTTGAAGTTCCTCAGCTCCCTCGTCACAGTGTCCTTCTACAGAGGCAAAATGAGTTCCTTTAAGCACAGTCTTCAGCCTGGGGAAGAGCCAGAAGTTGTACAGTGAGAGACCTGGGGAATAAGGAGGGTGGTCGAGAGCTGTAATCTGCTTGTTGGCCATGAACTGCCTCACAATGAGTGCAGTGTGTGCGGGCGCGTTGTCGTGGTGGAGCAGCCACGACTTGTCTCTTCACAGAGCCACCCTGCTGCACCGAACCCGGTCATGGAGGCGATTGAGGACCTGCTGGTAGAAGTGCTGGTTGACTATCTGACCCTCGGGCACAAACTCATGATGGACCACTCCCTTCTAGTCGAAGAATGCGATCAGCATGACCTTGATCCTTGATTTGGACATGCGCGCCTTCTTGGGTCTGGGTGACAGTCGAGTCTTCCACTGCAGGCTCTGTCTCTTGCTTTCAGGGTCATACTGGAAGATCCAAGTCTTGTCTCCTGTGATGACTCGGCCAACAAACTCTGGATCTTCTCCGATCTTCTCTAACAAGTCTGGACAAACATTGACCCGGTGCTCCTTCTGGTTGTCCGATAAAAGCCTGGGCACCGTCTTGGCACACACCTTCCACATCCCCAGCTCACGCACCAAGATGGTCTGCACTGACTCCCTATTCAGGCTGAGCTCCTCAGCTATCATCTGCACCGTCAATCTGCGATCACTCTGCACCAGCTGGTTCACGCTGTCAGTGTTCTCAGCTGTCTTTATAGTGGAAGGCCGTCCTGATTTTGGGTCATCCTCCACCTCCTCATGGCCAGTCTTGAAGCATTTGTGCCACTCGAAGACTCGCAGCCTTGACATTGCATCTTCCCCATAAGCCTTAAGTAGAAGTTTGAGACACTCAGTTGGGCCCTTCTCCAACTTAAACAGAAATTTCAAGTTCATTCTTTGCTCCATATTTCTGCCACCTCCAGTTGCGTGACAACGCGATGGAGCAGTGTGCTACAAAAAAAACCTGAAAAAGAAAAACAGAGTGAGAGAGATGAAAAATATTATAGCAGAATAGTGGTGAGATGTTGCACAACACAGTGACATAAGCGGTTAGCCAATTGGCATTGAGTCATGGGTATGGCTGCCACTGTCTCGTTTCTTTTTTATCACACCTTGTACCCTATGTACATTGTTTCAAACTAACTATACAAAGTAAACTATCTCCAGCATGCCCCCTCACCCTTTGTTCTCTGAAAATCCCACGTTATGTTGTAAACCGCTTTGATTTTTTGATGAGATAGTGTTAAATAAATAAATAAAATACAGAAATGCCTCATGCGTATTCACTATGGACGTCTAGAAAACCTGATTAGCTGAATGTTTCCCAAGCATTGAGATGAAAAGCTCTACCCTGAAAAAGATATGTATAGTTTAGGAAGACCAGGGTGGAAGAAAATGGGACCAATGGGCCTATACCAGGGATTCTCAATCCAGTTCTTAGGACATATATAGGGATAACCACAATAAATCTAGTACTTCTTCACCACACTTCCCCCCTTCACCCTGATCTCTCTATTCTCAACTCTTGTCTTGCAGACATCACTGACTGGCTCACTTCTAATTGTCTTCATCTTAACCTAACTAAAACCATTGCAATCTGGTTCACCCATGGCAGTCCTACCCCACCACTGGCCCCCTCTTTCTCAGGATCCCCCGTACCCATAGTTTCCTGCTTCCACTATCCGGGTGTTCTTTTCGATTCCGATCTCTCCTTCCAGGCCCACATTTCACATATCACCAAAACTTCCTTTTTTTCCTTCGCCAAATTCGTGCAATTCACCCTTTTCTCACACCACCTGCTCTCACTACTCTTCTACTATCACTTGTTATGTCCCGTGTCGATTTCTCTAACTCTGTTCTCATTGGCATTACAAAATCACAACTAGGTAGACTACAACGAATTCAGAATACTGCTGCCCGTCTTATCACACACTCTTCTCATCGTGACCATGTAACCCCTCTCCTTCTGCGCCTCCACTGGCTGCCCATCCCCTTCCGCTCTCAGTTCAAACTATTAACTCTGGTTCATAGAGCCTTCCACACTAGCACCCCTCAATACCTAGCAGATCTTATCACACTTCACACCCCCAGACATACCCCCCGCTCATTCCATCTGAACCGCCTTCATCTTCCTTCTTCCTCTTTCGCCCACTTCCAGTCCACCCGCTCATCTGCGTTCTCCAGTCCACCCGCTCATCTGCGTTCTCCAGTCCACCCGCTCATCTGCATTCTTTTTCATTGGCCCAGCACTCTGGAACTCACTGCCCACTCCCCTCAGGTTGGAACCCCATCACATCACCTTCAAAAAGAACCTAAAAACCCACCTTTTTCCCTAGCCTTTGACCTTCCCTCCCCTTTTGTTTGACCCACCTCCCCAACTATAATTGTTACTATGCTTTCTGTCTTCTTTGCCTAGTTACTACCTCTGTCCTATTATTGATTGTAACTTCCTTTCACTTTCTGGCCTTGTGCCCACTTTCTAAGCTGTAGTAAATTGTGAACCGCTCTGATTGTCAAAGTAGGGCGGTATATCAAATAAATAAACATAAACATAAATATGCATGGCAGAGATCTGAATGCATTGGATGCAGTGCATGCAAATCTATTTTATGCATATTCATTGTGGTTATCCTGAAAACCTAACTGCCTAGGTGTGTCCTAAGGACTGGATTGAGAACCCCTGGCCTATAAAATAAAATGTGGAAGTAACTAGGAGGGAGGAATAGAGATGCCAGAATTACCTTGTCATTTAGAGTTTAGCAATTGGTGTGGGTGGCTAAATGGGATAGGCAGTTTGATCTTTTTTTGCTGTCATGTTCTTTGTTTTTGTGTCTTTTCTTAGAATGGAGGAATGAAACTAGTGGAGATTTTAGATGATACTGTGGTTGATACTTGGAGGGTAGGAGGGAGATTCATTTCAAAATACATACATACATACATAAAATAAAATACAAATCTGTGAATGATATTTAAAATTCTGCAAAGTTCATTTAGTCAATGCAGTACTAAATAATTTAAAATTTGATTCAAAAATAATTGCTGTTTAAAGATTCAGAACTTGTAAATGGTTTTGTGCAGAATTCTCCTATTCTAAGTCCTGACCTTCCTTCACCTTCTCTCACTTTTATTGTCTTTCTGTATCCCTGGTTCAACCTTCCCATCTTGCTCTCAACCTCCCCCAGACTGGACCATCCCATCTTTCCTCCTCCTCCTCTACTTGACTCTCTTTCTTAACTTGATCCTTTCTCCTCCTCCCCTCATGCTGTTCTTCCTCATTCTCCATAGTCTCTCTTTCCCTCATGTCTCCATCTCCCTCCCTTCCTCCCTATTTCACAGGGCCTCCCTCTCCTACATTTCTTTTGCACAGATTCAACACTTCAGTTCTCTGCCCCATTGAGTCTCAACCACCAGCTTCTTGACTTCAGGATTGTCTCCCACATTTATCTTTCTTCCCAATACCCAGGAAGATGTTCCTTCTATTCTTAGATTTCTCTTTCTTTCTGCCTCCCACAGATCAATTCTCTAGTTTTGGTCTTCCCCTCACTCTCTCTCTTTTGATCTCAAAATCTAAACCCATTGCTTCTTCCTCTGTTCTAGACTCACTGGGTGACACTACTATTGGAGTCTATGTTTTCTACCAATGCATGTAGCTGATTCTAGTTTGGCAACTTTTTATTCCATCACATGAGTCAATGCTATCCTCCCTCTTTTCAGCCTATGCAGTACTGCTGCTGTCATGTTCTAGCCATGCAGGCTGACACCAGCACCTTTTTCTGCTAACTCAAGCAACTGAGCTACTAAACTCTTGGTCTTTGTGCATAATTCTGCAAAACCAATGCAGAATTCTATACAAATCCTGCTTAAGACAGTTATACAGAATTCTCTCAGGAATAATGATAGTTAGCTAACACCAGGTCATAGCAGGTATTAACTAGTGGCCATTACCGACAGTGTGGAAAGCAAGCTGACAACAGAATCTACTGAGTACTCATTACCCCTAATTTATAGATAAAGGTCATTCATTTGCATGGGCCTGCAGATTTTTCATATACTCGTACTAGTGTCGTCTTGGACGACTTAAATGTCACCGTAAGGCAGTGCTGCTCAACCCTGTCCTGGAGGCATACCTTGATTGTCAGGTTTTCAGGATCACCATAATGGATGTGCATATGAGCAATACTGTACCAGGCTAGACATGCACCCACGCAACCAACGAATCTGGGACTCCCCACCGCCCAGGCATATTCAGTAACTCACTCGTTTTGAGCTTCCTGGAAGCCCAGTGATGATATCAGCTCCCCCTTCTGTGCTTGTACCTTGTAAGACCTCAGCGCTCGCATGACCCTTGTTCAAGAGCATCTTACTGATTGGACCCCTTCGAGTTTATTGCACAAGCTTCAAAATAAGATAAATAAACACTGAGGAAAAAAATTTAGAAATTAGTATGGCAAATTAAATCTTCTAAGTTCTATGCAATAAAGTTGGAAATGAAGTCGACTGCACCAAATTAAAGTGTGCGATAATGTATGCTAAAACTGCTAGTTGCCTTGAGTTAAGCTTCTCTAATAAGCATGCACTTGACATTCCAGATGTTAACTACTGCAAGTTGATTATAAAGTACTACTTTCATTGCACTACTTTTACAGTCTTTTGCCATATAAAATAACAATTAATTGCTTGTTAGCACTTTAAAATAAAGTTAGCAGCTTTACACTGATGCAGACCTGATAAATGCAGCCTTGTTTTGTTAAGGAGATATATTTTCAAAGACTGAAATTAAGTCAAGAGGAACCTCACTTCTCTGCTTTTGTGTAGGGTTTTACAATCAACACTAAAGTATTCTGGAGCAACCTATGTTTTCTTTCGGCCAGGAAATATCTCAGTCTACAGTATGTAAGTTCATCTACGTAAGCTGATTTTAGACATCCACTGTAGACATCCATTATTCTACAAAAGAGTCTTCTCCTTATATGCTCTCCAACTATGGAGTGATTTACCCACCACAATACATGCAATCAAGGACCTATCAAACTATAGGAAAGCTATAAAGACTCACCTTTTTATAGAATACTATGGTCCCACCTTATGAACATAACAGACAAGATTAAAGCCCTCTGAATTATGAAACATAATCGACTCACCCCATGAACATACCGATATTACATCCCTCTGTTAATCCTCTTCCCCAATACATTGATAACAATGTCACATACAAGTTGCTCCACATCCGTGTAATTGTATATAGTTTATACATGTTAAGACTCCCATTGAACCCTATTTAATCTTCTAAATTCCATACCCTGTTCTATGTAAAAGTTGAATTGCTTTGTTGTTCTCTGTAAACCGCCTTGAATTAATGATAAGGTGGTATAGAAAACCGGTTAAATAAATAAAAATAAATAAATAAATAAAATCATTCTATGCTTTCTAAAGTTTGAACTCTTGATGATCTCGCAGTTATGTTTTTTCCAGCACAGGATTTGGGAGAAAACACTCAGCACACAAGTACAACATCTAGCAAATTAGTAGACTTGAATATAAATTGATTTATTATGTTGGTTCCCAGTGCTCACCTATCACTTAATTAGGTCTACCTGCACCTGTAAAATTTTAATTGGTTATATGTGTAAATTAATATTAATCTATGCCCATCAGTATCAAAAATGTATTTGCTTTCTAATAAAATTAGGAATGAAGAGGCCTGTTTTAGTAAACATTGGCATGTGCTAATGATCATTTATGTGCGCTATCTGTTGCCACACTCATAGGAATTCAAAAATTAAAACTGGTCAGTATTAGAGTGTTAAAATCCAAAATTCACAAAAAATACCCTCAATTATACCAAAAATAGGTAATATCTCCATATAGGTTATTTCAAACTTCAAGCACTGTTTATAGTTTATATAGGAAAAGGTCTCAGTAGTTAATAGGCCAGTGCATTCCGTGATATCAAATCACAAACGCCTATTACAATAAGCCCAGATCACATCAATGACCTTGACCTATACATATCCCCAACATAGTAGGTGAAGAAAAAAACGCATCAAAGACACACTTATCTTGCCAGTTTCAGGTTTAGGCAATGGTCTTTTCTGAGCCCCAACGCCCTACATCAAGCGCTCACAAGCGTTTTTCGCAAGCTATCTTGCTTCTTCAGGGGAACACTCGACACTTAAACACATCATCATGCCATACGCAGACAACCAGCTGCACATCTCATCATTCAGCTTCATCATGCGCAATGGTATGAAGCTGACTAATGAGATGTGCAGCTGGTTGTCTGCGTATGGCACGATGATGTGTTTAAGTGTCGAGTGTTCCCCTGAAGAAGCAAGATAGCTTGCGAAACGTTTGTGAGCGCTTGATGTAGGGTGTTGGGGCTCAGAAAAGACCGTTGTCTAAACCTGAAACTGGCAAGATAAGTGTGTCTTTGATGCGTTTTTTTCTTCACCTACTATGTTGGGGATATGTATAGGTCAAGGTCGTTGATGTGATCTGGGCTTATTGTAATAGGTGTTTGTGATTTGATATCACGGAATGCACCGGTGCGTTAACTACTGAGACCTTTTCCTATATAAACTATAAACAGTGCTTGAAGTTTGAAATAACCTATATGGAGATATTACCTACTTTTGTTATAATTGAGGGTATTTTTTGTGAATTTTACACTCATAGGAATAACATAGATGCAGAAGCAAATGACACACATTAATGTATGTTGGCACATGAGATCGCTTAAGAAAAGCAGCATCAGAAGTAAAATATGTTTCGCTGAAAATTCAAGAAAATATTTTTTATCTCTGATATGGTGAGTGTTTTCTCCCAACATCCTATGCTAGACAAAAATAACTACAATTATCATGGGTTCAAACTTTAGAAAGCATAGAATTATGAATGTGTAGTTCAGAGAAGAGTAGAGCGAGTCGCTAAAATTGGACTAGACATTGTAGGTTGAGATATTTCCTGGGCCAAAAGAAAACCCAGGGGATCTTTTACTAAAGAGCACCAGCTGGCAGTGCGCATCTGGCATGTGCCAAAAGGGTGCCTTGGACATGGAGTAGAGGAGTAGCCTAGTGATTAAAGCACTGGCTTGGGAACCCAGAGACCAGGGTTTGATTCCCACTAGCACTCCTTGTGGCCTTGGGCAAGTCACTTAACCCTCCATTGCAAATCCCATGCTAGCAACATAGGGAAATGCTGGGCATGCATCCATTTGCTAGTGTAGGTCAAGTACCACCCAATGGTCATTTTCAGAGCTAATAACATGCTACTGCTGGGAATCTTAATCTTGAAAAGTAGCCTAGTGGTTAGGGCAGCAGCCTGGCAAACTATGTAACCTTCTATTGCCTTAAGTGCAAACTTATATTATAAGCCCCCTGGATCCAGGGAAATAACTACTGTACCTGAATGTAAATCACCTTGAACTGCTACTGGAAAGGTATGAGCTAAAAACTAATAAATGCACATGTCCCATAGTCAATTTCCTCCCTTCCTTCCGAGAGCATATTGAAATAAATATTTCTTCAGAGTCCATCTAAACAAATTAATACCCCCCCCTCTATTGCCTTACCTATATCAGGAAGACATTCCATAAGTGGGGTGCCTGGACCAAGAAAGAGTTATCCCAATGACAGCCTAATCTAAACTCCTGAAAAATGGGACTGTCAACAGGGTCCCTTCAGGGAACACAATGACCAACACAATTGGTGAAATGGAAAGAATCCAAAAATGTAATGGTCTCCAACCTTCTAATCATGCTCTGTTCACGTAGAGAGGATTGTAGGAGAACATGTTGACAATTCCGCAGCAGTGACAATAACTTCCTGACTCCAAATATGATGATTATGTCAGAATCACTTGCATATATTTATTTAACAGGTTTTTTTTATATCTCTTTAAAGCAGTTTACATTGTAACTTAAACTTGGTAATGTACCTTAAACAGGGGCATTGATAACTTGGATTTTTCTGAGGCAATGGAGGGTTAAGGGACTTGCCCAAGGCCACAAGGAGTATTAATGGGAATCAAACCCAGGCTGCTTGGTTACCAAGTCAGTGTTCTAACCATTAGGCTACTCCTCCACTCTGTATGTAGCTATGGAGCATATATTTATTTAACATATATATCATCACACATGTCAATATCTTTTTCCTCTGAAACATTTTCAATATATTTTTGAGTTAATGTGATATTGTAACTGCAACTACGTCTAGTACATTACTCCATAATTTTGTGGCATCATTAATAAACCCTTTTTTTAAGATGCAATACCTATTGCCTCCTAAATTTAGAGGATGCCACATTGAATTGTTTCTGACTGCTATTGTAAAAGATTGCCTATAAGATCTCTTGAACATCCACTGACATCTTTGTAGGGTATAACTAAAGATCTTTATAAACCAAAGATATATGTCCTAAATTACATGGCACCATTGTTTCAGGCAATGTAAACAATTTTTTTTTTGCACATACCAAAATGAACATTGCACTCTTCATCGCTGTAAATATGATTGTATGCAGTGGAACAATCTATTGCATTATAAAATATCACACAAGAGAACACTTGGTTCAGCAGATACAGTTACACCTCATTTTCCCATGCCTGCTGTCACCAGCATATTAGAAGCACAGGCATGCGTCATCCAAGATGCAAAACACGCCCAATGTGTTCACGAAAAAGACAATATATGCCATATGAAAAGAGTCACATATTCTTCCAGTAATTATTATACCGATTACTAACATATCTTTGTAAATAAGATATTAGAAATCATGGGACTTCTGCCTACCAGATTTATTAAACAATAAACTATAGCTTGGCCATAGGAATGGGCCACAAATAGTATGCAACATCTTAATGCATTTAAGAGATGCTTTACAACAGCGTCTTGGAGTACTCCACGAGCAGGCCTGCTTTTCAGAATATCCACAAAAAATATGCATAAGATACATTTGTATGCAATGGAGGCAGTGCATGAGAATCTAAATCCCACGCAATCATTGTGGAGATTCAGAAAAACTGAAGGTTTAAGGGGGGCTCTAGGACCGACTTGAGAAACATTGCATTTTAACCTATTTTCAACATCTAAAAAAATCTGAAAAATAATTATCACGTGTTTAATTTTCTAAATCATCACAATTATTTTGAAATCAGATTTTGCTATTATTATTGATAGCAAGTTATGCCAATCTGCTAGAGTTTCCTCAGTGTAGACTAGGAAGGGAAGTTTTTAGCGAGATCTGAACTGCTTCTGATTTATCCAGACTTGTTATTTCACATTAGAGTTAAATAAAAAATATTTACCTTCTATAAAGGGACATTAACTCAAATGAAATGGAAGAAAAAGCTTAATACTTTAAATTCTTAAACACTAGTTTCTTTATTATCTGTAGAGTGCTACCATACAAGAGAAATCAGAACATTGAACAATTCTCTAGAACAGTAATAGTCTGAAAGTCGACTTAGTATACTGTCTTCTTGCTTGTAAGATTGTGCGAACATCGCAGTTGATTGAATGAACTACTCATAGTCAGTGCAATATTGAAGCAAAAATGAAAACCACTTTCCATATTCTCATTCTGAGTGTCAAATTCCCATTACATGTCACTGTTGGTGTCAGGTTAAATGATGCATATGGTTCCTTAACTGCTATAATATTCAATGTTTTTATGTCATATTCTATGAACGGTAGACAAATGTTTTCATTGAACTTTTGACATATGTTTGCAACCATGCAAACGTATCCCAAAGCCTGAAATTCCCTCCTTGATGCAAATTCACTCGCATAGCCTTATGTACCAGCCATTGCTCATCTGCCTTCACAAAAGAACAAGTAACGTTACTGATTGATATCTGAGTGAAGACAGCATCATAAAATGATAGTAACATAGTTGAACTTGGTTGAACTGTATGCGAGCAGCCTAGTTTCACAGTTCAAAAAGATATGAAAAGGGGAAGCTGCTGAGCTACCAATTCTTTTTCACAGATATTTCCAAGACAGTGCCAGGGAATTACCATCAGAAATTTCACAGGGCATACATGCTGGAACCTATTTGGATAGGTAGTAAAATCCATTCTTACAAATTTGACAATCAATTTATAGTGCTATACTGCTGTTTGGTTGTGTTTTTTAGATATCATATACTGTCCTAAATATAATTAATTAAAATACGTGTATTAACTAAGGCCCCAGTTCTATATGGCGAATAGCGGGGTTGCTGTGCGTGTGCTGCGAATGATGGGGGTGGAGAGTGGGTGGAATGTAGGCGGGACCGACTCCAGATGTACAGGGCCTATTTCGCTCATGGCCCTGTTCATCTGGGGGTCACCGGGGGAAAGGCCTGTTTATTCTACCGCAGAAGTGGAATTAGCAGCAGCTGACCTCCCCCCCCCCCCCAGATTGGCAGGCCAGGACACTTGGGCCAGCGTTGGTGAGGCAGATGGATCCCCACTGCCCAATTGAGGCACTGGCAACCCCCATCGGGCTCGGGCAGTGGGAATTCAGGGTCCCGGGGTGTGCAAGACATGATATGCATGGGGAGGATGACCCCATGGTAATGCTGGGCCTATTGGGCCATCTCCAAGGACCCGATCCTGCACCTGTGGGAGTGTCTTGCTCCCGCAGTATAGAATTGGATATTGACAGCCCCGTCTTGGTCAGAGTTGTCCAGACAGCCTGGATGTGCCCCATTGTGGATCACATATTAGAAATATGTCCCACATTCAATGCAAAAATGATTGTTTGACCACAGCCTTCAACTAAGTTGTTCCAAGATCTTTTACCATCCAAAAAGAGGACCAGTTACAAATCACAAACTTTCCAAATTAAAATTTGTACTAGCTTTCTTCTGATTTTTGGTAACTTGAAATGTATCTTTTTTTCTTTTTTAATAAAGGGTATTCCTAAAAGAGTAAATGAAAGGAATCCAGTTAAAAGACATCAACAGACTTTTAACTGGATTCCTTTAATTTTTTTAATTTTAAATGTCTTTCCTGACTAGAAACACTGACTTTCATGGTAGTCTTGTTAAAGAGGTCAGGGCTCTTTGGACTGTCAGTGTGTAGGGACTCTTGTGACTTTTATCTAGTAGTTGATTTCACTAGCTACGGTAAGAATCACTTTTTAATGTGTTTGGCTCTTACACCATAAAGATGAAACACAATAACCAACAACGAATCAGCTCCAAAGAGAAAACAATATAACCAATGCATTCCCGTTCCCCTATCACATCAGTATTTAAGAAAGGTAATCTTGAGCTATTAAACATAGCAAGTCCGGGTAAATAATTTTCAGATTAGAATATCACTGTTCTATACTGTTCCATATTCTTCAAACATCATCAAAACAGTTGGGTACAAATTTTGCCTTTATATTTCTAAATTATTTTTTTAAATGCAAGTTTTGGGACAATTATACTACTTTCTGATTCCAGGTGATAGATATTTCCTCTCAGCTTTCTCGGACATAGGTCAACAGTCAAAGGAAGTCTCGTAGTAATGGGCACGAGCTGGTAACGTGTGTTCTAGCACACATTAAAGGCATGCTGGGATGTGCATTGCCAGCTAGTGCAGGGTCATGACAGTACAAAATAATTCCCGTGCTAACGGTGCAATCCGCGTTATGTCACAAGTGGGCGGGTTAGGGGCGGAGAGTGAGCCGTGGTGAGCTAGGCTCAGTTAGCGCTGTTTCACACTGTGTGCTAACTGCATTAGCACAAATTCACCTAACGCTACTTCACTAGGTGGCATTAAGTGCACCACGTCCATGCGGCATGCGCTAGGGGACAGGGCTCTGCATTAATTGCCAGAGAAATGCTTTCCATGCCTCAACAGATAACAAGGTGATATTGCACTTAATGCACCATGGTTTTGGCACTATCAGTGTGTTATGTTCAACAACTTAGCGCCAGTTAGGGCCATAGTTACTAAACATTAGTGTGTTGTAACACCCATGTTATTCCTATGGGCATGGTAGCAGATAACGTGAGCTAACCACTAAACATAGACACTAGTGTCTCTTTATTCCTCTAAATCTTGAGACCAGGGTTGCCTTTGGTAGTGCCAGGGATTTGCGTTTAGTTTCTTGCTGCTGGTGTGTAAGTGGGGAAATTCACTAATTTCAATGTTTTTCTTTGTGTGTCTACCCCTGCAGTGTGGTTTACCAGGATGGATTTTATGGTGCAGATATTTATGTAAGTATAGCTGCATATGCATGCTATTGTCAATTGCTGCAGTTACTTTTTTTTAGAAGTTTGCAGTTCAGTTTGCCTCCATTTTTGTCTACTTAATATGTCCTGCCTGTCAAACTGAATTGCAAGGAATACCTGTCACGTTACAAGATAATTCCCTTCATTACATCTATCATTGCACATTGAAGTTGAATTAACTCTTCAATCAGGGGTCATACAGGCACACATTTAAAAGAAAAGTCTGAATGAGACTTTGGGATTATTCTCATAAAATACTAAATTGATAAGACTTTTCTTTTTAGTATGGTTGATTGACAGCCAACAGCTCGGCTCACAATTTTCTATTAACGACTACTTTCTCATTTGTAGAGCCTTTTGTTTTATAAACACGGGATTATGGTTTAATTATTTAATTGTTGAGCATCAAACTCTGTAATCTGAGAGAAAGTCTGATCAATGGCTTAAGTTAACACTAGAAGCCCCAAAGTGCGTCAATTGACGCAAATGCTTCTTCGAAGTTGTATACCAGTGCCACTGCTAGAACCATGTCTGTCATATTCCATGACTTTGTTAGCAAGGTCAAGATGTTCAAATATGTGCATCGAAAATTAATGACAGATGCACCACCTAGCGGGAAAATTAATTTTTACCTAGAAGTCCCAAAGTACGTCAATTGACACACTCAATTGTCTTGGATGCGTCAATTGACGTACTTTGGGGCTTCTAGGTATAAATTCATGTTCCCACTAGGTGACGCATCTCAATCACTGTTTACAGTTTTACTCCGACATCACAAACAATAAACACACGATGATGTCATATAATGACGTCACATTCTGCATGTATTTAACAAATAAGTAACTTCACATTAATTCACATCTGCATTTCATGCTAAATGCAGTCGTCATGATAATGCATCAATTGACACACTTTGGGGTTTCTAAGTAAAATTCCTTTTGGGGCTTCTAGTGTTAAGCACCAGTACCAGTATAGCATTGAGCTGGTGTTAAGTGATCTGCATTATCTGCTGCAATAACAGTTATTGAGTGGCAAATTACCTTGCATTAACTATGAGGCACAGTCCATACCCATTTCCCCTCCATTCTCTGCCCCTTTCCATGCTGTGCACTTAACATGCTTTCAAGCTGCCATGCCAACTGTTAGTGCAAGCCCGCATTAACGTCATGCACTAATTTTCGCATCAGGGGCATGTTTACTAAAGAGTGCATGGTTGGGGCATGAAACTAGTGTAGAGGCTCACACCAACTTCAAGGGGCATGTGCTTCCATCTTTCTGCCATTGGCATGTTGCTAGCACATAACACTGTGGAGACTGGCATGCAGTTGCACTTAACACCACTTTTTTAAGACAGCATTATGATAATGGCAACAGTCACAGATACCATATGCCCAAAAATGCCTGTATTAACTGTGATGCACCATCAAAACCCATGTTTGCTCCCAACCCATCCTGTCTCTGCCCAATTATGTGTTAACCAATTGGCGTGACATTTTTGACGTGGGGCCCCGTGTTAACTTTCAGCATGGCACGCTGAACCCCTCGCTAACAATTTGCACAGTTTAGTAAACTTGCCCCTAAGTGCTTAACACACTTTAGTAAAAGGGCCCATCAGTTTTATTGACTGCATGCTAAGGAGTATGGCACGCTCATTTCCTCGCATCGTTTATTACATTCTCATTAAGATGTTTTAAGGGCTCAGCTAACATCATGCATTGATGTTTACTTATGAAGGAGATGGGGCTGTTGAAGCAGGAGAATTTTTTGGAGGTGTGGAATAGAGGACAAGGACAGATGGAGGTGAGGGAGAGAGAGAAAAAAGAGATGAACAAAGAAGACTATCACCAATATACATTAGAGCACTTTCAAAATGTTCACAGTTTTTAAGCAAGAAATAATCTTTTCAACAGTTCATTGATGACAACTGCCTTTGAAACATTATTTTACACTGCACAGTGCTGTCACTATTGGAAAATAAATGTCCATTCCACAAGTTTAAATTGATTAACATGATTGGACTGAAGCATTGCACTGCATATGTGTGATCTGAGATGCTAGGAATAATCTGTAAGATTTATGGTACAGCAGAAACAAGACATCTTCATTTGAGTCCTGAGTCATTTCTGCAAGGCTCTGAATGAGAATTAAGGGAGCTAGTTACTAAGATGCAGTAAAATATCACAGTTTACCATAGACTGATTTACTGAGAGAGTCACTGTCCTGCAGTAATTCAGTACCACAGATTAGTAACTCCCATAATAAAGGAATAACATAACTTGCAGTCATCCTGAAATACTGCATTATTTCTCCCCCCCCCTCACCCATGACCATGCGGCCCAATGGCCCTGTGAAGCCTTCTTAAAGGGCCCAGAGTTAACAGTATTGACACTTTAACTCTTTCCTCCTCCAGCAAAATACTCTACTGAAAGCAACTCCTCCCTAAAGAAAACCTCCTCAAAGGAACTCTGCCCAATGGCATCTTCCTAACAAAGACACTGCCGCTTCCAATAACAACCTCCCTCAATAACAACCCCCCTCACAAAGACCCCCAGGGCCTGCTGGAGGGTTCCCTGATATGCAGTGGATAGAGCAGGAATGATCCCCAATCACTCCTGCCTCATCTGGTTTAGGGCTCTAGAGGACACCTGATGACCCCTAGCTATTGTACCATGATGAAAGATCATCAGATGACATTTTGAACCTTAAGCAAGAGAGACCGGGGTTTGCTTGTGCCCTATCCTCTAGAAACTAGGTAATTCATAGTAGGTCCTTAGGGGTCTATGAGAAGGTGGGAGATGTCTTGGGGAGATGCACTTGAGGTGGAAGTTGCCTTTGAGGAGTGTAGTTTTCTTGGAGGTGATTGGTGAGTCAATAGTATTAACTCCGGACCATTTAGGAATTTTAGGAAGGCTCCCTGAGAGCATTGGGCTGTACATAAGCAGCCCAGTTCTCAAAGGAAGGAAAAATCACTCCAGGTCAAAGCTCTGCATCTCATTATTATGTAACATGTATTATGGAAAACGAATATGCATTAAGGTAAAATAACATATGATTTTTTGCCATGTAGTGTGAATTAAGAGGAATATATCTTTCATTATCCCTTTAACGTATTTTGGTAAACAAACTCAGTGGTGGTCTGTTCATATCTAAGGTGTAATGCCCCTCTCCAGCCTTTCTATCTTAGGTTAATGTCCTTCCCCCCCTCCCTCAATTGGTTTCAGAGGGAGCCGGGGAAAGCCCGCGAGAGGCCCCGGCTCCCTCTGCACAGACACCAGCGTGAAGATCCTTTTCCTTCACGCTGGCGTCTGTTTCTGTGAAGCCGCGATTGATGGGAAAGGTTAAAGGCAATGCCTTTTAACCTTTCCCAGCATACGCGGCTTCACAGAAACAGCCGTCAGCGTGAAGGAAAAGAGGCTGTGATAGGGGGTGACTTGGACTGGAAATGGTCTGTGATTGGGGGGGGGGCTAGGACTGGAAATGGGCTGTAATGGGAGGGCTCACACTGGAAATGAGCTGATGAAGAGCTGGAATAGGACTGGAAATAGGCTAATGGGAGCTGGAATAAGACTGGAAGTGGGTTGATGAGAGAGCTAGGATTGGAAATTGGCTGATGTGGCAGCTTGGAGTGGAAATTGGCTGATGGGGGGCTGGAATGGAACTGGAAATGAGCATATGTGGGGCTAGGACTGGAAATGGGCTGATGAGGAGCTGGAATAGGACTAGAAATGAGCTGATGGGGGGAGCTTGCACTGCAAATGGGTGATAGGCTAGAATAGGACTGGAAATGGGCTGATGTGGGGGCATGGGAGAATGGGACTAGAAGGGAGCGGATGCTGGGTGGGTCCAGATCTATAAGGGAGCTGATTTTGGGGGAGGACTAGAAGGGGATGGGGATGGGGATGGGAAATGAGAATGGAGAGGGGAAAAGATATTTTGTGTGGAAGATAAGTCTACGATGGGCCGGGTATTGGGAGAGTAAAAGGGGATTGAGAATGGAAGGGTGAAATTTGAGTGGATGATAACGGAATAAGGAAAGAAATGTGGGAAAGAGCAGTATGTTAAAGCAGATAAGGAGAGAGAATGGAAAGCATCTACAAGAGAAGAAAGGACAAGTGGATAGCTCGCAGAAGACATGAAGAAAGTGACTGGAGCAATTGCAACTGAAACATAAAATGCCCAAACAGAAGGTAGAAAAATACTTTTTATTTTGAATTTATTAACTGGAATATGTCTGGTCTGGGAAGTGTGTATTGCTAACGTCTTTGCATTTTTGTTTAGTGCAAGAGGAAACTACTTTATAGTTTTATTTCTCCAGTGTTGTACATTTCATGTTTGGCTTTTGGGGTTCCCAGTTTAATTATTATCTTCCTATTTCTAAATTGTGATCCCTTGTTCTTTGTGTGATGATGGTCTATGTTCTGTGTAACCGAGCTGAGGTATTCTGTTCATGTAGTTTCTATTTGACAGTCCCACTTGTTCTCTTTCCCCCAGTGAGATGTATTGGTATTCTCTAAGATGTATTGGTTTAATATCTGCAGTGTTGCCTTTTGATAGGTAGGGTTTGGTGCTTTGTGAGTCCTGGTAGTGCTGTTATGATAGGTTGGATTTGCTATGGATTCTAAATGGTCAGTGTTTATAGTACTTCCTAATGGGCCTGGCTGTTGTCACTACACTATAGTAATATAGAAATCTGTTAGTCTTTCTTTATCCAGACACTCATTAAGAGGCATGTTTACTAAAAGTGCATGTTAATATTATGCAAATATGTATGCAAATGAGGCCCTGCAATTAATCTCCGCACATGGCCCTGCACCCCCCTTGGGCTGCCCCTGACCATGATGGTCTTTATCTGCCATCATTAATTATGGGGTTGATTCTGCTTTGCGTTAAACGGCGATGGGCATCTAGTTCAGACATCCATCCCCGCTAAATGACGGGGTGTCGCTGCAGCCAACAGAGCTCCCCGCATATAAAGGCAAGATGTGCGGGAAGCTCTGTTTGTGGCTGGGCCAAAGGTAGAGTGAGGGCGGGCAGTGGGCGGGAACCTGACCCTGGACATATAAGGCCAATTCCAAGGTCGGCCCTGTATGTCCAGGGTGTGCAGTCTAGATGGGGAACTTATTCCAACTCAGAGGTGGAATAAGTCCCTTTAGATGGCGTAACACGCAGCAGCCGGGGCCAGTAAGCGGCTAAGGGGTTACCCCGCAGCTTAACCCTTGTTGATCAGCTGGGGATCGTGGCCCCTACATGGAGCCACGGTGACATAGCAACAGGATGCCATGCAGGAGCCTGGCTGGACTAGCCAGGTAAGTGTTGGGAGTCCAGGGTGCCTAAATCTGGGCATGTTCTGGATGTCCCAGCCTTATGCCGCGATTCAGCTCCTGCAGGGCTATCTAGCCTCCGTGGGAGCAGAATTGGGTGTATCCCCTGGCCGTCCGGATGACTGGGGATGCACATATCTGAATTGGTCTCTATGTTACTATATAATAGGCCAAATTAACAAAAAGAGCAACAACTCACCTGGACCAAATGGTTTACACCCCAGAGTGCTGAAAGAACTCAAATTGCAATTTTTGGCATTTCATTAAAATTATCTGTAATAGCTGAAGATTGGAGGGTGGCCAGCATAATGCCAGTTTTTAAAAAGGAATCCAGGATTAATCCAAGAAACTACAGACCCGTGAGTCCAATATTAGTGCTGGACAAAATAATAGAAACTATTATAAAGAACAAATTACTGAACACATAGATAGACATGCTTTATGGAACAAAGTCAACATGAATTTAGAACAAACATATTGATAAAGGTGAACACATTCACATAGGGCCCTATATTGAATTGAGCCAGCTATGCACCGCTATGGCGCATAGCCATTCCAGCCAACCTCTAATGCCGGATATTCTATGCCATGGTCATATGCAGCCCTGGCATGGAATATCCGGGATTGACGCACATGCCCCAGAGATGCAGAAATTAGTTGGGTAGTGGCTATATTGCAGCACTGCATGGTTAGCTCCCTTGAGTAAAAGTAGATCAACTTTTGCTTTGTCTAATTTTACCCACAGGTCGCTAACCGGGTAGTTGTGCAATATTGCCACTACTCGGTTAGCCACTGTTGCCACCTCTGCTCCATCCCGCAACGCCCACGACATGCCCCGATGCTAAGCAGTTAGCATCAGGATGAATAGCGGCATTAATTGAGGATATTCAGCGGCACTAATCGTCTTAGTGCCATTGAATATCCCATTTAGCGGCATTTACATGGTTTACAGGCCTGTAAACTGTGTAAATGCCTTTCAAATATCGGCCCCATAGTGTATCTGGATTTCCAAAAGCTCTTTGCAAACTATTCATGAATGGCACCTGAGAAAATTTTAAAAAAACATGGGATAAGAGGAAATTTAATTATTTTTTATTTTTATACTGTGCTCTTTAGAATCAGTGTGGTTTACATGAATACTGACAGGTACTTTTTATTCCCTTGTCCCTAAAGGGCTCACAATCTAAGTGTACCTGAGGCAATGGAGGGTTAAGTGGCTTGCCCAAGGCCACAAGGAGTGGCCATGGGACTAGAGACCCCAGTCCCTCTGGCCTGAAGTTGCTTGTCCCCATGTGGGAATTGAACCCCTGGCCTTCTGGCCTGAGGTAACCTGTCCCAACCACTGAACCACTCCTCCCTTCCTATTCTGAATAAGGAACTGATTAAAAGTGAGAAAACAGAGAGGATTAAATGGCCAATTTCTTTAGTAGGAGAAGGTGAATAGTGGAGTACCCCAAGGATCAGTAAAAGGCCCTGTGCTTTTTAACAGCGAATGTTATCAAGAGGAATATTTACAAATGTGCTTTATAGCAATAACACACCTTAAAGGGCAATAACGTATGTTATTTTACTGTAATGCACAAATTGCCACTACAACCCATGTCAAATACTTGAGATGAAACGCATGCAAATACATGCAAAACACCTCATTAGTATTCAAATGAATCACTGCATGCTGTGCTATTCAGGGGAAGATAATGCTAGCTCAAAGATAAGGTTAATTTTCCCAGCCAGGAGCTAGTGGCCCTATGTTCTAGGCTATAAATTTAATGGGGCAGTGCCTAGGTAGTCCAGGGGTCCCCTTACCGAGGCACTACCAATTACATGGCTCCCCCACTAAAAGTACTCCTGGTGCCCCATTAGCCTCCTTAGAGTCCCACCTTAGGACCCCCTCTGTGATCTCCAAGGCCATATGCACAATGAACTCCCCTCCTGACACATCTCAGCCATTGACTCTGGCTCCAGGTGAAAATCGGTCCATGGGTTCCACTAGTCTACCATAAGACTAATGCTAGGGGATCCCACACAGTATTTTGCACCTGGAATTAGAGCCAGCTGTAGCAAGGAGGGATTGCTTCTTCTGGCATACCCCGCTAGATCAGGGACTCAAGAGGTAGGCCCCAGTGGCCATGGGATATATGGAAGAAGGGATTTTGGGGGAGTGGCCTTGGAGGTGCCTGTAATGAGGCTTGGGGATGCGAAGGATGGGAGGTAGTTTCAAGGGGGGCCCAGTGATTGCTGGTGCCCGGAGGAAAGAAACCCTTGGACTACCTGTTCTATTGCTAGGTGCGGCCGATTTAAATATGTAGACTAGAGTATTGATCTGCATGTTAGTGGCCAGATGCTCCCAGCTGAGAAAAATGATGCCATCTTTGAGATGATTTTATTCCTTTACCACAGAAGTCACTAAGGTACTGCAGATTAGTTATTCTCACAGTAAACTAAAGGGCTCTTTTATAGAACCCATTGCAAAATATAGAAGGTTAGTACATTGATATCTTAGGGATGCTTTTACTAAAGTGCTGTCAAGTCAGTGCTGACTCCTGCTGCTTCTGGGTTTTCTTGGCAATGTATCACCGGAAGTAGTTTGCCAGGCCTTTTCTTCTGAGACAATGGAGGATAAAGTGACTTGCCCAAGGTCACAAGTAGTGACAGTGGGAATTGAACCCTTGATCGTTTGGGTACTAGGCAGTTTGCTCTAACCACTAGGCTACTCCTCTATCCCTGTGTTGCACTTAATGTGTGTTTAGTTCAAAAATTAATGTGTGCTAAGTGCACAGCCTCCACAATAACTGTTCCCGACAGTTAATGCACAGATGTGTACAATAATGCACAGTGCTATTACCTTGGGTGCACTTACCTACATCTATTGAAGTATCGGTAATTGCATCCATACTAATTGCAACATTGAGAGTTAATATGCAATAGATACACCCATGCTAATTGCAATGTGCTCACCATGCACGGTCTCTGCCCTTAACCTCCCATTCTTCACCCAACATGCAAATGGTGATTAGTCCATGAATCAGCAGGTGATAACTGTTATGCCCCCACACTAATAGTTAACTCAGGCCTGAGTGATTGGCTACTACATAACAAAACATGCACTAACTGCTTAGTGAACTTTAGTAAAAGGACCCCTAAGTTGTGGTAAAATCCAAGATTTTACCTCAGCTTAGTAAGTAGCCCCCTACATTTGCAGATGACACTAACTTATTCAAAATTGTTAATTCAGACTATGGGAAATTCTAGCAGAACCTTGCAAGACAGGGAGACTGGATATCCAAATGACAGATGAAATTTAGGAACCCCTTTTTCTAAAAGCTGTTAGGGAGCTGCAAGTAATGCCTTTTAGCCTGAAAACGAATGGTAATTGGGGAGGTATTACCAGCATGTTCCTGACAGTTAACGCACAGCTGCATTACCTAATGCATTTAACATGGGTGCACCTAACGCCACCCATAGAGGTATCATTATGTGCACCAGCACTGATTGCCTCATTGACAGCACATGATATATGCGCACACACTAACTTCAATGTGCTCTTTAGGCCCACATTCCACTCATACGCTGCCGTTCCTCACCCCTTCATGCAATTGACAATTAACATGCATTATAGTGGCTAGAAACCATCATGCCTGTTCATTAACTGTCACTTCAGGGTCATTATCGCCCACTAAACTACTACTACTACTGAGCATTTGTATAGCGCTGCACAGACATAATCACTAGGTAGGCTTTAATAAAAGGAACCCTTAATATGGACAGGTACAAAGTTATGCATATAGGGAAGATTAACCCAAATTATAGCTACAGGATGCTAGGTTCCACATTAGGAGTCACTACTCAGGAAAAGGATTTAAGCATCATGGACAAGTCGTTGAAATCTGCTCAGTGTGCAGCAGCAACAACACCCCCCCCCCCCCGAATGTTAGGAATTATTAGAATAAGGAATGGATAATAAAACAAAGAATATTTAATTGCCTCCGTATCACTCTATCGGGCAACTGTACTTTGATCATTCTGTATAATTTTGGTTGCCACATCTTATGGCAGAATTAGAAAAGATAAAGAGAGGGGTGACTAAAATGATAAAGGGGATTGAGTGATTCTGCTTTGAGGCGAGACTAATGTGAATAGGACTCGTAAGCTTGAAAAAGAAATGACTGAAGGGAGATATGATAGACGTCTATAAAATCCCGAGTGAAGACAAACAGGTAAACACAAATTTATTGTTTACTATTTCAAAAAGTACAAAGGATAGAGGACACACTATAAAGTAAGTGGTACTTTTTAAACAAACGGGACAAAATATTTTTTCACTCAGTGTTAATTAAGCTTTGGAACTCATCGTCAGACGATTTGTGAAATGCAGTTAATATGGCTCCATTTAAAAAGGTTTGGACAAATTCCTGGACAAAAAGGCCATAAACCTAATGTAGACCTAGAGAAAGCCACTTCTTATCCCTTGGAAAAAATAGCATATAATCAAAAAGAGAGGGTATAAAAATCACGCTACAACTGACCAATGATGTTGTACCATCAAGCTGGTTGCTATTAGCTATTAAGGACTGAGGTCTATTACTCCTTATAGAAAAGTTTACTCCTATTTTGAATTGAGTTTTGATCAATGATTACTATAGGAGGTTTTCTGGTTGTAGTATACTTTTAGGATATGCGAGGTAACTTGTAACGAATTGGCCATTGTTGAAAATAACGTCCAAGGCTTGATAGACCTTTGGTCTGACCTAGTTTTGCAGTTCTTATGCCTCCAATAGATTTTTACATAATAAGAGTAATTTTATAGACTTGTGTCTAGTTAATGCATGTTTTCATGTGTGTTCTTCATAGGTGCATGTGGCTCCTTTAAACAAAAGCAGAACTCAGGATAAGGTAGGGAACTACAGACTAGTTACTCTGTCCTCTGTGATGAGTAAACTAATGGAAAAGCTGCTAAAGCAAAGAATAGTGAGGTTTCTGGAAACCAATGGTTTGTAGGATTCAGGGTAGCATGATTTTACGAGAAGCAGATCTTGTCATAAAAATCTCATTGATTTCTTTGACTGGGTGACTAGAGAGTTGGACCGAGGGAGAGCTTTAGATGTGGTGTACTTAGGTTTCATTAAAGCCTTTGACACCATTACACACAGGTGACTTATAAAAAAATTGAATGCCCTAGGGATGTACCTAAAGTGACTGACTAGTTTAGTAATTGGTTGAATGGGAGGCGACAAAGGGTACAGGAAATGGCTTTTACTGTGAAGAGAAAGTGTAGTTACTCACCTGTAATCTCTGGGAACAGCAGGAATTTAGTCTTCACATATGGGTATCGTCGATACCGATGGAGCCTGCGTGGGAATGCTCCCCAGCGTCCAATAGGAACGCTTTTGGGAGC
Organism: Ichthyophis bannanicus; assembly: GCA_033557465.1. Classification (NCBI taxonomy): domain Eukaryota; kingdom Metazoa; phylum Chordata; class Amphibia; order Gymnophiona; family Ichthyophiidae; genus Ichthyophis; species Ichthyophis bannanicus. The sequence goes on along the minus strand of CM066042.1, from coordinate 64,083,854 downwards.
ATCCCTCAGCACATGCGCGCTGCCTTCCCGCCTTTCCAACTGTTCCTCTTCAGTTAAGTTTGTAGCTGAGTGAAAGGATAGAGGGAGAGAGGAAAGAGACAAAGAGATAGAGAGACAACTCCTAGGGCAGGTGGGTGGGTTGTGAAGACTAAATTCCTGCTGTTCCCGGAGATCACCTGTTACAGGTGAGTAACTACGCTATCTCCAGGAACAAGCAGGAATGTAGTCTTCACATATGGGGACTCCCTAGCTGAAGATGCCAGGGAGATAGCCCCAGGAAGTTGCCAACCCATAAAGATAGGCATCCTTCCTCCCGTGGATCTCTGGCATTCCACCAGGGTTGGTGGGTAGGAGTTGAATTAGGTCTGAAAGAGATTTCGAAGAACAGCTTGGCCAAAGAAGGCATCCCGACGGGAGGCTTTATCCAGGCAGTAGTGGGCTATGAAGATGTGTACCGAAGCCCATGTGGCTGCTCGACAAATGTCATCGATAGACACAGAGTGGAGATTAGCCATGGAAGTAGCCATGGCTCTCACATTATGAGCTGTGACATGGTCCTGAAGAGGAAGACCCTTGCTCTCATAAGCAAAGGATATGCATTGGGCAATCCATTTAGATAAAGTTCTTTTGGAGACTGGAAGTCCCAAATGACTAGGGTCAAAAGCTATAAAAGGTTGCAAGGACTTTCTATGTTGCTGTGTTCTTTGTATCTAAAAGGCTAAGGCCCTTTTACAATCCAAAGTATGAAGGTTTCTTTCTGCATTAGAGGCATGAGGCCTCGGAAAAAATACAGGAAGATAAATTGATTTAAATAAAAAGGCGAAATCACCTTTGGCATAAAGTGTGGATGAGTTCTAAGAACAACCTTATCATGATGAAACCTAGTATAAGGAGGATCAGCCACTAAAGCTTGCAATTCACTAATGCGACGTGCAGAGGTGATTGCAATTAGGAAGATTACCTTCCAGGTCAAAACCTTAAGGGCTGTAGTGGCCAAAGGCTCAAAAGGCGGCTTCATAAGCTGCCCGAGAACTAGATTTAGATCCCATGCCACCGGTGGTGGCTTGATGGGAGGTTTGGTTAATAGAAGGCCTCTCATAAATCTTAAAGGGATGAGAGGAAATTGGTTGTCCATTCAGAGGCTTATAAGAAGCTGCAATTGCACTAAGATGGACTCTTACTGAATTGGACTTTAGACCAGAATTTGATAAGTGAAGGAGATACTCTAGTATCGATTCTAAGGGTATGAAAAGGGGGTTTAATCCCTTCTTGGAGCACCAAATAGTAAAACATTTTCTCTTGAAGGCATAAGATCTTCTTGTGGAAAGTTTCCTAGAAGCCTGAAGGATATCCTTTACCTGTTGGGACAGGTTGAGATCCTGGAGGTCTAAGCCTTCAGCAACCAGGCCGTGAGGCGCAGGGACTGGGGATTCGGGTGCCATAGCGTCCCATTCTCTTGGGAAAGGAGATCTGGAGCATGCCCTAACTCCAGAGGTGCCGCTTGAAAGAGATGTAGAAGCAGGGGATACCATGTTTGGAGTGGCCATCGTGATGCTATGAGACTCATGCGACCCCTGTCTCTCTGAAGCTTGTTTTGGGGATGAGGGGAATGGGTGGGAAGACATAAAGGAAGTCCTGACCCCAGTGAAGGAGGAAGGCATCCCTTGCCTGAGAATTGTGAGCCAGAATCCTGGAACAGAACCGGGGAAGTTTGGCATTCAGTGGACTTGCAAAGAGGTCTATGTCTGGAGTGCCCCAGAGATGAAATATCTCTGCCACCTGGTCTAGGTGGAGGGACCACTCGTGAGGCAGCAGTACTCGACTGAGTCTGTCTGCCCAAAGGTTTTGAATGCCTGGAATATATACCACTAGAAGGTGAATTTGATACTCTCTGGCGAGGGCCCACAGTCGTAAAGCTTCGTTGCATAATGACAAAGAGCCTGTCCCGCCTTGCTTGTTCACATAGAACATTGCTACTTGATTGTCCGTCTGGACCAGGACTGTCTTGTAGCTGAGCTGGGTGTGGAATGCTCGAAGAGCTAAATAGATTGCTCTTAATTCCAGGAGGTTTAGCCTCCTGTGGAGTCCAGGTTCCCTGGGTAGAGAGATGATTCAGGTGTGCTCCCCAACCCACCTGTGATGCATCTGTTGTTAGGGTGGCCTGAAAAAGGGGTTGATGAAAAGGAGACCCCACTGTCAGGTTTTCTAGTGATTGCCACCATTGGAAGGACAAAATTAGTCATTGAGAGTTTATTATTTTGTTCGACAAATGACTTGTGGCCTGTGTCCACTGTGTGGATAGGGTCCACTGAGCTGCTCGCATGTGGAGGTGAGCATATGGGACTACATGAACTGTGGATGCCATATGTCCCAGTAACTGTAGTAGCTCTCGAGCAGTGAGGGAGGATTTGCCTGCTGCTTGAGAAGCAAGTTACATTATGCGAAGACACCGGGTCTGTGGAAGGAAAGCCTTTGCCTGTCTGGTATCTAGACAGGCTCCTATGAATTCCAGGCATTGGGAAAGAACAAGTTGGGATTCTGGGAAGTTTATTACCAATTCCAATTATTGCAGAATTTGCATTGTACGGGACAGTGCAGTGCTGGCCTCTGCAACTGTAGGGGCTCGAATGAGCCAGTCGTCTAAGTAAGGGAAGACAAATATCCCCAAGGTTCATAGAAATGCAGCTACTACTGCCATGCATTTTGTGAATACCCTAGGTGCTGAAGCCAGACCAAAGGGAAGAACCCTGTACTGGAAATGATTTCCCCTGAAAAGGAAACGTAAGAATTTCCTGTGATCTGGATGGATGAGAATGTGAGTGTATGCATCCTTTAAGTCTAGAGAGCAAAGCCAATCCTGGCTTTGAAGGTATGGCAGAAGAGTTCCTAGAGAAATCATTTTGAACTTCTCTTGAAACAGATATTTGTTCAATTCTCTGAGATCCAGAATGGGTCTGTGTCCTCCTGTTTTCTTTGGAATAAGAAAATAGGGGGAGTAGAACCCTGCACCCCGTAGAAGAATGGGTACGTCCTCTATTGCCACTTGGGCAAGAAGTGTTGAGACCTCGTGATCTAGCAGATTGTCTGTGGAGGTTTGAGAATTGAATTGCTTTAGAATTGTAGGAGGGGGCATGCTGTGAAAAAGAAGCTTGTACCCTTCTCCTACAATGGACAGAGTCCAATCTTCTGCTGTTATTTGATGCCATCTGTTGGCAAAGTGGCATAACCTGCCTGGGATATTGGGGGGTTGGGGACCCCTCAGAGGCAGGAAGGCAAAGCTCACTAGGAAGGAGTCAAAGCCCTTGAGGGGGCTGAACCTGGAGAGCTGGTTGGGCTCTCGGGCTTCTTTTGCTGTCTAGTTTGTCCCTTTTGGGCAACCTGACCTTGAGTTTGACTCTGCTGGGTATAGGAAGGATAAAATTTCCTCTTTTTGCTGAAAGAGGGTTTTTTATAAGGCTTCTTTTTGGCTGGAGTGGCTGCAGATTTTGACAATCTATCTAGAGTAGTATTGTCAGCATCTAACTCGTTAGCCTTTTCCTGCCAGTTCTTGACGAAGATTCTCCCCCATGAAAGGAATGTTGCCTAACTTGTCCTGTACCCAAGTCTCCAAGTCTGATGCCTGTAGCCAGGCAATCCGTCGTACAACAATGGCAATAGCAGAGGTTCTGCTAATGCATTCGAAGCAGTCAAAGGCTGCACGATTAACAAACTTGGAGACAACTTAAGCATGTTTAACTAGAGCAAGAAAATCTTGTCTCTTGTCATCTGGGAGAAATGGGCTCATAAGTTCCAAGTCTCCTGTGACTTCCTTGAGGAACATTCCCATATATAGAATATATGAACTGATCCTAGCTGAAAGCATGGATGCTTTAAAAGTTTGGCACCTAAAAGCATCCAGAGTCCTACATTCACGACCTGGAGGATTGGATGCATGCCTCTTTGCACTTTTCATCCTACGCATGGCTGACTCCACTACCATTGAATGGTGTGGCAGCTGAGTTTTCTGAAATCCAGGACATGGCGGAACTCGATACATAGTATCAAGTCTCCTAGAGTGAGGAGAGGTAGTCAGCGGTGTCTCCCACATTCTGAGCATCAAGTTATACAGAATTTCATGGATAGGCAGAGTGGCTGCCTCCTTAGGAGCTTTAGGATATTGGAGAATTTCTAATTCCTTTGCTCTGGGTTCCTCTTCAGGAGCCACTGTGATTGAAAGACCTTTGGCCATATCACGGATAAAATCCTGAAAAGTCATGTCCTCTGGAAGTGACATTCTGCATTGGGAAGAAGAGGGATCTTCTGGGAGAAACCCTCTAGTACCAGAAGAATTGTCAGAGTCTTCGGAATCGGAGGAATCAAAGTATTCCTGACCCCGATGCTCTTGCAAAGCACGGTCCCGGTATAGATCGAAGTCGGTACCGAGTTGACCCGATACCGATCTGTCGATTCCAGCCAGAGATGGCATGGAAAGAATTCCCACCAAGTCTGGTACAAGTCGGTACCGGTGTCGATGTCTGTACCGGTGCCCGTTGGACCAACGTTACCGCAGCTGAGAGAAGAGCTGCGATGCTGCGTTCGATAGCGAGGAACCTCTGGTCTATCGACACTGCCGATGCCTGGGTGTCGGTACCGGTAAAAATGGCCAGAACCCCTGAGCATGGCACAGGTAGTTCTTGTGGGGTTGGGGCCTTGAGAACATCCTGAAGCCCCATCAATGCTCTGGAAGCCGAAGCCTCCCGCCGGGGCTGTTTTGCCGGTGTGGTTCCCTCAAGGGCAATGCCAATGGCAACTCAATGCTTAGCAAGATAGCTACCCTTTGAGGACCGGTTTTTATGTTTAGTTACCTGAGATCCATGAGAGGAAGAAGAGGCCCTTGATGAAGTTGATGCAATGGATCTAGCGTCCGAAGAAAAGAGGGTACCGGGCTTTGCAGCCCGGTTCTGTCTTCCTCTTTTAGTCATCCCCATACCGGAGAGACATTCAGTTGGAGAATGCTCAGGCCCTAAACATTTAAGACACCAATCATGGGTGTCAGTGTCGGAAATGGTACCGCCACACTTAGTACATTTTTTAAAACCACTAGTTGGTTTTTCCATGTTTTAGGAATATGAGGCCTAGTGCCCAAAATGGAGCCTAGCACCAAAAGAGAAACATTTCTGAAGAGAAACAGTTTAAAGCATAAGGGTTGTTGTTGTTTTTTTTTTAAGAAAAGAAAAGAACCGGCGGTACTGGTAAGCGTCGTACGGCAGGCAAACGCGACCACAAGAAAACAAATTTAAAGACGGAATTTACTGCGGTGACAGGGAATAGATCCTGTTGGCTCCGCGGAAAATGAAGAACTGAAGAGGGACAGTTGGAAACGTGGGAAGGCAGCTCGCATGTGCTGAGGGATGCTCCCAAAAGCGTTCCTATTGAACGCTGGGGGGCGTTCCCGCGCAGGCTCCGTCGATACTGATGATACTCATATGTGAAGACTACATTCCTGCTTGTTCCTGGAGATGGATGTTACCAGTGATGATCACAGGGATCTGTCGTTGGTCTGATTCTTTTTAACATTTTTGTAAGCGATATTGCAGAAGGGCTATTGGGTAAGGTTTGCCTCTTTGTGGATGATACCAAAATCTGCAATAGAGTAGATTCCCAGGAAGGTGTAGATAACATAAGGAGGGATTTAACGAAGCTTGAAGAATGGTTGAGAATCTGGCAGCTGAGATTTAATGCTAAAAAATGCAGGGTCATGCATGTGGGCTGCAAAAATCCAAGGAAATGGTACAGTATATGGGGCAAAGTGCTTTGGTCTATGAAAGAAGAGCGGGACCTGGGCATAAATATTTCTGATGATCTTAAGGTGATTAAACAAGTAGAAAAGGTGACAGTGAAAGCCAGAAGAATGCTTGGTTGCATAGGGAGAGGAATGGCCAGCAGGAAAAAGGAGATGATAGTGCCTCTGTATGAGTTTTTGGTGAGACTTAATTTAGAGTATTGGGTGAAATTCTGGAGACCACACCTTCAAAATGATATAAACAGAATGGAGTTAGTGTAGAGGTTGACTACCAAAATGGTATACTTTGGAAGAAAGACGGGAGAGGGGAGATATGATAAGTGACATTTAAATACCTCTGCGGCATAAATGCATAGGAGGAGAGTGTCTTTCAACTGAAAGAAAGCTCTGCAACAAGGGGACATAGGATGAAGGTGAAAGGAGATAGATTAAGGAGTAATTTGTGGAAATATTTCTTTATGGAAAGAGTGATAGATGCATGGAACAGTCTCCCAATGGAGGTAGTAGAGACAAAAACTGTACCTGAATTCAAGAAAGCATTGGACAAACACAGAGGATCTCTAAAGGAAAAAGGACTGTAGAGCTTAGTGGTTTGTATGGAAGGGCAGACTGGATAGGGCCATATGGTCTTTATCTGCCATCATGTTTCTATTTCTATGTGGGTATTTAACTTTATAAAATAGAGCATTAGTATGAAAGTGTACACTTACATTAACGCAGACTCACATACACCAACCTTCACTTACTTTTTGCAATTACACATGTAAATTAAAGAATTTTATAATTTATAACACGTAATTGCTTCCACTGCCCATGTTCTGCCAAAATTCCACCCATGTGTATGTCCCATAGGAAAAGACGCACAATGAAAACACCACACATACTTTCATGCTAGTCTGTAACATAGTAGATGATGGCAGATAAAGACCATTATGCTTCTTCTAGTCTGCCCAGTAAGGTGGCTAGAGTGGTTGTAACTGCCGCTCTGTGCAGGTCACCCCCCTCTATGCCCGTGTTTAGGGTTGTACTTATTCTGTGCAGTCAGCTGCACTCTGTTTATTGAAGTATTTTATAAGGGATCATTTATGTGCTTCAATGACTAAAATAGTCGAATTTACCTAGATTGTCCGTGCATAAATCTAGGCGGTTCCTTATAAAATGATCTTTTAAGTGCTTACCTTGGCAATTAGTGTGTGCTAATATGGTACCACAGTAACTATTAAAGCACTTAGAAGCCATATAAAACATTTTGCACAGCTTAATAAGTAGGCCCCTTTGTTTGCTTTAAGTGATTTGTTATATTTTTAATATTGCAATGTATTGATTTTACTGTCTTTATTGTTTTGTTGTAGTGTTGTTAACTACTTTGTACTGTTGAATCTAAAAGGAGGAATAAAATATTGTATTACATTCAGTCTCTAATTGCTTTTTAAATGGAAAATGAGCCAATAATTAAAATAAACTTAAAATATTGAATGGATTTTCAGCGGTGGTGACTTCAAAATGGCACCATTTGACCCCTAATGGTAGTACTGTGAAACCACCCCTAGGGGTCGACTGGTGCTGTTTTGATGCTAGCACCCTAGGGGATAGGAGAGACTGGAGTTCACTCGTGTGTCCCCTGTTAGAGACCAGGAATAGACTTTGCAGTTTTTGGAAGGGGTTAACAGGGTCTATTTCAGGGGCATGGGGGAACTGTATTGGAAGGCCAGATTTTGGGGGAGTGCCTTGTATCGGCAGTCCCATTCTGTCTGGGAGACTAGTTGTGAAGGTGGGGACTGTGACCCGGGGATAGTGTTTCTTGGGGTTAAATGGAGGGGATGCATGTGATCATAGGAAAACAGTTGGCCCCTTTGAAAAGCTCCCACGGAGTTAAAATAACACCAGCTCAAAGCTGACATTTCTTTTTCCCTGGAATAATTCAGCTGGTGAAGCTGTGTTTTTTTTTATTTTCATAATAATGAGGGTTTTTTTACATGTATTAGCATGATTTGCATCTCATTGTAGCTTGGATTGCGGTAAACTTGGATATCCTTTTTTCGATCTAGACACCCTATGCAAATTTAAGCCAATTGTATCCTGTTCAATTCCCACAGTGACTATTGTTCTTTTTGGGCTGTTTAAGTATAGTTTTTGGCACCTTAATATGAAGTGAATGCAGGGAGGCACAAGGCAGGTCAATTATTCAGAATGAAGGAAAAGAAGTGATGCCTGCATTGTTATGACAGCTTTAGCGAAGGTACAGCTTGACATCTCTGTACAAGGACATTGTTATGAATATCTGGCAAGTAGATGTTTTACCTGAATGGAATGAGTTTGGACATCACAAAAGCTATGCAGATCCATCAAGTTCTTTTTGAGTGTTTTAGGCCTTGGTTCTCATCTGAATGCATAAATTGTCCATCATTCTGTTGAGATTAAGTGTTTTTGTTAAACCAACATGACTTGACAAAAGCATACAAATGAAAGCCTTAGTGATCTTTTAGTCAAATTATAGTAGCTGAAGGTTAAACATTTGAAAGAATTACATTTTTTCTCTTTATGTATAAGGGTCTAAGAAGTTTTTATCATTCAGAAGTGTCTTACATAATGAAGGAAAAAGAGACTAGAAATATATTACTTGAGCTTATGAGTGTAGACAATAATTCAGGATTGTAAGTAGGTACAGCCCTAAGTGATAAAACAAGTTTTGAAGGTAAAAATACAGATTTTTTAATTTTTTTAAAGTTTAGTAGGTAAGTTAGGGACTACTTTTCAAAAGCATCTAGCCACCCTACTTTTGAAGTTAGACAAGTAGATTAAAACCTTTGAAAATGTATGGTCACTTAAAATATGAGCACAGTTGGAGATTTAAGAGGTTAGAGGAAGATTTCAAGCCCTTTTTACTAAAGCTCAATAGCTGGTTAACGAACATTTTACTATATGGCAACAGGACATCAAGAACACTTAATTCATGAGCAGGTCAACAGCCGCGTGCTAAAATGCTCGTTCGCCAATGATTGTGGGATGGGGTGTGCAATGGGTAGAGCACATGCATGGAAAGTGCATTTCCATGAGAGCCGGGGCTATGCTCAACGACAACATGGCTCTTAATGTGGGTAGACCTAAAGACTTCTTGGTGACAGTCGCTAAGTTCACCCCCCTTAGTGGAACTCACACTTTAGTTGCCAAGAACATAGTGGTCACACCCCTGACAGCTATCACAGAGGCTTTCCAAATAGAACAAATGTGTTTTGCATGTTATTTGCTAATCCTTAGTGGGCATTAGCAAAAGAAGCCTTTAATTAGCTAAGTTCAAGTTTCTTCAAATAGCTGGTCTGAGTTTCTTCACATTTGTTTTCCTCCCATTCTCCACAGTGCCAGTCTCCAAAATTGCAGGCCTTTAGCCCATTGTTCATCCCAGACCTTATCCACAGCAACCTAATCTATTAAAAAAAAACATCGTCTGAAGATTGGCTTCAGGCCTTAAATCAAAATTTCTAGAGACTCCCTACCTCAAACATTACATTGAGGTCTTCTAAGACACCCTCGCCCACATTCAACACATACACACCTTATCCTTTATTTTTGGAGATCTCCATAAAAGATCCATGACAGAGGGGAAGTTTTGCACATACCCCCCTCCCCCCACCCCCACCCTCACCCTCACCCTTTCCTTGTTGATGAGCATGGACAGGGAAAGAGTTTGAGTGCCAGGCATTGGGGCCATTATTTTGGTGAACAAGAATGTTTTTTTTTTCTTCAAAGAATCTGCCTACCATAAAGAAATTAGGTGGATAAATTCTAGGGACAAAATTTCAGTAAGATGCTCTATGTCTGATAGATTAGGTTGAGATAGTTTTCAGCCATAATCTAGGTGGCTAGATTGTGGATAGAATTTACCTTAAAGCTAACCTGCTAAATATAGTAACCTATTCTGGCCATTTAGTGGTGTTTTGACAATTTCCCCCTTGGTAATTATTTTTTCCTTATCCACATCCAGTGTCATACCACAACCATTTCTTCCAGCATCCCCTCCACTCCCCCACACATTTTTTTTTTTGTTCTAAGATTTCTGAAGGGTGCAAAACAATCTAGCATCCTAAATGATTCTGGGGTGGCAGGTTCTAATTGTGTTTGTGTTATCTGTGGAGACCGGACTCCCTTTGTTAATTGGCATGCTGAGATCATTTTGAATGGTTGATGTAACTCAGTGGTCCACTGAACAAGAAGCTCTGCTGTTTTCACAGTTTGATAATTAATGCATCATTGCACACAATTCCATTCAAATATGTGCATTTGTATGTCCTGTTTACTTAATTGAACAGCTGCAATTACTGTTACATACAAGTGAATGCAAATTTGAAAAGAAAAATGGTAATCATTTTATTTAGGAATTGGATACTGTTACAACAGAGCAATGGTTACTTTACAAACAAATGCACCATTATAATCAAAACTGAATTAAACATTCTATGATATAACATTTATTGTATGTTTTTAAAATGTGCAATATATATAGATGTATTTGAAAGACATGCAAAATATATTTCAGTTCTAAAGAATGCAATGGGCTCAATTTTTAGAAAGTGTGTTCACCATATTTATTTATTTAACATTTCTTATATAACACCTTTCATGATATCAAGGTGGTTTATATTGAATAAACTGAAATTACATTGAACAGGGCATTATAACTTGGAGATAACTATTTTACAGGGAACATGGCTTGCCCAAGACCACAAGGAGCACCTGGGGGACTAGAAACCCCAGTCCTTCTGGCCCAAGGTTGCTGTCCTCTAGTGGGATTTGAGCCCCTGACCTTCTGGCATGAGGTAACTTGCCCCAATTACTAGGCCACTCCTCCCATATGAAGTTAAGGGCCGGCAATGGTGCTTAACTTAATACACATATTCAGTACCACTATCCATGTAAGTAGAGGGGCTAAATATATGCAGTAAATGGGGACCACTCTGTCACTATGTGAGTAGATTTAAGCTTGCTAATGAAGAGATCTAAATCAATCTGAATAACTTACTCATTCAATTGGGGTATGAGGGAATAATATATCGCTGCTAAGCAGATAAGAGCTGTATTTCAACATCTGCTCCTCTTCAACCCAGCACCTTAGGATCCAAATAAAATCTGGCCATTTAGTAGCCGGATACTTTTTAGCATTATCCATATAAGTGAGTTGTGTGCTTGCCACCTGCCCGTGCATACTCTTTCAATATTGGGCTCAGTGTCTTTTAAGTAAGACCAGAATTAATTTGTTATTCATAAAAGGTCTATTTACTGATCTGTGCTAAGGTTTTGCACCTTATGTATTTAACAGCTAAAGTTAAGGCATGTTAAGTGCAAAGTCTCTGAATGAACTGTTGGGGTCATGCCTCAAACCTTGAGAAAGGGAATCATGCAATTAATGCAGAGCAGTAATCACAACTATGATGACATTGGTTTTTATTGTGATGATGTTTTTATAATTTGTAAGCAACTCTGGGTGACATTGTGAAGTTGGGAGAATGCAGATAAATTAAATGAACAAATAGATAAGCAAATACATGCATACATACAAACTGTGCATTAATGGCACGATTGAATATAGAATGCAATTCATTAGACCTCTGAAGGTGTAGCTAACGACACCAGGTTATTAGTTAATGTGTGATACAGGCCTCAGTGTTAACTTTAAAGTATAATCTCCACACATTCCCCAACCATACTATGCACCCAATCTTGCCTTGGAAATTGGGGTATGAGGGAATTCTGCATTAGGAGTGTATTAGTGCATCTAGCATGCACTAACAGTTAACGTTCTGTGCTGTTAATTCGGCACCATGCCATTAGTGCATGTTAGAAGCTGTGTTAAATGCTTAGGAGCATGTTTACTAAAGCACACTAACTGTTAGCATGGCATTTGCCCATGCTAATACCACCATGTGAGCTCGGAAGAAAGGCCTGGCAATCTACTTTTGGTCATACTGCCCAGAAAACCCAGAGGCTGCTGGGCCATCAGGCGTCAGCTTTGACTCAAAGGCACACATTGCATTTTTGGAATTGGTTAGCATGCGATCGGATGGGGATTGGACAGATTTGAATAAAATCTTGCATATCGATGGCACATCGCAGTTAGCTTGTGTGTTTTGGATGTGTGCTAAATGTGAATGTTACTATGGGTGCACTTAACATCACCTCAGAGGGTAGCATTAAGTGCACCTGTGTGCTGCTTCACGTGGAGCTGTGCATTAGCACAGCGCTATCAGTGGGGGAGACAGATGCACATGCCCCCTCAAAATTAGCACTGGCTTCCACACTAATTTGGCAGCACAATTGCATGGTATAACATGCCTGTTAGTAAACATGTCTCTTAATGCAGCTTAGTAAATATAACTCAAAATTGCTAATTACTGCATTTCCAGTAGATAAAAATCAGCGCCAACTATACTAATTTAAGGGTTGCTACTGGTGCATAAATTAATATATGTATTCAGAACAACTACTGTATATATATAAGCAGTGGCACTAAATTTATGCATATTGGAGTCACCATGCTAGCAGTATCCATTTAAAGGGATGTTTTAGAAAAATACATAGAAGTTGGAATTCAGATGTGAAAGCCATCATGTTTAGAATTCTGATGTTATTTTAGAAATGGCTCTGATAAACACGGAGCTATTTCTAAAATACATTTTCACGTGCAGTGGGAGGAGCCGTTTTACAAATCTGAAAATGGACAGAGGAACCCCAGCAGATTACATGTGTTTCCCAGACATTTTGGAAACCTAGACATGTAGATGCCGCTTATCGACTACAGAGGACTCTATCTCCAAATTATTAATCTCTCTTGTAAAGGGATGGCCAAAGGGGGCATTTTTGAAATAACATAAAAACATCATCACAAAACCCTGTGCCAGGGAACAGGTTTAAATTCAGATGTGGGCAATTTTGGACATACATGTGCATCTCGTATACTAAATGGAAGATACGGATGAGATCCAAGATGGCACTTCCGGATGCCTGCGGGTGAGACGCACATGAGAGTTGTTCTGCTGTCTGCATGTTTCGAGGCTTCCTTTCCCCTAGCCATGGGGAAAAGGAAAGGGAAGGGAAGGGGAGATCGGCTCTCTCGGATGACGTGCCTCCTTTTTAGGTTTGCGGCAGGCAAAGTTGGATGCCTCTGCTGTGCTACCTGCATCTCAAGTCTCAACCCCCTCTCAGAAAGCTATGAGGGGGTTTCTGTGAGCCTTGTGATGCAGGCGCCACCTCCAAACCCTGTGAGCCTGTCCTCAGTCAGCGTTTTGGAGCTTCTGCGGTCCGAAGATGTAAACTCGGGGGCTTCACCTGGAGGTGTGCTGGCAGCTGCTTTGCCTCCCTGCAAGGGAAGAGTAGATGGTGGAGGAACTGCAGCCCTGGTGAGATCTGTGGAGTCCATTGTGGCCGCGGGGTAAGCCGGCATTCCATGGAATTGTGGGAGAGAGATATAAAGACCTAAGGCGGTGACGCTGGAGTCTCTGTGGACTGTGATACAGGTCTTCAATGCTTCCCTTCAAACTTTATCAACTCAAGTTCTTGGTGATATAAAAGTGGTTTCCTAGGCTGTTTTAGACCACTCTAAGGTAATAGAGGATTTGTCTGGGAGAATGGGTATTGTGGAATCTATGGTGGCCAGTCAACAGGCCGTGATTGATATGGTGATGAGGGACAGCACTCTTTCAGAATATCTGTATACATATTTTTCCTGATATATCTCGGCACACTCAGAAACGGTGACGAGGGCTCCTGGTCTTACGGACCAGGACCCCCTCTCTGGGGCTGAAGTTTGTCCTTAGATTTCTTTGTGTTTGTGTGGTATCCTATGATGATAAGATTTCTATCTTTTTTGATTCTAAAATGTTGGCTGATTTTCTTGTGACTAGGGAAGGTATGGAGCCTCTGTCTCCTTTCGCACAGCCGCCATAGTTAGGGCATTGGGGAGGTTGACTAGGTGAGGTGTCTTTTGTTATTTTTTATTCCTGCTTTCTTTTTTTTCCTTAAACTTGGATTCTCGGTTCCTGTTACTTGTGGGCTGTTATTAGATGATTTTTTCTTTCTCTGTTATTGATGGGGGAATATATTCTTTTTGCTAAGTTTGTCTTTCTTTCACATTTGATTGTGAATTGTAAAATTGTAAAATTGCATAAATAAAAAAAAATGGAAGATACTTACTGTAGGTAGATTTTTGCCCTGCCCAGTCCATATCCCAAAGCACCTGCAGAACGAGTTCTGGACAAACGTTTATAGATAGAGGTACCCAAAGCAAACGTGTAAATCATTGCATTTCCAAAATTACGTTTTATACATGGATGTGACTTGCATTTCCTTTGGCATTCACATCCAACTTTAAAATGTAAATAAGTCTTTTAACTGCATAAATTATCTGCATAATGGCTTAATATTGCCACTATCTGAATAATTTTAAAGCCTGCCCTTGCTCTGCCCCAAACCCTCACTAAAATTATATAGATAAAGGCACATTTTACAAAGGATATCCAAGTGCAATCTGGGACGTCAAAGCCAGAACATCTGAAAAAAAAAGCAAGCACGTGCAAATTTAGACACAATTCCAGAAATGTGGACATACCCAATATGGATGTCTATGGGGACTTCTATATAGATATCCCCAGATAGCATTTCAGAACAGGGGCAAAATGGTCAAATGTTTAATTGTGGGTTAGGAGCAGTGTGGACCTTTGTGATCTTAAACTAGTCACTTACTTCTCCATCTTCTCTACACCCTTTGGATGTTTTAAGGCCACAACAAGCACTTTCCTGATGCCTATTCATGCCTGGAGCAGGGCTAAATGTGAACGTAATTGCACATGTCCCTGAAATCAAAGGGGATGTCTAAGTTCATTGCATCTCCACATATATGCCTTTACCACGCCCCTGTCTACTTGGATATCCATTATTTTCAACCCAATGTCCATATAATTATTAAAAATACACAGATGAAAAGGTTATATGCTCACTAACCAGAGGGTGGCTACTAAAATGGTTAGTGGTCTTCATTATAAAGCATATGAGGACAGACTTAAGGATCTTACACCTTAGAGGAAAGGCGGGATAGAGGTGATATGATTGAGATGTTTAAATACCTCCGTGGCATAAATGTTCCGAGAGAGAGCCTGTTTCAATTGAAAGCAAGTTCTGCTACAAGGGGACATGGGATGAGGGTGAAGGGAGATAGATTCAGGAGTGATATGCGGAAATATTTCTTTACGGAAAGAGTAGTGGATCCGTGGAATAGTCTCCCAGTGGAGGTGGTAGAGATGAGGACAGTAACTGAATTCAAAAAAGCATGGGACAAACAGAGAGGATCTCTAAAGGTAAAAAGGGGACTGTTGTAGTTGTTGATATGGAAGGACAGACTAGATAGGCCATGTGGTCTTTTTCTGTCGTCATATTTCTATGTTTCTATGTATTTCAAATACATGATCAAAATAGGATAACGTATTCAATAAAATATTTCAAATATAGGATCAATGAATGCTAGGCCTTTAATTTTGCACAAATATACAGCTTTAATTAAAAAACAATGTGCAGGATATCTAATTTTATCTTGAATTTAGGCTGCAACTGGACTTTGTCATTTTAATTGTTCTGGGTTTCTTCAGGTAGTCAACTTTAAGAAGTCAGTGATCTTTTCATTTTTCAAATGCAATAGTTCTAGCCAATGACTGGAACTAGCTGAATAAAATTCATGTTTGTTTCAGGGTGGTTATGCTGCATACCGGTACGCACAGCCCGCTACAGCCACTGCTGCTGCCTACAGTGATAGGTAAGACCTACTGAACTTTTGCACTGATAAATCATTTTGAACATGATGCCGGAGGTGGTTCAGATGAGAACGTACCAGGTTAAATCTCATGTTTTATGGTGTGTAGAGTAAGGCTGTGTTGTCATCTCTTGAAGAGCTATGTAAAGATACATAATTGATTAATTGAATCTACAACATCAGTCAGACATCTAGTTTTTCAAACCTACTAATAATGGTCAACAGCCCTTGTAAAGAAAATGAATGCTTAATCACCCCAAAAGACTGCCATAATTAGAGCTCAGTAATAATTTTAAATCTAATTTTATTTGGTGAGTGTGTTATATTATATGCTAACTTCTAGAACAGTAGTATTCACTGAAAGTCCTCAAGGGCCGTAACTGGGTCAGGTTTTCAGGATATCCCTAATTAATATACATGAGAGAGATTTGAACACATGATACCTCTACTATATGTAAATCAATTGCATGCATAGCCATTAGTGATAGCCTCAAAATCCAATCCATTTGCAGCTCTCAAGGACTGAACGTGAATACCATTGTTCTGTAGGTTGCAGCAACTTTCAAAAACTGGTGAAGGGAAACAAGATTTTTTCTAATAATATTGAAACTGAAAAAAAGAAGAGTTTATTTGAAGTTAGATTTAACCTGTGGCCCACAGTTGAGGTCTATTCACTGCACACATTTACAGCTGTAATATGCTTATGTCATAGACTACAGTAGATCTGAGTATTACATAGATTCAATGGAAGAGTATGTTCTCACTTTGCTACACATTTTCAGTAGTTCCTTATGCATCAAAGATGATTTTTTTTCACATGAAATGGGATAAAACTCTTCAGTGAACAGGAACCTTAAAGTAGCAGTATATGTTGGCTGACATTTTCTACTTTAAACAAACTGCAAAATGAAATGAACTTTGTGTGTCAAATGTCCATTTATAGGGCTGGCCAATCTTTGACAATGTCTTGACTTTATCAACTTCGGGGGAGCTAGTGATAGCTTGCCACGACAGCTCCTAATTAATTCATGGCACAGTGATTTTCTGAACCATATAACATGATTGTAGTGTACCTTTGATAGAAATAGAAACTGGAATAGTGGTGTAAAAGCCAGTGGTTTGATTCTTAGCTTAGGGTCCTGTTCTATGGGACATAGGTTTAAAAGAACTGCTGAAGTACGCCACAGTTTTTCTTATCGGACTCCTTTGTCTCGGGTGATCCTTGATTTCATTTGATTTATAGTCTTAATATTCCATTCTTTAGAAAGCATCATAGTGGATTTCAATGAAAAATATACTGAATACTCAAAAATAATAAAACACATTACACTGACTTACTAATGACTAATAATGTAACTCAGGGCAGACAGAGAATAGATCAAACTTTTCTTATCAGAGCCCATTGGAATAAATTACTTTCTACTGTGGCGGTAATTAATGGATGGTTTAGAGAGCATAAACTGGGAGTCTACCTAGCACCCCAAATTTTAGAGGGTTCCATAATGCTTAAAACATTGAATATTTATATCAGACCCAATATCAGCCATTTTTAAAACACCTGGCTGCTGCGGGGAAAAGCGAAACCAATAGTGCCGGAATACGGGTAATATCTGGTTTCAGTGAAGACTGGCACAGAGATCCAGACAGGGGCAATATTCAGCCTTTGTCTGGATAGTCAAACTGCATAATGTTAGGACAACTATTGATATGGCTCAACTTTATGCTGTTACTTACCTGTTTAGTGGACTGAAAATCGCTGCTAACCAAATAAGTGCCTGGACCGCCCTTGCCCCATACATGGACCAACCATAGCATTAGTGTTACTGAATATCTGCCTCAGCAGAGTCTATCCAGTTAGCAAAGCCTGATAACTGGATAAATCCCTTTGAATATCGGGCTCATTGTACCACTGCAGTTTCATAGATAAAGGAAATTGAAACTGAAATTTCAAAAATGACTGACTTGAATATAGGCAAATCACATCTGTTGATGCAATCATCTTAATGACAATTTAGATAGAGGAAAAAGACCTTAGAATGAGCCCCTCTTTTTGAAACGTTTAATCATGGAATGGACTTCAAAGGGCTTTCTGGTGGTTACTAGACCTGCTCCTCATGAGTCCAGAATAAAACCCCAGTCACCTTTAGTGGAACCAGCTATTATCCTTTATATAACTTTTTTCTTTATTTTCTCTTCAATAATACATGAATACACCCTTTTAACCTGAACTTAGATGAGGCCTGTGTTTCACAATCTTGCTGCATCAGAAGTGTGTTTTAATCTGCTACATATAGGGTGTAACTCAAGCTGCATTTAAAACTCCCAAAGGCATATGTGGTTGGCAAGATCTATTACTGAAACGTGGAGCTAAACTAAAGGTAATTGGGGTGGTGTTATTGACCCATGGGAGGTGTTATTGACCCATGAGGAGCAGTCCTAATAACCACTTGAAATCCCTAGAGCTGATAGAAATGGCTACACCTGCTTTTTGCAAGCATGCGCATAAATTATTGTATTCTATAATTTATGCGCAAACTTGTTCACCTCACTCAGACTCCACCTATGTGCATACTCACAGTGAAAGTACAAGCGATGAAAACAATGCATGCACTTTAATGCTGGATGGTATTTTATAAGAGGTCATTTATGCATGTAAGTGGACACATGTAGTAGACCCTTTAATGACTAAATTATGGCCATTTGTGTGCACTGTTGGCACCACATTCTAAAATTACCCACACAATGACTGAAGTGCAGTAAGCTTTTGCACTTACCATATTTTTTTGAGTAAAAACACGATGGGGTAGGGAATGTGCAGAGAGTAGACACTTTCAGTGTTTCAATTAGCATGGGTACACGTGGAGTGTGATTCCATAACATGCAAGCCCAGCCTGCGGACAATTCTAAATAAAAATGGGCCCCCTTTGAACCTAATTCTGTATCCATAGGTCTGGATGTGCCCACAGGTCCGAAATCATGGAGATAGACGTGCTCAGCGTGCATGTGCAAACGCTGTTCAGCCGTCCCCATGCCTCGGTCGCAGGATAACTTTTTGAACATCTCCACACCCACCATACTCTGAAACATTACACGTTTAGTTTCCTTCCAGTCTCCGCGATGTACTCACTGATGCCACGACCCTCAGTAAAAATGAGCATTTCCTAAGCTGCTTATTTATTTACATTCTCTTATATACTGCGCTATTCTGCATCAGTGCGGTTTACATTGAACAAACTGAAATTACATTGAACAGGGCATTATAACTTGGAGATAACTATTTTACAGGGAACATGGGCTATGGAGGGTTAAGTGGCTTGCCCAAGACCACAAGGAGCACCTGTGGGACTAAAAACTCCAGTCCTTCCGGCCCAAGGTTGCTGTCCTTTAGTGGGATTTGAACCCCCGACCTTCCAGCCTGAAGTACCTTGCCCCAACCACTAGGCCACTCCTCCACTCGGGTCACAGAAAGTAGTTTGTTGATACACACTAGATATAAATACCAATGAGAAATGTCAGCTGCTGCAAACTAAACCATTCACCAGTCCCCCTCATGTCCTGTAAAGTGCTAGGTAAGCCCAGTGCACCCCAATATGGTTTACCAGAATGTAAATGTGAACATGTATGTCAGGATGTACCTTGCATCAAATGGCACATGGCATTTGGAACCAGCCCCAGTGATTCCTGCCCTGGTAATCTCTACAAACATGCCTTAAACTGCTAAGGATGGACTCTCACCAAGTGCACAAAACCCCAAACTAATATTGCAGGTCCTCAAAGGATGCATAATATTGCTGAGCAACAAATTTAAGTGCACTCATTCTGCTGCTCTGCACTACCATTCCCCTCTTATCTTCTCCCTACACTCCTCCCTGTAAACTCCGCTCTTCTGTCAAGATTGCTTCTATCTGTGCCCTTCTCTTCTACTGCCAAATCCAGATGTCGCTCCTTTCACCTTGCTGCTCCTTGTGCCTGGAACAAACTACCTGAGTCAGTATGTCAGTCTTCGTCCCTGGCCCCTCCCAAATCCAGGCTGAGCGCTCACCTTATCGATGCCACTACTGGATCTGATCTACCTAAGCTCCCTTGTGTTTCCTGAGCATTTCTCCTGGATGTATTCTATCCAGAGTTGCTATGTTGTCTGTTGCGACTAGATTGTAAGCTCCGTTGACAGGGAGGATGTTTTACATGTGTCTGTGCAGCGTTGCGTACGCCTTGTAGTGCTATACAACTGATCAGTAGTAGTTGTAGTAGGGCCTTCTGGCTAAGGCATCTGAGGCCCATCTATTTGGTTAATAGCATATCTCACAGCAACTACACCTGTCTCATCATGGCATATAACTATATGTGGGGCAACCCTGCCTGCCTTACCACAGCCAGCTTTCTGGCACTGCTCCTCTGGTCAGGGCTGTGTGGGCATGGGTGGGGGGATCCCTGTGCTATCACACCACGTAGCCAGACTCCAGATTTATCACAACTCTCTCAGCTCTCATTGATCCTGGCCTAGGTAGGGATGTAGACTGAATGGGACAATCCAGGGAATGTTGGCACTACATCAGTCGTGTCTCCCAGTGCCAGGCATAGCGGATGTATGGCTGCTCTATCACACTGCCAACAATATCTGATCTTATTAGATGTGTATTTTACCCTATGTAAAATGATCCAGAAGGAATCAGCATAGGTTCCCTATGGCTCAATGTCAAAAAATATCCCTGTCAATAATAGGGACCCTCAGAATAAGGGATTCATCAGTGCAAACAACACTAATACATGCATTAGTGTTGTTTTCACTCTTAAGTGCCCTTATTCTGAGGGTCCCTTAGCATTAACAGGGATATCTTTTGACATTTAGCTAATGTGAACCCTCTCTAGGTTTGACTGCCCAATCACACTGGCATCTGGTGACGCTGTGGTCATCCATACGGTCCAGGTAATGGCCAGGCTTTCATGTCCCCACTGAACTGCAGATGAGCACACCAAATCTCCCCCCCCCCCCCCCGTGCACCTCTAAAACCACACACACACACACACACACACACCCTTCTTTTCTGTCATAAAAACATGATTCTGCCAAAAAGATACCCTAAACCTATACATAACAGCTATGACATAACAATCACATGGGATATCAGGACTACAAATGTGATCTCCGTTTCTCACCTAAAAAGGAATGCTTTCCCTGCTCTCATCCATACTATCCCTGCATCAGCAGTCCCATTTTTCTGAAGATAGGTATTGTTAGGGTCCCATCGATCGGCTCCTTTAGCACAAACAGCACATTAGTGCATAGCCTGAATAAGCACTATTGCTTTTCTTAATATTTCTGTAAAGATGTTTATTAATGTGTTTGTACCTTACAACATTCCCTCACCTTTGCTCCCTGTACCTTAAGACAGCATCTTGTGTTTCTTCCAGACTGCAGTCACACCAGTTCATGACATACTTGTCACAACCATTCTTCAATACAGGCCATGTTTCAGAGAAGAACAGATTTTTTTTTAAAGTTTCTAGCCTTATACCACGTTTCAGCAGGAATAACGTGGACGTTTCCAGGAAACACTTAATACATACATGGGCCTTTCCTAAATATTCTTTCTATGTCTCCATGGCTGACCATGCCCTTATTCTGCCCTCTCCTGCCCGAGATCCATGTGCTAGCACTGTGGACATGCGTGTCAGCAGTGTTTCCAAATACAGTCTGGGATGTTTTCAGCATATAAACCTCCCCACCGCATGTACAAACCCCTTATTCATGTTCTAGAATGACCCCCCATAATGTCATCTCAATAGGTGATGATAACTACACCCATAGTACTTCTGAATGACCTTAATGTTACCTACTGAGGTGATGTTAAGTGTACCCAAGCTAACTGCAACACTGAGAGCACAAGGTATCATGTGCTAACTGCACTTTGCAATGTACACCCACTCTCCACTCATAGCCTGCCCCTTCCCCACCCCATCATGCAATGAGCAAGTAACATGGGAATTAGTGTGTGGTAACTGTCATGCCAGTATATTAACATTTACTGTGCACTAGAAAGTGCATTAACCACTTAGCATACTTTAACAAAATGGCCCCTTAGTTCCAAGTCCTTATACCTATGAAGGCACATTTTACAATGGGACTTCCAAGTGCAATCTGGGACGTCAATGCTAGAACACCTGAAACAAAAAGCAGGTGCATGCAAGTTCAGGCACAATTTCTGAAACGTGAGCATGCCCGATATGAACATCTTTAAAGACCTCTACATAGATGTCCCTAGAATAGCACCTCAGAACATAGACATCTAATAGCATAATGGTTAAGATAATAGGAGAGGAGCAGGGTGGCCAGGGTTCAAAGCCTGTTGTGGGTCTTTGTGATCTTGGACTAGTTGCTTAATTCTCCAACTTTTTAACAAAGTGGGCTCTTTCCTGATGCCTTTTCATGCTTGCAGCAGATCTAAACATGGATGTGCCTGCAGACGTCCCTTTTGTTCTTGAAATCAAACAGGGATGTGTAAATCCATTGTACCTCCCCAGACACACCTCCTCCACACACCCTTGCCTACTTGGCTGTTCCTGCACCAGAGATGTCTATAAACATCATTTTTGGAATGGCTTTCGAAACGTCGCTGTGATTTTAACATCCACAAGTACGTCTTCAGATGTCCTAAATCATGACTAAGCTTTTAAAATGTCCCCGTTAACTAACTTTACTGGTAGAGCCTTCAGTAAAACTTCCTCCTGAGAACTTAAGGACCTCAAGGGTACATAAGTATATAGTTTCTCCAGCAAGTATTGCAGACCTGAAAGGGATTATTTATTTATCATTTCTTATGCACTGCCTTTCATGATATCAAGATGATTTACATTGAACACACTGAAATTACATTGAACAAGGCATTATAACTTGGAGATAACTATTTTATAGGGAACATGGGCTATGGAGGGTTAAGTGGCTTGCCTGAGACCACAAGAAGCACCTGTGGGACTAGAAACCCCAGTCCTTCTGGCCCAAGGTTGCTGTCCTCTAGTGGGATTTGAACCCCTGACCTTCTGGCCTGAAGGACCTTGCCCCAACCACTAGGCCACTCCTCCACTCCACACCATATGCATAGCCCAAACATTTCTGGTCTGTTTTTTTATTTTTCTAAACTTTTCCCAATTTTGGAATATTTGGGGGGTATTTTTTAGTTCATTTCATATATTTATTTTTAACGTGCACATTTTATGTGTGTTAGCACTCTCCAATGCATAAAGTTGATTATATATGTTTTGATTCATAGGTTTTCACATGCACAATTAATTTTATGGCATTAAAATTGTTTTCTCCTAAACAAACTGAATGATTACTAATGAATGCACATCCCTAAGAATCATATAAAGCTTTGAAAACCAGATATTCCAACTTAAACAAAACTCTTCCCAGCTCCCACAATGCACAACCAATGCAACTTTTACAAAAGAGGAAAGACCAACCACAACCAACTAGTAACTTCACTGATTGATTTTGTATTAATTGCAAATGCCTTGTACCATTTTTAGGTAAGCCAATACACAAAGCAATCCAAATGTGATAGCATCAATGCACTCCATTAACCAAGTGATCAACTAGGAATAAAGAGAATAATTTTCTCGGATGCACAAATTACTACAGGTCTACAAAGCTGTCAACAAATCTATATCTCTATTTTAATTTACATCATAATTAAAACAAATTTAAATGTATCAGTTCCTACATCAAAATGTTGACTTCATATTACTCAATCAAGATTGTTGCTGAGAATTAGGTGTCTAAAGTGAATATTCAACCTTGTTCCTGTCAGCTTACAATAACAAATTTAAATGTATCAGTTCCTACATCAAAATGTTGAATTCATATTATTATTCTCATTCAATCAAGATTGGTGCTGAGTATTAGTTGTCCAAAGTGAATCTTCAGCCTTGTTCTCGCCAGCTTACAATAACATTCGGGATCTAGCCACACACCTCTCCCCCCGTGCCCGAGATTTTGATAATAAACTCAACAATCATGATGAGCCCAATATTCCTTCCAGAAAGAAACACATGCTTGTACATCCAGCTTTTAAATATTAAACTTTGTGACCCTTTTACTAAAAGTTTCAACTTGAATTAATGAAAGTTAATGTGTGTTAGGTGCCCACTGCTCTTTTATTTCTATGGGTATAATGGCGCCTAATTCATGTTAACCTTATTAATGTACATTAACCTTTAGTAAAAGGGCACCTTTATTTTATATAAACCGAATGAAGACAATTTTCAAAGCCATCTATTACCTGGGAAAATGGACTATTTGAAAATTGCCCATCCTGCTTGTGGGTAAAAGTACACATTGATTGGTTATTTGAGTTGGTATGGCTGCCAGGATTTATTGTTTTACTTTGTCTGCAAGAATTCTTGCTTGCCTTCAGTTGGCCCTGAATTTAACAATTATTATAAATCCACTGGGGCACAAAAAGATAGAAAAATGTGACAGGAAAAGAAAAGCATTCCAAAATACAACCTGAAGAAAAAGAATACTCACAGAAAAAAATACAAAAATAAATTCCTAAAAGGGAATTTAAGTTTTTCTAGTATTTTTTCAACGTTTCTAATTTGTGCGACTGCTTTTAGATTGATCACATTTTAATTAGATTGACTAAGGTGCCTAGCATGGAAAGGGCATTTTGTTTAATAAGAATATCATCTTTAAAATATAAAAAAAAGAATATCATCAATGATGTCAATTGTGTTAAATCTCATTTTTGCATGAGCATGTCTCTTTCATCCTTTGGTTCTGATAGACTAACTCCTCGGATTTTCTGAAGGTTAGAGGCCCACTTCTTACAAAGGTTTTACTATATGCAAATGAGCTCTATAGCAAATATTTGCAGAAATTTAACTAAAGTACATGGCTTGAATGAAAAAGAGTCACTTTACAAAAGTTTAGCTATCTTATTTGCAAATTCCAAGATGTGAAAGTGTAGTCAAGCACCTGCTTTCAACTGATTATAAATGAATTATTTTGCCAAATATTCTATTGCAGTAGTTCATTAATTCAAAAATAAAATACAATTTTGTGCATAGCAGAATAGGCACAAAATTTTACTTTTTGCAAAGTGGGAATTTTACAGATTTTTTTTTCAAAAGTATAATGTATGACAAAAATTCATAGGACACCGAAACATTGGTGTCTTTTTTTTCATGTTGGGGCATTTTGGCCATAATTTACTAAGCTGTGTTAGCTTCTTATCATAGGACCTAACACCCGCTAACAGTTGCCCTTACATTTAACGCACACTAATTCTCAGATTAACTCTCTAACATGGATGGGGTTCGGGAGTGTGCAATGAATATGCCTTACTGCGCATTAACGGTTAACAAGGCAGATAATGTCACTTTGAGAGGTGTAGCTAACTGTGTTTAATTATTTGCCATTTAGTTAGTAACTAGGGACCTTTGTGTGTTTTTCTCCAAAAAAACCCCCTTATAACTTAGGTCTCTTTGAAATGGAAATGGATTAGACACATACAACATAAAAACGAAAATGTCAACTTCTCTTTAATGGAAGACAAATGCCTTGTTTTCTATTTTTCTGTCAGTGGGAGATTATATTTAATTCCTAAATCACTTTGAAAAAATGGGGATTATTGTTAGGCAAGTTGATGTGGCTTACGTCTGCACACGTGATCACTGCCAGTGAAAAGCAATCCTCTTTTATTCAACCTTGGAAATGGTTTGGTTAGACAAGAGCAAAGGCATAAAACCCAAAACAAAAAAGAAATCAGCTAATATATACTGTTGCCTTAAACCTAATGCAGTAGGCACCACCTCCTGTGACTGATTTTTTTTTTATGTTTTTGCATTTTAAGAAATTAAAACTGAGGCATTTAAATCTGACTGATTTTACTTTTGTAAGAAAAAAAGGCTATTGTGGAATGACTGGCCACGTGCTGTGCATGCATATCTGGCTTAGAAAATGCTTATTCTGGTTATGAAGAGAAATGGAAATGTTTGATGACGTTAAGCAATTTGCATGTGTGGCTGAGGCATGCTGTTTCAGGTAAGCAAGCTACTTTATCTACGTATGATATCGGACACTGCTGCGGCTCCGCCTCGTCTTTACCCTTTAGCGAATATCGTGGTGCACTTATTCAATAAGGGGCCCTCTTACTAAAGTGTGCTAAGTGGTTAATGCATCTTTTAGCGCAAGGTAACTGTCAGCGTAGGACTGCTGGAACTGATACTGAGCTGGCAGACAGTTACCGTCAGGACCGTACCGAGCTGGAAATGCGCCCTGTGTGACTAATGAATCTGGTGTCCCCTTAGCCTCAGCTATGTGCCATATCTCACTCTTTTTGAGCTTCTTGGAAGCCTTATGAAATCGGTGCCCTTTTCGTACTTGCACCCTGTGCTGCTGCACTACTCGCGCAGCCCTATGTACGGCCCTGATTACCATGCACTAATTCCCAAGGTAACTACACATCATGCGATGGGGCGGGGAATGGGCGGGTTAGAAGCAGAGAGTGGTCATGCAGGACAATTGCAGTTAGCCTGGGGGTACGTATTGCTGACTGTCAATGCTGCAATTAACGTGGGTGTTCTTAATGTCACCCCAGAAGGTGTCATTAAGTGTACCTGCATCAAGGGTGAATGCTGCTGCTTTACATTAGGGTATGTTTCATGCCTCCAACGCTCACGCAACTGTTGCACTTACATGCGTTAATATTTACTCAGAATGTGCATTAAGTGTGAAAATTTAACACACCTTAGAAAAAGAGCCCTTTAGTTTCATTTCATTTTCACAAAAGTGTGGTGTTAGCTTCTTGCAATTATGATGATCTGGGTGGACTTTTTTGTTGTTGTTTTTTTCATTTTTATTTTTGTTTGTGTTTTCTCTGTTGTATTTTTGGCTGTTTTAATCTCAAATGTTTTTTGAAAAAGCACAGAATGAGAAGTGAAATACATGTTCTGCCACTTCCAAGTTTCATTTTGAATGGTATAGTTTGGGAGCAGTCTACTGTCATGTTTTGGTTTCCCTGGTTATAGTCATCATAGCTTTTAGAAGTCTTTGACATGCTTCTTATTATCAAATATGGAGATGTTTGTGACATCATCTGTACTGTTAAATTGGCTTTTTAAACAGAGCTGAGGCTATACTGTATATATTTATGCAAAGGAGTGATGGGATTCATTTAATAAAGATCTTATTTCTTTCTTGCTGATGAATTTACTTGCATCTGGACATTTTTCTATGTTGATGACAGTTAAACCACCTATTGGATCCTCCGGTGCAGACAAAAATGGCTGAGCAATGCATTTTTTAAAAAGTATTATTTTTACTTTAGAGCAGGGGTTCACAACCCAGTCCTCTGGACACATCTTGCCAGTTAGGTTTTCAGGCTAACCATATTCAATATTAATTTAAAATCATGTCCAGTGTTTAAATTGCTACGGTGACCACTACCACTCAAAGTTGCCCCCATAATATTTAAGAGAAACAATGATATCAGATTGACCATTTTAATTACTGGGCAACACACATAAAGCTCCACTAACATTGTTTGGGGAATTTTAAAATGCAACATTGAGAATAATACTGATTACATTCCCTGAACAGGAACTGGAGGTAACATATTTAAGTTCATGATGTCCTCTGCCAAAAGAATGTTTAGATAAAATTAACAGTAGGATAACACATCCAATATATATATTTTTAAGAAAAATAATGGAGTCTACCTTCTGATATGTTCTGCAAAGCCTCTCTATATATAAGATCTGCAATCATTTGAGGCTCTTGGGCTCTATACAGATTTCTTGTCTTCGATATTTGTTTTCTCTTTTAATGTAAACATTTCTACCTTTTTTGAATATGTGTCCTAAAATGAGTTTTAATAACATATTAGTGTTAATAACATCTGAAAGATCAGTAAATTTTCACTAGATGTATTTGCAAGGTGATCACTTAATACTGATGGTAACTGCTGAGCTAGAACTGTGTTGTTTTTATAGTTGACCTATGTTAAATATAATTTGTAACAAAATAACAAATAATGCTATAAAATGATACAAAGATTTTTCACAATAACACAAAAAGGCTTAACCAAAAAACAAACAAGCCTGTTCAAGGAATTTGATTGGGTGATGGGTAGTCTTTGTGAATGCGCATTTCTTTGGGGCGTGTTTACTATAATGCCACAGTGCTGAGCCCCAAAACTTAGCATGAGGGTGGCACCAGACCCACGTTAAATACCTGATATTTCCCCATGTGTTAATGCAGGTTCTGTGTCACTGCCACTTTCCCCATGGGTGCAATTAATGGCACCTACTGAAATGGTGCAATATTGACGGTTAGCGTGTGTTAAAGAGGTGCGTGCTAACCACAGTGCACATGCTCGGCCCCTGAACTTCCCAGCCACTGTTGCAACACGTGATAAGGAATTAGCATGGGATTCCTAGCATGACCACATATTGGGCATGTGGTAACGGTTACCACAGTGTATTTTGCTTGTGCTAAAACTCACTCGAACCATTGCCAAAATTTAGGCAACATGCCGCTTAATGACTTAATATATGTTAACCTACAGATTAATGTGTGCGTATTAAAACATTTTCATGCATGTTAAAAGTTTTGTATTAAAACAAATATGTGAAATGAACCAAAAAAAAAGCAGGAGAAAGTTCAAAAACTCTGAATACAAACCAACTATTTTTTGCCTGTGCACATCCCCACATCTCAGCTCCTGATTGGTCAGTGAACTTGGCTGATTTGATCTTTTCTAGTGAATAAATGCAAGGTGTGTGGGCCAAATGTTTTCCAAAATAATGCCTTTGGTCATATGGTAGGCACTATTTGAGTTACAAATCAAAGTGTGATGCATATCAACACAGAAAATCTCTTAGAAGTGAAACGACCCATCATACCACCTTCAAACAAAATCTGAAGACCCATCTTTTCTCCCTGGCCTTTGACCTTCCCTCCCCTTTTGTGTGACCTTCTTGCTTTCCTTATCCTTTTGTTTCTATCTAGGAATATGTATTCTCTCCCGTCTCGTCTTATCTCTCCTCCATCTTCTACTTTCCTGTCAAAGCATTGTAACTTCCTTTCTTATTTTCACTGGCCTCCGGCCTTGACTTTTCTCTGTTTTTTGGAAAATTGTACACCGCCTTGATTCCTGCAGAAAGACGGTTTTATCAAATTCAATAAACATAAACGTAACATAATAAATTGAGAACATGTCCATTGTTTCCTAGTATGGAACTAGAAAGCCAAGACACTTAAGGCACTGCCCAGTTATCAGTATTAATCAACTTAAATGTGGGGAATTCTCATAATAGCACTATGCAGAAAACACTTTTCAACTTAGACACTCCAAAGACCTCTGAAACTAGGGACAATGGGAGGAACCCTTAAACCAGAAACACCAATAGGAGTATTTTCACAATAGGAATTTTTTGGGCTGAAGGGTTATCAAAAGTATAGATATATAAATCGATAAATAATGTGCTTGATATCTTAGTCCACTTAGAACTAAGGATCAAGAAACAAAAATGCAAATGATATTTTTATTAAACCAGCTTTATACATACCGTATGTTTGTGACTAATCTTTGAGAGGTCATTCAGCATTGATCTGATGAAAAGATGTTAACTCTTAAAAGACCAGTTCAATAAAAATATATCATTTGCAACTTGTTTGTTGACCTTGATTTCTGTCAATCTATCTAATGGTCTATAATGGCAACCAACCACATTACTTTCATTACTGATGGACACGACTTGTTTGTTGGCCCTTCTTTTCTATCAGTGATAGACAAATGGTAATCCTGCTATTATTGAGTCATCACAGGAGCCAAAAAGCACTGAGGGAACTATTGAGCTATCAATATACCATTAATATTTTACTTGATTTATTTTGGTATATGTGATACCATGTGCTTAAGATGCAACAGACATACTAAAAAAATAGATATTTTCCCATGAAAGATTCACACCACAACAAAGGAGCACAAACCGGGCAAGTGGTAGCCAGCCTCTTTCATGCCATTCCCTCCCAGCCCTCCTCCCCTGCACCCGCTTATCCACTGTGCTCCCATGACGAATGAACGGAGACACCAGACTTATATTTTGCTACAGAAACAGTGGAGTTTAATAAGATTGGCCACAACATAACATAACCAATCAATAAATAAATCATCATACCTAAACAACTTTATAAACACAATCCAACAATTTAACTTTATATGATTAAATTCACTTAACTGACCCCAAGAGTCACGCAGCACATATTGACAAAATGTGGGCCATAATAGCCCCCTTTTCAGATTCCTAGATCAGGTACAGCAACATATAGCAGATTAATAGCAGATTAGCAGATTAATAGCAGATTAATAGCAGATTAGCAGATTAATATTCTATGTATATAGTTCAATGTATATAGTTTTACCCCCATATTATCCATGTTTATCTTATCCAAATTTATTTTCCTGTTTTATGTAATACCGAGCAGCCTGTTGTTCTGGTCTTTGGTTCTCTGTAAACCGCGCTGATTGTAAATAGCGCGGTATATAAAAAATTGAAATAAAATAAATAAAATAAATAAATAAAATATAGACATATATTCAAGATGGGAGGAACAATGGGGGAAGGGCCATGGAAGCTCCCTCCCCTTTTGCCAAGTCTGCAGCAAACCTTACTTCTATCAATACTGTCTGAGTCTAGCCTGTCAAAAGTCAGGACTCCTGTCAAACAATGCTTACAATGACAGAGCATAGCCCTCCCCCTGCCTCTGTCTAAGCAGGCAGGGGGTACAGGGTAAGCTAGCCTTGCTGCAAATCTGATAACTCAGATGGAGAGGACAGTTGTTTAAGATCACTCCCACCCCTTGTTCAATCCTATGGCTGTGTGTGGTCTCAGGCCACCAAAATCCCTGCCACACCCCTAGACAGCAAATCTTCGCTCACTGAGGAGGCCCACAAAAGCTCAGCTGTTGACATCTTTGGTCAGCATTATCTTGAACGTGTCTTGTAACACATTCAAGCCTATATCAGACAAGTGCATGCTATCTGTATGATGCATTCCAGAGCAACTTTGATCAATAAGGTCATGAGTGATACCGCACTCTCCAATGGCCTCCATAAATTGGGACATCCATTTTTTCATCTTTTATCTATTTTTTTCCACAGCCAGGTGCAGCCTTTCTCCCCTCCAGACTCTTCACAGTATGATGTGGGAGCAAACCAGATGCATGTCAGGGAATATGTTCCCCAGCACTAGGAGATCCCTCTGAATCTGTTTCATCAACTCGATACTGAGTGTGCTTGCCAAATCGTTGCCTCCCAAATGTATAACCAGGGTCCAAGGGGAGATGAAGGATCTCCTCTTGTGCAATAAAGTCGGGACTAGCTGGTCCCAAATTATACCTCAAATGCCCATCCATACCACTGACACTTCTTCCTTGGACAACCCCACATTGTGGCATTAAGGTCTAATCTGTGTCCTCCTCTTCACCCAGCATACATATGAATGCTGCATATGTACACTTCATGGGGACCTTGGGGGGGCACCAGTACCTAGGGCAGATAAGATCAGAAAGCCATAAACAGATACATAGCAGACACTCACTGGGCAAGCAAGGCATAAGAAGCGGGGGTGATCATGCCCTGTCCTCAACTTTGATGCACAATTTGTATCGGTCGGAACGCCAGCTGTTCAAGGACATGATTTGCCCTCACGCCATACCAAGCACCGCTGTGGTGGTGGCTGCTCCTGTTTGAAATGAGTGCATTCCTAAGTGGCTCGTGTCAAGGCCTAAGATAGAGATGACCATCTTCATCACTCTGGCGAACTGGAAACACGATAGGGGTGTGCCATCTGTGTGTATCAGTAATGAGGCACATCCACGTGGACAGGTCCGCAAATATTCTATGAAATTCCTCACCAGGCAAGTTGGGTCCCCACTCAGGGGCACCAGGATTATCCTGGCCCCCTTTCCCATGGGATCTATTTTGGACCTATGCACACAAATAACCAGAGAGACACGGCATAGTGCAATGTCTTCTACTCAGAGGCCTGAGCTATTATGGGGGCATCTAGATGAGGCCACCAGCTCCCCTACCTTCAGGGCCCCGAAGAATGCAATCAAGAAGGCACATTTAAATAGATGAGCTTCATAGCATATTATAGCATATCCCATCTGTGGCTGTGAGTAGCGACCTCAAGCAATCGTGAGTGATGGGGCTTCTTTCTTTGATCCAGTGGTTGCTTAAATAGTGCCTCTCAACCCTTCATCATTTTTCCAATGATGAAATTGCCAGCTGGCCTCCACTTTCCCAAAGCCTTGGCATAGAAGAAAATACCGGCCAACTGTGTCTATACCGCCGATCTGCATATGCCCCTGTCTTTACACTTTAGGATCTACTGCACTAAGGTCTGAGCAGTAAACCAGTCATTGCCCCTGATATTATTTTCCATGCAATATTCGAGGAAATTCCCCAAAGCCTTCCAGTATTTCTTCCTGGTGTGCTCGGTTAGAGAACTCATCAACAGACTCCAAACTGGTGGGCCAAATTCCCTCGGGAAAGGGGGTCTTGTCGGTGTCTGCCCTGGGAGCGATAAATCAGAATAGGGACATCTTAAAACAAGAAAGGGAATCCGCTATAGCATTGTGACAACTGAGGATATGAATTGCATTAAAGGTCATGTTATGGAGTAGACATTGCAACACAATCTCCCTCAGGAGCGCAGTGACCTCTGGCATTCTGACATACATCCCAATCACTGTCTGCACCTTGGCCATGTTGTCAGTTCAAAATATTATTGCCTTATTAGCCAATTGTGGGGCCCAAATGACTATTGCCGTCATGATAGGAAATATCTCTTGTAGTGCCTAGGGTATGCCATTCTAAAGGCAATGGTTCTGAGCACCATGTGCCCCTGAAGTAAATGCAAAAAACCTCCTGGTGTGTCAGTGAAAAATTCAAGTTATCTGCTTGATATGGGGGAGGGGGGGGTGTTTTGCCAAAACACTAAGCAATTCAAAAACTGTAGGTAGAACTCCTAAATTCCAAGGTCCTCCCATATAGCTTTGTTAATCCTAATGCAATGGTGTTGCTTCCGGATTCTCCTAGTTGTCATAGCCAGGTGACTACAAAAACATGTCCCATAGGGATCACCCGGGATGCGAAGCATAGCAAACCTAGCAGGGACTGGAATTACTCCAATATTGTCTTCTTTTTCTCCGTATCCTCTTTATGGCCTCTCTTAGCTTAGCTTGTTTATTGACAATCTGGACACTCGGACCTGCATGTCTAGCTCGATGCTGAGGAATGTGAGGGTTACAGGGAGCCCCACTGTTTTTTCTTCCACTAATGAGAACCAAAACTATGGTCAATTTATTTGAAGGAATTTAAGGCTAGTTTGTATTCATCAAACCCCACACCCACGAAAAGGAAATCATCAAGGTAATGGATGACTGAGCCTGCTCCCGCAATTTCCTCCATGACCCAGTGCACAAAAGAGCTAAACAGCTCAAAATATTTACATGAAATGGAGCATACATTTGTTGTAATAATAGCCTCCATCCAAAAGGAAACCGAGCAAGGGGAAAGGATGTACTGGAAGCAGTCTGAAGGTCAACTCAATTATTTATTTATTTAATGTTTCTTTTATACCACCTTTCAGGTAATCAAGGCGGTTTACATAGAACAATAAACGTAGGTATACATAGAACAGTGAGTATAGAATGTAGTATATTCTATATTGGCCTTAGCCAGTTGGGCTTGGGAACCTGTTTCTGCACCATTGCTGTGGCTTGTTCGATGGATGCGTATTGTACTGAGCATAAGTGAGGGTCGTTGTGATCATTAACCAAACTACCCTTGGGATATGCCTAGCAGGGATAAGACCATGTCTGGGAAGGGGGGTGGTTGTGAAAAGGGCCACCCTGCCCAGTCTGATTTCTTTGTGCATTTTTTCTCTGGCTACTTGAAAATGCTGTAGGTATACATAGAACAGTGAGTATAGAATGTAGTATATTCTATATTGGCCTTAGCCAGTCGGGCTTGGGAACCTGTTTCTGCACCATTGCTGTGGCTTGTTCGATGGATGCGTATTGTACTGAGCATAAGTGAGGGTCGTTGTGATCATTAACCAAACTACCCTTGGGATATGCCTAGCAGGGATAAGTCCATGTCTGGGAAGGGGGGTGGTTGTGAAAAGGGCCACCCTGCCCAGTCTGATTTCTTTGTGCATTTTTTCTCTGGCTACTTGAAAATGCTGCAGTATGGATGGGGAATTTTGGGCAGAGCACCCTGCTGGAATCCTTGGGCCATTGTATAGGATGTGAAAACCCTGGGAAAACCCCTCAAAAATGCTGAAAGCCCAGTCCTGATGTGGATATGATCGGAGCCATGGCAACATGTTCTTAAGGTTGATGGGTGATGGCTCCAAGCCCATCTGCTGTGCATTGGGTCTGCAGCCTGTGGAGCTTCCTGTCCCTTGGTGATTTGCATACCATGACTGGGTGATTGGCTCCGCAGGCCGAACAGGCATGCTGGAATTTGTATGGGTTCCAAGTTCATTGGCCATTGTTGTACTGGTGACAGTAGCACCTGCCAACTGCCTGCCCAAAGTATCGGGATGTATACAAATGAAAGGACTGCTGTGCACTGTCAGAGTTAAATGGCCTGTCATTGGATATTTCATCCAGTCAAAGGTCAACCACTCTGTGGTCCCATGTAATTGTGGGTTTCTTGACCATGCTTTTCCTAAATTTAATGTCATAGTTGAGACATACCCATCCACCAAAGTGCTTGTGCGTGTATGTTATGGTGTCCAGATATCGGATCAAGTAGGGGCTAAACTCTGGCTCCCTTTCCACCACTACGCTCATAAAAATGTGGAAAGCCGAGACCCAGTTAGTGATGGACCTAAATATTTTCGGTTTTCTGCCCTTCTCACTAGAAGACCTATCCTCCTTGTTCTCCTTGTCACCCCCTCATGTCCCTGATTAGCAGTGAAAAAATATCAATAAGCTTCCTCCTTCATATCTCCTTTTGCCAAGGAGGTAACTCTGCAGTGGACATCCTCACCAAGGCCTGTGACCAAGACTCCCAACGGTGGTGTCCCCCTGGCACCCACTCCCATAATGGCCCCCAGTACCTTAGTCTCACTAATGCTGCTGCTCCCCCCCCCCCCCCAGCTCTGCCCAACCATACCCTGGATGCTGAACTCTTTTGTCATACTTTATTCTTCTTAAAAGCTTTCAATACGTTTTGAATCACACTCACCAAAGCACTCTCGCTTGCTATTCTTAGATGTTGAAATAGATATGTCCTGAGCCTTATTGACTCCATCAGACTTACCACCGGGCAGTGCTACTGCGTTGTTTGCCCCAGCATCCATCTGCACCTTTATCAACCGTGGGCACTGCTGGTGGTGTAGCTTCTAGACGCTGTCATAGGACACTCAGTCCATGTTGGCTAACTTACTTCCATAGTTCTCAGATGAGCTCCAACATTTCATCTGATGTGATTGTCTGTTGTGACAGTGCTGCTTGCTTGCTACAATGTGAGGCTGGCACTGAAGGCCCATCCTTTCCTCTTTCTTTCTTCTTCTTTGCTGCTGTCATCTGCTGCCCGCTGTTCTTCCTAGGCATGTCTAGATATGTTAAAATGCTATTTGAGATGGAAAGGGACAGAAACTTAAACAGTCCATGCCGTAAATTCACAGAAAAAACTTAGCCTACTCCAGAGTTCCTCGCTCCACATGGATAGACCCTATGACCAGTACTGCCCCGTTCCCATGCCCTTGTTTCAGGCCAACCCTCCTTCTTCTTCCATCAATTTTTATTTATTTATTTTTTTGTCTTTCTCATGTTTGCCGAGCATGGAAGGTACATGTCCTGCCAACCCTAAGATGGTCGCTGTATGCCCCTACCATGCCTATGGGGCCACCTTTCATAAGCCTGCCTGCCTGCAGATCCACCAACCCCAATATGCCCTCCATAAACCTGAAGCTGCCCTAGGGCTTCCAAACAAAAGTGCCTGATTCTCCACTCTCCCGACTATGTACATATTTGCCAAACTGCCCCCTCCCCCCTCCCCAGCTAGCAGCCCAGTGCTTGCCACCTCGGCACCACATTTGGCTT
Organism: Ichthyophis bannanicus; assembly: GCA_033557465.1. Taxonomy (NCBI): domain Eukaryota; kingdom Metazoa; phylum Chordata; class Amphibia; order Gymnophiona; family Ichthyophiidae; genus Ichthyophis; species Ichthyophis bannanicus. Next base: position 64,048,148 of record CM066042.1, on the reverse strand, counting down.
CTTTCCTTTTTCTCCTTTTTTTTAAATACTTTTAATTTCCCCAGCTGCCCCAAGTACAATGTGGTGGACTTCACAGTGCCGAAGCACATGCTTTAGCTAACCCTGCTCCCGAGACCATGCTCCGCACTCCCACTCCACTTGCCTTTCATCGATTAACAACATGGTGACAGCGCAGTGCTTTTTATTTGAAATTGGTCTGGGGCGGCAATGTGGGGTGGGGGCTATGCTGTTGATGGCGATGCCATTAAGGACTTTCCCTTTTTCCTGCACACCAATGGCCCAGCAGTACCTCCCAATGGCTCAATAATACATTGGATAAGCCCAGCGATGGCTCAGACAATGTGGCAGATGAACATTGATTCACCAGATCCATCGGTAGGGCATGACAACGGGAGGATGGAATGGCGATCCAATGCATAGTCAGTCCCGATCCAAATTGGAGTGGCAAGAGGCCAGATCCAGCCTGCCTTTAAATAGCTGATCTAGGTCTGTCCTCTTGCCTCTCAACCCTACCTTTTTTGTTAACCCCTTCCTGGTCCCACTGCCTGTTTGTGCCAGAGGGCTGCTATCCAGCCATCTGGATTCTGAAGAGGAACACACACAATACCAATACATACAATTGTATAAATAATAATACAAAGAATTAAATGATAAATAATAATAAAGATACTTATATAATCATAAACTAGCTAAGCCATAAAAGCAGACAAATTTTTATTTGACATACATAAACAATTAAAACAAGTGAAATGATAATTCATTGCTAGACCAAACCAGAGTGACAACTTGAGATGTACCACATAAAAAAATGTGGACATATAAACTTCATTTGTTTCTTGTATCCTATTTTCAATCCATAGTGATCAATATTTATATATGTAATTATTCCATGTTAGTAAGCCAACATGCTTTCATATACATTATTTTTGTTACAGATGGGAGCTCTACGTCGGAAGTTTCATATTGATGCTTCTACCAAATTCTCCATCATTATCATTGCTCACCATCTGTTTTTAATTTTTAACCCTCAATCCAATATCCTTACTTCAAATATTTTTCTCTGTGTTCCAACTATGCACTTTTTTCAAAAACAGTCTCTTCTACATTCCTATTTGGGATGTATCATGCAAATCATGTGACACTTCTTAAAAGATGTCCAAAAACACTTGAAATAAAGATATTGGATTGGGAGTTAAAAATTAAAAACAGATGTGAGCAATGATGATGATAGAGATATTGGTAGAGGCATCAATATAAGCTTACCAATGTCGAGCTCTCATCTGTAACAAAAGCTATTTATGTGAAAGCATGTTGGCTTAGAGGCCAATTCCCATTGGGGCCTATCTGAATGTCCAAAATCTGGCTAGGACAGTCCTGAATCTGTTTCTGATCCCACAGGGGCTAGATGTTCCCGTGGGATCAGAATTGGCTGCAATGGGCCTGGACGGACAGGTTGTGCCCCGATTCTGAGGGTCTGAACATCCAGTCCGTTCCCCATACAGTGCAGCCATGGCTCCTGCATGGAGCTCAGTGCCATGGCATCCTTTTTCCAAAGTACTGGGACACCATGCTCACCCTTGGACTCAGCATGGCTTTCTTTCCCCGCTGCCTGACCCCGGGCCTGCAGAGGCCAGGGTCGGGCTGCGGGGATTCTCCAGTGTACTCCTCACCTTCCGGGGCATTTCTCCGCCACTGACTGCCGCACTCGGGGGGACTTATTCCACCTCCAAGGTGGAATAAGTCCCCTGTCTATCTCCTTGACCCCGGACATATAGGGCTGCAACTTGAATCGGCCCTGTACGTCCGGGTTCAGGATCACGTCTCTGGCCCACTCTCGCTCCTTCCTCAGACCATCCCCTCCCGCCCTCATACAGAGCTACCCACACATCTCCTGTTGAACATCCATGTTGGACATCCATCCCCCACTATTCAGGATTGGAATGACCCCCTTAGTAACATGGAATAATGACATATATAAACATAGACCACTATGGATTGAAAATGGGACACAAGAAATAAATGAAATTTATACCTTCACAATTATTTTTATGTGATTAGGATTGGTTTTGTGGATTGGTTGTGGATTTTTTGGGGGAACTTCAAACACACACAAGTTTTTCATTCATAAACATTCCATGATCAGGATCAAATGTCCGACATGTTTGTGCCTGCCTCAGGGGACTTATGGACTTATTTTAAAAATTGATGTTGACCAGGACGGTCAATTAAATCACAGTAATATTTGGAGCACCAGACTAGGGGGACACTCCCCAAAGGAACTCCTTAACGTATACTCGCCACAAAACTGCCAACACATTCTTACAAGGCCTCTCCTAACACTGATGGACTTCACAGATGCTCAACCGTATAAATAATTGCAAAGCTTATAAAACTGTAGCACACAGGAAAATGTTGGTATTTATTTATCATTTAATTCTTTGTAATATTAATTATATAATTGTATCTACTGGCATTCCATGTGTTCCTCTTCTGCTCCTTTGTTGTGACATGCATTTTGTTTAAGTAGAGTTGGCCTCTCCTTTCCATTGTATTGTCTTGAAAGATTAATGCTGCATTTTGTAATGATGGAATTGAATTTCATGTGAAATTCCAAGGTGAGCACTTTCATCAACTTTAGAAAGATATCCATTCGTTTAATTTTCTGGGATTATACTGTATCATTGTCATTACCTGATGTGGAATACTACAGCTTTTCAGAAAAATGTTCTTATTAGGAGATAATCATCAGTCACTCTGTCTTTAATAAGTAAAGTATGGTATAATCGGCCTATATTCACTGATATCTCAATAAATTTGCTGTAATAGCACAAAGTCCTTACCCTTTTGAAAGTTTTAAGTTAAAACACTGAAAAATGATTGAAAGAGAAGCTATTTGAATTGAAATGAGATAATAATAGGCATGAATTAAAGCTAAAAATATTTAACTTCATTGCCAGCTAATGTTTTAAAAGGTTCATTTTAATGATGCTAAGACTTTCAATTCAAGTCTTACTTAAAAAGAATTGGCAATGCTTTTTTCATTGTATGTTCATCAGTTAGAGCAAATCATAGCATGGCAGGGCGTGTTATCATTGCATGTTATCCTACCGTTGCTAATATGTCCATAATGCTGTATTGGATTTGCCTGGTCCATCACATTAGCTCAGAGAATGGCTTGCTTCACCTAAGTCCGAGGGCAGTTTTTATTCATACTGACTGGCTGTTGACTTTGTGTTTTATAACCTGATTGTTGCATTCTTGGTAAAAACAAAAAGCATTTTTCTATGACCTGCAAGATAAAATGTTAAATGTCTGTGGATAAGTACTTCAGCTGCTAACTCATCACAGTTAGGTCAACCCGCTCTAATCCAATTGGGGCGCAGAACTCACCACTCCCACTCTCCGCCCCTAACCCACCCTAACTTGGGTAGCACAGTTAGCATCTGTTAGTAAAAGACCCCCATAGTCTTTTGTTATCCAGCTTTTAAACTGATTTTTAAGCTGATGTTATGTAAAGAGTGTTGGATCTTGCTGTTAAAAATAAATGCTCAAAATATTATATTCAAATATTTACAGAGAACTAGACGTTCTCTGATTGCTAGACATCTGCTTAAATCCAATTTTAAAAAATTCTCCGTTGCTTATTATGTTTGGGCAGTCATGGCTCTTTCAAGTACAAATGCTCTTCATTTATTTATTTGTATTATTTTAAAAGGAGAGTTCCTGGTTTAGTAAGTCTCCATAAAGCTTCAAATTCCATAATGCACAATCTGCGTGGTAGTTGCTAAGCTGCAGTAAACTCTGATATTTTAGCACAGTTTAAGTTACTGTGGAAGTTACTAACTTGTTTTAACTCAGTATTACAAGTCAGTGCCTCACAGCAGTAAAGAAATAATGCAGTGTGCATTGAACAATGCAGGCTGTATTATTCTGAAGAGAAAAATAATGCCAGCTCAAAGCTGGTATACATTTGCCAAGGTGGAAGCACCAGGCTGCTGACACACAGCCCAATGTGCCTATCTGCATCTTAAAGGGACTGGCAATGTCACACAACATCCCTCAGTCCCTCCAAAGTCTGGTACAAGAAGGCCTCCTGAAGAAGTGATCCCCTAGAAGACCCCCCCCCCCAAGAAGGAACATTATCCCGCAGACACCCCGCTGTCTACTAAGCTCCCAGAAGATATACGAGTTAAATTCATTGGTGGTCCAGAGTTCTGGGGACAGGAGCAATTCCCAGTTGCTCCTTCCCCTCGAGCGCCATGTTCAAAATGGTGCTGCTTGAAACCTAGGAGTGGTAATGTGAGACTATTCACTTATATATTATGGTATTGTCATCTCTCTTTTTACTTTTTTATACAGTATTTGTGTTAATCTTTCCTGTTTTATTGTAGATCTTTTTGTTTTTCTTTTGAAATTGTAATTGTACAATGTCTTGCCGTACCTACTAAAAGTTGCATATTAAATATAATAAACCATAAACCATAGCCATAACTACAATTAGGGTTCAAATGCTGCCATTTTGAACCCAGTACCAGAGGACATAGAGATGACTGGGGATAGCTCCTTCCTCCAGAACCCTAGACTACCAATAATTTTAAAAAGCATACATTGTGGGGCCTAGAGGAGGATAGTGAGGGGTGTCTTTCAGGAGGGGAACCTTTTTAGGGGCAACTTATGGGCAGGCTGCTCTACATCAGTGGGGCACTTCTTCAGGGAGAGACTTTCTTGTGCCAGACGTTTTTTTTTTTGGGGGGGGGGGGGAGGGTCATGGGGTATTTTGAGACATCTCTGGCCCTCCCTTTTAAGATGGCTGCTGGGAGCAATGGGTTACATATTTTCCACCTTAATGCTCCTGGCTGGCATTATTTTTTTTGCATAAATAAGATGTCTTCCGTTATTCTATTTGACTACCAATGAGGTGTTTTGCATGTTTTTGCATGCTTTGTATCTCAGTATATAACACACATTGTGGTGCAAAATTGTGCATTACAATAAAATAATACACCTTAATGCTCTTTAATGTATGATAAGGGTAAGAAATCCTGACAATTCCCATAATGCACTATAGTAATTGCTATCCTTAAATCTTTAATGGCCATGTGAGATGCAAAAAAAAATATTGCATTATTCCTATTCATATAAGACTAAGGATCGTAATAAACGAAACACTGAAAAAAAACCTCCTAAAATGCATTTTTGATCATGGTTTTCATGCCTACATAATAGTTTTCTACTACATCAAATCAATTGGAAAGTCCAAAAATATATTTATTAAAAATATTAACATATTAAAAAGTATGTAAAAACCTTATAGGAAAATCAAAAACCGAATAAATATACCCTAATCTACTCACATTTGATAGTGTCTGTCTCAAGGGATGGTTTTACCTAACATGCTTATTTGCAACCTGAATAGTCTTATTGCTAAGGCAGTTTACTTATATCACTTTACAGAAACTTTGGGGCCCTTTTACTAAAGTGTGTTGTAGTTTTGTACTTAATGCACCAATAGGATGCAGAATCATGGTGTGTTAATTACAAACCTGTTGAGACTGTGGGCAGCATGGTAACATGCAGAGCCACATGGTAACACAGGACACTATTACCAAGAGTGCAGTTAGCTTCACTTATTAAGGTGGAGATAATTGCACCTACGCTAATTTCAAGATGTGTCTTTAGTGTGCAGTGTATTCCCATAAGCTGACAACACAGTGCTCACCATGCCCACTTTCCATGCCTAACCCACCCATTTTGTACTCCACCACACAATTCAAAGGTAACGTGGAAATTGGTCTGCACTAACGGTGATGGCCATATGCTAACGGTTATTGCAGACTACAGTGCATGGTTATTGCATGCCAAAACCTGCACTACATCCATAGCTCACTTTAGTAAAAGGACTCTTTTGTGTGAATATATATGTACGTGTATGTGAAGATATATTGGATTCCTCAAAGTTATCTAGCTAATGCAGTTAAGACTCAGGAGTAATCTAAGAAAATATTTCTTTACAGAAAGGGTGGCAGATGCATAGAGCAGCTTCACAATGGAGGTGGTAGAAATTGGGAGATTGTTTTTATGGTTTTAGGCACTTGATATACTGCCCTTTACTGTGTGTATCAGAGCGGTTTACAGATATATTCTAACAGGCACTTTCTATTCTCTCGACCTGAAGCGCTCACAATCCAAGCATACCTGAGGCAATAGAGGGTTAAGTGTCTTGCCCAAGGCCACAAGGATGGCCATGGGACTAGAGACCCCAGTTCCTCCAGCTTGAGGTTACTTGTCCCTACATGGGAATTGAACCCCTGGCCCTTGGCTTAAGGTTTTAAGAAAGTATGGGATGAGCATAGAGGATCTCTGAGGAAGAGGAAAGGATTATAGAGCTGAGCAGTAGATGTTGATAGACTATATGATCTTTGTTAGTTGTCATGTTCTGTGTTTCAATGCATACTGCTGATTATTACTATTATTTTGCCAAAGTCTCATGACCCCCAGAAATAATCCAATGAGCGGCATGCCTGGTTTTCAGCAGTGGTGTCCCTGGTCAGGCTTAGATGACAACTCTTGTTATGATATTGATTATAATTTTTCCTGTTTCATTATAAGCATAAGGAAATATCAAATATTGTTATTTTTCCTCTCTATGCTCCTTCATTCAGAGTCGATACTTCCTAACAACTGTGGGTTTTCCACCAAAATACAGGATGAATAAATGCTCCTGATTGTAAAGTCCAATGAGATCCTGTTAGGAAGTAAATTGCTACCATTGCTTTTTACCATAATTATCATCTGAACCATTAACTTCAATGACAAGCAAAGTGATATGAGTTTCTGGAATTGTGGTATGCCCTCTTTGTTAACTCTTGAAGCTCCCCACCACATACCAGCCCTCCTGCCTATCTTCCCATCTGCCCCCTCCAACATCCTCCCCCCCACTTCCTCCCACACTCAAACTTCAGTTCCCATAAAAATCAGGAAGAGCCAAATTTGAAATGAAAACAGTTGGCCATAGTTTTATTACACAACCCAGCAAACCACCAGGTATCTCAACACAGCAAACAAGCCAAATAAAAAGACAATATAATATCAGATGGAAATTCCCTCAAGTAAGGAATGCATTCCCGTCCTGCCATATCACTATCTAGGATGGTCACCATAGGTGGCATCCACCCTGGAACAGACCAATTGTTTGCCACCACAAGTGATTCTGATATATTACTAGCTAGGTCCAACTTGATACCTGCCAAACCCCAACTATGTCATTGCCAGGATATCCCAACAGCCTGACCATGAAGGGACAGACTATCCTCAAAATAGAAGAATTGGATTGGGTAACCACCACAGGCATAGATCAGACAATGACAGCTCATGTGCCTTCCCACCCATATGAAAGCAGCAGCCAACCAACTCTGCCCCTAAAATCTAACTGAGAAAAGGACAGATTCCAAGGTCTCCTGGAAATTATTAAGAAGCAACTCCTGACCTACCTCAGACAGATATACGCCATCCTTGCTGTAAAAGCCCAAATACAACACATCAACCCAATCATGTCTAATCTTCTGTCCACCCCACAAAACAACCCAGGCTACCTTTTCTGCCCCTTAAAGCAAGGCCTTGAAATCACTGCTGACTGGCAAAGTTTTACACCTGGGAATATTGCCAAAACCACTGCAAAGTCCATCTATGCAGTCCAGATTAGCTGCTCACAAGTCCAAGAACCAGGATTGTTGTTGTCAAGATGAATCATAATGATAGGAGCTGCTGTAGTTGGGCATGATTCCTCAGTCATGGGCGTTAGAAAGAGGTGGGCTACATGGGCCCTAGCCCCACCAACAATTGTGGCATGTCTGGCAGCAGGTTCTTCTTGGAGATCCCATCCCTGCAGGCAGAAGAAGAAGAGAAGCTGCAATCATGGCAAAGACTCTTCCTATCTGCTTGGGGGAAAGATCTTTGCTGCATTTGCAGCTTTTCTTTTTCTGTCCATGGGGGATGGGATCCCCACAGGCAGTCTGCTGCCTGCCATAGCACAATTTTTACAAACTGTTCCTGTTCTGCCTGCAGGGATCAAGGGCAGACAGGAAGGGTCTATGCAAAGATCATGGTCAGCAAGCAGCAGTCTGCCCACCAGGATCCCATTCCCCACAGGCAGAACAAAAGCCACGATTGCTGTAGAGACTGTCCGCCTGTGGGAGAAAGGATCCCTGCGAGAAGAACAGGAAAAATCTCTGCCCATGGGACAGGACTTAGGGTGGGGCTTGCCCCCTCCCCCAAAGATAAAGGCCGCCTTCTGCCCCTGCCTCAGCAATAGATGAAAGAGTATTAACCCTTTAAGGACCAGGGGACATATTTGTCCCACAAGTTTTAAAACTCATAAAACATGCAATTTTTATTTAAAATCCTTTTAAATTTCTGTTCACATCAAGATAAAACCTTATTCTGTCAAATGATTTTGTTTAATGACCAATTCATGTAACATTTATTTTCTATAAAGCGCTTCATAATTTACCAATATGGAAATAGGAATTTGTGTTCTTTTGGTGTTCCATAGAAAATGATGTAAGAAGCCGGATGTTATGTGAACTTTCATATTTAATTATGCGCATGTCTTTGACAAAATTGAATAGTTTTCTTTAGAGAAATTGCTATTTTTATCAATTTTAGTGAGTTTTATTGCTCTGGGACACATTTGTCCCTGTGGTCTATAACTGACAAAATACAGTATTACTTTTGTCACATGCTAACAGTTATCGTTCGTCAATTCATAGAAAACCATACTTCGAAAAAAGATGCGTGAGCGTTTGTTTAGAATATGTGAAGCAGATATAAAACAACTCTTGTTTGCTGAGAGCAGCAATTCTGATGATGATGATTTGCTTCTTGATGACAAAGATCAAAATTTCTTGCTTGAAGATGTCGACAATGTTGACGAGGAAGTGGTCATAGAACATCCTGATTCTTTGACAATTGAAACTACTAATCCTAGTAGTAGTACAAATCTAGCCAGTGGAGCTTCAACATTCATATCTGCGACATTCTACGGTAAATTTAAACGTAAATGTACCATCAAGACTTCATCTCCATCAGTAGTCTCCAGAGCAAAAGAACAGTTGATGCAGGTGCAGCCAACTACATCAAATTCTAAAAAGAATTCACACAAACGAAAAAAGACAAATGATGCCAATCATCCTGATGATATTCAAAAACAAGCAACACAACCAATGGATGAAGACTTGCCCCCAATTACTAAATCACGAGCAAGTGGCAGGTCAGTGCAAACTACAGTACACTTCAAATGGGGAAGGAAGCCGGTGAAAGACAACTCCGAGACAATTGAATACGATTATGGAAAAGTAAATCTGAAGTTTGATGATTCTGAAGACATTAGTGCATTTCTGTTTTTGAACAAGTGTCTGATTTCAACTCCTTAGTCTCATTAATCGCAGAACAGAGTGAACTGTATATGAAGCAAAGAGGCATTCCATTTCTCACTGATGCAGATGAGGTCCGAGTCTTCCTTCGGATGTGTCTGGTCATGGGTTACCATGTACTGCCCACAATTAGAGATTATTGGTCTACTCAACCAGATCTGCAGGTTCCATTTATTGCAAATGCAATGACTCGGACGCGATTTGAAACAATTCGCTCTGCCTTGCATTTTTCAAATAATGATGATATGCTACCGAGAACTCACCCACAGTGTGATTGGGCTTTCAAGGTTCGCCCATTGATCAACCACTTCAATCGATGCGTCCAGGCAGCTAGAAATGCAAGCAAGCAGCAGTCAATTGATGAGCACATGATAAAATTCAAAGGCCAAAACATCATGAAGCAGTACATAAGGAACAAGCCTGTGAAGTGGGGATTTAAACTGTGGTGCAGATATGATGCGATCTCAGGCTATTTTTACCAGTTTGACCTATATACTGGATGAAAAATGGAGACAGAGTATGGGCTTGGGGAGGGGGTGGTCATAATGCTGTCAAAAGGACTAGAAAGGGGGACTGTTACTTCTGGAGAGAAATCTGCAACTGTGAGTATATACTTCTGGTAATTTTCTAAAAAGAATTCTTTCTATTAAAGCTACTTAATCTGTGAACCCACTGTTTTTTGTTGGATCAGTTAGGGCCTAGTAGCAGCAATTAAAGTTTGAATTTAAAACACAGAGGAGAACTTTCTGGTTACATTTCATACCCAGCAGAGAGCTTGTAGTTTAAATTTAATAGTCACTCAGGGCCAAGTAACAGCAAAGTACTTTTAGTTTAAATTTAACACATAGAAGAGAGCTTTCTGGTTACATTTGGAACCCAGCAGAGAGCTTGTAGTGTACATTTAAATAGTCACTCAGGGCCTAGCATCAAAAAAGTACTTTTAGTTTTAAAACACAGAAGAGAGCTTTCTGGTTAAATTTAGAACCCAGCAGAGAGCTTGTAGTTTAAATTTCATAAGAAGTTACAGCCTAGCAGCAGCTAAGAGCTATACTTTAAATCAAATCAGAATTTAGCTTACCTCAGCAGCACAAGACAGGGTACTGTGTAGCAGCCCTCTTTTAATAAGTGTTATTTCCCTCCCTCCCCACACCCACCCACCCCTGGGATAATCATAGCTTTATAGGTACTTACACATCTTAAAAGACAGGAGGTGCTTTCAGGTGAAGCTCATTACCCAAATCAGTCATACACTAAGGACCTGAGATTAATTAAGCTTCAGGTGAACAAGGTATATTAAACGTATTAGATACAGTTTTATTGGTATAAATACCCATAGCAACCCCTAGTAAGTAAGAACTTAAAGATCTAGACACAAACTTAAAACTAAGATGCAGACAGCAGTCCAGCAGCGGGATGGGGGATTTCCAGTCTTTTGCATTGAGTGTCACATGTATGATTTTCTCCCAGTTGGTGAGAGGTCTTACATATGCACTAGGTACAAGGAGCTCTTTGCTCTCAGGGAACAAGTCCGTTCTCTAGAGGCTAAAGAAGCAGACTTGGAAAACATAAGACAGACAGAGAGGTACATAGACGAGACCTACAGGGATATAGTCCTGAAGTCCCACCTCCAGTCTGGCAGCACCCCTGTTGCCATGGAGGAGAGAGGTCACGTGACAGGACAGCATCACCCTGGTGTGGCAGGAAGTGATCCTGTAACTAGGACCTGTCCTCCAGGTGATGTAAAAACCCTCTCGCACCGAGGAAGTTTCTCCAGAGCCATGTGCCCATGAGGGAAGGGTTAGGACAGCCGTTATAGTTGGTGATTCGATCATTAGGCATGTAGATAGCTGGGTGACTGGTGGCCATGAGGATCACCTGGTAACATGCCTGCCTGGTGCGAAGGTAGCGGACCTCACGCGCCACCTAGATAAGGTCTTAGATAGTGCTGGGGAGGAGTCTGCTGTCTTGGTACATGTCAGTACCAATGACATAGGAAAATGTGGTAGGGAGGTTCTGGAGGCAAAATTTAGGCTTTTAGGTAGGAAGTTGAAATCTAGAACTTCCATGGTAGCATTCTCCGAAATGCTTCCTATTCCACGCGCAGGACCCAAAAGGCAGGCAGAGCTCCGGAGTCTCAATGCGTGGATGAGACAATGGTGCAGAGATGAGGGTTTTGGATTTGTTAGGAACTGGGGAACATTCTGGGGAAAGGAGGGGCTCTTCCGAAGGGATGGGCTTCACCTTAACCGGGATGGAACCAGGCTGCTGGCATTAACCTTTAAAAAGGAGATAGAGCAGCTTTTAAACTAGATATTAGGGGAAAGCCGACAGTCGCCCAAAAGCGGATGGTTCGGAAGAATGTATCCTTGAAGGATACTACCAAAAGCAGAGAGGTTCCACAAAAGAGTAAAGTAGCCCAAATGCCCTCGAGTATGGAGCAGACAGAGCTTAAAGATCCCAATTTACCCATATCTAACAATAGCCAAATTAACATGAATAAAATACATTCTCTAAAATGCTTGTATGCAAATGCTAGAAGTCTAAAGAATAAGATGGGAGAGTTAGAATATATAGCACTAAATGAAAGGTTAGATATGATTGGACTATCAGAGACATGGTGGAAGGAGGACAACCAGTGGGACACTGTGATACCTGGGTACAAACTATATTGTAATGATAGAGCTGATCAAATTGGTGGAGGGGTTGCGCTCTATGTTAGAGAGGGCATTGACTCAGAAAGGATTAAAGTTTTGCAGGAAACAAATCTGCTGTAATTCCATATAAAAGGGGGAAGGCAATGGCAGTGGGGGTGTACTATCGAGCACCTGGCCAGAATGACCAAATGGATGATGAAATGCTCAAAGAAATCAAGGAAGCTAACAAAAGTTACAGCGCAGTAATAATAATGGGTGATTTCAATTACCCCGGTATCGACTGGGTCAGTGTCACGTCAGGACATGCTAGGGAGATAAAGTTCCTAGATGAAATAAATGACTGCTTCTTGGAGCAGCTGGTTCATGAACCAACCAGAGGGGAAGCCATATTAGACCTAGTCCTTAGTGGAACACCAGATCTAGTGCAAGAGATAAGGGTGTTGGGGCCACTTGGCAATAGTGATCATAGCATGATTACCTTTGATTTAATTAGTGGAGGAGGGATAGTAAGGAAATCCACAGTTCTACCTTTTAACTTTCGAAAGGGAGACTATGATAAAATGAGGAAAACAGTTAAGAAAAAACTAAAAGGAGCAGTTGCAAAGGTTAAAGACGTACATCAAGCTTGGGTGTTGTTGAAAAATACTATCTTGGAAGCCCAGACGAGCTGTATTCCACGCTTTAAGAAAAGTGGAAGGAAGTCCAAAAAACTGCCAGCATGGTTTAAAGGTGAGGTCAGAGAGGCTGTTGTTGCCAAAAAAGCATCTTTCAGGAAATGGAAAAAAAGAGCCAAACGACGAAACCTGGAAACAGCACAAGCACTGGCAAGTCAAATGCAAGGCATTGATAAGGCAGGCAAAGAGAGAATTTGAGAAGAAGCTTGCTGCAGAAGCAAAAACGCAAAATAAAGACCTTTTCAAGTACATTCGTAGCAAAAACCCTGTGAGAAAGTCAGTTGGTCCATTAGATGATAAAGGGGTTAAAGGAGCACTAAGAGGCGACAAGGCGATAGCGGAGAGACTGAATGAATTCTTTGCTTCTGTCTTTACTGAGGAAGATGTAGGGATGTTACCCATGACTGAAGTGGTATTTAAAGGTGCAGAAGAATTGAAGGAAATATTGATACATCGGGAAGATGTATTACAACTATTACATAAACTGAAGAGTAGCAAATCACCTGGGACGGATGGTATACATCCAAGGGTGTTGAAAGAACTGAAATATGAGATTGCAGACCTGCTATCAGTAATCTGTGAACTATCATTAAAATCATCTCTAATACCTGAAGATTGGAGGATCGCCAATGTAACACCAATTTTTAAAAAGGGTTCCAGGGGTGATCCGGGAAACTACAGACTGGTGAGCCTGACGTCAGTACCAGGAAAAATGGTAGAAACCATCATAAAGAATAAAATTACTCAGCATGTAGATAGTCACACCTAATGGGAGACAGCCAACATGGCTTTAGACAAGGAAGATCTTGTCTTACTAATCTGTTATGTTTTTTTGAAGGTGTGAATAAACAGGTGGACAAAGGTGAGTCGGTTGATATTGTGTATCTGGACTTTCAGAAAGCCTTTGACAAGGTCCCTCATCAGAGACTTTTGGCAAAACTAAAGAGTCATGGGATAGGAGGCAGTGTACTATAGTGGATCAGGAACTGGTTAAAAGATAGAAAGCAGAGGGTAGGGCTAAATGGCCAATTTTCCCAATGGAGAAAGGTGAATAGTGATGTACCCCAGGGATCTGTGCTGGGTCCGCTGCTTTTTGACATATTCATAAATTACCTGGAAAGTGGAATAACGAGTGAGGTTATCAAATTTGCAGATGACACAAAACTATTTAAAGTTGTTAAAACCCAAGAGGATTGTGAAAAATTGCAAGAGGATTTTGATAAATTGGAAGACTAGGCATCAAAATGGCAGATGAAATTTAATGTGGACAAGTGCAAGGTTATGCACCTAGGGAAGAACAACCCAAACTATGGTTACACGATGCAAGGTTCCACATTAGGAACCACCACCCAGGAAAAAGATTTAGGCGTCATTGTGGATACCATGTTAAAACCCTCGGTCCAGTGTGCAGCGGCGGCCAAGAGAGCAAACAGAATGCTAGGTATGATAAGGAAAGGAATGGAAAATAAAACAAAAGATATTATAATGCCTCTATATCGTTCCATGGTAAGACCGCACCTTGAATATTATGTGCAATTCTGGTTGCCGTATCTTAAAAAGGATATAGCGATTTTAGAAAAGGTTCAGAGAAGAGCCACCAAAATGGTAAAGGGGATTGAAGGATACTCCTATGAAGAAAGGCTAAAAAGGTTAGGGCTCTTTAACCTGGAAAAGAGACGGCTGAGGGGAGATATGATAGAAGTCTATAAATTAATGAACGGAGTGGAACGGGTAAGCGTAAATCGATTGTTTACGTTATCAGAATATAGAAAGACTAGGGGACATGCAATGAAGCTACAGGGTAAACTATTTAAGACTAATAAAAGAAATTATTTTTTCACTCAACGTGTAATCAAACTCTGGAATTTGTTACCGGAGGATGTAGTAAAGGCTGTTAGTGTAGCTGGGTTTAAAAAAGGTTTAAACAAGTTCCTGGAGGAAAGGTCCATAAACCATTATTAAGAAGTGACAGAAGATATCAATGCTTGACCCAGTACAAGCATTGTGGAACTTGTGTCTCTTGGGGAAACTGCTAGGTACATATGACCTAGATTGGCCACTGTTGGAAACAGAATACTGGGCTTGATGGACCTTGGTCTGACCCAGTATGGCATATCTTATGTTCTTATGAACATCTATGTTGGCAAATTTTTATTGGCAATTTCTTCAACTCGCCAATGTTGCAATTTCAGATGCTACAAAAGAAGATTTACCTATGTGGCACAGTTTGTGTAGACCAGAAGCACATGCCAAAGAACTTGAAATCAGATAAGGAAATGAAATGTGGTGACATGGATTATATGACAGCAAATAGTGTTACTTGTGTGACATGGTTGGACAACAGGTCAGGGATTCTATTATCAAATTTCCTACCATGTTCAAAGGATGATGTCACGCATGTGCTAAGAAGGCAAGCAGGATCTGCAGATAAGCTGCGTGTTTCATGTCCTTCCATTGTTACAACTTACAACAAATACATGGGTGGAGTGGACCTCATGGACCAAAAAAAGGTTTTGTACGAGACTGACCGAAAGTCAAAAATTAAGTATTACTTGAAAATCTTCTTTGATCTTCTTGATATTGCTGTCAACAATAGTCATTGCATTTATGTGCTACTGCAACAAGAGAAGGACCCTGATTATAAGGCAATAACACCACTGGAATATCATCAGATGATAGCAAGGGATCTTATTGGACGGTTCTCCAACCGTCAAAGAAATACAACATCAGCACCAGTTAAAGGTTCACGGTGTGGTCTTCCAGCACCAAAACCAGAACATTCCCTGACAAGAAGTGATTGATGCAGACGATGTGCTCAGTGTGCCAAATCTGGAGTTGAAAATCGCACAGACAGCTTCTGTGACACATGTAGCATTCCCTTGTGCTACACTAAGACACGTAACTGCTTTGCTGATTATCATAGCCTGAACTGTTTGTTGGACAATTAGGCTTTTGCTTACTATATTAATGTCTAATTGCCTATTTTCAAATATAATAAATCTTTTTGATTTCATGCTGATGCTCACTCTAAGACAGAAGCTTGATATACTAAGGTTTTGCATGCTTAACATTTTTGCCAAATTTATTTTCTAAATAAATTTTGCTCAAGTTGCTCAATAAACAGAAATATATGAAAAATTACATGATTACCCTTAATTAAAAACAAATATAAACATGATTTTTTTTAATATAACTGAGATGTTATGTGTGAATTAACACACGGGACAAATATGTCCCATTATTCTCTTGATGACCATAGGGACAAATATGTCCCTTTTTATAGCGCCACCTCCCACAGTGTCACATGTTTGAAATTTTTGTATTTGTTGTTCAAAAGTATTGTTGAATCTAACATGTCACTTTCATACATCTCATCAATCTAGAAACCTTGCTGTCTTCAAAGGGTTAACCAGCAGACCAGTCTGGCAGAATAGTGATCTGCAATAGAAAAGAGTTAGAAATGGACAAGGAATCCCCAGCCTCTGGTTGAATATAAATGAAGAAAGCCCCTGGCTGGCATCACTCAGTGCACTTAATAATGGTCTCATCACCCCAGCTCTAGCGGCATTGTGGCAGCCCCAATCCGAAATGAATGAGAGCCAAACTGAGTAGTTTCCAACTGTAATCTAAGGAGGACCCAAATCAAAACATCAGAAAACTGGATATGGTTTGAGGGGATAAATCCTAATACCCTCTCCCTGCTGAGTGTATGTCCATATACTGTTTTAAATTAGACATAGAACAGGTCACTATATCAGAGACCATGCTCAAAACCACCCAAAGATACCTACTCTCCTCCTGATCTATTTTGGATTTAGTAATCCATAAGCAAACTATGGAAGGCCTGACTTCTATGTGCTCCAATAGGAGCTCCAGAATCTCATCTGCCCTCCTCAAACTGGCCACCAACTCCCCTCTATGGAATGCTCTAAAAATGTCAAACAAAAAACTGTACAAAAAGAAAGTGGTTTCAAATTGAGGATCAGCAAGCACGGGAAAAGATACCTCAGTTGCACCAACAAATGATAGGCTTCCTGTAATCTCTATGTCCTGGGATAATATCCCATCCCATAAAAACCCTCTTTACTAAAAACCACAGCTACTGGGTTATCCCAGCCAAAAGATTTAGCATAAAATGAGAAGCCAGTGATATGACTTGTAATTATCCTCTTGGAATAACCCAAACCCTAAAGAACACCCAGTGTACTCAGCCATAAAATCTGAAACACAGCCTCAGCTGTGTAAAAAGGCAATCACTCTGTGGTAGCCATTGAGGTAGGATTCCCAGGTCACCAGTGCAATAGATCTTCACAGCAAATCCCAAACTGCCACATGACCAAATCCCAAAGATCTTCTAGAATCACTTTCCCTTCACATATGCAGCAGGTGCCAAATTCCAGAACACTGTCAACTTAAAACATGAAAGACAGTCAAGGACATTAGAAGACTTCTTGCAAGCATAAATTTTCAAACGTAAACAATGAAGAACAAATTCTTATGTCAAGCAGGCAACCCTCAGACATTTAACAAAATGCCTGTTTATCACATCCACCATAGTGTAATTGTCACAAAAGAATATCATCCATTTGTTTCTAAGGGATGAAAGCCAAATTTCCAAGACCACCATGACAGAAAATAATTCCAAAAATGAATGATATTTCTAGTGACTTCTGCATCCACCCAAACCCTTGGCCAAGGGACTTTACGCCATGCACCCTAGCAAGAGTCCCAATCCAGAACTCCCAGCTACATCTGAAAATAATTGCAAGTCAAAGATGGAAACTTCCTTACTCTGCACAGAAGACACCCATTAAAGTCTCTCAAACAGAGATCCCATATCTTCAAATCTGCTCAAACGTTTCCAGAAATCCTGATGAAATGCTGCTGTTGATGAAAGTACGCCCCAGAGGATCACCCTATACACCCAATTCAAAGAACCTAACAGAGATCGCATACATTTTAAATTAACTGTTTTTGTGGTAAATACCATTGGAACTAGGCTTCTTAATGTTGTCATCTTATCCAGGGGAAGGTAGTGATCACAGTTGCTTTCAGATCCTGACTTCTATCCTTATCCTAACCTGATTCCCGTCAATTCATATGACCAAACTATAAAAACCATATTGTGCTTTGCACTGAATTGACTATTGCTCTGTATTGTCATGAGTAGATTGTAAGCTCAGACGAGCAAGACTCTGTCAAGCAGGGACTGACTCTGTCGAGCAGGGACTGTCTCTTTATGTATGTATCCGTATGTATGCCTGTCAGCGCTGCGTGCGTGGCGCTATATAAGTGCTAAATAGTAGTAGTTGTAGTAGTACTGAGGATAATTAAAACCATCACCACACCCTCCGTTTTTTCTGCTGTCAGTAGGACATCAAATGACTGTGAAAAAGATACAAATGACATCATTAAGAACCTGCATGTCTCGGAACCGGGATGGCCAACAAATAAGAAATCATCCAAATGAATGGTACTGTACAATCTAATATCATGAGCAAGAAGCTGCTGAACATTTCAGTTACAAACAGGATATAGAGTACTCCATGGGCATATACTTATCAAAAAAAACCCCAACCTTACCATTAAAGGTGAAATCCAGTAGCTGAAAAGAATAAGGATGAGCCAGTAGAAATCTGAAAGCAGATTCAATATCACCTTTGCTAACAGTGCTCCACGGCCACACTTCTTTAATGCCACCAAGGCACGATCAAAAGAGGCATACTGAATGGTGCACAACTCCCTGGGCGAGAAATCATTTATTGAAGAACTCAGAGGATATGATAGATCTTGAATTAATCTAAACTTCCCAGGGTCTTTTTTCAGAGCCACATGTAAAGGAGACAAAAAGAAAACAGAGAAGCACTGGCCAGAAGGACTAGCAATATGACTCAATGCGAGCTCTGTCAGCAATGTATCTACCACAGCCTCCATGAGATGACTAACAGAAGGGCCATCGGATATCGAATAATTAAAAACATTGCCCATAAATGGGATTTAAAAGTCAGACTCAAAACTCTCCTTCAAAACAATCAGTTAACCAAGGCTTCAGTAAAGTAATTTTAACATTTATAGGCACCTGCTACATTAAGGACATCTTATTTAACAGAGTCGCTACCCACTGAAGTTCCACAGTTAGTGCACTTGCTTGCCAAGTGACTACCAACACAAAGAGGCCGATTCTGTACTGGCCATCCAGCCCTTGTACAACCAATCAGAAGAAGAGCATACAAAGGCAGACACGATTCTGATCCCGCCCACATACCTGGCTAACTCAGCCGAGCTCCATTCAGAAGCCGCGAACCCCAGCCGACAGTGACCTCATCCTTTCCCCGCAGCCCAACCCCCAATTTGGCTTGCCATGGCCCGAGTTGGGCTGCAAGGATCCCCCTGCACCCCCCTCACCTTCCATCTCTGCCTGGCACAGTGGACCCCGATGTCCAAGTGGACTTATTCCACCTCTAAGGTAGAATAAGTCCCCTGCCTTCATGGTCAACCCCGGACATACAGGGCTGACCTCAGAATCGCTCTCCGCCCACCTCTGTCCCTCGCTATGCCTCTGTCCCACCCTCCTCCCTCCCATGAACAGAGCTCCCCATACAAATCGCCTATTCGTATGGGGTGCTCTATCCCCGGCAGGCTGCCTGGCCATTTAGTAGAATAAAGTATGATACCATCACATATCAAGGTATATTGGCAATATTCCCAGCAATAAAGCAATGCTACTAATGCTAATTTTGACAAAGCCAATGCAAGGACACTGGATGCCCTATGCAAACTTTCAGCCTTACATTCACAACCCCCCCCCCCTCCCCTGCAGGAGTCTGATTGAAAAAAACCCCAAACTGAACAATATTAGTCAGCCCATTACCACTCCTCCCACAACAGTCCTGTAAAAAACATGTTTAAATACTCAACTCTGCTTTGTGTGTTTGTGCTTGCTTTCCCTGTATGCAAAAGAATATGCTGATGGTTATTTGAGTTTGATTGACTGTCGGGACATTTGTGTTGTGTTAACTGCTGCTGCTGTTTGCTGCCCCTCAGAACCTGCTGCCCTAGGCAAACACCTAGTCTTAACCAATGGGTGAGCCAGCCTGAGTACTAATATTTACCAAACTGTACTGTGTGTTTTTATGGTAGTAAAGATTTACAGTTCACACATTGGTATGTGAGTCAGACTTTAAATCAAAGATGTATAGAAGCATGCAATAAAATCTACTGTAACTATCCTATGCAATTAATCAGAAGGCGCTGTGAATTTACATTAACGGCGAAACACAAGGGTGTTCAATAGAACTAGTGCAAAATCTAGGTCACTGGGCTGTCTCAGTTTTGTAAACTCTTTCTATTTAAAGATACTGTACATGTACTTGTTCAAATTTGTATGAACAAATACATACCAGGCTTATGATACAGTTCCAACCATTTTCCCCTTCCATAATTTCCATAAGTAGATGAATAAAATCTCATCTAGTTTTCCTGACAAGTCACCATATCATTCCTTGTGATTATCGCGCTCTGACTATTGTCCTTTTGATATATTTATTTACTGTACTTTGTTAATTGTAGACAGTAATCCTGAGGTGACATGCTTTGTTTGAGCTGTCGAGCTGTAAGATTGTGGAACAATTAAACAATAATGGTAATGATGATTACTGTGTTATGTAAAATTCTGTTGGCTCATCACTCAGTATAAGGGACTAAAAATGTCACAGATGCACTGGGCAAAAAATCCCTATTCAGACTAAACAAGAAGAGAAAGCAACAATAATGTAAGAAATAGGTAAGACATTTCTAAATTTCTGAGCTGACTGAAGATACTTAACATCGAGTTAGTCTTGTGAAAAGTGCAATGTTTAATATCTGACTGAAAACATTGAAGAAGCAGATGCATTGGGGGGGTAGTTATTAAAGTACGTTACAGTCCTAACACACACTTCGGCACCGGAACGCATGTTGCATACTAATAAGATGCAAAGCATGCAAAAATACCTTATTAGTATCCAAACTGAATAACCCAACTTAGTATCTAACCCCCATAATTGGTAAAATGAGAGGTGCACCAGTGGTTCAGTAATAGCACTTTGTGTTGCTATATATGAGACCTGGGTTTGATTCATGAGTCCGGTTTATGCTCTTTCGGCTCCTATAGCCAGGAATATTGTGAATACATCATTGATAGTCCATGAGGGGAGGATATGGTTTGATATACCACAGATTATGTGTATGCAGTGCATGCCTATTCTATGCAAGGGCATGCAGTTAGCATGTGAATTAGTGCATGCTGTCTTGAAGGCACACATTGCATTTGTCTTACCTGTGTGGTAACACATAATGAGCTCTAGCATGAACAGTACACACTAATTCTCATGCTAAGTGCTTTAGTAAACAGGCCCCAACCTCCCTTTAGTGCACTTTAGTAAACAGGCCCCAAAATGAATAAAGCAGCTTGTGTGACACTTCACAAGTTACATTATCCATAGAAAGTTAATCAACATCCCAAGGAGTTGTGTTATTTTTCCTACCATTGAGCCATTAATGTGTGACCCAATCCTCCTGAAACATTACTTAAATGGGCCAGTACTTAGTAAAGAAAATACCCCCCAAACACCCATCCCTCAAGAAATAACATTCCCCTCAAACTCTGTAGACTGTATCTCTCTGCCCCTTAACCCGTGGAGCCACTTGCCTGATCGCCCAATTTCTGCCACTCCTCGCCACTCCTTGGCTGGCACCTCTTTTGCTCCGCACGCTGCGCTCCTGCAGCCCACCGATTGCTCTGGCCGGTTCCACACCGCCGCCCGTTCTCCCAACCACCACTCATCTGGCCACCAGCTCCTCCGATCCTGCAGACTCTCCTGTCCCCCCTCCAATCTCCAAGGAAATAGACCGCCGATCGCCAGAGCCCACACACCAGCCGCCTGCACCACCTCGTCCCTCAGCAACTGCCGTCCCATCTGCTCATGCCTCGTGCAATCCCTTGCCGCCTATCGTCCCCCTCATTGGCTCCCGCGTCGCTCCATCATCCACAGGAGCCAATGTGTTTAAAGGACGCGGCCTATTCTCCCAATGTCCTTCACTCCCCAGCCTCATCCACGCCGGGATCATGCACCGCGCCGCCCACCCGGTTAATGGTGGCCGCCAGGTACGTGGCGCCACGGCCTTCTCATTTATTTCAGAAATATTTAGATCATGGATATCATTATGGCATCGTGAGAATTATTGAGGGGATTACATGCACAGAGAGAATTATTATTGAATCCACAGACTGCAGATCACTTGAAGGAAGAGGACCCTCTTGTGTGTGTATTACCTTTTCCAGTTCGGATTTCGCAAGTCGCCTGATTTATAAGCATTGGCGTATGCTGCAATTGCACCCTTGTTTTGAAGATCCCTCTACATTTGCCTTTCATAGAGGAAAGAATGTGGTGAACTTTGTGAGCCAATCTGTGACATGGACCCCTGAGGAGATTTTCTCTGAAGATTTACAGCACTACAAGTGCGGTGTCTGTGAGTTTTGTGATTCCACAATAGAAGGAGCTTCATGAATTAATCCGGTAATACGTAAATCCATAGTACATCATGGATCTACTACTTGTCAATCTACTCATGTTCTGTATGTACTGATCTGACCATGGCAAAAGATTTACATTGGGCATGCTAGACAGTCTATGGTAGAGACATAGAAACATGATGATAGAAAAAGACCACATGGCCTATCTAGTCTGCCCTTCCATATTGTTGTTGTTAAGTGCCGTCGAGTGGGTGTCAACTCATGGCGACACTCTGGATAGTTGTCCTAAATTGTGTTCGATCTTCAGTCAGGCAGCTCATTGTTGACAGACTGCTACCCATAGCTGCTGTCATTGTATCGATCCATCTCATTGCTGGCCTTCCGTTTTTGCATTGACCTTCTATCTTGCTAAGCATGGTGTCTTTCTCTAATGATCTCTCTCTTCGCATGATGTGTCCAAAGTATGAAAGTCAAAGTCTTGTCATCTGAACTTCTAAAGAAATCTTAGGTTTGATCTCCTCTAATACTGACTGGTTTGTTCTTCGGGCAGTCCATGATATATGCAGTATCCACCGCCAGCACCATAATTCAAAGGCATGAATTTTCTTCCTGTCTATCTTTTTCACTGTCCAGCTTTTGCATCCATATGATGTTATTGCAAATACCATGGCTTGAATGAGTCAAATCTTTGTATGGAGAGAGACATACATCTCTGCTCTTGAGAATCTTGTCTAGGTCTTTCATAGCCATTCTGCCAAGAGCAATGCGTCATGGATTTTTTGACTACTTGTTGCTTCTTTATTGATAGTTGATCCAGGTAGGTTAAAGTTGTCCACAATTTCAATTTCTTCTCCTTCAATGATGAACTTATTGATTTTGCCAGCTGTCATGATCTTTGTCTTCTTTACATTAAGGTGCAGGTCCATTTTAAGACTATGTTCCTTGATCATGTTCCTTGATCAAGAAGCAAATGTTTCAGATCATCTTCACTTTCAGCCAGTAATGTGGTATCATCAGCATAGCGAAGGTGTTGATGAGTCTTCCACCAATCTTCACACCTCTGTTGCCATCATACAATCCTGTTTCTCTGATGATTTGTTCTGCATATAATCAGGTAGGGGGACAGTATGCAGTCTTGTCATACACCTTTGCTTATTTTAAACCATTCTGTTTCTCCTCGTTCCATTCAAACTGTTGCTTCTTGATCAATGTGCAGATTGTGCAAGAGAACGATCAGGTGTTCTGGTATATCCATGCTTCTTAATGTGGCCCAGAGTTTCTCATAGTTTACACAGTCAAAAGCCTTGCTGTAGTCGATAAAGCACAAATAGATATCCTTTTGGTATTCTTTAGTCTTTTCAAGGAACCATCTCACATCCGCAATGATGTCTCCTTCAACTGCAATAGTCCCCATTTTTCCTTTTGAGATCTTCCTTGTTTGTCGCATGCTTTTTTGAATTCAGATATTGTCCTCATCTCTACCTCCACTGGGAGACTATTTCACTCATCTACCACTCTTTCCATAAAGAAATATTTCTGCATATTACTCCTGAGTCTATCCCCTTTCACCTTCTCCTATGTCCCCTCATAGCAGAGCTTGCTTTTAATTGAAAGAGGCTCTCCTCCTGTTCATTTATGCCACATATGTATTTAAACATTTCTATCATATCTCTTCTATCCCACCTGTCCTCTAACATATACATATTAAGATCTTTAAGTCTGTTCTCATATGCTTTATAATGAAGAGCATTAAGCATTTTAGTAGCCACCCTCTGCACCAATTCCATCTTGTTTATATCCTTTTGAAGTTGTGGTCTCCAGAATTGCACACAATATTCTAAATGAGATCACACCAGAGACCTGTATAGAGGCACTATCACCTCCTTTTTTCTGCTGACCATTCCTCTCCCTGTGCAACCAAGCATCCTTCTGGCTTTCGCCGTCGCCTTTTCTACCTGTTTAGCTACTTTAAAATCATCAGAAACAATCTCACCCAGGTCTTGCTCTTCTTTCATGGACAGAAGTACTTCACCTCCTACACTGTACTGCTCCCTTGTATTTTTGCTACCCTGCATTTTTTAGCATTAAATCTCAGCTGTCAAATTCTAGACTCAGACCAAGGTCAGATCCCTGCAGCACATAACTGGTAACCTCCTTTGTCTTCATCTTTATTCCATTTCTTGATATACCGCCCTTCGAAAATACAGCAGAGCAGTTTACAACAGAGCAAAAGGCACACTGCCCGGAAAAGGAAAAGAATGCCATAGTTTTGATAGGACAGAGAAAAACAAAGAAAAAGGGAGAAACTAGAGACAGAGAGAAGAATCAGGCAGTGAGAGAGAAGAGAGACAAGGGAAACCTCAGCTAGGGACAGAGGGGGGAGGAAGATTAAAGGCAGCGCAGAAAAGATGCTTTTTTTTAAACAGAACCTTGAACTTGATGGAGAGCTCAAGGCGGAGGTCAGCGGGGAGTGAATTCCAGAGCTTGGGACCAAGAAAGAAAAATGCAGAGCTGCGAGTTTATTCAAGGTGAGCCAGGGAGGGGGAGGGAGAGACATGCAATTTGCGTGGATGTGCCTCAGAGTAAGCTCCATTTACCTGTACCCTTTGTTGCCTCCCACTCAACCAATTTCTAACCCAGTCAGTCACTTTGGCGTCCATTCCTAGTCTGCCCAGTTTTATTTATTTATTTATTTTATTTAACATGTTTTATATACTGTCTTTCTACAAATCAAAATGGTTTACATAGAACAATAAAAGGCAGTATATTGCAACTGTTTACAGTTTGTCTATAAGTCATCTCTGAGGAACGGTGTCCAAGGCTTTACTGAAATCTAAGTACACCACATCTAGAGCTCTCCCTCAGTCCAACTCCCTGGTCACCCGATCAATCAGATTTGTCTGACAAGACCTGCCTCTGATAAACCCATGCTGCTTCGGATCCTGCAATCCATTGGACTCCAGAAACCTCACTATTGAGAGAACATAAATCCGGGATAAACACGGCTACCAAGACTGCCCCGATTGTGGAACATTGCTTGAAAATAGACCATTCTTTTGAACAATTAAAGTAGCAGGTGCTGCAAATGGTGTCATTGTCATGGCAGGGGGGAAACCGGGAGGCACTATTCAACTTTAGCGATGAGTTTGGATTTTTTCCCCGGACGCAGTTTACGCAAAGGGATTGAACAGTAAATAGACTGGCATACTCTGCTTTGAAGCGGGGCTCCTTTAAATTGAATAAGGGGATGGAGTAAAGGCATAATACAAAAAATGCCACTGCCATCTTTCTTCTAAAGCCCTATGAACTCCAGCATGATGTTGGATATAACTCTCCCGTCATCCGAATAAACGTTTTGTGATGGAGAGGAGAACATCATTCTATTCAGATTACTGCCTATAGTGCCCTGAAGCAGAACTTAGTTTGTATCATGTTTGAAATGTGTTGGCAATTGTATGGTAGATTGTATTAGCACATTAAAACATGATCTGTTAAATAAGAACAAAATGGATTTGAACGGAGAGAGCATTTATAAAAACTTTGATATGTGGAACTTCATTCCAAGTAGGGCACGTCTGGGCCTTCAGCCTGCCCAAAGACGAGACGGGCCAAATAGGTACTCGATTCTGCATCTGCGGGAGCAAGACATTCCCACAGGTGCAGAATTGGGCATATAGATGGGCCGGCCATGCCCTGATTCTACAGCATGGGACGTCAACATACCTCCCCGTACAGCCCCTACCTATGCTCCTGCTGGAGCGCACATGGCGTGTCATCCCATTGCCATGGCACCGGGACACCAAGCAAGAACACAGACACTGGTGCCACTCTTCTTTCCCCTCCGCCCGGCCCTCTGAGGGGCAGCCATAGCCAGGATTATATGGTGGGGGTCCTCCTGCAGCTGCTCCTACATTGCTGTGGGTCCACCTTGGCTGATTCTCTCCAGCGATGGGACTTATTCCACCTCTGAGGTGGAATAAGTCCCACGTCTGACCTTCCTCCCTCAGACGTACTGGGCGATGACCTGAATCGGCCCTGTATGTCCAGGTTGTGCTCCTCGCCCCAGCCCTGCCCTGCCCTGCCCAGTCTCCACCCTATCGACACCACCTCTCACCCCTGTCCAGAGCTTCCCACACAGAGACCTTGTACGTGCAAGGAGATTTGGATACAGAATCGGGTCTCTGGTGAATAGTGGGGGTTGGATGTTCAAGCCGGACGTCCATCCCTAATATTCGCATCTCTGCATGGCCCCCATAGTCTGACAAAATATATTGTGCAAGCGCATTGTTGTGTGTGGGGATGTTATGTATGGGAAATTGGTTAGGTCACGAAGTGGAATTTAAGTATCCTATACTGATCCATTGCATGTATATATAGTATAATTATATAGCATATTAGTATTCTTATTAATCGATAGCATACTATTCATTAAGGTCCCTTGGGCAGAAATTAAATTTAAAACATTATTTTAGGATGCTGCAGTGTTTATTTTATTTATATTTATTTATTACATTTAAATACCTCTATTCCTGAATAACCATTTAGTGTGGTTTGCAAGTGAAAATAAACATGAAAAAATTTACGTATATTTTTTGGACTGTCCAGAATATCCCCTCTCCCCTTTAAATCTCTGAGTCCCTTGGCAGTCCTGCATGTAAATCACCACATTCTAAAATCAGCATTTACACACTGTTGTGCCCCCTTCTTTCCAGGCGGCTGCCTAGTGGAGGGGACGTGCCTTAATATAGTCCAGAGCCGGGGCTTCTGGGGATTGTAGTTGTGGGTTCAAATAATATTGAGGCCCGAGAGTTTAAGGCAAACACAGGAATATTTATTTTTGTTTTCCACCTTCCAAAAAGAGCCTTTAAAAGCTCAACGCATGTTACACAAATAAATATAGGATTCTTTCTCCCAAAACCATGTTTTCCACAAAAGAAAAGACTTTTACATACAGCACCACACAGTAACTGTTTCTGTCAGGTTAAAACGTTTGTAGTTACTTTTCTTACAACTTCCAGCATTCAGACCAAAGTTTTAATTGCTTCCTTCAGCATTAAAGACATGTAACTGTTTTCTTCTAAAGTTCCAGCCTTCAGCATAAGGTTTTAGCTGTTTCACTCAGCATAAAGCACGTGTAGCTGTTTCCTTCTTTTAAAGGCACACATGATTCTTGAGCAATACTGACTTAAACAATGTCCAGCCTGTTTTGTTTCCTGCTTTACCAGACAGTAAGATTCTAGGCCTTTCTCCTTTCAGTTAAGATCATTACAAAGTCTTATGACATAAAGAACAGTCCATTATAGAAGACTCGGACTCCTAGTCAGATTCATAATATTCAGTTTGCATTCTTCAGCATCAGTGCTTTCTATATATCCTGCTTTAACTCTCCCTGTGCAAACTCAGGTTTTACCTCTTCTAGCAGCTCTAGTATTTTCCTCCAATAAGACTTCTCTTTGCACACAGGCTTTTCAGCAGGCACGTGAAGCCTCTTCTCTCTCATTAAATGGCGCAGTGCCTCTAACTGACTTAAATTACTTTTAGTCACAGATTTACTCACGTTCCCTTTGTGAGCTGGCAAATTTCCAATAGCTTCCTGGATTACTGCCAAAATACCTTGCTCCTCGTCAGGACTTCTCTCCGTTATAAATCTCCTCCCTCTGGAGCCCAAAGCATTTTCTCTGCAGCACTGGCTCCTCTTTGGATTATGGCTTCTACCACTGAGAGCTCCACTGTATTCCTCAGCGTTCTCGGTGGTTAAACCTTTCCTGTGACTCGGTCTTACATCCTCCTTCCCTCTGGAACCCTCTCTAGTGTTGTCCTTGGAAATACTCTTCTCTTCAGTTGCCCTGAAGGTCTTCCTTCCTTCAGACTTCCTCGAGTTTCTGCTTCCTTCTGTTTCCCTGGTGGTTCCCTTTCCTTCTATTCCCCTGTGTTTATATGAGTGTGCCTGAACTAGGGTCCCATTCTCCTCCCCCAGGTGGCTCTCATTAACTTTACTACTTGCTTCAGAGCTTGGGCGTGGCTTGTAACCAGGAGCTACGTGTGTTTTTTTTCTGTTTAGGTTCAGCATGAGAGCTAGTCTTCCTGCCTGTCTCTCTCCCTAAAGGTAAATGGGTGTTTTCCCCTATTTCCATAGGCTCAGAAAACCTTTTGCCATCACAGCACATTTGTAATCTACATGTAAATGCAGCTATTTGCATGTAGAATTGTTGCACAAGGCTTCTAAAATGACTCCCCATATGTCCTGATTTGCCATTGATCCTTTGAATACCCCTGTTTTATTTATTTGTAATTTCAAGAAATCAGGAAATATTTTTTATGTAACTTTGAATGCCTCAGGATTGCAAATCCAAATACATTTACCTAATCATGACCTCCTTGTTACCTTAAAAACGTTTTGTGTGTGTATTAGCTGCATGTCTTTTCAGCTCCAAGGAACAGGGACTGTCTTTATGTATCTCTGTGTCGGGCAGCCTATATCTAGTAGTACTGTACGAATCATGATGGGCCCAATTTTCGAAGGCATTTACACTGGTAACTGCCCTAGTTGCCTATGTAAATGCCTTAACAGGGAATTTTTGAAGGCACCTACATGGGTCATTCCTTTGAAAATTCCCTGATTTGTCCCTTAGGTGTCCCGATGCTATGCGGTTAGCATGGGGCGTGTCAGGGCGGTGCGGAGGCAGGCTATGGCACTACCCGGTAGCACCAATTTTTGATGCTACGTGGTTAAAGCACTGCGCCTTAAAGATAGGCGAGGACAATCCTCACCTATCTGTAAGGCGCCAGGACTAACCTTGTAGCTTCAAAAATTGGTGCTACACGGGTAGCTCCTGTGGCCTCCTAGCTGTGCGGTGATACCCGGATTTTCAATGCTGGGGCCGCATATGACCCTGACACGAAAAATCCGGGTTAGGTGCAAAGGGGGCAGGCTATGCACTCATACGGCACATAGCACCACCCAGATCAAAATTGGGCCCGATAATAATAATTATCAGTGCGCACCTTTTGAAACTCTGGAATAGCAGAAAAAATAGCTTTGCAGTCTAAGACATTATCCTGTAACATTTGTTAACTAGTGATATAAATGCTAGCATAGAAAACTTAGCTCAAATCATGGCTGAATGAGGCTCAATGATTACTGGGTAATATTATTGTGTTCTATGTAAAACACTTTGGAAAAAAACAATATCACTTTAGAAAATGCATTTTTATTTGGATTATACTCTTCTCTGTGTTATTCACTGTTATATATGTGGAGGCCAATTCAGATCTGGGTGCCTCTGGCCCATCCGGACATCCAGAATTGCATCTGATTCTGACCCCATGGGGGCTTGACATCCCCGTGGGATCAGAATCGGGTGCACCTGGCCTGGATGGGCTTGCCGTGCCCCAATTCTGGGTCCCCTAACACCCAGCCACTTACCTGGCTAGTCCAGCCAGGCTCCTACATGAAGCCATGGTGTCATGGCATCCTGTTGCCTTGGTACTGCGGCTCCTGCAGGAGCCACGATCCCCAGCAGACCCCAAAATGATATTTTCCCTGATGCCCAACCCCCGATTGGGCCTGCTGTGGCCAGGGTCGAGCTGCAGGGGACCCCCTATATCCCCTTATCTCCTTTTCTCTGCCCGGAGCAAGCGTTGGCTGCCGTCTAGGGGGACTTATTCCACCTCTGAGGTGGAATAAGTCCCCACACAAAGGGCCGACCCCGGAATCAGCCCGGTACATCTGGGGTAGGGTCTTGTCTCTGGCCCATCCTCGCTCCTCCCTTGGCCCGCCTTCTCCTGCCCCCAACTCGGACGTATATCCCCGCTAAATGTGGGTCAGAATCTACCCCATACAGTATAGTATATTTGAGTCCTTTAAGCAAGACCTAAATAGGCATCCATATATATATATATATATTATTGCCATCCCAAATCATGAAAACATTAATTCTCTATGATTTTAGACCTGTTTGATAAAACATGGTAAAGTTTTGCACTTAGTATGTTGTATAAGCAAAATTACAGTGAAGTGAAAGTGCAAAACCTGTGCACTAGCTGTTGGGGCATGGCCAACATCTACCCTACAGGTACCACACAGTACAGACATTTATCACACAGTACATGCATTGACAGAACGTGTGGTAAATACATCTGTGCTATTTGCCACTGCATTTACCATGGCCTGTTGTAGTAAAAAAAAAAAAAACAGTCAGCATTCCCACCATGAGCGTCCTGACCTCTGATCAGCCTCTGCTACCCCCCTCCAATGAACATCTGAAATAATGCTGGTCAATATCATTCCATAGTCCACCACCCCGATGAGCATCCTAAATTCTGATCCCATCCCACCACCCTACATCCCCTGATGAACATCCTGATCTCTTATATGTATCCCACACTCCCCAAGCCCCCCAATAAGCATCAGACACCCCCTCCAACCCCCCACCAACTACTTATCCTAATAGGTTAGTGGCAGGACAGAAATGATCCCCAGACACTCTTGCCCCATTACCGTCTGAGTTCAAAATTGCATCTTGGACTTCTTGAGGAAATCTCATAATATTACCACTAGGAAATAAACTGCCAAGTAATGATCATTACAACGTACCATGCGCTAACTGCAAGCATTTTCTATGCCCATAATCTGCCTATTCTTCAACCCTTTCCTGCCCCATGCTACTGCAAACAGTTACTGCGTGAATTTTATTGTAGCATGTTCCGTGGCTGGGCTGTAACTGCTACCATGTGATAATTAACACAGTAGCTGCTTACCACACTTTAATAAGAAGGCCCTAAATAGTTTAAGGGGCGCTAACAAATCAAATGCATAGTAAAGAAGGCACATGTCATGCTGTTTAGTCTTAGAGGATCACATATGTATAAAGAATCCAATGGAATGTTCAGAGATCAATGTACAACATTCCATCTATTTTTGGAACTGTAAACACTACTCTTGATTTAATTGTGATGCATAGCCAGTCTGTGCTTATTAGTTTTGCAACTGTATTTCATAAAATGCAAGCTGTATCTGCTATGAAGGATATGGTGCAGTTGTCTGTTACACAGTCTTTTCCATGTTTATTTTCGAGAGTTGAGGTGTCAATAACAACCGCTTAGCTTGACCATTCAAGGGCAGAGATGTATGAAAATATTAAAAGTGAAATAGGATTTTTATCTTTGTCCTAAAAGCCAAGAATAAAGTTTCTTTCATCAACATTTTTATCTTAGAATTATGGCAAAACTCTCCCATTAAAGCCTAAGGTGACTAGTTCTACAAATATGCAAATTTCGGCTAATTGTCACTGAAACACTAGGAAATTAAGCAGTATATAGTCTAGGTTTAATAGGGTAAATAATATGAGACTTCTGGGATTTAGGGCTTGATTTGCTATGGGTTTTGCTATAGAAACTTTGGAGGTCATTGAAAAAATCGGGCTTAGATTTATGCACCTAAATCCTAGTTAGTTTAGTCATCTCCATGTTTAGATGGGCATTTATTTATTTAACAGGTTTTATATACTGCTTTCTCCTTAAGTCAAAACTGTTTACATCGTAACATTTAACTTGGGGGTGGAGTAACATGGCATGCAGGATAACTTGACACTCTCACAGGAACTTACTTACAAGTTAAGAAGAAGTGGAGAGTCGTGATCCTGTTTTAGAGTGGCCTTGAGCCATGGTCAAGAACAAGTGGGTGAAGGGCATTTTACAATGCATTATGTTATGTTTCCAAAATGTTCTTTGTAAAGCAAAGTTTTTAACTTTTTCCTGAAGTCCTTAATGTCAGGTATTGTTCTGATATCATCCAGGAGGGAGTTCCACAAGGCTAGTGCATAAAATGAAAATGCTTTATTAGATGTGATCTGTTTGGATTTAGAATAATCACTGGGTGTAAAAATAATATTCCTATTGTTGATCCTTCTTGGTCGGTTGTCGGGGTCTCTTATGATTAGGTTCTGGAGTATCTCTGCTGAGTTGTTTTGTAGGATTTTGAAGATGTTGAGTGTTGTTTTGAACCTGGCACGACTAATCATTGGGAGCCTGTGTAGTTGGTTCAGTATGGGTGTAATGTGGTCATGTTTTGCTGATTCTGTGATGATACGAGCTGCTGTGTTCTGGGCCATTTGGAGAAGATGCCCTGGTAGACCTTGGTAAAGTGAGTTGCAGTAGTCCAGAATTGGTGTAACAGTAGCTTGGAGTACCATATGGAAGTCGTTCTGGCTGAGGAGTGGCCTCTGTTTCTGGATGATCTTCATTTTGTGGTATGCGTTCTTTGTAGTCATGTTTATGTGGAACTCATAAGTTTAGATTCTGATCCAGGATGACTCCTAGGTATCTGACTTCATTTTTCACGGTTATGCTTCTAGTTTGTAGCTCGATTGAGCTTGGGGGAGTGAAGACTGTGTTTCTTGTTATGAAAAGGGCTTCTGTCTTTTTGTAATTTATGCTGAGGTTGAGGTTGCTGAGCCATGTGATCATTTCCTCAAGTTATTCGGTTATAATTGTGTAGTCTGGTTTGTCTGTGTCAATTGGGGTATATATCATGATGCTACCGGCATATAGTTGTTAGTGAATTTTGTGTTTTTTAATAACATTGCAGATAGGTTGGATGTAAAAGTTGAAGAGCAGTGAGGTTATGACTGACCCCTGTGGTATGCCCTGATGTATGCTGAATGGAGTAGATTTGTTCTCTCTGCATTTGACGTGCTGTTGCCTGTATTCCAGGTATGATCGGAACCACTGGATTGTGATGTTGTGCAGACCTATATTCAATGTGATTGTTATTCTGAAAGCATGTGTGTCATGCTGATCTTGCATACTTTCACTTTGGGCATATACAGGGGTTGGAGTGTGGGTTGAGCACAAACTTTCATGTGGAAATTATGAAATACTATAATTTATGCATGTTTTTATTAAGTCTAGGTATAGCCATTTAAACTAGCCTTAGAGCTGGCATAAATGTTTGTGGCTTAAATTGGCACGTGTTTTGAAGAACTTATGTCCCAATTTTTTTAACGTAAAAAGGCGTATGCCTTCCTTTATTAAGTAGCCATGAAATTCATGCATAAAAATGTGCATTAATCAAGGTGTGTCTTATAAACGTACTCTGCAATGGGGCACAATGCCTGTGCAGGAAGCACATGTACGTACAATAATTGGCATTCTATGTACTTTCATTGAGGGTTATGCATTTGGTGCTGTGTTAGAGAGAGCAGTATACACATGCATAGGTCATCATGGGGAAAAGCGCATGCCTACAAAAGAACCATCTTCTGGTGGGAGACGGTGTGTACTGGATGGGATCTATAAACAGTAATGTAATACAGGCCTGATATTCATCCCACAGCACTTGTAAGGTTCCTGGCCACCATGGGCAAAAGTGAAACCAGATAATCAGCTCCAGATATTTACTGACACTGAATATTTGGCTTTGCTGCTGACCTCTATTGCTATCCAGTCAGTGGTGATATTCAGCCGCTAACTGGATATCAAAACCGCATGTCGTTAGAACAGCCATGAACCTGTCTTAACTTTATGTGGTTATCTGCCTGGATTGCAGGCTGAAAATCACCGCTGACCGGACAGGTGCTGGGACCACCACAGTCCCGCTCTGGCACTATTTGGATTGCTCCAACGTGGTCTGTGGGATAGACTTCATAAAACTTGTCTTTTAGGAGCAAAATTTAGGACTTGATTCATGGATTAGTGGTTGGTACTGGAAAGTAGATTGAAAGATAATAGTCAGTGTTTCTCTTTATACTTCTGTGAACCTTGCCTTCTTCTTTTCCCTCTACTAATGCTTTCTACCCTCTCATCTTCTCCGGTGTGCCCTTCACTTTTCCCTCTCTCTTTCAGTCTGTCTGCTTCTTCTTTGCCTCTGTGTCCATCCGGTCTTTCTGTCTCCAGGTCAGCCTGCCCATCTTCTCTGTGTCTTTCTCTGCATCTCCCTAGTTCATCTGCAGGTAGGAAACACATAGTAGCCAAGACATGTACAGTACATGCGATGGGTGCACATGGCCAAAAACAGTTTAGCTTATGCTTGTTCAAATACTTTTTTCCAATTCTCAGGCATTTTTATGTTCATTGTACATATTTGTCCTCTAAGTGTTCATTGCATACATGTTAGAACATTTTTAAGTATGCAAATTGAATGTATTGTAGGTATTTGTATGTACAAGCAATTTGAATGCACCTAAAATATTTAGGCGCCTAGATGAGCCAAACGCGTGCTCATGAATCCACATGCCTAACACAGAAGTAGCACATCTGCACTGTTGCTATAAAGATGGGATCTCTGAGAAGAAGGGTAGGACTTCAGCAAAATAGCAGCCTGCTAAGAGTATATTGAATAGCTCTGTATATACAGAATGTCTCTTGGCCTCACTTCCATTGTTACCCCAAATCCTCAGAACAGGGTCTTTACCAGAAACACTCTTCTATCAGGAGTGAGATAGCAGCTGTTGCCTGCTCCAGCATCCTTGCAGTTTGATATCATGTCACCCTGTATGGGTAGGTTATACTCTGATGGCTATAAGGCAGAGGCTTTCACACAGATAGGGAGAAAACTATGGACAGCCATAGGCTGTTAGGCTCGCTAAAAAAAATGGGTATGATAGCAAAATCCACATAAAATTAAAGGTTGAGTAATATATCTAATTCTTTGTCACAAATCCAACAACCCAAACAATGGAAGAAAACTGCAGTGTGTGTGTGGGGGGGGGGGGGGGGGGGAGATCATCAAAATACTAGCCAAGATAGCCTCATAGATCTTGAGTTCATCTCAGTCTGAATAGTAATAGCCCACATCGCCAAATTTAAGATATTTGTTTGCCTCTGGTGAGCAAGTTGTAAACATGTCCACCTCCAAATCTAATAAGTTAGATTCTATAGCAGTGGGGGTACAAGAAGTAAAAAGGTCAAAAAGTGACCCTTCTTCCCCACATAAATCATTGGAACCTATAGAAAAAGAAATATCAATGAATTGCTGATACATGGAATTCTACTTGTGAAAGACCTACTAAAGGTAAATAAAAAAAACTCTATTGACCCTCACAAGTTAGAATACAGAGATGAAGATGTAGATGGGAGCTGCAGTAACTTGAATTGGTGCAGTGGAACAGATGTCGTCAATACATTTGGAGCAAATTCATGCACTACAGAAACAAAGAGAAGTGATTGCACAGCTGGAAAAATCTCTCGAGGACTTGAACAGCAGAAGCCAATGCAACGATGGTCAGTTAGTTGGCTGACCCAAGTGTATGGGAGGTATTGATCTTGTATACTTTCTACAAGATTTCTTACTCAAACTTTTTTTTTTATCTAAAATTCAACCCCACAGGGTCCCATTGCACAGGATTAGTTCTGCTACTTATCCTTAATACATAGCAATGTGGGTTCTTCGTTATTCACAAGCTCTAGCCCTCCTACAGATCTCACAACTTTGAACCTGCGAAAGTGGATGGTAAAGCATTTTTTTTTCCAGACCTCAATAAAACTACGGCCCAGATATGTGTTGCTTTAAATAACCATACAAGGAACTTTGATGATTCTGTGGCGGAGAAAGAAACAGAACCAAAGATAGAATAGTGCTGTGATTGGCCTAGTGATTTGACTTTTATTCTATTCAAGTCGAGGGGCTTGACAGTTCTTGTTGTCCTGTTGCCTGGCTAATGGAAGCGTATTTATTCTCAATCAGTTATGCAGCACAATAGAGTTGAGTCATGGTTAGATTTCACTTAGCACTGATTTTTTCATAGCTTTGCCCTGCTAATCACTGACCTTTAAACGAGACTGCACCCTATATATCAGAATGTGTGAGATGAATACCCTGGGAATGAACCCATTCATTATCCGGTTATGAGCAGTGCTACCCTTCTTGATGGCCGCGTGGAAAATTAATTTTGCTCACTTTGTTTTTGAAAGGGGTTCTCCACTGGACATATGGATATCATTTTGTAGTTTATTGACTATAAAATTCCTGTTATGTGTGCATAGTCAATATAAGAATGATTTTGGAAAGATGGTGCATTAATTGTCAAGCCAACATGTATTGGAAATTGTGACTGTAAGGGAGTTCCTCCAAATGGGTTAGTTTTGTGCATACCATGAGTCATGAACCTCACTTTTAAGCCAGGGTATGTGGAGTATGATCTCAGTCTCAAATTTACTGCTAATGCTTGGTATAGTACTTGCATCATGCCAAAGAGTTTTTTTCTGGGGTTCGTAGGATGTGACATGTATGGGTAGTTTGTCAAGATGTGCTTGGAAATTCTTCTTTATAAAACCTGTGGTTCCCAGTACAATGAGAAATATTTCTGTATATTTCTGCCACATTTTCTTGGTCTCTGACTGCATTTCTTGGTACTTCAGAATCTTCTGCTTCTCCACACGATTCACAGAATAGTCACTCAGAACTAACACCTCTATTTTCAATGCCATTCTAGTGTTTTTCCCCTTTACCACTGTCGGGTTTTCTCGCATCCAGTTTCTTATCCAATGGAACAGGAATGTCCCAGGTAATCATAACCTCTTCATTCTCTGTAATTTTCTTAGGGTCATGATCCTAGTGCTTTTCAGAGACAGTGATTTTGTCGTGTTTACAGAGTTTCGAATGGATAAGGTGTGCTACTTTGTTGTGCCTTTCTATATAGAAATTGTGAGATGTGTTCACAGAAACTTACAAGCAGATAGACAACAGTCCCAACCAGATACACAACAGCCCCCACACGAGAGGGATTGCGACGTAAACTCCACTGCAAGCTCAATACCTAACCAACCCAGTTAGACTCATGACACAATCATGATAAATGTAACCCTCAAATTGTGTTGTCTTAATGATGTTAAATTCCCTCATGTTAAATGTTGTAAAACACCCACATGTTAAATGTTACCCAATTGTGATGTGATGTGATGTAACCACTTTGATTGTAGGATAAGGTGGTATACAAGTATGTCTAAATAAATAAATACATAAATGTGTGGGGAGTTTTATGATGTGTTTTTCATGTAGAATGAATGGGTTATACCAGGGGTAGGGAACCCTGGTCCTGGAGAGCCGCAGACCAGTCAGATTTTCGGGATATCCCTAATGAATATGCATGAGATATATATGCATTAGAGATATCCTGCCAACCTGACTGGTTTGTGGCCCTCCAGGGCTGGATTTGGAGACCCCTGCCTTACACCTCTGTCATTTAAGATTGTGAGTGGGCAAGGTGCAGATGTCCTAGACATCGAAAGCACTGTTCCCTCTAAGCTGTGCGCATGTGCGCGCGCACACACCTCGCTGAGCGAGCGCACATACTTTACAACAGAGCGCACAAAAATTATGGTTCTGATTCTGATAGAAAACAACACAGACACCTTAAAATTTAAAAGCTGTGATTGTAATTACTAGAAATTTTCCTCTTCATTTAGTAATCGTCTATTTTCATTTAATTTGATTAAAATCAATGTGGTATACATACTGTATTCTGACGTGTAGTCAAATTTTAAAGTATATAACTCCAAGGGTCGTCATGTGGCGCACAAAAATTTAACCTTCCTTCAAAATCTGCACAGCTGATATTTTATGCGCACACAGCCTACAGAAAATTAGAGGGAACATTGGGGTATATAGAATGTGTCACATTCCTCCTCGATTCTCACCACCACCAAAAAGTTGTCTAATAGACAATATTTTGGTGGTGGTGAGAAGTGAGGAGGAATGTGACACATTCTATCTAACCTTTTTGATGTCTTGGACATCTGCACCTTGCCCACTCACAATCTTAAATGACAGAGGTGTAAGGCAGGGGTCTCCAAATCCAGCCCTGGAGGGCCACAAACCAGTCAGGTTGGCAGGATATCTCTAATGCATATATATCTCATGCATATTCATTAGGGATATCCCGAAAACCTGACTGGTCTGCGGCTCTCCAGGACCAGGGTTCCCTACCCCTGGGTTATACACTTGTAAGGTTGAGTGATAATTATTTATTTATTTAACAGGTTTTTATATACCACCTTATCATAAAATCAACGTGGTTTATATTATAACTCAACAAAAAACTTTACAGAGAATTTGAGCAATAGGTAAGGGTGGCATGCTGGAAATACTAGTGAGCACATCTTACTTACATTTTAACATATGTACAGTTACAAGACATCATATGACAAGAATCTGGGGTGTTTAGGTTATGAGGTAGTCCAACAGTGTTAAGTTAGAAGAGCTCATTGAAGTGTTCCATGAAGAGGAGGTTTTTAGCTTCTTCCTAAAGTCTTTTAAGTCTGTGGTGGTCCTTAGTGCCTCTGGAAGAGAGTTCCAAATGGCGGGTGCTATGAGTGATAGAGCTCTTTTGGTCATAGAATTGTTGGCTTTGGTGAATGAGCTGCGTGTTTGGATAATGTCCATGGTACTTTATCTTCATGGCCTATTGTTGGGCTTTATGCAAATTAGATCCTGGAGTATGTCAGCTGACATGTTATGTCGGATTTTGAATATGGTCAGGGCTGTCTTATATTTGGCCCTTGAGGTGATCAGGAGCCAGTGGAGCTGGTACAAGATGGGTCTTATGCGGTCAAAGTTTGCAGAACCAGAGATGATCCAGGCATCAGTGTGTTGGCCCAATTGCAGAGGCTGGGTAGTTTGTTTTGGAAGACCATTGAAAATGGAATTGCAGTAATCTAGTATAGGCGTAATCACTGCTTGGCAGGCTGTGTGGAAATGGTCTTGGCTGAGGAGGGGTTTGAGTCTTCGGAAAGTGGCCATTTTGTGGAATGTGTTTTTGGTGGTTTTGTTGATGTGTGGCTTTAGGTTCAGATTACGGTCCAAGATAACTCCCAAGTACCTTACTTCTTCTTTTACTGGTATGGATGTGTTTGCCAGGTTGATTGAAATTGGGAAGTATCTCTCATGATGATTACAGCCTCGGTCTTTTTGAAGTTGATGCTTATGTTGTTGTTTGATAGCCAAAGGTTCGTCTCTTGTATGCAGTCTGCCATAGTTGTGTAGTCCGGTAAGTCTAAGTAGATAGATGTGCATATCATAATGTCGTCCGCATATATGGCATATTGGATGTTATGTTTTTGAAGATACTGCAGACTGGTTGAATGTAAAGGTTGAAAAGCAGGGCGTACAGGGAGGACCCTTGTGGGACTCCCTATTCTATGACAAATGGGGTGGATGTGTTTGCTCTAACTTTGACTTGTTGTCGCTGGTCACTGAGGTTTGACTGAAACCACTTAAGTGGTATGCTGTGGAGACTTGTGTCTTTGGGCCTGTTTAATAGGATGCTATGTGCCACTGTGTCAAATGCAGAGGATATATCAATGAAGATGAGGAGGAATCCCTTTTTCATGTTGTTGATCCCTCTGATCAGGGTGTCAGATAGCTGCGTAAGGAGGGTTTTGACACTATGGTTGGGTCAAAACCCATGTTGGTGGGAGTCTAGAGGGACGTTAGAGTCAATGTGGTCCTGTAATTGTCTCTGTACTGTTTTTATCAGTAAGTTTGGATAGAAATGGAAGGCTGGAGATCGGGCAGTATGATGCGGGGTCTGTACAATCCGCTGACTTGTTTTTGGGGATTGCTCAGATGGTTGCTTGTTTGAGAGAGGGAGGCATGTTTCCTTGAGAGAGAGGAGCTTATTATCTTGTGGATATATTGGATGAGCTCATCTTTGGCTGATTTAATCCATCTTAATGGACAGGGATCAGAGGGTGCTGTGCAGGTGTTTAGTTCGATGATGGTGTGGGCAACTTGATCAGCTGTGGGTTTGTAAAATTTGCCCCATGTGTGTACAGGGGTGAGGGGTGGGTAATGTGTAGCCTGAGGGATCCACAGGTGGTATGGGTCTCAGGGGAGAAAAGAGGGGGGGGGGTTGAACTTGGTGAGCAGGAAATTTGCAAAGGATTGAGGGTGAATTGTATCTTCTCCAGTCTGAGTCGGTTCCTTTGTCAGTGTACAGACAATCTCAAATAGCTCTCTGAGCTTATTACTGGATCTTAGTATGAGGCTGGTATGATATTCTTGTTTATGTCAGTTGATCAGATTGTTGTAGTCACATTGTTTCATTTGATATTGTTTTAAAGTTGCTTCAGTCTTGTTTTGTCGTCAGTGCCATTCCAGCTTGCGTAGTGTTTTCTTTGCTTCCCTTATTTCAGCCGAGTACCAGGGGGCTGATGGGGGTCTTGTCACACTATGAGTGGGACTTGCTCTCTTAGGAGCTCTTGCCACTTCAGCTATGGTGGTGTTCCAAGTTTTGATTGCCTCCTCCAGATTGGTGAAGTCTTGTGGGAGCTTATGGAGGCTATCGTTCAGGAACTGGTCCTTGATGAATCCTTTGAATCTTCTTCCAGGGTGAGGTGTTTTCTGTTTTGATCTTTGGTGGGAAATATGCAGCTTAAAGTGAATAGCATGATGGTCCGACCAAGGTATCGGTGTGACCCAAGGAGGCATTATGTTGTCTTGTTCCAAAAGTTTTTTTGGGGCAAATATGTGGTCTGGGGTGGTGCCTAGGCAGTGGGAGGGTTCAGTAAGCAACTGGGTGAACTGCAATGATTCCATTGCTCTGAGGAAAGTGGCAGACTCTTTCCTGGGTGTGGAGTTGAGGTTGATGTCTACCAATAATATGAGTGGCTTGTAGGGGGAGTTTGCCGCATAAACCATTTCAAGTATGCTGGTTATTTCATCGGTATTGGAGTTGGGGGACCTGTAGATAAGGCAGATGGCTAAATGCCTGTTCTCTATAGTGATTATATTACAATGATCTGTGCTTGTTGAGTTGGAGGTTTTACATTTGAAGTTGGATCTGGCCAAGATTAGCACCCCTCTGCCTCTTTTTCGGAAATGAGGGCAATTGTATGCAGTATGTGTGAGAGGAGTAATTTGGTTTAAGATGATCTGGTCAGTATCTTTCAACCAGGTTTCGGTGATGCAAAGTATGTCTGTTTTGTGTGATTAAAGGTAATCTATGATGGTGTTGGTCTTGTTTCGTACAGATCTGGCATTAATGAGTGCTATATTAATTGGAGAGTTCTAGCTGGACTGGTTGTAGTGGTTGGATATGTGTGGTGTTGGTTGGATTTTTATTAGTCTGGTGGGCCTCCTCTTTGAGTGTTGGAATGTATTATGACATATTGGTTGAGGATGTAGCATGTACAGTGGTGGGTGAAGCAATGCTGTTGATGCTGTAGCAGTAGTGAGGGAAGCTCTCTTAAAGTGGAGAAGCAGGATGAGGATCAACAGGATGGTGTAGATATTTGGGGTGGCTAGCTTGTTGTGCTTCTGTGCCATTAGGAGTGTTTTTCATCTTTGGAGGGTGATTTGGGAGGGTAAAGACTTGGCTCGCTCTTCCAAGTGCTCTATCCCCGTTCCTTGGTACTTATGGTTTCCAGGCTCTTATGTGGGCCAGTAGGGATTCTTTCCTGTCTGAAAGTGTCTGTGGGTATTGGTGTCTGGTTTTCTTTCCCTGTTGAGGTTTGGCTATCCTGGCTTCTGTTGTTGTGCTAGAAGAGGTGGAATCAGAGAGGATTGCAGAGGTTAAGCTTCTGCGATTGTACTTTTTTTTCAGTGGAGGCACTGAATTAGATGAAGATGAGCCACAAACTGCTGGTGATGTAGTGAAAGTGTGTGTGTTAAAGGTTATTAGTATGGGATTTTGATGAAGAGCTGTAAAAGGAAGGAGAGATATGGGTGGTTGGGAGTTATGGCTGGAGGGAAGGAATGAAGAAGAGGATGCATATCAAATGCTTATGGGTAGAGGGTCTATGAGGTCTTGGTTTATATGCTCTTTGGCACATGGGTATACAGGGGTGGCCCAAAAAAGTGAGAACATCTCGTAAATTAAAAGCTTAAATAGTTTACTTATTTACCTTTTTTAGCTATATAACGTCTTTATTTCGATAATTTCCGGTCGCCATCTTTTTTTAAAAAACGTTTGTCAATTGTTTACATCTGTCTTTTTGAATTTTTAAATAACTTATATGCTTTGAGATGTTATCACTTCTTTTGGGCCACCCTGTATATATATATGGGTATATGATTGTGGTTGCAACCGATTATTGGTTATTTTGTGCACCTATGATCCTTTTGCTTTGTCAATGACTTTACTATTTTGTCTGCTTATGAGAATGCCTTTTAGTACTCAGTGTTTACTTTGGTGAATAAATCTATATTCTTAAATTTAAAAAACTGAGGCAAACATACTTCTTCACTTAATATCATCATAGTAACATATAGTAATATAGTAAATGATGACAAATAAAGACCTGTATGGTCCATCTAGTCTGCCCA
This sequence comes from Ichthyophis bannanicus, assembly GCA_033557465.1. Classification (NCBI taxonomy): domain Eukaryota; kingdom Metazoa; phylum Chordata; class Amphibia; order Gymnophiona; family Ichthyophiidae; genus Ichthyophis; species Ichthyophis bannanicus. The sequence continues at coordinate 64,005,612 of CM066042.1, read as the reverse complement.
GTAAGATGGCAAGAGTAGGTGCACCTGCCGCTCTGTGCAGGCCACCCCTCCCCATGTCTTTATTTAGGGGTGAACCCACTGCTCCATTTAGGACACCCCTATTTGTTGAGAAATTAGATAGTTAAGTTTATTTTTATTTTATCCTGTTGCTGTAAAGGGATCCACTGTGTCTGTCCTCATATGATCATACTGTTGTTAAATCAAATAGCAATTGTTTTTAAATAGACTGGAGTCAAATATTAGTGATTTTTATTAAGACACTCTGGGCCTGATATTCAAAGGCATTTGCATGGTTTGCAGAGCTGCAAACCATGTAAATGCTGGTTAGTGGGATATTCAGCCGCTACATGCCCCGATGCTATGTGGGTGTTCCAGGGTAGAGTGCTGGTGTCACCCATCGCTAACTGGGCAGCAGCTATATTGAGCTACTGCCCGATTAGCAACCCATGGGTAAAGTCAGGGATGGCAAAAGCTGGCTCTACTTTGCCCGCAGAAGATAAGCAGGCAGCATCTCAATATCGCCCCTGCCCGGTTAGCTTCTGGGGTCTGTGGCTATCCCGAATATTCAATGCCGGTGGCCGTATATGGTCCCGGCATTGAATATCCAGGGTTAGTCTTCAGCCATGATGCTAGCTGCGTTAGCAGCACTAGCCACTGCCACTGTCCTTATTCAGCCCAAGAAAGGTTGAGATTGAATCACTGTTGTTTACCAGATCTTTTTCACTAACTTTTTTACATAGTTTTTCAGTGTCCAAGCAGGGATATATCAACCATCGTGAACAAATAAAAAACATTTTTTTGTGGATGTAGTAACTGTTTCCCAACTCTTAGACCTCCAACATTCACTCAGAAAGGGATGCTTTATTGTGTTGCATATTACTTTTAATGACTCAGTCAGAGTAAGGTGGGGGGGGGGGGGTTTCATACTTTGAATGAGCACATATCTGCACATGCATGACTAGCCTACAGATGGTCACCTATATAACAATTTCTTGGTGTTACAGAACAGGAGTGGTAGTACTTTTACCTGACTTCAGTGTTTTGACACTGAACATGCTTGCTTCAAGGGCTAAATAATAGACAGCCATATCTCTTCCATTTTGTTTTCACATCCATCTGCTTACTCCTCAAACGCCTGCCACACGTTTTGCTTGTGTTATGCCATGACTTTGAGGGAACTGAACCCATAAATGCTCAGAAAGTATTTAATTAGTTCCTTTATTGAGAGGATAATCTCCTCTGATGCAAAGTTGGTTTCCCTGAGAAATGCTTCTCTCTTGACAGCTATTGTACAAGTATTCAGCAGCAAGTGCATGCATGATTATAAAAGAGTTGCGTACGTGTCTTATTGGGTGCTAAGTAGATACTCATCATCCCTATCTGATGGTGCTAGTCTTCCTGCACCCTAATTGTTAAAGGAGAGGTATCATTTATGTGAGACACCTCTGTGAGTCTACTTTGGCCCAATTGTAAGCATTTATGTGCCTGTTATAGCCAGCTCTGTTTCTAATTTTGAGCCCTATATTTGCTAACCCGCAGACGGATTTAGCTAACTCTACCTTTTCAAAAGCTGTTTTTTTTTAAATTCTTTATTTATAGATTTCAAAATAAACAGCAAGAAAAACAATCAAGCACATCTTGCTCAGAAAATGAGATTACACATCGGAGCATAAATATCAACAAGAACACATAACAGAAAGAAAATAAACCTATGATTCCCATGCAGGCCAACATTGTGAGGGGAAGGGAAAAATTCTAAGACCAAACGAATAGAATGGTCTAGATTAATAAGAATAAATAAACAAAGATACACAATATGGCTGTGAGGTACTCCAGACATCTCCATTAAGCAGAAAACAACTATCCCGTAGCATCAAGAGTAGAGATCCTAGCGTTTATAAATGTTAGAAGATCCATAGGATTAGAAAAATAATACCGGATAGATTTATAAACGACTAGGCATCTACATGGATATCGGAGGAAAAAGGAACCTCCCATTTGCAACACACCCGATTTCAAAAGTAAAAACTGTTTACGCCGTTTCTGAGTTTCCCGAGTTAAGTCAAGAAACATAGAAATAATCAAACCCATGAAGGTCTCCAACCTCTTTTTAAAGAACATCTTAAGAAGCCAGTCCTTATCAGAGATCAAGGCACATTGAACAATCAAAGTAGCCGGTACACAGCCCCCACCCCCGGTATCCTCCAACAAATTAGAGACATTGAGAACTTCAAAATTAACATTAGAAACATCAGAAGGAACCACAGCATCTTTTTTGCCTCGAGGAAGATAATAAGCTTTTGTCAAAGGTGGAAACAGTTCAGCGGGAACTTTGAGAACTTCGTGAAGATATTTCTTAAACATATCAATCGCTGTTACACTCTGAGATTGTGGGAAATTTAAGAGCTCTTTCGAGATGGCTGCTGAGCGTTTTCTCTGAATTTATGCCGAAACGAAAGGGTAAGCTGAGGGCTCTTCCCTCAGAGCCTCAGCTACCTTCTGTCGGTCCTATTGACCGTTTCATTACCTTAACTCCGGACCAGAGAGCGGAGGTGCGAGCCGGCTTGGCGGTGGGCGGGATAGAGGCCGCTTCGCCACCGTCAGATGTGGAAACATCTCTCTCCCCCGTGCAGAGAACCCCGCCGATTCACCCTGTTTCTGTTAGCCCTGCTCCGGCAGCTGCGACATCTGCTCCTCCCATGGAGGGGGGTGAGCCTGCCGCTCGAGGGAAGCTGCGTGAGGTGGAGGCTTTACAGTCCCCTGCGGATCGCAGGGAGGTGGTGGATGATTCACTTTCGGCGGAACTCCCTGAGCTATCATACGGGGAACGGAACTCCCAGGTAGCGTCTACTCCGCTTTCTACTTCACCTTTTTTCTTATCCAGACCGAAGACTTTTACACTCGAATCCATCTGGGACGCTATAGCTGCCTTGTCTGGAGCAGTCCAATCTCAAACCGCAGCCTTAGCCCTGAATATCCAGGATAATACTTTGCGTATAATTGAGAACGCTGACAAAATTGAGACAGTTGCAACTACCTGTGTTTCTTTGGCGAATTTGATATCCGATCATGGAACCCGGCTGGATTCTCTTTGTGATCAATCTTCTGCTTTCGCTAAGAATAATGGGATTCTTCGTTATAAGATGGAAATATTCAAAAGCTGTTTAATTGTGCTAGGCTAATTTCTCTTTGTCTTCTGAAGAGGTTTTAGGTTCCAGAGAGAAGATCACCTTTCCTTAATAGTTGATCTCTGCTGCCTTTCATTGCTGTAGCTCCTGAACTAGATATCTATAGTGTAACCTCGCTACAGTGATTGTGAAGCCAGTTGAGTCACCAAGGAATATTATCCTTAGAAGAGCTGAGTTTTGCTGCTCTTACTTTGCTCTAACTAGCACCATGATGTCTTGCCTAATGCATTGTTCAAATTAAGTCAACCTTGATGCATTGTCTGGTATACTTAGAAAAAAATACCTATGGATGCTAGATGCCAGACTTACTCCAAATGTATGATTCCTTAACACTGCAGATAAATAAATGCTCATTTAGACTGAGCCTTTCGGGCTTCCTCTATTTTCTTTATTACTGGTATCTTCTAATTAGTTATAGGAGATTAGAGGCAGTAGTAGTCTCTCAGGCTTCAGGATGGAATAGAAGTAAGCTGAATCTTTAGTGTATCAAAACTCCAATATGTAAAACATGCAATACTGTTTCCTTAGCATGCATTATTTTTGGTCAATCCCTGCTTTTGGCTTTGTAGCTCCATTTCCTTGGAATTCTTTGCCTCTGGACCTCCATCGGGAGCACTCCTTGAAGAAATTTGTTGGCTTGTGGCACTGGTTTCTTGAAAAAGAATTTGAAGGGACATAGACTATTCATAAGGTAGTATAGTTGGAGGGAACTCTCTTTTTTCTATTTTCTGTCCTTTTGTGTCTCTGGCATTTGCCATTAAAAAGTATTACTGTTGTACTATACATTTTCCCAAACATTTGTGTTGGTCTTGTGATGTTTTGCTTGTTCTGAAATTTTTGATAATTGTAAACCACTATGCTGGCTGTATATAGACCAAATGATGGAATATTAAATCTGCTCAAATAAATAAATGACTATCAGAGCATCAGTGTGTAAGAATGAGGGTATGGTCGTTGTGTGTCTTGACCTTAGTACCTGTGAATATTTGCAGGATGGGCTTCTGACATATAGCTATGTTTTGTAAGCTGCCTGTTTGCTATCTGATGCCATGAACTTCCTTGTCTGCTTCTGACTATGTGTGTGCTAGTGCTAGAACCTGCAGTCTTTCAGGCCTGCTTGTTTCAGTGCTAGCTTGATTCCACTGTATGTATGGACTGGTATTAGGTAGTGGAATGGAGCAGGCCAGTGGGACCTTGGAACAGCCAAATATTTTGTCCTTATAGCATAAAGTACTAAGGAGTTTTGTGGATAGTGGTGAAGATTGATTTGGTCACCTTAACCAAAAATGTGTTCCACTGCTCCTGTTACCAAGTACAGAGTATATCAACAATCATGGAGTGGAGACGTGCATACCAGAGCAGCAGCTCTGACATATGACTTGCCACGTGAACAGGCAAGTCTACAGGTAGCATTTCACAATGACATTATGCCCCAAGAAAAAGTTTTGTTTTGTTTTGTTTACTTCAGACCACGTTAGTGATACTTGGACAGATCCAAAGGCTAGTCTGGGGGATGGCTTTTCAGTAATATACCACCTGTTGTCTCTAAGATCTTGAGTAGTTTGGATAGGAGAGATGATTGGCTACTATATTGGTGGTTGTATTGTCAGAAAACACTGAAGTGGCAAAATGTTCTGACAAAGCTTGAGTTGCACTACTCTTTTTATAATTCTTACTGAAAGCATTATTTCTAAAATATACACCTATAGATATACATTTTTATATGTGTACTTTTAGCAAGTATGCATGTTCTTTTGGTGGGAAGGGATTGAGATATACTTTTGTTATAAATTTTGCAGTTCCTTCTGCACAGCTTATAAAATATAGATTCCCATTTAAGCAGTCTATTTTTCAGATGCATATATCTATTGTCATGAGGTAGAGTCATCAGAGCCTATGGAAATAGGTAGAACAGATGAAAACAGATCTGAAAATGACAGCTCAGATCAGCACATGGAGCAGAGTTGCTATAGGCAATCAAAACAAACACTATCACATGGTGGGAGAACACGCCCGAGCAGCAAGCAGGTTCCCTGATTCATTAGGAAATGAAGGGCAGCTGAGAAGGGGTGGAGCCCAACCAAGCACAGGGACACGCGTAGTTAAAACATGCTCACCTGAGGTTAGTGAGGAGAGGAGAAGAAGAGGCAGGGCGAGGAGCAGAACAAGTTCCAGTTCTAGAAGCAGAGACACCGGAGTGAGAGAGAGTTCAGAAGCCAGCAGAACTGAAAGGTCTACAGGAAGAAACACAGCAGCCTGTTGCAGAGAGCAGTGCCCAGCTAAGGACCTGTCCGGTGAAACTTACCAGAAAGGTAGGAGAAGCTACGGTACAGAAGCCAGGCTCAGGAAAGCTGAGGAGTTTTATCTTCCTAAAACCAGGTACAGCACAAGAGGGAAAGTCTGTCCTGGGGAAAGTTTTATGCTGAAGGAAAAGCCAAGACAGAAAGGCAGAGAAACGTCTCCGTCTCAGCAGTGCTCTGATAACTCACTCACACGCAGGAGCTCAGAGAATAGGCAGTTGGGAGGTAGGCCAATTCCTTCTAATAGAAGAGCCTTTGAATATAGTGATTTGCCCTGTACATATAAGGAGTTGTGTGACTCACAAAGGGAGCTCTCAAGAGAGGGTGGTAATTATTCACTGCACTCTCTTAACCAGGAAGAAGGGAAGTGTAATTACCGAGAACAGAGTTTGTCTAAAGATAACGTTTTCTATAACCCTGAAGAATGTTATTCAGAGGAGGAACCAGAGGAAATGCAATTTATTTTATTTATTTATATTCTCTTATATACCGCACTATTCAGCATCAGCGCGGTTCACATAGAACAAAAATCTCAGTACAGTCAACTTGCATGAGTTTACAGATAACAAGGGAAGGAACTTGGATAACAAGGGAAACTATCTAATGTAATGATTATGAAGAAGCAATATCAGATACATGCATGGACTGTACTTTAATTATGTCAGATGACATTACTTCTTTCTGTTGAAGAAGCTGTTAAAGTATAAGCAAACTGCAGTAAGGAAAACTTACCTGTTTTGAACGGACTGTTTGTGTTACTTTTGAGTTCAGCTGAAGATAAGCATATTTTGGTTCCAGTTTGTTCCTTTTGATTTTTGTACCAGAAGCATGGTGTTTTGCCTTTTGTTCCCATTGCTTTAAAAATCCACCCGGAAGGGGAATTAAAAGTCCTGTTTGAAAGCCTTACTATTCATCCACGACTCACCTTCTTTATTCAGCAATTGGGACTACAACTCCCAGAGGGCATTGTAATCATCCACTTTTGCTAGTATTGAAGTAGCTCCAGTGAATTACCCAGGCTCCAGGCCTGGGGACCCTCACTGGGTGACACTATGTATATCCACTCCTTAATCACCTCCCGTCTTGACTACTGTAACCTACTCCTTGCTGGTCTCCCTTTGAATCATCTCTCCCCTTCAATCTGTTCAACACTCTGCTGCGCGGCTAATCTTCCGCCAGCCTCGTCATGCCCATATTACTCCTCTTCTCAAGTCACTTCATTGGCTCCCTATCCATTTTCGCATCCAGTTCAAGCTTCTTCTGCTGACCTATAAATGCATTTACTCTGCGGCTCCTCGCTACCTTTCTTCTCTTATCTCTCCTTACAACCCCCCTCGGGAACTCAGCTCTTCCAGCAAACTGCTCCTATCTGTGCCCTTCTCTTCCACTGCTAACTCCAGACTTTGCTCCTTTCACCTTGCTGCACCGTACGCCTGGAACAAACTACCTGTGTCTGTACGCCAGGCACCTTCCCTAACCCTCTTCAAATCCAGGCTGAAAACTCATCTCTTCGCTGCTGCTTTTGGATCTTGACTTTCCTGATCTCCTTCTCCTTCCCTTGCTTTATCCCTGCCCACACCTTTCTGTGTTTGTCTTGACTAGATTGTAAGCTCTGATGAACGGGGACTGTCTCTTACTTGTCTGTGCAGTGCTGCGTACGGCTTGTAGCGCTATATAAATGCTCAGTAGCAGTAGTAGTATGTATCTTACCCACTCTATATAAATTACTGTAATTGAGATCAATATTAAAAAAAAAAATCTAGTGAGCTTTCATCTTACCAAGCTCATTTTTATTGGTTATCTTTACCTGAATTTTCAACTGACCATAACCAGCTAGTTCGTTAGCAAGACTTCATCCTATAAATCTAGTCGGCTAGCTTGGGATCCTCAGACTGTATATATAATTTTGGTTGGCTAGTTCTAAAAACCAGTGCTAGCTGAATAACTTTTCTCCCACCCAGAACTCTTCAATGTAAATGCCCTCTTATCACCTTGATCCCCTTTCACATTTAGGAACTCCCTCTTTCTTATAGTAGCACTTCAATGTCCTCTCGCCTGTATCCCCCAGATAGCTATCTGATGATCTCCTTTTCCACAAAAGCTTCCAGACAGCTACCTCAACTGAGCTGGGAGAAGGAACAAGGTTTATTGCCTCCTGTCTTAGCTGAATAGTAAGTAAGAAGCCTGAAGACTTACTAATACTTAGTATTTTTTAGTTACTGCTTTTTGATGAATAAGCTGAAACGGCCCACCTCGAAATGTGGCGTTGAGTGTTAAACAATGATGATATGACAATGGAACAGCATCACAGAAAGGCTCCCACCTGGGGTGGACTCTGAGTTTACCATAAGGAGGTGCTAAACTGTCTACAGAATGGTATTGGATGACATCACGCAAATATGGTAAAGTGGAGACTGACAGATCTGTGGGTTTACACAGACAATATAGCACCTGTTACATTTCCCGCTGCTGCCACCCCATGCACAACTACTGAATTGGCAATGAGTAATCAGTCTGCCCTACTGACCGCATAGAGATACATTAGCATCATTTGACAGTGACATGATATGAATGATTGAATGAATGAATGGATAAAGCTCCATTCAGAAGTGAGTTCTGAATGAGAATTGGTTCCATCATTAAAAGAAATGTCCCTGCTCCCATGCTTGTTCCCTACTCGCATCCTATCTCCCACTGGATTAATTTGTTTGAGATCTCTAGTTGGGACATTTAGAGCTGCTATAGATGGAATCCCTGAGGCTCATTGCTGAATAAGGACCAGAACTGGAAACTGAACAGGGTTAGTTTACAATAGTAAGTCCAAGGATGAAACAAGATAATCAAGGTCAGGAATCACATGTCCAATAAATTAAGGTAACAGGAGCACATGGACAGCAAAGACTATTTAAGGGGCTCCATGAACAGAAGAGGCAGGTTGTTCAGCAGAGCAAACACAAGTAAGAAACAATGAACCATCAGGAAGCAGAAGCAGAGAAGAAATATCACAGCAAATATGGGCTGGATCCTGCTGGATCAATCAGAACAAATGGACAGCAGATGATACATCCTACAGTGAACTGGCAAGAATGCAACCCGAAGGAGATCAAATATATTGCCCCTCGTTTGAAGCCAGTGCCTTAGAACTCAGAGCACAGTTTCAAGTGGCCAATGCCTGACACTGCTGACTCCAATTGGGGCTCTGATAGGCCAAATGTAATCACCTCAGGCCCGATATTCATTTGGGACAGCTAGCCATTGCCACTGAATTTTAACCCCGGATATTCAATCCAGGGCCATATACGGTCAGTGACATTTAATATCCAGGGTCACTGCACAGCCATACATGACGCAGAAGCTAACTATGCAGCGGTGATATTCAGCCACTGCCCAGTTAGCTCCAGCAGTGAAAGGTTGGACAGCTTTTGCTGTGCCTAACTTTCGCTGCTGCATAGTTATCCCTGGGTAACACTCTTGACGTGCCCCAATGCTAAGTGGTTCACACTGAGGCATATAGCAGCATTACTTGGGGATATTCAGCGGCATTAACCATGTTAGTGACGCTGAATATCCTGCTTAGGAGCATTTACATGGTTTACAGCTCTGTAAACTGTGTAAATGCCTTTGAATATTGGACCCCTCTTCTCTAGTCCTGTGACAAATGTTACCTTTTCCTCTCCAGTCCTGATTTGCAGAATGTCATTGCTAATGGATTTATTTTATTTTATTTTATATTAGCATTTTTATTTTGCCGTTTCAGTCTCAGAAAGTATAGGGTAGATTATAATAAGTTAAACAAATCAAAAATATACATCAATAATAGATAACAACTTAAAATAAGTAAAATTAAATAAACAGTATATCTAATAAAATAATGCAATTAACACCCTGTGCAGTCAATAGTTCAAGTACTCTGGAATACACTACCATCATTCCTAAGATTGGAACATGCATACAAACATTTAAAACGATACTTGAAGACCTACTTCTTTGAAAAAAGGTTTCTGGGAGCTAATAAACAGAGCAGGCAAGCAGTGATATGATACCTACCCTATTTGACCTATTGTTTACAATCAGCCTACCCTTGTCTGAGTATCCCCTGTGACTTGTTATCTGGTCTGTACTATGCGAAGTGTAAACCACTTTGGTATCCCTGAAGGAAAGCAGTATATCAAATTAAAACTAAAATAAACTAAATTTAACCTTAAAATAAATCTAAAAACACAGTTGCCTGAATTTCGAAAAGTACTTATCAGGAATTCAGCAGCCACAATATGTGAATTTTCAGCACTACCGGCCCTATCCAGATAGGATAGATCACAGCATAGTTCAGATGAGGTCTCAAACTATTGTTGATCAGACACTGGCGTATAGTCATAGTACATGCCCTGGCTTAGGAGTGAGGTTCATAACTGTCATGGTATACGCAAAACTAACTCATTTGTAGACATTGCTCCCAAGTGATGATATATAGTACCATGATCAGGCTGACAGATATAATTCCACAATATCTAATAACAAGAAGAACACTACTCCTTCCAAAGAGAGCTTCAAGTAATGTTCCCAAAAATTACAAACCAATAACTTGTCTACCTGTAATCAATAAACTGTTTCCTGCAATAGATACCGACAAAATATATGAACATTTAGATTCCAATAACATCATGGCAATAGAAGGAGAATAAGAGGAGTATAGGGATCCAAAGACCAGTTAATACTAAATTAAGCCGTCATGGCCAGTGCTAAAAAAGAAGAAATCTTAGTACAGTATGGATTGGTTATGCAAAAGCTTCTAATAGTCTGTCACATTCCTAGATAATAAATTGCCTTGAAATGTACAAAATAAATTAAATTGATTGAGCACATCAAGTCCACCATGAAAATATGGCAAACCACACACCAGTTCATCATTCCTATTATCAAGATCCAGAGAGTAATATTTCAGAAGGCTTACCTATCACTAATCTTGTTTTTTTATGGCACTTAATCCTTTGAGTACTCTTATTAACTCTTTGGCTACCTAAATGTGCTGGGAGCTCATCTTAGATTCTATTAAACCATACGGCAGTGGGGAGTGCTCAATATACAGATCTATTAATAATGGAGGATTTTACTATTCATGTTGGTGGGGAGTGGGATACACATGATTTGGAAGGGTTTGGTTTTTTTTAAAGCTATGGAAGTCATAGGTGTGAAGCAATGGGTTAATGAAAGTACTCACTATGCAAGTCGGGCCTGATATTCGAAGGGCAGTTACACGGTCTATGGCCCTGTAATCCATGCAACTGCTGCTGAGAGGGATAGCCCCGATTATGGCCCTTACGTGCCCCGATGCTAACCGCTTAGTGTCGGGGGAGTTCCGGGGAGGAGTGGAAGCCGAGACGATCGATAACCAGGCAGCAGTGATATTGCATGCTGCCTGGTTAGCAACCTGTGCCAAAATGATAGATGAGTAAAAGCCTCGCCTATCTTTTAGGCACAAAAGCTAACCGGGCAGCATGCAATATTGCTACTGTCACATTAGCTATTGCGGCTTCAGCTGTGTGCGGCAATCCTCAGAAATTCAATGCCAGGGCCGCATATGTCCCCGGCATTGAATATCTGGGGTTAAGGGTCGGCGGACACAGCTATATGCCGCTGCGGTGCATAGCCTGACTAAGTGAATATTGGGCCCGTCATGCTTGTAAAGTGTTTGTTTCAGTGTTATTGAATCTGATCTGTGAGGTGAAAGAGTGGTACTGTTGGTCTGGATGGACCACTTTTTAGTTTTGGCCAGTCTGGATCAGAGGTATTTGAGAGATACTAAACTGAAGAGGAAAATTGTGTGACAGAGGGTCGATAATGATCATAAACAGATTTTTTTAGAAGAAATGGATGTAGTGGGTGAGACTTCTGTGGGTTCTGATCTGGAGGATTTGGTACATGTGAGGGATGAGATTTGATGCCTGGGCATCAAAAATTGAGGTGGTTATGTCCATCTAGAGCAGAGTGTCACCTAGCTAGGAAGCTGGAAAGGTAGGTATACTAATCAGCTCATAGGTGGTGTAAATCACGAAACAGGCAGATAAACTGCCATGTTTAGATATATACAGAAATGTTGAGAAATGAAAAAGGTGTGATCAGCCAGAGATTAGATAGGGCAAGTAATCATCCCTATGAACTGGAATTCATTGCCAGACGATGTAGTAAAAGCTGTTAGTGTAGCTGGGTTTAAAAGAGGTTTGGGCAAACTCTTGGAGGAAAAGTCCATAAACCACTATTAAAGTGGACTGGGGAAATCCACTGCTTACCCCTGGGACAAGCAGCATGGAATCTCTATACCTTTTGGGAACCTGATAGGAACTTGTGACCTGGATTGACCACTGTTGGAAACATGACACTGAGCCTAATGCACCTTTTGTCTGACCCTGTATGGCATTTCTTATTTTCTTATGAGCAGCAAACACAGCAGGGGATAAAAATGGATTCTGAAAGATTCAAATAAAGACCATTTATTGTATCATACTGGACACAGTCTAGCAGAATGACGGAGGAACAGTTATTAACTATGATTTGTGGAGTTTGCAGAGCTTTTTGATGAAAAGGTTAGATCAATAGTGAATAGCTTCCCTGATTATGATGTAATTGATTGCCATAGTGACAGAGGCAGTAGTGCTGTTGGTAATATGAGTGTGAAGTGGGACACAGTTCATTTGAAGTGTTTAAGTTGAAGAATAGAGTAGGGATATTGTGGACAACGCCTGTTGTCTCAAATTTGTATAGTAACTTGTGCGATTGATCTCATGCCATTGAGGAAAGAGAATTGTGGCTCCAGCAATAGTGGATTGCTATTGTGAATGGATCTTTGAAATAGAGTGCCTTGTAAGGTTGCTTGAGAAGGGCGATGGCAAGGATTTTTATAATGTGATTTTGCCATTATTTCTAAGAAAGGTAATTTAACATGTTGTGTTCTGTCAGCTAAGGCATTTTGTAAAAGATCAACTTATTTTATGTTCCGGTCAATAGGAAATGGTATTAGCAGTTATGGGCTCAGTGAGACACTTTGCTGATCCAGGAAATGACCATTAATTGAACTAGATCTGAAGACTGCCTATGATATTATTCCTCACTGGAGCTGACTGCGGGTATGCACAGGGCCGACCCAACCATTAGGCAAATCAGATGGTTATTTAGGGCAAAAAATTCTGAGGGGCGGCAAAGAGCAGGCTATTCAGAGCTAAACAATATATTCTGACAGCTGAGGGGGGGAGGGAGATAAGGCTTAAGATTTGCCTAGGATGCCAATACCTTGAACCAACTCTTGCGCCTGCCCTGGGTATACAGGGACAGGTACTGTCATGTGTATATTCCTTTTTGGAGGAGTATACTCAGGTAGTGTTATTAAAGTATAACACCTTTGGATTGTGGGATCCCCCAAAGTTCTCTGTTATGGCCATTCTTATTCTGTATTTACATGGAACCCTTGGGTCAATTATTAAAATAGTGATAGAACATCACCTGTATACAGATGATGTGACACTTTTTATTCTGTTTGACCAAAGCCAGAATCAACATTAGGTTGTTGCTTTACTTTTAAGAGTTGGTAGAGGTTGCTATATGGTTGCACAGCAGTAGATTAAGACTAAATCCTAATAAGAGCGAAATGGCATTTTGTAGTAGAGGAGGTTGAATGCTGATGGTGAAATGGGATTTAGAAGAGGTACAGTCAGAACCTAAGGTACGTATTCAAATTTTGGGTGTTCAAGTAGTTGGTCAATGAAATACGGATAAGCAAGTGTCAAGGGTTGTATGCAGTGTGATCTCATCATTACTGCGGATCCACAAATTGTATCATTTTGTTGATCAGAAGAATCTTTTTTCTATGCTTTGGCAATATGATGCATAGATTACTGCAATGATGTGTATCAGGGATTACCTGGGTATTAGCTGAAGTAATTTCAGCTGGTGCTGAACACAGCAGTTAAGGTGATCTTTGTGAAGGATTTATCCTCTGCTTACCCCTGGGATAAACAGAATGGAATCTGTATACGTTTTTGGAAACCTAACAAGTACTCATGACTTGCATTGGCTGCTATTGGAAACAGGATACTGGGCTCGATGGACCCTTGCAGGGTCACTTTAAAAGTTCTAGTTGTAATTTGGACGTCTGAAGATCTGCACGTGGATGTCAAAATCATGGGTATGTCTCCTTAGTCATTCCACAAATGACATTTGCAGATATCTCCAGTGTAGGGACATCCAAGTAGGCATGGGGGTGTGGTAGAGGCCTGTCCAGGGAAGAGCAATGAACTTACATGTCCCTGTTCATAACTGTTCCAGGCCTGAAAGATTCTGGGATTCAGAGAGTGTAGAGAAGATGGAGAATTTAGTGACTAACCTTAGATAACAAAGACCCACACTGGGATTTGAACACTCACCACCCTACTCTTAAGTCACTACTCTAACCATTATGCTATTAGACATCTTGATTCTGAAGTACTATCCTGGGGATGTTTATATAGACATTTGATACTCGTGTGTATCGGGCATGTCCACATTTTCGAAATCATGTCTGCATTTGCATGTGCCTGCTTTTTTTTTCCAGACGTTCTGGTTTTGATGTCCCAGATTACACTTGGACATCCCACTATGAAATATGCCTCTTGGTCTGACCCAGTATTGCAAGCATCATCATGGCATGTGTCTTTTAAAAGAGGTTCATTGGCTTCCAGTAATTCAAAGTTAAATTTAATGATCTTTGCTTGGTCTTTCAGTATTTTCTGATGTCAACCACAGTATCTGACAAACTTATTTCAACCTTGTGTATGGGCAGGGTCTTACACTCATCCCAAAAAGGTCTTTGGAAGTACCTCAATTTCCACAGATAAGGTTGATTGCAGCTTGGATGCCTCTGGTGTTTTGCACCGGAATTATGGAATTGGTTGCTACTAATGTAAATGCTGAAAATAACTATCTGTGCTTCAGGAAATTTGTAAAGGCATGGTTTTGTGAGTAGACTTTCACTGGAGATAGGGAGAGTGGGCCTGGTTAGGGTGGGACAATGCTGGGTGGTTGGGAAGTACTTGGGGGTCTATGCATCTTTGATGTATTGTGGGACTTGATTATATACTATATGGTTTTGCCGGTTTCTATTGTAAGCCACTCTAGGGTCTTTATTGACTGTGAGTAGGATATCAAAAACCAGCGAATAAATAATAAATAAATATTTAACTCGTCTTAATCTTGGATTTGAAAGATGAACAATTAATTCTAAAATCATATATATGTTCGGAGACCGTTAGAACTAAAGACATATACAACAAATGAAAAAGGAAGCATTTTGTCAGAGGGGTCCTATATGCAGAAAAATGAATTGTCATCAGTGTGTGCAATATAAAATGTGTTTCGCTGATACACAGTAAACACATTCTATCGATGTACCATATTTTTCAGTATACGTTACTAATCAGTGGCTAGGATTAGTGTCGATGATTCATATCACACTGTAATTTCTGTATGTTACTCTTATAAATTTGGCTTCACTTTTTCTGCTGTCTGATGGCTGCATTCATTTTATGTATTAAGCACTCCTTTATTCTGTAAAACATATTGAAGACAGCCAGTCTGAAGCACAAACATCCATTATACCTAAGCATCGAGAACCTGCCTTTTAGAACATGCAATGTACATGAATGATGGTGTAGAACAGTGGTCCCTGCTTTTTATCAACTTGTGACCTTGATCCCAGAACTATATTATGTTACATGTGTGTAATTCCATTTTTACTGCATGCTTTTAAAACTTAGCTCTCGCCTCAGTGTCCTAAAGAGCTACATGTGACGCCAAAGCCACTGACTGATGTGTCATAAAAAAAGCAGAAAATGCTTCCTCATTTATAACAGTTGGGAATATGCATATTTGTCAGTGATCCCTTAATGATCTTTAATAGATCCATGTATTGTTGAGGATACCTCATATAGACCTCCTAAGAACTTCATTACAAGAGAATTTCATTAAAAGTATTTCTGAATCTTATTCTTGAACATTTGAAAATATTATATATTTTCAAACGTATCTAGGGTTGTTATAATAGTACATTATTTTTATTTTTATTTATTTTTGTTTAATTCTTAGGGTATCAAAACCACTCAACTTTACATTGCTGTTCTCTCACCCTACGAATGCCCAAGGGGACACTCATAGAACCATGTGAGTGTATCTACTGTAGCTCTCCTGTAAACGTATCAAAATCTAGGGCACTGAAAAAAATCTGTATACTACAATATAATTCAACAAAAATACTGTAAGAATAGCAAAATTGAGCCTTTTCTGATTGTACACACGTCTGCTATTTGACTAAGATTTTATTCTAATTTGTTTGCCACAGTGTAGCTAGTGATCGTTTTTAAGGATTCAAAATTTCTGCAGTGTATAATCAGATAATCAGGTTCAACTTTTATTCTCCTTTCTTGTGATGTCAGTGTTTGATGGCCATTATTTGATTTTATAAGGAAAGAGAACTTAAGTTGAACTTAGACATTTTCTCTTTTCATTAATTAAAAGGCTAAGAAAATGGCCGTTTGCTATTAAATTAAATAATATGGTTTGGAAGTCAAAAGCAGATGTGTACAAGCAACTGGAAGGCCTCATCCATGGAAAGTCACTCCTACTAGTGTAGATGCACTTTTTGCAGAAACCGAGAGAAGACAACTTGAAGCAGTGGGTCTGTTACAACAGTCATACTTCCAAAACTAGTTTCCGTAACTTGATTAGCACTAGTAAATCTTTAATTTCTGACCTGTAGCTATTTACTAAGTAAATGTAAATATTGAAAGCTTTTTTAATTCCATTCTACTTCATCACTCTTACTCTAAAGAATTTTGAAAACCACTGTGCATGGCATCATACAACTCTAGCCACCTTCTAGGCAGACTGGATGAACCATATCGGTCTTTATCTGCCATCATTTACTATGTTAATATGTTACAATATCATCCTAAGAAAGAACGACAACAGTGCCTACCGCTAAAGAGTGGAGATTTTTTTTTTTAAAGCAGGGTCTATAGCTATAAGAAAAGGTGCACATTTTTCCCCTAAATAAAAATTAAATATTTAAGTGAGTAGTATTTTTTTTTTACTTAAAAAGCCTGAATGATTATCTAAACATAATGGCAAGAGAGGAATACAGAGATCCAACAAACAGGCAACTTAATAATTTGAGGACCATAGATAGCGCTGGTGCTGTAATTGAATTGGCAGCACTGAAACCATGAAAAAGGACTAGTAGGATTTGATTTTGAAATTATGTAGTATATGGTTTGACCAGTGTATTTTTTTCTGCATGCTTTTTCAAATGGCATTTTGCATCATGTGCATGACAATTTCACGCCATTGGTGAGGTAGAAACATCATACACAATTAACATGGTATGTTGTGAAACAAATTGTTAAGGCTATATCACGTGTGGTGACTGTGCAAATATAGCAAGGCAGCTTCTTAGTTTTTATTCAGATCAGAAGAATCTATTGAAACCAAGTGAAATGCAAATGTAGCAAAAACAAGCATTGAATTAAAAAAAAATTAACTGTCCACTTTAGATTCCATAGTTAAAGTTACAATGTGTAATACTAAAGTATAAAAGTAATTGAATAAGCTTAAACGGTTCATAAATAATAATGACTGGCATCTGCCATATGTGATAAATCTAATAGAGCAGAAAAAAGCACTGTGGATATATTGTTGCACTATATCCTAGAGACACTAGTTAAGCTCTATATTACAAATCTTCAATATTCATTGAAACTTAGGTATGTATAATAGAGTTACATGGTAAATAGTACGTATTTCTATAACATAGCATCCACATTTTATTAGAGTTTTTATAACAATAAGTATTTACTAAAAACATTCATCACATATGCACAAACACACACACACACACACACACACACACACACACACACACACACACACAACTCATATGGGAGGAGGGTAACATATGAATAGATTTATTTATTTACCCTCACCTATACAACTAGTCTAAAAAAGTGCTCTATGTGTGAAACATAATACTACATCAGAAAGAAAAAGAATAGTAGAATAATCATCAAATTGCAACCAAAAAACTCAAAGTGCACTGAGATCTCATATTATAAATGTGTGTTTTTGGCAAACTCACATTTCAAGTAGAATTCAGGATGTTATGTTTAAAATACAGTATGATACAATATTGGTATGATACTGGCAATAAACTCATATATAAGTGATCTATTCCCAGTTTCTAGAAAAAGGATTTAGAGGAGAACCCTGGAGGAAATATGCATCAGATATTTTAATTGCCCCCTGTCTGACTTCTATACTTACGAGCGCAGTGTCATGGGTGTAACAGCTTCAGGCATAATGCTGTATTTTACAAGAGAAAAACACAGAATTTTGTAGGGAAAGTAGTCCAGCCAGGTGAGTTGTCTCATTGGATTTATCTGGACAAAATTACATGTTCTTTAACACGTGTCTTAAGTTTCCTATGATGATGAAATATAGAAACCTAATAACGGGCATATTAGAAAACCTAGACCTATGTTTGTGCCCTGCTTTTATTTGCATCACTTTGAGTTTGGTCAGAGTGAAGTAGAGCATTTTTGTGATAACATCCAGCATTTCCAAAGATGCTTTCAACTTGACTATTGTCCATAATGAGCAGAATGTGTTCTATATAATGACTGAAACATATTAGCATACTCAGCTAGTCAGACTACAACAATAGTTGTGCTCACATGAAAATTAGGAAGTGATAGATTATATCAAAACCCAGGTAGTGTACTGGTAGTTAAATAATCATAATGTATACATCTAGTGCTACAAATCACATTGGCCCTGAACACTTTATAAACACATTTGTTATTTTGTTTTAAAGGAACTTTGTTGACAATTATTAAAGCAAATCAACCCATGGGACCTTTAAGACAAATGCCCCTGTGGTTGTAAACAAAATATTTACACCCTGTCGCACTTGGTACTCATGTCAACATCTTTGGCAGGATGAAACGTTAAAGTTGCCCTGCCATAAGTTGAGTATCTTTTTGTATTATACTATAATATGTATAGGAGATATATTTTCTAGTCAAAATGGAGTTGTTCAGTAGATGCACTATTATAGACGGCATTTCGAGCCACCAGTCTGAAAAGATACATTTGGTATTTTTGCCTTTTCCTTTTTTTTAAGTCCATTTATTTTATTTTCATTTAAATACTATAGCACATAGATTCGATATTATAGCTTTGCAGAAGTATTGCACCAATTTCTTTCACTATTGCAATTATTATTACATGATCAGAAACATTATCAGTCTATAACCTTTCCAACCTTTCAGAAGACATCATCTGCATCATGCCAGAAATATAAAAAAATAGCTACATCATTTATTTTGTCAGTATATTGTAGTTTTGTGCATTTTTTAAATTGAAAAACATAGAATTATTCTACAAAAGTTGAAGTTGCACATCATGGTATTCTAGTCCCCACCAATATAGTTCAAATCTTTTGCAAGTGACTGAAATTATATGGGCAAAATAAACTTGGATTTAATGCCTCATAATGAAAATGCAAAGAAAAAACAATCTATGAAATATACACGTACAATCTACACAGTGAAGAGGGTCATCAGGATTGTCCTCTAGATGGCAAATTTATGAGCAGAAAATGATGTCCTGTTTAAGGAGACAGTAAATCCAAATCCATTTTGCCCATCCATCACAGAGCTCTCTTCTTAGCATGACATATCTGTAATGGTCATGTGATGCTTCTGTTGCAAGCATTGGCCATGGTCCATATTTGAATGTTGCTATTCTTTCATTGGAACAGATCCAAGCATGTTTTCCTCTTGATCCTTACTATAACTTTACAGTTCTGAAATACATCACCACGTGTTCTTGGTCCATTCATTAAAATTAAGCATCCTTTCTCCTATTCCCATTTATGAGCATCTACTCTATCGGCAGCTAGCACATTTCCCAGTCAGCAAGCAGTATTGTGAATTTTATCTTCTCTTGCAGAAATCAATTCGTCTTCGTTGCAGCAGATGAAATTTCTTGTAACACCTCTTCAGGTAACAATCATTGATACTTCTTGATGCATCCATCCAGGTCTCAATATCCTTTTGCGCATGCTGCAGTTAATCACTCTAGAAAGCTGAGTACAGGCCATGCTGTAAATCTATAGGATAGTTTTACTAGCTGAGCTGTAACAGTAGCCTTTAGGCTTCACTATAGTAAAAGGCATTAGGGTATTTTGCTGACACTGATGCTTTGCTTCCAGTTTCAGTATTATTTGATACAGAGAGGTAAGAGTATCCTAGCTTCAGAGACAGCAGAGTAAGACTATAAAAGGTTTATGTTAGAGACAATCAAGTGAAAGATAGTAATAAAGAGAGAATTGAAGGTGTAGACTTAATATATGGTAAATAATACAGGCTTATCTCCTTGTAGTGTAAATCTGTGGGGCATGTGGTTCATTCCCTTTGTTTCTCCGCTCTTCAATTCACCAGTGTGTGGTAGGAGAGCTACACTTTTGTAGGACAGACAGATCAAATCTCTTATTTCCTACTACATAGGTGGACATCTAGCCTAGTTTTTAAGAAGGTAATTAAAACTACAGGTCCATCTTATGGCAGCATTGAGCCAGGACTGGATCTGCCTGTCTTACAAAATCTGAGCTTTTTACCTTAGTTCTAGAGGCGATGCAGACCTTAAGCCTATCTTTTGGTAAGATAATATTTTAAAAAATCTTGTCATCAAAAATTGCTTGAAGCTATGTTCTTCTTTAGGCACTCAACTTTTGCTTCTTTGATAATTTTTCAGCAGGAACTTGACCCAGCAAACTGAAGATGTATGAAGATTTCCCCTTTTTTAATCTATCAGTATGAAAGAAAAGTAGAATCTTAGTTCCTCTTATAGAAGTTTAGTGCTTAGAATATTAAGGGGTCTGTTTACTAAACCATGTTAGCTGTTAATGCAGCAGATAGTACGTGTTATCTGACTGCATTAGCAGATAATGCATGCAAAATGCAGATAATGCAGCAATTTTATGTGCTGTCTGCCGAACATGATCTGCATGAGTAGAGAGTAGGTGTGTCTGCAGTACATGGTTACTATGGCTCTCAACAGCACACAGTCACCATTGGATATGCAGATAGCTTGGGTTCTACTATCACTACCTCAATGGGTGGCATTAGCTGCATTCAGGCTGCTGTTCAACAGTGCTCGCTGCAAATTTAGTGCATTATCTGTTGGGAAATTCTATGCACACCCTCAAGAGATAACACACAGCTTTTGCAGCCGACACTATGCTATCTGCACAATTTTGCCATGATAGCTGTAAAAGCCTAATGTGCTTTCATAAACAGACCCCTAAAGCAAGTTAAGAAGGACTTTTACCAAAGTGCATTAATCACTTAGCATATGCTAATGATTACCATGCTGGCTTGATACAGCACACACTAATTCATGATCTAAGTGCAATGTGTGGAATGGGAAGTGAATGAGTAGGGTACAGTATGTTAGCTGTTTCACAGCAGATAATGCAATTACTTCATGCCATGTCAACAGATGGCACAAAGTGCATCTGCATTATCTATATGGGAAGATTCTAGGCATACCAACAACAATTGCTGCAAAGCCTTTGCACATGCTGTCTGTTAATATTTTCAACTAACATACAATAATGGCAACTTTTTAGCTGCACTTTATTAAAAGGACCCCAAAGTTTTGCCTTACTGACTGCACAGAGACCTAGACAGATGAATTTTATAGGCAGTTTCCAAACATTGCTTTACATCGAGCTAGTTGCAGATAAACTTAAAAAATTATAAAGTAGTAGGGTTCTACATCAATGTATGGTAGAGGTGATAGAACAAGGAAATATTACTGGAGTTTTAAAGATGAAGCTCTGACCCTCCAACCAAATGTTACCTACTATGAATTCATCATATCACTAAGACATCTGTTTCCAAAACATGAGTTACCTTAAAACTGACACAGAAAAGAACAGGTGCCCACAGAGGACGTTTTCAAAGTGATATATGCAGTTATCTGAGTTAATTTGCTGTCAATTAATTGCCTTACCTTGAAGCAGCTAAAATTCTGTGCATTATTAAGAATTTGTGCATGTTTTTAGCTGCATTGAGAGGAGGCAATACTGAAGGCGTATTTAGGTTGAGGGAGCACGCAGAGTGCATTATTAAATCTTTGCACATGCTTTTTCAACAAAACTCTTTCTATGGAAAAGCAGATGAAGATGACTATTTTGTCCTTGCTACCCATGGCAATTTTGAAATTGAAAATGCACGCATGTTTTGACTTTGAAACTTAGCATAAAGCCTACAGATACATTTTCTGCTCAGGCTTGATCTCAAGTCAGTCGGTTTGAAAATTGTCTCCTTATTGGATGCATTATAATCCCTACAGAGAAAAGGTTACATGAGTGAAAGAGTTCTGGGGATAAGTACAAAAATATGGAAAATGTGAGCAGCAATTGACCATTCCTTCAATATATTTATTTAGCCCCATGTTGCTTTCTACTTAGAGACTGAAAATTATGCTTCAACCCTTAAATGCTGCCCCAAGTCCATCACCTTCTCCCACAAACTTAAGTTTCCCATTGAGATTTTAATTTCCTGTTGTAGTCTTTCAAAGCTCAGAGTTAGTATTCCCAAACCTTTTTTAACAGTTCAAGATCCTGTTTTAACCATGAGGTGAGTGAATACAGGATTTATTTTTACCCTGATTGAATTATGAATGTCTATGAAAGATGCATGAATGTTCAGTAGCTAAGGCTGAAGTCTTAACAATTGCTACCAGTACTCAGAAATTTGAAACTGGCTAATTTACTCATTTTTTTCTGTAAAATAAAAGAGACATCAAATAGATAACCGGGTAAGGCAGACGCGTCGCCCCTCCCCCCTCCCCCCCCCCACATACCCATTGATAAAAGACCATCACACAATTTTTGGGCTTAAAACTGGTCGCAGCTTTATTAACCATTAACAATAACCCAATAACAATTCAACACAATAACATTCCCCCCCCCTTTTTCGAAGTGCGACCCCTCACCAGCCATGTGAGTAGCAAGGTGACATCGCTTCTGCTTCTCCTGAGTCCGGGCCCCGGCTAAACAGCCTAGCCCTCCCTCGTCCGGCTTCGCCATATTACTAGCAAAAACCTGAGGGATTATCCGGGCGGGGGTCCCCCACCCCCGCCCACAAGCTTGCCTCCGGCTCCGGAACCCGGAAACCTCCGGGATCCCGCCACCCCCCCAGCTACAACAACCGACAACAGAGACCCCAGCCCCACCCCCACTCCCACGCTAGGGTGGGTGGGAAGGAACCCGACGCGCCTGGCTCCGACCTGGAAAAGGCCGGAGCCACGGCGTGTCCCCGCGCTCGCTCGGGCTGGCCCCGCATCCCATTTAACCCCATTG
Organism: Ichthyophis bannanicus; assembly: GCA_033557465.1. Lineage (NCBI taxonomy): Eukaryota > Metazoa > Chordata > Amphibia > Gymnophiona > Ichthyophiidae > Ichthyophis > Ichthyophis bannanicus. Next base: position 63,982,675 of record CM066042.1, on the reverse strand, counting down.
GCTCCCTCCGCCTCCCGGCAGCCCACAGGAGCCAATGGGGTGTCCGGCGCTGCACCGGCTCGGCCCCCTTACCCTTGCCGACGTCGCGGCCCCCCCGGGGGGGGATCGCATCCTCGCCGCCCCCCCGGTTACCGTGGGGCCACGTGCACTAGCTCCGCAGCCCCAGACTAACCGGGTAAGGCGGACGTGTCGCCCCTCCCTCCTCCCCCACATACCCATTGATAAAAGACCATCACACAATTTTTGGGCTTAAAACTGGTCGCAGCTTTATTAACCATTAACAATAACCCAATAACAATTCAACACAATAACATTCCCCCCCTTTTTCGAAGCGTGACCCCTCACCAGCCATGTGAGTAGCAAGGTGACATCGCTTCCGCTTCTCCTGAGTCCGGGCGCCGGCTAAACAGCCTAGCCCTCCCTCGTCCGGCTTCGCCATATTACTAGCAAAAACCTGAGGGATTATCCGGGCGGGGGTCCCCCACCCCTGCCCACAAGCTTGCCTCCGTCTCCGGAACCCGGAAACCTCCGGGATCCCGCCACCGGCTCAGGCCACTATGGACCTGAGCCGCCCCCCAACCTAAAGCTGCGACCAGCCCAACTCCCCTGCCGGACTCCCTCCACGGCCTCCTGCCAGTCATTAAGTAGGAGGTCCATCCCTATCGGCGAGAGATGCACGCCATCCGGCCGGAACAGGCCGGCACACTCCACATCCACCCACGGGTGCAGGATCTGGCACCCACCCCGCTCCCCCACCCACCTGCCAATTTGGCGATTGACTTTCGTCAGCCCTCTGGACCATCGCCGCTGGTCCCAACAGGCTGGCCGTAGAAGGATATCCGACCAAATCACAATAACCCCTGGAAACAATCTGAAAACCTCCCCCAAATCCTTGTGAACAGCGCGAATAAGCTGCTTGCAAGTCCAGGACACCAGATCATTGCCGCTGAGATGGATCAGCAGGATATCCGGCGTTCCTCTCGTGCACTCGTGATGCCGCAGCAAAGGCAAAAGCTGGATCCACCGGAGTCCGCGCTCGCCCAGCCATGATACGGTCACCCCCTGTGCTTCCAATCCAAGATGTGGCCCCAATGGCCGTGTTGCTGCTCGCCGACCAGCCCAGTAAACAAACGAGTGGCCAATCACCCAACAGCGACACGATGCATGGCCCCTTTCTGAAAAATAAAGAACAGCAGCGTTAGCACCCCCCACAGCCCCTTCCAAGCGCACATAGCCCTGGAACGCTTGCGATCTCCACCGCCCTATCCGCTGTATCGCCTGCGCAGAAAGACCCTTTGCTGCCGCGCTGGTCGCTGCGCCAATGCGGAAGGAATGTGGAGCGAACCTACTGGGATCCTCCTCGAGCCGTTGCAACGCCAACCGCAGCACCGCCGTAAATTGGAAGCGCGTGAGCACCCGCGCATCCTCATGAAGGAAAAGACTGCCCTCCCCGGCCGGCCGTACCTGCAAGTAGGCGCTCAGCAACTGGACTGGGCAAGCAGGCACCCCCGGTATGGCACGCAGCACCACCCAAGCACCCCTCCCCGTCTGATTGGTCTTGGAACGCACTAAGTGAATCCAGACCATGCCCTCCCCCACCAGCACATGGCGGACCTTCAGTTCACGCGCACCCGCACCAGGACCCGACTCAGACACCAACTCCCCCACCCGAAAGGCGCCGAAGAAGGCCACCGAAAAAACAGCCCGAAACAGCGTACCCTCATACCAGGAGGACGCCACCTGCGGTAAAACGTCCAACAAGCGGCTCAACAAATCATAAGTAATCGGCTGCCGCCAGTCGGCCGGGGTGGGACTGGATCGCTCCCAGCCCTGCAAAAGATGACGGGTCAAAAAACCCCTTCCCACCATCCCCCAACCGACTGCTCCCACGAAGAAGGAAAACCCCGCCAGGTGTCTCTTCACCGTCGCCCTCGAAAGACCCGCCGCCTTAGCCGCGACCATGTATTGACCGAGGAGCAGCTCCGGGACCGGGCCCTGACGCCATCCGTGCTCCGCGAGGTAAGTTACCACACTGCTGCAACCCCGCTGATAGGCCGCCCACGTCGCCGCCGACACGGAATTCCTCAGCAGCTCCCTCATGTCTGCAGGCCAATCTGCCATAAATGCGCCGGGACCGATGCTCCCACTTCTTCGGCTTCCGGAGCCAAGGTCCGAAACTGCTCCCACTGAAAACGGGAAAGAGCGTCAGCAATTTTGTTAGTAGTACCTGGAATATGGCGGGCCCTCACCACCACATTCAAACGCAAACACGCTAACACTACCTGACGCATTAAATCCGCCACTTGCTTGCAGCGTGGGGCATAATTGTTCACAACAAATACAACCACCGCATTGTCGCACCACCAGACTAACCGACGGTTCCGCAACCTGTCAGGCCATATGGTCAGTACCACCAAAATCGAAAACAATTCCAAAAAGGTGATATTTCTGGTCAGGCCCGACTCCTGCCAAGCCAGGGGCCACCTTGCAGCACTCCACGAACCCCCAAAGTAAACCCCGAGGCCCACGCCCCCGCCACATCCGTGTACAGTTGCAGCGCTGTATTAGAGACCTCCTTCTCCCGCAAAACCGTAGTGCCGTTGAAGTCACAGAGAAACTCGTCCCACACCCGCATGTCTGCCCGAATGCTTTGCGACACCCTGATCCGATGATGAGGCATACGGACCCCTACCGTAGCTGCCGATAGCCGCCTAAAAAATACCCGCCCCATCAGTATTACCCTGCACGCAAAATTCAACGAGCCAATCAGCGACTGCATTTCCCGTAATGTGAGCTTGCTGGAAATGAGCGCGTTCGCAACCAAGACTCGGAGCTTCACTACCTTGTCCGCGGGCAGGCGAGCTACCATTGCCCCCGAGTCGAGCTCCACCCCCAAGAAAGTAATGACTGTCGTGGGGCTCTCGGTCTTCCCCGCAGCCAGCGGGACACCCCACCCCCGCGCCAACCGCTCAAAGCCACCCAGCAAATCCGTGCAGCCCTCCAACTGAGCCTCGCCCACAAACAAGAAATCGTCTAAGTAGTGCACCACGTTGGCGCGACCCACCTGTGTCACAACTGCCCAATGTAGAAAACTACTGAACCGTTCGAAATATGCACAGGATATCGCACACCCCATGGGCATGCACTTATCGAAGTAACTGTCCCCTTCGAAACTAAACCCCAACAAAGGAAAAGACGTCGGGTGCACTGGCAACAAACGAAAGGCTGACTCGATATCCGCTTTCGCCATCAAGCACCCTGGACCGCAGCGTCTCACCAGCTCCAATGCCGCATCCAAGGATGCATACCTAACCGTGCACAGGTGGTCCGGGATATGGTCGTTAACTGACGACTCCGCGGGGATATGGTCGTTAACTGACGACTCCGTTGTGAATCAGCCGGAACTTCCCCCGCTCCTTCTTCGGGATCATGCTCAAAGGGGAGATCAGCAAAAGGCCTCTCCGCGAAGGGGCCCGCCACCCGCCCCAATCCAATCTCCTCCGCTAGCTTGTCCCACACTATCTGAGCAAATCGCCTCACCGAAGGCAAATTCCTGGCCATAGGACAGTGCACCGTACCCACCACAGGAATCCGAAACCCCTCACTAAAGCCCTCCTCTATCACCGCACTATCCTTCCATTTCGGATACCTTCTCAGCCACGGACGTATTGATTCGATCCGGACTGGGGTGGGAGCCAGGCAAAGGAGGCTCTCACTGCTTTGGAGGGGGCGCTCCGGCCCCCCCCCCGCGCCCCTCTTAACACACTTGAGCGCTGAATGCGAACCGTTGCAGACGGAACAGGCGTGCCGGAATTTACAATCCGGGAACGGGCAGGACGATTTGTTAAATCGCCAACAGACATCTCCGACCCCCCCTGCAGCTGACGCTTTTTGGACCCCCCCGGGGACCCCCCCAAAAGGGCCGCCCGGCCCCCGAAACGCCGGCAGCTCCTCCTCGTACACCGCTCACCGCACCACCACTGGGTCTAACCGCCATCTGTGTCAACCACAGATTGATATCTTGCGTCCCCCAAGACAACAAGCAGTTTTCTTCCATCTTATCCCTGAACTTCTCATCATAGTTGAGCCATGCCCAACCATCATGCAATTGTGCAGCCTCTAAGATGGAATCTGCATAAGTGAGGAGCATCCCGTAGTGCTCAGGGTGCGAATGCCCCCATACACTAGCTAAGCGTAAAAAAGCTCGCGTCCAGTTCGCCACGTTCCGTGTCACTCTCTGCACCCTGCCCGCCTTCTCGTCTTCCTTCCTCTTCCTCCTACTGTCCCCTGACCGCTTGCGGCCCTCCAGCAGATGAAAAATGTCCATATAACGCCTGCGCAGAATCTTCCGCCGCAGCTTCTTCGGTACGCCCTCCCTTAACTCCGAGTATGCCACCACCGAAGGCGTGGCCGAGACACCACCCGCTCTACCCTCTGACCCCTGCAATTCCTGCCCCTTGTCCCCGCCCGAAACCGAAGACTCAGACGAGGAAGCAGTGGAGGAGGTGGAGGAAGTCCCCGACCTGTGCCGTCTGCGACAAGGATGCTTCCTCTTCCTCCTCGCATTTTTACCCCCCCCGTCCGACCCTGCCGCCCCAGCCCCGACGTCCACGCCCAAATCTCCTGCCAACTCACCTGTAGTTCGCACCGAAGCTTCAGCCACTGCGCCGACCATCCGCGACTCCGGCTCCACCTGCGCTGCCGCTGACGTCCTCTCACCCAAACCGTCCATCGGCACCGCCCCCGACGGTCTCGAGTCGCCGAGACCCGGACTCCCGCTGTACTGCCATCCCAAAGGTACCTGTGGGGAAAACACAGGAAAAGGCGAAGGGGCCCCCCCTAGCCCAAGGGGGCTGCCACGCTCCCAACCACTCCACCCCCGAAGGCCCTTGGCCCCCCCCTGCCAGTGCTCCCATGAAGGCGGGTATGCCCACCCCGACGCTCCGGCCCGGTTCCCGGGGCCCTCCAGCGCCGCCCCCTCTGCAGCCCGCACTTCGCCCATCACAGGCACCCCTCCGCCCATCGGCGGTAGCCCTACTTCAGGCGCTTGCCTGTCCAGAGGGCCCACTGGTCCCCCACACAAGTCTCCCCCTCCCCCTGACCGCCCATCCGGACCCAGGCGGTCAGGAATCCGCGTCGCGCTTCCCCGCCCCTCCCCTTCCCCTACGGGCCGGGCCTGCGCGGGCCCACCCACACACCGCCCGCTCCCCTCTGCACGTGTTCCCCTACTGCCCGCTCTGCCCCTACCGCGGGTCACCGGTAGACTGGCGCCCCTCAACCCCCCTATCACCCTACCCCCTTTTCCCCCCCTTTTGGCAGACCCTGTCAAATCCTCCCCACGAGCCCCCCCAGCTGCCCCCCTCCCTTGGCCCCTTCTCACTCCTCTGCTCGGGATCCCCCCCGCCCTTTACCAGGCCGCATGGCTCACGGCCCTGCTACAGCAGGTGGCTGCCTGTGGCCCTTGTGTGTATTTTATTTTATTTTTTTAACTTAATGTAGCTTCGGGGGTTTGCGTTTCTTTTTTTTTTTTTTTTTTTTAATTAAGCCTCCAGTTCCCCAGCCCCCGTATACTCTGCAGCCCCCCCCAACCACCCTTGCCTCCCACTCCTATAGCCCTGCACACCCCCCACAGCCACCATCTCCCGTTCGTTTGTAGTAATTTTTTTTTTTTTTTTTTGATTTTGATAGCCCCCCGGGCAACGATTAACGCCCTTTTCCCAGCCGGCCTAGCACCCCCGAAAACTGCCTCACCACGCGGTACCTGAAGAGCAGCTCGTGCTGCCAACCCGACGCGCCTGCCTCCGACCTGGAAAAGGCCGGAGCCACGGCGCGTCCCCGTGCTCGCTCGGACTGGCCCCGCCTCCCATTTAACCCCATTGGCTCCCTCCGCCTCCCGGCAGCCCACAGGAGCCAATGGGGCATCCGGCGCTGCACCGGCTCGCCCCCCTTACCCCTGCCGACGTTGCGGCCCCCCCGGGGGGGGATCGCGTCCTCGCCGCCCCCCCGGTTACCGTGGGGCCGCGTGCACTAGCTCCGCTGCCCCGGACTTCCACTCAAAAAAGGAAAGTCTATGTATTTTTGTGGAGACTGAAGGTGTGTGATGTCATTAGAAAACAAAGGATCTAGTGCTGGGATTATTAGAAGATCTAATAATCTGAAGTGATCAGTGAATATTTTGTTTCACTTGTAAGGGCTACTTATGAAAATTAGATATCTATTTGTATCAGTATTGGTTTAAAAAGGCAAATGCTGAGAAACGAGTGAAAGTTTCATGGGAAATGCATGCAAATTTCACAAAAAAAGTGGCATTTCTAGAAACGAATGCGGATTTGGGTAGAAATGCTAGGAATCTATCCAGGCAAACATGTCAAATGATATTTCTTATCTAAGGCTGAGGTTGACCTCCATTTTGGCTTTGTCTCTTTTCTTTATTTCTTAGACATATACAAGGATGTCAGAAGTAAAACCAAGAGTATTCACTTTATACAATTTTGCATTCCAACTAGTAACTCCATCCTAGATTTGATAGCCATTAAAGTGGAATGTTTATTCAACCTAGCAGTATAGTAAGACTGAATAACATGCTATGCTTTACAATTGAATTAGGTGTTAATAAGCAATTGATTGTGAAGTGATTTTAAAGATGAGATGATCCAGCATTGGTACCTAGTGATTAGAAATTGTGATTTGGCAACAAAATCTTTGAAATTACTTTTTACTTCCATGATGGAGAAAAGAATAATTACATCTTCCAAACTCATAGCTAGTAAATGTACTTCTATCTTAATTTGTCCCTCTAGAATTAGGTCATCGGTTAACACCTGCTGAGGACTTAAGAATTACAAGAGAAATGTAATTTGTACTCGGATCCATAATGCTCGGGGTATGTCATGCATTCAAGAACATCCTCATGCAAGAAGCGCCTAGACAAACTGAGATACTTACTATTAGATTTCCTAGTTTCTTCTTTCAATCAAATTAAGCATTTGCAGGGTATTTTAATCATAATCCAGGCCATTCTTAAATAAGGTTTCTTCTAAGTTTGTAAGCAATCTCTTAGGCATCTTCAACTATAATCTTCTATGCAGCAATAATTTTCAAACAGCCCAGGCAGTTTCAAACTACTCAGGTGGTTTTAAAAACCATAAATAATGCAGCTTTTCAAAGAGAATCTACCCGTGTAGCAAGTGCAATGTACTAGCATTAATGAGGTAATTTTATAAGAGCCAGGTATAGTTATATGCCATCAGCACACATAAGTCGCCTACTTTTATTGACTTACGTGCAGGGATGAACAGTTACATGCATAGTTTGCACGGGCATTATTCTGTCAGTATATGCATCAGGGTGATGGCAAATATTTTTGGAGTTGGCAAGCATAGGGGTAGGGCATACACAGAGCCTAAATTTATGTACATAAATTATAAAATATTAAACTTACATGCATTTTCTATAAATCTAGGTGCGGGCATTTAAACCTAGTCTAAGTTTGGCATAAATGATTGTGCCTCGATTTGGTGCATGGATCTTGCCATTTATGCCCCTATTTTGCTAAGTAAAGTATGTGTGTACGTTATAAATAACGGTGCAAAATATGTGCGTGATAAAATGTATTAAACTAAGCAACCCTTATAAAATTATATCCTAAAAGCTTCCACATATTTTGCGGTCTCTATATGGGTGGTCATTTGAAAACCAAACATATGTGAGCTGCTTTCTTTCTTAGCACAACATGCGTAGAGGAATACTGCTTTTTAATATGGCTCAAAGAATGTGTACTAGGATCCCTTTTACTAAAGGTTAACACAAGTTAATGAAGTTAATGCATATTAAGTGCCATTGCTCATTTAGAAATAAAAGGCCTTTGGGCACTTAATGTGCGTTAATGAAGTTAACGTGCATTAAAAACTTATTAAAAGGGTTCCATAGTTGCTATTTTGAAAGAGAGTGATTTTCAGTCAGGCCATTTTAGTGATATAAAAGCCTATTTAAAGACCTTTGAAAATTGTCTCCTCAATCATGCAAGGTTTTCCCTATTCATTGCATATATAAGATAAAAAGATTCATAGGGCTTGGTTACCCTCTATGCATAGTGTCATAAGAAACTGACTCCATCGTTCAGTTTTATTATCATTGTAGTAAGATGCTACCCCTGCAAAGGAAGAATGCAGATGAGAGTGCAGCTTAGATAAGTGTGTTTGCCCTTGAGATAAGCAATATTTGGTCTGAGTACTTGCTTAAGTTGGACTTTATATTCATTGTCATATTCATTATTTATGCAGCGACAATGTTCTTTTTCTGAGGTTATGACTTTTGCTTAGTCTTTACATCTTGACCAGCACTTTTATGATTACCATAGTGGTCTCACATTTTTTTATTTGTATATTTATTCCATTGTTTTATTTCATGGAAGATAGTTGGCTGCCAGAGATTCATCACAGCGACCTTTGGCTTTTAGAGATTTTTACTTTCCTTCCTAAGTTATTCTTACATCATTCTGTGCATCTAAGTAATCTTCTCTGTTAGCAACTTAACTGGCCAATAGTAATAGCTGATTTTGCAATTTTCTGAAAATATCATTTAGAATTATAGGCAGCCTACAGCAACAGAAATAGTATCAATTGTTATGTGAATAAATATGATAATAGTAGTTAAAGGCAAGAAGATTAATTTGAAGACAAAAACAATATGAAGATTGCCATTCTGTTGCAGTTGTAATCGTGGCACGGCGGACACGCTGCATCGCCCTTTTCCCCCTCCCCCCCCACCAATGCCCCAATAAAATCACACAACTCCATTATTGGCATAAAACACCGGTCGCAGCTTTATTAACCTTAACAAACTTCAACAACAATTCCAAACAATACCATTCCGCCTCCACCCCAACAGTAATGACTCACCAGCCATGTGGGTAGCAAAGTGAGGTCATCGCTGTTGCCACTGCAGCGAGGCTACTGCTCATCCTACCACCCCTTTCTTCGGCTTCACCATACTACTAGCAAAAGCCTCACCGAGGTTATCCGGGTCGGGGGTACCCCACCCCCGCCCAACTAATACCTATGGCTCCGGACCCCGGAAACCTCCGGGATCCCGCCACCCCCCCAGCTGCAACAACCCCAAACCACCACCCCCATCCCGAAACTTGGGTGGGAGGGAGGGACGTCTGTTGTCTCGGGGCCCGCATACACGAATGCGCGCCCCGGCAACTGTCCCTGTTGCTGACTATCCCCCCCTCCATTTTGCCGACGCCGATTGGCTCCCGCCGCTGCCACTCAACCGCGGGAGCCAATCGCTTTGAAAAATGCCGCCCGTCTTTGCAGCATTCTTCTGGCCCCCGTGGCCCGCCGTGGATGCCACGCGCCGCCGGCCCGGTTACAACCGGCCGGCCAGGTACAGGGCCCTGCGGCCTCTTTCATACTTATGCACGCATCTATTTTCTAGTTTTTTTTTATCATAGATTTTTATGCTAAGTCATTTCTGAATTTCATACTAAAAGTTGTTAATAAGAACTGAAATGTTTAAAATCAAAATGAAAGAGGCTGGTGAACTGGGATCCTTTATGATATGGATAAACATTTTTAGGGATGTGCAAGGGCAAAAACTTTTGAGTTCCATTTTGGAATCTTTAGAGATGTAAGTGACTTTTGTGGGTTCATTCCACACACTTGGCTTAACATCAAGGGACATATTTAGCGAAGGTTAATCTGTTAGACAAGCTAAGTGCTTGCACAGCCCATTTTATTCCTATGGCCGCAGCGCCACGTAACGCATACTAATGGGTGTTTCCACATGTTAGCATTGAGCAAATATAACTTAAAATACATTAGAACTTTTTAATACTTTCTAATCAATTGTATGAACATTAATTCATGGGTTCATGCATGTTATGTCATCTTTGCATGCACTAAGGGCCCTTTTACTAACACTTAGGGGTCCTCTTACTAAAAGGCACTAATATATGTCACTGAAGGTGGCACAAGTGCTGCCCTGTCTCTTAGCACATTCCGCATTAGCATGGATGCACATAACTGAACCTCTGAAGTGGCCTTAGGTGATCCCATGCCAATGCAGATAGCGTGCGGTGTGAACATGGTGCCAACTGCATGGTGCACAACATGCCCACTCTCCACCCCTACCCTATTCATTCATGACCCTAATGTGAGTTAGACATTCAGGGGTATGTTTACTAAACAGCGATAGCAGCTTCCGTGCGATATCGGAGCCGTGGCTATCGCGTAGAAGCTGCTACCACTTTTTATTAAACATACCCCTTAGTGTGGAAATTGTCCCACGCTAACTATCATGGCCCTGCCCTAGCTGGCAACATGTGTCCCAACATGCATTCAACACATGTTAGAATACGTGATGTCAGCTAACACCCTTTAGTAAAAGACCCCCTTAGCTCGAGCTATCTGCTGCATGGCCCATTTTATTCCGATGGGCTGTGGGGCAGATAGCTCGAGCTCTAAGTGTTTAGTAAAAGGGACCCTAAATATTTTAAGGCATGCTGACAGATTTATTGTGCTCTTACAAATGTGCATTTTTAATAATATTCAAAAGCATACTTATTAAATTGTCCCTCTGCAGACAAATAATTTGTGTTTTTAGTTTGCCATGTTATTTACAGGACTTTTCATTTATTCTCTTTTTTTGTTTTTTGTTTCAGAGGCAATCTCATCAATAGTGTAGTACTCAAATAGTGTATCCTATTGTTTGATAGGGTGCACTATGGAGCATTAGTGCATACTGTTGAAGATACAGAAAAAAACACAGTTGTTTTTTTTTCTTTTGTTTGGGGTTAAAAATTATACGAATTGATATGTGAAATGTCATTTTCATTTCCCATATTGTTTCTTTTTTTTTCAATTTTTTATTTATGGAATTTCAATATACATGCAAGTATTTACTGAATGTACTGAAGGGTAAAATATTTTCAGGAAAAGAAAAATAGAATCACATCAGAAAAGTATACCATGTAGTCCCCAAATAAAACCACAATGGAGCTAAGAAAAAGGAAAGAGAGAAAAAAAAAGAGTAGAATCCAACAATGTCAAAAGAGTACTCTCGAAAATTGAATGTACCCTACGCTCTATCATTTGATTTTCTATGCAATTTATACTACGGTGCTGGAATCAATAAGGAAGTTTCAAACTAACGGATCTCAGACTTACAAAGGCATGAAGTTTTAGGGTTTATTGCTACCCTTAATAGCATGCCTGTTCGCATCAACGACCCTTTTGTACTTCCATTCTTTTAACTCTTCTTCAAGTATCCAGCTACTGAGTGCTCAAAATAGTTTCTAAAATTATGTTTCTTAATTCACACTACTAAAAAATGTTGTAGATATTCCATTAAGTCAAGAAAAATTCGCTAAAATGCTTTGAATTGTCTACTTAGCTCGCTGTATTGTAGATGTTCATCATCATACGGTAATCAATTCTATTGAAGTTAAAGTTGAAAGTCCCGACGCTATTGTTTGACGCGCCTCTGCGTTTCTCCAGTCCGGTTCTTCAGGGGACTATCTAAATGTTATTACTATTGTAAAAAAAGCACAAAAACACCCATGCATAGTGAAATTAATATAATCCATTATCCCATTAGAACTCCACAAATTCTCATTATTTCTACTACTTTAAATCAATTACCTAACTTTAGTGATGCTGCCCACGTAGAATAAACAAACCATTGGTTCCTCACAGAACTCCTTCTCTCAATCTGAAAAAACGCCGCGCATGCGGGTTTGAAACTTGATCCTGCCTATTTAAACCCCTTCTGACTCCTCCCAGCCGATGCGTTTCACGTCCATTGAAAAAACAGTTTGAAACTTCCTTATTGATTCCAGCACTGTAGTATAAATTGCATAGAAAATCAAATGATAGAGCGTAGGGTACATTCAATTTTCTAGTGTTAAGATCGCTCTGACAAGACCAACTTGAATTGTTATGACACACAAAAGAGTACTCTCGACAAACCAGCACCCTAGTTCTATCCATCAGGGATATTAGAGACCTCCCTTAAGTTGTACAGGCTCAAAGAATATGAATTATTTGCCCTCCAATAACCGAAAATAATTACAAGGAAAATATAATATCATGATTACACCTACGTTTGCAGGCTTTTCTTTCAAGCTAAGAACTTCTGACGCTTTCTCTATGTGTCTCTCGAAACATAAGGAAATATCTGTATTCTAGACCCAAGAAAAAGCTGACATATTACGGAAATACAGCCTCATTACAGCAAAGGCAAAGCTTGCCACCTGATAGTTCTCTTAGTAATCAATCCCAGGGAAGTTTCAGGTAATTCAGTCAAATTCAGTTCATGAGGTTGTTCTCTTTCTTGGTCCTCCAAATGGGTTTCCGCCAATGGAGTATGAGCCAAAGGATAATGGGCCCAAGTAACCGTGACAACACATCTTCTGGCCTCCTTAGAATCTGATGTAAATATATTAGCACCATCTCAGAAGAAACTATTAAGCTATACTTAGGAAAGTTTAGAAGTCTTAAATTATTCTTCCTAGTTAGATTTTCCAAAACGTCCACCTTCCTATACAGGATCTCTTTTTCCTTAGTCTGAGCAGTACTTACACTTTGAAGAGATTTCATTATGGCTCCAGGTGATCTGCTGTTCTGAACACCACTTGATCCAAATCAGATTTAAACTTTACAGCAAAGGGCAACAAGTTGCTGTTTAAACTTTTGATGAAACAACCCCACAGGTCAATCTTTTAGAGTGAAAAATAAGGTCAAAAATAGAAAAAATACTCACAAATCAAACATAGTTAACATCAAGTCAATCAGATGAACATTCTCATTAGTAATCGTCATAAATATAGCTATATAGGAGGTCTCAGACTTATACGGCATTTATTTCAGCAATCAGAAAACAAAAAGGCCATGCCTGATTGCATCACCGACCATCCTTAAGCCACCAGCCTATCCATATGAAAAAAATCGAATAAACTTAACTGCCAGTTTTTCTCTCTCAGCAGCTGCAGGCACAGGCATGTATGGTTGGGTTTGAGTTTTTTTGGGGTATTATGTTAATAAGCGTTTGTAAGAGTGAATGTGTAATATATTGGTATATTTTCTGTTTTTAGAATAGTTCTACCCCTGAAGAAGCTTCGTTTGAAGCGAAACATTTAATTGACGCCATTGAGTATTGACGTTGGATATAAGCTGAATATAGCTATTTGTTCAGGAAGAGCGCCTGTGCCTGTGCCTGCAATTGCTGAGAGAGAAAAACTGGCAGTTAAGTTTATTCGATTTTTTTCATATGGATAGGCTGGTGGCTTAAGGATGGTCGGTGATGCAATCAGGCATGAGCATTTTGTTTTCTGATTGCTGAAATAAATGCCGTATAAGTCTGAGACCTCCTATATAGCTAAACGTTTGATGGCATTCCATATTTTAGCGTTATGGCAGCCAGTCTCACTACTGCAGGCGATGCTATAACAGGATTCAAGCCTGTCTCCTCAGAAACCAAGCAGGGCATGGCTGCTGGTGTAACCTTCACCGTCAATGCCTCCCCAAGGGGGAATTCCCTCTGCTGGAGTGGGTCAAACCATGCTGGTCAAAACATTTCCTTGTCATGGTGGTGCTGCCCTACCATCAAGGTTTAATGACTCCCCTCTATGCCAGTCTCCGCACCAGCCTCCGTGGAGATCACCGAAGCACTGATCTCTCCTTTCAGGTATGGACAGTGAACTGGTCAAGAGTTTTTTGGGCCACGAGTGTGGAGGTATTCCCTGAAACTTTTCTCTTCCTCTTGCCACTGGATGTGGCATGAGAAACCCAGTAAGCAACAGAAGCCCGAGAAAACAAAGCACATCCAACATATACAGTAGCACCATCCATGACACCATCTTGGCCCCACTATATCCCCCCTGTTGTTTCAAATGAATGCCCATCCCTAGTAAATGTATGCACAAATGGCCTATGTACACATACCTTTACCCAGACTGAATGGAAGTGATCCTGCAGCATAGTTGGGAAGAGGTAGCGGTTATGGCAATACTTTAGAAAATGCTTGCATATGCATGTAGGTTAACTAAGATAATGTGTATGCACTAAAGAACAGGTGTAAAAGTAATCACATAAATTGCTTTGCATAATTTTCAAAATGATAAAGTGTGCATACTTTCAGTTTGAAAATTTATCAAAGTGTGTACAGTAAAAAGTATGTCCTTCCTTTCCGTGCATGCAGTTATAAAATTACCCTCAAAGCATACAGGACAGTTACACACAACAAACGCGCACAAGTTCCTGTTCTAAAGATCTTACACATGTGCTTTAGGTGGTTGCTGTTCTATAGGCATGCATAAATCCCATCACTTATACTTTCAGATAGTGCGGGCATAGGGGCAGAAGTTGAGTGGCGCATACAAGGGGCCTTAATTTACTCGACTAAGTTCTAGAATAGCCGGTTAATGGGACGTTCATCTTTCAGGATGGAGATTGCAGAAGACATTTATATGTTCCTCCCTTCACTGCTATTGCTCCCCAGGGCTTTTGGACATTGTGCTCTGAACTTCCCAGATTATTTCTAGATGTTCCTTCAGAAATGCTACTTCTCATGTACAAGTGCTAACTGTGAATGACCTTAACACGCAGTAAGGAACTTTTCTGTGCTGTAACTGTGGGAGACTGCCGGTATCACCCCTAACATTTAATGCACGGCCTTTTCACTTTCTGCACTTTGTTTTTTGTTCCTACTACACAACAAGTGCAATAGCTTACTGTGTTTTAATAAAAAAAGCCCCAGAATGTTTCTTCCTGACCTTCATCCCCCCATCCCTTTCTTGAAATGGGCAAAAGTACCCATGCTGTGAACCGTGAAGACAATTTTACGCCTAACCAAAGGAGACTTTTTTCAGTGTGACTATTTATCCAAAAAAAGCTTTGGAAACATTTAGCGAACTGTTGCGGCAGTCCGGCACCTCCCACCTCCCAGCAAGCCGCTTCAGTGAACTCATTGGCTCCCCGCGCTTGTGCATGCGGGGGTGCCAATGATTTCATAGGACACACCCCAGGTCACTCCGCCTCCAGCCAACCCCCACTGAAGGATGACCGCCGGGTCCTCACATTGGGCCGCACCACCCGGTTACGGGCGGGCGGCCGGCCGCCCTGGTCCCAGCCACACGGCCTTACATTTATCATTTAAGAGAAAAATATTCTTCAAAAGAGAAATTTACAAAATATTTTCATATTCATTCCATTTTTATGTACAGGATCCAGTATTTATAAATTTATTGTACATGCAAAACATTGGAGTATGTAGAGAGTTTATTCATTCATCAGTTATTCATGCATACAGAGATTATGCACATGCTTGTGTAATGGTTTAGCTCAAATCTAAATCATCTTTTCCTCCCTTACACAATCTAAAGTAAAATTGTCAGTGCAGATGATGATTTGTATCAAAATTAGAGAAGACAAAGCACTTTTCAGTGAGCTAAGTTCATTACTATAGGTAAACATGTAAATTAGTTTGAGTCAGTATTCTAATAAATTGAGAGCAGAAAAATATCATATATTTCAATTCAGTCTTATATAAATTGCTTGAAAAATACTCTTCGAGTGCCTGTAGGCTGTAGCAAAGATTTTCAATCTAATACATATTTTCAGATATCTAATAGAGAGGCCAATCTAGAAAAGTATGTTAATGCTATCACAAGCACAAATGCATATTTAAAAACCTTGCTGGTGTGTACAAATTACCTGGCAATAGTTTTACTGTGACATCTTTGCTATATTGAGTAACGGGGTGAAAAACTGTGAAAAGATCTCAAGGCCTATTAGCACAGTGAAAACCTATACATCCCACCTCTTTCCCCTAATTCTTTTACAGAATGTTATCATCTTTTGATCCTGGGGTAATGTTTCCAGTGATAAGGTGTGTGAGAAATGAGCTCAGATTCACTGCTGCTACTACTACTAGCACTCATTGTTTGCATAGCACTGAAATGCATATGCCGCACTGGATTGCACACTGCCAAAGTTTGCTTTCTGCACTTGTATTGTGCCAAAGAAAGCTGCCCCCTGGAATTCATAATACTCTTTCACTTGTATCGGCAGATCGTCTAGAAAAAATGATTATGGCAATCAATACTACCAATTCCCCATTAGATCCATGCCCAGTCTGATGGATCAAGGCTCTTTGTAATGAATGAATTAATACCCTGTTTAGACTCATCAATCTCTCACTTTCTCAAGGCTATATGCCTATCAAATTAAAGATGGCATCTATTCGCCCAGTCAAAAAGGTGCTACTTTTGACACAACTCTTATTGTCCTATTGCCAGTTTACCTTTTTTAGCAAAAATAATAGAGAAGGTTGTATTAATTCATGTGGAGGAGTGGCCTAATGGTTGGGGCAAGGTACTTCAGGCCGGAAGGTCGGGGGTTCAAATCCCACTAGAGGACAGCAACCTTGGGCTGGAAGGACTGGGGTTTCTAGTCCCACAGGTGCTCCTTGTGGTCTTGGGCAAGCCACTTAACCCTCCATAGCCCATGTTCTCTGTAAAATAGTTATCTCCAAGTTATAATGCCCTGTTCAATGTAATTTCAGTTTGTTCAATGTAAACCGCACTGATGCAGAATAGCGCGGTATATAAGAGAATGTAAATAAAATAAATAACACCAATATCACATAGATGCCTACTTCTCCCCTGATCCTCAGCAATATGGGTTTAGACAGTATGGAGTGAAAACCTTGTTGGCTGCCCTTACTGACACCATTATCAGGGGTCCGGACAAACCCAACTCAGGTTTTTTCCTCATCTTCCTAGATATTAAAGCAGCCTTTGACTCTGTTCCTCACAACTTACTATTACAACATCTACAAGCACTAGGATTAAGTAATATCACTTTAAATTGGTTTAAATCCTATCTTACTGATTGACAAATGCAAGTTAAAGTTGGTTCAATGAAATCTTCCACCTACATACAACAGCAAAGAGTTCCTCAGGGTTCTGCATGGTCCTTCTTACTTTTCAACCTCTACCTTCAACCGATATGTTCAATCATAATGAAACATAATATTTATTATCACCTTTATGCTGATGATGTTATGGTATATGCCCTTATTAACACTGAAAGCATAGATATTTCATTTTTAATTAAATGTTTTAATGTCGTTACACATTGGCTCAATGAACAAAATTTTGTCATTAACTGCAAAAAGACCCAAGTCCTCTGTATCTCTGAGGACATCGGCTTTACACCACCACCACTATTTATCACTTGATATAACATTCAACTACAGGTGAAATCTGAGATACGCTACCTTGGTGTTAGATTGGACCAACATCTCTCTTTTACGTCTCACATCAATCACAGCATAAGGAACATATATTTCAAGCTCTAGAATATTGAACACCTAAAATCGCTTTTGGAACATGACGACTTTCGCTCTGTATTACAGGAGCTTATTTTCCCACACATCGACTTTTCTAACCTCATACTCCAAGGTCTGCCTAACTATGCCACTCACCCTCTCCAGCTTGTTATGAATGCAGATGCTCATCTCTTTTGCAATGCCTCAAGGACTGCACATATCACTCTGATTCTCAAGCAGTTACATTGGCTACCAGTCACTCAACGTGTTAAATTCAAGTCCTTTTTTTTTTTCTATTTATAAAGTTTACAATTAAATCAAGCAGCAAACGCTTGAAACAGAAAAGATGCAAACTTGCGAAAACAATTCTTAGGAAAATATACATATGAAAAGTAAATAAAGCAAGAGCATCAATAGTCCCCAAAAATGGGAGACAACTTACATAATCCACTGAGGGCAGAGTATCCTACAGTGACATCAAGGAAAACATTGTCAACATAGTAGAAGGTGACCAGGACCATATTGGTAAAATAGATGAGAACCCGCTTAAGAAGGTGAAGATGTTATACTATGAGTACTAATAAAGGAGGACAAATCTCCAGGCTGGAAAAAAAAAACATATTTCTGAGAATTGAGAACAACAATACATTTGCAGGGAAATCTCAATACAAAAGACGCCCCCATCTGAATCACACCTGGTCTCAACAAAAGAAAAGATTTACGTCGCTTCTGGGTTTCTCTAGCGACATCAGGGAAAATAGATATCCTCTTATCCATAAACAGATTGGCTCTCTTTTTAAAAAACAATTTAAGGAGCCAATCTCTATCTGTAGATAGAGCAAAGGTTACTAACAAAGTGGAAACTACTATTTCATCCTCCTTGAGGGACTGAAGCAAAGTGGAAACATTAAGGAAATCCATGTCTATAGCTCCAACGGCAGTCTTATCCTCTTTCTTTCCCGAAGGTAGGTAGTACGCTTTGTACTGGAGGAATCAAATCAGAGGGTATCATCAAGGATTCATGAAGATACTTTTAAAATAAATCCAAAGGTGCCACCTCAGGAACCACAGGAAAATTAAGCAACCGAAGATTTGAAGCCCTGGCCACGTTTTCCAAAGACTCCAGCTTCATTCTTAACACGGTATTATCTTTCATCAAGGAAAAGGTCAGATCATAGACCTGTGAGAGTTTCTGATCAGACACTTCAATTTTGCCCTTTATTTCCACCATATCCTTGGGCAACACATCCATATTCTCCTCAAGTTTGGAAATGTTAGAAGAAGAAAGCACCAACTGCTGAGTCACTGCCAGAGAAAGTTGATTAATCGCTTCCCAAATACTCTCAAGAGTCACCACAGCAGGATGAGAAATAGAAAAGGAAAATGGTGACTCAGGCTGAGATGCTCCTAGAGAATCCTTCACAATACCAGGACTTTTTACCAAGCAGGCAATATTGTCAACCTCTGCAGGATGTACTTTACCAGGAACAACAATATTTAAAGTTTATCATGGTTGTTGGACACATCATGCGAAGAGAGAGATCATTGGAGAAAGACATAATGCTTGGCAAGGTAGAAGGCCACCATAAAAGATGAAGACTGGCAATGAGATGGATCGATACAATAACAGCAGCTATGGATACCACTCTATCAACAATGAGCCACTTGGCTGAAGACCGAACAAAGTTTAGGACAACTATTCAGAGGGTCGCCAGGAGTCGACACTGACTTGATGGCACTTAACATAGCAACATCGTCTTTCAGCTATTTATCTTCAATCTCTGATCCAGAAAATTACAGATAACAGAAACAGGAGATTAAGCTCACTTAATATATTACACGTAACTTCAGCATATATCAAGGCAAGCTTCACTACATCTACAGTAGAAGAGCTTTCTCTTTTTTTGCACCTACTCTTTGGAACTCACTCCCAAATGATCTTCACACTACCTATGACCACCTGGATTTTAAAAAGAAGTTAAAAACTCATTTCTTTATGGACTGTTTTTTAGATTAATTAAATTATTTTACCCCTTATATAGTATTAACCCCTTTTCTTTTTGTTCTTTGTAAAGCCTACTTATGCCAAGCTTGTTTGTTGTAAACCATCTAGACTCTTAGATGGGCAATAAATAAATAATATGCACAGGCAACATATCAAAATGCACTTGAAAATTATTTTTAATCATGCAGATGGTGACCAATATTGAGATGGTTGTTGCATCTTCCCCCCACATTTCCCTGGTCTGAATGCTTCTGTTGCTACTTGAGGCTCTTCTCTTTCTCCACATGTAGTACCAAAAAGGCACTCACTACTGCCACTTCTATTAATAATGTTGTTGTTCTATCTTTCTCTTTTTTCCAGCAATTTCTCATCTTCTTGCATAAAGTTTATTATCTGTAGGAATCAGGGATGGTACAAGGAGATCAGGAACCCTAGATGAACCTCATCCCTTGCACCTTCCTTTCCCGTGGTGCTAGTTGACGCTGCCGCCACTGCTGCTGCTGCTGCCCCTGCCCCTTTCCATGACCTACTGCAGAGTCAATGGCCGCAAACAACCCTGTGACACTTGCCTTTAAACGTTGGCCCCATGGAGCTGTTTGCTTCTGCTCCCAATTGTCATGCAATGCTGACTTTCTGTCTGCAACAGCAATGGCAATGAGTGGCCCCTGGATGGCCAGTGCACTAAACGACTGCCTAGTTCGCCTGATGGTAGCATTGGCCCTGGGATGAATGAGAATGTCCCAGGTGATCACATCTTCATTTTCTACAATTCTGTCAGGGTTTTTCTGGCATATCAGTGTTATGGAGGTAATTTTCAATGGCAGCGGTCACCATTTTATTTAAAACACTGGTGGTAACATTTAAATACATACATTCATTGCCACTCTACATATAGTCAGTGTGGTGCTGAATATAAATGTAGCACATTGGCTGCCACAGTCACCATTGCCATTTGATAGGCCTAATCCAAACTTACGCCTGATCCATATAGCATATCCATATGGATATTACCATTATGAGGGTAATTCTATATAAGACTGCCTAGACTGAGAAGACAAGAAGGCGCCTATATGAAGCTTATTTTATAAATAGGTATCTATAGGGCCTTTGACTAAAGCTGTTAACACAGGTTCTGCCCTCCTCTAAAGGCACATTGGTACATGTTGACTGCTAACATGGGGCCATGATAGCGCCACTGGATTTTGATGCTAGCTGTCCATGATGCATTAGTGGAGCAAGTGGGAGGGTTGGGGCAGAAAGTGGGTGGAGTGAGCGCCTTGCAGTCAGTGCTTCCGCACTAACTGTAAGGCAGCCAATTAGTGCCGGTGCACTTATTGCCAGTAGGTAGAGGTAAGTGCACCTGCACTATTTTTAAACCACTTTAGGGCATGGTGCACTGTGTTTACAGTTGGGAACATGCTGGCAGTAACCCGGTTGGTGTTGCTCCTAACATACTATAGTTTTGGCACTATTAGTACATAAGGTGCAACACCATAGTGCCTTTTAGTAAAAGGGCCCCTATGTATCTTGATAAAATACTAGGGGTAAGCAGGCAGAAATCATTGCTAGACTGTACATACAGTATATGCATGTATCCCTCTGGAGAAGGCGTAAATGTACATAGTTCAAATATTAGCGTAGGTGTCTAATTTTAACTTCCATACTCCGCCCCAAAACACACTTACCTGTCGGTCATAAACATGATCTTTACTTGTGTATGCATACCCAGTGGAATAATTTTATTAAAGCCCAACTGCGCACATAAAACTGGGTTTTACAGGATAAAAATTTTATAAATGTACCTCATATGCATGTTTTCTTTTTCATCTTCATTCCACACTCACACTACCTCTCCACTATGGAGGTCATTCCATAACACGAATAGGCCGTGTGGACATGCGCGGGAGACGTTTCTCTCATGAAAGCATCTATGACTGTATTCTGAAACCCTGTGTCCATGCACATCCACAGCGCTAGCACAGGGATCTCAGAACGTGCCTGGGAGCGGCTGAACCGGGGCATGGTTTGCCACAGAGGCATATAAAGCATATTTAGGAAAGGCCCATGTATATTTTCTGTGTTCCCCACAGACGTGCTCATTATTCCTACGGAAACATGGAATAAGGCCGATACTTAGAAATATTTCTGCTGTGCTTGTATAGAGGTTGTGACAAGTATGCTTCAAACTGATGTGACTGCAGTAAGCTGAAGGGCATGAATTACCACTCCTAAAGATATTTGAAAACCAACGATAGTGCATATGGTGGCTATACTGACAGTTGCTGTTTGTGCTATATGAGCTAATCTGAGGGACCCTGACAAGTCCTGTGTTCTGTAAAATGGGACTGTTGATGTTGGAAGTGTGAGTGAGTCTGCCACAGGAGTTTATTTGAGTGGGATATGTAGGTCTCGCACTCCATGCTTTTATTGTATAACAGCTTTTATCTATAGGCACTGAGCATCTGTTTCCCAGAATTATGTCTTTTGTGACAGCAAGTGAGAGAGTGTGTGTGTGTTGGGGGGGGGGGAGGTTTGAGGGTTGCACCGTAGGATATGGTGTGCTGATCTGCATATCAGGGAGGAGGGCCAGGCCCTGGGAGACATGACTGATGTAGTGCCAACAGTCCCCAGATTGGGTCATGCAGCATGCTATACCCAGGACATACACTTGTGGCTCAGCAATCATATGCATCCCTTGGGGAATTGTTATGTTAATTTTGTTTTTTGTGCACATAATGAGGGTCCATCCTGAGAATTTTTAAGGATGTTTGCAGAGCTGACCAATGCAAGCCTCACTGAAGCCTTTTTATGATACCAAGTACCATTTGATGCAAGGTATGTTCTGTCATACATGCTCATATTTACCTTCTCTTATACTAGTATACTGGGATTACCTAGCACTGTTCTGGGCATGTAGGGTCTAGGATATGGTCTAGTTTGCATCAGCATGCATTTATCATCAGCTTCTATGTCTTGTATGCATCAGCAAACTACTGTCAGTGAGCACAGCAGCTTAGGAGATGCACGTTTTTACAGCGGAGGCGTGGCCAGCTCGGAGACAGGCATGATCAGAGACAGCTAACTTCACAGAATACGGTGAGGACGGCACATCCAAGACCTGATCACTGTTTCCCTGTATCTCCCACTATTGCCAGAGACGTGTTTCTCTGCTTTAATCTATGGCCCGTGCCTGTATTCGTGCAAGGGACCTTGCACTGGACGTGCCACGCTGGACAGTTCTATGATCCCGATGCCAGAAACGCCGGTGCGTCTAAATCTGCGTTTCCAGAATTGGGTGGGAATTGCACCCATGCCCAATTTAAACGTCTCCGCCACAACGAGGCGTTCTATATGGAATCGGCCTCCACATGGATAGTATTGGTGTGGTAAGACAGATTTTCAGCCCAATACTATTTGTATGGAGGGTAATTTACTAAAATGTCACCTATGTGTGAAGAGACAATAGACACCTATTTGTAAACTATTTTATACAGATGAGCCTACAAGTGTAATTTTATAAGCGTTCACATACATAAATAGCATTTCCACATGTCAAAATCTGCTGTTTACACATGGAGATGCTTACCATGTCTTAAAGTCAAGGGGTGTAGTTGGGACTTGAAGACCGTGGTTTGGGGGGGGGCATACAATATTGATACGCATTCCCCATTTTATAATGAGAATACATGTTGATATTAAAACATGTCAACATCAGCATTTACAGCTCTCCCTGGTCAGGAATAAGTGCCTTCTTGAAGAGGGAAGGGTAAAAGCCAAGGCAACCCCCCCCCCCCCAATTCACCACCTTGCAGCATTAAACCCTCTGCTCTAACCCTCCTACATCCAGACCCCCCAACATCCAATCGCCCCTTGCATTAAGATCCAGCACTTGACCACCCCAAATAGAATGAAAAAATACCCCTCACCTGACTCTTCCTAGGCATTATGAAACCCACCCAGTGCCCTCCCCCTTGCAAGACCCCCACCTCTTAGTGCCATTCCTGGCTTTCATGTGAACAGAAGCAATCCCTAGTCACTCCTGCCTAAAAGTCTCAGGTTCCAAAAAGCATCCATAACCCCTAGCAGTAATCTTGCAGTACTATCAGGTTGTGGATGTTATTTTGGAAACCAGATACCCCACTATTGCATCTACTAGATACTAGGTACTCTGAGAAGGAAAGGGGTGGGGAGTTTCCTCATGCCACAGAGAGGGTTGAGTGTGGGGATCTTAATGAGGAGCGTGGAATTGGATGTTGGGGCATGTCTAGATTGGATGCTTGGGGGGCATCATTGTTGGGGGTGATCAGGGGGAAAATTGTGTGTCGAGATTAGGAACAGTGATTTTAAAAAGCTGCTTGCGAACATTTTTCCTACATACAGTTTTGCAAAATTTACTGCTCCCACTGGATGTGGGAAGACTTTGCCATGAAGTCCTGCACGTCCTTACGTGTATTTGAAAAGGGCTCCGCGTTTGGCAGAGCCTTGATAAAATACAGTGGGAATTTTCCACATCCTAATCTAGACATCCTAATTCCTCTCTCCATGTCCTATATACAATTTGCATTTATGTGTCTTTATAAAATATTAGCAGCAGGTAAAACAAATCAGCTTACATATACAGAACACCAGCTCCACAGTTGATGTAAATGTGTGCATGTGTGGAAATACATGGGTATGTATTTTATAAATTATAGGGCATGTTTACTAAAGCGTGCTAATGGGTAATTCATGCTTTTGTGCGCACTAAGCAATTAATGCGGGATCAAGGCAGTGCGGTAAAAATCCTGCGCTGCTTAGCGCACAACAGGAGAACGAATAGATGGGTTAAAGGCAGAGAATGAGGGCCAACTGCACACTGTGGTTAGCTTGGGGATAATGAATGCACAGGAGCATTTAAGTGTTAAGTGTGAATACTGCTGTGACAATTTAGGGACGTTTTCAGTGCACGATGGGTATGTCTTCGACAGTTAGCATAAAGTCATTGCATTTACTGTGCATACGTTTTTGCTCCCAACACATAGTAAGTGCAAAAACCTACTACCTTTAATAAGCATGCAACTATATTTATAAATCGTGACTTTACCCCTGCTTTTCCCCAACTCTTTCCTAAAGCACTTCTATACCAAAGTTGTGTATGAGTGTTTTTGTCATCATGCATATTTGTATGTGCAGAGTGGTTTTATGAGTGGCATTTTACATGCATAGATGATAATATACTGTCAAAATGCCTTTATATCAATATTAGCCTCATAGTGACTGGAAATACACAAATAGGGAAGTTGTATGTTTACTGACTTTTGGAAATTGACCTCAGAGTATTTTTTTCATGAGTGAAGGAAGTCCAAAAGGTGGATTAAAAGCCCAAGGAGTCATTTTAGAAACTCTGTTCATGATTTGCATGTCTGAAAATGCCTGTTCACACATGAAGATCGCATCCACATCCCCAGAGCCATTTTAAAACGTTCCAAATTTGCATGTGTTCAGCACAATCATGTACATGTTCCATGGAGGCGTGACAGAGGTGCATCTAAAAGAGCTAAAAGAATCACACGCATTTTGATTTCTCTATTGGGCCACATGTATAAACTTGCCAGCAGACATGTTCATATTTAGACCTGCTCTTCGGCATAAATAGGCACTTCAAAAGAGTTCATTTTTGCTAACTCTCAAAAGTAGGGTTGACAAGGGCATTCCCTCTTATTGCCATGATAATCTTCTCTCTCTCATAATAGGAGAGCAGGTCAATACCAAGGCCTTGTTGTATATTACTGCGGCACTGTACATCTCCATTTGCAAACTAACAGGCTCAGACATGTACTGTATGTAGTGACACATCCATGTGCATGTTTTGAAAGGCTGTCGTAGACGTGTCTATGTTTCTAGTTCCACCACCACTCATAATTCACATGTGCAGCTTTCTAAAATCACTGGTTCCCGTGTATATGCCCGGGGCTTTATTCTGTATGTCCTCGTTTCCTTGTATGTTGATTAAGACATTTAGCTTTTGGGGTGGGGATTTACACGTTCTCTGCTGCCCCTCCCATGGAATTTTGGACACTGTGACTTGTATGTCCCAGAGGGCATCTAAATGGCCTTTCTAAAATGTGCCTTCATATGAACTGAAAATGAACCAAAACTGTTTGCCCTATGCACATCCCTACACTCTACATATACACACACTTATATGTCACTGATCTAAGTTTTTAAAAAGTAGAATCAAATTTATTTGATGGAGCTGTAAATGTTGAACTACAATGATGTTATTCCATCATCTCTTGCCAAAATGTCGCCGCGCCGCTGGGCAGGGTCCCGAGGCCGGCAGTAACCGGGTTCCCGGGGCCCCAGCCTGGCGGCGGTGGATTCGCGGCAGTGGGTAGGTGGGGGGGGGGGAGGGATGAGCGTAGGAGGAGTGCGGCCGGCACCAGCAAGTGGCGTGCACACGTAGTGCCTCACGATTGGTGCTGGTGCCGGTCGGGGGCGGAGCGGCGGCACGCGAGGGAGATCGCTGGCGTGCGCTCTCCCTCTTTGCAGCGTGGCCAGCCGCTGAAAAGGTTTCCCTCCCACCCTCCCCTTGCTCGTGGTTACCGGTTGGGGGGTGTTGTCGCAGCTGGGTATGGGGGGGGGGGTCTTGGTTGTAGGTGTGGCGGGGTAGCGAGCCGGCGCTCGCCGACCCGGTGGGGGCATTGGAGGTGAATGCCGCTTGGCAGAGGAGCGGCATTGCCCCAGGTTGGGGAGACATCACGGTTGTGATCTCTGCCCGGTGGGAAAATGCCGGCCTTTGCTAATAACATGGCGAGGCGGGCGGAGGGGCAATGGGGGGGTGGATGATGCACCACTTTGCTAGAAATGGCTGGTGGGGTATCATCCGGAATTCGGGAGGTGGAGGGGGGGGGGGAAACGTTTTGACTAAGAACGTTTGTTGGCCTATGTTCGGCCGGTTTTACAATGTTATAAATAAAGCTGCGACCAACTAATTGTTCACCAATCTTGTGGTCTGTGTGTCTTTGTGGGGGGGGGGGATGTGAAAGAAAGGGGTTTGGCTCGAGTGGTGGTAAAGTGTTATGACTGCCGCCAGCCAAAGGATGGGGCATCCGGATACTTCGGTTACAGCAATTCTTCTGGCAATTTGCTAGTCATGTAAGCCACATATATTTTTCTTGGCAAGGGTTTCTCCCTTTGTTCAGCCACATATTCTGTATTCACTAGAGCCATGATCAGAATATTTTCTTTTTTTTAATTGCATTTGCAATACTATGCCCTCCACAATTGAAAGATAAGGAAACAGTATCATCATTGACAGAAAAAAAAACCCCAAATATAATAATCGAGAAAAAGATACTGTATAAGACCACACATTTGGGAACAAGAAAAGGAAATTTTTGATCAGAATATTTTCAGAGAGTTTCCATTCCATATGTATTCTGGGGCTCACAATTTTATTTTATAGTCCAAGGAAATATAGAGAAACAAATATTGAATATTTATTGTATAACCCTCTCACTCTTTCTTTTCAGTTGTATTTCTAACTTCTAGTAATGGATTCTGAATTCCTTCATCTGCCATTTATATTTAATATAAAGAATCAAACTCAGAAAGCATCCCAAACTGGGCTTGACCTTATTTTATCCCATTCTAGTGTGCCAGAGGTCTTACTGTCCTACGTGGCAATAATTAAACAACATTTGGGCTCTCAGTCTCACACTTACATTGTATCCATGAGATTGAACGCACATTTTCAAAAGAGTCCTATATCAATGCATTCATTTGGATCTATTTAGAAATAGGTGCAGATATCTTTCAGAAGTATGCCTTTGGATGTCCAATCCACATGTGTACTTTCCAAACCCAACCTTACCGAAATCCCATTAACTCTGGTAACCCGGAAACCCGCCTCGTCTCCCTCAGTAATCCTTGACCCCCCCCCCCCACATAACTTGCTCCCCAACAAAGTACACAACAATTATAATATGGTACAAACTTTGGTCGCAGCTTTATTTACAACCTGTAACAACCAGCCCAAAACGGGCCCAAATATACAACCTTAAACATAACCCCAAGCCCCCCACCCCATCGCCGGACGATGCTCCCTCCCGCCATGTTAGTAGCAAGGCGGAGCATCCTCCTCCCCCGGACCCCGCCGCCTGCCTCGCCATCCTAGTAGCAAAGGCCGGCACCCCCCCCCCTTCCGGGCCGAGACCCCCAACCGGGCTGTCTCGCCCCACCCCGAGGAGCACTTGGCCCCCCACTGCTCCAAAACCAGTTCACGCCCGCGCCGCTACTGCGTGCGCGGGCTCCAAACCCCGCCCCCACCAGCTGAAAAACCCCTAACCCCAACCCAACGGGGGGGGCGGGCGGTAACACGTCTTCTTCCCGAGGAGCCGCAGCGAAAAGGACAGCCACGCGGCTCCTCGGCAACACCTGCTCCGCCCCCCAGCCGCCCAGGACCAATGAAATCGCTCTTTCTTGGCAAGGAGCGATTTCAAATGCCGCTCATCTCAGCACCGCCTCCACCCCCCCCCCCCCACCGAGCCCCTTGTCCCTTGCAGGAGGCCGAGGCCGGGCCCGGGCCCAGGTTACTGTCGGCTGCGGGACCCGGCCCGCGGCCTCGTGCATTTTTCCTGCAGGGAAAAATATCAGTCTTTGCCCAGACCTCCCCATTTTCAAAACAATTGGTATAATCATCTTCATGGCCTGAGTGTATATGTTCCTTGCCTATTGGAGCCCTGATCATTCATATACATTTTTATCACTTGACACCCCACTGTCTTTTGCATTGCTTTCTTAATTTCTTGACTTGAACATAACTTTGCCTATTAGCAATACACGCTTGGGAGTATGCATTCAGTTTGGGCACCTAAAATTTTTAAGTGAACACAAATCACATCCATGTGCATGTGCCTATAAATGAACACATGGACAATTGATCTGCATGCCTAAAAATGTTCTAGCTTGCAAACAGTGTGAACCTAAAGAACAAATATGTGAAATAAACTGAAAAAAATAGGGGAAATTGTGTTTTCAATGAATACAAATGAACTTTTTTCTTGGCGGTCCACACCCCTGTTGCCTACACCTTTTCTTTAGTAACACTATGAACTTTATCATATATGTAGGACTGGATTTCAGCAGATATAGGCTAGGCTGTTTGCAGATTACAATAACAAAATAATACCATCACTTAGTAGTCTTGGTGGTTATGGGCAAGTTGGCCTACCCAGTTTGCCAACGTGTCTCTGCCAACATTGCACTAACTATAGATGCCTCCAACTATCAGTCCTAAAAGCTTCAATTCCTGTAGAAGATCACTCCATATACAAGAGAGTTTTGTCATCTTCCCTTTTAGATACATGTCCCTTCTGGATAGATGTTTTAGAGTAAGCCTTGAATATGGACCTCCAAAGTAGTAATGTAGTAAAGATGTTTTTTAATAAGTTGAAGTATCTAAGACCATATGCGTCAGAACGAGGTGGGCAAACAGGCACTGGCCCCAGCAAAAGTTTGCTTGTCAGGTGCCCACAAACTTCATGGAGGCCGTGATCAGCACCTTCCCCTCCTATTCTGCCTGAGGGGATTTGATCTCCTATGGGCAGAAAAGAGCAGTCACAATCATGGTAAAGACTCCTGTCTGCCTTCCAGAGATCAGATCCCCAAGGGCACCAATTGCGGCCTCCATGCATGTTTCCTGCCCGTGGGGATTCGATCTCCAATGGGCAGAAGAGAAGGGACTCCTTCTGTTTGCCCACTGGAGATCAGAGCAGACAGAAAGAGTCTCTGCTGCAACCCCCTTTCTCTTCTGCCTGTGGGGATCAGGAAATCATATCCTCACAGGCAGAAAAGGAGGAAGGCTGCAAGGGCTAGGGTTGGAGCTTGGGGCATGGTCAGGGAGGAGCTTGGGGCAGAGCCTGGGCCCCCCCAATCATTTGGCCATTCTGCTGCCCCTGCCTAAGACAGATAAGATCTTACTTTAAAGAAGGACATTATTTATACAAGCTCTTACTTTGTCTCACATAGATTATTGTAACATTTTGTATATGGGTATAATAGTCAAACAATTAACAGGACTAGAGTTAATACAAAATACAGCAGCAAGATTATATTAAGATGTTCTAAATATGATAGCATTTCCCTTCTTTTTACATCAACTACATTGGCTCACTTTCAAAACAGGATTAGGTTTAAATTAATACATTTAGGGGGTCATTCCAGAAACTGAATAAGTGTTTTGATGTGCGCCAGGGATGTTTATGTGCCAAAAACGTCTCTGAACGTCTTCTGGTATATGATGCCCATGCATGTTTATCTCACTAGCATGGGATGTCCACACACATCCCTGAGGGGATGGAACAAGGGCATGGCCATACCTAGAGATGTGTATAGCATATTCTGAAAAAGCCATGCACTTTTACTGCCTTCCCCACAGACGTGCCCGTTATTCCTTCCAGGGACGTTGAATAAGGCCAGTACTTAGAAAATTTCCTGCTGTATTCTACAATTCATCCCTGCAAGTGAATGTGTGTATGTGTGTGTTTGAGGGTTGCACGGGATGATCTGGTATGCTGATCTGCAATTCAGGGAGGACTTGACTGCCTGGCCAATACCTGGACCTTATGGCTGACCACAGTGTCACCAGGTTCCACTGTGATATGGCAGCCATACATAAGCTGTGCCAGGCACTGTGAGACATGACTGATGTTGCACCAACATTCCCCAGAGTGTGCCATGAGACCTACATCCTTACCCAGTCCAGAATCTATGCAAGTTGTGAGAGTGATGATATATCTGGAGGCTGGCTACCTGGTATGATGGCACTGGGATCCCCCCTCCCATGCCCACACAGGCCTGAACCAGGAAGCATTGCCACAAAGTAGATTGTAGGATGGCAGGCAGGATTGCCTCACAGATAACAGATGTATTTATCATCAGTATTTATGTCTAGTTCGCATCAGTAAAACACTGTCCATGAGAACAACAGCTTAGGAATGCACATTTTAACCAAGGTGGAGTGGCTGCCAGAAGCATCCACAGGTATATCACTGAGACGGGCATGATCGTAAACATGCAGGGATCTCCAAAATGCTTTCAGCATTTACCCAGGTCCATGAAACTGACAAGGGATGTGTTTCTATGCTTCACTCTATGACCCATGCACGGGTCTCGCACTGGATATATGCATGGGCTGGCTGAACATCATGTTGCCTGTGTCACGCCAGACAGATCTATGAGCTGATCCCAGAAACACAGGCACATCTATACCTGTGAATGCTGAATTAGCATGGAATCCCTCTTGTGCTCGATTTAAATGTGTCCGACGGAGATAAATGACCTATATGGAATCTGCCTCTTAGGTTACAAAATTTTGAATGGTTTATCTCCCGCTGAGACATCCTGGGACCATTTCACAAAAGTTTTTTTAAGAAATCTCTGCTGAGGGGATGTCTAAGTAGGATGAGGGCAGAGTGGAGGCATGCCCAGGGTGGGGCAATGCATGTAGATATCCCTGATTGATTTCAGAAACCTTGTGGATACCTGTGACCTTGTCCAACTTTAGACCTGCTGCAGGCACAGATAATCATTGGGAAGGTGCTAGTTTGAATCCTAAAACATCTGGCTGGAGCAGAGAAGATGGCACCCCACTATCCTCAGTATTCTCCACAATCGCAATGTTTTGCTCTAGATGTCCCACATTCTTCTTAGAGAGAACAAAAAAGCGGAGCCTGGACTGACAAAAAATATAAACCTTGTTTATTTTTTGTCAGTCCAGGCTCCGCTTTTTTGTTCTCCACATTGTTGTGCGGATCCTTTTGCTCCTTTTGGTACTGTTGCCACATTCTTCTTAGACATCCTTTCTAAAATGCCATTTCACATCTACTAGCTTACCTTTATCCACATGTTTATTGATGCCTTCAAAGAAATGGAGGAGATTGGTGAGGCAAGACTTCCCATGAGTAAATCCATGTTGACTTTGCCCCATTAAACCATGTCTGTCCAAATGTCCAATAATTTTGTTCTTAAATAATAGTTTATAACATTTTGCCTGGCACCAACAGGCTCAATGGTCTGTAGTTTCTCGTATCACCCCAAAGCCCTTTTTTAAAATAGTTGTTACATTGTCCACCCTCAGTAGCTCTGCAATTTCTTAGCACTCTTGGGTATATACTATTCAGTCCATGTCATTTGCTGCTCTTTAGTTTATTAATTTATTTACTACATCTTTCAGGCTTGCTAAGATTTCATTCAGTTCTTTTGACTCATCACTATTAAATACCCTTTCTGCTATGAGTTGCTTCCTTACATCTTCTTCATTTAGTCTTTCAGCTATGGCCTTCTCCTCTCTGAGTGCCCCTTTTATCCCTTGACCATGTAATGGTCCAACTGACTCCTTCCCTGGCTTTTTGCTTTGTATGTAGCTGAAAACATTTTTATTGCAAGTTTTTGTCTCTATGGCAAGCTTGTTTGAAAATTCTCTTTTTGCCTTCTTATCAACGCCTTGCATTTAATTTGCCAGTGCCTACACAATTTCCTATTTCCTTCATTTGGTTCCTTTTTCCATTTTTTGACAGATATATTTTTGGCTTAAGAGCTTCTTTGACCTCACCTTTTAACCAAGTTGGTTGTTATTTGACCTTCCTTCCGCTTTTCTTAATGTGTGGCATACATCTGTTCTGGGCTTCACAGACTGTATTTTTAAATACCCATGCCTGATATAAACTCTTGACCTTTGCAGCTGCTTCTTTTAGTTTTTTCTAACCACTTTCCTCATTTTACTGCAGTCTTCCCTTTTTAAAATTGAGAAATGACACAGTAGATTTCTTTTGCATACTTGCTCCAGTTTTTAAGTCAAATGTGGTATATTATGATCATTAGTGCTGAATGATTCCAACATGGTTAGCTCCAAATCTTGTCTTCCAAAAAGGACTAAGTCTAAAATAGCCCCTTCTCTAGTTGGTTCCTAAACCAGCTACTCAATCTAGAGAGTATATGATATCATATGCTTGTAAAGGCCTCTATTAATATTACACAGGAATAAAAGTACACACAATGACTAGTACTGCTTGTGTATACTTTTCACAACCTGCGTGTAGGCTTGTTCAGGGGCGGAGTTTGGGTAGAGCACAGAGTCATCATGCATGTCTGTATTTTATAAAATCTGCTTGTCTATGCAAAATTTATGCATAAACATTTGCAGCTGCTCCAAAGCTGGTACAAATCTCTATGACTTCCTTTTAGTTGCAATTTCTGCAGAATGTTTGCTGGTATTTTATAAAGACAGGTTCCAGTGAGGCAGATTCCATATAGGTTGGTTATTTCCAGCAGACACGATAGCCGCGCATTGGTGCAGGCACGTGCCATAGATTGAAGCAGAGAAACCCATCCCCGCTAATATTGCGGGACATAGGTAAGTACTGAAATGGTTTGGGATGTCCCTGTGTGCACCATATTCTAGACAGTGGCATGTTTCCAATCGTGCCTACCTCTGTGATATACCCATAGATACCTCTGACTGCCACGCATCCTCGGTTAAAACATGCATCTCTTAAGTTGCTGCTCTCACTTGACAGTATTTTGCTGATGCAAACTAGACATAAATACTAAGAAAAATGAATGCTGATGCAAACTAAATTATATACAAGTCTTTTTCATGCCCACAGAAGTGCTAAGTAATCTGAGTACACTCTAATATATTATAAGAGAAAGTAAATTTTAACATGTTTATGACATACCTTGCATCAAAAAGTACTTGGCAGTATAAAAATGTCTCAATTCTTCTTGCACTAGTCATCTCAAACCCACTATGATACTCAAACCCATAGTGGTGTTTATGTTTCTATGAAACCACTGTTCTTATGATTCCAAGTAGTAAGTTTTGTAAATAGTTTACCCCTGTTATCCAAGTTTTTGTGCCCTGTTATTTGTAAACTCATACGTGTTAACTGTACTGGGCATTTTTGTTCCATGTAAACCGCGCTGATGATGAATAGTGCGGTATATAAGAGGCTGTAAATAAAATAAAAATAAATAAATAAAATCTCTAAAAACACTCTTTAAAATGCTAAGTATGGACCTTTACCAAGTTCACAAAAACCTAAATAAACTTTACAATTCCCCAAAGGATGCATAATATTGCTGAGCTACAAAAGTACGCTCTTTTAATGACTATGGGCTTCTGGCTATGGCATCTATTTCTCACATATCTGAGTTCTGGCATTTCTCACAGAAGCTCCCTACATGTGACTACACCTGTCCCATATAATGTCCACTCTCTATCTTGGCTTATTTCGGTCTGTATACATCTGCTATCTGTGGGGCAACCCTGTCTGCCTTGCCACAGTCTGCTTTGTGGCAATTCTCCCCTGGTCAGGCCTGTGTGGGCATGGAAGTGGGATCCCTGTGCCATCATACTAAGTAGCCAGTCTCCAGATATTTCACCACTCTTGCAGCTTTCATAGATCCTGAACTGGGTAAGGATGTAAACCTCATGGCACAATCCTGGGAATGTTGGCACAACATCAGTCATGTCTCGCACTGCCTGGCACAGTTGATGTACGGCTGCCTTATCACACTGGCACCTGGTGACACTGCGGTCATCCATAAGGTCCGGGTACTGGCCAAGCATTCAGATCAGCACACCAGATCCAGCTGTGCAACCCTCAAACCACACATGCACACTCTCACTTGCAGAGACAAATTGTAGTGCACAGCAGAAAGTTTTCTACTGGCCTTATTCCACATCTCTGGCAAGAATAACGGGCACGTCTGTGTGGAAGTAAAAAATAACTTAAATATGCCTTTCCAGAATATGTTATACATGTCTCCATAGCAAACTACACCCTCGTTCCACCCCTCCCGGCCACAGGAATAGATCCCAGCACTGTGAACATCCCTGGGCGTCATGTACCGGAATACGCCCGTAGATGTTTTTTGTGATATAGACATATACCATACATGTGCAAATGGTCTATTCAGATACTGGAATGACCCCATATGTGTCTTTATAATATAGGCTTGGAAAAGGCAAGTTTTTCAGCTGCCTACATTAATGCCCTGTTAAAAAATTACCCTCTTAGATTCTGTTCCAAACATACTTATATTCTATCATTGTTTCTGATCCTGCTACCTCCATTATAAGGGGGGTAGTTGCTAATGTGTGTTACAGGAATAACAGGTGCTTTATTTTACCATATTGCACATTAGTTTACCACATCACATGAAAATGTATGCAAAAAACCTTATTGTTATGTAAATTGAATAATGCAGCTTGCACTGAACTTTGCAAGCTGTATTATTCCTGGAAAAGATAATCCCAACTGAAAACTAGAATTAATTTTTCTCTCTGGAAGCATCAGGCCACTAACCCACAGCTTCTGGGCATCATCTTAAAGGGGCTGTGACATTAGTAATGCCACCTGCCCCTCCCCCCCATTCAACACCCTCATCCTTGAAGACACCCTACCTGCAGTGAACAACCCCCATTTATATCCCTCTGAGCCTCCCTGAAGAAATTCCTGCTGATGCAGTATATTGTGGCAGAAGCAATCCACAGTTTCTCTTAACCTGACCAGCACTGGGTTCAAAATGGCACCACTTAACCCTCTAGCAGGCCCAGATTTAGTCTTAGGCAACATAGGTAACTGCCTCTGTGCTGACATTTGATAGAAGCCAGAATGCTGCAGTCTCCTTTTGCTGATGACTCAGGAATAGCAGCAACATTGTAGAAACTTGAGAAAACAGTTTGAAGACCCTTGGAGCCAGCATGCAGTCTCAAGCCTTGAGGAAGCCCTGTCTCATCTTCCATATAGCAGGTTTCCTTGGTAACAGGAAACCCATGAGGAAGAGGAGGTGGGGCTTATGCAGTGTTAGACTCTGCATGCCAACTCATCAAAAAGAGACTGCAGCAGCAGGGGAAGGCTCCATGGTGAGAGTTTGGGGAAGATCTAGAATTGGCTTTTGGTGCTGGGAGCCAAATCCTTTGTCAATGATCTTGGGTGGGGGTGGAGGGAGTGTAATATTTGTTCACTAACCAATCTTCCTACCTTTGGTATATTTTGGTGGGAAGCTTCTCCCACCAACATTGCCTATGAGCACCCAAAGTTTAAATTTGGCCCTTCCCGCTAGTGATAGTCTTGTAGTACTTGGCTAGGGATCAAGGAAACATATGAGGTCTTCTCACTTTATACAACTGAGCACATTATTAGTTTTCTGTACTTTATCATACTGATAGCATGATAGTTTACATTTCAAATCCCTTTCTTATTTGGGGAATGCTGTTTCTTCCATTCGGTGCTCAAATTGTATGATTTTGCATTTCTTTCGGAATAAAGAACAGCTGTCAGACTTTTGACCATTCTTCAGGTCTTGTCAGCACCGTCCTTCATATTTGCCTATCCCTTTGGCATTTCTTCTCTTGCAGATTTTCCTGTCATTTTTAAATAGACGCACTTTTAAATATAACTTTCCCCTAATGTAAGAATAAAGAAAGAGTTTTCAAATAGATAAAATATTCTATCACGTAAGGAATAAAAATCCAAACCCAAATGCACTAAAACAAATTAAAAGGGATATTTTTAAGGCCAAAAACTGGCTATGATTGAATCCTTTGGAGGTTTGTAACTCTGTGCATCCTTCCAAGGAAATATGTAATTTATTTTTAAAAGTTATCTACCCCATACTGTTTTTAACAGGCAGCTAACCTTCTTCTTGTGCCTAGTTATAGAGGGCAGTAACTGTATCCTGTAAAGCCCAGGAGGTGGTAAAAGCTGTACAGGAGAAGGAAAGAACTTTAATGGTATACACCTGCCAAAAAATTACAAAGCAACTAACTTTAAAAAAAGGTTAATTTGATTTCTTAAAGGGAGTATTGAGTGATAGTTCAGCATTATTGATATGTAAGAGAGTGGGGCAAAGTTGACTTTTTGTTTAGTCTTTGGAATGGCCACATTAACCTTTCATTGTATTGTTTCTGTGGTTTTACATATCAGTTCTATTAACATAAATTTAATTAGTTGCAATAGAGAGATCAAGTTCTGAGTCACTAACTGATGCTATCTTTTGTTCACTAAAGAACAAAATACTATCTGTAGTGGTACCGCTAAGATAAAAAGACAGCAAAACTATATATTAAGAGAGAAATTAACTTCAAACGTATTCAATGTAAATAAATGCAGAGGCGCATGATATTCAATGACAATATTTGTATACGTGCCACTTCTGAATATACACATACAACTTTATATGGATATCTTAGATATATAATAGTATGCCTGCTATTTGTGCATTGGCAATCATATGTATTACTTAGGGATAATGGCACAATAACATTGCTGCGTGCATACATTCTCAGCCCACTCTAGCCTTCCCCAAATCTCACCCAAAATTAAAATGCCTAACTTTAGTCATGTGAAGGTTAATTTCATAAATTCCCATGTGTACTTTATAAAATATGGGCTTACTGACACATCTTAATTGCCTATATCTGCAGAAAACACAGGCACGTTATAGTTTTTGTAACTTATGTACATAAATTTAGGCACTGTATACACTCTGCTGAAGCACCACCCCTGTGCCAACCAGAATGGAAAGTACGCATGACGGGACTTATGCGTGCACTTACAGAATAGCAGCCGCCCACAGCGCTTGCATACGTGCCCATTCACACAACTAAATCCTTTCGAATAGGGGATTATGCACCTTTCTAGTATGTAACTATCCACGATTAATAGAATCAGTCTCATAGTCTCAAGTTCTTTTGAATATTTGTCCAATGATTACTTGAATTTATGAAAAGAATACATCATTAATATTATTTGACCTTAAAAAGAATGGCGTGCTCTAACATCTTTTTCTTTTGCTTCTTTAACTTGAACCATTGTCAAATAGTTGCGGAATGTAAGGTCTGTTGGAATTCCATGTCCCTGTAGATGAATCAGAATAGTGTAATCAGAAATACTCTTTGAAATGCATAGCTCTTTGTAGTAACATAGGCAATCATAATTAACCTGGCCTTCATCCTCAATTCTTAACAGGAAATTTTGTCAGCAGAAACAGAGTCAAAAATTTCTAAGACAAGTTAATTGAATGGAATAATAAAGATCATAGTTGTATTGATTATCTGAGAAGGAACTCTAACTTAGATACAAAGCTCTTCCTAAATACCCTCTTCCTATTTCCCCTCCCCAGTATGCAAATAGACTGGAGCAAAGTTGAATAATCCAAAGGCATAGATTTTTCCAGAACCCACTGCTTACCATGGCCTCAGTTCTCTTATGATGTTGATTCATGTCATGGGGAAACTCATCCTGTGCCAAGCAAGACTACAGCTAGAGATCACAGCCATACCAGGGTTAACTGAGCTGCCTTCATACCAGGGCCAAGTAGGCTCCCTCTATCTGTGACAGTAGTACAAATCCAACAAAGGTATACATACATATACACTTTTAGCACTTCCAACCTCCTAAACCCATATTAACGGGCAAACGTTGCTGCAGGCATACTATTATATATCTAAGATATCCATATAAAGTTGTATGTGTATATTCAGAAGTGGCACGTATACAAATATTGCCATTGAATATCATGTGCCTCTGTATTTATTAACTTTGAATACGTTTGAAGTTAATTTCTCTCTTAATATATAGTTTTGCTGTCTTTTTATCTTAGTGGTACCACTACAGATAGTATTTTGTTTTTTAGTGAACAAAAGATAGCATCAATTAGTGACTCAGAACTTATTTCTTGATTTCTCTATTGCAAGTTGGGGGCAAGCAATATTTCACCTGCAGTACGAGAAGCAGAAGGGTGAGGCTGTGTCACTGGCCTGGCTTGCCTATTGTACTCATTGCCCTCTTTCCACACTGACATGCCCACACTCCTCGGTGAACTTTTGGATTCTGATCTGCTTCAACTCTTTGTTTCCTTACCATTCCCCTTGACCTTTCCTGGTCCTCAGCTGTTTATGTTGACTGTCCTAACTAGGTTGTAAGCTCTGATGAGCAAGGACTGTCTTTTACATGTATCTGTTCAGCATTGTGTATGCCTTGTAGCGCTATACAAATGATCAATAGTAATAGTAGCAGTAGTAAACCAATGGAGGCATGAGCCTCCTCTGATAAATAATACTGGTTGTCAGAGCACGTTTTCAGTCTTTTTGCCTCCTCCCAGATAACTGTTGTGGACCAGCTGAGTGCCAAGGCAGCAGAAACCACGCTACACGAGCCATCCATACCTTTGATGTGGCGCCATGCTTTTAGCATTACAAAAATTGCTTTAAGGGAAAATGAAGCTTTTTTTAAATCGGGTGCTATGTGACATCCTGGCCGAAAATTAAAAAGGCATGGAAACCAAACTAGTTCCCTCCCACCTGCAGAAATTCTTCTTAAGCAGGGCCGGCCCAAGGGTTTTTGCCATGGCCATGCTGCCCTTCTCCACCACGCCACTGATTCCATCTTTGGGGGTGGAGGGCAGCAGTGGCTCACGGCAGGCCATTGGCTTCAGCATACGTGGCCTGCTGCTTCTGCCCCCCCTCCAGTGCAGCTTTCTGTTGGCTGCCTAGTGGACAGGTCAGCCCTGTTCTTAAGTGACATTCCAACAAAATGTATGCGGGGAAGACTGCACTGGATAATTGAAAGACGGCCATTTTCAGTGCAAGCAATCTGGCACCTCTCAGAAGCATCTAATGCTAATTAATTTTTCCAGTCCTATGTTATCAGTGGAATTGGGTACATTCATAAATAATTTTTCGGCACTGGTTGAATCATCACCTTGTTCAATCATGCTGTCAGTATAACAATGATAATAATCTATGCTATTTTTCAGGTTGGTAAAGTATGGAAACAGAAAGATAAAAAATGATGGCAAATAACAACCATGCAGCCTATTCTGTCTGGCCATCTATACCAAATATTAAGCTTTATAATCTCTTTCACACCCTTTGAGATCCTCTGTGTTTGTCCCATGCTTTACTGAACTCAGATATAGTCTTTGCCTCTACCATATCTATTGGGAAGCTATTCTCCCCATCTGCCACCCTTTTCATAAGGAAATATTACCTTAGAATACTCCTGAGTTCTATCATTTCTCACCTTCATTATATGTCCCCTCTCATTCCAGATCTTCCATAGAGGTATTTGAACATCTCTATCATAATCTCTCCTCGCCTGCCTTTCTTCCAAAGTATACATATTCAGGACTTTAAGTCTGCTCCCATATGCTTTATGATGGAAATGAGTGACCATTTTCATAGCCATCCTCTGCAATGACTATGTCCTGTTTATCTTTTTGAAGGTGTGATCTCCACAATTGTGCATCATACTCCAAATGTGGTCTCACTGGAGACTTATAGAAAGGCACAATCACCTCCTTTTTCCTATTAGTCGTTCCTCTTCCTATGCACCCAAACATCCTTCTGGCATTTGCTGTCTCCTTTTCTAGCTTTTTGTTTTTTCCTTAAGATCATTAGATATGGCCACCCCAAGTCCCGCTTTTCTTTCATGCACAGAAATACTTCACCACCCCCTTGAGGTTTTGTAGCCCAAATGCATGACTGCATGTTTTTAATTTGTAGTATTTAGCTCACATCTTTCCAGGGTGAGGTCAAGGAGAGTTACATTCAAGTACAGTATGCATTTCCCTGTCCTCAAAGGGCTCCCAATCTAAGCTTGTACCTGAGGCAATGGAGGTTAAGTGGCTTACCCAAGGTCACAAGGAGTGCCAGTGGGGATTTTAGCATTAAATCATAGCTGCCAAATTTTAGACCATTCTTCAAGCTTCTCTAGATCCCTCTATATGTTATCCATACCTTCTAGGGTATCTATCTTATTGCAGATTTTGGTATTATTTGCAAAGAGGCCATCTTATCCTACAGCTCTTCTGCAACATCACTTAGCAAAATTGTAAAAAGAATTGGATCATGCACCAATCCCTGAGGCACACTACTTATAATGACCTTATCCTCAGAGTGGACTCTGTCACCTTCTACAGTTTCTAACCCAGTCACTTTATGACCCTCCCTAAGGATGTTCAATGTATTTTTAAGTCACGTTTATGCAACCGTGTACAAGGCTTTACTGAAATCTGAATATATCACATCTAGTGCTCTCCCTCAATCCAACTCTCTGGTCACCAGTCACAGAAATTAGTTAGATTTGTCTGACAAGACCTACCTCAAGTGAAAACATGCTGCCTCATATCCTGCAGTGGATACCAGAAACTTTACTATTCTTTGTTTAAGTAGTGTTTCCATTAATTGACTCATCACAGAAGTCAGAATAAATTCCTGTAGTTCCAACCTCCTCCATACTTCCTCTTTTGCAAAGAGGGACCACTCCCAACTAAAGAAGCTGTGAA
Source organism: Ichthyophis bannanicus (assembly GCA_033557465.1). Taxonomy (NCBI): domain Eukaryota; kingdom Metazoa; phylum Chordata; class Amphibia; order Gymnophiona; family Ichthyophiidae; genus Ichthyophis; species Ichthyophis bannanicus. The sequence continues at coordinate 63,941,997 of CM066042.1, read as the reverse complement.
AAGGTTAGGCAGTAGATCCGTGAGAACTTTCTTAAATTATTTCAGTACTCTTGGATGCGTCTCGTCCAGTCCTATTGCTTTGTCTACTTTTGGTTTAGCTAGCTCCTCACAAACACAGTTATCTGAAAATCATTAAAGATCCACCTCATTTCCATTCATATTTATTTGTGTTTTCTGAAGTCTTGCTCCCGTCCTTTCATCCATGAACAAAGAACATAAATATTTGTTCAGCAATTATGCTTTATCCTCATCAGCTAATATACTCGTATACATATTCCTCCCTTTGACCCTTGACTCTGACAATACCACTTTCTTTCTGTCACTAATATATCTAAAAATAGTCTTATCCTCCTTCTACAGTATTGGCTAGTATTTGGGAAAGCTTCTCAGCTTTTCCAGATATTATCACTTGACTTCCTATTTCTGTGATCTCTTGTACTTAATGAAGGCTAACCTCTTTTTCCCTTCCTTTTCAGTTATTTATTTATTTATTTATTTATTTAACATTTTTATATACCGCACTATTCATCATCAGCGCGGTTTACATAGAACTACAAAACATCAGATAAGATAAGATACATATATCTGTTTTTACATGTAACAGGAAGAAAAACTTGGAAAACAGGGGTAATAGTAACAATGGATAATAGAACTTGAACTATATACATATGATAGTAATATTACTTGAAAAAGTATCATGTTAGATAGGGATGGGATTGGAGCTGTTTAGATGAACTTGTGTTATTGTGTTCTCTGGAAAGTATATGATGAAAAGGTGATGTTACGTTTTTGAAAAACATAGCAGCCTCATTTTCCTCTTATTTTTTATTTTTTACTTTCCTAACAAAAATGTTCATTGCCCTTAAAATATCCCCTTTCAGTTTTGCCCACTGCTTTTCTATATACCCAGATTTCCATCCAGCTAACAACTTCTTGGCTTATTCTCTCATTTTGGCAAAATTAGTTTTCCTGAAGTCTAGGACCCTCACTTTTGAATGAACTATCTCCACCCAGGTCGTAATGCTGAACCACAAATGGTGATCACTGGATGCCGGATGATCATGGACTATACTGCAATATCAGAAACACTCTCCTCATTTGTAAGCACTGGGTCCATTAAGGCCCCATTCCCATTACCAATAGTTGGAGTAGATCTCGCTGTAGAGGGATCTCATCATTGCAACAGGGGTGTCCCAGGAAACATCCAGCATACTGATATCACCTATTAGTAGCAATTTTCCTTTCGTAGAAATATAGTGAATGTCTTCAGTATAATCTCTGTCCACTGTTTCTGTCCGTGAAGGAAGTCTGTATGTCACACCAATCTAAATAAATCTTCTATTCCCTCTTTTCAAATGAACCCACAGTGCCTCCTCCTTACTTCATAGACTCTGCAATTCTGTTATTTTAATATTAATATTTGTACATATTATTCCACTTCCTTTACTTCAGACCCAGCATAGTAACTGCAAATCCTTACCACATTTTAATAAATAGGCACCAAACCATATGACCCCTGTTTTAGTAAATGAGACCCTGTTTGTACCGAAGTCATAGATGGTGAATTGAGTTCTCCAAGGTAAGAAAAAGCACTACTGTCGAGAAGCAGGATTCGAACTCTGGCTTCCTTGATTTTTAGCCTGACGCTCTAACCAGCAGGCAGCTTCTCCACACCACATCTATTTTGGCAACGGTATAGAATTTAAAACTTCTCCACACCACATCTATTTTGGCAACGGTATAGAATTTAAAACAAATACATCCTATCACTTTAAATAATAACAGAAATGTGCATTTGCTAGACAATTGAAAATATAGAGAAACAAAATACCCAGAATCCAAGAGGCACTTAGATGTCTGTAAGTTGTCTGTTAAAATTTGTTGCGGGAATTTGTTACTGGAGTGTTTTTCGCAGGCTATTATGGTAAAATATGAAACATGGTCAAATGCTTCTTCTAAATAAACACTTGGCATATCCTCTGTTCTTCTGCACTGTTGTTTGATTAATTCTTACATACCACTCCGTGAAAACACTGCCAGTCCTCTCTGGCATCCCTGTCATTATCTCTTTCACAACTCGCCTTCCTGTGCTTACAGTTCTAGGTCAATTCACATGGCTGCTCAGATGTGACAGTGTGACAAGATTAAATAAACTAGGGATCTCTGATTTGCAATGGGAAATCTGTAATATGAAGCTAGTTTGATAGGGAAAAATGGTGTCTAATCTTTTCACTCATCCTGATGGCTGTGAATGCCCATATATCTCTCTTTGTCTGTGAATGTTTGCCAGACTAGGAGACTGGACAGAGGTTTTGAAATCATGGACTGAGAGCTTGGAAACTAGAACTTTTATTCTAAAATTTGTGTAATAGCTTAAAGGTTAACCACTTTGGTTCCTGAATCTTACAGCTATGTAAATTTACATGTGAACATTATGGGGGGCATTCTGTGCTGTGAATAGTGGGGTTGGACATGCGGGCTGGACGTCCAACTCGCGCTCAACTCCTGACCCCAATTCTGCTGCCAACGCTCCCTGCACATAAACAGCATTTGTGCGGGGAGCGCTGTATGTGGGCTGGAGGGGGCGGAGAGAGGTTGTGGCCAGGCACTGGGATGTACAGAGGCTATTCGGGAAAAGCTTCTGTACGTACTCTGGCCACAGCTTGGATGGCCAGCCTTTCTCACCCCGATGGTGGAATATATGCAGGCCGCGGCCCTGTTGGCGGGTTGCCTGGCCCCCACACCATTGTGATGGCTCCAGACGGAGCCTGCCGGCATGCCATGCCCTTACAGGCCCCTGCTAATGACCGGACAGTATTATGTGCGGGCCGGTGTTGGGCATGGGATTCCGTGCCAACGGCTGGACATGTTGGTGCCATAGCAATGGGACGCCACTGCGCTGGGATACCGGCCATTGAATTGTGTGCTGGGGATGGGCAGCCTGGAAGGCATCTCCCTCCTGGGGATACTGTGCACATTGGGCCATCTACCTGCCCGATTCTACAATCATGGCAGCGGGTCCAACTTGGCCCCAGCCAAGCTGTAGGCATGCACACGGCCCAGGTGTGCACAGTTTGGAATTGGCCTCCGTATGTTACAGATCTATATATCTATTAGAGATGTGCAGTCATTTGAAATGACTTAAGAAATTCCAAATTGCTTTCAAATGTAAACAGAAGGAAAACCCTAAAATTTCATAACTTCCCATCTGTTGTTAATAATGTTCATTATCACTTAATTGAGTGCAGCAATAGTATGCGCTCTGAATAAATAGCATGCAGTATTGAGTGATAGTAATGGGAAACCTGTTCAGGAGAGGGTACTACAGGATCGGTCAGGACACTAAGGTGGGAAGGTCTTGCCCTCGTTTTACTTTTAGATTGTTGCAACTGAGAAGTCTAAGACCTAAGGTAAGGGAGGGGGCAAAGGTGACACTCTGTGCAGTGACGATGGCAACGGCAGTGGAGGAGGGTCATAGAACAGATCTGGACAGCAGCGATTATGGAGGGTGTAATCTAGTGTACCTCCCATGCCTATACAGTAAGTGCTTCAAATATAAATTTTGCATTGCCTTGTGGATTTATATTGAAAATCCCCGCAATAGTGTGTTCATGCTGTTTTTATGCACTGAAAACCAAATATGAACTGGCTAAATAGCACAAGCATTCTACGTACCAAGGGCATAGTAAATAGAGCATCCTCGTTTCTCCTCTTTTCTGGTTTCCTCTTACTGGTTTCCAAAAGGCTTTCAATTATGCTTGGCACCAGGGTCAGCCATAGACTTAGTTCAAGGTATTGATACTTTAGGCCGTCCTTAAGCCTTGAACTCCACTGCCCCCCCCTCCTCCCCATACACACACACATTGACTCTCAAAATCTAGTGTTTAGCATTGAACGCGCCTCTCTTTGCCTCCCTCCAGAAGCTAATGCCCTTGGCGACCGACTACTTTGCCTAATGGTTGGGCTGAGCTTTTTTTCTGGCAAAACAACTAAGCAAAGGGTAGGTAAGAGTAGAGAGAAGAAGTGGGATAGCCAGTGCACACCAGGCGAGGAAGTCAAAGTTAAGTGGCGAGTTCTAGGAGAGCTGAAAATTGATATGGGTGTCTGCCTTACATGCTTCTGTGGACCTCTAGTTGAGTTAGCAAGGAGCATGTAAGGGGGAGGCCCAGGGAGGATTCTGGCCATCCCTAGCATCTCACCATTCCCCACCCTAGATCATATATAACGCAGTGCGTATACACAGTCTCCTATTTCTTCAAAGCTCACAGACATGAGCTCTGCATGAAGATCAAAACAGTCAGCTGAAAAAAAAACCTTTGAAGCTTAGACTACTCTTTAGCATCGAGCTTCTGAAAGCCTAAAGTAGTATTTGGCTGCGATAAGAATGTCAGTGACAGCATAAACCTTTGTCCTCTGGGAACTTATTCCTAAGACTACGTTGCCTTGTGTAAAGAGATTTGTGAATGCTCAAGTGAGTGTCAGTGTATAGTTTCTTTCTCTCTCCCCCCCCCCCCTCCTTAGTGGCTAAATCAGCAGACTGGGAACAAGGGAAGCCAGGGTTCAAATCTCACTGATGCTTCAGGTACAAAATTTAGATTATAAAGCCTCTAGGGGAAAGCAAAATACCTACTGTACCTGAATGTAACTCACCTTGAACTTCTATTGTAAAGGCATGAATTAAAGAATAAATAAGTAGATAACTAAATAGAGGGGTCGATATTCAGACCACAGTGGTCAGCGTTGCTAAAGCACCTGACTGCCACAGCCAAAAATGAAACCATCCAGCACTGAATATCTGCTTGGACCACAGACCGTAGTGACATTCCATTTAGCAGCTATATTAGGCCAATAACCAGCTAGCACAATCACATAAAATTAGGACAGTCTGTCCTAGTTTTATATGGTTTCCTAACTGGTTGGTGGCTGAATGTCGCTGCTAAGTGGATAGTCTCTGGGCTACCCAAGGGACCATCTCAAAATTAACTGGATGTTATCAGGGTGGTCTAGGAGGATATTCAGCAGCACCAACCAGTCAGCGCTGCTGAATATTGAGATCGCCGGGATTGATGTGGTTTGTAGGCTCCTGCATACCATAGAAACCGTTTTGAATATCGACCCCACGATGTCTTCCCTGTCTCTTTGACAGAAACAGAAAAAAAGATGTCAGATAACGACCGTGGGCCCGATATTCTTCTGGGCAGGCTAAGCATCATGTTGGTGCATAGCCCTGCCCGCCGACTCTTAAACCCGGATATTCAATATCGGGTTCTTATGCGGCCCCAGCATTCGAATATCTGGTTACTGCCGCACAAGCTAGAAGCTAACCGGGCAGCAGCGATATTGCAAGCCACCAGGTTAGCACCTGCGCCATAAAGATAGGCAAGGGTTTTCCTCACCAATCTTTTCGGCACAGAGCACTAACCAGGCAGCATGCAATATTTCTGCTGCCCAGTTATCTCATGCCCCCCCCCTCCACTCTGCTCCAGAATGCTCCTGACATGCCCCGATGCTAGCTGGATGGCATAAGGGCATGTAGGGGACATAGATGAGGATATTCGATGGCACTACCTGTGCATGTGCCATTGAATGCCCCCATCTAAGGCATTTGCATGGTTTACTAGGCTGTAAACTGTGTAAATGCCCTTCGAATACGAGGCCCCATATATCCTATCCATACAAACTACTAAGCTTTTCATCTGTTTTTCTCCCTCGGAATGTGTCCCAAGCTTTCTTGAATTCAGATACTGTTCTCATCTCCACCATCTCCACTGGGAAGCTGTTCTACATACCCACCACCCAATCCAAACATAAATATTTCCTTAGATTACTCCTGAGTCCATCCCCTTTCACCTTCATTGTATGACCTGTGGACCTGTGAAAGGGTGTTTTTGGTTAGTGTATATTTAGGAGATGGGAAAGGAAGGGAGTTTCTCTTGCTGGTTACTTGTCTCTGAGGAAACCTCCTACAGGGAAGACAATTTACTTTTGTGGCTAGCAAGAGGGTAGGATTGGGCCCCCACAAACACTGCTGTTCAGAATGTTCAGTTCCAAGTGCTCAAGCCAACCACAATGAGAACAGAGAATTATTTTAGCATGGAAAAATGGCTTTAAACATGGATGCTAAAGTTTATTATATAAGACACATGAGAGGTCATTCCAGAACAAAAACAAGTCCTTGGATGTGCGGCATAGACATTTTTCTAGGAAAAACATCTACGACTGTATTCTGAAACCCCATGGTCCTGCACATACACGGCACTAGCATGGGGATTTCAGAACGTGGGCGGTAGAGGGTGGAATGGGTTAGAATGGGAGCGTGGCCAGCATTGGAGACATATAGAGGCTGATTCCGTACTGACCGTGTAGCCCCTCTATGGCCGATCAGAATCAGGGCGTACAGAGGTATATCCGATTCTGAACCCGCAGGGGCTAAACGTGACCACAGGATAAGAATCAGGTCTACGGCCTGGACATGCAGGCTGGGCCCCGATTCTGACCAGCTGCACACCCAGCCAATATATTTATTTATTTATTTATTTAACTTTCTTATATACCGCGCTCTTCTGCATCAGTGCGGTTTACATTAAAACACAACTGTCCAGGGCAGAAGGTCTGCACTGGACTTACAATAGAACGTGGGGATTTGTAACTGGGTACAAATAAACAGGGTACAAATAAACAGGGTAACTATATACATATATATACAGGAGTATTACATCACAGGTTCAAATATAACTCGGTTGCGTCCTATTGGCTCATATATGTTAAAGACTATGTGAAAACCTCATTCAACTTTTCACCAATATTGCCAGATATCATAATACTAAATATCACAGCACAGCCTCAGAAATAACCGTGGGCACTCAATTGTTCTGGATTAAATGTGTTGCACTTCCAGACTTGTGCCGGTTCTTACATCAATGGCTGAATAATATGTTGTATTGATGATATCACAAGTTCATGTTATGAGCAAATCAAAAAAATAATCGAAAAATACTTAGCTCAAGCTGAACCGTAGAACTGTGCTGTGTATTTTTTTCTTTATTTATAAAAGTATCACGTTCTCCTTCTCCTTCATTCTCTTTTTTTATTTTTTATTTTTTTATATATATGAAGAACGTCCTTCCACTCGCTGGTACTGAATATAAAACACGTCCCAACGCCAATTTATCACGGCGCCGCGCCAAAGCATGAAGACATCATCAATGTAGCGGTACCAGGCCTTGATGTTGGCCATGAAAGGGGAGGTGGAAAAATGTAGATCTTCATATGTCCCCATATATAAATTGGCCACCGAGGGGGCGCAAGTGGCGCCCATCACCACTCCTGATATTTGGTGGTACAAAAGACCTTGGAACTCAAAGTAGTTGCGGAACAAGGCTAAATCTGACAAAGCTTGTAAAAACTGTAGCTGAGCTGGGGACAAATCACCACGAGAGGCCAAAGCCCGTTGCACTATGGTGCTAGCTGCTGCTTGTGGAATGTTCGTATATAGTGACTGGACATCCAGCGTTACCAATAGAATCTCCTCATCACCAGCCCAATGTGCTAAGCCCTGTAGCAGTGACAAGAAATGGGTGGTGTCTCGAAGGTATGAGGGAATGTCCCGTAGCAATGGACGCACATAAGAATCCACGTAAGTGGAGATGGGTTCGAGAACTGTGCCCTTGGTAGACACTATCGGGCGACCGGGAGGGTTCACCAGGCGTTTGTGGATTTTTGGGACTGTGTAAAATAGAGCTGTCCTAGGAGCAGAAACGTTCAAATAATTGTATTCTTTTTTGGAAATGAGTTTATCTTGTAAAGCACCATATGTCAAGTTCTTTATGATAGCCTGTAATTCACTGAGAGGATCTGTCTCAAGGATGGTGTAAGTCGTAGAATCACGAAGTTGTGTCAAGGCTTCATGGAGATAATATTCTCGTGTTTGTAAGACTGTGGCGCCTCCTTTATCAGCTTGGCGGATCACCCAGTCTGTCCGGGCTTGTAATGTTCTCAACGCGTCCTGTTGAGATCGAGAAAGGCGAGCATTGTAAAAGGAACGAGTATCAGTCAACTTCTTAACCTCGCATAAAACCTCCTTCAACAATACATCGCGCTTACCAGCGGGCGCTTTATTGCAACAGGGATCTACTTTTAACTCCCAAGAATCACACAGCATCTCAGGATGATGTACAGCATGTGAATTTAATTACAGCATATTCGCCAGTAAGTTTGAGCATACAACAAATTCTTAGGAAACATGGCAACGTTCTATCAGCAGTACCGGGTTTACAAGATAAATCCATCCGTTGTGTGTGGAAACGGAGTCGTAATCTAAAAGAATATCTGAGCCCCACTCAGTTACGACCTTCATTCTCATCACTGAATGCACCTCAAGAATTAGGACACCGTAAATGTGGGAGTTGTATGATCTGTGAAATTACACACGAATGTCAAAATTTCCTCCATAAGGGAGTCACCTATAAATTACGCCAAGCTACCACTTGTGATTCTGTTGGGGTGGTGTATGCTGTGAGGTGCCCGTGTGCTCTTCTATATATTGGAAAGACGATTCGCTGTTTCCGGGTTCGTATGCAGGAACACGCCAGCCGGCTCCGTTGTGCCCGGAGGGAAGCTCCCCTGGTACAACACTGTTTGTCTCATCATCACACTTTTTCACAGCTTCGCTGTTGGTGTATAGAAATGGTGTCTGGACCTGCCTCGGGCAAAACCCTTGATCAGCGACTTCTTTATAAGGAACAAAGATGGATCTATAACCTGGCCACGGTACAACCAACTGGGTTAAACCAGAACATCGATTGGGCGGCCTGCATTGCTTGATCAACCAATAGGATACCTCGGTTCCAGGCATTTAAACCAGGGTGGTGCAGCCGACAACTCGCATGCGCGGCGTTCATTGAGTCTACCGGATGCATTAGCAGGAGACCAGTTGTCAAGCAAATCGAACCGCGTTATCCACAGGTTTTGTATTTTTGGTTTCTCTTATTCTAGTTCCAATTGATGCAATATTTCAAAGGTGGTACTAAATTATGTTCTGCTTTGATTGAATCATTTTGCACAGATTAGTCACTTCTAATGTCTTCATTTACAGAAATATATTCCACTTTATGCCATAGTCCCTTGAAAAACCCATTTGGCGAAACGCATGGGCGCCGTGATAAATTGGCGTTGGGACGTGTTTTATATTCAGTACCAGCGAGTGGAAGGACGTTCTTCATATATATAAAAAAATAAAAAATAAAAAAAGAGAATGAAGGAGAAGGAGAACGTGATACTTTTATAAATAAAGAAAAAAATACACAGCACAGTTCTACGGTTCAGCTTGAGCTAAGTATTTTTCGATTATTTTTTGATTTGCTCATAACATGAACTTGTGATATCATCAATACAACATATTATTCAGCCATTGATGTAAGAACCGGCACAAGTCTGGAAGTGCAACACATTTAATCCAGAACAATTGAGTGCCCACGGTTATTTCTGAGGCTGTGCTGTGATATTTAGTATTATGATATCTGGCAATATTGGTGAAAAGTTGAATGAGGTTTTCACATAGTCTATAGTATTCATTCACAGAGACCGACCCCCCTTTTTGCTTAGTATTCATATATGTTAAGGCTAATATTAGAGTGAAGGTGTTGCTACTTGTCGGGTGGATCCGGGTCCGGCGGGTTAGATTTCGATCTTACGTGGTCGTTACTAGTGGGTCGATTATGTGGGTCACTGGGCATTACTTGCTGTGAAGGGTGGGCCTGATCATTGTAATACAGTATGAAAAGATGACGTTTAAGTGCCTTTCTAAATTGGGAAATAACTGAGATAGCCCTGATAGCGAGGGGTAGGGTATTCCAGAGGGTAGGTGCATAGAGCGAAAAAGCTCTGGCCCTAGCTGCTTGTGAGCATTTAGTGATCTGCCTTGGTAAGGTCAAAGTATTTATAGTGGCTGATCTTCTCGCTCTGTTAGGGGGTGTCTTCTGAATGAGATTTATGATTGATGAAGCGGAACAATTGTTAACGGCTTTGAACGTCATAGTCAGCACCTTAAAAGTTATCCTGCTTTGAATTGGGAGCCAGTGCAGATTTTTTAGTATTGGTGTTATATGCTCATTCCTTGAAGACCCTTGAAGAATTCGGGCTGCTGCATTCATGGCTAGTTGCAGCGGGTTTATAGTGGCTTTTGGAAGGCCATGTAATATGGCATTCGCGTAATCAAAATGTGGGGTCACAAGAGCTTGGTAAACGGTCCTTAAAATCTTCTGGTTCCAGGAGCGGTCTTAGATGGTGAAGTGTTCTGATTTTGTTATAAACTGCTTTCACCATATTGCTTATCTAGGCCTTCATATTGAGCTGTTGATCAAGGATAACTCCGAGGTATCAAACTGATGGTTTACTTATGAGTTCAGCATCTCTAACCTTCAGGGAGCTAGGTGGATTGTATGAAGAATTTCTTGTAAGGAAAAGGACCTCTGTCTTATTAAAATTAATTCTTAGCTTCTGCATATTTAACCAATCTGTGACCGCATTGAAACAGTTAGAGAGAGGAGCCAGGTCTAGTTTGTCTAACATGAAAGGCATGTAGAGGAGAACATCATCGGCGTAAATCAGGTAGTTAATATTGAAGGATTGAATGAGGTTACATAAGGGCTGCATGTAAATGTTGAAAAGTAGGGCTGAAAGTGAAGATCCTTGGGGAACGCCTTTTTCTTGGAGGAAAGGTGCGGAAGTGGAGGGCCCGGCACGTACATGTTGCCATCGATCTGTCAAATATGATGCACACCATGTTAGAGCGTTTCCCTGTATGCCCTTTTCGCTGAGGCGGGAGAGGAGTATTTCATGACACACCGTGTCAAAGGCTGCTGCAATGTCCAGGAATATCAGAGCATACCCTTGTTTAATGTTGTCCAGTCTGATGGTGAGTGTGTTAAGTAAGGTGGTCGGGAGTGTTTCGACCCCGTGCGATTCCCGAAATCCATGTTGGCAAGGGTCAAGGGGTGCACTTATTTCAACATGATGGTGAAGTTGTTGTTGTACAACCTTCTCGATAATTTTTGCCAGAAGCGGGATACTTGATATCGGCCTGTAGGAGTCCATCCGTGCTGGGTCCAGTTTGCTATTTTTTAGTAGCGGTCTTATCGATGTCTGGCTAACTCAGCCAGGCTCCTGAATGGAGCCTTAGTGCCATGACATCTTGTTGCCATGGCAGCACGTCTTCATTCAGGAGCCGTGATCCTCAGCTGACAGTGACACCATCCTTTCCCCACAGCCCAATCTCCGATCTGGCTTCCCATGGCCAGGGTCGGGCTGCAGGGATCCCCTGCACCCCTCACCTTCTGTCTCTGCCTGGTGGTGCAGTCTCCCGACCCCCAGGGGGACTTATTCCACCGTCTCCGTGGCTGACCCCAGACGTACAGAGCCAACCTCAGAATTGGCCCTGTATGTCCGGGGTTGCTATCTGCCCACCACCCACCCTTTCTCAACCTCTGTCCCCCCTTCCTTCCACGAACAGAGCTCCCCGAACAAATCGCCTGTTCATATGGGGCGCTCTGTCCCCAGCAGGCTGCCTGGCTTTTTAGCGGGTCTGGATATCAGATCAGAAAGTAGAGGTGAGGGAAGGTTCCAAGGTATTGAAACAATATGTAACACCCCTACAGAAACATTCTGGTTATGCTGACATTTGCTCTTTGTGCCAATGGAGCTATTCTAGGGTTCCCTAACATGTCCTATGTTCTGGAAAATGGGACTGTTGATGTTGGGCTAGTATGTGAGAATAACAGATCAGATTTGCAGTCCTGGGAAGCCATGCTATTATGTTATACCAGCTGTTGTTTATAGGTGCAGGGAATCGGTTTGGCATAAGTATGTTTAATGTGAGTGCAAGTGAGAGTGTGTTTGTGTGATGCGAGGGTTGCACGGGAGGATCTGTATTCTCTGTCGCAATTCTTGGGGGACAAGAATGCCTGGCCAGTACCTGGACCATAGGGAGGACCGCTGCGTCACCAGGTGCCAGTATGATGGGGTCAAAAAACTCAGCAAACTGTGAAAACATATCTCCATCAGGAATAAGAGACAAGTAAAACAAAACTCCAAATATGGGGTCAAAACCTCAACTTGCCCTAGAGTAAACTGCTCCTTTATTTTAGGCATCAGCTATGAGATATGTAACTTATGCTTAAAAGATGGAAGTACTTTAATCTAGAACTAGTTGATGTTTTGCCTCATTTTTGGCATTTTGTTTTACTGCTTCCTTATTTTTGACAGGGATTTGTTTTTACATTTTGCTATAGAAATCCTTTGCTTATTTCTACTGGTCCATAATTAGTATTGTGCAGACTGTTTTCAGAGATGCCCAATGCATGATTAACCCTGGAATTACTGAGATTCTTTTGCACACATTGAATACCGTTGGGGTCATAAATGACCCCACAACGAATTTTAATTGTTAACCATGAAAATTTTAAACTAAACAGACAAAATATTATTTCAAATTAATTATTTATTATATGAAGGTTAAATGTTTTGAAATGTAATGCTTTATCATAAAATTACATGAAGAAGAGTTGCCATGAAAGCAGTTTTTGCATGCACTTGATGAACACAGTAAAGTACTACAGTCATTTGCATGAGACACAGATAATTTTTGAATGTTCTTTGCAAACATTGCGCTTGCAGGAGGTGCAAACTATGTTGCTTTTCTTGTCTTTTTCTCTGGAACAGAAGTAACACTTTGCCCTTTTTCTTTGGGATCCTGACATTGCAAACAGCATCAGTGGCTTCTTCAATGCTGGAAGAAGTCTCGCTGCAATTACTCTGAAGCAGCTGCTTTCCTAATTCCAAGAGGAATAGACGACGTCTATGCTTTGACTTGGACTGCCATTCTGGATTTAGTGACATCCAAACAATGAAGGCGTTCAAAGCACTGATGTCCAACATGTTGTAGAAGATTGTCACTGGCCAGCGTCTTGTCATTCGTTTTGTGGTATACGTGCACAACATTTGATCTGCCATATCTACTCCACCTTTACTAGAATTATAGTCCAAGATCATGCGTGGTTTTTTGTCTGGACATGTGTTATCTACTTCTTCTTGATCATGCAAACTGCTCAGAAGAACAACCACTTTTCCTTTCTTCGGGCAATAGGAAACCAGAGTGGCGTCATCGCAAAAGGCAAACAGTGAAGTGAATACCTCTCGGCCCTTTGCTGTTACAAATTCTGGAGGTAATTCTTTTCTGTTCTTTTGAATTGTCCCCAAAAGTGTCATTTGTTTTTCTAGCAATTTCCGTGACAGGGATAAACTGCAGAAGAAATTGTCAACAGTAACATTTATGCCAGATCGCGGCAATCCTTCAGTGAGTTGCAGCACAACTCTTTCACCCTGATTCTGTTCCCTGTTTTGTCCGAGTTCCCTTCCTGTATATACTTGAAGATGCAGAGCATATGACGTTGCACTGTCACACAACATCCATAGCTTTATGCCATATTTCCCAGGTTTGCTGGGAATATATTGTCTGAACGGAACACGGCCACGGAATGTAAGCAGTTGCTCATCCACGGTAACATTTTCACCAGGAACAAAGGCATCACTTAGAGTTGCTTCCCAGGTATCAAAAACATGCCTGTTTGGAGCAAGCTTATCCACACCTCGTTGTTCACGTCTGTTGGTTGCATCATCAAATCTGAGAGCACAAGAAATTTGCTGAAAACGGTTACGCACCATATTTTTGCTGAAAACAGAATGACCATCTTCAAGGTTCCACAACTGAACTATGGATTTATTTTGTGACTTGTACACGCCTGAAAGGATCAGAAGTCCAAGAAAATGCTGAAATTCTCCATCTGTCAAATCTTTCCAGGTGTCGTAATAAATGTGTCTTCTTTGTTTGCTCATCCACATCATGATTTCATTCAATAAGTTCTTCCTCATGAAGAAGTAAAATGCTGCGAGAGGGCCATCAAGATTTCGTACAGCATACCTTGTAGGACCTTGTTGTACGGGCATGACATTAGATCTGGCGTATCTTCCAGCAGCTTGCTTCATAGGTTTCCTTTCCATGATGCGGCATTCTTAGATACATAGGCTTCAATGGCAACATTTGTGCTTATAGTTGATGACCTCTTAGCTCCTCTATGACCACAACTAAGATTCCTCACAGATGATACTGACATCGAGGACTCCTGCCTTCTTCCCCATGCAGCACAGCCTCGACCTTTGCCTCGACCTGTAACTTGACTCTTTGCTGCAGGCGATGTTACCAGCTCAACATCGGTCTCACATTCACTTGGCAACCAACTGCTGTTGGTTGCCATCTGAATCATGACTGTCATCATCAGATTTATCGCCCGAACTTGGCTGATATGCTTCTTCGCTCACTGAATATGCTGCATCATCAGATGACTCAGAGCCGTCACTGTCAGCATCTCGTTGCAATATTTCTCTTACTTGGGCAGCTGAATACTTTAGTTTTGACATCATAAACAGTAACCTAAAATAAATAAACAAAGATGAAGTTGAATAAAACGCAAAGCAGTTTTACTATAGCTGTACAATAATCGTGATGAATGAGCTGAAAGCCTTTAGATTTCATTGGAAAGAATGATATCAATTACAGAAAATGTGTAATTTTCATAAAATAAGAGTACAAAAAATAAATGATACATAATTAATGATAAATACCTTTGTCAGATCAAAAAATTCACAAAACTGCAAATTGTATCACGATCCAAACCGGACGTAAGCAACTGGGGTCAAAAATGACCCCACTGGTACTCTGTGCTGCAATTCATCACTAGCGTCACCTAGCAGATGAAAATTATTCCTCTCATGGCGCAATATAAAGAGAATATTGACATGTGAAAAGTCATAAAAAGATTGCATTCTTGAACAACTAGTTTATGAGATACGCGTTGTGAAACTTGCAATGGGGTCACTTTTGACCCCATCGGTACTCCCAGGGTTAACTGAGGAGTTCTTCTAATACCATGTATGCTCTGATGGCATCTATGTCAGTTCTAACAGATCACATTAGTCTTACTGTTATATCGCTGATTGAGCTTACCTTACAGTGTTCTGGGCATCCAACAGACTAGTATATTTAGTCTTGATCAGTATTTGTGTGTTATTTGCATGAACACAACACTGTCAGTGAGAGGAGCAGCTTAGGGGATGCATGTTTTAACAAGTGAGACGTAAATATGCCTCTTTTCAGAATAAAGCAAGGGCAGGGACGTCCAAGCTGTTTAATACGTCTACATCTCCAATTCTAGACATGTGGGTGCGTCCATACCAGAACTGGTTTTAAAACATCCCCATCTCCAATTTGGACATGAATGTTATGGAATCAGCCTCTTAGAGGGTTACTTTAGAAGCTCCATTAGTGATTTGGACATTTGAAAACAGGCATTCAGATGTCCAAATCACAGAGACATCCCTGGATGCATTTTAGAAAGCCGGGTCTATAGACGTTCCTGGCATGAGCATTTCCATGTAGCACAGGGGTGTGGTGGAGGCATGGTTTGGGCGTAGCAATGGAGATGCATATTGTGGTGCTATTGCAGAATGGCACAAGCAAATCTTGCCTTGGTTGTTGAGACATCCATGCCTATAAGCTTCTTCTGACCACACGGTGCAAAAAAGTGCTTGTTTCATGGCTGCAATGCTTGTAGGGGGAAGAGCAAAATGCGCTTTCATTGCCATAGCTAAAATGCCCTGGCCAAAGAAACCCGCATGTACTGTATATACATACTTCAAGCATATTACTGGCCTGCTGCTGCACATCGGATTATCTGAAACGACTGACTTGGACATGCAAGTCACATCACATAGTCAGCTCCCTTCTGAAGTACCCCTGCCAGCATGTCCTAGTACCTGGTTATGAGGCCATGCGCATCGGGGATGTTCGCATTTGTGAAATTTCCCACATCCGTGCAAGAACCCAGGCTTGTTGTCTGCACGGGTTTGTCACCAGAACTAGTTACGGGGATGTTCATCTTCTGGAGTGAAGACACACCAGTTTCAGAAGGCCTCCCCTCAGTGCTATTACTCCCCTGGATTTTTAGACGTTGTGCTCTGGATATCCCAGGTTCTTCATAGATGTCACTTCTAAATTTCCACTTATAGTCTGATAAAATATGAAGGTTTCTTGCCAAGCTAATAACAAGACAAATTTTGTCTCATATGATTAGAGGGACCATATAAGATATTATTATATTTAACAGCTTGTTCAATAAACATGTCCCCTTAGTTTCTTTTTGGGACATGTTTACTAAGCTGTGTTAACTGTAAGAATGGGCTTCAGCACTTGCTATCCAGCATGCGCTGACCTGTGCTAACAATAGGTGTGCTAAACAGTGTTGGGGGTATTTCTGCACTATCTGCTTAGCATGCCATGGGAAGGGACATAGGTGGGATCAGGGTGAAGAGTGGGCATGGCAGCTGCTGAAAGCTAGCATGTGGGATATTGGCATTTGCTAGCTTTCATGACTGCCGATAGCATGATTGCATGACTGCACCTAACACCACCTCAATAGGTGACATTATGTGCAGCCGGGCTACTGGCAGCCTGTAGTGCGACCTTTGCCCCTAGTCAAATCAGTGCCTGTGCCACATTGGCATCCCCCCTTCACCCTGAAGACCCAAATCCCCCTGATGATCACTAATCCAGTCCCTCTTATCAATCTCCCCACCATTTCAGACCCCTCTTCAGAACCACCTTCCCTTCGGACAGCATCCCAACATGTCCTCCTCCTCCCAAGATCCTCCTACCCCCATCAGGCCTCCCTCTCCACAAGTATCCACCCCCACAATTACCCCACCCTGGGTTCTAATCAGATTCTCCCTGGTGGTCCAAATGATAAATGAGCCAGGAGCAGTCTCCCTCCGCTCCTGCTCCAGCTCTCAAAATGGTGCCGTTCTCATGGTACTGATTCCTAGAGGTAGTCTGAGACTACTACCCTGAACTAGGGCAGGAGCAAAGGGGGAATACTCCTGCCCCTTTTATCACTTGGACTACCAGGGAGTGGCTGGGCAGGGAGTGTGTGGGGGGGGGGGAGGTGGGAGCGGATGCCTTTGGGAGAAGAAGGGCCTGATCAGTGTAGGAAGATTGGGAGTGTTTTGAGGGAAGGAGGCCATGTTGGGATGCTGTCCAAGGGGAAGGCAGTTCTAAAAGCAAGGTCTGGACCGTGGGGTTAACCAGGGAAGACTGGATCACTGGAGGAGGGGGGAGGGATAGTACAAGTCTTTGGGGGGACTTCACTGTAGTTTTTCCCTGGGCCCGCATTCCCTGCCTTGGGAGGTATCATGGGTATTCCTGTGCTGTCTGCAAAGGTAGGGAACATTGGACTGGTCACTAAGAGGGGGATATTTAGCAGTGTCAGCTAGCCATTCTAACATGGTGAGCTGCCACCGCTTAAACAAACCTAGATATTCACTGCTGGGGGTCATATCTGGCCCCAGCATTTAATATCTGGGTTGTCTCAATTGGTAGGAAGCTAACTGAGCAGCAGCAATATTCAACTTCCGCAGTGAAAGTAAGGCCAACATTTGCTGCACCTGACTTTTGCTGTTTCACCATAACCTGGCAGCGACTAGTATCACCACTGCCTGGTTATGGTCAGGTGCTGCCCCTGGAATACCTCGATGCTAACAGGTTAGCATGAGGTCGTACAGCTATGTTAGTGTTGCTGAATATCCCAGACAGGTTAACAGGTCTGCTAACATGTCAATCCCTTTGAATATCGGGCCCTAAGTATCTGCACTGTGTGTTAAATGCAGGGCAGATGGTAGGCACACTCCCTCCATTTACTAAACAGGGTTTACACCTACTGTGTGGGCATTTTTGCATTTACAGTACCATGTGATAGGTGTAAATTCTTACCTCGATTTAGTAAACATGCCCCTTTATTTCAAATAGATGTGACATACGGATTTGTATATGACATCTAGGTAGGCAATGGGGCAACCAAGTTGAGATAGTCATCTATTCCTGGATATTTTATAAAAGGCTCTGCTGAATGCATAGCCTTTCCTAAAATCATTATAAAGACACATGGCAAGTACACATTCAAATAGTCTCCAGCAGGAGCAGCCATTTCAGTAAGAAACAATATTTTAAAAAAAAAACATATCACTTAGGGTTTTGCAGATATGGGTGCAAGTTCTGGACTTAAGAAAACCAGATGGAAAGAATATCATAACTCTTTTTAGGGAATTTTTTAACAGAGTACAATTGCTTCTTCAAACACTGGCACGTCCTAGTTCAAAGGAGCAATTAGCTGATGTGTCTGTCATGCATCAGGTGGAAATATGAACATCTATATTATTTAGAGTATATATTTATTGCAGTATAAATTCAAACATACTTTTCTAGCCACCCATCAAGCCCTATATTCTGTTTCCAACAGTGGCCAACCCAGGTCACAAGTTCCTATGAGGTTACCAAAAGGTTACACAGTTTCCACAATGATATTCCTGGGGTGAGCAGTGGATTTCCCTGGTCCTTTTTAACAATGGTTTATGGACTTTTCCTCCAGGAACTTGTCTAAAACCTTTTTAAATCCAGCTACAATAACAGCTTTACTATATCCTCAGGTAATGAATTTCAGAGTTTATTTATATGTTGAGTGAAAAAATATTTCTCTTATTAGGTTGTATTATAACTTCATTGTATGTTCCCTAATCTTTCTACTTTTTGATGGAGTAAACAACCGATCTATGTTTGCCCATTTTACTCCATTAATTTATTGACCTCTTCCCTCAGCTGTCTCTTTTCCAAGGTGAAGAGCCCTAATCTTTTAAGCCTTTTCTCATACGGGTATCCTTCCATCCCCTTTACCATTTTGTTGGCTTTCCTCTGTACCTTTTCTAATTCCACTATATCCTTTTTAAGATACGGTGACTGAACTGCACACAATATTTAAGGTGCAGTCGCACCATGGAATGATACAGAGGCATTATAATATCCTTTGTTTTATTCTCCATTCCATTCCTTATGATTCCTAGCATTCTATTTGCTTTCTTGGACGCTGCTGCACACTGGACTGAGGGTTTCAACGTATTATCCATGATGATGTCTAAATCCTTTTCCTGGGTGATGATTTCTAATCTGCTTAACAGTGATTTTCAGTCCTCTTACCAGACTGTTGCCCACATAAAGTTAGGACTGGTCAATGGCTATTCTAATTTTATGTGGATTTGCTGTCCCAATAGAAGCTGACTGGGATAGCAAATACTGTTCTGAATATCCAGTTTCAGTTATGTTTGCAGCTTTTTACCATGTGACATTGCACCCATTTTCAAAGTGAAAGTTTGTGTGTATTTTCCTTTTGAAATTTACCAACACACGTTTCACACAAACATAATACCCATGCTTTACAAAATGCAGCTCTACCCTAGGAATGCCTCTTAAAAATGCTGGTAAGCTTGTGTGCACAGTGTCCCTGCACGCATTCATTTATCTGCACATAGGGTGAGCAGTTTTGTAAAAGCCCCTTTCTATGGCTAAAGCTTTGTTTTATCCTAGGAAGGCTTTGAAAAATGACCCTTATTATGATGACAGGACAAACTGCAGGATTTGGTGCATATCTCTGAAACAGAGGACAGATATGCACCCATACAAGTCAAATCAGCCAATTAAACGGAAAAATTCAACTTTCTGTTGAAGCATGCCTTCTCTCTTCATGCATCGAAAATATGTTCTCATTAACTGGGATTAAAATCATTCAGTCCCTTTTAATATGAATAAAATTTCATTCATAGTTCACTACAAGCAAAAATTGACTACTTGCAACCATGCTAAAATTTCATAAGTGGTGCGCTCAGTGCTAAATAACGTGCTATTTCAACTAATGTGCGCTATTTTAGAATTTGCAGATGAAGCTCTGTTTGCAGAGTTTTCCATAATATAGCACATCAACACTATTATTTGAAAATAGGTCCCATGATATAGTTTTGCAGTATCTACATTTTGAAGTAATTTAATTGGAATGCTACATGTTAGTTTACGAGGGGGCATTTAAGAAAGTTTAGAAGTTATATTGGGTATTTCATCATTTAATCTTAGGATGCTCAAGTCTTCCCCCTCCCCCCCAAAAAAATATTAATTTATGGATTTCATGAATTTTTCTCAATTTCATGGCTTTTGTGTGTTTTTTCACATGTATATTTTAAATGTGTGCCTTGTATTTATGCTAGGAATTTTTTGCAATAGCAAATTGATTGTATTAATGCATTAATTCAGACATATATATGTGTTCAAGCAATTTGCACAAAAATTTTAGAATCTGAAATATGTGTTAATGAATGCGATCAGCAGCAGAATGGGTGAGTATTGGTGGTGGATCACATTTATGTGTCAATGACAACAACACTAGTATTATCTGTGCGGAAGAAAGGCCTGACAATCTACTTCTGTATCTTGTCATGAAAACTCAATGGATAGTCACAACAAAATAAATTGCAAGAGTGCTGTAAGATGAGACCATCAAGATGGAAGGCACTCAACAGGCAACTGGGGATGAGCTGAAGAATTTTCATAGTAAAGCCAGCATTTAGGATATGGTTTGATAAAAGTCCTTGGGACATCTACCTACGGATGTAGCTGCGCATGAAATGAGAGTCTGAAGCTACAAAGATGTCTTACATATTGGAACATAGAATGTGTGAAGCATGAACAAAGGGAAGTTGGAGGTAGTCAAGAATGAAATGGAACATGTACAACTCTATCTGTTGGGTATCAGTGAACTGAAATGGACTGGTATTGGTCACTTTGAATATGATGATCACATGATATACTATGCTAGAAATGAAAGACAAAGAAGAAATGGTGTTGAATTTATAATTAAGATGAAACTTGAAATAACTGTAATGAAATATAATGCAATCAGTGAATGCTTAATTTCTTTTTGTCTATGAGGAATGCCCATCAACACCCTTATTATTCAGCTATATGTGCCACCAGCAGCTGCAAAAGAGGAAGAAGTAGATCAGTTCTATGAACAAGTACAAAATGAAATTGACAGAACAATCAAGCAAAATATTCTGATAATTATAGGTGACTTGAACACAAAAGTTGGCAACAAAAAGAAGGCAAAGTGGTTGGAAAATATGGACTTCGTCGCAGAAATGAAGCTGAAGAAAGACTGATAGAATTCTGCAAGACCGCAATCTAGCCATCTCAAACATCTTCTTCCAGCAACATAAGCAGTCACTGTACACATGGACTTCACCCAATGGATTGTACAAAATTCAAATTGACTGCATCTGTAGAAGTCAACTATGGCAAAGCTCAATAACATCAACAAAGACAAAATCTGAAGCTGAATGTGGTATAGATCATCGGCTAGTAGTATGCAAGCTCAAGCTAAAGTTGAAAAAGAGCAAGCTGCTCATTAATGTAGCAATATATGATCCTGAAAATATACCATCAAAATTTAAAGACTGCATGCAAAATCGATTCACTGCTTTGGAAACAAATGATAAAGCACCAGAAGAGTTATGGGATGGCATCAATAAAGCTGTGTTTGAAAAAGTGAGAAATATCTACAAAAGTGAAAAAGCAAAAGCAGCCAAAATGGATGAATGAAGAAACTGTGAAAATTGTCCAGAAACTCAGAGAAGCAAAAGCCAGAGGAGCAAGATAGGTAATTACAGAACTTAACAGGGATTTCCAACATGCAGCAAGACAAGACAAGGAGAAGTACTACAATGATGCATTCCAGGAAATAGAATCAGCAACTATTAGAGGAAGAACAGGATCGGCTATCTGAGAGTTAAAGGGAGAATTTTAGCCCCAAAGTGGAATGCTAAAAGATGCTCAAGGATCTATGTTGAATGATGCTGGGAAGATCAAGAAAAGGAGGAAAGAATACATAGAGCTATTATACCATAAAAACCAAGTGGACCAACAGCCCTTTCAACCTTTAGTTTATGATCAAGAACCATTGGTGATGAAAGAAAAAGTTGATGCAGCATTGAAAGCATTATCAAGGAACAAAGCACCAGGTAATGATGACATTCCTATGGAATTATTCCAGAAATAAGATGCAGCTATTACAATACTTACAAGTCTCTGCTAGGCAATTTGAAAGACAACATCATGGTCAACTGACTAACAAAAGTCTATGTTCATTCCAATACTGAAGAAAGGTGGTCCAACTGGCTGTGAAAATTATTGCACAATTGCTCTAATCCCACGTACCAACAAGATTCTACTCAAGATCATTCAGTGGAGATTACAACCATATCTGGAATGAGAAATGTCTGAAGTGGAAACAGGGTTCAGGAAAGGGTAAAGAGCAAGGGACATCATTGTAGATGTGAGATGGATCTTTGGAAAGAAAAAAGAATACCAAAAACATTTCTATATGCTTTTTTTGACTACACCAAGGCCTTTGATTAAGTAAATCATGAGAAACCCTGGGCCACATTAAAAAGCATGGGTATAGCAGAACACCTGATAGCTTTCGTGAGCAACCTTTATATTGATCAAGAAGCAACAGTTCATGCGGAACAAGGAGAAACAGAATGGTTTAAAATCAGCAAAGGTATTCAACAAGGCTGAATACTTTCCTCCTACCTGTTTAATTTATAAGCAGAACAAATCATCAGAGAAGCAGGACTGTATGAAGACAACCAAGGTGTTAAGATTGGTGGAAGACTCATCAACAACCTTGGCTATGCTGGATGCCATATTACTGGCTGGAAGTGAATACAATCTAAAACATTTGCTTGTCAAGATCAAGGAACATAGCCTTAAAATGGCCTGCACTTTAACATGAAGATGACAAAGATCCTAACAACTGTAAAAATCAATAATTTCATCCTTGATGAAGAAGAAAATTGTAGACAACTCTAACTTGCTTGGATCAATAAACAGAAAAGAAATGACAAGCAGTCAAGAAATCTGATGACGCATTGCTCTTTGCATAATGGCTATGAAGGACCTTGACTAAGCTTTCTTTAAAAGCCCAGATGGCATGACTTGGACTTTCCTACTTTGGACATATCATGAGAAGAGAAATATCATTTGAGAAAGGCATCATGACTGGCAAGGTTGAAGGGCAGCAAAAAAGAGGAAGGCCAGCAATGCGATGGATGGATACAATAACAGCAGCTATGGACAATTCTATCAACCATTTGCCACCTAATTGAAGACCGAATATTGTTCAAGACAACTGTGCAGTGAGTTGCCATGAGTTGGCACCAACTCAATGGTACTTAACAACAACAGTGTTATGCATGAGTGCCCTGTCTATTGATTTATATTTGATCTTTTGAATATTTAATTTAATAATGAAAATTAACATTGGAAATGGTTTTACTTGATGCTAAAATTACAGATTCACATAGCAAATTAGGCACCTAATTTAAACTTAGGTGGCTAGACTTTTTAAAAATCAGTCTACTAATCTAGTCTGGATGGATTAGTGTTTTTATCATTTTCTTCAAGTCTTATGGAAGGAGTTTCACTAAAATTTTGAAATGGGATAGGGTAGTGCATGGAAAATTTGGCTAAACATTTGTTGCTGTTCAGGCCTTAGGGTTATTCAGAGCCATGTGTGGAGATTCATTGTAGTGCCTCATTTGCACAAATTTGCATATCCACTGGGTCTTATTTGCATACGGGGTCATTCTGAGTCACGAATAGCGAGGATGAATATCCTGTTGGGACATCCATCCCTGCTATTTAGGTCCTTCCTGACTCCGTCTACCTTCCCCGTGCATTGTATGGGGAAGCTAGACGGGGCGCGAAAGGGGCAGGTCGGGGGTGGCATTAGGGCGGGCAGTGGGCGGTCATCGGCCCTGGACGTACAGAGCCAATTCTAATGTCGGTACTGTACATCCGGGGCTGGCGGCTTGCACGGGAAACTTATTCCATCTCGGAGGCCCGGGGCTGGGAAGCAGCGGGAGGGAGCAGAGGAGCTTCCCTGCAGCCTGACCCTGGCCGTAGGAGGCCAGATTGGGGTGTGGAGAAAGCACCTTTGCAACAGGCGGCTGGGGGTCGTGGCTTTTCAATGGAACCATGGTGCCATGGCAACCGGATGCCATGGCGCCACGGCTCTATTGAACTGCCCTGACTGAGTTAGTCGGGTAAGGCCTGTATGTGCAAGCTGGATTGAATCGGGATCCTGGCCTGCATGTACAGGCCTGTTCGCGATTCTGATCCCGCAGGGCTAGACGTGCCCTGGTTCCGACTGGGCGCACAGAGGGCCAGATGTCCGGGATGGAATTGGGCCCATACTGAATTTATTTGGTTAGTGCTGTGACCATAGTAATGATGAGGAGGAAAAAAACAATACTGGTAACTGTGAACTGAAAACCATTTTTGGCCAGGCTGGATTGGACAATAACAAAGCTGGAAAAGCTATTCCTGCCTGGAACAGGTCTAATCTTGGACGGAGTCACAGACATCCTCAACATTTCTGAAATCAAGCAGGGACATCTAAGTCTATTAAACTTCCCCAGACATGCCTCCACCATGCCCTGCCTACTTTAACATCTCCTCATTGGATACATCTTTCAATGCCATTTGCAAAATGGCTCAGGGGACATCACTGTGATTTGGACATCCATGAGTAAGGCTTTTTAAATGACCTCCATAGACTCACAGCTACACTGGGAATTTGTTAACCATTTGAATGAATATACACAAGTGAATTTGTGCAAGTTCCAGTTTACTGTGGCAAGATGAAGAAATAAATATTTCACATGTTCTTATTCTGTCTACAAGCTTTTGTCTTGTAAGCTAAGAACTGTTAGATAATTTTGGCACTTAATCCTATAACTTGTTATGAAAATTATAGCTCTTTTGTGTCGGGGGCTGAACCAGTCTTTTTAAGCTGTAAATGTGTATGTAACTTCACATTCAAAACTAGAAGTATGTCCTACCCTTAAAGCTATTTAAAAATAAAGATTTGCTTACAGTCGAGCACAGTTCCAAGGGTTTTAAAGGATATAAACCTGGCAAAATAGTAGGAAACTGCAGGGAACAATGTTTTTATAAGGCTCCAAGAGGGGCAGATTCCCATTTGGCAGAGTAGGTAATTACCTGCAGATGGCTAGCAGTTTTGTCATAGTGCCGTGTAAGTGCCTATGTCGCAGCAGCATTAGTGTAGTAGAACTCCTCCTCAAACCTACAGAAATGTCCAAGAGGGACCTTAGAGGAGAGGGGCAACTGGTTGTCAATGTGAAGAGGGTAAATCCATTAGCAATGACAATGACTGTTCAGCATTAACAATGAAAGTATTTGCTGGAACACTTTGGAATTAGTTTGCATCAGAGATTCTGAGGACTTTCCCTGTTGAAGATACTTTCTTCTTCAGCTAGAACAGTTTTTCTCAGCTAGTCCTGTTGTACCCCTAGCCAGTCTGGTTTTTAGGATATCCACAATGAACATGCATGAAACAGATTTGCGTGCAAGGGAGGCAGTGCATGAAAATCTATCCCATGCATATTTCTTGTGGGCATCCTGAAAATCAGACTGGCTTGAGAATACCAGAACGGGGTTGAGAAACACTGAGCTAGAACATACCATGCAGCTTCTGTTTAAGTTAGTACTGGACCATAGTAGATGATTAGAGGAGAACAAAATAACATACATACTCAGTGACCAAGATCCATGAAGCCCAGTATCCTGTTTCCAACAGTGGCTAATCTACTGTAGGTCACAAGTACCCAGCATATCCCAAAAGTAGCCAGATTTTATGCTTCTTATCCCTAGGGATTTAGAGAGGTTTTCCTTCAGGAATTTGTCCAAACCCTTTTCCAATTCAGCTATACTAACTGCTTACCACATCCTTTGACAATGAGTTCTAAAACTTAATTATGCATTGAAAGAAAAAATATTCTCTCTATGTATTTAGTTCAATGGTTATATTGCCACTATTAAGAACTCACAATGATTTACAAACAATCATCCCCTAAGACTGGTTCTCAACCCAGTCTTCTGAGACCACTAGTCGAGTTAGGCTTTCAGGGTATCCACAATGAATATGCATGAGATAGATCTGCATACAATGGAAGCAGTGCATGCAGATCTGTCTCATGTATATACAACTGCCCTAAGAGAACCACATTCAAAGAAGACCCACAAAAAGAACTCTCTAAAACCCAATACAATAGTAAAATCCCCTACACAAAGATCATTCTAATGATTAGAAGGAATGAGTGCAAATCCACAAGCACACAGTTAAGGAAGCAAGAGAATTTGCAAAACAAGAGAATAAACTCTTCAAAGAATTAGATCCAGCAAATGAGGAAAAATAAGTGTCAAATACAGAAATACAGAGGAAAATACATAAAGGTATGTCTATTAAAATACGTTAGCTGCCAGGCAGGAGCTAATGCAGGATTAATGCTCCGTGATAGTAGCTAAACTGTGAAAAAATCAGATATCACAAGCAATTTCCCATGGTGTCGGATCTTCCCACAGTGCAGCTCCCTAGAGGCGGGATCAAGGTGTGGAGTGGGGGAGCCATGGTTGACAGCCACCACGCAAAAACAACTTTGTGCGGTGGCTGCCAAAATCAGGCCTGATGCATCGTGTGGCGCCAGGCGCGCCATTTTACAAGCTAGCAGACCAAAGCGGGTGCGCGTAGGCAGCACTCCTGTCTATTTGGTATGGGGAGGGACTTGGATTTAGGGGTTGCTAGACCACCAGGTAATTTTTACTTTATTTGTTTTTACTTGGGGGTGATTTTGTCTTACTTTGGGGTGGGGGTTCAAGGGCGCTAGACCACCAGGTAAATTTTACTTTATTTATTTATTTTTGCTTGGGGCGATTTCACTTTTACTTTGGGTAGGGGGTGGGGGATTCAGAGGCCGCTAGACCACTGGGTTATTTTCTTAGTGGGGGATGGGGGTACAAGGGTCTCTAGGCAACCAGGTAATTACTTTTTGTTGGGGCTCCAGCCCCCAGCAGTGTTTTGATGGAACTGGGAGCTTTTCCCGATGCCGCGATAGACCCTGATGCCATCAAAATACGGTTGGGGCTGATATGCAAATTAGCCTCACGGTGCCTGGAGAGCATGTCAAACTAGCGCAGACTTCTTGTACGCATATGCTTGACTTGGTTTCCCAGTTTAACGTTGAGGTGGCTCATTTGCATGTGCACGGTTACCGCGGTGGGCATTTGCACTCCCTAACCTTCCTGCAGCACACGTTGTCAGAAATGTTAAAAAATAGATTCCGTGCAGGTCTGTATGTTTGTACCTGAGGCAATGAAGAGATAGGTGACTTGCCCAAAGCCAGAGGGCACATTGGTGGGATGTGAACCCTGGTCTCTCGAGTCAACAGGTGAAAGCTTTAACCACTAAGCTATTCCTCCACTCCCTCATACTGTGGCTTAGGAATGAGGTTCATTTCTGTCATGGTATGCACAAAACTAACCCATTTGGAGAAATTTACCCTAAAAATAGCAATGTAATTTTTCCAGCATATGTATGAAAACTTGGCTCTTTTTTGTTGAGAACAGGACCAGCCCCAGAGCTATTTCAAGGTGTTGGCCCCCTAGGCAAACCTTGAGCCTTATTAATTAATTTAATTAACAGATTATTTATATACCGCTCCTTCCATTGATCAGGTGCGGTTTCCATATAACAACAATAAACAGAGTGGTCTGTTTTTACATATAACATTTGTAGCTAGATAAATACAGTTAACAATTAACAATTAACAATTAACAATTAGTAAACTATGTACAGTTGAACATAATTAAACTATATACAATGTTTTGTTTTTCATTTACTTATGCCATTTACTTATGCCTCTCCTGGCTATTAGCATGTATTGTTTAGCTTTGAAAGCTTTGCTATTTGCCACACCCCACACCCTCAGAAGCTTCCACCCTAGGTCACCACTTTGTTTTCCTGATTGTGGTCTGGCCCCAGTTGGGAATGTCATTTTGGAATTAATAACTTTTTTTTATACTAAAGAATTTAGCTCAGTAGAATGCAGGGAAGCATTCTTATTTATGATTAACAAAATCTGAATTCATTCAGATGACTAAGCCAGCACCTCTTCAACTAAAGAGGTTTCATGCAACCTTGAGTTTTCCAACTGTTCAGGTCAACAGGTCAACCTAAACTCATTCAAATGCAAATTAAATCCATTAAATGTAAATTGGTCACATGAAAATACATTGTTTCCCTTGAAACCTGGTTTATTAGGAGAAATGGAGATAAGATCTCTGATCTAAATAATTTTTTGTTGAGGTTCTCATTTCCTTTGATCCTTTGCTCTGTCATTTAGGTAGGCATGCCTCCCACACAGGGCCGGATTTACCTTGAGTGAGGCCCTACGCCAACAAAAATTGTGGGCCCCCAGCAGGGGCGGCCCAAGGGGGGTGTGGGGCCTCATTTGCATAAGGGGCCTCATTTGCATAAATATTTGCATAATGTTACCATATACTAACTTTTAGTAAACGTGCCTCTTAATGAGTGTATGGATAAACAAAGACTAAAAGATTTCTACATTACTATAATCCAGTGCCAACCCATAGCAAACCCGCCATATCCTAACAGCACTACCAGGACTCACAAAGCACCATACTCTACCAATCAAAAGGCAACACTGCAAATATTAAACCAATACATTTCAGAGAACAACAATACATGACCTACTGGGGAAAGAGAACAAGTGGCAATGTCAAATAGGAATTATATAAACAGAACACCTCAGCTCAGTTACACATGCAGAACATAGGCCATCACCAAACAAGTAATCACAATTTAGAAACAGGAAGACAATAATTAAACTGGGAATCCCAAAAGCCAAACTTGGAATGTACAATACTGTAGAAATAAAACTATACATTAATTTGCTCTTGTACTAAACAAAGCGCAGACGTTAATGATGCACATTTACCAGAGCTGACATATTCCAATTAATAAATTCAAAATAAAGAGATATTTTTCTACCTTTTGTGCATTTTTTTTCAGCTGCAATTGCTCCAGCCACTTTCTTCTGGTTTATTCGTGTCTTCTGCTAACTCTCCATCGTCTGCTGTCCATTTGTCCTTTCTTCTCTCTTCTAGTTTTTTTCCATTCTCTCTCTACATCTGCTTTAACATACTAATCTTTCTCCTTTTGCTCTTTCCTCATTCCTATTTCATCCACTCAAATTTTACCCCTCCATCCTCAATCCCCACTTACTCTCCCAATACCCGGCCAATTGTAGATTTTTTATCCCTCCCACACAAAATATTTTTCCCTTCTCCATTTTACTCTTCCAGCCCCATCCCATTCTAATCCTCCCCCAACATCAGCTCCCTTCTAGTTCCAGCCTCACCCAGCATCCATTCCCTTCTAGTCCCTGCATCAGCCCATTTCCAGTCCTAGCCACCCATCAGCCGATTTCCAGTCCTAGCAACCGCCCAACCCAATACCAGTCCTAGCCCCCCCATGAACCCACTTTCATTCATAACCCCCCATCACCCCATTTTCAGTTTAAGCCCCCCCTATAACCCATTACCAGTCCTAACCCCCCATCAGCCCACTTCCAGTCCTAACCCCATTAGCCAACCTCCAGTCTTAACCCCCCAGCCCATTTCCAGTCCTAGCCCCCCATAGCCCATTACCAGACAGCCCCCATCAGCCCACAGCCCATTATCAGTCTTAACCCCCCCTCATAGCCCATTACCAGTTCTAACCCCCCCCAACAGCCCACAGCCCATTATCAGTCTTAACCCCCCCATAGCCCATTACCAGTTCTAACCCCCCCAACAGCCCACAGCCCATTACCAGTCCTAACCCCATCAGCCCACCTCCAGTCTTAACCCCCCCCCCAGCCCATTTCCAGTCCTAGCCCCCCCATGGCCCATTACCAGACAGCCCCCATCAGCACGCAACCCATTACCAGTCTTAACCCCCCATAGCCCATTACCAGTTCTAACCCCCCAACAGCCCATAGCCCATTACCAGTCCTAACCCCATCAGCCCACCTCCAGTCTTAAACCCCCCAGCCCATTTCCAGTCCTAGCCCCCCCATAGCCCATTACCAGACAGCCCCCATCAGCCCACAGCCCATTATCAGTCTTAACCCCCCCCCATAGCCCATTTCCAGTCCTAATCCCCCCAGCCCATTTCCAGTCCTAGCCCCCCCCCCATCGGCTCAAGTAAAATAAAAATTTTAAAAAGCGAAACCGCTGGCTGCTACCAAGGCCGCGGCAGCATGGACGGTCCCGCGGGGCCCCCTCTGCCCTGCCGAATCCCTCCCTCCCCGATGGCTTTGAGAGGCGCGAAGGGAGAGTGTCTCCCTCGCGTCTCTGTTAAGCCCGCAGGGGCTGATGCATCAGCCCCTGTGGGCTTAACAGAGACGCGAGGGAGACACTCTCCCTTCGTGCCTCTCAAAGCCGGCACAGAGGGGCTCAGCCGGGGATTCGGCAGGGTAGAGGGGGCCCCGCGGGAACATCCATGCTGCCGCGGCAGCTTTTTGTGGGCCCTTGCCAGCTGTGGGCCCTACGCCATGGCGTACATGGCGTATAGGTAAATCCGGCCCTGCTCCCACATACTCTAATTTCTGTCTGCTAGATAGAGCAGATATTCTAAACATCATGATGGACTATAGTTTGCTACATGGATACAATGAACTTCTTGTGCAGTTAAGAAGTTAGAATGCAGAGCCAAAAACCCAGAAATCTTTCATATTATGCCTTTGATTTTGTGACTTCAGCCTCCCAGTGTGCAATGCAATTTTTAAGTCATTTTGCATTCATAAGGGCTCTATGAATTTTTAAATTTTATTTTGTTTTAAGGGCTTTTTCAGATTTTTTTAAAATGTTCCATTTTAATGCATGCTACTAGCAAATAGGCCACATTGAAATGGAAGCCAAAACAATAAAAAAAAACCCAAATCCCTAGCAACCATGTGAACTACACACACACACACACACACACACACAGATATGGGGCCGATATTCAGACCTGCTAACCAGCTAAAACTCTTTGAGCCTGATACTCAGTAACACTAATCAGTGCTGATGAATATCCCTTTGTGGCTTGTGGGCAGATCAAGGGCAATGCTGATCGCTAACAGGTTAGCAGCTTTATTCAGCCACTAACCAGATAGCTTAACTGGTTAGTTAGGACAGTTGAATGGTTGTCCTAACTTTAACCGATTTTCACTATCCAGTTAGTGGCTGGATATCTCTGCTAATAGATAGCAACACACTGCCCGAGAACCCAGATATTCAGCAGCAGATGCCAGATAGGTTTTGGTGCTGAATACTGAGCTTATTGACAGTGAGGGTGGCTGGGTGTTTTAAATAACATAGCTGCTACCAGTGCCAAATATGAGCCCTGTATTTATAAAAATGGATGGCCCCAACTTGTACCCGATTCTGCAACTGCAGAAGCTAGATGCTCCCACGGTTGCAGAATTGGGCACTTAGACAGCCCAGACTGGCCCCGATTCCACAGTGTGGGATTTCTACTCTCCTGCCCGGCCAGCCCACCCTATGCTCCTGCTGGTGTGCCGTCATCATGGCACCGGGATGCCCAGCAGGAGCGCTGACAGCCTGACACCATTCAAAGGCTCCTTTCCCCACCGCTCAACCCTTGACGGGGTCAGCCAGGGCCAGGATCAGGCGGCGGGAACCTACCTGCAGCTGCTCTGCTGTTTCGGTGGGGCTGCCCGGCCAGATCCCCTCTGTCAATGGGACTTCTTCCTCTGAGGTGGAATAAGTCCCACATCCATCTTACCACCACTGGACGTACAGGGCCGTGACCTGAATAGAACCTGTATGCCCGGGTGCTTCGGCCCGCTCCTGCTCTGCCTCCCCTCTGCCTCCAGCGCACCCTGCACAGTGGCTCTGTGTGTGCGGGAAGCCAGGAGGACAGAATATGCTCCCTGCAAATAGCAAGGGTTGCATGTCCAACCCGGATATACATTTCTGCTATTCCTAGGTCAGAATGACCCCCATGCTGTATATACAGTAGATATGCCATACCGAGTCAGACCAAGGTCCATCAAGCCCAGTATCCTGTTTCCAACAGTGGCCAATCTAGGTCATACGTACCTAGCAGTTTCTCCAAAAGACACAGGTTCCACAATGCTTGTATTAGGGCAATCAGTGAATATCCCAGGTCTTCATTAATAATGGTTTATGGAGCTTTCCTCCAGGAACTTGTCCAAACTTTTTTTAAACCCAGCTACACTAATACCTTTTACTCCAGTAACAAATTCCAGAGCTTGATTACATGTTGAATTTGCTTTGTGAATGGAGAAAAAAATGTTTTTTTTTTCTTCTCCCTCAATAAACAGATGGAAATGAATCTGGTTTAAATTTGACTTTGAGTTCAACATCTACAGTATTCGGTAGCAAGAGAGTTTTATTCTTCAGTGACATGACAGAATATTACCTTAGGATATGATTAATTTTTTTCTTCTACTTCTCTCATGAGAATAAACTAAAATTGAAGTTTTAGCAGAAAAATATAATACTGCAAGCATTAATCAATTTAATTCCTGGCCAACATTTGATTAACTGATTTATTTTTTATGTTATCAATGCTAATTGTTTTATGGGATAATTTTAAAAGTTATCTATGTGCATATAACAGAGATTTATGTGCGGAAATAACTTATTTTAAAATTGCTGGAACTATGGGGCCCTTTTACTGAAGTGGGCTATACAGTTAGTGCCAGCTAACACCCTGTGGCCTGCTCTCTTAGCATGCTGCCATGCCAATTAATGCCGGCCTATTCCCGCCTAACTGCTTCCCACGGTTTAGAGTGGGAAATGGCCAGAGAGTGGGCAAGGTGACCCGTCAGTGTGCGAGCATACACCACGCACTAAAGGCATGTCTTGCAACTAGTGTGGGTGCAATTAACTTACCTCAGTACATGCAATATTGGTGACCCACATTATTAAATGACTCTGTGCGTTACCTATCAGGGAAATGCTGTCCATGCCCTGAACAAGTAATGCGGTGGCTTTGCACGTAACATGCCTTGATTTTGCATACCACAGCATACATAAGAACATAAGAACATAAGATAAGCCATACTGGGTCAGACCAAGGTCCATCAAGCCCAGTATCCTGTTTCCAACGGTGACCAATCTAAGTCCTAAGTACCTAGATGTTTCCCCAAAAGACACAGGTTCCACAAATCTTGTATTGGGTCAAGCAGTGATAACCTGGGTCCCTCTTAATAATGGTTTATGGACCTTTCCTCCAGGAACTTGTCCAAACCTTTTTTTTAAACCTGGCTACACTAATAGCTTTTACTACATCCTCCTGTACCAAATTCCAGAGTTTGATTACGTGTTGAGTGAAAAAATATTTTCTCTAATTAGTCTTAAATAGGTTACATTGTAGCTTCAGTAAATGAGCCCCTATATGTAGGTAAAAGAATGTATATACAATTTTCCATTTATTTTTATTTATTTATTTAGACAGTTTTGTATACCGCCTTATCCTTCAATCAAAGCGGTCACAACACAATTGGGGGATACATTTAACACGCGGGGATATGAGACACATACACTAATACTTACAGGGAACATGGGCAATGGAGGGTTAAGTGGCTTGCCCAAGGCCACAAGGAGCATCTGTGGGACTAGAAACCCCAGTCCTTCCGGCCCAAGGTTGCTGTCCTCTAGTGGGATTTGAACCCCCGACCTTCCGGCCTGAAGTACCGTGACCCAACCACTAGGCCACAGATGCCTTCCTAGGGGATGGAAATAGGGAAGGGTTAGAGTTTACATCCATACTTTTTGATCGTCCGAATTATATATGTAAACTTTTAAGAAAATCTTGTACATATTAAATAGTTATCTAAAATGATTTGTTCTATGTAACTGATGTTCTGTTTCACTGTAAACCGCTTTGACCCGGTGAAAAGCAGTATATAAGCCTAGCTAAATAAATTAAAAAAAGAAAAAGAAAAATTGCCATTGGATGATTTTCAAATTGAAAATGAGGGGCCCTTTTACTAAGGGATGCTGGGGTGTTGCATCTAATATGCCAATAACGTGCAAATGCATGGCATGTTAGGGTAACATTGCAGTGTTAACAGCCAGGGGCATTGAGAGCATGTTCTGGGCAGTTACCTTGGCGCATGTGGCCCTGACATGGCATGACAGTAGTGTGGGTACACTTAATGCCACCAATGGAGGTAGCGGTGAATACAGCTGCGCTATTTGCCTCCCCCCCTTAAGCAGCACAAGTGTGCAGATTGCACAGTGCTCACCTCACCCTCTCTCCATCCTTAATCTTCCCACTTGCAGCCCTAATACATCACGGACAGCTAGCATTGAAATCTGACAGTGTTGTCATTGCACCACACTAGCTCTCAACATATGTCCAACATGTGCCTTTAACGCATGCCAGACCCATGCTAACTGCTAGCGTTCTTCATTAAAAGGGTCCCTTAATATATTTTATGTGCATACTGGCTTGATAAATTAGGCGACATGTAATAAAATTACCCCTTACTTGTATAATTAAGGCTTCTATTTTTACGTGTTTATACAATATAAATGTAGAGGTTTTGGAAACTAATTAGGAGTGGGTGTTTTTATCATTGTTTTTCACCACAGGTACTATTCCAGGTGAATGAAATATTTATTTTGTAGCTGAAGAGTCATCGATATGAAAACTGAGTGGCGGGTGCAAGGCAGGGCAGGGGAGGGCTGAGAGCCTACTAGAAGAAGTGGCGTCTTTCCATTTTCTAGTGTTTAGTCAATACATAAATGTTTATTTTTTTTCAATGGGATAGATAAAACCTATAATCAAAAGACCTATATATAATATTAAGAAACTAACATTTAAAAAGTGTTGAATAAACAATAAAAAAAAGTGTATTTTGGAAAAAAATCATTTTGGACATTTGTTTTGCATGGTATTTACTTAGAGGATTTGATATGCCGCTATACGAATTATACATCATAGCAGTTCACAAAATTTGAAGATAATTAAAAATAGAAGGCAATTACAATTAGGGAACCAGCTAAATAAGTTGACAAAATTGGAGGCAAGAGGGTAGAACAACAATATTATCTATTGACTTTACACTCAATTGAGAAAATAAGAGGGAATGTCAGTTTACCAAGAATAACATTTCTTCAAAAAATGCCTGTCAAAAAGCTTGAGGTTTCCAATCAGAGTTCTAAAGGGAGTGAATTCCAAAGCTAAGGTATGTGGTATCTAATTGCAGCATTTTGAGAAAAAAATGATCTTGACCTTGCTTTAGAGGGAACAGTTAGATAACTTGCTCGAGAAGATTTCAAGGATTGCTTTGGACAATAAGAGATCAGAAGAGAATTGAGGTAGATAGAGAGACCTATATAGTATGTATGATGTGTTAATATTTATTTATTTAGCAGCTCTTTTATTCCACTATATCTACCAGTCACAGTGGTTTACACGGAACAAATTTAACTACGTAACTTTACATGGAACGTAGTTGATAAATTTAATGATTAACCAATAGTAACTCCACATGGAACTTAGTGAACAAGAAAGTACATACAACAAAATTAATGAGCAACCCGTAAAAGAAGTGAGTTAAGTTCATAAGTTATAATATGTAACAGTGGAGGTATGGGTGAGCATTTATACAGGTAGGAGATATGGGAAATAAAGAGAGATCTAGTTGGTTGGAGGTGGGATAAGTAAGTCATTAGGTGTCTGATCCAAAGTGCTCTAAGAAAAGGTAGGTCTTCAGTTTATGTCAAAACCCAATATCTGTCAAGGAACAAATATCTGGGGAGAGGGAGATCCAAGTCGTGGGTGCATAGAAGGAGAATGCTCTGCTAGAGGTGGCAAGGTTAGAGTAGGAGAATGAGGCCAGGAGTAATAGGATACTATGGCTGGCTTTTCTTCTTGATCTGTTTATTTACATACATTCTCTTATATACTGCGCTATTCTGCATCAGTGTGGTTTACATTGAACAAACTGAAATTACATTGAACAGGGCATTATAACTTGGAAATAACTATTTACAGGGAACATGGGCTATGGAGGGTTAAGTGGCTTGCCCAAGACCACAAGGAGCACCTGTGGGACTAGAAACCCCAGTCCTTCCAGCCCAAGGTTGCTGTCCTCTAGTGGGATTTGAACCCCTGACCTTCCGGCCTGAAGTACCTTGCCCCAACCACTAGGCCACTCCTCCACTCCACTGTTGTCAAGGGCTTTGGATATGAGAGACTGAAGGATGTCCACTGAGAGATTATGAAGGATCTTGAAAGTGATGAGAGAGACTTTATACTTCACTCTCGAGTAGATGAGGAGCCAAAGGAGGTGCTTTAGTACAGGGGTGATGTGAGCTCATTGAGCAGAGCCTGTGATTATTCTGGCATCTGTATTTTGTGCGAGCTGTAGAGGGAGTAGAGTGATTTTCGAGAGTCCCTGGCAGATGATGTTTGCGTAGTCAAGTATTTGAGTGATGAGGGCCTGACAGACATTTATGAAGTTGGACTGGTCCAATAGTGGCCGAAGGTCCTGTACTGCTTTCATTCTGAGGTATGCAGACTGGGTGACTTGTTTGATGTGGGCTTGGAAATTAAGATTTTGGTCTAGTATAATGCCCAGGTATTTTACTTGATCCTTTACTTGTAGTGTTAAGTTGGTCAAGTTAATTGTGGATGGTGATTTTATGAAGGACTTCTGTCTTGATAGGACTGATGTGCAAATTGCGGTGGTTTAGCCATTTGATGATGACTTCTATGCATCATCCAATTGTGGAGAAGTCTGGGTCATTAATGGAAAATGGAGCATAGATTAGAATGTCATCAGCATATAGGTGGTAGAGGGTATTCTGACTCTGAATAATGCTTCATAGTGGTTGGATGAAGATGTTGAACATTAAGGAAGAAAGGGTGGAGGCCTGGAGTAGACCTGGGTATAAGCTAAAAGGACAGGATGTTTCCGATCCTCTTTTAACTTGTTGATATCGTCTACCAGGTAGGAGCAGAAACATTGTAGTGTTGTATCTCTTAAGCTGATTGAATGCAAATGTGAGTTTCTCATGTATGACAGAATCAAAGGCGACTAAGATGTCCAGAAAAATGAGAATGAATCCTTGAGAGGAGTTTTAGGTACCCTTGATTAAGGTGTCCAGAAGAGAGGTTAGTAGGGTCTCTGTACCGTGGAAGGGTTTGAAACCATGTTGCCAGTGATCAAGGGGTGTGTAGGAGTCAATATAGTTCTGCATTTGTATTTGCAGCACTTTTTTGATGATTTTAGCTAAGGATGGGATGCTTGAGATTGGTCTGCATGAGGATGGAGATGAGGGGTCAGCTGTCGTATTTTAAACCAGATTCTCATGGAAATTGGGAGTCAATGCTGCCTTAGAAGCAGGGATGTTACACAGCCATATTCCTTTTCATTATAGATAAGTCTTACAGCCAAGATCGGAATAAAGTTAAGTCTTTATAATTGATATTGAGGGATACCAGATAACAAAGAATTATAGTACTTCAAACAATTGATGACCAAAGCATGGAGAAGGGTCTACAGTGTTTTCATATCTAAGTACAGCTTAAGGGATTTAATCCTTCTAAAGGCAGTGTATGAAGTTTTAATGGTTTGTGTTATTTGTGGAAGAATAATAACTTATTGTCTCAGATAACTCCTAGGGATTTTATCATTTTCCTAGTTTAGGTCATTTATGGGAGCCTCTGATTTGAGGTGAGAATAGAAGAAGCCTCTCAGAGGATGAGATCCATAAAGCCTCAGATCTTTGAGGATTCAGAATTAATTTATTGTTTTCTGTCCAAGAAGGATTTTTTTCCAGCTTGATTTGTCCACTAAAGACAAACTAGGAATCTCAGGCCTTGCTTACTATTAAGAGTTGAATATAATCAGCATAGATGAATGCATTAATCCCTAAAGCCTGTATCAATGTATTGAATAAACTAGAAGTGGGGCTGACCCAAGTTGGTTAAAGGTGTTGGTGCTCTAGGCAAACCTTAAACCTTATGCCCTTCTAGAGGCTGCTATCCTAGGCAACCACCTAGTTTGCCTAATGGTTGGGCAAGCCCTGGCTAGAGGCTTTGATCACTAGGGACACTGTAAGAGAGTGCATAAACCAAAGAAGTTGAGTTATGATCCATTACATGATAAACCTTTTTGTAAAGAAAAAGTGAAACAAATTAAGTACTGTACGAGTATCTGAAAAAGCCACCTGCTCTAAACATTCCAAAAGAAGAGAATGTTCAGTAACGTCTAAGGCTGCTCTAAAGTCTAGTTTATATAACCAAGACGTCTCTAAAGTTCTCATGATGAATTACTATTTCATTCATCATAGCTAGTAAAGCACTCTCAGTAACCGAGGCAACCCAGACCCGGTG
Organism: Ichthyophis bannanicus; assembly: GCA_033557465.1. Classification (NCBI taxonomy): domain Eukaryota; kingdom Metazoa; phylum Chordata; class Amphibia; order Gymnophiona; family Ichthyophiidae; genus Ichthyophis; species Ichthyophis bannanicus. Next base: position 63,903,706 of record CM066042.1, on the reverse strand, counting down.
CTCCCCCTTTTGCCCTTTTCCACCCCCACAACACCCCCCCCCCCCAGATCCTGCCTGCCCCCCCCCCCCACTCATCACAAAAAACTCGAGACAAGCTAATTGGTAATAAACTGGTCGCAGCTTTAACAACATCCATAACTTTATCAACCACATTAGAATCCAACAAAAATCCTCATAACAACCCAACTAGGAGATCCAATACCTCACCAGCCATGCTATTAGCCAGGTGAAATCATCTCCGCTTCCACCGTGGACAAGCCAATGGCAAGCTTACCTAAACCCTCTGCATCCGACCTTGCCGTATCATTAGCAAAGGCCGGCCAGGGGTTGTCTGGATCGGAGGCACCCAACCCCTGCCCAAAGTATTGCCCAAAGTCTCCGGACCCTGGAAACCTATTTGCCCCCCCCCCCACTCGTCACAAAAAACTCCAGACAAGCCAATTGGGAATAAACTGATCGCAGCTTTATTAACATCCATAACTTTATCAAGCACATTAAAATCCAACAATAATCCTCATAACAACACAACTAGCGGATCCAATACCTCACCAGCCATGCTATTAGCAAGGTAACATTGTCTCCGCTTCCACCGCGGATAAGCCAATGGCAAGCTTACCAACCCCTCCCCCCTGCATCCGACCTCACCATATCATTAGCAAAGGCTGGCCAGGGGTTGTCTGGGTCAGTGGCACCCATCCCCTGCCCAAAGTATTGCTCAAAGCCTCTGGAACCTGGAAACCTCTGGGATCCCGCCACCGGTGCAGGGAATTTCAACGACCCTGCACCGCCCGCCCCCCCAAAAGCTGTAACCAGCGAGTATTCTGCTGAACCATACATTCCAAGGCCTACAGCCAGTCATTGAGCAACAAATCAAGCCCCACTGGGGATAAATGCACTCCATCCTGCCGATACAAACCCGCACAGTCAATCTCCACCCAGGAATGCATAATCTGATAACCCCTTTGCTCACAGACCCAGCGGCCAATCTGGCGATTGATCTTCACTAATACCTTGACCAGTGCCGCTGATTCCTGCATGCAGGCCTTAGAATGATGTCGGACCACAAAAACATGAGAAGAAACACACAAATAGTGAGGGGAATTAGGTGGTCACAAATGCTTTATTGATTAAAAAACACCCCAACGCGTATCGGCAAAGCCTTCATCAGGGGGCTGAGAAAGATAGAATTTGTCAACAACCACTATAAATTGCACAGCAACCGATGTGAACCAATACCTTAAGTAGATAAGAGACTGAGTTCTTTAGAAAACACCGTCAATCGTGCCTTTTTTTGGGGAGAAACTGCTGTTGTAAAAACTAAACAGCAATCCCTCGGTCGCAGGCCGCTCCACCAAGTATGCTCCCAAGCTGGCCACTGGGCAGGTAGGAAGGCTGTCAATCGTCTTCAAGATCACCCACAGTCCTTTTCCCAACTGGTTTGTCTTATATCTAGCCAGCAGGATCCAGAGCTGTCCCTTTTCTTCCCGCACATGCTGGCGCAACATACCTGAGCCAACTGCAGCCCGGGTGGAGTTCGCTATCAACTCACTGATCCGAAAAGCCCCAAAGAATGCCAAACAAAACACTGCCCGGAAAAGAGCAGCCTCATAAGGTGACTCTGCCACGTTTGGTAACTCCACACAGAGGAGCAAGTCATGTGTAATCGGACGCCTGGTGTCCCGAGGGGTTGGCTGAGAATGCTCCCAACCCTGAAGTAGCCTGCAGGCCAAAAAACCCTCGCTGGGTAGCCCCAGCCCACAGCTCTGGCAAAAAAGGCAAACCTGGCCAAGTGAGTTCGCACCGCTGACCTCGAGACCCCATTGGCCTTAGCATACACGATATACTGTCCAATAAGCTGGTCTGGCACCAGGCCATACTGCCAACCTCGCGCCACCAAGAAGTCTACTACTTTGTTGAAACCATGACAATACGCTGACCACGTCACTGATGACACGGAACTCCTCAGCAGATTCAGCATCTCCGTTGACCAACTTGCCACAAATGCTCTGGGACTGCAAACCCCTCGGTGTCCACTTCTGGTGCCAGAGTCCAGAACAGGTCCCACTTGAAACAGGAAAGAGAGTCAACAATCTTGTTAATACATCCCGGAATATGACGAGCCCTCACGGACACATTCAGACGTAAATAGGCTAATACAAAACCCCTCATTAATGCTGCCATGTGGGCACAACTACAAATTATTTGCATATTCCTGTAGCCTCTGTACCACTACCTCCTCCCCTCTATAGAGGTTTTTATAATAGACCAAAAAATGCCTTTAATTCTGTCATTAGATCTCTGTTGCTTCCCCTTACCATCCCTAATTACTGGATAAACTATGTCCCATCTGAGGTATGCAACAAACACATCAAGAACCAACCCATCTTATTCCCATATTTAAATGAATGATGCCTTTATGCCTGAAAAGAATTCATGACCCTTTTATACATAAGCATGCAGAACTCCGTCTGCAATTGAAACAACTCTTCTTGCAATCCCACCTGGTAATCCCGTGCTAATCACCTCTGCAGCACCCAAATCTGGTCATCTATGGCTAACAAGGAGGTATTTATCTGTTTCTTCCTACATACCACATAGCCAATAATTGCTCCTCTATTGACTGCCTTTACCATTTCCCAAAACAACTACAGGTTTGCCCAATACTCCTGATTGTAATCAAACAAAAACATGTACACCACTCTATCCCTCCTACTATTAGCAATGCAAAATATAAAGTATAATAAGACAACTTCAGCACGTGGTGCAAGGAAACCAGCAATATCAGTTGCTGTAAGCTACTCCCATGAGTTTCATTCATTGGTCCACCATTTTTTAAAGATTTTTTTATTCATTTTCCAACATTACTTGCAATTAAAAATACTTCCAACTGGTATGTTTCCAAAACAAAAGAGTACTTAGCTCAAGGAAAATCACTGGGGTGGATGGAAGGATATAGACAACTGCTACCCAGACTTAAAGACGTACACACTTAAGAGGAAAGTAAAGAAATTAATACAACATAAATACTAGCCTACACACCATCAACTAAAACAGGGGAAACAAAAAGAAAGAACTAAATCTAAAGATTCAGTTAGGCTGTCCATCTGGTGAGTGAAGAATCAATTAAAATTATGAATGAAAACAAGCAACAGTTCTTCTTCAACAAAAATCTGGAAAGTGTATCCAAACAAATATGTTTTTAGCACCCTTTAAGTCTAGGGTGGTTCATTTTGGTCCTAGTCTTTGGAAGAAGCCCATTCCATAAAGAAGGAGTCAGGCATGGTAAACATAAATGGGACAACTCGACCTGAAAGAGCAGCTTTTGAGGTATGTGAGATTAAACAAATAATATGATATTTAAGTTGACCTTCAAACAAAGCACAATGTCTAAGAAGAAGGACATTAAAACATACTCTGTATTCTATGGGCAGCTAATGTTGTTTTGCCAAAAAAAGGGCTGATGTGAGAGAACTGATTCATTCCATATAGGAATCTAGCTACAATATTGTGAATTGATTGGAGTCTTTTCAGCTACCCCTCTCCCCCTGTAATGAGTTACAGTAATCATGTTTGTTAAGAATTAAGAAATGAATAAGATATTGAAGGTCCCTCCATTCCAGTAAGGGTCAAACAGTTCTAATTTTTCTCAGTGACAAAAAGAGAAGCAAACTAGTGACACAATGGGGTATGTTTACTAAACTGCGGTAATGTTACATAACGTGCGTTATGTAATATTAATGATCATTAAGTAACGTTAATGCGGGTTATGAGACGTTAACGATCGTTAATGTCTCATAATGCGCGTTATCATTACTTAACGATCGTAGATGTTCCGCGGCGCGGTAAAACACCGCAGAAGGTGGAGAGAGGGCGGAGAGAAGGGATCAATGGGCGGAGTGTGGGCGGGGAGAGGCTCCATTCACACTAACGCGCTGATCTGAAGAGCTGAATCCTAACGCGATTGAAAACCTGCTGTTAGATGCACATTTGCAGGAGAGAGAAACCATTTAAGTGTCAGCAATGTACAGCATAGACAGGGAAACCTACAAAAAGTGATAAGTGTGATACATGTGCACAGAACAAAAGGGCACATAAACATTGAAAATGACCTCAACAAACTGAAAAAAAACCTAACCAAGCTGGACAATAGTGATAATATTGGGAAACAGCAAAAAGCACTACTGAGAAAGCTCCCAAAAAAAGATATTAAGCGTGGAAGGGTCTATGCTCTGTCCCCCGACAAGGTGAATGATCCCACAGTGAAATAGCGCCGATCAGGGCATTCCCTTGTTATTGGACAGGTGTCCTATGGCGTGCACATGTCTCGCAACAGCAGGGTGGGCATGTCGGAACGGGCAACTGGACAGATGCTGGAAAAGTGGATACAGAGGGCCGCAGGCGGCACATGCTGTGGTGCAGCTGGGCCACAGTGCAGACTAGGGTGATGCCTAGGTGGCCCATACGAATGCTGAAACAGCAGAGCAGCTAGATAGCAAATGATGAAGGCCCAACATGGGCATGACTGTGTTTCCCACAGTGTCACAGGGGATAGTACCCAGCAGCTACCCCCAAGGGCACAGAACAGTGGCAGGCGGTGCTGGGGGGAAGCGTGGACATAAATGCAGGCACCCCTACCCCAGAACCCGCACCATAGGCAGCCGCCTACCTGCACACTGGATGGCCTGAGACTGCACACCACCAGCAGAAGGGCATGGCAGCATGGTGGCGGAGGGGTGCTGGTGGCGGAGGGGGCAGCGGCATCTGGCCGCAGCAGACCATGGCCTAGCCCTGTTTAGGTGGGTGCCATGCACTGCAACAGACAAGCTCCATCTGACAAACATTCGTGGTATCTACAGGGAATGAACTGTCCCTGTGGCAACAGTGTGGTGCAGTATGCACAGCCAGTGTGCTCAGGAGCAGAAGGTCACAGGTTCAAGTCCCAGCTGTGGTTCCTGCCAACCCTGTCCCCATATTTTACCCAGTAATAAACCGTCTTAAGAAAGACGGACCCTTTATTGCAGATAGAATAAACATGCCTAGGACACCTACATTTCACCCTACAGAGCACAGACACCATAAACATGTGCAATACCTCGAGTAGATTTACCCAAATGCAGTCCTGGAGGGCCAAACACCATTCAGGTTCCATGCTGTCGCTAATAAAGATGCCTGTGCTGCATTTCTATGCGCCGCCCCCATGGTATGCAGATATCTTCCATGCATATTCATCAGGGACAGCATGAAAACCCGAACAGTGTGTGGCCCACCAGGACCGGAGTTGGGAACCCCTGCCCTAGAGCAGTGGCCAACAGGGGCAGAAACACCCACAGGCCCCATTATCCACAGCCTCCTGGACAGGTAGGATGTTGGGTCCTGCGTGCATCTCCCAATATTAGCACTTGCATACCTTAGCAATGCTGCCCTAAACCTGGGAATACGGTACACAGATATCAAAAGGTTGCTATGATTACTGGCACATAGCTGTTAGGGAAATCAGAATCCTATATATGTGCCTTTTGTAGTAATAATGCTTAGTTTAAGTGCATATACAGGAGGCCTGCACAAGAGAAATTAGAATCCTATAGAAATCAGAATCCTATGTGCGTGCCCTTTGTACATTCTGGTGGGTATGGAAAAAGGAATGTGCTGTGTAAGCTAAACTGATTGTTCTACTCAAGGATGACGTATGACTATGTCTCTGATAATGTATAAAATACAGACAATCCCTCCACCCTTTGGAATAAACTGCATACCACTTATGTGCAGGTGTGTGTGTGTGTGTTTGTTCCCCTGGATTCCAGACAGAGAAGGTAAGGTGATTCCTCGACCCAGACGGATGTCCCAAGGGTTAGTGATAAGAAGTGCTGGGAAAGGAATAATGGACCCTTTACAATAGCAATTCCTAAGTTTAGCACAATCTGCTCAGTGAGCTGTATCATACCAACCTCTCTGGTGTCGGTGGAGTGTGTATCCACCAACCTGGAGAGTGACCCCAACAGTACTGCATACCATAGCCATGCCTGCACTGTGCCCAGGACTGGTGCGGTGGCCAGGGCTGCTAAAAGCCTCTATAGTTGCACAATGCTGGCGTAGGTGTGGGAGTGTGTGTCTGTCTATCCAGTGTGTGGTGGCTGCTAACACGTTCCTCAGCCCACACTGCTTGCACTGGTGCCAGTGTTAGCCTGCCAATGTGCATAATGAGGAGCACAGTACTGTGGGTATAGCCTGGACAGGGTGGCCTGGCCTGGATGCATCTGAACAGGGCATAGGGCAATGGCTGGGACATTATAGTGTCCGGCCACCACCTGCACGGGACAGGGTGGCCACAGCATGTCCTGCTGGGAGGTCACTCTCACCCTGACTGTGCAGTGACCACGGCATGGTTGGGTTCCCCCATAGTGCTATACAGTGTTTCTCTTAAGTGATATATATGGGTTCTGTTTTCAGGGGCCCAATCACTGACTTATCTGCTTGGTGGGTGTGCTCACATCCCAGGTTTGGGTGCACACATCTCCTCCAGGAACATGCACTATGGTCTAGCTAGCAGACTGTCTGCAGTTCTTAAGTGTGTGGCTGGAACACCTTGCAGGGTGCAGCGGCTGGTGACTCACTGTGCTTGCTGCTGGAGCATGTCAGATGGTGGTGGGGGGCAGCTGTGCATTTCCAGGCCTACTGTCTGTCTGCCATTGCCTTATTTATGGATGCGTACAGATCTGCATTCACTGCCCTGTAGGGTGTCTATTCCACAGCAGGACTGGGGTTGATGGTCCCCTCTACTGTCAACATTGCAGGGGGGTAGAATGTGGATCTGTTGGTGGGAGATCCTGTCCCCCACCCTGAGCCACAGAGGGTGGGTTGGGTGGTGGTACGTAATCCGCCTGTGGGTCCAAACACCCCCCTTCACTTAAATCATGTGACCATGGCACCCACACAGGGTATGCACTTTTCTGGGTGTATCATAGTCCACAAGGGCTAGATGTGAAATACAGATGGACACAGGCATATCCTAGGGGTGTTTGCAAGGACTACCTATCACACATTGGCACTGATGGGGACCTGCAGCATAGCCTATCTCAGCAAAGCCAGGTGCTGCGAAAATGGTGCTTGGCACCCCACCTCACCCTCAGGGTGAGCACAGGACCCGCATACTGTGACGGTCTGTAGCTACTCTTTGCCACTAACACACACCGTCGGCACCCCCTACCAGGCTGAGGTGCTGTGGGGTGCATGTGATCATCTGTAGACTGCTGATTTGCATGTGCTGTGTATCCTGGGTATGGGTGGGTTGACCCTATCCTGGTAACCACAGCAGAATGTTTGTGTGGTGCCATGCAGTCCTCCTGTAGCCAGCCAGGGGTTTGTTAGCAGCTGTAGCCCACTGGTTACTTCACTGCCCGTGGAGCCAGAGGTCATGGGTTCAAAACCCACAGTGGGGTCCATTGATAGGGCTGTCTGAGGCATTGTCTATTTTTAATGTACATTAGTGCTGCCAGCAGAAACACCCTCAGACACCTTAGGGTGCCTCATAAGGCACCCTATAAGGCACCTGATATGGCACCCTATAAGGCACCTTATACGGCGCCCTATGAAACGCCTTATAAGGTGCCTTATACGGTGCCCTATAAAACGCCTTATAAGGTTTCCTATAGGGGACATTATAGGGTGCCTTGGCAGACAGTGCACTTTATAATGTGCCCTATGGAGTGCCTTCTAGGGTGCCTTATGCGGCACCTTAGGTTACGCCACTGTGAGGGTGTGTTTGCTGGCAGCACTAATTAAAGTAAAACTAAAATTCCTCACAACGCAATATTTAAACATAATGCCTCAGCCAGCCTTATTCATTAGGCACACTGGGGAATCAAACCCTTGACCCCTGTACCATCAGTCAGTGTACTAACCATTGTGCTATAGCTCTGTTTCCGTGTTTGCATGTCTGCGCGCCTTCTTAAGATTAACGCACGGTAACGTGCCACGGCTGCCTCTATCATGTAACACTCGTTAATTTATGGCGCCTTGTAACGCGTGTTATCAGTAATGATGTACCGCCCATGTCCTTATTTGGGTATTTCTGCCTCTACTGCGGATCCTAACGCGAATGGCATTACCTCAGTTTAGTAAACATACCTCAATGTGTCTCAGAGGTCATATAGAAGTCCAATGTTATATCAGGCTGATAGAGTATTGGTTCTATTAAGGAACCAAATAGCCTCAGTTTTGTCTGGATTAAGTCTAATGTATGCACCTTAATTCAATCAGCAGCCACATCAAGGCATTGATTTAAAAGTGTGAGATCTGGGGAAAATGGATCCACAGAATGTAGGATTTGTATGTCATCTGCATAGGAAAATACAGCAGCCTCTTGATGCTGCAACAGGATCAGCAGTAGAGACAGAAAAATATTGAAAAGAGTTGGGGATAAAATAGCACCTTGTGGCACCCCATATTATTTAGCAGGATTTTTATACTGTTTTTCACTGGGTCAAAGCGGTTTACATTAAACAATTTGAAACTGGTTTACATAGAATGATTAACTATATACAGTTGCAAGGAATACATAAGAATGCACATTTGAACAGCTGAACTTGGCATACAAAACATTTAACTATATACAATGATTTTTAAAGCTTTGCCATATACAGGCTGGTTACAGTCAACTGATTATGCGGTGGGGTTCACAGTGTGAGTGGTAGAGTTACATGTTAGTTATGTTACATCAGCAAAATACTTGGTGAATAGGGAGGTTTTTTTTTAGCATTTTTCTGAATGCAGTAAGGTTTTTGGAGTTTCTCAGTTCATTAGGGAGATAGTTCCAGAGGGGAGGGTGCATATAATTTGAAAGATCTCTGACAGGCTTGCTGATTGCTTATAGGTTTTTCAGGATGTTAGCGGTAGAATTTCCCACATAACATGTGAGTTAATGCTGAGGAAGACGTCTTCCAGAAAACAAAATAAGATATGTCTATATGGAAGGACTTGAACCAATTTGCAGCTGCCCCTGTGATACCTATAGACATCAAGCCTTGTTTACAATAGCTAATGATCCAAAAGGCAAAAAGCTCTGCTTAAGTCAAGAGAGACCAATATGGAATCTTTCCCTGTGTCATGACTAAGCCTAATTCTATTTAGCAATGCAAGAGAAAGCTTAAACCTGATTGAGGTGGGTTCATAACATTGGTTTTGTCTAGAAAACTCACCAGTTGCTCCAAGACAATCTTTCTCAAACATTTAGAAAGAATGGTAGGTTTGTGAGTGGTCTATAGTTCAGAGCCAGAGAAGGGACTGTTTTTTGTTTTTTAAAAGAGTTCTAACCAATGAGGTCTTACAGACGAAGACAAACAGCCATCAGAAATACTTTTTGTCACCATGGAAAAATGAAGGAGAATAGACCGAGACTTTATTCTCTAATTAATTTTGCAGCAAGAATATTGAGGTCCAAAGTAGCAAACCTCAAATAATTATTTTAGTAACAGCAATGTTTGAAAGTCAAGGAGCTGATTGGAAAAACAAAGAGAGGGGAAGGCATAGGCAAAATATCCTTAATAGTCAAGATTTTTTTAATAAAAAAATCTGCAAATTGATCTGCTCGTAATAAAGAAGAAAAATAATCAGACCTTGTTGGACTTGATATGTCAGAAATAAATTTAAATAGTTGGTTTGGATTATTGGCACTAGTGTGAATTTTTGTTGAATAAAAGTTCTGCCTAAAACATTCCAGGTCTCCATCTTGTATCATTTATATCTCTCTTGGCAAAGAGTTTTGTCATTTTCTATCAGCCTGACTGTTTTGCTTTCTCAATATAGCTTGCCTTGGATAATACCAAAATTGGATGAACTTTTCATTCTGTATTGCAAGTTTAAGAGGAGTTACCATATCACATACTTTTTGAAGACTGGCTTGCCATCATATTGCCTGTTCATCAAAAGATAGATCAACAAAATTTGCAGGGAAAGAATTCAGAGCCTGGTCAAGGGTATCCACATCCAGATTCTTAAAATTGTTTTAACAATTGAGAAATATGAGAATGAGAAATATTACCCTTGGGAAGAAGGCATAAAAGTGGACAATCTACTACAAAACAAATCAGCACATTATCGGTACAAGATAAAAGAGTACTGTGAAAATGTTTGAAATCCCAGCCAGAAGAAATGGGGGAACAGACTAAATGAATAGTGTGTCCTGCCTTATAGGTTGGAAAAAAAGATATTTTGCTGTAGGCCAATATCTTCCATAAAGACCAGAAATTCTTTCTGGGAGTGACAAGATGGAGGGTCAGTATGAATACTAAGATGTCCAAGTGTCAGGAGTGAATCAGCCAGGAAGACTGCATCTACAGTTATTAAACATAAATCATCTAAGTCCACGACAAAAAGAAAAAAAGGAGGAATTAATGGAATTGTCACAGAGAGAATTAATTGCCACAAAGTAGGTTTATTCAGCTCAATGCGGCCTTGTTTTGGCACAATATGCCTACATCAGAGGCACTATATCACATGCAATCATAAAACAAAGAAGATATAAGCAAACTATGGGTATGGGTATATAAATAAAATCATAATAACAAAAAATACATAAAATAAAATAATAAATACATTACAAGATACATAATATAAAGTAATAATAATAAAGAGGAGCATACCATAAGATGTCGCAGGAGCACAAAGAAAAAGGGACACAAAGAGTACATTTAAAATTGCATCAATATATGATATATATAATATATAATCAATCTACTTACAATGCAAAAAAAGAACATGTGCAGAAATGTGACTGTGCAAACCTGTTACAACATGCTGTGTTGTCCATTGGTTCTGTAGTGCACCATAACAATACAGTATCATTTAATCCAAGGAAAGCATGTATAAAACCTAAAGAAAGTACATGTAACCATATAGACATGAAAGCTCATGTTTATAAAAAGCCATATTAATAAAAAAACATCCTAAATGGTTACCTGCATATATAATGAACCACACAAACATAAAAGGTCATGTTTGTAAAAAGGCATATGGATAATAAACTGCTAAATCATGAAAAAAACATTACTAATAAAAATGACATAACTAATAAAAATGTGGTAAATGGAGATTAAACATCTCTCTCGATGCCTTTGAAGGACTGCTCTGCCTACCATAAAAATAAGTGAGGGAAGAGAGGGAGAATGGAACACCTTCAGCCCCAGGACATTGGGATAGGCCAGGAAGAGAATGTTATTATTATTGACATGAATCATGCTCAAATCAAAAAGAAACAGAACAATGACCAATATGAAGGAGAAAAATGTAATGAACTGATGCTTAGAAAAGGAGGGAAAATAAACAGGATACCTGATAGGAAGCAAGGGGATATTCTTATCCCAAGGTGGTGGCAGGTATAGGTCCCCAAAAGAGGACATCCTGCTCCTTAGACATGTCCCTTCCGCATTTTCCCAGAGGCATGTGTCAACAGCAGCTGTGCACCACAGAAATGTTTGAAATTTGTAGGAAATCTGCTTGCTTCACATTTCACCTTGCCATCAGTGGGTGGAGATTAGGGTGGGCGATTAGGGCGGAGTTTCAAGTAGGGTCGAACAAATAGAATCAGCCAAAATGGGCAGCCCTCTCAGCATCAGTGAACAGAGATTAGGGAAATGCTATGGGGAGAGTCATGGGCATGGGCCAGTCAAAATGAGCCATCCGAAATGGACAGCGTAGCTCAGCTTTAGTGGGAGCATATTAGGGTGCTGCTATGGGCAGAGTCATGGACGCAGACCATTCAACTGGAGTCAGTCAAAATGGACAGTGCGACAGAAAGTCTGAAGGATAGAGAGCTCTGAGGAAACTTTTGGAAACATGGCTGCCAATGATGGTGCATATAGTAAAAGTTATGCATGCAACTACCATACATGATAAAAAAGGACTTGTTTGGTCAACATTGACATCAAACACATAAATCTTTTTGAAAACTGCTTCCATTACCTTCAGATGTAAACAATTAAAGATATGTAAACAAGAGAGTCGACCATTGAAACTCACTTTCATTAGTTGTAGAAAAAAGGATAAAAAAAGCATTTCATGGCATATTATAAGCTTGCTATCAACCAGGAGTATATTGGCTGCCTTATTGAACCACTTAGTGGTAAAATTGCAGTAATCACATTCCAAGATAATTATTTGTCTTCTGTTTTATCACTGATGTCTATAATTTTATCAAAGGATATTCATCTCTAAATTATAAACCCAGTTTTTATGTCGTGTCCAGTTGGAATTTAACAATGAAAGAAATTTATTTGCCGTCCTGCTGCTGTTAATTTCATCTTCCTGATAAGCTTTAATTGACATCTGCTTTCATTTTATTTTATTTTTTTTCTTAATTAACTCTCAGCATTCTTTTGCTTGCAGTTACGGACGAGTTTATGCTGCAGACCCCTACCACCACACACTTGCTCCAGCAGCCACCTACGGCGTTGGTGCCATGGTAAGTGACCAAGTCTCTCCTGAGGTATTGCTGTTCCTCCCCTACTCCCTCAGCCTTGCTGATGTTCTCTCAATTTTAGTTAATTGAATTTATCTCTTGTGCTAACGGCAGCTAAACTGGCACATTAATCCTTCCCGTAAACTTGATAAATGTCTCAATATCGTAGCAGCATAGTACATGTAAGTTATTATATTTCTAATTTTGCCTGTATCACCTAGCTGAGCACTTAACTTAATGGAATAATTAGTCATTTTGATAATTGAATCCATCACTAACAAAATACAATGTCTATACAAAATCTTTAAAACGTCTTTGTCTTGCATTTGCCAGGCTCAGGTTCAGGTAGCTCTCAAGACAAATATGAGTTATGATACAATCTTCTAAGCCTTGACTGTCAGTCAGCAGAAAATCTGACTCTTCTTTCTCCCTTGGCACAATGAATAATTAACATGATAAATTGCCCTAGAATTTAAAAAAGACATCCTGAGAACAAGCATGGGAAATCAGGAGTCAGGAAACAGCACCGCCTAGATAGGTTTGTTCAGTAGAAGCATTGCTAAAGGTAGCAGTGTTCACATACAAAAACACAAACTGTATTAACAGAACAGAAAAATCATAACTAGCGAAGCCATCTACAGATGCCCTTAGTACTTTGAAAAGTACATCCCATACTTGGTGTCCAAATTCAAGCACTTACATTGTGTTGCATAATTTGATAATTTATGTTGTATTCAGTGTTCTGTAGCAGAGAATTGACTAATTACTATTTCTATACAAGGTAGAATTTGTTAACTGGAAGTTGATGAAATAGGTGGAAGTCTTTTATCAGCTAAAGCTGTAGTATTCACTATTTGTCCTTGAAGGCCATATTTGGATCCGATTTTTAGGATATGGCGTCGTTAGTATAAATATGTCTGGTACCGGCCAGACAAACGTTCAACCAATCAGATCATTTATTAAATGTAAATGCCGCTGCTGATAATTAAATGAGGGTCATCCACTCAACCTCAGCATTCAAACCATGAGAATCTACCACATTTAAATGGGAAATTCAAGATTCCTCTCTCCTGCTAAGCATATGATCACAGTCACCTTTCTGAACATCAGTTGCTATATGGTCAATGATTCTTAATCTCAACTCCATGCGATTATGATATTTATCTAAAACATTTTGGAGTAGATTTAGTGGCTATCCTACTCCAGTGCTCATTTATTTACAACACTTAGATATTGTGGATCTATTGCATACTCCATGGTTTCAAACAAGACATTACTAGAATAAAGCAGCAAAATATATTTAAAAACAACAACAAAATAAAATAGAATATATAGTATACAAAATTGTTGATTATATGGAGCTTGGCTAAACCTAACAAAATGTCACAGTGCCTTCAAGAATATACCTGCCTAAAAAACTATGGACCCAATATTCAGCGGTAGTGGTTAACGCTTCTTACGTGGCTAGCCGCCATTGCTGAACTTTAGACCAGGATATTCAATGCCGGGGCCATATCTGGGCCCCCAGCATTGAATATTCGGTTTGCCTGAATTGCGATAAAGCGAAATGGGCAGCAGTGATATCCAGCCACTGCCGGGTAAGTCCAGCTTTTACTGCACCTAATGTTCAGCATGTTTCAATAACTGGGCAGCAGTCCTGTATCATATCACTGTTGCCTTGTTCTCGCTGGGTACTGCCCCTGTAACGCCCAGTTGCCAGCCAGCTAGCATCAGGTCATGCAGTGACGGCACCTGCCAGGGGAATTAACATGGTTAGTAGGTCTGCTAACTGCATTAATTCCTTTAAATATCAGGACCTATATTTTTAATCATTCAAGTGCAATCTTACTTTGCGTTTCTTTCTTCCAATATATAAGCCGTGTCACATGTCGTAAAATAGTGACCCATACATCATAATTTTGATGTTTTATGAAATCAACATAGGCACCTTGGGGTTGGAATTCAGCAGCTGCCACTGAAACTTAAACCCAGATACTCAATGACATTGAATATCTGGGTTGCCCAGATTAGTAGCAAGCTAACCAGGCAGCGGTGATATTCAGCATCTGCCTGGTTCGTTTTCGTGGCAGAAGTTAGACCAGCCTTTAGTGCGCCTTACTTTCACCACCTCAATATCAGTGCTGCCTGGTTATGGCCCCATGCTGCCCTTAGAATGTCCCTGCAATTCCCCCATGCTAACTGGTTAGCTTCAGGGCATGCCATGACAGCACTCAGGGATATTCATCAGCAATAACCATGCTAGTGCCACTGTATAGAACAATTAATGTGGTTAGCAGGTCTTTCAACCATGCTGATCCCTTTGAATATCCCACCCCTTGTGCATCCCTGCTATTCATGCCCGTCCCACACGCGTCTTAACTTCCCCGCCGGTTGTACGGGGAGGTTAGACAGGGGCGGGGAAGAGGTGGATCAAAGGCGGAGGCAGGGCGGGCAGTGGGCGGTTGTTGGCCGTGGATGTACAGGGCCGATTCCAATGTTGGCCCTGTATGTCCAGGGCCGACGACTTAGATGGGGAACTTATTTTACCTTTGAGGAATAACCTTTTAGTCCTTTCCACATCTTTCCATCCCCTTTATAATGTTGATGACTCTTCTCTGTACCTTTTCTAATTCCGTTATATCCTTTTTAATATATGGCGACCAGAATTGCACACAATATTCAAGGTGCAGTTGTAACATAGAATGATACAGAGGCATTATAATATCCTTTGTCTTATTCTCCATTCCTTTCCTTATGATTCCTACAATTTTATTTGCCTTTTTGGCTGCCAATACACACTGGGCAGAGGGTTTCAGTGTGTTATCCCCAATTCTGCTTAAATCTTTTTCCTGAGTGGTGGTTCCTAATATGGAACCTTGCATCGTGTCACCATAATTTGGGTTGTTCTTTCCTAGGTGCATAACTTTGCACTTGTCCACATTAAATTTTTTCTGCCATTCAAACGTCCAATCTTCTAATTTGTCATGGTCTCTTAAAATCTCTAAATCTCTTAGACACTTACGCCCCCTACTTGAACCAAGCGACTTCCGCACCATTTATCAAGCCCTCATCATCCCCCATTTGGACTACTCAAACGCCATCCTGCAAGGACTCCCTCAGGCCACCTTACAGCCCCTGCAACTTGCCATGAACAGTGCAGCGCGGATTCTCCTCGGCACACCAAGAAGAGAGCATATCACACCCCTCCTGAGACAGCTTCACTGGCTCCCCATTCAAGCCAGGCTAAGTTTCAAAACCCTAGTGATGACATTCAAGGCCATCAAGGGACTCTCCTCCTCCTCACTATGTGACCTCATCCAACCACCCATACCCAACAGGCTAAGAAGAACCTCAGTAGCTAACATGCTAGTGATACCGAGAGACACTACAAAATGCTCCAAAGCAACATCGAACAGAGCCTTTAGACTATACGCCCCAAGTCTCTGGAACTCCCTACCACCACACATCAGAGCAATCCCTAACCTGAGCCAGTTCAGAAAGGCCTTAAAACATTTCCTCTTTATCAAGCATCTCACTTACTGCCCGAACCCCAGCCACTAAGCATGTCCAATACCCAATAACTCCCTCTGACATGTATATAGTTACCCATTCATGGTTATGCATATGTATATAGTTTACCCTGTTTTCCAAGTTACTTGTTCCTGTTCAATGTAATGACCTGACTTTTGTTCATTGTCGGTTACCTTTTTGTTTTATGTAAACCGCGCTGATCGCAAATAGTGCGGTATATAAGAAATGTAAATAAATAAATAAATAAAAATGGTCCTCTTGCAATTTTTCACAGTTCTCGAGTTTTAACAACTTTGAATAATTTTGTGTCATCTGCAAATCTGACTACCTCACTCATATTCCCATTTCCAGGTTATTTACGAATATGTTAAAAGCAGCAGGCCCAGCACAGATCCTTGGGGTACGCCACTATTCACCTTTCTCCATTGGGAAAATTGGCCATTTAGCCCTACTCTCTGCTTTCTGTCTTTTAACCAGTTCCTGATCCACAATAGTACACTGCCTCCTATCCCATGACTTTTTAACTTCGCCAAGAGTCTCTCATGAGGGATCTTGTGAAAGGCTTTCTGAAAATCCAGATACACTATATTGACTGGCTCACCTTTATCTACCTGTTTATTCATACCTTCAAAAAAATATAACATATTAGTTGGACAAGACTTTCTTTTGCTAAAACCATGTTGACTTTCTTTCATTAAAACATGACTATCTACATGTTCAGTAATTTTGTTCATTATAATGGATTCTACCATTTTGCCTGGTACTGATGTCAGGCTCACTGGCCTGTAGTTTCCCGGATCATTCCTGGAACCCTTTTTAAAAATTGGCGTTACATTGGTCATTCGTCAATCTTTAGGTATTTTTTTTTAAATTTTCTACAGATGATTTAAATGAAATTTCACAGATTACTAATAGTAGATCTGAAATCTCATATTTCAATTCTGTCAACACCCTCAGGTGTATACCATCTGGTCCAGCTGATTTGCTCTTGTTTAGTTTATCAAATAGCTGTATTATATCTTCCCAGTTTATCAATATTTATTTCAGTTCTTCTGATGCATCAGCTTTAAATACCATTTCAGTCATGGGTAACTTCCCTACATCTTCTTTAGTAAAGACTGAAGCAAAAAATTCATTCAGTCTCTCCGTCATGACCTTGTCCCCTCTTTTTTTTTGTATTTATTATTTATTAAATTTCCAATATACATCCAACAAGAACATATACAATAGAAATATTGAGAATACATTATATAAAGGAAAAGCTTTGCAAAATCAAACAAACATATCTCAAAAAATTAGTCCACATAAAGAAGCAAAGAAGGCATCAGGAAATAACAACCTAGGACACAAAACCTGGCCTAATAAGCAATATACGAAAATGAACAGGGCAGAGACTTACACATCAACCATATGAGGTACCACATTAACCACAGACTCCTCCTTCGCATCTAGAAACTCCAAAAGTTGTTCTGTTTCAAAAAAAAAAAGTTTTATCTTGATAGGAAATTATACACCAAGAAGTACTTCTCAAAATAAACTGACACCCCAGGGAAAGGACCCTAGGCCAAAGGCCTAGGAACTCCTCCCTCTTTTCTTGGGTCACACGTAACAAATCAGGAAAAATGCAAACGTATGAACCAAGAAATTGCACGTTGAAATTCTTAAAATAAGATCTAAGAATGACAGATTTATCAGATTCCAAAGCTAGAGTCACAAGCAGGGTAGTTTGCTCAGTAATCACATCCTAAGAACTCTCCAGAAACCCAGTCAGGTCTCTGGAAACCTGGGAGGCAACTCTAGAACTTATACCCTGAGGACTGGAGCCACCTGAAGATGCCACTCCTGCCTCCAGGATAGTAAAGCTGCACGCAGTCATGGTCTTTTGCCAAGGAACGCTCTCCCCAGCCAAGCTCGGTGGTAGGCTGACTTGCTTCAGTTTGCAATGCCCCATGGCTCCAGCAATGGTCTCACTGGGCTCTAGACCGACAGGTTAGTTCAGCTGACCACCCCAGGGCTGCTCCCTGCCGCCATCCTGCCTCCAACCGAGCCTTGTCCCCTCTTAATTCCCCTCTTACCCCTCTATCATCTAATGATCCAACTGACTCACAGGTTTGTTTATTTTTTGTTACTACAAATGTACTTGAAAGTGTACTTGCTGGGGAAGTACTTGAAATGTACTTTCACAGCAGACTTCTTCTCAATTTCTCTCTTTACCTGCCTTGTCAATTCCTTACATCTAATTTGCCAGTGCTTATGTTGTTTCTAGTTTTCGTCATTTGGCTCCTTTTTCCATTTCCTGAAAGATGTTTTTTGGCTACAACAGCCTCTCTGACCTCACCTTTAAACCATCCTGGTAGTTTTTTGGATTTCCTTCCACCTTACTTAAAGCGTGAAATACAGCCTGCCTGGGCTTCCATGCTTGACCAGTTGCACTAGTATTTCATAAAGAAAGGTAGACACCTATATTTCCTTTGACTGCCTTAAACTAGGTGCTCAATTATAAAATTATCCACAAAATATGGAAATGCTATGTAAAATTATCCCTGATATGTCTGGGCTTGCCTTTCAGAATGTTTTTTGTCTTAGGTATACAGAAAATGTTTGTAATAAAAATGCATGGATAGATGTTAATAAAAAGTAGGCAAGCCAAAAGACTTTGTCTACTTTTATGAAATCTGTGTGCCTGGGATTGTAGTTTGGGCAAAGTTGAAATGTATTCACATACTTTATAAAATAATGCATTTAGACACCAGGGGGAAATTTCAGTACTGCATACCTATGCAAAATGCTCAAAAAGGTGCCCATTTATAAAGGCAGCAAAGCTGCCTGTGCTTTATAAAGTAGGCTGGCACAATAATGTACAAAGTTTTCCCAAGCAGATTTATATATTCTTCGAAACTGGTGGAAATGTGTGCTTCTACTCGTGGAGGCCTATTCCAGTTTGTACACCTGGATGCACAGTGGCAGACATGATTCTTATTCCGGGGGGCACTTCTAGTCCCTGCGGGATCAGAATCACATCTAAGCCTGTACGTGCAGGCCGGGACCTGATTGCCAGCCCGGCTAACTCAGTCAGGCTCCTGAATGGAGCTGCGGAGCCATGGCATCTGGTTGTCATGGCATCGTGGCTCCATTCAGGAGCTATGATCCCCTGTCGCCACTTCCCGCAGCCAGACCCCCAATCTGGCCTCCCAAGGCCAATGTTGGGCTGTGGGAAATCTCCTGCGCTCCCTCCACCCTTTGTTGCTCCCCAGGCATACCGTCCCCTGATGTCTAGAGAGACTTATTTATTTATTTAACTGTATTTATATCCCGCTTTTCACCGGGTCAAAGCGGTGGGACATATAACCAGGGGGGGGGAATCAAATGTGTGGGGGGGGCATCACCGGGGGTTCAACATTGATGATTTTTGGGGTGGAATAAGTCCCCCGTCTAGTCTGCCAGTCCTTGATGTATCAACCTATTCAAATTTATTTAGAGGCCTTTTACTAAGCAGATATGGGGTCATTCTGACCCACGAATAGTGGGGTTGGATGCTATTTGTGCCCCTTCCTGCCGGCAGCTAACTTCCCCGCCAGTTGTACAGGGAAACTAGATGGGGGCAGGGAAGGGGCAGATCAGGGGCAGAGTTAGGGCGGGCGGTGGGCGGTCGCCAGCCCTGGACGTACAGGGCCAGCGACCTGCTTGGGGAAGTTATTGCACCTCCAAGATGGAATAACTACACTAGTCACCAGGGATCAGTGGACCCAGGGCCAGAAAGTAGCAGGAGGAGATAGTGAGCATTCCCCGCAGCTGGACCCTGGCCTTAGGAGGCTGGATCGGGGGTCAAACTAAGGGGATCAAAGTGAAAGAGCTGGCGGCTGGAGATTGTGGCTTTTAAATGCCACGGTGCCGCAGCTCCATTTAAAAGCCCTGACTGAGTTTGTCGGGCATGGACTGTACATGTAGGTAGGGCTGAATTGCAGTCCTGGCCTGCACACACAGACCTGATCGTGATTCTGATTCCGCAGGGCTAGACGTGACGCCCTCTTTACATCCGGTTCAGACCGAGTATACAGAGGGCATGTACGTCTGGGATGGAATCGGGCTGTTACTGTTTTGTTTTCTGTACAGTGTCTGCATGGGAGATTCCCCATTTATCAGTTTATTGCTTTAGAAAAAGAACCCTTAGTTTTAGTGCAAGTGATTTTTTCTAGAATTTCTTTGCTTAGAGGGAGGAATCTTTGCAATTTGCACTTTCACATTTTAGCAAAGGAAGGGGCTTGCTCATCTGAAATGGTTGCTCAGTTGTAGGACAACCCCAGCCAAGGAACCTTATCTGAAAACCTTTGTTTTCAGTATATACATGAAGGGGGATGGTAAAAAGGACATTCAAATGCAATCTGGGACGTCTAAGCCAGAACGTCTGAAAAAAAGCAGGCACATTCAGGTGCAGACATGAAATTCACAAATATGGACATGCCCGATATGGATGTCTGTGGGGGCGTATACATAGACATCTCCAGAAACTGAATGTCTAAGAATAACCTAATGGTTAGAGTAGTGGACTAGGAAGAAATCCCACTAGTACTATCATTGAAGTTATGATGAGTACTGAGGATGAGGGAGTGCTTTCCTCTCTACAGTCTATGGATGTTTTTCATCCAAAACAAGCACTGTTCATGCTTGGAGCAGCACTAAATGTATACATCTAGGGAATTTCTGAGATCAGGTAGGGGGCATCCATGTTCCTTAGAAACCCTCAGCCATGCCTCCAGCACACTCTTGTTCAGACCTGGACATTCTCATGCTGGAGACATTCACAGATCAGGCTTCTAAGATGGCTGTGAAAATCCAAAGCATGAATAGGGCTTCCAAAATGGCCCTCATAATGAATATGCATCAGATATATTTACATACATTGGTGACTCACTTGTCTGGGAAATACAGGATTCTCAAACCTGTCCTGGGGGAGCACCAGCCAGTCAGGTTGTTGTTTTTTTAGGATATCCATAATGAATATATATAAGTAGATTAGTATACATTGCCCCTATTACTGCTAAGCCATCACAGGCATATTTATTGTGGATAACCTAAAGGTATGATGTACTGCTGGCCGACAGGCTTGAAAGCCACTTCTTTAGTAGGCAGGTTATTTCCACAAATAAAAATATAGAAACACACAAATTTTCTGAGGAAAGGCATTCAAATTCCAAAAACCATAGAGAAATCTCTGCTGGTACTGAGTAGAAGCCAGTTTATCAAACCTAGAGTTGTCAATGCCACTTTAGCTACTGGTGGGGGGGGAGACATAGGAAAAGTTTAAACTTTGGTTACCTGTCAGAATTTCTACATGGAGGCAATAGGGGTGAATATGTATATATAAATAACATTGAAAATTCATGTCTGTAACAAAAAGAGTTAATAAAAAACAATCCATCAAATTGCTTTGTTTCAGAATGCTTTTGCACCCTTGACTGATGCCAAGACTAGGAGCCATGCTGATGATGTCGGTCTCGTTCTTTCTTCATTACAGGCTAGTATATACCGAGGGGGATACAGCCGTTTTGCTCCATACTAAATGACAAAAACCATAAAAACCTTCCAGTGTGGGGGAAAAAGAAGCTTTCCGAGGCCTGGGTATTGCAATACATGCAGTAGTGCATCATTTTAGCAACTCTAAAAAAAAAAAAATTAAAAAAAAAAAAAAAAATTAAAATTAAAAAAAATAAATTAAAAGAAGAAAAATTACATTTTTTTATCTTATACCTCAGATATTTTGTTCTGTGTATTTTAATATTGTGGGTCTTTAATTTCTGAAGGTTCAGTAGTTTGATTGTTGGCTGTAGAAGTTTTTGTGGTTGATCTAGAAAGCAGTTAGATATGAATAAAAACTGTTTAGGGCCACAATCAAGAATGCTATATCATGTAAATGAATTATATATGCTGAATATTAAGCTGTTGGGGTTATCACGTTTTGTAAGAGTGTAAGTGACTATAGTAGTCATTTTCTTCTGCATTTTCATTTACTTTTTAGTTTATTGGATGGGAGTATGGGCTCAGGTCAGGCTAAAATATTACCATTGATATAAACAAAAAAAAGGGGAGGGTACCACTGCACCAACTACCATGTATCTGCTGTCTTAAATTATTTGCTATTTGTTCAAAGCCAAAGGTTATGTTATGATTGGGGATATTTCTTCTGACCTATTGTACATAAAACCTGATACAATGATGTCCAATAGATACCCATTAGAGCATTCCACCAGATAGTATTCAGCTATTTAACAATAACTAATTGCAGAAGCAAAAAATAAAAATAATAAACTGCTAGTTGGGTCATTACGAAGCATTCTTTTTATATTTCTTCCAGTATAATGAATAATTGATATCATTGCTGACTTTTATATTATGGGAGGGAAAACAATAATGAAAAGGTAATAAAGCACTGTTTCTATTTTTTTCTTTTTTTTTCAAAAAGAAAAAAGAAAGTAATATGAACTTAAAATTCTTTGTACCGGTAAAAGAAAAATGTATAAAATTTACATCTGTGCAGTGGAATTGTTACATTCTAGAAATATGCAGCCTATGATGCTTTAGATTTAGCCTAGTAGACCAACTGTTAGAAACAGATGTATCATTTTTATGGAATCACATGATAAATATATTCAGATTTATATAGGCATTTTAAAAGCATTGCAGTCATGGTACTTATCATTCGCTTGGCACTTTTTGAAACATGACTCTGCTGTGTAAGCAAGCTGCAGTTTTTCAACCTATGACGACTAGCACCCAACTAACTCTACTCTTCTTTTGGATGAATTGTCGATCTTGGAAAATTCTATATCACCTCCACCCCCACCAAAAGAAGAAGGCCCTTCATGACCTACCGCATAGGATCATGAAGGTTGCTGATCTTGGTCACTCAGAAGCTTGCAAATGTGACTTGCATGAAATACCGAGCTAGTGGTTCCAAGCATCATTGGAAAATTGCAGCTTGTCTGTTCCTATGTTCAGGCACCTTCTATGTTGTCTTGTTTACAAGTTATCCTAAGTTGGGGTGTTTGTCACAGGTCTTATTGGGATTTTTTTTAAATATTTAAATAAATAAATAAGACAAAGACATACAACCAGTTACTGTTCCATCACAGTTCTCCCTTTGATGATAATCATATCCTCATGTGTACTATGTATGTCCCAGGGCAAACACATTAGTAAATTATTAACTCACCACTAGGAACCTGCCAACTTGCTATATATATAGATAGATATAAAACAATCCTCTGCTTAAAAAAAATAAAGTGTTTGTGATCAGGCTTTTTCTCTGTCATCGTATGTGCATGCAGTATGATCAGCTGAACAATAACCATCAATAAAGTTTCACAAGATTTGAAAAGCTTTCTGTAGCATTTATATCAGAGAAGGAAAAAGGGAACAAAAACATTTTCTATGGAAAATAAAAATGGACACAGAATCCATAATTTGCAAAAATTGATCTATGCAAGAGATCCATTGGGAAATGACTATTAATTTTCAAAAAAAGAAGCAGCCATTTGAAGTAGAATATCAAGCTAATAATAAAAATAAAACTCAGTTGTTAAAGTCAACTGCACTATAGAGGTATAAAACAAAAAGTAAGCTTTTTCAAGGTTGCACCTCAGATTAAAAATAAAATCATGTAGAGATTGCAACTTTTGGGGCATCACAAGCGTATGTATGTTTGACTCTGTTGAGGAGAACTGGGTTCTGTAAGACATGTTTTGTTTCTGTTGGTGTGATAATGTCATTAGTCCCCTTGGCCATTTTGGTATTCTATACCAAATTGATGAGGGTGCCAAGAGGCACAAAAAAAAAAGTATTTGGTCTTCTACCACTCCAATATGTCATTTTAAAATGTGTGTCTGGGTTAATTATGTAAGAAGGGTTTGACATTTTTTAATAGATATAAAATATACATAGATATAAATATAAATATATATATTGGGAATGTCTTCACATATATGAATTAATTACTGATGCTACCAATTATGGGGGAAAGGTATACATGCCATGTGTGGAACATAGTGATTTTAAAACTGTTTAAAACAAATCTGCAATCCCAGAAAAAATGTGTATAATCTGTCTTTAGAAATTAGTGTTTATATCACTACAGTGATTTGTGAATAAAGAAAATGGTTTGTAATATTAAAAATAAAAGCTTAGTCTGAAAAGGTATAACAAGATGGTGTTTGGAGTGGTTTTGATTTAACTTCACACCGTGTTGCCTTAAGATCATATATCACACTTGCAAATCTGTACATGTCTACTAAAATGCGTTTTTAACATGGAGCAAGTCCAGACCCACACTGGCTGATGGGGGGCATGCCTTGCAACATTGCGGGTTAGCATGCCAAAGACTCCTGCTATGCATTCTACCGCTCAGCCACCCAGTCGCCCGCTCAGCCACCCGCTCAGCCACCCAGTTGCCGCCCCGACCTATGCTAAGCAGTTAGCATGGGATTTTAACTGAGGCTGCATTTTTAGTGGACAGTAACGATTATTGCAGTGCACACAGCTCAAGATAAACCCCACACAAACTATTAGTGCACTTTAGTAAACATGCCACATTGCGCGAGCAATACTGGTGATATTATTTTGCAGACATACATTGAAGTCCTCGAATCTCTCATTTTTTAAAACGTTTTTTTACAACTGCTTACTTCTAAGTGGTTTTAAGAAGAATAGATGAGCAATGCATGGATTTGAGAACTTATACCAAAGCAACTGTTATCACGGTCTCGCTTTGCTACATTACCATTGTAAAATATGTCTTTTTGTTGTTGTACTGGGATCACGGAAGAGAAGACAAGCAACAACCCAAGACATCTGCATCTTTTTCCATAACAAGAACCTCAGAGTAATAATATTTTAAGTCCTTTCTGATAACGTGGAATAAAGGAGAACTTAAAGAACATCCCCTTGTCTTAGAAATTATAGTATTTGACTGTATTAAAACATTCATATTTGCCTGGATTTTACTGGTATTTTTTAGCATGAGTGTGTAAAACATGGAACAATATAAATCTTGCCAGAGGAAAATAAAGTTCATGAAATCAGGTATACACACACGTCAATGAAGGAAAAGAACAGAGCACCAAATGAGGATACTTGTAAACACATATAAGTCGGCACCAAGACAAATAACTGTTATTAACAAAGTTCACTGAATTCAAATCGGCTGTTTTGCATAATTGTTCACAAACTGTTGCCTCTGACAAATATTAAAGGAGGTGGTTAAAGTGCAGTCTAATTTAAATGTGACCTTTTCCTCATCCATTGGCGAACATTGACACTGAAACAGAGTTCAGCTCTGGAGATCTGGAAGATTCATGAGTTGCGATGGTAAAAGAGCCATGTTGTGATGCTTGTGCTATGACTTTCAGGAGCCTGGGGCACGATTGCATTATGGCTTTCGATTTTAATTGGGGGGGGGGGGGATGCCACAGCATGTCTTTTGTTGTTGTTAGGAATGAACAAGCAAAATAAGGCTGTACTTCTTTCCTGCACAAGGTTGTGACTTTGGAAAAGTGGGAAGCTCCAATAGGACCGCGACGTTGGAAGCTTGACTTCTGATGTCCCAGCACGGGTACTACCCCATATCCAGAGCTTCAGGTTTGTCATGAATCAGATGCCAAGATCTCACCGCTACAAACTGCTTGCGGTCACAATGTTCACTGTATTATTTTTCTCTGTGCAATAATCCAATGGGTTTAAAAAGGTATTTTAACCAGAACTGCAAGTCACAGAGCAGCAACATACAGTTCAGGTTACCATAAGGTCTGAGCTTTTCATATGAGTAAGTGAACACTACTTTTTTAGAAAAAAGTATGATAAAAATTATTAGGTCAATATTTAAAAAAACAGGATCAGCACTTTCAAACACTTACCATGGTGCTTAATTGTTTTGTTGTTAAGTGCCGTCGAGTTGGTGTCGACTCATGGCGACCCTCTGGATAGTTGTCCTAAATTGTGTTTGATCTTCAGTCAAATTATTTTATTCCTATACAGCACCACTATCTGCAGAAATAATGGCACTGAATCTATGTATAGAATGTCGATCACCACTGTAGATAAAGCACTGATATTCAGTCCATTATATGGAAATTTAAGGCAGCCTTTTCGCTGTCCTAAAGCTATTTGCATAGCTATATGGATAGTGGTCTGAATATCAGAATTCATGAGCGCCCATGTTTCTCTCTCATTCCTCCCCACCATAATAGGATAGTGCCGTGGCGGTTTGTAATAATTTTCTGGATAGTGCCACTGAAAATTGATGGATAAGGCACTTATCCAGATAACAGCTGCAACTATCTGGAAAAGTGCTTTTGCATATTAACCCACATAAATCTTTTGATATGTATAATATGAATGCACAAGCAAAAAATATCATTTTGTTTAGTTCCCTGTGTCATTGCAGTTTTTATTTATGTTGTTTTACTTCATTTTGGTTTTATAAATACTTGTTTTTAAAATTTTTCATTTCAGGGCAATTTTTTAAATTAGGATTTGGTGGCAGCAGCTGCCCAATCCCCCCCCCCCCCCGAAAAAATGGCTAAAAGGTTACTAGAGGTTTCCAGGCACCGAATTTCTGTACTGGATCACTAATTGGACAGCCAGATTCTGGAGTAGGCTTAATAAATGTCTCTGACAGTTTAATAGTAACTGGGAATTTCACACAGGGGTTCAGGACTATAAATCCAAGAAGTCAATAAGGGCTTGCAACATGTGTCACCATTAGTGGGTGCCAAACTCCTGGATCCACAAGTAGATGGATGATCTCACCGCACCTGTAGCCTTGTAAGTCCTGTCAGCTCTCAGAGCACACGAGGAGCAGCCCTTCGGACTCAATTAAGAGTTATTAAACACTAACAATTGTATTAGGCAGCAAAAATCTTCTGGTTCAGCAAAACAGGAATATTCACTGTGAAGTGGGGGAAGAAGAGGGGAGCCATGTTTGAATGCTGCTGTTGCTTCTTGTGAGCTGGAATTCATTACCAGAGATGTAGCAAAGGCTATTAATGTAGCTAGATTTATAAATGTTTTGACAAGTCCATAAACCATTATTAAAGAGGACCAGGGAAATCCACTGCTTACCCATGGGACAAGCAGCATGGAATCTGTCTACCTTTTGGGAACCGGCCAGGTACTTGTGACCTGAATTGGCCACTGTAGGAAACAGGACACTGGGCTTGATGGACTCTGGTCTGACCCAGTATGGCATATCTTATGTTTTTATGTTCTTATCCTCCATTGGCACAGACATGAAGTTAGATTTCTATGCCCTCTGTGGCCAGGAACAATACTTACTGTACCTGAATATAACTCACCTTGAACTTCAGAGAAAAGAATTCCCCAGACCTGCCTCAGTACTGTCCTGGCCTGAAGTTCCCTCATGATAGCAGCAAAAAAAAAATGAAAGGAAAAAAACAGGCAAAAGAAAAATCCAGCTCTTACTATATTGACTAGCATAGAGTCTCTTATGAAACATAAATTAAACAACAAACTCAAGTCCAAGTGTACCTGCAGAATTCCTACACAGGATATTGTCCAGTTATTCATGTTAAGACCAGACTTCCTAGGCTTCCTTTCATCTGCAGAGTTAGGGTAAAATATGGCCACTCACCAGTAACTCTGGTAACCCGGAAGCCCTCCTCGCCTCCTTCCCCATCATTAACACAGCCCCCCCAGTACTTCGCCCCCCCCCCAACAAAGTTCACAAACAACAGTATTTGGTACAAACATTTTGGTCGCAGCTTTATTTACAACCTGTAAACCGACCCAAAGGGCCTGAATAACAATTGAACATAACCCAGCCCCGCACCCCTTTACCGGAGGATGCCCCCCCACCCGCCATCTTAGTAGCAAGGCGGAGCATCCTCCTCCCCCCCAAACCCCGCCGCCTGCCTCGCCATCCTAGTAGCAAAGGCCGGCTCCCACCCCCCCCCGCTACCGGGTCGAGACCCCCAACCGGGCTGTCTCGCCCCACCCCAAGGAGCACTTCGCCCCCACTGCTCATAACCAGGTCAAGCCCGCGCCGCTCCTGCGAGCGCTGGCTCAGTACCCCCCCCCCCACCCGCTGCGACAACCTCAAAACCACCCTCAAAGGGGGCGGGCGGGCGGGCGGGAACGCGACCGTTCCTGAGGAGCCGCGGCCAGAAAGAGACGGCCACGCGGCTCCTCGCTGCCACAGCACCGCCCCCCCGCCGACCGCCGGCCAATGAAATCGCTCCGACGGTGTGACGGAGCGATTTCAAAAGCCGCGCACGGCCGTCTTACTCACCACCCCTCCCCCCCCCCAGCCAACAGCAAGGTGGAGGCCGAGGCCGGGCCCGGGCCCAGGTTACTGACGGCCGCGGGACCCGGCCCGCGGCCTCGAGCACTAACTCTGGTAACCCGGAAGCCCTCCTCGCCTCCTTCCCCATCATTAACACAGCCCCCCCAGTACTTTGCCCCCCCACCCCCCCCCCCCAACAAAGTTCACAAACAACAGTATTTGGTACAAACATTTTGGTCGCAGCTTTATTTACAACCTGTAAACCGACCCAAAGGGCCTGAATAACAATTGAACATAACCCAGCCCCGCACCCCGTTACCGGAGGATGCCCCCCCCCCCGCCAGCTAAGTAGCAAGGCGGAGCATCCTCCTCCCCCCCAAACCCCGCCGCCTGCCTCGCCATCCTAGTAGCAAAGGCCGGCTCCCACCCCCCCCGCTACCGGGTCGAGACCCCCAACCGGGCTGTCTCGCCCCACCCCAAGGAGCACTTCGCCCCCACTGCTCATAACCAGGTCAAGCCCGCGCCGCTCCTGCGAGCGCTGGCTCAGTACCCCGCCACCGGTGCGAGGTATGAACAATCCTCGCACCGCCCCCCCCATAAAGCTGCGACCAATCAGTTCCAAAACTTCCTGCCAATCATTAAGCAATAAGTCCTGGCCGACTGGGGACAAATGTACCCCGTCTGTACGGTACAGTCCAGCGCACCGGGGGTCCGCCCAAGGGTGCTGGACCTGCCACCCGCCAGCCTGCTGCAACCAACGGCCGATCTGCCTGTTGACCTTGGCTAGCCCTCTCGACCACCGCCGCTGTGACAAGCAGGCCGGCCGCGGGATGATGTCCGACCACACAATCGCCAAGCCCGGCCACTGCTCCTGCAGTGACCGCAGATCCCGTTGTACAGCACGAATGAGTTGCCGGCACGTCCAACCGGAAAGATCATTGCCTCCCAGGTGTATCAGAAGTCCCAACGGCCGCCGCCGCCGCTCCGCGTGCTCTCGAACTACTGGAAGTAGCTGCCACCAACGCATGCCCCGCTGGCCGAGCCACACCAGCCGAAAATTACAGGAAACCAAGCCTAGGTGCAGACCCAGCGGACGAGTTGAGGCTCTGCGTTCCGCCCAGTAGACGAAGGAATGTCCCATAAGCCACCATACGCCCGGTGGGCCCCGTGCAGCACTCCATGTCGGCACGCTCAGCAGAACACCTGGAAAAGAAACACAGCATTAATAGCCCCCCCCGCACCCACCCCCCCGACACCCCTGCAGTTCACAACTGTTTCCGGGCGCACATAACCCGTGTAGGCTCTAGAGCTCCAACGCCCGATGCGTTGAATTACCTCACCCCCGAGGCCCGTGGCCGCAGCACTGGTCGCCGCGCCTATCCGGAAGGAATGAGAAGCATACCCGCGCTCATCCACTCCCAACCGCCGCAAGGCCAGGCGGAAGACCGCCGTGAATTGAAACTGGGTGACTGCCGAACCGTCCGCATGGCAAAAGAAACAGCCAGCCCCATCCCGACGCTGACGCCGATACGTCAGCAAGTTCTGCACCGGACAAGATCCCAGACCAGGGATGGCCCGCAGCAGCACCCACCGACCCCGCCCCTGCGGGTCGGTTTTCGAGCGATCCAGAAATATCCGAACCAGCTGCTCCTGCAGGTCCACCTGATGCTCCCGCAACCCTCCTCGACCACCCCGCCCGCCCGCCGGGGGGACCAGCTCACTAACTCGGAAGGCCCCAAAGAAGGCAGTGACAAACAACGCCCGGAACAGGACGGCCTCAAACGAAGAAGCCGCGACCTCGGGCAGGACACCCCAAATACGCAACAGCAAGTCATGCGACATGGGACGGCGCCAATCTGAGACAGGGGGGCGCACACGTGCCCAACCGGCTAAGAGCCGCTTCACTACATACGAAGTGCCCGGACTGCCCCAGCCCGCCGCCCTGCAAAAGAAGGAGAAACCAGCCAAAGCCGCCCGTGCCGCTGACCGGGACCAACCAGACTCCTTCGCCCATACAATGAAAGAGCCTGCCATGAGGTCCCCAACACTGCCGCCCTCCAGCCCCTACAACACAGAAATTCATGAACCCGTGTATACCCCCGCAGATAAGCTTTCCACGTACCTGGAGCCAGGGAAGAACGCAGCAACGAGATCATTCCAGCGTCCCAAGCTGCCAAAGGTGCTCCGGCACTACCGCCGCGGTCTCGTCCGCCCCCGGTGCCAATTCCCGAAAACCGCTCCCACTGGAAACGAGACAAAGCGTCAGCAATACCATTCTGAACGCCCGGCACATGACGTGCCCGAGCCGTGACATTAAGACGAAGACAAGCCAGCACGAACACCCGCATCAACGCTGCCACCCGCGGACACTTGGGAGAGTGGCGATTAATGACTTGCACCACCGCAGCGTTATCACACCAGAAAACAACCCGCTTGTCCCGTAACCTCTCCGGCCACACCCATAAGGCCACCACAATCGGAAACAGTTCCAGGAAGGTCACGTTACGCGTCAAACCACATGAACCCCAAGATGCAGGCCACGGCACCGCACACCACGCGCCCTGGAAGTACAATCCCATGCCCAAACCACCGGCTGCATCAGAAAACAAGTCCAAATCCCGGTTGGATAGTTCACTGGACTGTAACACCGAGCAACCATTGTAGTCTGCCAGGAACGCATCCCACACCCGCAGATCGGCTCGCATCCCCGCATTCACGCGGATGCGATGGTGCCCACATCTGACCCTGCCATCGCCAGAGATAATCTTCGCGCAAACGGCCGTCCCATAGCAATGACCCGACACGCGAAATTCAGGTGACCCACTAATCGTTGCAGCTCAGTCAAAGTCACCTTCGCCGAGGAGCCCACCTCCGCTACCAAGAGCCGCAGCCGATCTACTTTATCCGCAGGCAACCGGACCACAAACTCAATCGAGTCAATCTCAATCCCCAAAAAGGAGATACGAGTCACCGGTCCGACCGTCTTACCCGCTGCCAACGGAATGCCAAAATCCGCCGCCAGGCCCAGAAAAAGCCCCAGCAAGGATCCGCACACGGCGGACTGGGCCGGCCCAACGAACAAGAAGTCATCAAGATAATGCACTATAGTCCGCCGCCCAGACCTCCGAACCAGCACCCAGTGCAAGAAAGAGCTAAAGGCTTCGAAGTAAGCGCACGAAATCGCGCAACCCATGGGCATGCATTTGTCATAGTAATACTGATTGTCGAAACGAAATCCCAGCAAGGGGAAGGCGGACGGGTGCACGGGCAAGAGACGAAAGGCTGACTCAATGTCCACCTTCGCCAACAGAGCCCCTTTTCCACATTGGCGCACCAGCTCCAATGCCTCGTCAAAAGACGCATAGCGCACAGAGCACAGCTCCCGCGGGATATGGTCGTTTACCGAAGCCCCGAGGGGGCAAGAAAGATTATGGATCAGCCGATAGCGTCCAGGCTCCTTCTTAGGGATGACCCCCAGCGGCGATACGATAAAAGGCGAGAAGGGGGGCCGTTCAAAAGGCCCAGCCACTCTGCCCAGAGCACACTCCGCCGCAATCTTTGCTCGGGCCACCTCCGCCAATCGCAGCACCGACACCGCATTCCCCCTCTCCAACCCCCTAAGCTCCCCCCGCACCGGAATACGAAAGCCCTCGGAAAACCCCGCCCATAACATCGTCCCCGCCTTGCCATGTCTGGTAGCCGCATAGAGCTCCAGCCACGGCTGGAGCGCCAGCCTCTTAATGGGGGTAGGCCCAGCCCCCCCGCATTCCCGTCACTTACTGGCGGCCGCCGCCCCAGGCACTGCTCTACGGCTGCACTTGACGGCCGAGTGACCGGCGCCGCAAAGCGAACATGCGTGCCGGAACTTACAGTCCGGGAAGGGGCAGGACGTTTTATTGAAGCGCCAGCACAGGTCCCCGCCGGGACCACTTGCCCCCGTTCTGCTCGTCTCGGGCCCCGAGCCCGCTGACCGAAAGGGCCGAAGGCCGGCCGGTGCTGCCGCCGTACCCGCCGCCTTACCCGAACCTGTACCCCCCCCCATGCCGCCCCTTTTAGCCGACATTTGCGTGAGCCAAAGGTTGATATCCTTCATTCCCCACGACAACTGCCTGTTCTCTTCCATCCTATCGCGGAACTCCTCATCGTAATTAAGCCAGGCCCAACCTTCGTGCGCCTGGGAAGCCGACAAGATAGCATCGGCATATGCCAGAAGCTCACCGTAACAACTCGGGTCCTCATGGCCCCATACGCTCGCCAGACGCAAAAAGGCCCGCGTCCAATTCAACGTGTTCCGTGACACCTTCCGTACCCTCCCCGCCTTCTCGTCCTCTTTACGCTTCTTGCGACTCTCCCCTGAACGTTTTCTCCCCTCCAACAACCGGAAAATATCCAGGTAACGCCGCTTCACGATCCGCCTCCGCAACTTGCGCGGAACACTCTCCCACAATTCCGCGCAACGGACCACCGCAGACCCCGCCCCCTCGGACCCCGCCCCCGCTCCCGAAGGCGGGACGACCGTGGAGTCCGCCGAGGAAGTGGCTGAGGACCCCGAAGACGAGGAGGAAGACGACGCGCTCCTCCGCCGACGCCGTCGGTGCTTTCGCTTAGCCTTGGCTTTTTGTGCCGGCGGAGCAGATTCGCTCGGTAACACCCCCGCCCCAACTCCCCCCGCAGTGACCCCAGAGAACTCACCTGCTGCCACCTGCGCCGCCGTCGCCTGCGCCTCCGACGTGGACTCCGGCTGCTCCACCGAAGTCTGGCCCGGCTGGCTGACCATCGACGACATCACAGTTGATCCCACAACCGCCGCTGAGGACCCACTTGGAGGAACCTGAGCAGACCCCGACACCTGCAATGGGAGAGGAGAGCCAACACATGGGGAAGGAGGAAAGCCCGCTCCCGGAGGCACCCACCCGTAAGGCCCCATCCCCCACCCCACACCCCGCCCCTGCGCCCCTCCAGAGGACCCTAACCCCCAGCCGCCCAGGCTGCAGCCCCCAGGGGGGCTGCCCCACCGCTGGAAGACCGGCGCCCCAACGATCCCCACCCCAGCCCGCCCCCAGGCCATAGCTTGCCCAGGTGATGGGGACCACGCCGGCCACCCTCCCCCCTGCATCCCAGCTCCACTCAAACCCAGCGGTAGGGGCCCATAAGCACCAGCCGGAGCCGGAACCC
The DNA here is from genome assembly GCA_033557465.1 of Ichthyophis bannanicus. Classification (NCBI taxonomy): domain Eukaryota; kingdom Metazoa; phylum Chordata; class Amphibia; order Gymnophiona; family Ichthyophiidae; genus Ichthyophis; species Ichthyophis bannanicus. Next base: position 63,870,257 of record CM066042.1, on the reverse strand, counting down.
ACCCAGGCCCAGGCCCCCCCCCTCCTATACAATCAACCCCATCCACCACCCCCCCTCCAGTCACTCCCCCCCCAACAACCCATCGGCCTCCAAAGCTCCTGGCCCAGCGACCCCCCCCCGGGGAGTCGCCCCCTGCGCTGTTCCCTTATGACTTACTTTAGGGGTTGGGAGATCTCCTGGCTTCGCGGCCCCTAACCGACGCTTTCCCACCTTCCGACCACCCCCCCGCGCCCCCCCATGAACCGCTCCGGCGCCCGGTGCTGCCCCCGCCCCGCGGGATCCCCGCGGAGTGCCCCCACCCCGTGCCCCCGACGTCCTCCTGGCTCTGCTACCGCCAGCCATGTTGGGCTGCCCTGCGCAGTGCCTCCCCCAAATGACAAAGGGGGCCAAAAGTAAAGCGGCAGCCCTCCTCCGGTTTACCACAACTTTATTTTATTTATTTTGACGGCCCCCTATTGCCAGAAGCACCCCCCCCCACCGAAGGCGACCACCCCCGCGGCACAAACTTCCCCCCCCCCAACAAAACCCAACTAACCGGGATCCCCAGGAAGAGGAACGCGACCGAACCTGAGGACCCGCGGCCAGAAAGAGACGGCCACGCGGATCCACGATGCCACAGCACCGCCCCCCGCCGACCGCCGGCCAATGAAATCGCTCCGACGGTGTGACGGAGCGATTTCAAAAGCCGCGCACGGCCGGGTTACTCACCACCCTCCCCTCCCCCCCCCCAGCCAACAGCAAGGTGGAGGCCGAGGCCGGGCCCGGGCCCAGGTTACTGACGGCCGCGGGACCCGGCCCGCGGCCTCGAGCACTACTGTCAGGCATTCCCATAAATGGCACAAAAACAAAAAGAAAGAAGAGTCCCTTTAAATTCAGTCGGTTTCCTTGGACTTTAGCAGGGGCAACTTCATTCACAGATTTCCCCAGATCATCAGCCTGCTGACTGACAAACTACATTTGTTCAGTCCTGTATGCAGCTTAATGTTCTTAAAAGCAGTTCAGCAGTCACAGGATGCCTCGGATTGGCTTACAAAAAAGCCACCCTGCTCTCACACGCCCGCCTAAGCATTTTCCACATTACAAAAATACAGGAGTATCAGGGAGAGAAGTCCCATCCACTCTCCTAGAAACTTTATCACTGCACCGCAGCTGTCCTCCCTCATTCTGAGCCTCTACAAGCTCCAAGTCTGTTTCATAGAGCCCTGTGAAACCATTGCATACCTTGCTTATTCCATCTCCATAGCATCTTCTGCATAATCAAGATAAGCGACCTGCTCTGCAATTTCTACTTCATTACTTTCCACAGGTTCCTCAACTGCAAACTGGCTGGGAAAGGAAAGATTTTCTGGAAATGCTGCTTCTGCCCTCCTAGACTGCAGACTATATTTTACATTTGCCCAGGGGGAGAGCCCTACTACACCATCTCCCTTGGCCTCCTGGAGAAATGTTGAGCCACCTCCTTCAGTTGATAGTCCTACCCTAGAGGCTGTGGCATGTTCTTCTCCCTAGATGGAGGGAAAGATGTGTCTGCAGGGATTTGCTTAAAAGTATCTCTCTCTATGGAGGAAAAATAAGGAATTTCCATGCAGGGAATTCCTGTACTGACAAATCAGTATCTGTGCACCTCTCCTGCCTAACCTTCCTCTCACATCTGGCACAAGAGATATATTAGAGTAAGTCTCTAGAACAGTAATCGCTATTGATATACAAGACAAAAAAGTCTAGGAAGGGTTTTCCATGGTGCTGAAGACCAGACACGGGGAACTATGAGACAATCAGGAAGCAGGAACTATCATTATTAGAAATACAAGAGACAGCTAAGAATAGGTAACTCATAAATTCATCAATATCATTGGATTGAGCCCAAAATTTCATTTAAGAAACATTACTTTTGGTTGAACCCCCAAATCTACACACAGGAGCCAATAGCATTACAGCATACTTGGGTGCCAATAGGGTCTTTTTTTTTTTTTTTTTTTTTACTAGGAATCAATTTTAAAAACAGTTCATACTTCTTTATTCAAAATTCTCTCCATAAGAACAATCCATAATCCTCCTTTATCCAAACTTTTGGATTTAATCTAGAACTATGACAGTTGATGTGAAATACTGTATCTTCTTTGTTTACACTCTGTAGCAAATTTCAAAATTATAACAGTGTTCCCAATCTTCCATTTAAAAAAAATCCTGACTAAAAAGTGTACCTGACATAGTATCCCGTTAGTAAAAAAAATTAAACCTCTAGCTCTTAATTTCAGCAGGTTAAAAACAGGTTTAAAGAATTTTGATTGATCCCTCAGTAGGAGAATGAACGTTAGCTAACACCACCAACATGCTATTAAATTGTGGGCATTGTGATGTGACAATGTTTTAATGAAATGTTGTAAATTGCCTAGAATGTTGGACATATGGCAATATAGAAATATTTTTATATAAATAAATTTAATTTACTTACTACAACAATAGATCTGCCATTAGGATCAGTTATAGTATCTTGTACCAAAAATAAGTATATTTTCAACAACAAGATGGCAACACCCCTTTTTACCAGGGAATAAGAAACTGTTAAGAGCCCACCCAGTCTCTAAGCAGTTTGGAATGTTCACCAGGCATGAGGTAAGTCTCTGATAAAAGTACTGCTATCACTTTCACCTTATTTATTTAATAGGTCTTTATACTGCTTTATAATTTCAGTGAAAGCTGTTTATATTGTAACTTAAACTTGGTAATGTGCATTAAACAGGGACATTGATAACTTGGAACTTTTTCCTAGACAATGGAGGGTTAAGTGACTTGCCCAAGGCTACAAGGAGTGCTAGAGGGAATCAAACCCTGGTCTCTTGGTTCTTAAGCCAGTGCTCTAACGATTAGGCTGCTCCTCCACTCCTACTTATATAAATGAGTTAAAACTCTTGTTTGACAGATGATTTAACTCATGGACATTCCAAGATAGAAATTTGGAAATCATTAGGGATAATCTACTTCATAAGAACTCAGTATCCTATATAAACCCGACATTAAGGGGCATGCCAACTAAAGACTAGTGTGGCCTTAGCAAGGGGTTAGCGTGCAGTTTTGGCACTCAGTACTGGTAGCATGGGTGCAGCTAATACCACCTTAATATGTGGTGTTAGTTGCATTTATGGTTGGTAACTTCCAGGGGCTAGCTGTACCTGCCCTGTGCAGTTAGCTTGCAACCACTGTTCCCTCTAAGCTGTGCGCGTGTGCGCGCGCACACACCTCGCCGAGCGAGTGCACATACTTTACAACAGAGCGCACAAAAATTACGGTTCTGATTCTGATAGAAAACAACACAGACGTCTTAAAATTTAAAAGTTGTTGTGTATTTACGGTTTTCACAAGTCCTACAATATTTTCTAGTGCAATCAATGTGGTGTACATACTGTATTCTGACGTGTAGTCAAATTTTAAAGTATATAACTCTGAGTGTCGTTATGTGGCGCACAAAAATTTAACCTTCCTTCAAAAGCTGCACAGCTGATATTTTATTCGCACACAGCCTACAGAAAATTAGAGGGAACATTGCTTGCAACCCCACTTTTTACTTCGGTGCCCCCAGCCCCTGGAATGATCTCCCTTTCCCTCTCGTTCACAAGACCTCTGTCAAAATTTCAAAGCTGAGCTCAAGACTCATCTCTTTCTCAAAGCCTTGGACCTTCCTCTCCATGATGCAGATGTTGTTTAACCTGCCTCTTTTACTTCCTTTTCTCTTTTTTGTATTGAGTGTCAGCTTTCTCCTTTTGTTTCGTCCTCTTATCACCCTTCCCCTCTCTTGTGTGTTGTATGACTGTTTTCTCTCTCTTTCAGTAAATTTTATTGGAGATCCTTTTTGCTCTTTTCAATTATTCTGTTTTATGTAAACTGCTTTGTTGCCTCAAAAGGAGTACATCAAAATTGTAATAAACCATAAACCGTAACGTGGCCCACATGCACATTTTTCAGGTCTGAAGACCTACCCCATTTCTCCTCAAAATATCCCGAAACCCTCCCAGCACAATAGCCAAAAATATTGTCAAAATCCAAGACTGAGGCTAAGGAAGCACAACCAATAAACAAAACAAACCAATTGGCAAAAACAGTAACCAATGGAGTGCTAAGAACAAGACACTAAGGGGTATGTTTACTAAACTGCAGTAATGCCATTCGCGTTAGGATCCGCGGTAGAGGCAGGAATACCCAAATAAGGACATGGGCGGTACATCGTTACCGATAACGCATGTTACAAGGCGCCATAAATTAACGAGCGTTAAGGGGAGCCATGGCACGTTACTGTGTGTTAATCTTAAGAAGGCACGCAGACATGCAAACACAGAAGCAGAGCTATAGCACAATGGTTACTACACTGACTGATGGTACAGGGGTCATGGGTTTGATTCCCCAGTGTGCCTAATGCATAAGGCTGGCTGAGGAAGCACCCTTTACATTTAAGTAGTGATTGTTGAGGCATTTTACTTTTATTTTAATTAGTGCTGCCAGCAAACACACCCTCACGGTGGCGTAACCTAAGGTGCCGCATAAGGCACCCCATAACGCACTCATAGGGCACATTATAAAGTGCACTGTCCGCCAAGGCACCCTATAATGTCCCCTATAGCAGTGTTCCCCAACCCCCGGGCCACGGACCGGTACCGGTCCGTGGATCAAACGGTACCGGGCCGCCCGAGGAACTTTAAATAATTTCACTGTGGGTCCTCCCGCCTCCTGATTGGCCGAAAGGCAAACCCCATGCCATTGGTCGAGGAGGAGGCGCCGCGGGAGGACTGAGGACAAATTAGTAAAAATGAGTATGAAACAGACATCGTTAGAAAGTTTTCATGGGAAGAAAAAAAGGCCCAGTGAACAGACAGAAGAAGAGCCTTCAACATCAAAGAAATATGCAACCTTTAACAGACAATACCATGAGTCCTATTTGAAATATGGATTTATCGGGACAGGTGATTCCCACGCACCAAAACCAATCTGCATAGTTTGCGGCGAGAAGCTCTCTAATGAGGCAATGAAACCTTCAAAACTGCTTCGCCACTTGACCGCCAAGCACCCTGGCATAAAAGACAAGCCCCTGGAGTATTTTGAAAGAAAAAAACGGGAGCACGAAGCACAGAAGAAATTTATGAGGGCCACCACATCAATAAAGGAGAATGCACTGAGAGCATCATATTTGGTGGCTAACCGCATTGCTAAGGCTAAAAAGCCATTTACTATCGGTGAAGAATTGATCTTGCCCTCCACTAAAGACATTTGCCGTGAACTTCTAGGAGAGGCTGCTGTGGAAAAGGTAGCACATGTGCCTTTGTCAGCTAGCACTGTGACTAGGCGCATTGAGGAAATAGCCGGAGACATTGATGCACAATTGTTGGAGAGGATTAATACATCACCGTGGTATGCACTCCAGGTTGATGAATCTACAGATATCGACAACAAGGCACTACTACTTGTTTATGTGCGATATCTATATCAGGAGGATGTGCATGAGGATTTGTTATGTGCACTATCTTTGCCAACCAACACCACAGGAGCAGAACTGTTCAAGTCACTGGATGGTTATATATCAGGAAAACTGAAATGGTCCTTTTGTGTCAGCATATGCACAGACAGAGCTGCTGCCATGACCGGATGACTGTCTGGTTTAACTGCTCGGATTAAGGAGGTTGCACCTGAGAGTGAATCTACGCATTGTATCATTCACAGGGAAATGCTGGCAAGCGGAAAAATGTCACCGGAATTTAACAGCGTATTGAGTGATGTCGTTAAAGTTATTAACCACATTAAAGCACACGCACTTAACTCGCGCCTGTTTGAGCAGCTTTGTGAGGAGATGGACGCAGAGTACAGATGCCTTCTCTTATACACAGAAATAAGATGGTTATCCAGAGGAAAATCGCTAACCAGAGTATTTGAATTACGAGAGCCATTGCAAAGATTTCTCTCAGAAAAGAAGTCACCGCTGGCAGCACATTTCAGTGACAAGGTATGGGTCGCAAAACTGGCTTACCTGTGTGACATATTCAGCCTGCTCAATGAACTCAATCTGGGCCTTCAGGGAAAATGACAACTGTTTTCAAGTTGTCAGACAAAGTAGCTGCATTTAAAGCCAAACTGGAGTTGTGGGGACGGCGCGTGAACAGAGGCATTTTGGACATGTTTCAGACATTAGCGGGGATTTTAGGCGAGACTGAGCTTGAACATTCATTCTGCCAGTTGGTGCACGATCACCTGTCTTTGCTTTTAAAATAGTTTGAGCGCTACTTCCCAACCACAAAAGACCCACGAACTGGTAAGGAATGGATCCGCGACCCATTTGCCAACAAATCAGGCGAATCTAGCATGTCTATGCAAGAAGAACAACTGCTGGAGATTGCAAATGACGGTGGCCTTAAAACTACATTCGAAACAACAACTCTACCGGTGTTCTGGATTAAAGTCATGGCGGAATATCCTGAGATTGCCACCACAGCACTTAAATCCCTATTACCATTTCCGACAACCTATCTGTGTGAAGCGGGGTTTTCTGCAGTGACAGCAACCAAAACAAAACAACGGAATAAACTGGACATAAGCAACACACTTCGGGTGTCATTGTCTCCTATTATCCCCAGATGGAACCGTCTCGTTGCAAAGAAACAAGCTCAGGGTTCTCATTGATTTGGAATTCTAGTGAGTTAAATAAAATAAATCACTTTATATTCATTTTTTGGTGTAGCTGTATTTTATTTTGAAGGCATGTTTAAATACAATTAAATTAAAATTATTAAATTAAAACAAGCGGGCCATGGAAAAATTATCAAACGTTTACCGGTCCGCGGCGATAAAAAGGTTGGGGAGCACTGCCCTATAGGACACCTTATAAGGCACCTTATAAGGTGCTTGATAGGGCGCCTTATAAGGCGCCTTATAGGGTGCCTTATAAGGTGCCTTATGGGGGCGCCTTATGAGGCACCTTAAGGTTACAGTACTCTGAGGGTATTTTTGCTGGCAGCACTAATGTACATTAAAAATAGACAATGCCTCAGACAGCCCTATCAAATAACCCCACCATGGGTTTGAACCCATATCCTCTGGCTTCACAGGCAGTGAAGTAACCAGTGGGCTACAGCTCTATAGCTGCTAGCAAGCCCCTGGCTGGCTGCAGAAGGACTGCATGTCACCACACAAACTGTCTGCTGTGGTTACCCGGATAGGGTTAATCCACCCGTACCCATGATGCACTGCACATGCAAATCAGCAGTCGACAGATGGGCACAAGATGGGGTATGCACCCCCACAGCACCTCGGCCTGGTAGGGGGAACTGACCGTGTGTGGTACTGGCACAGAGTAGCCACAGACCGTCACATTGTGAAGGTACTGTGCTCACCCTGAAGATGAGGTGGGGCGCCCAGCAACAGGTCCACAGCACCTTTCATGGCTGAAATACGCCATGCTGCAGGTCCCCATCAGTGTGTGATAGGTAGTTCCTGCAGACACACCTAGGATACATCTGTGTCCTTCTGTATTTCTCAGTCATGTCTAGCCCTTATGGGCTATGATGCACCCAGAATAGTGCATATCCTGTGTTGGTGCCATGGTTACATGATGTAGGAGAAGGGGGGAGGGGCGTTTGGACCCATAGGCAGATTATGTACTACCACACAACCCACCCTCTGGGGCTCAGGGTGGGAAACAGGATCACCCACCAATAGATCCACATTCTACCTCCCTGCAATGGTAGCAGTAGAGGGGACCATCAACCCCAGTCCTGCTGGGGAACAGACACCCTACAGGGCAGGCAATGCAGAGCTGTACACATCCATAAAGCAATAGCAGACAGACAGTAGGCCTGGAAATGCTCAGCTGCCCCCCACCACTATCTGACATTCTCCAGCAGCAAGCCTCCAGCCACTGCACCCTGCAAGGTGTTCCAGCAAGACACATACTAGCTGCAGACAGTCTGCTAGCTAGTGCATAGTCCTGGAGGAGATGCATGTACCCAGAACTGTGATGTCAGCATACACACCAAGCAGATAAGTCAGTGATTGGGCCCCAAAAGGGACCCATAAATATCACATGAGAGAAATAGTATATAGCACTATGGGGAAACCTAGCCATGCCATGGTCACTGCTCAGTCAGGGTGAGAGTGATCTCCCAGCAGGACAAGCTGTGGCCACCCTGTCTGTGCAGGTGGTGGCCGACCACTGCAATGTCCGAGCCATTGCCCTATGCTGTGTACAGATGGATCTAGGCCAGGACATGCTATCCTGGCTTTTCCCACGGTACCTTGCTCCTCATTATGCACATTGGCAGGCCAATACTGGCAACAGTGCTAGCAGTGTGGGCTGTGGAGGGTGTTTGCAGCCACCACACACTGGATGGACAGACACACACTCCCCACACCTATGCCAGCACTGTGCAGCTATAGAGGTGTTTGGCAGCCCTGGCCACTCCACCAGTCCTGGGCACAGTGCAGGCATGGCTATGGTATGCAATACTGTTGGGGTCACTCCCCAGGGTGGTAAACACTGTCAGACACAAGACCTGTAGCACACTCCACAGACATCAGAAAGGTTGCTATGATGCAGCTCAATCAGCAAATTGTGCTTAACTTTGGAATTGCTATCTGCCAGTAATCATAGCAACCGTTTGATAGATGTTTACCGTATTCCCAGTTTAGGGTGGCATTGCCAAGGTATGCAAGTGCTAGTATTGGGAGATACACGCAGGGCCCAACATCCTGCCGCTCCAGGAGACATTGGATAATGGAGCCTGTGGGTGCAGGTGTGTCTGCCCCTGTTGGCCACTGCTTTAGGGCAGACGTTCCCAACTCCAGTCCTGGTGGGCCAAACACTGTTCAGGTTTTCATGCTGTCCGTTATGAATATGCATGAGATACATCTGCATACCATGGGGGCGGCGCATAGAAATGCAGCACAGGCATCTTTATTAGAGGCAGCATGGAACCTGGATGGTGTTTCGCCCTCCAGGACTGCATTTGGGAGACTCTGCTTTAGGTAATGCGCATGTTTATGGTGTCTGTGCTCTGTAGGGTAAAATGTAGGTGTTTTGGGCATATTTACATCATCTGCAATAAAGGTTCTATCTGTATTAGCATGTTTTAGTAGTGGGTAAAATATGGGGACTGGGTTGACAGGAACCACAGCTGGGACTTGAACCTGTGACCTTCTGCTTCTGAATACACTGGTTTTGTGCACTGCACCACCGTGTTGTCACAGAGTCAGTGCATTCCCTGGTGATACCATGACTGTTCATTAGACAGGGCCTGTCTGTTGCAGTGCATGGCACCTACCTACACAGGACTAGGCCACGGTCTGCTCTGGGCAGCTGCCACTGCCCCCTCCACCACCAGTATCCCTCTGCCACCATGCTGACATGCCCTTCTGCTGGTGGTGCTGGTGGAGCACAGTCTCAGGTCATCCAATGTGCGGGTAGGTGGCTGCCTATGGTATGGGTTCTGGGGTAGGGGTGCCTGCATAGGTGTCCACGCTTCCCCCCAGCACCGCATGCCAATGTTCCGTGCCCTTGGGGGTAGCTGCTGGGTACTATCCCCTGTGACACTGTGGGAAACACAGTCGTGCCCATTTTGTGCCTTCAGCAGTTGCTGTCTGGCTGCTCTGCTGTTTCAGCATTCATATGGGCCACCTAGGCATCACCCTAGTCCGCACTGTGGCCCAGCTGCACCACAGCATGTGCCGCCTGCAGCCCTCTGTATCCCCTTTTCCTGCATCTGTCCAGTTGCCTGTTCTGACATGCCCACCCTGCTGTTGCGGAACATGTGCATGCCATAGGACACCTGTCCAATAACCAGGGAAAGCCCTGATCAGCGCTATTTCACTGTGGGCTCATTCACCTTGTATGGGGACGGAGCATAGACCCTTCCACGATTAATATCTTTTTTTGGAGCTTTCTCGGGGGGGGGGGGGTTGATGTTTCCCATTAATATCCCTATTGGCCAGCTTGGTTATGTTTTTTTTCCAGTTTGTTGAGGTCATTTTCAATGTTTATGTGCCCTTTTGTTTTGTGCACATGTATCACACTTATCACTTTTTGTAGGTTTCCCTGCCTATGCTGTACATTGCTGACATTGAAATGGTTTCTCTCCCCTGCAAATGTGCATCTAACGGCAGGTTTTCAATCGCGTTAGGATTCAGCTCTTCAGATCAGCGCATTAGTGTGAATGGAGCCTCTCCCCGCCCACACTCCACCCATTGACCCCTTCTCTCCGCCCTCTCTCCACCTTCTGCGGTGTTTTACCGCGCCGTGGAACGTCTACGATCGTTAAGTAACATTAACGCGCGTTAAGAGACGTTAACGATCATTAACGTCTCATAACACACGTTAACATTACTTAACGATTGTTAACGTTACATAACATTATGTAACGTTACCGCAGTTTAGTAAACATACCCCTAAGAGACAGATTCCACAAAATCCATGTCCGGTCAATGGACACATTTAAATCTGAGACGGGCATGATTCCATGCCAATTCTGCATCTACGGGTATAGATGCATCCCTATTTATGGAATTGGCATCTAGACATGTCCAGCGCGGTATGTCAAGCATGCTGTTCAGCCCACCCATGAAGGTATCCAGTGCGAGGCACGTGCACAGATGCAGGCACGGGCCATAGGGTGAAGCAAAGAAACACATCCCCACTAATATTATAAGACATGGATAGACATTGCAATCATTTTGGACAGCCCCACGATCATCGTATTTCTGGAAAGCTGCACATTTCCGATCCTCCCCGTCCCCGTGATATGCCTGTGGATGCCTCCATTGGCCACGCCTTCTTGTTAAAACGTGCATCTCCTAAGCTGCTCCTCTCACTGACAGTGTTGTGCTGAGGCAAACTAGACATAAATACTGAAGATACATAAATGCTGATGCAAACTAGACTATTTATACTAATCTGTTTCATGCTCAGAATACTGCAAAGTAATATCAGTGAACTCTAAAATATAAGATCAAGTAGATATTAACATGTTTCTCATAACATACCTAGCATCAAAACGTACATGGCAGTATAACAACTCCTCAGTTAGTCTTGCATTGGTCATCTATAAAAACACTCTTTAAAATGCCAAGTATGGACCTTTATCAAACCCACATAAATGTACATTTGTTTTGCAATTCCCCAAAGGATGTATTCTATTGCTGAGCAACATAACTATGTGCTTCTAATGCCTATTGTGTCTACTATTTCCTGCAAAATCATATGCTCAAACGAGATTTTTGAAAATGTCGGACTAGAAAGAAATGAAGTAGCTATTAAAGAGCATCTTCCATAAAGTCCTTTTATTCTTTTTAAATATATAGTGATACAATAGTGCTATACGTGAATAAAATATAATATATAAACCAACACATTTCAAACTAATTCAATTTGTTCTGCTTCAGGGTTATCTTTCAATAAAGCCTGAAGAGTATTTCGCAATCACTTATCTGAAAAAGCCGTTCTTTTCCACCTTGTTTCATCTGTCGGCATGAGAACTCAAATAATCTCAGAGCTCCTCTGGCTACCGGAAATTTGGTCAGAGTACTCTTTATCCAATTTCTGATTCACTTCCATTTACCTTAAAAGGAAAACCAATTAAAGAAGGGAATTCCATTCTGTTTGAACATTTAACCTCCTTTAATAACAATTTCATTTCTTTCTAGTCCAACATTTTCAAAAATCTTGTTTGAGCATATGATTTTGCATGAAATAGTAGACATACTTGGTGGAAAATATACTCCTATAATATCGGTCATTTTGAATAATTGATTTTTCTTCTAATGCCTATGGCTGTCTGGCTATGGCATCTGCTTCCCACATATCTGGGTACTGGAATTTCTCACAGACGCTCCCTACATGTGGCTACACCCGTCCCATACAATGTCCACTCTCTGTCCTGACATGTTAATCTGTATACATCTGCTATTTATGGGGCAATCCTGCCTGCCTTTCCACAGTCTACTTTGTGGCATTGCTCCCCTGGTCAGGCCTGTGTGGGCATGGGAGGGGGGATCCTTGTGCCATCATACCAAGTAGCCAGCCGCCAGATATATCACTACTCTCTCAGCTTGCATAGATCCTGGACTGGGTAAGGATGTAGGCCGCATGGCACATTCTGGGAATATTGGCACAACAGCTGCCAGGTCTCCCAGTGTATGGCTGCCCTATCACAGTGGCACCTGGTGTCACTGTGGTCATCCATAAGGTCCCTCCTGAATTGCAGATCAGCACCAGATCCATCTGTGCAACCCTCAAACCACACACACACAATCTTATTTCCGAAGTACTGGTCTTATTCCACATCTCCAGCAGGAATAACAGGCACATCTGAGGGAAAGTTGGAAAACATACATGGGTCTTTTTGAATCTACTATATACATCTCTGCAGCAAACCATGTCCCCTTTCTCCCTCCCCCCCCCCCCCCACCCCCGGGCACATTCTGATATCCCTGTGCAAGCGAGATAAACGTGCACAGGTGCCATGTACCGGAATACATCTGTAGACATTTTTGGCACATAGATGTCCCTGGTGCATAAACAAACCCTTATTTGGGTTTTGGAATGACCCCCTAAGATTGTAATTTTATAAAGGTTTCCTAAGTTACACACATTTCAACACCTGCATATCACACCTATTTTATAAAGAAAAGCATGCACCTACTTTTTTTGGTATAAAATAAGGGTCTAAGTCATAAGATATGCATGCCAAATTTAAGCACAAGCACTTGTGCAAGCCCAAGACTTAAGGTAATGTTTACTAATGGTAGCACTTAACGCCCTGTGATATAGCGTGGCAGGCGGTAACAAGAGATTCTTAAACATACCAGGCAAGCAATAGTTAAGGGCACACTAAAACCACTTTTGTTATGCTCCAGCTGGCAGGTATGCCATTCCCCCAGCTTGCTGACTTCACAAGACTGGTTCTCAGTGCCCCTTCCACTGACCCACAATTTAGTTCAGTCAAAGTTCAGAATAAAGTTTAGTCACCTACTTGGACTATGAATATAATTCACAGCCATGCCTAAACAATGGCAAGGTTAAAACAGTCTTCCCAGACAGCTGGCCACCTTCTTTTGCACAAATGCTGCCCCTGGATCTGACTCTCATTGGATCCTAACTTGCCAAAGTGATATTATGCTCTCTTTTGCCTCACACCAGCCTGGTTTGGAAGGGTTTTCTGTCTCCAAGGGCCTCTCCCTCTCTTGCACCCATCTGGATTCTTAATCCCTATGTCTGGGTCATGCCTTCCCAGCCCTGAGTTCAGAGTTGTGGACCTTTTTAAGGTGGGCTGCTGACAATCCCTTTGGAGAAGGATGGGTAATTTCCTATAGACTCCATTACATGCATGTTAACTTTCATTAATGTGTGTTAACATTTAGTAAACGTTACCCCTTAGTGTGCACCCCAAGATTTGCAAAGAATGCATGCAAATTTAGGTTCAGCCTATGATTTTCTACAGCCCCATCCGTATGTTTGTCCACTACATGCCTAAAGTACATGCCTAAAGGCCCATCCATATGTATATCATGGAAAATACATAGAAACATAGAAAAAAGATGACAGAAAAAGACCACATGGCCTATCTAGTCTGTCCTACCAAAGAAACAAGTACAACAGTTCCATAGAAGCATAGAAAAATGATTTACTCATGTTGATGGTGAGTAACTATATGTAGCTGATATTGAGGCATTGTAGTTCATAAGAAAATAAGATTCACCATACTAGGTCAGACCAAGGTCCATCAAGCCCAGTATCCTGTTTCCAACAGTGGCCAATCTAGGTCATAAGTACCTAGCAGTTCCCCAAAAGACACAGGTTCCATAATGCTTGTATTGGGTCAAGCAGCGATATCCTGGGTCCCTTTTAATAATGGTTTATGGACCTGTTCTCCAGGAACTTGTCCAAACCTTTTTTAAACCCAGCTACACTAACAGCTTTTATTACATCCTCCAGTAACAAATTCGAGTTTGATTACACGTTGAGTGAAAAAAATATTTTCTCTAATTAGTCTTAAATAGGTTACCCTGTAGCTTCATTGCATGTCCCCTAGTCTTTTTATATTCTGGTGATGTAAACAATTGATCTACATTTACCCGTTCCACTCTCTTCATTAATTTATAGACCTCTATCATACGAGTATCTCCCCTCAGCCGTCTCTTTTCCAGGTTGAAGAGCCCTAACCTTTTTAGCCTCTCTTCATAGGTGTATCCTTCCATACCCTTTACCATTTTGGTGGCTCGTCTCTGTACCTTTTCTAATGACGCTATAGCCTTTTTAAGATACGGCGACCAGAATTGCACACAATATTCAAGGTTCGGTCTCACCATGGAATGATACAGAGGCATTATAATATCCTTTTGTTTTATTTTCCATTCCTTTCCTTATGATTCCTAGCATTCTATTTGCTCTCTTGGCTGCCGCTGCACACTGGGCCGAGGGTTTTAACATGTTATCCACGATGACGTCTAAATCTTTTTCCTGGGTTGTGGTTCCCAATATGGAATCTTGCATCGTGTAACCATAGTTTGGGTTGTTCTTTCCTAGGTGCATAACTTTGCACTTGTCCACATTAAATTTCATCTACCATTTTGATGCCCAGTCTTCCAATTTATCAAGATCCTCTTGCAATTTTCCACAATCCTCTTGGTTTTTAAAAAATTTAGATAGTTTTGTGTCATCTGCAAATTTGATAACCTCACTCGTTATTCCACTTTCCAGGTCATTTATGAATATGTCAAAAAGCAGCGGACCCAGCACAGATCCCTGGAGTACACCACTATTCACCTTTCTCCATTGGGAAAATTGGCCATTTAGCCCTACCCTCTGCTTTCTATCTTTTAACCAGTTCCTGATCCACAATAGTACAATGCCTCCTATCCCATGACTTTTTACTTTTGCCAAATGTCTCTGATGAGGGACCTTGTCAAAGGCTTTCTGAAAGTCCAGATACACAATATCAACCGACTCACCTTTGTCCACCTGATTATTCACTCCTTCAAAAAAAAACACAGTTAGCTCAGATGAAACATTAAAACAATATTTTTCACAGATAGGGTGATGGATGTATGGAACAGGATCTTAGAATGGTAAATACAAAATAAGGATCAAATTTAAGAGCCTTTGAGATACAGAAAACAGATCTTCAATCGGAGGTAAGGTAAACCTGTTATTCAATTATTCTTCAGTATAATATAGAGACATGGGTAGAGAAGATGAGTTTTGTGATCTTTATCTACCATTCTATTTTGTTTGTATAGATAATGACAACAATGAATCCCAGTGGTAGATGTTTCTAATATGGTCAAGAAAAGTGCCACATCATGGTTTAAGAATGACATGCTAGATCAGTAAAGATAAATTTGGTCTTGCATAAATCAAATCTTACCTGCAGTATGGTCAGCTAGTACTGGCTGAGGCAGAAGAATAACCCTAATAGGCCCTTTGACTTTTCAATTTATCCATCATGAGAATTATGAATGTGAAATTTATGCAGACTCATAGGAACCAAGAATTTAATTTGAAATTTAAAAAGACTATTTTTTTTGTCATGAATTTTTGGTGGGCATGTTTTAGAGAAACACCAACCATATTATAAAACCTTTTCATTCTAAAACAGTATAAAATGCCATTTTACCATTAATTTTAAAATACATGCGATAATTAGAGAGGCCAAACATGTGGAAACCCCAGAATTCTGGAATTTCCATGCATTTTAGTAAAAAAAAAAAATACTCTTATCTTGAAAGATTTAGCAAATGTTCGGTCCACAGCATCATATTTTCTTGCATAATCCGCTAAGGTGAATGTTTACTAAAGTCGTTACGGTTGGGCACCTAAGCACACGGTGAGTGTAAAATAGTAATGCAGAAGCGGTGTCCAACTCATGCTTACCGATGGGGGCATTTCTGGAATGTTCTCATGCAGTTAGCATGGTGCGGAGGATCTTGCCATTCTAAAATGGCTGCCGCACTTAGCATGGGTGTACTTACTTCTACTCATCGAGGGCCACCTTACCTGCGATGTGCAATCAACATCCACTCTCTGACCTAAACACATCCAGGGCCCACTCCATCCCACTTTAAGCAGTTAGCATGGGAATAGTACTGTGTTTCTCGTATGCAGTAAAGGTTGCCGTAGTCCTGTGCTAACTGCTTAACATGGGTTTTAGCACATGTTACCTGCTACTGTACTATAGCAAACATGCCCCTATGCGTGAAATATTATTTAAATTAACTATAAATGAACTGCGGCTATGCAGGTTCATGCAAAACAGCTCATTATTAATAAACTAGGTGAAAGCAGGCTTGCAAAAAATACTAAGCAAGCTGTTTTTCACAAAAAGAGATAATTGCACCCCACCGAGGTGTCTTCAGCCATCTTAGTAGTTGGATTTCAAGTGAAAGTTTACTACTGAGCATATTTGCATGGGTAGCTCATTTGCACACAAATAAAGCCTCTAATCCATAAGAAATCCTGTGACTTAATACATTGGCCTCACAGTCTACATGATGTATGTTAAAAGTAACCCATCAGACAAAAAAATAATGATTTTTGGAGGAAAATCTTGAGAATGGCTTAGAAGACTAATCTCTGATTAGTTGTGATTTATTCTGTTCATAGGATGCTGCTGAAGTTTTGCTTTATTTATCCTAAAATGAGATTCAACCCGTAGCTTTCTATTATTCATTTTATTTATTTAACATCTTTTTTATACCGTCTTTCTACCAGTCAAGACGGTTTACATATAACTCAGTGTATCAAACAATGAACTTTAAGAAACAGACTTTGCATTACAGCTAACATGGCTTTAACACTTAATACATTACATATAACATCAGATAGTTTAATAACTATTTACATTGTGTTATATGGTTGCTGCTGTTGCTCAAGGATTTATTACCTGATCTGTGTCTGCTCCATAATGCTTTATGAACAGAAGCATTTTTAAGTGTTTACGGAAATCCTTGGTCAGTTGAAAGGATCTTATGTGAGGTGGTAGTGAGTTCCATAAGGAGGGGCGTACAGGAAAAAAAACCCTGCTGCTGGCTCTTTGACTGCTCGAGGGTTTGTCCATGGGATGGAGATCATCTTGAGCGATCTTTGTCGATCTTGTTAGAATAGGTAAAATATGCATTTAAGATGAATTCTTTCATTTATTTCAATTATGCCTTAAATTCAGACGTTGACATTTATACCCACTTTAAAGTTTGCAAGTGTGTAAATTAAAGAATGTTATAATCAATGCATGTACTTGTGAACTCTGCCTGTGCTACACCCAGATTGTGACCCCCCCCCCCCCCAGCTATTCCTACCTGCAGAGTACACACCTTCATGCCAGCACATGTATTTTATACAAGTCAGTATTTTATAAGCAGTTCTTAATGCATACAGAAGAGTGGCCTAGAGGTTGGGGCAAGTTACCTCAGGCTGGAGGGCTAAGGGTTCAAATCCTGCTAAAGGACAGCAACCTTGGGCTTGAAGGACTTGTATTTCTAGTCCCACAGATTTTCCTTGCGGCCTTGGGCAAGCCACATAACCCTCCATTGTCTCATATAAAAAGACACAGATTATGAGCCCTTTGGGGACAAGGGAAAAATATATATACAGTACCTGAATGTACACTGCTTTGACTGGTAGAAAAGTGGTATGTAAGCCTAGTTAAATAATATAAATTTCCAATTTGTTAATGACTATAACATTACCTCCAGAATGTTCCACAATTTTGAGCTTATTTTACAAAAGACCCACTGAATACAGAGCATTTGGAGAATACATGTAGGGCCTCATGATTTCTCTAAACATGCAACAAGAGCAAGAATTGTATAAAACTACACATTTATAAAAACAGTTGAACTGGTTATCTTGATTATTGATGTGGTCATCTAAAGAACTGATGAGGAACACAGAGCTGAGAACTTGCATGTGTCTATTTTTGTACATTTTTGGGGGGAGTACATAAGAACATAAGAACATAAGAACATAAGATATGCCATACTGGGTCAGACCAAGGTCCATCAAGCCCAGTATTCTGTTTCCAACAGTGGCCAATCTAGGTCATATGTACCTAGCAGTTTCCCCAAGAGACACAAGTTCCACAATGCTTGTACTGGGTCAAGCATTGATATCTTCGGTCACTTCTTAATAATGGTTTATGGACCTTTCCTCCAGGAACTTGTCCAAACCTTTTTTAAACCCAGCTACACTAACAGCCTTTACTACATCCTCCGGTAACAAATTCCAGAGTCTGATTACACGTTGAGTGAAAAAATATTTTCTTTTATTAGTCTTAAATAGTTTACTCTGTAGCTTCATTGCATGTCCCCTAGTCTTTCTATATTCTGATAATATAAACAATCGATCTACGTTTACCCGTTCCACTCCATTCATTAATTTATAGACTTCTATCATATCTCCCCTCAGCCGTCTCTTTTCCAGGTTAAAGAGCCCTAACCTTTTTAGCCTTTCTTCATAGGAGTATCCTTCCATCCCCTTTACCATTTTGGTGGCTCTTCTCTGAACCTTTTCTAAAATCGCTATATCCTTTTTAAGATACGGCAACCAGAATTGCACACAATATTCAAGGTGCGGTAGGGTAAGCATATACAGTATTTGCAGCATATTTCATATACGTGGCTAATTTTAGCCTAATTTCCCCTACCATATTTGTTGAATATTATTTTTTATATTTTTAAGGGGAACATATTCAGCAGAGATGGCCAGCTCTGCTAAAGTGGTTGGCCATTGCACTTTAATTTAGAACCAGATATTCATTGCCAAGCCATATCTCATAATTGGCACTGAATATCCGGTTTGAACAGATAGGTCCCGATATTCATTTAGGTTGGCTATGCACCGCTATTACACATAGCTGTCTGCGCCGACTCTTATCCCCAGATATTCAATGCTGGGGTCATATGAAGACCTATCATTGAATCTCTGGATTTGCCTCACAGTCTCTCAGTCGCAGTAGTTAACCGGGCAGCGGTGATATTTCATCTGGTTTTCGTCCTGGGCACAACACAGAGACTGTTATTCTTTCTTTCCTCAGTAACCTGCACCAAACTCACAAATTGTGTTTACTTTTCAGAGGCAGTTTTTCTTGATCTTTCTTCAGCTTTTGATTTAGTTGATCACACCACTCTCCTCTCTAAGTTTTATGACTTTGGGCTTAGTGGTTCTGTGCTTAGTTGGTTCCATTCTTTTCTATTACTTCGGTCTTTCTCTGTTTCTGTTGATTCTTGTTCCTCCTCTTCTTAGTGTTGATATGGAAGGACATGTAGTGTTGATATGGAAGGACAGACTAGATTGACCATGTGGTCTTTTTCTGTCATCATTTTTCTATGTTTCTATTACGGAAAGAGTGGTGGATCCATGGAATAGTCTCCCAGTGGAGGTGGTAGAGATGACTACAGTATCTGAATTCAAAAAAGCATGGGACAAACACAGAGGATCTCTAAAGGAAAAAAAGGGGACTGTTGTAGTGTTGATATGGAAGGAAAGACTAGATAGAGAGCAAAGAAAACCAACCACATCACCCCAATTCTAAGAGACCTACACATACTTCCCTTCGAAGCAAGAACTAAATACAAATCCATCCTACTCACCCACAAAGCCACCTGTAAATATTAGTGTATGTGTCTCATATCCCCTCGTGTTAAATGTATCCCCCAACCGCTTTGACACGGTGAAAAGCGGGATATAAATGCAGCTAAATAAATAAATAAATAAATAAATCTACCAAATGCAGAACACTCAGCTTCGCACCCTGCTATCTCGTCCAGCCCACGGCAAAACTACCAGACAGGCCTCCAGCAACTCCCTCACCGTCCCTCACAAAAGAACCAAATGCTCTCAACGGACATGCAATCGAGCCTTTGAACTTTATGCTCCATCCCTATGGAATTCTCTACTGAGCCGACTCAGAAACACTGACGATCTACTGTCTTTCAGAAAACAGCTAAAAACCATCTTATTCCAAGAATACTTCAAAACAACTCCAACCAAAAAGTGCACTAACCCCTGATCTCGCCCACCATGAACCTCTGATCAAAAACTGCACTAAACTGTCCATGTCCAAAGTCTGTCTCATGTCGAAATCATCAATGTTGCCTCCCTGGTGATGGACCCACCCTTATACTTAATTCCCCCCCCCCCCTTGTATGTAATGCCGCTTTGACCCGGTGAAAAGCGGGATATAAATACAGTTAAATAAATAAATAGGCCATGTGGTCTTTTTCTGTCGTCATTTTTCTATGTTTCTTGACCACTCCCTTGTGGTGTCCCCCAAGGTTCAGTTTTGGCTCCATTGTTATTCAATGTCTTCCTCACTCCTCTCACTCTTTTGGTCCAGCAACATGGTAGTCCCACTCATTACTATGCCGATGATATTATCCTTGTTCATCATACCAGTTCATCATCTCTGGATCTTTCACACCTTAACTTTTGTCTTTCCACTATGCTAACTGGAGTTTCTGACAACTTTCTCCACCTAAACTCAAAAAAATTGGCTGCAATCTGGTTTAGATTTGACTGTCCCTTCCCTGCCATTGCCCCCTCCTCACTTGGCATTCCCATTCCCCTGGTTGATACCATTTGCTACTTGGGAGCCATTCTTAACTCCTCTCTCACATTCCATGCTCGTTTGTCCTCTATTGTCCATTTTCCCTTTTTTTACTTTGTGTCAAATCCGTGCCATTTGTCACTTTTTGGCTCCCTCCTCTCTTACCATTCTCCTTATTTCTCTTGTTATTTCTCAACTCGACTATTGCAATATCATTTATCTTGGCCTTCCTCAATATCAACTACGTCATCTTCAACTTATCCAAAATACCGCTGTTCATATCCTTGCCCATGATCATGTTTTTCCACTTCTGATACAGTACCACTGGATTCCCATTGATCACTACCTGAAATACAAACTCTTAACACTGGTCCATCATGCACTTTACCCTGGTTACCCCCCCCGCTATCTTTTTGATGATCTTCTCCTTTATTACTCACATCATCCACTCCGTGATATCCATGCAAACTGTATCCAACTCCCCTGCAGTAACTCAGGCCCTTCTTGAGATTACTCGCTCCTCCGCCTTTTATTTTCATGCACCTACTTCTTAGAATGCACTTCCCCAGCCCTCCGCTTGGAACAATCATATCATAAATTTAAAGCACTTCTGAAAGCATACATTTTCAATGTAGCTCAT
This sequence comes from Ichthyophis bannanicus, assembly GCA_033557465.1. Lineage (NCBI taxonomy): Eukaryota > Metazoa > Chordata > Amphibia > Gymnophiona > Ichthyophiidae > Ichthyophis > Ichthyophis bannanicus. Next base: position 63,849,047 of record CM066042.1, on the reverse strand, counting down.
AGCCTCTCACCTTCCTAGTTATCCTGCTTCTTATTTCCCGCTTTTCTCTCTCCTATTGCTTTTTCCTGTTGTTTTACCTCCCCAATGTTTGAATGATTTTTAAATGCTCCACCTCCTTTTCTTGTTTTTATTGGAGTTCTTTTCATTTCTTTTTGTTTCTTGTTTGTTTTTGTACACCACTCTTTTGTCCCCATGAAGGGCAGTCAATCAAATAAACATAAACATGCAATATTGTCGCTGCCTAGTTATCGACTGTCACCTCTCCGCTCCTACCTGAGTCACCCATGACACGCCCCGATGCTAAGCAGTTAGCATCGCGGCATGTAAGGAAGAAGACTGGGGATATTCAGAGGCATTAACCGTGTTAGTTCCATTGAATATCCTGGTTAGAGGCATTTACATGGTTTACAGGGCTGTAAACCATGTAAATGCCTTTCGAATATCAGGCCCATAGTGCTTTTGCTAGCCTGTCAGTGGTGATATTCAGATATTGAAACTGCCTAAAATTAGGAAAGACCTTTTTCTGTTCTAAGTGTAGGCATTTTAGTTATCTGATTAGCAGCTCAGTATCACAGCTGACTGGCTAACTAAAGTTGCTGCCCCCACTTTGTCCCTAGAATGCCCCAACGCTAATCAATTGGCATCAAGGCATTTAATCGGATTAGGAGGAGATATTCAACAACACTAGTGCATCTGAATATCTTGATGAGTAGCATTTACATGGTTTGCAGGTCTGAAAACCGTGTAAGTGCCTTTGAATATGCCCCCTTAAATTTCTTCTCTAGGTTTACTTGTTGTAGTTCATTTACTCTATGAACTGGTCTGATCAGGGCCGGATTTACCTTGAGTGAGGCCCTACGCCAACAAAAATTGTGGGCCCCCAGCAGGGGCGGCCCAAGGGGGGTGCGGACCTCATTTGCATAAGGGGCCTCATTTGCATAAATATTTGCATAATGTTACCATATACTAACTTTTAGTAAACGTGCCTCTTAAGGAGTGTATGGATAAAGAAAGACTAAAAGATTTCTACATTACTATAATCCAGTGCCAACTGCCAGACACATTAGGAACTACTACAAACACTGCCCATAGTAAACCCGCCGTATCCTAACAGCACTACCAGGACTCACAAAGCACCATACTCTACCAATCAAAAGGCAACACTGCAAATATTAAACCAATACATTTCAGAGAACAACAATACATGACCTACTGGGGAAAGAGAACAAGTGGCAATGTCAAATAGGAATTATATAAACAGAACACCTCAGCTCAGTTACACATGCAGAACATAGACCATCACCAAACAAGTAATCACAATTTAGAAATAGGAAGACAATAATTAAACTGGGAATCCCAAAAGCCAAACTTGGAATGTACAACACTGTAGAAATAAAACTATACATTAATTTGCTCTTGTACTAAACAAAGCACAGATGTTAATGATGCACATTTACCAGAGCTGACATATTCCAATTAATAAATTCAAAATAAAGAGATATTTTTCTACCTTTTGTGCATTTTTTTCAGCTGCAATTGCTCCAGCCACTTTCTTCTGGTTTCTTCGTGTCTTCTGCTAACTCTCCATCGTCTGCTGTCCATTTGTCCTTTCTTCTCTCTTCTAGATTTTTTTCCATTCTCTCTCTACATCTGCTTTAACATACTAATCTTTCTCCTTTTGCTCTTTCCTCATTCCTATTTCATCCACTCAAATTTTACCCCTCCATCCTCAATCCCCACTTACTCTCCCAATACCCGGCCAATTGTAGATTTTTTATCCCTCCCACACAAAATATTTTTCCCTTCTCCATTTTACTCTTCCAGCCCCATCCCATTCTAATCCTCCCCCAACATCAGCTCCCTTCTAGTTCCAGCCTCACCCAGCATCCATTCCCTTCTAGTCCCTGCATCAGCCCATTTCCAGTCCTAGCCATCCATCAGCCCATTTCCAGTCCTAGCAAAACCCCAACCAAATACCATTCCTATCCCCCACAACAACCCAATTACAGTCCTTGACCCCCCATCACCCCATTTTCAGTCCTTAACCCCCATCACCCCATTGTCAGTTTAGCCCCCCCTATAACCCATTACCCTTCATAACCCCCCATCAGCCCACTTCCAGTCCTAACCCCATCAACCCATTTCCAGTCAGCCCCCCATAGCCCATTGCCAGTCCTACCCCCCCATCAGCCCACAGCCCATTACCAGTCCTAACCCCATCATCCCACCTCCATTTTTAACCCCCCAGCCCATTTCCAGTCCTAGCCCCCCATAGCCCATTACCAGACAACCCCCATCAGCCCACAGCCATTTACCCGTCTTAACCCCCCCAAAGCCCATTACCAGTTCTAACCCCCCCCCAAAAGCCCATTACCTGTCCTAACCCCTACAGCCCACCTCCAGTCTTAACCCCCCAGCCCATTTCCAGTCCTAGCCCCCCCCATAGCCCATTACCAGACAGCCCCCATCAGCACACAGCCCATTACCAGTCTTAACCCCCCCCAAAGCCCATTGCCAGTTCTAAGCCCCCCCAACAGCCCACAGTCCATTACCAGTCCTAACCCCATCAGCCCACCTCTAGCCTTAACCCCCCCCCAGCCCAGCCCAGCCCATTTCCAGCCCCAGCCCCCCACAATAGCCCATTACCAGTCCTAGCCCCCCAATAGCCCATTACCAGTCCTACCCCCCCATAGCCCATTACCAGTCCTAACCCCCCCATCCCCCCATTACCCGCCCTACCCCCCCCCATCCCCCCTTACCCGTCCTCACCCCCCCCCCCCCCATAGCCCATTACCAGTCCTACCCCCCCCCCCGGCCTAAAGTAAAATTTAATTTAAAAAAAAAACCTGGTGGCTGCCGCCGCGGGGCCCCCTCTGCTGCCGCGGGGGCCCCGTCTACAAGCTGGTCGGGTCCGGTCCGGTCCGGTCCGGTCCGGTCGGGTCGGGTCTCTCTCCCTCCCTCGCTGCAGGCTGCAGGCTGCAGGCTGCGAGAGACGCGAAGGGAGAGCGTCACCTCGCGGCTCTGTTCCGCCGGCAGGGGCTGATGGGAAATCCCATCAGCCCCTGCAGGCTTAACACAGACGCGAGGAGACGCTCTATCTTCGCGTCTCTCGCAGCCTGCAGCCTGCAGCGAGGGAGGGAGGGAGGGAGGGAGAGAGACCCGACCCGACCCGTCCCGACCCGACCAGCTTGTAGACGGGGCCCCCGTGGCAGCAGAGGGGGCCCCGCGGCGGCAGCCACCAGGTTTTTTTTTTAATTGAGTTAAAAAAAAAAACCTGGTTCTTTTTTTGTGGGCCCCTGCCGGCTGTGGGCCCTACGCCATGGCGTACATGGCGTATACGTAAATCCGGCCCTGGGTCTGATCAAAATCTAAGGTACACTGTAGCACACATGAAGGCTCATTTTAGAAAGACCGTTTAGGTACCATCTGGGACGTCCAATTCAAAATGTCTGAAATTCCAGCAGAGAAGGTGAGCACATGCAAGAACTAAAATCAACCCATCTACACCCTAAAAGATAAACATCTCCAGCAAGGGAAAAAGAAACGAGGGTGTGCAGAATAATAGGTCCAATACATGCAGGTTGTCGACCAATCTTAGAAGCATGGACATGTCAACTGTGGATGGCGATGGGTCTGGAAACATAGATATGTGCACAAAGATATTTCAGAATGTGCATGTGTATCTTCTGACACATACACATTCCAGCCTGCCATCTTGCAATCAATGCAATGCAGCAGCACAGGAGAAGGCCCTTCTATTTACTGGCATGCTTTTTTGAAGGAGCAAAAATGAGTGGGTAAGTGAGAAGGCAGTCTCTTCTCTGTTCAGTTGTTAGGTTGCTGAAGCGAGAACTTTTCTGATGGCTATTCGAACCTAAGAGCACGTATAGTAATGGACGTGTCCACTGGCAGATTGAAATGTATGGCACTGTTCTAAAACTGGGTGCCCATGTTTATCGTTTTCAGAATGCCCTGGACATGTTTTCACCATTACCCATGCGACATAGATACGATTATGTACTTTTTGGGTTTTCTAAAATGTCTCTTGATGCTGTAATTGGCATGTCTGAATGGCTGTTTTCAGACATTGAGATCATGAATAGAACTTCTAAAAACAACCCCCTCAACCAAAAATGAAGAGAGACAGGTAGGATCACCTAGAGACATTCTGTTGCCTAAAATATATACATCATGCAAAAGCGTTTTACAGTGCAGAGGGAGTTCTAAATCAGGAAATCATGGTATAAAGCTGCAAAGGATGCAAAGACAATGGAAGACATCAGGTAGAAAGAGTATCGGAATCTAAACAAAAAACAGGAACAAACAAAATCACATATGATCCTTGTAGAGAAGGTAAGATAAAGCTTAAAATCAAATAACTTCTGTAGTGTTGTCAACAGAAATATGTGCAGACTGGACCTAGTGAGCATTATCTGACCTCACATTCTGTTCTATTACTTTTTCACAAATATATATTGCTTCAGATTCTTGTAAATCCATTAATTTATAATATTGAACATGCTAAATATTTGTCTCCAATATGTTAGCACTCTTGAACAAGTGGAAGGCTTCATAGTTGTGCATCAGATGGTATCTGTCTCATATCCAGCTAAACAGATTTGGATTACCACTTTGTTAATTCTTTGAAGAAAGCCACCAGCCATATTTGTACAACTATAGCAGGCTAACTTGCAATAATTAATGTTAGGTCTCAACCTTCTATCTCTAAAAAATGATTTCCTGTGAAATTAGTAAATTTGACATGGACCAAATTGACAGTATTAAGTCCCAAACTTGTTTTTTTCCTTGTTTCACCATGTGCTTCAAATTTGCACCAATCAGAATAGGATTTTTAAACTTTTGGAAACCTACACATTGTTTTAGCACTCATTCACCTAATGCCGCCTCAATAGGTGGAGTTAAGTGCACCCTGCTTCCCGGTTAGCTAATGCGGCTTCTGGCATGTATATTCAATGCCAGGGCCGCATATACCCCAGCATTGAATATCTGGGGTTAGGGTTTGGCGGGCACGGCCATGTGCCATAGACGCACATAGGAGTCTGTTTACTAAGCGGCACTAATGGCTTCCGTGCGATATCAGAACCACAGCTACGGCTCCGATTTCACATGGAAACTGCTAGTGCCGCTTAGTAAACAGACCTAATAATCTGCCTAATTGAATACATTGGGCCCTATATTTCTATAGGGAGTTCTGTTATTTCTTTGTAAAAATTTTCATTTGGGGGGATCCAAGATGGCGTCAGAGTAGGCAGGCTGTGTTGGTGATTGCTCCGCACTTACCTTTTCTTTTATGCTGAAATGAAAGGCTAAGGGCAAGGGAGGTATCCCCTCCATACCCGAAGCAGTGCCAGCAGGATTACACACCATGGACATCTTTACTTGGGCAAAGCTATTGGACATTCCTGCTGTTGGGGTAGGGGAAAGCCCCGGCTTGGGCAGCGATGTTTCACTGAGCCTGGCTGGTCCATCCATTCCCCCCATGCCTGGGAGTGCTGAGTATGGAGCACCTGATGTTTTCCCCAATGTTTGTTTCTTGAACTTTGTGACGCATGGTGGAATGTGTTTTTCTTTTTCCAAGGTTTTCCTTCATTTAATTAAAATTCAATAAATATAACACTTTAAAAAAAATCATGTTTTACTTTTATGGACTGTGCAGATCTTTACTGCATTTATGTTGTGACCGCTCTCATTCATCTTTGGATTAGCACAGTTGTTCCCCTATGCTTGTTTTATTCTAACTCCAAGGCACACATAAGTAACAGCAAAATGTTCATTTCACAACAGCGCTAAGAAGAGTGATTGAGAAGGAATTCTGCTTCGTCATCTGCTACTTTAAATGACCTGTAAAATGTAAAAATGTGTTTATAGGAACTTGGGGCCCGATATTCAATTGGGATGGCTCTGCTCCGCTATGGCGCATAGCAGTCACCGCCAGCCTCTAGTCCTGGATATTCAATGCTGGGGTCATATGCAGCCCCGGTATTGAATATCCTGGGTCACCGCACAGCCTTCGACACCGCAGAAGCTAACCAAGTAATGCAAATATTTCACCGCTCCCCGGTTAGCTCCTGTGGGTTAAACTAGGCCAGCTTTTGCTTTAACTAGTTTTACCCGCTAGTTGCTAACTGGATAGCGGTGCAATATAGCTGCTGCCCGGTTAGCGACTGTTGCTACCCACAACATGCCCCGGAATGCCCACAACAAGCCCTGATGCTAAGTGGTTAGCATTGGGGTGTATAGCAACATTAGGTGGGGGTATTCAGCGGCATTAACAGTGTTGGTGCCATTAAATATCCCATTCTGCAGCATTTACATGATTTACAGGTCTATAAACCATGGAATGCTTTTCAGTATCGGGCCCTTGGTTCCAGGACCGTACCTAGCCCTGTGCGAGTGGTGCGGCCGCACAGGGCGCAAAGGCTTAAGGGACGCTTTTCGAGTGTCTGCCGTTGCCTGCCACCGCCACTTTTTCTTCTCTCAGCAGTGGCAGGCAATGGCAGATGGCTGACATGCACCCCTTAAGCCTTCTCACGGCACTGCTTAGCGTACTGATGACTTGCACGTCGGGTGCTAGCCTCTTCTCTCCCGCCCCCATAAAGTGGCTAAATGGAGGTGTGTTGGGGGGGGGGAGGGGCGCATCCAATGTGCAAGTCGCACAGGGCACATTTCACGATCGGTATGGCCCTGTTTGGTTCTTATACATGAATGTGGGGGAACGTAAATGTGACAGTGGTAAATATTTGGTATTTACACTTAGAAGTTCCAGTGCTTGGTGCAAGGCTCTGAGTGACACCAATCTCCTTTTTGTCAAAGCTGTCTGCCTGGCTGACCAGTCTGAGTTGTTCTCCTTTTGCTAGTAACTGATCAGATCACATCACAGCCAGAATCTGAATTACACAAATTCTGTGGTGAAACCAGATTCTATCTGCCTGTTGTGATCCTTTGTTTTGTCTTGTGACCTTTGTGTTTCCCAGTGAGTACTCTCTCCTCTTGCAAACACTTGAGTGAACATGCAGGTGACATCCATCCTAATTTCTGTAGTATACTGCAGTTACTGGTAACCAGAAGGGTCTCCTTTATTTCAACCAGGACTGGAAGATTAACACTCTCATTAAATCACAGTGAGGTTTAGACTGCCTGTTTCATAAGAACTTTAAGATTATAAAGTTGTGAACATGTGACTGCTAGGAAAAACTGCTGGTTAGGAAGCCAATGTTCTGAGTTATGATTAGTACTAAAGATTCAGTCCAAGAGGGGCAGGCTAACAAGTTTCAGGAAATCTTCCATCTCGACTAGGGAATAGAATGAACTGATCTACAGATAAATATGTCTGTTAGCAAATGGAAACACGTGAGTTGCTTAGTCTTTACCACCTATACGGTGTACAACATTTTCCATTTGGCAAAGGCAGTGGAACACCTTCAGCCCCCCCCACCCCCCACGCCTCTGCCCCTGTCCCCACGCTTTCTAATTGCTGGTACAGTGTTGGGCAAAATATTGGTGGGGCCATGACACCAGTAGCTCACGACATTACTCTGCCTGTATCATTACTGAGCAACATTAGTGCAAAGAAGAGAGCGATATTTTGATTTTTCTGTACCCGCATAGAACCTTTTTTTGAAAGTTTGTGGCTTCATTTTACATTCAGTGGCAGAACAGTATATAGGAAGTAGAGGGGAAGACTATGATGCTTTCTTGACAGAAGGCATCATAGTTGCTTTTTTATTCCCATTTACCTATGTCATGGCCCAGAGACCTAGGGCAAAAGAAAGATTCAGCCTGTTCCCCTAGTAATAGTATTACTGCGCCTGTGGTTAGTGGGACAGTGTCTTTAGCCAGAAAAGAGTCAGTGTGGGTCTTATTGTCAACGCTTTCTTTTTCGGTGTATAGCATGATAAAGCTGGTGTTTGCTACAGATACCAAATTTGCAGGGTCACCAACGGTACCTTTCAAACTCAATATAGCTTACTTTATTTAGCCAAGTTTCAACACACAGGATAGAACTAAGACTTAAGGGGGTAATATACTGAATGAAAAATTGTTAATGGTTGCCTTAAAATTCATGATCTACTATATCTAATAAAACTGTGCTCTAAAAGAACATCAATAAAGAATGGAAATTAAGATTGCAGCGAACCAAAGGTCATTTAACTTGTAAACAAAAGATATGTTGGTGCTGAAGGAATAATTTAAAGCTTAATTAGAAAATTTCATAACAAAATTGTAATTTGATTTAGATGAAAGATGGCCATACTTTCAAATGCATTGGACAGAAAAAGGTAGATATGAAGCAATAATTTGCAATTATATCATGAAACATTAATTTTTATGGCCAGAAGTATAATTATTATATGTAACTGTTTTTAATAGGTAGGAATCAGTGATGGATGAAAAGGAAATGTAATCATGCTTAATAGAATAATTAATCAGGTCAAAATGATCAAAACAGAACTTTAAAAAGAAAAGATTTTGGTAACATGTTATAGACCACAGAAGGAAGCACACAAACGTCTAAAAAATAAAACTACTGTTTGAAAACAGAATTTTAGCTCCTGAAAACAAAGGATATTAATAGCTCAATAAGCCTAAAGAAAAAGCTGCTAATTTGAAGGAATGCAATTCTACTATGCAAGAAAGTACATATATGCCAGTCCCGGCCCCCTCCTCCTCCCTCAGGTCCCCGTCTTGTCAGTTTTGTGTCTATTCCTTTCCTAGTTTATTGGAGTTTCTTTCCTGGTTTCTTTGATGTTTTTATTGTATACCGCTCTGCTCTTTGAAGGACAGTATAGCAAATTTTAATAAACCATAAACCACTTAGATAAAGCATTTACTACTGAAAACCATGGGGTGAATTTTCAGTGGTTGCCTATTCGCATAAAGCTATTTGGATAAGTTATCGGTATAACTTTAGACATTGAAATAGCTGCATATGTTACAGATAATGATATGGATAACCTATCTCTATATCTCTATCAGTACTTTTTCTGTGGTGAAGATCTATGGGCAAATGTATCCATATCGTGTCTGAATGTCGCCATTATATGGACAAATTTAGGTCCCGCCTTTAAAATACTGCTGGCCACTCCTACAAATATACACAAGATTTCTGGCCACATATCAAATTATGTGACTTCCTAGTCCGCCTAATGGTAGCGCCAGCTCTGATGATAACAGTTACCGATGCAGGCTTAGCACACAGTCGATCCTGCATTAACCATTAGCACATGCCCCAAAGTTGATCTGAGGGCATTAACAAAACATTTTAACATGCATTATAACTTTATAAATAATTATATTAAATTAATTGAACTAAATACTCCCAAATCAAGAAAAATTCACAAAACGAACTGAAAAGTATTTCCCTATACTCATCCCTAAAATCTTTTGATTCAAGGAAATTTGCTCTGGTTTACCTTAAATCCTCTATAGATTTTTCACATACCTGAAGCAAGTTTTTTGGCAAGTATAAATTTTATTTAGGGAAACAAAAAGTTTGGTGAACCTTCAAAACTTGCAGATGACCCCCATGCCTTTATCAGGATCTGGATACATTTTAGAAGTTCTATTCATGCTTTGGATGTCTGAAAACAGGCACGCAGACATCCAAATCACAGAGGCATCCCCAGAGCCATGTTAGAAACTAGTTATAGAGAAGTCCCTGATGCAAGGACATCCATGTAGGATGGAGGCATGACTGGGACATTCTGAAGACCTTAGATATGTGCACACGATTTCAGAAATGCTCTGCATGTCTCTGCCCTCTTCCAAGTCTACACCTACTCCAGGGCCTAAATAGGCATCTGAAAAGTGCTCCTTTTACATAAGAACATAAGATATGCCATACTGGGTCAGACCAAGGTCCATCAATCCCAGTATTCTGTTTCCAACTGTGGCCAATCTAGGTCATATGTACCTAGCAGTTTCCCCAAGGGACACAGGTTCCACAATGCTTGTATTGGTTCAAGCATTGATATCCTGGGTCCCTTCTTAATAATGGTTTATGGACCTTTCCTCCAGGAACTTGTCCAAACCTTTTTTAAACCCAGCTACACTAACAGTCGTTACTACATCCTCCGGTAACAAATTCCAGAGTTTGATTACACGTTGAGTGAAAAAATATTTTCTTTTATTAGTCTTAATAGTTTACCCTGTAGCTTCATTGCATGTCCCCTAGTCTTTCTATATTCTGATAAGGTAAACAATTGATCTACGTTTACCCGTTCCACTCCGTTCATTAATTTATAGACTTCTATCATATCTCCCCTCAGCCGTCTCTTTTCCAGGTTAAAGAGCCCTAACCTTTTTAGCCTTTCTTCATAGGAGTATCCTTCCACCCCCTTTACCATTTTGGAACGATATAGAGGCATTATAATATCTTTTGTTTTATTTTCCATTCCTTTCCTTATCATACCTAGCATTCTATTTGCTCTCTTGGCCGCTGCTGCACACTGGGCCGAGAGTTTTAACATGGTATCCACAATGACGCCTAAATCTTTTTCCTGGGTGGTGGTTCCTAATGTGGAACCTTGAATCGTGTAACCATAGTTTGGGTTGTTCTTCCCTAGGTGCATAACCTTGCACTTGTCCACATTAAATTTCATCTGCCATTTTGATGCCCAGTCTTCCAATTTATCAAGATCCTCTTGCAATTTTCCACAATCCTCTTGGGTTTTAACAACTTTAAATAGTTTTGTGTCATCTGCAAATTTGATAACCTCACTCGTTATTCCACTTTCCAGGTCATTTATGAATATGTCAAAAAGCAGTGGACCCAGCACAGATCCCTGGGTTACACCACTATTCACCTTTCTCCATTGGGAAAATTGGCCATTTAGCCCTACCCTCTGCTTTCTATCTTTTAACCAGTTCCTGATCCACGATAATACACTGCCTCCTATCCCATGACTCTTTAGCTTTGCCAAAAGTCTCTGATGAGGGACCTTGTCAAAGGCTTTCTGAAAGTCCAGATACACAATATCAACCGACTCACCTTTGTCCACCTGATTATTCACTCCTTCAAAAAAAACATAACAGATTAGTAAGACAAGATCTTCCTTGTCTAAAGCCATGTTGGCTGTCTCCCATTAGGTCATTACCATATACATGCTGAGTAGCATACCATACCATCTGGAAGGTGTAGAGAATATGGTATTCTAATATCCCAGTACTGTCTACTACTCTTTAGACAAGTGTTAGCAATTGGAGAAACCCTTTTTCTGGTTGTTTTCTGTTGAACATCTCCACTTGCACAATGACAGGACTGGATGTGACCCCGGTCTAGAATACCATTGTGGGGATGACATCCTCAGTGATGGCCATATCAAGAATGCACAGATTTCTAAAATTGTGCACAAATTTGTACATGTCCAGTCTTTTTTGATACATTTTCACCTGGACATCATTTCTAAAATGTCCCTTACATAAAACGAAGCGGATGTCTAGGCTTCACATGTTTAGTGGGGGCATCTCATATATACTCTGGCCTCAGGCAGCTAGGGTGTCCAAAAATTTTTGGATTGTGCAGATTTTTCTTAATTTTAAGAATTACAGCTCTTCAGTTTCTCCCCCCTGCATGAAAACCTTTTTGATGTCTATTCATGCCCTGGAGCAGGAATAGACATGGACGTCGCCACTGGTGACTTGAGATGAGCTGATCATTTCTGAAATGGAGGGCACATTTATATCTTTTATGGATTTCCCTGAATACACATTCGCCATGCCTCTTCGTAACATGGACAGACACGTTTGCCCCGGAGACATCCGCCTTTCTAAATTTCTCTGGGAAGGTCTTTGTGATTTGCATGTCTTAAAGCCCATTTTTCAGATTTTCTGAATCATGGAATACAGCTTTTAAACTCACCACCTTAGTGTAGAGTAAGGAAATTCTTAAAAGATACACATAAAATTTTAAAATGCGTACACGTGTACTTATCTTTATAGGGGCACAAGTTAGATACACATTACAAATCTGGTCACTATCGGTTAAACCATCCCTAGGGCTGATGTACACACAATGTCTAGATTTTTAAGGAACATATGTAAGTTCTAGTATTTTATAATTTACACAAGTACAGTAGAGGTGTGTTCTGCCCATGTTCTGCCCCTGTGCAAACCCACAATAAAATTACGCACCATTGTTTTATTTATTTAGCTGTATTTATATCCTGCTTTTCACCAGGTCAAAGTGGTTGGGGGATACATTTAACACAAGGGGATATGAGACACATACACTAATACTTACAGGGAACATGGGCAATGGAGGGTTAAGTGGCTTGCCCAAGACCACAAGGAGCACCTGTGGGACTAGAAACCCCAGTCCTTCCGGCCCAAGGTTGCTGTCCTCTAGTGGGATTTGAACCACCGACCTTCTGGCCTGTAGTACCTTGCCCCAACCACTAGGCCACTCCTGATGTGTACTTACAGAATAGTGACTAGCTAAAGTACACAAGTAAAGGCCTATCCACATGTATAAGTCACTGAAATATATGAATTGTGGATATTGATGGCACATATATTTATATGGCTCCTTATAAAATTATCTCCTACATGTATTTAATTAGTAAGTTATTTACTAAAATTCATATGTTGCCTGACTTATAAAACTGCATGCAGTGAACACAATCATAACATAAAATTGTAATATATAACATATATAATATATAATACAATAATATTATAATAAAAAATAATATATAATACTTATATAATACAATATATAACAGTTATAGGTACTTTTAAATATCTCTGAAAACATACAAGTTTTGAATTAGTTTTCTTGTTTTATGTTTTTATGATTCCTCCAGGAACATTACTCTGTAGCCAAGAATGGATAATTTGATCTGAGATGAATAAAATATAATCAATCAGTATGATTTTTTTTGGCTCTTAATGTTAACCTGAAACCTTCAGAATAAGAATCTTATGTGGTAGTATCAACATTGACATTTTCATTTAATGCCAGTTATTTATGAGTTACTGATTTTATATAGTTTTATAGTTTTATCTTTTAACTTGTATGCTTTTATATTTCATTATACAAAATTGTTGGTGTAAATTCCCTATGAATTAGGTATGACATGTTCTTTCATCTAGAAAGATGTATGTTCATACTTACTGTCAGGATGGCTCAAGACAATCTGATGCCTGGCACCCCCCCCAACCCCGGCATGCAACCAAAATGGAGGGACCTCCACAGAGCTCTAGTGAGGGACCAGGGGGTCCACTTCACTCAGAACACTGGGCAGGTAGTTGCCCAAAGAATAAAGAAAGCAATATATTCCCAGACTATATAAAAGGTGGCTCAAAAAAGTGAGAACATCTCGTATAATATAAATTAATTAAAAATTCAAAAATACAGATGAAAAAGATTGAAAAATTAAAAAAAAAAGATGTAGACTGGAAATTGTCAAATTAATTACGTTATATAGCTAAAAATGGTAAATAAGTAAACTATTTAAGCTTTTAATTTATGAGATGTTCTCACTTTTTTGGGCCACCCTGTATATATATATATATATATATATATATATATTTTTTTTTTAATGATGTTGATACGCAGCAAAAATTGTAGCAGTTTAATTAGCTAGCCCAGGAATCAAAAATAAAATGTATAGACTCCTGGCACTTCACACTGGACTGGCATGGTATTTAATGTAAATATATATTTTGCAAAAGACAAAGGAGATGCAAGGTGATCACATACCAAGGAGCAAAAACAAAATGTGAGAACCATGGTGCAGTTTGTAACACCAAAATAAAATTATTATAACTAATTTTATTTTGTCATTTTAAACTATGTTGTGGTTCTCACATTTTGTTTTGGAGCATATATTCCGCATCCAAAGAAACCCATCTTCCAGCAATGGGTGCACAGCAGAACTACAACATTTCCCGCAGAAATCAACATATCAAAAATAATTTCTGATTCTGGCATCATCTCAGTTATCAGCAATATAAACCCTCACCAGTACTGGACATATCGAGGCCTATTCTGATAGGGGAATGTCTGGGCAGTTCAGACGTCCAAAATCTGGACAGTCTGGATTTGGTCCCAATTCTGCATCCGCAGGAGCAAGACATTCCCATGGGAGCAGAATAGGGGCACTTGGACGGGCTAACAGGCCCTGATTCAGATGGCTCAGATGTGCTGCGCTTACCCCAGCTAACCCTCCCCATGTCCTTGCAGGAGCCCCGGTGCTGCGGCGTCCTGTTGCCATGGCACCAGGTCACCATGCAGGAGCCCTAATACCCCACAACATACTGAAATTGCTTTTCCTCACCACCCGACCTCTGGAGGGGCCTATCACAGCCAGGATCAGGTGGTGGGGTTCCTTCTGCCTCGGCTAACCTGTTTGGGGGGGGGGGGTCTTCCAGCGCTGGCCGCCAATGTTGGGGGGACTTATTCCACCTCTGAGGTCCTGTACAACCGGGGTCATGGGCCTGCCTCTGCACCGCCCACTCTCTAATTTGTCACCGCTCTCTTCTGCCCCCATCCAGAACGCCTCACACATTGGCCCTGTATGTGTGGAGAACTTAGGGGGAAGAATTGGCTAACAATGATTAGTGGGGGATGTACATCCAAACTGGACATATATCCCCATTAATCACTGCTTTTAATGACCCCCATTGTGAAGTAATACTCAGAACTTATACATAAATCTACCATACCATAATAACATCAATTGCCAAAACTCAGACAAGGAGCTTACCCAGAAAAGAGCAGCACCATTAATATCGCAGTGGGCCCTTGAACATTCATATACCTATTCCAAAAACTGAACAAGCCGCATTACTAAAGATCTCTGATAGAAATTCCATGCTAACAGGACATGTAGCCTCAGCTACACATGCAGAACATAGATCTTCACCACAAACTAAAAATAGACATACGAGTAAGCAGAAATTACACTGAAAGCCAAAAATATCAGACTCTGGATCAGTGGACAGATTTTTTGGTGGGGCCTGAGCAGGACAGGCAAAGTAGGCAGTTTGCCTACAGAGCTAACGTTCTTAGGGCAGCCCATTGTTGCCCCACTCTGGGACCTGCAGCAGTGACAAAACAAAGCACTGACACAAACCTTCTGATGCTGCACTTTGACCAGCAGCATCCGCCTGCATGCAAACAGGAAATCTGCATTGCAACATAAGAACATAAGATATGCCTTACTGGGTCAGACCAAGGTCCATCAAGCCCAGTATCCTGTTTCCAACAGTGACCAATCTAGGTCATAAATACCTAGAAGTTTCCCCAAAAGACACAGGTTCCACAACGCTTGTATTGGGTAAAGCAGTGATATCCCAGGTCCTTTTAATAATGGTTTATGGACCTTTCCTCCATGAACTTGTCCAACGCCTTTTTTAAACCCAGCTACACTAATCACTTTTACTACATCCTCCGGTAACAAATTCCAGAGTTTGATTACACATTGAGTGAAAAAATATTTTCTCTTATTATTCTTAAAAAGGTTACCCTGTAGCTTCATTGCATGCCCCCTAGTCTTTCTATATTCTGATGATATAAAATTGATCTATGTGTACCAATTCCACTTCATTCATTAAGTTATAGACGTCTATCATATCTCCCCTCAGCCGTCTCTTTTCCAGGTTGAAGAGCCCTAACCTTTTTAGCATCTCTTCATAGGGAATACTTCCATCCCCTTTACTATTTTGGTGGCTCTTCTGTGTACCTTGGTCGCACCATGGAACGATACAGAGGCATTATAATATTGTTTTTTTTATTTTCCATTCCTTTCCTTATGATACCTAGCATTCTATTTGCTCTCTTGGCTGCCGCTGCATACTGGTTGGAGGGTTTTAACATGTTATCCATGATGACGCCTAAATCTTTTTCCTGAGTGTTGGTTTCTAATGTGGAACCTTGCATCGTGTAACCATAGTTTAGGTTGTTCTTTCCTAGGTGCACAACTTTGCACTTGTGCATACTAAATTTCATCTGCCATTTGGATGCCCAGTCTTTCAATTTATCAAGATCCTCTTGCAATTTTCCACAATCCTCATGGGTTTTTTAACAACAACTTAAAATAGTTTTGTGCCATCTGCAAATTTGATAACCTGGAAATGAGAATAATGAATGAGGTTATTTATGAATATATTAAAAAGCAGCGGACCCAGCACAGATCCCTGGGGTACTCCACTATTCACCTTTCTCCACTGGGAAAATTGGTCATTTAGCCCTACCCTCTGCTTTCTATATTTTAACCAGTTCCTGATCCACAATGGTACACTGCCTCCTAGACCATGGCTTTTTAATTTTTATCAAAAGTCTCTGATAAGGGACCTTGTCAAAGGCTTTCTGAAAATCCAGATCACTATATCAACCAACTCACCTTTGTCTACCTGTTCATTCACACCTTCAAAAAAACATAACAGATTAGTAAAACAAGATCTTCCTTGTCTAAAGCCATGTTGGCTGTCTCCCATTAAACCATTTTTAACAAACAGACAGATGCAGCACTGTAGATACATGTTCAGTAATTTTGTTCTTTATGATGGTTTCTACCATTTTTCCTGGTACTGATGTCAGGCTCACTGGTCTGTAGTTTCCTGGATCACCCTTGGAACCCTTGTTAAAAATTGTTGTTACATTGGCCGTCCTCCAATCTTTAGGTATTACAGATGATTTTATTGATAGTTCACCTTGGATGTATGGGAAGCTGAAGTGAAGAGTCAGTGCTGCATCTGTCTCCTCTCTTTTGCCCCTCCCCTTGCACTGGTGTTTTCAATATCTGAATAAAGAATTGTGATGCTCGGTTAAGGCTACTGGTGTCACTGATTTTCGGCATCAAGGAAGAGAGCGGGGGACTGAAACCCCTCCCGCTCTCTAGCTCAGGCCAATAAGGGCCCAACCTCTGCAAATTTAAAAAGGAGCGCCTCTGGTCCCACACCTGACGGCCTCACCAGAGGGCACTTTTACGTGGCCCTTAGGCAGGGAACATGAACGGGGAGTGCTAGAGAACCTCAGCTCAAACAAGTTACCCTCAGAGTTAAAACTCAGCAACTTCAAACACCACATTAAACTTGAGGACCCACACCACCGACATCTCCTCCATCAGATGCTCCCACCTGCAGTCAACTCCCACATGACATAACACAAATGGGCACACTTCCACCATGAAATCGACAAACCTAAGTACTACCCTGCTGAAATGGAACTCGCTGCAGCAATAATCCCACTCCTACCCTTTCAAGATTCCACCAAAAGACACAAAACTCTTTTAATGCCACTGGAACCAAAGCTGCCAACCAACCAAATAGTATAGGCTCTCCTTCTCATCTGGATCCTTCTCTGTCACCTCTCAGCAGTCACCTACTCCATAAATATACCCACAACAGACCTACAACCTCCTCTAATACACATATCATATCTCCCTCACTTAAGACTGAACACTCACAAATATTCTCAGAAATGAACCTCCAGATTAATAAAGATTCAAACCAATGCTCACTCTGCTAGACACCACACCCTACCCACTCCAAGCAACATTGGCCTAATCAATGCAAGGTCCGTCAGAAATAAGACTACTAACATCACATAACATATGCAATATCAAACGGACATTCTCTGCATCACAGAATCCTGGCTAAAAAGCACAGACCAAGTCTTTCTATCCCAAATCACTCTACAGTCTCAAACCGCTTTCAACTGCCCCTGAACCCATAAGCGAGGTGGTGGGGTCTTAATCCTCGCACCTACGGATCTTAATTTCAAAACATTCCAATCTATAAGTCACAAGCAATGTGACTTACTTACAAAAGAAAACAGACACCTAGGCATTTGCCTCACCTATAGAGCCCCCAACGCAGCCACAGATTAGACATTCAACATAATCAAAGCCATTTGTTCTACCAACTCCTCCCATAAGCCTCTGATACTACTAAGTGACCTAAATCTAAACTCCGCTTCTAGTAGAGAAGAAGAGAACATAAGAACATAAGATATGCCATACTGGGTCAGACCAAGGTCCATCAAGCCCAGTATCCTGTTTCCAACATTGGCCAATCTAGGTCATATGTACCTAGCAGTTTCCCCAAGAGACACAAGTTCCACAATGCTTGTACTGGGTCAAGCATTGATATCTTCGGTCACTTCTTAATAATGGTTTATGGACCTTTCCTCCAGGAACTTGTCCAAACCTTTTTTAAACCCAGCTACACTAACAGCCTTTACTACATCCTCTGGTAACAAATTCCAGAGTTTGATTACACGTTGAGTGAAAAAATATTTTCTTTTATTAGTCTTAAATAGTTTACCCTGTAGCTTCATTGCATGTCTCCTAGTCTTTCTATATTCTGATAACGTAAACAATCGATCTACGTTTACCCATTCCACTCCGTTCATTAATTTATAGACATCTATCATATCTCCCCTCAGCCGTCTCTTTTCCAGGTTAAAGAGCACTAACCTTTTTAGCCTTTCTTCATAGGAGTATCCTTCCATCCCCTTTACCATTCTGGTGGCTCTTCTCTGTACCTTTTCTAAAATCGCTATATCCATTTTAAGATACGGCGACCAGAATTGCACACAATATTCAAGGTGCGGTCTCACCATGGAACGATATAGAGGCATTATAATATCTTTTGTTTTATTTTCCATTCCTTTCCTTATCATACCTAGCATTCTATTTGCTCTCTTGGCCGCCGCTGCACACTGGGCCGAGGGTTTTAACATGGTATCCACAATGACGCCTAAATCTTTTTCCTGGGTGGTGGTTCCTAATGTGGAACCTTGCATCGTGTAACCATAGTTTGGGTTGTTCTTCCCTAGGTGCATAACCTTGCACTTGTCCACATTAAATTTCATCTGCCATTTTGATGTCCAGTCTTCCAATTTATCAAGATCCTCTTGCAATTTTTCACAATCCTCTTGGGTTGTAACAACTTTAAATAATTTTGTGTCATCTGCAAATTTGATAACCTCACTCGTTATTCCACTTTCCAGGTCATTTATGAATATGTCAAAAAGCAGCGGACCCAGCACAGATCCCTGGGGTACACCACTATTCACCTTTCTCCATTGGGAAAATTGGCCATTTAGCCCTACCCTCTGCTTTCTATCTTTTAACCAGTTCCTCATTCCACAATAGTACACTGCCTGCTATCCCATGACTCTTTAGTTTTGCCAAAAGTCTCTGATGAGGGACCTTGTCAAAGGCTTTCTGAAAGTCCAGATACACAATATCAACCGACTCACCTTTGTCCACCTGTTTATTCACTCCTTCAAAAAAACATAACAGATTAGTAAGACAAGATCTTCCTTGTCAAAAGCCATGTTGGCTGTCTCCCATTAGGTTGTGACTATCTACATGCTGAGTAATTTTATTCTTTATGATGGTTTCTACCATTTTTCCCGGTACTGACGTCAGGCTCACCGGTCTGTAGTTTCCCGGATCACCCCTGGAACCCTTTTTAAAAATTGGTGTTACATTGGCGATCCTCCAATCTTCAGGTATTAGAGATGATTTTAATGATAGTTCACAGATTACTGATAGCAGGTCTGCAATCTCATATTTCAGTTCTTTCAACACCCTTGGATGTATACCATCCGGCCCAGGTGATTTGCTACTCTTCATTTTATCTAATAGTTGTAAGACATCTTCCCGATGTATCGATATTTCCTTCAATTCTTCCGCACCTTTAAATACCACTTCAGTCATGGTAACATCCCTACATCTTCCTCAGTACAGACCGAAGCAAAGAATTCATTCAGTCTCTCCGCTATCGCCTTGTCGCCTCTTAGTGCTTCTTTAACCCCTTTATCATCTAATGGACCAACTGACTCTCTCACAGGTTTTTTGCTACGAATGTACTTGAAAAGGTCTTTATTTCATGTTTTTGCTTCCGCAGCAAGCTTCTTCTCAAATTCTCTCTTTCCCTGCCTTATCAATGCCTTGCATTTGACTTACCAGTGCTTGTGCTGTTTCCAGGTTTCGTCGTTTGGCTCTTTTTTCCATTTCCTGAAAGATGCTTTTTTGGCAACAACAGGCTCTCTGACCTCACCTTTAAACCATGCTGGCAGTTTTTTGGACTTCCGTCCACTTTTCTTAAAGCGTGGAATACAGCTGGTCTGGGCTTCCAAGATAGTATTTTTCAACAACACCCAAGCTTGATGTACGTCTTTAACCTTCACAACTGCTCCTTTTAGTTTTTTCTTAACTATTTTCCTCATTTTATCATAGTCTCCCTTTCGAAAATTAAAAGGTAGTACTGCGGATTTCCTTACTATCCCTCCTCCACTAATTAAATCAAAGGTGATCATGCTATGATCACTATTGCCAAGTGGCCCCAACACCCTTATCTCTTCCACTAGATCTGGTGTTCCACTAAGGACTAGGTCTAATATGGCTTCCCCTCTGGTCGGTTCATGAACCAGCTGCTCCAAGAAGCAATCATTTATTTCATCTAGGAACTTTATCTCCCTAGCTTGTCCTGACGTGACACTGACCCATTCAATACCGGGGTAATTGAAATCACCCATTATTATTACTGCGCTGTAACTTTTGTTAGCTTCCTTGATTTCTTTGAGCATTTCATCATCCATTTGGTCATTCTGGCCAGGTGCTCGATAGTACACCCCACTGCCATCGCCTTCCCCCTTTTATATGGAATTTCAATCCATATAGATTCTACAGCAGATTTTGTTTCCTGCAAAACTTTAATCCTTTCTGAGTCAATGCCCTCTCTAACATAGAGCGCAACACCTCCACCAATTTGATCAGCTCTGTCATTACGATATAGTTTGTACCCAGGTATCACAGTGTCCCACTGGTTGTCCTCCTTCCACCATGTCTCTGATATTCCAATCATATCTAACCTTTCATTTAGTGCTATATATTTTAACTCTCCCATGTTATTCTTTAGACTTCTAGCATTTGCATACAAGCATTTTAGAGAATGTATTTTATTCATGTTAATTTGGCTATTGTTAGACATGGGTAAATTGGGATCTTTAAGCTCTGTCTGCTCCATACTTGAGGGCATTTGGGCTACTTTACTCTTTTGTGGAACCTCTCTGCTTTTGGTAGTATCCTTCAAGGATACATTCTTCCGAAACCATCCGCTCTTGGGCGACTGTCGGCTTTCCCCTAATATCTAGTTTAAAAGCTGCTCTTTCTCCTTTTTAAAGGTTAATGCCAGCAACCTGGTTCCATCCCGGTTAAGGTGAAGCCCATCCCTTCGGAAGAGCCCCTCCTTTCCCCAGAATGTTCCCCAGTTCCTAACAAATCCAAAACCCTCATCTCTGCACCATTGTCTCATCCATGCATTGAGACTCCGGAGCTCTGCCTGCCTTTTGGGTCCTGCGCATGGAACAGGAAGCATTTCGGAGAATGCTACCCTGGAAGTTCTGGATTTCAACTTCCTACCTAAAAGCCTAAATTTTTCCTCCAGAACCTCCCTACCACATTTTCCTATGTCATTGGTACCGACATGTACCAAGACAGCAGACTCCTCCCCAGCACTATCTAAGACCTTATCTAGGTGGCGCATGAGGCATTCCTCAAAGCAATGGAATCGCTTCATTTCTGCCAAATACTTAAGGGCCCCTCTCATCGCTCAGGATCTACCCTAGTCCTCATTTTTGTCTCACAAAACCTTCTTACACAGGACAGCATAATGACCCCTCTTGCCATTACAATACCCTGGTCTGACCACCACGCCATACACTTCAAGATTCTGCCACCCCAAAAAGAAAAACCACAAAAAATACCCCACTCTGAAAGACGATTTAAAGGATTTAACAAGGGGCAATTCCTCAACGAGACTCTTCCAAGCCTCCCACAGGTCTTTACAGACCTAGATGAGGCAGTCAAACCCTGGAACACCACCATTAATGCAGTAGCGAAACCTACCCCCCCCCCACCCCCAATTTCTGGAAACATAAAGGCAAGATTGAATTCAGCCCCCTGGTACTCGCAAGCAATAAAAGAAAAGAAACAAAAACTTTGCCAACAAGAACGTAAGTGGCAACATGACTGGTCTCAAGCCACTCATCTTCATTACCGGACAACACAAAGTGAATACAACAACCTAATTAACAAGCACAAACAAGAATACCGTACTAATCTCATCTTAAAATCCTGCTGCAAACTTTGTGAGCTATTCGAAATCGTCTGCACCCTGACGAAAGATCCATCCCACAAAGAGGACCCTATTCAACCACAAAATCTTTGCAGATTTCCTCATCAACAATTACAAGCCCCCCCTGAGGACCTCACAACTAGACACCCCTTACACCACAGATGCGGACTCCAACATCCTTCACAATGGGGTGAATTTCACATTCCTTCAAAGGACCAAATACTCCACACCATTGCTGCCTTATTTTATTTTTTATTTTATTTTATTTTATTTATACATTTGATATACCGCTCAGGCTGAGAGGCATCAGAGCAGTTTACAATACTACATTTGTGTTACAGAAAATATGAAAAGAATGCCATTTATGAGATAGGACAGAGTAGGAGATACAATGATAGGCAAAGAAACAGGGAACATTGGAGAGGAGGGAACAGCAGATTACCTTCACAAACTACCGGCATGAAAGTTAGGCTCACAGCTTTTGTAGGATTCTGATTGATCGCCACAGAGTCCCACCTAAGGGCCACGCCAAAGGGCCCTCTGGCGAGGCCCTCAGGCGCAGGCGCACTTCAGGAGCGGCGGTATTAATGCCGGTGAGCAGGGCAGTTGATTGGCAGTCAGTTAGGTGAGGAGAGGTTCCCGCCCACACACCAAGATGTTTTCTGCTGCTTTCCCCGATCTCGAGTGCATTCCTCAAAGCAATGGAATCACTTCATTTCTGCCAAATACTTAAGGGCCCCTCTCATCACTCAGGATCTACCCTAGTCCTCATCCTTGTCTCACAGAACCATCTTACACAGGACAGCATAATGACCCCTCTTGCCATTCCAATACCCTGGTCTGACCACCACGCCATACACTTCAAGATTCTGCTACCCCAACAAGGAAAACCACAAAAAATACCTCACTCTGAAAGAAGATTTAAAGGATTTAACAAGGGGCAATTCCTCAACGAGACTCTTCCAAGACAATGGAAAATACTAGTAGAGAGCCCTCTGACCTCTTCCCGGTAATGTGGATAAAATCAGTCAAGGAAAAGGTCGTCAACTGCATCCACAATATCATAAGCTCATCCCTTATCAAAGGCTACATGCTCTCCACTCTCAAACAAGCCACCATCCAACCCATTCTAAAGAACATCTCAACAACTGCTCAGATCCTGCGAATTACTGCCCTATCTCCATCCTCCCCTTTCTAACCAAAATAATTGAAAAGATGGTACAAAGACAGCTGCAAGACTACATTGACCTACATGCTCCTCTGGATCCATACCAACATGGATTTCATCCTAGCCACAGTGTTGAAACCCTCCTCATTCCCCTCTTTGACATACTAAGAGGAATAGACAACATAAAAACTGGATTCCTTCTCGTCTTTGTTGACATCTCCTCAGCTTTTGACACAGTATCACACTGCACCCTCTTAAACCACCTATCTAACATTGGTCTTCATGGTACAACACTCAACTGGTTCCACTCCTACCTCAGTGATAGACAACAAAAGGTCAAAGTTGACCCAAACTTTTCAGCTCCATTCCACTCAAGACAGGGAGTTCCACAAGGGTCCTCAGTGTCTGCCTTCCTTTTCAACATCTACTTACAGCTAATTTGCAACATCCTCAAGCAGCACAAGATTCACTATGCCATTTACCCAGATGACATCATGGTTTACTCCCCTATCCACCTTGACTCACCAGACTATTCAACTATCACCAAATGCCTTCTTGATATGAGCAACTGATGACATCCAACAATTTCCAAGTCCACTTCAAAAAATCAGAGGCACTGTTCATAACACGGGACCCTTCCTTTACACTCCTTTCAGCTATATTCATAGCACACTCTCTAATTACTGTAAAAGAGGAAGTACGCTACCTAGGTATCACCACTGACTGCTCACTAAACTTACAAGCTCACATTAATGCATGTAAGAATGCATTCCAAAAGCTTGCTGTAATCCAAAAAGTAAAACCTCTCCTCAGTCAGGACCACTTCCGCACAGTCTGTCAAGCACTCATAACCCCCGTTCTGGATTATTGTAGCTCCCTCTATCATGGTCTTCCAACACAATCCATCCGTCCCTTGCAACTGGTTCAGAACCCTGCTGCCCACGTCATCACAGGATCACCCAGATATGATCAGCTACATTGGCTTCCAATCACCTCATGTGCCAAATACAAATCTGTACTGTCACAGGGTAGACCCAACAGAGCCTATACAGATGGAGATCAGCATGGAAGATCAGGGAGAATCTGACAGCATAAACAAAAACCTGTCAGGCAGTTGCTATAAGCAACTAGGACACACGTGGTCAAGGGCTAAGAAGACACACCCAGGTAGCAGGGGAATGGAACTTTCATTACCTGATGCGGATCAGCTGGGAGGAGGTGGAGCCCAGAGACACGTACATAAGGCATGCTCACAAACAGTTAGGGGAAGAAAGGGAAAGAAGGAGAAAGAGAGAGAGACGGGTAATCAGTCTCATACCCAGAACCAAGACCGGTGGCAGAGAGAGAATGAACAATTGTGTCAGCGTGAAAACCAACAGGAGAGTCTGAGTGAGTTCCAGGACCTGTTTGATACGTATGGAAGTCAGCAGCTGGACGCTGAATGTGTGAATGAAAGTCACGAGAGACGTGGGAAGACTCTTACAGAAGGTAACAGAGCAGTAAATACAGAGAGAGGCTGTTTCCTACCTGAATGGGTAAAACCCAGAGTTATTAGGAAAAGCCAACCAGGAACAAGTTTAAAGGAAGCAGAGGGTAACTTCTTTCCTTGTGCTAGCAGCAACAGGAGAAAGGAAGGTTTCTTACCTACAGGAGCTTGTAACTCTGCTAGCAATCTTAAATACCAAGCTTTTAACAAAGTGCCGTCTCGAGCAGTGCAATCACACACAGCTGTGCAGAGGGAGCTAAGCCCTACCAGGCTCAAAGCCTATCACGAACATTCTAATAGCAGAGCCAGTGAATGTTTTCAGTTTCCCTTTAACCACCAGCAGGGAAAGAGCTTCTATAAAGCCATTCACAGAGACATACGGTACTCCCCATCAGGTCATTAGCACAGAGAAGGGAAGTGATTTCATGTTAGACGGAGCAAGCCAACTTCACTCTAGTGAACCAGCTGATCAAACTAACGTATGTACAAATGGTTATGAACAGATGCAGTGTGATACTTCTGATATACAAGTGAGTCCAGAAGATATGGATTGTTCTTTATCAACTGCTGACCACATGTTCTCTCTAAGATGAAGTAATGAGTTTAACCAGAAGTTAAAGCAACAATATATTTGCTGATAAAGATTTCTCAGTTAAGCAGTAAAACTAGGCTGTAGTAAAGCAGCAAAAGGAAAGTCTGTTTGCTAACAGAAGGACTATTTAAATACCTTTTCTTTTGCTAGATTTAAAGGCTGAAGAAAAGCTATTTCTCTTCTACTCTATTCTTTTGTTATATGCTCGGAGAGGCTTTGTTATTTGTGTTGCCAAGTTGAGAAAAACCTCGTGGACGGGGAAATAAAGCCCTTGTTTGAAACCTTACCTGTGTGCACAACTAATTCTTACCAGAGAAGGCATAAACTACAACTCCCAGAGGGCCAGGCAGGGCTGTCTGCATCTTCATACAGAGCCAGGAGAGGAATCATCGTGTGATACCTGACCCCACCAGTAGGGCCTGCTGAGGGTGTGACAGTACTTACTATCTTCAAGATAAGAAGCAACCTGTCTGCAAAATCTCTACAAGAAATGATATGTACAAACTCAGCCAGCAGACCTAAGAGGCAGAACACCAGAGATACCATACCTATTCCTAGGTCTTTCACTAAAGCGAAAAACTCTACTGCAAAGAGAGCTTTTTCCTTTGCTGCTCCCGCCATTTGGAACTCACTGCCAGAAAAAATCAGAACAACTACAGACTTAAAGGACTTCAGAAAATTCCTGAAGACCTTTCTCTTCACTGACCACTTAAAAGACAATATCTAGCCCTCCTTCCATATTTTACAAACCTAAAGTACAGATAACCCCGTTTCTTTTATTCCTATGTATATAAGTTATGCCTCCAGGCAAATCCTGCATGCCTCCTCTACCTGAATTTTCACTATGAGTTCTCTGTAATTTGTTGAGTTCTATATAAACTGCTTTGATTGGATGATAAGGCAGTATAAAAAACTTGTTAAATAAATACATAAATAGATAGTCTATGGCTTTAGAGCTGTGTCCCTGGCTCCCTCCTGTTTGGCAGTTTCCTGTCCCTGAATCCAGCCATGGGAACAGAGGGGGTAAAAAAAAAATCATTTTCAATTTAGTGATTTGAATATATCCATTTTTAGAATTTACATCCATTATCTTTATATTTTGCACAGTACAGGGGAAATGCATCACGGTTTCTAGTTCTCTGATATTATTGCTGTCATGGGATGGATGTTGTGGGGGGCAGGATAATTACCCTTCCTCCCCCATGCCTTGATGCTCAAATCTGGAGCTAAGATGTCTCTCCCCCTCCCAACCCCCCCCCCCCCCCGGCACCCTACACACACATCCAATAAGTGTTCCAGATTTGCCTGCAAAAATCTGGTAATCTTAGCTTAGTACTTCTGCTGGTGGTGCACCGCAGATTGATCTAGTTCTCCGGTAGCATCAGGTCAGTTGATATATGCAGGCTACCTGGTCTTTTCATTCCAATCCTGTCTATGATAGGCAAGAGATAAATATGAAAAAAATGAAATGAAAATACTCAATAAAACTCAGAGATGTTAAGTGATCCATTTTCTGAAGGCAAGCTTTTTACAAATTCCTGCCCATTGAACTTGCCTGCCAGTGCATTGTGGGATTTGATGTCCGTCATTGTTCTTTTATAATCAGCATTACCAATACACAGATTCATCAGAAGTTGGTAAGAATCCAAGGCTGGACAAAATCTCTTTTCAAAAAGTGAGTAACTTGGCAGTAACCGAGGTAGTTCGGACCCGGTGCTCCAGGCCCCTCTAACCATCCTTTACCCTCACCCCTTATATTCCGCCCTCCTATCACCCACAAACTACACACATACAACCGATCTTGGGAAAACAACTGGTCGCAGCTTTATGAACTGTATAACATATTGAACATTACAGTCCAAGAAGAATCCTCTTAACAATCCAAACAGCGGAACAATGTGTCACCAGCCATGCTATTAGCAAGGTGACACCTCCTCCACTTCTGCCACGGTCGTGCCAACAGCAATTTTCCTAACCCCTTTTCTCCGACCTTGCCATGTAATTATCAAAAGTCAGCAAGGGGTTGTCTGGGTCGGGGCACCCCGCCATGGCCCAAGTATAGCCTAAGGCTCCGGACCCCAGAAACCTCTGGGATCCCGCCCCCCCCCC
Organism: Ichthyophis bannanicus; assembly: GCA_033557465.1. Classification (NCBI taxonomy): domain Eukaryota; kingdom Metazoa; phylum Chordata; class Amphibia; order Gymnophiona; family Ichthyophiidae; genus Ichthyophis; species Ichthyophis bannanicus. The sequence goes on along the minus strand of CM066042.1, from coordinate 63,821,576 downwards.
CCCAACGCTGCAACACCCCTTCAACCAACCAATGATCCTTAGCACAGGACAGGAGGGAGGGAAGCAGGCACCGGCATCCAGAGGCAGCGCAGGAGTGATGGCAACCGTTGCCGACTCCTGGCTCCTCCCCCCCAACGTCCCGCCGCCTTCCCAACCCATTGGCTCCGCCGCACTCCTGCACACAGGCGGAACCAATGGGCTCAAAAGCTGCCCCATTGCGTCCTCCCACCTCTGCCTTCACCATCGACGGCCGCATGGCCGGGTCCCCACACTGGTCGAACATCCGGTTACGGGCGGCCGCTGGGTCCCTGCCCCGCGGCCTTGCATTTTGTGAACTATTTCTATAATATATCACTGACAATGCACAGACTCCAAGATCCAATTTATTTCCAAAAGATTTGAAAGATTTATTTTATTTAAATTACATAAGAACTTTCTAGCCATTATAATAGCCTGTTAATTGAGCTCTCGCTTTTTATGTGCAAAAAGGGCATGCAGTTTTGTTAGCAGGAGATTGTATTTGTCTAAAACTGTCGAGATACACTGGTTTGGAGATTATAATCTGCACATTTAAAAAAACTTGGGGTCATATTTCTGTGTGCAATGCTTTTACAGATGATATTTTTTAAAAAACACAGCAAATCTTAGCTCACAGAGACGATGGAAAACATGAACCAACTGTGAATTTTACTTGCAGCTCATTTGCTGCCCTGGCAAAATTTAAATTCTGCTGTTAAAATTCACTGGAATTATGAAAATAGGTTTAAATATCAAAATCAAAGTACAATTAGAACATTTCACTGTGTATTTGCAGGCAAAACTATAGCAGACTAGATCAACTTTTTGATTTGTCAGTTATAGTGGATTTCAATGGAAGTGCAGAAGCTAGAGTAAATTATGGGCCGATATTGATCTGGGATAGCTATGTGCTGCTACGGCACATAGATGTCGCCACCAATCTTTAACCTCAGCCCCAACATCGTGCCGCACATGCTCTGGAGCCGTAGAAGCTAACCAGGTAAGGGCGATATTGCACCGCTGCCCAGTTAGCTCCAGCAGATAAAAGATAAGCTAGCCTTTGGATCTTGCTTTAGTTGATCTATGGAGGTTACTACACCCCAATGAGCTTGACTTCACCTTCTTCTCTTCCCCTCACAAATCCCAGTCTCGCATAGACTTCTTTCTAATATCAAAACTGTTAGTTCCTCAGGTGGACACTGCAAAGATTCACTCCTATCATATTTCAGATCATGCTGCTATTTGCACACAGATGCTTTTATACCCCAGAAAAATAGCCAAATGGAACACAACTGCTAGGGACCAGTGTTGGTCTTGCCATACTGCTGTGGGAACCTTCGCTCATGTTATTTATGAATGTCCTCAACTACAGGTTTATTGGGGGCGGGTTTGGGGTTGTATTCAATTTATCTTACACCTTCACGAACCTCTCTCTTGGAAGATCGTGGGACTCCGCTCTGTGGTGGAGGTCCCCTCTCTTCCTAAGAAGGGTCGCTTTCTCCTTGATTTCATGCTGGGTATAGCCATATGCTTAATCACGAGGAATTGGAAGGATAGCTCTCGACTCACTGTCAATGAATGGTGGAACCTCGTCTGCTTATATAGTAAATATGAGCAGATACCTCGGAGAGCTAGAGCTATTCCCCATGCCCAAACTCACTCTCGCTTGTCTAAATGGCAGATGCTTAATGATTATGTACAATCTGCTCATTGCTCCAACATGCCTGTATAATGTGCACTCATCATGTTTCAGATCACCGTTAGGTTTTGTAACACAATAATGTAAGTACACGCCCGCTTCGGGAATGATTAGTTTTCTAGAGAAGAAGCAGGGGGGAGGGGGGTGGTAGGGGTTTACTTTGGTGTATGTATTACACTTTATGTATCTGTCTTTTAGCTGTATGTCTTCCTTTTCCTTTGTTGTTATAAAACGAAAATAAAGAATTAAAAAAAAAAAAAAGATAAGCTAGCCTTTATTGATTTTATTTTATTTATTTATTTAACTGATTTTGGTATACCGTTTTTCTACCAGTCAAAATGGTTCACAATTAGCAAGGTGCAAACAAACAAAGAACAGTAGAATATGGTGCATGGAACATACAACAAACCTTAGGAGCTTAAGAAGCAATAGCTAGAAGCAGGGTTACAATAAACTTCAACATAGGAAAGAATATTTATTTATTTATTTATTTATTTCTTCCTTCTATACTGCCCCTTCCAGAGATCAGGGGTGGTTTACATGGAACAATTCAACAACTTATGTATACTACTGTATACGTTACATTGAACAGAAAAAACTTTCTAACTTTTTTACATGGAACAATGTATACAATATATAGAGTAGATAAACTTTCTAACTTTTTTACAAATGATGACAGGTGTGGAAGACTGTCTGAACTATTTACATAAGGTACTTACAGGTGGTTCTTTATTGTTTTACAGAATACTCGTGTGCCATGTGTAGGTGGTGGAATTTATTTCCATTTTTTTATCATAATTTTTTTTGTGTGTGTGAGGCGGTGTGTGGGGGACTGTGTGGGGTTATCTAGTTGTGGTTTTGGGAGTTCTGCGTTGGTGTGTCTGTGGATGTTGTGGGACATGGTTTGGGGGGGTAGGGGATTTGGAAATGTTCCGAGAATAAGTAGGTTTTGAGATCCTTTCGAAATTGGGAAAGGTCTTTTATGGTGCGGAGGTCTAGTGGGAGTTCATTCCAGAGCATGGGGGCAGTGAACGTGAATGCTCTGTCACTTGAGGATTTTTTAGTCTTCGTGAATGATTTTGGCATATCAAGTGAGTGGGCTGCATTTTGTCTGCGAGCTCTTGATTTAGATGGTGTTTGTAGTAGTGTTGAAAGATGTGATGGTGCGATGTCATTTAGGAGCTGGAACGTTGTTAGGAGAATTTTGTATCTAATACGGCTATTTATAGGGAGCCAATGTAGTTCTAGGAGTATTGGGGTCACATGGTCTGTTAGATGAGCTTTAGTAATTACTTTTGCACAGATGTTCTGTGCTCTTTGTAATAGCTATGTGTTTTTCTGTGGTAAGCCAATTAGGAGACTGTTGCAATAATCAAAGTGGGGTGTGATAAGTGTGTTAACAACCGATCTAAAGTCATGTGTGTCCAGGAGGGGCCTTAGGTGTTGTATGGTTTTGAGTTTATGAAACATGGTTCTTACTGTTTGCTTTATGTGTGGTATCATGGTGAGGGTATGATCTATTATTACACCCAGATATTTTACTCCTTTTTTAACAGGTATAGTTGTATTATTGATTGATATCGTTGGAAAAGTATCCTCATTCACAGGTGTTCTTGTAACGAACATTGCTTCTGTTTTTTTGAGGTTAATGCTGAGGTGATTGGTTTCCATCCAGGAGGTGGTCTCAGCCATGCATTCAGCTAGTTTGTTGTATGTGTGGTTTTTTGTGGTTATGGGGATAGCGAGCATGATATCGTCTGCATATATAAAGTGATTAATCATGTGTTTTCTGAATATGTTTGTGATAGGTTGCAGGTATAAGTTGAATAGGAGGGCGGAAAGGGCTGATCCCTGAGGTATACCTTGTCCTTGGTGGAATGATTCGGATACTTCCTGATCTATTTGGACACGTATTAGTCTATGTGTGATGTAGGACTTGAACCATTTGAGGACAGTTCCACCTATCCCTAAGTTTTCTAGTCTGTGGATCAGGGTGGGGTGGTTGATGTTGTCAAAGGCGGCCGAGATGTCTATGAAGAGTAGTAGGAAACCTTGGTTGTTGGTATCTGTGCCTTTGATGAGGTGGTCCAACAATGTAATCAAGAGGGTTTCCACTCCGTGGAATGGTCGGAAACCGAATTGATGTGAGTCAAGGGGTTTATGTTCATCGATATGCTCTTGTAATTGTAATTGGATTGTTTTTTCTATTATTTTAGCGATAAATGGAATGCTAGCTATCGGTCTGTATGAATTGGGGTCTTTAGAGTCAAGCTTGTTGTTTTTTATTATTGGGCGAAGCGTTGTGAGCTTTAGGGCATCAGGCATGATGCCTTGAGAAAGGGACTGGTTCACCATGTGTTGGATGTTTTCGGCGAGTTCTTCCTTTGTACATTTAATCCAAGTATGCTATCATATCAGCTAGCAAATATCAGCTAATATCAGCAAATATCAGCTAGCAAAACGATTTAGGTTACATCCATCTTTGGAGATGCACCTATCTTTTACCCGCAGAAGATAACCAGGAAGTGGTGCACTATTGCCGCTACCTGGTTATCTACTGTCGCTGCCCGCGACACGCCCCGATGCTAAAAGGTTAGCATCGGGGCATATAGCAGTATTCATTGGGGATATTCAGTAGCACTAACCATGTTAGAGTATGGTGTGCAATTCTGGAGACCGCACCTTCAAAAGGATGTGAACAGGATGGAGTCGGTGCAGAGGGTTGCTACTAAGATGATTAGTGGTCTTCATTATAAAGCATATGAGGACAGACTTAAGGATCTTAATATGTACACCTTAGAGGAAAGGCGGGATAGAGGTGATATGATTGAGATGTTTAAATACCTCCGTGGCATAAATGTTCAGGGAGAGAGCCTCTTTCAATTGAAAGCAAGTTCTGCGACGAGGGGACATGGGATGAGGGTGAAGGGAGATAGATTCAGGAGTGATATGCGGAAATATTTCTTTACGGAAAGAGTAGTGGATCCGTGGAATAGTCTCCCAGTGGAGGTGGTAGAGATGAGGACAGTAACTGAATTCAAAAAAGCATGGGACCAACACAGAGGATCTCTAAAGGTAAAAAGTGGACTGTTGTAGTTGTTGTTATGGAAGGACAGACTAGATGGGCCTTGTGGTCTTTTTCTGTCATCATGTTTCTATGTTTCTATGTTTCTAATATTCTGTTCAGTGGCATTTGCATGGTTTGCAGCTCTGTAATCCGTGTAAATTCCTTAGAATATCGGGCCCAATGTATTTACTACAGTGCTTTACAAAATCTTACACATTTTTAACATTTTTATTCCCTCTCTTCATTGCAACAATTCTTAAGAAATTATCTCCAGTGAGGTCAGTATGCAGCTGGAACAGGGGCACTATTAAGTTAAACATTAACATGTTAGTAAGAAGAGGAACAACATGTTAGTGAGAAGAGGAAGGGCAAACGTGGTATTGTCAGACTCAAGGGTGAAGGGGAGGAATATGTAGAAGCTGATGAGGATAAAGCGGAATTGCTTAACAAATATTTATGTTCTGTGTTCACAGATGAAGAACCAGGAGCAGGACCTCAGAAAACACCCACAAACAGGAACAGAAGCGAGGGACATCTTGAACAATTTTCAGAAGACTGTGTTTGTGAGAAACTAGCTCAACTTAAAGTAGACAAAACGATGGGACCGGATGGGATACACCCTAGAATACTGAGGGAACTTGGGGACGTTCTAGCAGCTCCACTGACTGACCTTTTCAATGCCTCGTTGGAGTCGGGAGTGGTGCCAAAGGACTGGAGAGAGGTTCATGTGGTGCCTTTACACAAAAGCGGAAGTAAGGATGTAGTTGAAAACTACAGGCCGGTTATTTTAACTTTGGTTGTGAGTAAATTATTGGAAACTCTACTGAAAGAGAAAATAGTGAGGTTTCTGGAGTCCAGCGGATTACAGGATCCGAGGCAGCATGGATTCACCAGAGGCAGGTCTTGTCAGACAAATCTGATTGATTTCTTTGACTGGGTGACCAGGGAGTTGGACCGAGGGAGAGCCCTAGATGTGGTGTATTTAGATTTCATTAAAGCCTTTGACACTCTTCCTCACATGTGACTTATAAACAAACTGAGCACCCTAGGGATGGACTCTAAAGTTACTGCTTGGGTTAGAAATTGGTTGGGTGGGAGGCGACAAAGGCTACAGGTAAATGGGGCTCACTCTGAGGAGAAGGATGTTACCAGTGGTGTGCCCCAGGGATCTGTCCTTGGTCCAATTCTTTTTAACATCTTTGTTAGTGATATAGCAGAAGGGCTGTCGGGTAAGGTTTGCCTCTTTGCGGATGATACCAAAATCTGCAATAGAGTAGACATCCAAGAAGCGGTAGACAACTTGAGGAGGGATCTAGCTAAGCTTGAAGAATGGTCTAGAATCTGGCAGCTGGGATTTAATGTTAAAAAATGTAAGTTCATGCATTTGGGCTGCAGCAATCCAAGGGAGCAATATAGTATAGGGGGTGAAGTACTTTTGTCCACTAAAAAGGAGTGGGAGACCTGGGCATGGTTGTGTCTGATGATCTTAAAGTAGCTAAACAGGTAGAAAAGGTGACGGCAAAAGCTAGAAGGATACTTGGGTGCATACGGAGAGTAATGGTTAGCAGAAAAAAGGAGGTGATAGTGCCTCTGTATAAGTCTCATTTGGAGTATAGTGTGCAATTCTGGAGACCGCACCTTCAAAAGTATGTGAACAGGATGTAGTCGGTGCAGAGGGTGGCTACTAAAATAGTTAGTGGTCTTCATTATAAAGCATATGAGGACAGACTTAAGGATCTTAATATGTACACCTTAGAGGAAAGGCAAGATAGAGGTGATATGATTGAGATGTTTAAATACCTCCGTGGTATAAATGTTCAGGGGGAGAGCCTCTTTCAATTGAAAGCAAGTTCTGCTACGAGGGGACATGGGATGAGGGTGAAGTGGGATAGATTCAGGAGTGATTTGCGGAAATATTTCTTTATGGAAAGAGTGGTAGATCCGTGGAATATTCTCCCAGTGGACGTGGTAGAGATGAGGACAGTAACTGAATTCAAAAAAGCATGAGACAAGCACAGAGGATCTCTAAAGGAAAAAAGGGGACTTGTAGTTGTTGATATGGAAGGACAGACTAGATAGGCCATGTGGTCTTTTTCTGTCATCATATTTCTATGTTTCTATCAAGCATGGCTGAGGATGATGGAGAATAGGGTTGTCATAGTTGTAGAAGCTGCTAGTTATCTGTCAACTTGTTACCATTCATTCTAAACATTTTCTCTTTCAATAGGAGTTGGGAAGCCTGTTGTTTGTCATCCCTGGGCACTATGACTCAAAACATCACTTGCTGTCTGCCCCTGACATGGCCAACCCTATTTTATTATACTGTAACTAAAGCTGGCTCTTTCACCTGTCCATTCTCCCACCAAAAGACAATCCAGTGGCCTACATGATGCTGGCTGGGATAGGTATGGAAAAAGCTGATTAAGAATGGAGGAGCAAGGAGTTGATTGTAAAGCAAAAACAAGGTTGCATTTAGCAAAAAAAGTGGACCTCAAAATGACTAGCAAACCACCTCTATGATCAATCAGGCATGGACAGGATTCTATGGTAATGGTGGGAGCACAGAGTTGGTTAAATACAACAGTATTGATGGTTGACATCCATGTTTCAATGATATAGGAAATCCATATTAGTCTATCACTAAATCAAATAGAACTGGGACTTTATTTTTTTCTAACCTTGCATTAATTAAGATGATATTAAATCTGCCCCTCCCTCTAATTAGGTACTCAAAGGTTATTGACTGTACTCCTGGTGTAATACAGAAGGACCCTGTGGGGAGACCAGTTTCTAGGTTTTTTTTAATGGGAAATATCAATGAAAGCATTTCATTTCATATCATTTTAATCTGAAATACGGCACCGAAAAATCCAAAATTTGGTCCCCCCCTTCCCCAATCTGAGTTTGTCACAGGCCAGGCTGGCATGAAATCAGTAACCTTGGGGTTGGAAGACAGGAATCTTGCAGAACAGCTCCGTGGGGGCTGGCTTTAGTCAGCCTGCTGCATTGCTGGCGATCTACCTTCCTATTTCCTGATTGGCCCATGGTTTCTATCATCTGGAACTCTATGTAAAATGCTAACTGCATTTTTTTATCTTATAAATCTATGCACTTCTGCTGTAGAGATTTACCCCACAGATTTCTTTTTAGTCATGTCCTTGCTCCTGAAATGCTGTGAAACCATGTCTAAGTATACTCTCATTTATCAACCCAAGGCCAAATCCTGGATGTCCAATTACTGATGATCAACTAGGATTTGACCTGAAATTAAAAGTTATAAAAAGAAAATGAAACCAAATGGAAATATCAAAACAAAACAAAATAAACTGAAAAGAACCTGAAACAAAACTTTTTTTTAACCTGTACACCCTTACTAGTTTCATCAAGGGAGTGAAATGACCAATGGCCCTAGCAACCAGGGTTACAAATAACAGGAAAAGACCGTGTCCCAGCATCTAAAGCAACATTGCTGGGCCATATCACAATAGGCAGGCTGTAAAGCACCTATTCCTGTCTAAGCCACCTGTTGAAAATGTGATGCTTTTACATTCAAAAAGGAATAGATTCTTCCCATTTTCTTCTCTGTGCTTCTGTTGGCTTCAGCTCTCGAAGCCGTTTAGGCCTGCGTTGATGAAACACAGCTAATTCACTAGCAGAACAGGTGAGCACCGTCATCTAACTAGCTCTCAGGAGTCCCTCACATACACTGTTTGATGCAGAGAAAAGGACACAGGTTCTGTTGATGTGCATTTGTGTATTTTTCCATGAAGGGTGCATCATATTTACTTTTAATTAGCACTTAGACAGATATCAAGGAAAGTGGTTAATCAGTGACACAGCCTCGGGTGTTTTGTAAGTAAACAGCATATTGCAATAGACGTGCAATTAATTAAACAATATACCAATTAAATATGTTCTGTGATAAAGAGGGGCAGCACATGGCTGATGCTTTGATCTAAAAGCAGCAAAAGACAACACATTAGTTAAAACATTCACGGGTAATTTTATAACTGCCGCACACAGGAAAAAAGACATGAATGCTCAATTTTCAGAGCAAAAACACGCACATCCTTTCATTCTGAAACGTACTCAGTAAAACCATGTGCTCACATTTATACCTGCTACTGGGGTCACAGAATTTTTCTGGGTGACACTGCTACTACTACTGCTACTTGGCATTTATATAGCGCTACCAGTCATACACAGCACTATACAGCACAGATATGTAAGAGACAATCCCTGCTCATCAGAGCTTACAATCTAGTCAAGACAAAACACACAAAACATGGAAGGTGTAGGCAGGGGTGGAACAAAGGAGAGAAAAGGAGATCAGGTGAGTCAAGATCCAAAAGCAGCAACAAAGAGGTGAGCGTTCAACCTTGACTTGAAGAGGGTTAGAGTAGGTGCCTGGCGTACAGACACAGGTAGTTTGTTCCAGGCGTAGGGTGCAGCAAGGTGAAAGGAGTGAAGTCTGGAGTTAGCATTAGGAGAGCGGGACATAGATAGAAGCAGTTTGCTAGAAGAGTGGAGAACCCGAGGGGGGTTATAAGGAGAGATAAGAGATGAAAGGTACAGAGGAGACACAGAGTGAATGCATTTTTAGGTCAGCAGGAGAAGTTTGAATTAGATGTGGAAGCGGATAGGGGGTCAATGAAGTGACCTGAGAAGAGGCGTAATATGTGCATGACGAGGCTGGCGGAAGATTAGTCGCGCAGCCGAGTGTTGAACAGATTGATGGGGAAAGAGATGACTCAGAGGGAGACCAGCAAGGAGCAGGTTACAGTAGTCGAGACAGGAGGTGATTAGGGAGTGGATAAGCATTTTAGTAGTGTGTTCAGAGAGGGGGGGGGGGGGCGGATTTTGCTGATGTTGTAGAGCAGATAAGTTCCAGATGTGGGGGCAGGACTCGTGAACAGTTTTCTTGCCTATAGAAAGCAGCGTTGGATTTTTTTCATTGGGACTGTGGAGGATTAAATTTTAGTGTTGACTGGAGGGTGTGCATCTGAGGCACTTGACTGTGTCACTAACGCAAGTGGGAGGAGTCAATTTGGATATATCTACACCTGAGTGGAGTTTGTAAGTCAAATGCTGTGGCGTCGTGAATGGAGCAGTCATAAGGCATGGGAGGAGGTCTAAATATTCCGGTGAGGCTATATAATGTATGAGATTTAAGAACATGGGATTGGTAAGACAAATCTGGTTTTAGATATTTGAAAGGTGGTGGTTTTGGAAGTCATGGTATGCATGCTAAGCGAAGGTTGTATTCTATTATTATTGTTTTGTAGTTCTATTCCCCTGAAGCTGCTAATGTGAAATGCTGCAGGGATGTCCAAGTGGGCGTCGGGTTGACCTACTTGTTTTGAGTGGTGGAAACTTTATGCCAGAGAAGAGTGGAATATAGGATAACACAGAGAATATTAGAATATAAGAGAATATTGGTTATATGAAATGTGTTACCATAGAATAATGTATATGTATATTGTATGGGTATTGATTCTACATTTTGATGAAGGAGAAGTTTGTGCGGACCGTTGATGTGTTTAACTTTGGAATGCATTTCAGCCCACAATTGTGGTCAATTAGTATTCCTGAAGTTTTCTGAGGTCTGCCTTTATCTGGCTTTTGTTCTTTGCTGAATGAACAATACTATGATATGGTTAGAGGACAGGGCTGAAACTTTGTTTATATGAAGTATCATGTGTAAGCCTTGGTAAGGATCCAAGTTTTTTGTGTTGTAGAGAAAGAAACGGCAGGTCTTGGCTATGAGCTGGATGTGTGTGGAGAAAGAGAGAGAGGAGTCAAAGACTACCCCCAGATTGTGGGCCAAGGGAACAGGAAGGATTACAGAGTTATCCACAGAGATTGAGAAGGGAGGAAGAGGAGGAAAGGTTGTAGGGGGAAAGATAAGAAGTTCAGTCTTGGCCATGTTCAGCTTCAAGCAGAGGTGAGACATCCAGGCAGCAATGTCAGAAAGGCAGGCAGAGATCCGGGTCTGGATTGCTGGAGAGATTTTGGGCATAGAGAGGTAGATATGGGAGTCATCGGCATACAGATGGTACTGAAAGCCATGGGAAGAGATAAGCGCACCAAGGGACTGGGTATAGAAAGAGAAAAGGAGCGGACCCAGAACAGATCCTTGGGGTACACCAACTGGGAGTGGGGTAGCAGAGGAGGAGGAGCCACCAGAGCACATACAGAAGGAGTGGTGGGAAAGATAGGAGGAGAACCAGGATAGTACAGAGCCCGTGAAGCCAAGCGAGGACAGAGTATCGAGGAGAAGGGTGTGATCGACAGTGTCAAAAGCAGCAGAGAGGTCAAGAAGGATGAGGACAGAGTAAAGGCCCTTGGATTTTGCCAGGAACAAGTTGCTGGAGACTTTCGCAAGAGCTGTTTCATTAGAGTGTAGAGGACAAAAGCCGGACTGTAAGGGATCAAGGAGGGCATGAGAGGAGAGGAAGTCGAGGCAGCGGCAGTGAACCGCACATTTATTTTTATTTTATTTTATTTATTTTAATTTAACTATTTTCTTTTATACCGCCCCTTCCAGAGATCAAGGGCGGTTTACATGTAACAGCTTAACAGTATTGTACACATCTGTATACATTTACATTGAACAATAAAATTTAACTTTTTAAGGTAATTAAAGTGAAACAATCGTCAAACTATTTACAATAGATATTTACAGTGGCTGTGTGTGGTGAGTAGGGCAAGTGTAGGAGTTGGAATTTATTTCCTTTTATGCATAATTTCCTTTTATGTCGTAAATGAAGGGTGCGTGTGGAGGGGGGCAGACAGGGAGTTAGTTAACGGGGGTTAGGGGGTTTGTGTATGTGTGTCCATGTTTGTTGTGGAGCAGGTTTTGGGGGAGTAGGGGATTTCAAAGTGCTCAGTGAATAGGTAGGTTTTTAATTCTTTCCTGAATTGGGAGAGGTCTTTTATGATGCGAGTGTCTATTGGGAGGTCGTTCCAGAGCGTTGGAGTGGCGAATGTGAATGCTCTGGAGCTAGTGGTTTTCTTAGTCTTCCGGATAGCTTTTGGTGTGATGAGGGAGTGGGCTGCGTTTTGTCTGTGGGATCTGGTTGTGGTTGGAGAGTGCAGTAGTGTAGATAGGTGTGAGGGGCTATTTCATTTATGAATTTAAAGGTTGTTAGGACAATTTTGTATCTAATTTGGCTGTTTATAGGGAGCCAGTGTAGTTCCCGTAGTATTGGGGTTACGTGATCTGTTAGGCGACCTTTAGCAATTACTTTTGCACAGATGTTCTGAGCTCTTTGTAGAAGGTATGTGCTTTTTTGAGGAAGGCCTATAAGGAGACTATTGCAATAGTCGAAGTGAGGGGTGCTCAGTGTGCTTACTACAGATCTAAAGTCTTGTGTCTCGAGGAGTGGCCTTAGGTGTTGAATAGTTTTAAGTTTATAGAAAATGGTTTTGAGTAGTTTAGAAGTGAAGGGGAGAGATGGGTCGATAATTAGAAGGACATGAGGGATCGAGTGAGGGTTTTTTGAGAAGAGGTGTGACCACAGCATGTTTGAAGTCAGCAGGGACTGTGGCAGTGGAGAGTGATAGGTTGAGAATATGGGAGATGGAAGAGACAACGGTGGAGGAGATGGGGCTTAGGAGATGGGTGGGAATAGGATCAGAGGAGCAGGTGGTGAGTTTGGAGGAAGAAAGAAGGTGAGCAGTTTCCTCATCAGAGATCACAGGGAAGGAAGAGAGGGTAGGAGAGGTGGGGGGGGGGGAGAGTTGGGAGTGAAGAGGGGGAGGAGTGGAAGTAGTTGACTTTGTGAGGAATTAAAGGGTGATCTTGTGGATTTTGTCATGGAAATAGTCAGCCAGGATTTGGGCAGAAAGGGAGGGGGGATCAGAGGTGGGGACACTTTGAGGAGAGAGTTGAGAGTAGTAAAGAGACGGCGAGGATCAGAGGCATATATGCTTGATTTTTCCAAAGTGTACTAAGTGCAAACCACTCTCCAAGCCCCCCATTTTCAGGACAATCTTATGTGGTGAGGAAACCACTATTGAGGCTATGGATACACAGGAAAAGGAGCCCTGTACCTTTAAAAACGAAAGCATTCAGGGTTTCCCCGGTAACCAGGAGTCTCTGACTCACAACACAGTCACTCTTAAGCCCCGCCCACAGCAGCACGTCAGGGTTAGAGAGAAGCCTGACTCTTCTCACGTGTGCTGGGAGCAAGGCGTGGCACAGAAAGGAAAGCAGTTTAAAACGCTGGCTTTTAGAAAGTCAGGGAGAGCAGCTGAGAGAGGAGAAAAAGCTGGAGCTGATGCTGACCATTTGGGAGAAGGCAGCTGGAGAGAAGAGATGGTGCCAATTCTAGTTGCAGCTCCGGGAAGAGTTACAGCCAGGGAAGAAGCCAGCCAGTAACCTTAAGAGATAGAAGGGCTGCTGAGCTCAAGCTTCCAGGTGAACAGGGGGAACTGATTGGAAAGACTCCAAGTCAGTCCCAGCTGAAGGAAAGGCTGTTTCAACCCAGGAAAGTCTCTGTAGACGGAAGGCAGCGTGACTTATACCAGGAGAAAGGAGAATTGCTGAATACTCCTGACTTAAGGCAAGTGTGTCCTCCCCAGTTCCTGCCTATAAAAAGTTTAAGAGAATTAGCTCCAGAGATAAAGGCTAATTCTAGCTATCAGTTAAACCCTAAGGGAAAGGGGGATATTTTAACTGACTATCAATATGCTCAGCTTGCAGAGGAGTTAGGACAGAAGAAGGTTCTACTCAAAAAGCTCAATGATATGATTCAGAGAGAAAACAGTCAGCTCTCCAGACAGGTACCCTATGAGAAGTGTGAAGGGGATAGCATGAGGAGATGGAAATTGGAGACTGTTTTGAGGATAACCCGTGTGAAATGCAATGTGCTTATTGCAAAGCAGCTGACTCAGAAGAATGCTAAACTTTAAAAGCTGTCTGAAGTATGAATGTCATGAAAGAAAACCTAACCTGTGTGAAAGGCACGACAGGGGGAAACAGCTGAATGCTATTGTCTCAACTGATATCGTGTGAAGCTAAAAGCTGAAGGAAACAGTCAGTGGACAATTTTTAAAAGCTGTTTTTGCTTTAAGAAATGTTGTTTTTGTAAGAGAGAAGTTTTACGAAGCTTAAGTTTGAAGAAGCTGCATTTGTTAAACCCAGGCAGCATTGTGCTTACCTTATTGAAAGTTAAAAGCTTTTGCGTTGGAGCAAGTATCCTATTTTTGTTTCCCATTCGAATCCTGTATATATATATTGGGACCCCTGAAGATATAAATAAATTTCTCTGTCTTCGCCTGACCACTTGACTACAATTCCTTTGCCTAAATAAGTAAAATACTACAACTCCCAGCAGCCCTCCTGGCGGCAATTTTGAGGGAAAAACTTATTCAAGGTAAAAAGGCGACTCACCCTGGTACTGGGCTATATACCCAACCAGGTGGGGGCGACACTTATGTGTATGGAAGCTGGGCACACAAAGTAAGCCTGCATATTGGACAGGCAATGTGGCCATTATAATATAATGGATGCTTCTTAAAATGTCATAGTAACATTAGTAAAATCCTTTTGATTGTAGCAACTTTCTTTTCCACTTATCATTCCTTGTTCTCCTCTTCTTGCTAAAGCATCTACATGGATATGTCTGTTTAATATATCAGAACATTAATGAGGCAAATATTCAGCATGACACTGTCCATATAACTTTATTTGTATAGATATTTATCCCATCCAAACATAAATCCCAGGGAGGAGGTTACACATCAACACCCACAAAGAAAACGTAACACAAATAACCAAAGGCACAGCCTCTCCATCCCTTTCCAAAATAAAAGTCTACAGCACTTTAAAAGCCTCAAAAGCATTTTATCCATAGCAGCCCAACACTCCCTAATGCTCCTCTCAAAACCAATGGGCCTTCACATTTCCCTAAAGCTACTCAGATCCAAGCTTTGGAACACTGCCAGTAGTTATTTATTCTACAACATAGGTACCCCAGTAGAAAATGCTGTTACTGACCATGCGATCCTCATCCCTGAAAACGGCACAGTCTTCAGCATGAATCTGTCAAGAGAGTCTTATTGGATGAATGTAAATTCCTTGGATGGATAAAATAGCCATAAAGAGTCGCTGGCACAATATTCAAAAGCACATATATATTTACTAGTGAATACCTACTGTACCTGAATGTAACTCATCTTGAACTTCTACAGAAAAGTGTAAGCTAAATATAAATAATAATATATAAATATATATAATCCACAGAAAGTTACGCCCTTGAAACGTGCAAAAGCCCCTATGCTAATGTATGTGAATGGGCACTTACGTGTGCTCTTTGGGTAATCGCTATTCAGCAAGCATATGCATAAGTCTCATCAGGCAAATTTTCAATTAGGGTGTGCATGATGGGGGAATCTGGGTAGAGTATAGGTGGAACCTAAATTTGCATGCATAAGTTATAGAATGTGATGACTTATGCACGTTTTCTCTACAACTAGTCATTGTCAGTTACTCTGCCCTGACTTCATTTAGGTATCATCATGGATAATACATTTAAACCCTCCACCTAGTGTGCAGCGACAGCCAAGAAAGCAAACAGAATGCTAGGAATCATAAGGAAAGGAATGGAGAATTAAAACCAAGGATATTATAATGCCTCTGTATCATTCCATGGTGCAAATCCTCCACTCTCTAAGCATATAGTGCTGCTGAAATTTCTTACAGATCACCCCAATCCTATCTGTTTACTGCTAGGACAGAGTGAGGTGGAACATGGACATTCCATCCAACTATAGGGATAGCCAATGATACTCAACCACAATTCATATAGCTGAGGGATTTGTGGTTTGATTTAGGGGTGTTGATAAATGGGTGGGGACAAGTGAGCATGTGGAAGTTAGGTAGATGCATACTAGAGATAGATGGGTAAGGAGTATTTTAAAAGGGGCTAGTGCTTAGTGGACTTGGAGTGTTAATAAGAATGGTTGTGTGAGGTTCTCTGGTCCCAGATCTGAGTTTACCTGCTTTGGGAGTCTTAAGGCAGTCTCCTTGACTTGCATGTCCCAGACCATTCATTACTAAACCAGAGAGCATCCAAGTTAATGATTAGAAATGTTAGTTTATTTTTTATTTATTTATTTAGTTAACAGATTTATATATCACATTTCCAAAGATTAAGGCAGTTTATATGTAACTCAACTTTAGCATTGTAGAAAGCATGATAACAGGGTCAAGGGGAGGGATCCATTCCAAATTCAGCAGTAGCTTGTTAAAAAGCATAACGCAATGCATGATAAGGACTTAGTGAGAGAAAGAGTACACATGCAGTTTGTTGTGGGTCATAGCAAAATAATGTAATGAGAAGGCATTGAAACCCTGAAGTTGGGGAGAAAAAGAATAAGATGTCCATAAGTGAGCTGCCATATGTATGAATGAGTTAAACATAGTTAAACTTATTTATTTATTTCTGTAGTTTTATATACCACCCCGTCAGGAAATCAAGGCAATTTACATAGAACAATTAACCCTTACAAGTAACAGGTAAACTTTTACAAATAAGAAAATTCCTGCTCCCATGTAACATTTACAGAACGAGTAACTATTTACATTGTAATTATTTACAGTAGTGTATGCTGTGGTTATTCTTTACAGTATAAGTTACCGTGGCAGTACAGGATACATTTACAGTAGTAGGATTTTTAAGGAACTTGGTCATGTATAATGGTAGTGGAAACGTTGCTCGGTATTTGGGAATGGTTAGGTATGGTCTAGCTAGTAGGATGGGTCATACGTAGCTAGAAGTCACTGTTCTGGGCCTTTCAGGTGACTAACTCTGCAAAATATTCTTGATATAACCGTGTTTTTAGAAGCTTGTGGAAAATGATGGTCTTTTGTGGATCTTATTTTCTCCGGGAGCGAGTTCCATAGTCCTGGTGCATAAAGGGAGAAGGATCTTCTGGATGTAGCAGACTTGCTTTTAGTGAATTCTGTTGGAGTGGACAGGGAGTTTCTGGTATGGCTTCAACTTTCTCTGTTTGTTGGTGTGGTCTATAGTTATGATCTTAAGTAGATAGGGGGTTCAGTCTGTAGGGTCTTGAAGATGGTGTGTAAGTTTTTATATTTTATTCTGCTGTTTATTGGAGCCAGTGGAGTTTGTCCAAAATTGGGGTGATGGTTTCTCTGAATGGGGTTTGTATGATGGTTCAGGCAGCAGTATTCTGCGTCAACTGGAGGTGCTGTATGGTTTGCTTTGGTAGGCCAGTTAGTATGCCATTACTGGTCTGGCAGGTGGGGGATAACCATGGCTTGGAGCGTTGTGCGGAAGTTGCTTGTGGGTAGAAGTGGTTGTAGTTGTTGCAAAGTTTTTATTTTGAAATATATTGCCCTTGTAGTATTATTTACATGGCTATTCATGTTTAGCTGTCTGTCAATCGTGATGCCTAAGTATTTGACTTCATTTTTTGATCTCTAGGTTTTCATCTCTTACTTTCAGAGTTGTTGGGGGGTTGAATGTTTCATCTCTTGATACATAAAGGATCTCTGTTTTTTTTGTAGTTTATGTTCAGATTATATGCAGATAACCATGAGGCCTACTTTGTCGAAGCATGCAACTATTCTAGTATGATCGGGGCTGCTTCTGTCTAGTGCAGTGTACAACATAATATCATCTGCGTATATGTGGCAACAGATGTTATGATTTTGGATTACTTTGCAGTTGGGCTGTATGTAGATGTTAAAAAGCAGTGCTGATAGGGCAGAGCCTGGTGGGATTCCCTGTAATTGAGGATATGGCTTATATGAGTTATGACCTATTTTAACTTGTTGCTTCCTGTCTGTTGGATAAAATTTGAACCAATGTGGTGGTGTGCCTTTAATCCCAATTTCATGCAGTCTAGTTAGTAGTGGATGATGGAATAATGAGTCAAAGTCAGAGGCTATATCTAAGAATAGCAATATGAAGGCTGATTTCCAGTTGTCAATCCATGAGTGTTATAAGTAGCATCTCTACTCCGTGATTATTCCAGAATCCATGCTGTTGCAGGTCGAGTGGAGAGTGTGCTTCAATGTGTTCTTGTAGTTGAATTTAGATTATTTTCTCTATTATCTTTGCTAATAATGGTAGACTAGAAATCAGTCTGTTTACTAAAGGCTAATGTGTGTAAAGTGCTGCCACTGCCCATTCATTTCTATGGGCCGTTGCAGCACTGAAAACACACTAACTTTATTTGACATGTATTAACCTTTAGTAAACATGCCCCTACGTTAAAATGAAAATAAAGTTAACTTTATTTAACTTTTAACACATTTTTTTAAATTTTACTTCTGATTTGGAATAGATTATAGTTTTAGTAACCGGGTAGCCGGACCCAGCGCCCCCTCTCTCCTTACCCCAACCCCTTATTCTAACCCCCCCCCCCCCCCACATCCCCCTCAGCTTCAAATTACCACAGACAGCAATTCTTGGTGACAACTGGTCGCAGCTTTATTTCAAACAACTCATTAACATTAAAGAGAAATACTGATCCAACCAACCCCCTGCGGATTGATGCACCGCCAGCCATACAACTAGCAAAGTGGCCACGCCTCCGCTCCAGCCGTGGTCCCCACCAACGGCCAAGTTCTGACACGCCTATCCGACTTCGCCATGTTACTAGCAAAAGTCTTCCAGGGGTTGTCTGGGTCGAGGGCACCCCGACCCCTCCCCAAGTCGCCTAAGGCTTCGGACCCCGGACCTCCGGGATCCCGCCTGCACGAAAACCCCCCCCCTTTGCTGCGACACCCCGACTAAATTCCCCCCCAACCCTGCAAAATTGGGTGGGCGGGTGGGCTGCCGGTTGGGCGCCCGATCGCATGTGCTCCTGGTGCGCCACGAGCTCCGGAGCACATGCCTAACCCTCTGTCCTGATTTGGCTCTGTTCATTATGCCTCGAGCGGAGCCAATCATTTTGAATGATGTGCGCAGCGTACTAATGCTGACGTGCGTCGCCGTCCTCTTCCTACACGAGCAGGGTCCCGCGCCGGGCCGAGCACCCGGTTACGGGCGGGCTCCGGGACCCTGGCCGCGCCCTGTTACTAACCGGGTAGCCGGACCCAGCGCCCCCTCTCTCCTTATCCCAACCCCTTATTCTACCCCCCACTCCCCCCCCCACATCCCCCTCAGCTTCAAATTACCACAGACAGCAATTCTTGGTGACAACTGGTCGCAGCTTTATTTCAAACAACTCATTAACATTAAACAGAAATACTGATCCAACCAACCCCCCACGGATTGATGCACCACCAGCCATACAACTAGCAAAGTGGCCACGCCTCCGCTCCAGCCGTGGTCCCCACCAACGGCCAAGTTCTGCCACCCCTATCCGACTTCGCCATGTTACTAGCAAAAGTCTTCCAGGGGTTGTCCGGGTCGAGGGCACCCCGCCCCCTCCCCAAGTCACCTAAGGCTTCGGACCCCGGACCTCCGGGATCCCGCCACCGGCACAGGGGACAACATCTACCTGTGCTGCCCCCCCCATAGCCCAAAGCTGCGACCAGTGTGGCCTCTCTTGCACAACCTTCTCCAGTGCCTCCTGCCAATCGTTCAGGAGCAAATCCATTCCCACTGGAGATAAGTGCACCCCGTCCTCCCTGTACAATCCAGAGCAGGCCACCTCCACCCAGGGATGCTGAACCTGTAACCCTCCTTGCTCCGCAGACCCATCTCCCAATCTGCCTATTGATCTTGGTCAGACCACGAGACCAGCACCGCTGACCCCAGCACGCAGGCCTCGGGATGATGTCCGACCATATTAACAACACACCCGCAACATACAACACCATACAGCAAAGTCTTTCTTGGCGGCCCTGATCAGCTGCTTACAAGACCAAGCCGCCATATCATTACCCCCCAAGTGCACCAACAAAATCGCCAGCTGGCCCCTGATGCGCTCATGATGATGAAGCAAAGGCAGCAGCTGCGTCCACCGCAGGTCTCGCTCGCCCAGCCATGACACCACCACCACCGCAGGATCCAAACTCAAGTTCGCTCCACAAGGGCGCTGCGCCACCCACTGGCCAGCCCAATAGACGAAGGAGTGCCCCAACATCCAACAGCCCCGCACACTCATACCCCATCTGAAACAGAAAAGAACAGCATTAGCGACCCCCAGCCCCTCCCAGCTGACTATTCATAATCGCACATAGCCCTCAAATGCCCTCAAGCGCCAACTGCTAATGCTCTGTATCCGCTCACCTGACAAGCCCGCCGCCGCCGCACTGGTCGCCGCCCCGATCCTAAAAGAGTGCGACGAAAAAAGACGAGGGTCTTCCCCAATCCGCCGCAAAACCAAGCGCAAGACTGCTGTAACTTGAAAATGCGTAAGCGGGGCAGCGTCCCCGTGCACAAACAGACCACTTACGCACTCCGGGCGAATGGCCAAGTACTCTCGCATGGTGGAGACAGGGCATGTAAGCCCGCCCGTCGCCCTAAGAACCACCCATAACCCTTTACCCTTCTGGTCCGTTTTGGGCTTTGCTAACAAAACACGCTTTCGCTCATTATCGATCCATACATGCTGCCGACGCAAACTATTCCCACTATCCACTCTTCCCGAAGCCGCAGCCAACTCGCTGACCCTGAAGGACCCAAAAAAGGCCAAACAGAACACCACCCAGAAGAGCACATACTCGTAGGGTGCCCTCGCCACCCGCACCAACTCCCGGCACACCCTCTCAAGTAACTCGTGCGTTATTGGCTGTCGGCGATCCCGCGGAGCTGGCTGAGACTGCTCCCAACCTTGGAGTAACCGCTGAGCTAGTAATCCTCTGCCTCCGAAGTCCCACCCAACCGCCCTGGTGAAGAATCCAAACCCCGCCAGATGACTTCGCACCGCCGACCGTGTGACCCCGTGCTCCTTTGCCCACACTATGTACCGCCCGAGCCACATGTCAGGCACCATCCCACCCTGCCAGCTCATCTCACGCAAAACATTTTGCACTTGCGCACATCCCCGCTGATAAGCTTCCCAGGTGTTAGCAGCCATTGAGCTCTTCAAGAGGTGCCTCATCGCTGCAGGCCAGAGCCCCACAAGCTCAAGGGAACCCGGAGCCCAACCTCGTCCGCCTCCAGCGCCAATTTCTGAAAACGCTCCATCTGTAAACGGGAAAGAGCATCAGCAATTTCATTAACCTGCCCTGGCATATGCCGCGCTTTCAAATCAATATTCAAACGCATACAGGCCAATACCACCCGTCGCATAAGCGCAGCCACACGACTACAGCGAGGCGAATAACGATTGACGACATTGACCACAGCCTCGTTATTGCACCACCACAGAACCCTGCGGTTAACCAGCTTGTCCGGCCACAACTCTAACACAACCAATATCGGAAAGAGCTCCAAGAAAGTAATATTACTCAACAATCCTTCGTCAGCCCATGCCTGCGGCCATCTGTCAGCACACCAAGCCCCAGCGAAATAGATTCCCAAACCAACTCCCCCTGCGGCGTCAGTGTACAGCTGCAAGTCGCTACTGGAGATCTCCGCACGGACGTCCCATTGAAGTCCCGTAAAAAGGCATCCCAGACCCGCAGATCCTCCCGCATAACCTGAGACACACGAATGCGATGATGCGGCACTTGCACTCCGGACGTCGCTGCCGCCAAGCGCCTACTGAACACCCGCCCCATAGGAATGACTTTACAGGCAAAATTAAGGGAACCTAACAGTGCCTGCAGCTCTTTTAATGTCACTTTCGGCGAGGCCAAGACATTGGCCACTAAGACCCTGAGCTTCACCACCTTCTCTTGCGGCAACCGCGCCACCATGTTCAGCAAATCCAGTTCAACACCTAGAAAAGTAAGCTGCATGGTCTGGCCCACCATCTTACCCTCAGCCAGTGGAACCCCCAGCTCCCCTGCCACCCCAACAAAACCCTCCAACAGGTTTCTACAGTTCTCCGACTCAGCCCCACCGACAAAGAGGAAATCATCTAGATAGTGTACATCCTCCGAGTCACCCACCCTCTGCACCACCAACCAATGTAGGAAGCTACTAAACATCTCGAAGTAGGCGCAAGATATCGCACAACCCATCAGCAGATACTTGTCATAGTAAAAGGCACCCTCAAAATGGAAACCCAGCAACCGAAACGCCAAAGGATGGACCGGCAACAAGCGAAATGCCGATTCTATATCAACCTTCGCCATCAGCGCCCCGCAACCGGCTTTTGAGACCAACTCAACCGCTTTATCAAAAGAGGCATACCGCACCGTACAGAACTCAAGCGGGATAGAATCGTTAACGGAAGTTCCGGACGGCGAAGACAAGTTGTGGATCAGTCTAAATTTACCCGGCTCCTTCTTGGGGATAACACCTAAAGGGGAAATAACGAAATTAGGAAATGGCGGGTTGCTGAACGGCCCTGCTATTCTCCCCACGTGCAATTCAGCAGCCAACTTCTCACGCACTACAGACGCCCAGCGCCGAATACTCGGAGAATTCCTCACCGCTCCGGCTACCACCTCGCCTTGAAGTGGAATAACAAAACCAAACTTAAATCCTAATTGCAACGCTAAACTATCTTTCTTCTTCAGATACCGGAGAAGCCAGCTACAAAGCACCTGTACCCGAATTGGGGAGGGGGCTAATTCCTTAAGAGCACCCTCACTTGGCTCCCGGAACTGAAGGAGGCACGGCCCCTTTTTTTGCCGCTGAATGGGGACCCCCCGCAGACCGAGCATGCGTGCCAGAACTTACAGTCCGGAAAGGGACAAGTGGCCCTATTATACCTCCAACACAGGTCAGCCCCCGCCCCGAGGATCAACTTTGTCTGCCCTGTGGGGGGCACTCCGCGAAAGGAATGACTCACCCCACCCGAAACACCTTGCCCCATCTTAACGCCACCTGCCCCCCCCCGAACCAGCCTTGACCGACATCTGTGTCAACCACAGATTAATGTCTTGTGTCCCCCAAGCTAAGAGCTTATTTTCCTCCATTTTATCCTGAAATTTTTCGTCATAATTAAGCCACGACCATCCTTCGTGCGCTTGTGACGCTCCCAGAATAGAGTCGGCGTACGACAGCAAGCCACCATACTGCTCGGGAAAATGATGACCCCAAACACTCGCCAGTCTCAAGAACGATCGGACCCAATTGACTACGTTACGCGATACTGAACGAACCCGCCCAGCCTTCTCATCTTCCCTCCTTTTCTTTTTGCTATCCCCGGAGCGCTTCCGACCTTCGAGCAAGCGAAAAATGTCAATATACTTTTGTTTCACGATCTTTCGTCGCAACTTTTTTGGGACACCTTCCCATAATTCGGCCACGGCCGCTAAAGAAGCCGAACCTACACCCACAAACCCAGAAGCCCCCCCATCCCCCGACGCTGCCCTCCTACCCACCTCGCCCGAAGAAGAATCAGAACCATCCGACGATGAAGAAGACGATGAATCAGAGCTATGCCGCCGCCGACAGGCATGCTTCCTCTTCTTACGCGCCTTCCCAGATCGCTCTACTCGTGACCCACCACCCCCACTCACACCTATCCACCCGCCCTGGTGACTCACACCGCCAAGCCTCCAAATGCTGCTCCATCAGAAACCACTGGCAGCCCGTCACCAGGGTCCTCCGCTCGCTGCTGCGCACGTGCATCCTGTGCCCGCTCAACCACGCTCGTCGCTGATCCTGTCACACCGCTTCCAGACTCCATACTCCTCACTCGTGCTGAATCCCCTGCAGGCGGCACACCTCTCGGAGAAGCAAGAAATGGTACCTGTGGAGATATAAAGGGGGACACAGCGGGGTGAAAACCGAAGACCACGACGGCTGCCAAGCCCCCACCCAATCCGTCCCTGATGAACCCTGCGCACCAGCTAGCCACCTATCCCAATTGGTTTGCTGCCCATGAGGACCAAAGCCACCAGGCGACATCGTATACCCACTATGTGAAGCCCTGCCGCTGCTCCCACCGCGCAAAGCGCCGGCAATTAGGCTGCTCCAATCCCAAGGACCACAGGCACCTACTTCCCCACCCCGCCCCCCCCCGAGGTTCCCCACATTATCACCCCCCTCCCCAGAGATGCCAGCAGCCTCGTCATCCCTTAGCCCCATCCCCCCAGTAGCAGGCTCAGGAGGTATCCCTACAGACCCGCCCATTCCCCCCAGAGCCCGCGCCCCCCTGACCCGAGTTGAGCACCCTCTTCTAGACCCCCTCCCCACCTCAGGAGATAGAGCAGAACTGACTGAAATGCTCCGAGCTACACCAGCAGCTCGCCCTGACCCCATACCCCGCTGCCGCGATCTCCCCCCTCTGTCAGCCACCCTCTCCCATTGCGTTCTAGCCCTCCCCACTAAAGCTACCCTACCAGCCCCCTGACCCCCCCAGATCGCTTAGCCCCCATCCTGGAGAGCCTCGCAGCCCCGCCAAAAAACCCCTCCCCAAAGCAAACAGTGAGTTGTTCTGTCTTCTTCCTTTTTTTTTTTTTTAAAAACACCAGAAACCCCTATTTGTCTGCCTTTCTTTTGTTTTTAAAATGATCAGCCCCAACCGGCGATCCTTCCCCACGCTTGCTTCTCTTTTTTTTTTATAATATGAACCGGCACCACTTACTCGCCTGCGAAAAGCACACTGCAGAGCACCGCCGACTCTGCAGCCCCGACCAGGCTCGCACTGCTCTCCGGGCGGCCTCCGAACTGCCCCAAGGCCTGACTGCCAGAGACCCGATGAAACCGATGCTGCCTGCCGGTTGGGCGCCTGATCGCATGTGCTCCTGGCGCGCCACGAGCTCCGGAGCACATGCCTAACTTTCTGTCCTGATTGGCTCCGCTCGTTACGCCTCGAGCGGAGCCAATCATTTTGAATGATGCGCGCAGCGTACTAACGCTGACGCACGTCGCCGTCCTCTTCCTGCACGAGCAGGGTCCCACGCTGAGCCGAGCACCCGGTTACGGGCGGGCTCCGGGACCCTGCCCGCGCCCTGTTACATAAGATTATAAGAACTGACTTATTGAGTCAGATCCAGCCTAACAGTGGCCAATCCAGGTCACAAGTATCTGGCTGGATCCCAAAAAGTAGACAGATTCCAGCTGCTTACTTCCAGGAATAGGCAGTGGATTTTCTCTAGTTTACCTCAATAATTGTTTATAAAACTTTCCCTCCAAGAACATGTTCAAATCTTTTTAAAACCCAGCTATGTTAATTGTTTTTATTGCAACCTCCAGAGACAAATCCCATAGCTTCAACATGTGCTGAGTGAAAAAAATGTGCATTAAAAAATGTTTACATTGATTTTAAATGCACTCGTGACATCTCCTCCATTGGCAGGGAATTTTTAATGCATGTGAATTGATTTACTGTGCATTAACTGACGAAGTGAGCTGCATTAAGGAGCATCTAAATTACTCGTGCTGGTAATGTGCATGTGGGGAGCAGTATTACAAATGTGGGGCTTCAGGCTAACTACGGGGTGGGGGGAGCAGGTACATCCATATCCCAGCAGTTACCATGCTTCAACATGGCAATCTGGCCATGGGTGCAACTAACGCCACCCTTTGAAGTAGCATTAGTTGCACCCACCCTACCTGCACTGGTGGGCCACAAACATCTGTACTAGCTGTGCCGCACCAGGAGAACCCCCATCCTACTCAGTCAATGCCCTGACACATACTACCCAGGGTAATTTGGGGATTTCAGCACCATACCGAAACTGCACACTAACACTACTTTTTAGTAAACATGCCCCTAAATCAATTAACATGTTTTAAATCAGTTTACTGAGGACAAAATATTTTAAGGTGCTTTAGTGAACTGAATGTGTAATAATGAATGCACGCTCTTAAAGAATACATGCAATCTTTTCACGATGTAGACAGCTTGAAAAGTGCTTTTAAAATACCTGATAGTACATTAAACTGTGTATGTAAAGTAGTAGCATTCATCCAAGATGTTACAGAGAGTTTGCTGAGACTCATCAAGCCTACTGACTATTACGCATTAGGCATCTGATGCTGTTCATCCATGTCAGAACAGATACTGCTAGTTATCCCTCCAAGTGTGTCAAGAGTGACTATAACTCTGGGACAGAGGGTGAAGCAGATAGGTACTCAGATGATGTTCTCCTCAATACTCCCTGTTGAGGATAAAGTCTGAGGCAGAGAAGCTCACATCCTAGAGATCAATGCATGGCTGTGTGGATGGTGTCATCAAAAGTGTTTTGGTTTCCAGAACCATGGGATGATCTTCCAAGGGCTGCTGAGCAGAGATGGTTTCCACCTATCCAAGAAGCGCTGCAGTATCCTCCGCAGCAGACTGGCTGTAAACCGTGTAAATGCTGCTCAGCGGGATATTCAATGGCACTAAAATGGTTAGTCTCACAAAAACAACCACCTAAAGGGTATCAAATAACCACATAAACAGAACCACCCTTTATCGCCTCCTATCTCACCTTTTTCTTCAATAAACTATATCTCAACACTATAACCAAATTAAATTGAATCAAGGTCGAAAGGCCTCAGTTATCACTCATACAATCATTGGTGAACAGAGTCACCGTAGGACAGAGCTGAAAAACTTCCACATCATAGGCCTTACCCTTCCTACCTACACCTTTAATTGACAATATGCCATAAAATGTTTATCCTAAAAAAGTACTTTTAGAGGATTCACTCAAACAATCGTTCTTATAAATCAATTCAATAACTAAAGCGTATCAGTTACTTGGAATCTAAATTAAATCAGAGGGATGAACACCTCTTTCGTATGGAGAAATACAATTAAGTCTCTTACAAAGATCAGCAAACATCTGAAAAATTAAAGAGAAAAGAAACGTTATAAACAACCAGTTTCAATCTCTTAATCATGTAGTAATACTCCACTTATCTGAACAATCATCTCCCAACGTAGTTCCTTTAAAGATACTCAAAACGCCTCATGGTTCGCCGCCGCTGGCAAGCAAAACCGCTGGTCAAGCAACACCACGAGCTTAAACTGGGCAGCGGAAATGTTCCAGATCCGACTAAAGCTTCTGTTTCACCCTGCCGGGCTTCCTCAGGGATCCAACGTTATGCCCAAGTAACGATTACACCATTAAAATAGAGCGACTAAAGCGCTTCAGCTACTAAAACAGCGTCTGACATCACTGCCCTTAAATTTAATCACACATCAAGCTGATACGCTGGAAGAATCTTACGTCATCTCCCTTCCAAGCAATACTCAACTTTATTAAAAACACAAACACCACCCACAGACATACAAACACTGTCTTCACATTCACTACATTTGAATCGCTATATTAAATATAACTAGCCATAACTCCACTCCTATGCGGAATATACACAAATCAGAACACCTAGATCAGAACTCATATACACCCACTTTAAAAAACCAAAAGAAACCAAAAGAAAAAGCAGAGCTGGAACTCCCATTTAGTCTAACCTATAGGACAAAAAAATCCATCAAAAATTATACCTTGGAAATATATTAGAAAAACAATGCCCATTCGATCTTATCATTCAGACCAGTAGGGGCTAAAGTGTGAATCCAATACTGTTCTCTTTGAAGAAGTAGGTGACCCTTATCCCCTCTACGAATATCAGGAAGAACTTGTTCAATGACAGTACATTGTAGATCTTGAAACTTATGATTCATGGCAACACAATGTTGGACCAAGGGAGATTCTATCCGTGCTCTCACTGCATTATATTTATGCTCAGCTAAGCGTGTATGCAGAGGTCTTGTGGTTTTGCCGATATAAAGCAAGTTGCAAGGACACCTCAACGCATAGACCACATATGAAGAATCACAGTTCGTTGGTTGTTTAAGACGAGTTTTATACTTAAGCTCAAAACATAATGAATTGACCATCATTGTACAATATATGCAATATCCACATTGATGATGTACAGCAATCGGAAGATTTACCGATCTAGCAACTGCAGGACACAATCGATCCCGAAAATTCCTACCTCTTTGATAAGCCATACGGACCGGGTAAGTAGACAATACAGAGTGCCTTGAAAACATTTTCCAATGCTTATGTATAGAGGCTGCCACACGATGCAAAAGAGTAGAATGTGGTAAAACACATGTAATCGGTGTCAACTGGTCTACAGAACCAGAATGTCCACTGGAGGGATGTAGTAACCAGTCTCTTATAAGTTTTCTTTAACAAAGGCAAAGGGTAACCACGTTGTTCAAACTTAGCAATCATCAATCTTGCTTGTATTTCAAAATATATATATCAGGAACAGATACGGCGACATCGTAATAATTGCGAATAGGGCAAACTATTTTTCAGATATCTTTGGTATCATTAAAGTCTAATTGGGTACCTCCGGGTCCTTTGGATCCAATGGTTCATACGTTCCATCATTTGGTGTTGGCAGATTTAAATGCTATGGAAACTAAGATTCACAACTTTCCCCGAAATCTGACAGTTGAAGAATCTCAGGCTCTACAAGAGCTCGCTAACAATGGTGACCTAACTATTAAGCGTGCAGATAAAGGAGGGGCAGTTGTAGTTATGAGTACTTCAGATTATAATGCAGAAATACTGCGTCAGCTTAATGATGTCCATAACTATGTGCGTCTTCATGAAGATCCTACAGAACATCTACAGAAGATTGTTTCTGAAATAACTGCTATGGCGGTTTCAGAAGGTTTCCTTATAGTCAAAGAAAGGGCTTTTTTGAATCCACCGTTCCCTAAAATTCCAGTTTTTTATGTGCTCCCGAAGATACATAGCCTAAAAAAAACCCCGGGCCGCCCTATTCTCTCAAGCAATAATTCCCTTCTTGAACAAGTTGGACAATACCTTGATATGTTCCTTAGGGATGAGGTGCCGTGAATTCCATCATACATTAAAGACACCACGCATTTGTTGACTATTTTACACGACTTTCCATCTTTTGAACATATTACCTGGATGGCTACGCTTGACGTGGCAGCACTATACACTTCCATCCCGCAAGATGATGCTCTGTTCGCTTTACAGCATATTTGGGAGGCACGACCATGTCCACATGCTGTTCCTACATCTTTTTTTATGCGATTTGGCGAAGTTAGCATTGAAACAGAACTACTTTCTCTACAAGCAAGAATTTTTTCAACAAATTTCAGGGACCGCGATGGGCGCTACGTTTGCGCCCTCTTTGCCCAACCTTTATATGCATCTTTTTGAGGATTTATGGGTGTATAACTCTCGGTATGCACCTTTCCTTGTGAGTTGGTATCGGTATATTGACGATATCCTCCTGTTTTGGAATGGTCCGGCGGATTGTCTAGATGATTTTTTCCAGTACTTGAATGGCTGCAATAGTAATATACAATTTGAAATGAAGAAGCATCAACGTTTGATACATTTTTTGGATGTTCAGATTTTGAAAACTGTGGAAGGTTTTGAGACCACCTTATATACTAAACCTACAGATAAAAATACCTTACTGCATTATTCCAGCTTTCATCCAAGCCATCTGAAAAATAGTATGCCCTATTCGCAATTATTACGATGTCGCCGTAACTGTTCCTCTAGGGAAGAGTTTGAAATACAAGCAAGATTGATGATTGCTAAGTTTGAACAACGTGGTTACCCTTTGCCTTTGTTAAAGAAAGCTTATAAGCGCGCTAAGTATAACCATAGAGACCTATCCCTCCAGTGGACATTCTGGTTCTGTAGACCAGTTGACACCGATTACATGTGTTTTACCACATTCTACTCTTTCGCATCGTGTGGCAGCCTCTATACATAAGCATTGGAAAATGTTTTCAAGGCACTCTGTATTGTCTACTGTGATGATGCAGAGGGCTTAAACAGCAAGAAAAGGGGTTTAAAACAGCAGTTTTCCTCAAATGCACACAGTAATGCAGGCAAGGAAGGGGTTAAAGCACAAGCCCAGAGAAACTCTCTGCACAGAAAGGCAGTGAGAGAGCCACACCCCAGCTCCATGACAACCAAGGGAGCTGACGTAAGAGGCAAGGGGGCGGAGTCAAACCGGATAGGGCAGCCCTATGCTCTTAACCAGAAAGTAACAGAGGGAGTTAGTAGAGGAGCTAGTCGGAGTTCTAGTTCCAGGAGAGGTTCGAGTCTGAGGAGGAGTTCGGGTGGAGTTTCAGAGAGAAGCAAAGGAAGGAGCAACCATTGCCAGGATAGCACACGGTGCTGGGAGAGTTGCCATCCAGACTGCTTAGAGACACGGAGGTCTCTGAGAGAGCAGTGGAGAGAGCTTCCTCTGAGAGAGAGAGGTCACCACGAAACAGACAGCCAGGAGAAGCAGGTTAGAAGCTACGTTTATTCTCACGGGGAGAGGCTGGAACCCTTACCCAGAAGAGATAGCACTTCTACCCTAGAGCCTTCCCTAGAAGCTGTGAACAAAGGTGAGAGTTTAAGCAAGTGTAAAGTTCTGTATGATAAGCTGCATAAACATTCCAAGTACAGGCAGCCTGATACTAGCAGAAGCTTAGAGACTAGCCCAGCTGTTCTTAACTCACCAGCTGATTATAGGCTACGCAGACGAAAGCTAAAGCTAGCCCATGCTGAGCCAAAGATACAGAAGCAGTACAAAGACAGACTTGCCTTTTTACCAACCTTTACAAGCCAGACACACTAGAAGAAGATTAAGCCAGTTGGATTCCTTTAACACTACTTTAAAGGAGGCTGCTGATTCTAGTTACCCTCAGATACCACAAAGGGAAAGGAATAATAAGTGGAAACAGCTTAGACACCATTTGGAACAATGGAAGCCTGTTGATCTGTAGTACCCTGAATTGAATCATGAGATGTCTGACTCTGATGTTGAATCAATGCAGTTGGGATCAACTAAATCAGATAGCTCTTATTCTGAGATGGAGGCAGACTGTGCTGTTTGTTGCCAAGAGTGAAGCTGGTGATATTAATGTATATGATAAGTGCTGAGAAGTATTTCATGCTATTGAGTTTGCACGGAGAGAAGCAGCGTTCTGCTGGAGTGAAACTCAACGTCTTTAAGCAGCTGGGAATTGTGAATGCTATGGAAATGATTAACTGCAACTAAAGCTGTTCATAACTGAAGAGAAGTTGAATTAACCTTGTATATAAACTGACAAACCATGAGAAGGATCAGGTTGGACTTTGTCTCATTCTGGACTTTATTTTGGCATAAGAAAGTATCCACTTTTTGTTTCTGGTTAGGGGATGGTAGATGACAGAATCCTGTGCAACAAATAAAGTTTTTGTTATCACATTTAAAACCTTGGCTGTCTTCGTTTGGCCCACAACTACACAGAAACCCCAAATATCAGTACTTACAAGGATAATCTGGCACATTTCCCACTCTTCCAGGCAACTGCCTATACACAGAGAAAGGGGGTGTGACAGGTTTTGGCGTAGTTTTTAGGATAAAGCTACCACCTCACAGAAATAAGCAACTAATAAGCCAGTAAAATTGAAAGAAGAACAGCCTTTCCAAAGTTCAAGAAGGAAAAAAAAAAAGAGGGAACAATTTTTTTTTCAACACACAAGGAAGTACCTTCAAGAAGAGCTTACCAACTCTGCAAACTCGGAGTGGAGTGTCAGCTGAGGCGGATTGGAGCAGAGGTTCCTGGATTCTGCAGTGCTGATGAGTGAGACTCACCACTTGTAGCAGGTAACCGGTAGATGAGAAGGGTTATCTAGGCTACTGCTACAAGGGGGTGGGGTATTGCAGAGCGGTGGAAGCTGAGGGAGGGGGTGTTGTGTGTAAAGCCACACTTGGTGTTTGCTCTCTGTTTTATTACAGCCGAGACAGCGATGGATCCAGCTCAGCTATTAAACTGGGTAGCTGAGAGATTCCAGCAGCAGCAGAAAATGTCAGCAGAGGCCCAGGAGAAAACAGCGGAGATGCTGCGGGCGCAACAACAGCCGCTGATGGATCTGCTAGGCACATGGATGGGAGAACAGAAGCAGACTACGGAGGCAATTAAGACTGTGTCGTTCACTAGGCACTTTAACAGGTCTTGAAACCTTAAGCAAGGGCATGTTATCTATAAGGCAATTGTTAAGTGATGATGATATCGATGACTACTTGGAGGTCTTTGAACGCATTGCGCTCATGAGCAGTTGGCCAAAAGACCAGTGGGTTTTACGCTTAGCATCATCCCTAACGGGAGAGGCGCTAGCAGCCTACAGAGCGGTACCCAATGATCTTGCGAACAACTATGAGGCAGTAGTCAAAGCCATTAGAACCCGGTTAGGCTTAACTCCAGTGGTATATCGCCGCCTTTTGCTAGGGTGCAAGTTAACCCCAGGTGAAACACCACAGACCTTATGACATCGGATTCAAACACTAGTATACAAGTGGCTAACTCCAGAGGGGAGAAGCATTGATTCCATATTAGATAATATTGTTTTAGAACAGTTCTTAGATGCTGTACCTGTAGAATTGCAATCCTTCTTAATTTTGCAAGATTGTAAGACCACGAGAGATGCCATAGCACTTGCTGACGGTTTCTTAGAGGCTAAAGCCATCGGTCAGAAGCAGATGGGTACTTCAGAGTCAACAGTCTTGAAAATTCCAGAGAAGAGGGAGGAAGTAAGGTCAGGGAAATCTGTGTTCAGAGGACCCCTGCCTAAAAGTCATAGGGAACAGCGTAAATGCTTTGCATGTGGTCAGAAAGGTCACTTACAAAGGGACTGTAGAGCCAAGCTTGTCTTAGTAACCACCCAGTCCAAGGAGGTTGGGGAGGGATTTGTACTAACAGTCATGGTTAACAATATTCAGGTTGAAGCGATCCTAGATTCAGACGCTGACCAATCAATGATTTCTGATAGCCTATGGAGGGAGATAAAAGCTCAGAGTGAGGATTCTTTAGGACACTCTGAGGGAAAGATAAAAATTCGGTGTGTACACGGCGCTGCCGCGTCATATCCTTTACACCTAGTTACTGTTGAAGGGCTAGGATTGAAAAAAGAAATTCCAGTGGCAGTAGTGCCAAGACTACCACATTCCCTAGTCTTAGGTAGGGACTGGCCTCGATTTCGGAAGGGCCTAGTTAAAGGACTAGCTGCCACCACCGAAGCCAAAGCCCCTAGTTCAGGGAAGGTAGAAAAAGAACCCATAAGGAGGGAGATAAAGGTAAGACAAGTGACGTCCACTCATAGGGAGAAACCTAGGTCTAGGTTAGGCCTGGTGTCCACGCGGGCTCAGAGTAAGCCCAATCATGAGGGATAGGACCCCACTGATGACCCTTATGGCAGGGCTGCCCTCGCACAGCGGTTTAGTGACTCCTCCCAGCGATCGCGTAAAGCGTAAGAAGGGGGAGAAGCGGCATGAGAAAAACCGCAGGGCCCACAATAGAGCCGAGTTAGCGACAGGACAGGAACTGCCGTGGGCTTCGGCCGAATTGGTGGAAAAATTCCCTTCATTTCCAGAGGAACAAAGGCAAGATCCAGCCTTGACTCGTGCCTTTGATCATGCAAATAAGAGAGAGGGTTCATTGCCTCGTTTTTACTTAGAGGGGGAGGTACTGTATAGGGAGAGCTTAGACCTCCATTCTAGGGAAGTCCGGAAGCAATTAGTGGTGCCTAATACTTTTAAGAATTTGGTTTTAAGGTTAGCCCACGATCATCCGTTAGGGGGACATAAAGGCGTACAGGGCACCTTGGACCAGATTTTAAATCGTTTTTATTGGCCGGGGATTTTCCGGGGAACGGCAAAATTTTGCGAAGCATGTCCCGCATGTCAGAAGGTTACCCCCTTTCCACCGGGGAAAGTACCTTTAATGCCCATACCCCGTATATCACGACCAATTGAGCGGTTAGCTATGGATATGGTAGGACCATTGATTCGGACTCCCAGGGGATTTCAGTACATCTTAGTTATTGTGGATCAAGCCACACGATTCCCCTGGGCAATTCCCCTAAGGAACACATCGGCACGCACTATTGCGGCCGAAGTATTAAAGCTTTTCTGCGAGGTAGGATTTCCTCGGGAAATCCTAACAGACAGGGGTACAAATTTTTTATCCCGCTATCTCGCGCAGGTCTGGGATGCATTTGGCATCCGGCATATTAAGACAGCCGCATACCATCCCCAGACCAATGGTCTGGTTGAACGACAAAACCAGACCATTAAAAGGATGTTGAAAAGGAGTCTAGAGGGAGAAATGACTGAGTGGGACAGGATGCTCCCATTCATATTATACGCTTGTAGAGAAAGGAAGCAGGTTTCCTTAGGCGTCTCTCCATATGAACTCCTGTATGGTCGAATGCCCAGAGGGGTATTAGATATCTTGAGAGACCAGTGGGTCGAACCCACTACCGAGGACATGGAAATACCTCATTTCTTAAAAGATTTAAGAGGGAGGTTGCAGCGTACGTCCCAGGTGGTGGAGGAAAATATGACCGCTAGTCAAGTACGTCAAAAGAGATATTATGACCGCCGCACCCGGCCTCGTCATTTAGACATAGGAGAAAAGGTTATTATAATGGTGCCCGGTCGGAGCTCAAAATTTGAAAGCACCTGGACAGGACCCTGTCGGGTTGTCAAACAGGTGGGGCCAGCTACATATACGGTAGAAACTAGGAAAGGAAAACAACAAAATTACCATATCAATGTTTTACGGCCATGGCATGAGCGGGTAGCCCTGGCTCATTTGGCTATAACAGACGTAAAGAGTAATGCCTTTGTTAGCTACAGTCACAGAGCTAGGATTCCGTGCTGTTCTGGAGATGTCCAGCCAGCCCGAAATATCTTAAATGGGGGGTTATGTGATGATGCAGAGGGCTTAAACAGCAAGAAAAGGGGTTTAAAACAGCAGTTTTCCTCAAATGCACACAGTAATGCAGGCAAGGAAGGGGTTAAAGCACAAGCCCAGAGAAACTCTCTGCACAGAAAGGCAGTGAGAGCCACACCCCAGCTCCATGACAACCAGGGGAGCTGACGTAAGAGGCAAGGGGGCGGAGTCAAACCGGATAGGGCAGCCCTATGCTCTTAACCAGAAAGTAACAGAGAGAGTTAGTAGTAGAGGAGCTAGTCGGAGTTCTAGTTCCAGGAGAGGTTCGAGTCTGAGGAGGAGTTCGGGTGGAGTTTCAGAGAGAAGCAAAGGAAGGAGCAACCATTGCCAGGATAGCACACGGTGCTGGGAGAGTTGCCATCCAGACTGCTTAGAGACACGGAGGTCTCTGAGAGAGCAGTGGAGAGAGCTTCCTCTGAGAGAGAGAGGTCACCACGAACCAGACAGCCAGGAGAAGCAGGTTAGAATCTATGTTTATTCTCACGGGGAGAGGCTGGAACCCTTACCCAGAAGAGATAGCACTTCTACCCTAGAGCCTTCCCTAGAAGCTGTGAACAAAGGTGAGAGTTTAAGCAAGTGTAAGGTTCTGTATGATAAGCTGCATAAACATTCCAAGTGCAGGCAGCCTGATACTAGCAGAAGCTTAGAGAGTAGCCCAGCTGTTCTTAACTCACCAGCTGATCATAGGCTACGCAAACGAAAGCTAAAGCTAGCCCATGCTGAGCCAAGGATACGGAAGCAGTGCAAAGACAGAGACTTGCCTTTTTACCAACCTTTACAAGCCAGACACACTAGAAGAAGATTAAGCCAGTTGGATTCCTTTAACACTACTTTAAAGGAGGCTGCTGATTCTAGTTACCCTCAGATACCACAAAGGGAAAGGAATAGTAAGTGGAAACAGCTTAGACACCATTTGGAACAATGGAAGCCTGTTGATCTGCAGTACCCTGAATTGAATCATGAGATGCCTGACTCTGATGTTGAATCAATGCAGTTGGGATCAACTAAATCAGATAGCTCTTATTCTGAGATGGAGGCAGACTGTGCTGTTTGTTGCCAAGAGTGAAGCTGGTGATATTAATGTATATGATAAGTGCTGAGAAGTATTTCATGCTATTGAGTTTGCACGGAGAGAAGCAGCGTTCTGCTGGAGTGAAACTCAACGTCATTAAGCAGCTGGGAATTGTGAATGCTATGGAAATGATTAGCTGCAACTAAAGCTGTTCATAACTGAAGAGAAGTTGAATTAACCTTGTATATAAACTGACAAACCCTGAGAAGGATCAGGTTGGACTTTGTCTCATTCTGGACTTTATTTTGGCATAAGAAAGTATCCACTTTTTGTTTCTGGTTAGGGGATGGTACATGACAGAATCCTGTGCAACAAATAAAGTTTTTGTTATCACATTTAAAACCTTGGCTGTCTTCGTTTGGCCCACAACTACACGGAAACGCCAAACATCAGCACTTACAAGGATAATCTGGCACATTTCCCACTCTTCCAGGCAACTGCCTATACACAGAGAAAGGGGGTGTGACACTACTTACCCGGTCCGTATGGCTTATCAAAGAGGTAGGAATTTTCGGGATCGATTGTGTCCTGCAGTTGCTAGATTGGTAAATCTTCCGATTGCTGTACATCATCAATGTGGACATTGCATATATTGTACGATGATGGTCGATTCATTATGTTTTGAGCTTAAGTATAAAACTCGTCTTAAACAACCAACGAACTGTGATTCTTCATATGTGGTCTATGCGTTGAGGTGTCCTTGCACCTTGCTTTATATCGGCAAAACCACAAGACCTCTGCGTACACGCTTAGCTGAGCATAAATATAATGTAGTGAGAGCACGGATAGAATCTCCCTTGGTCCAACATTGTGTTGCCATGAATCATAAGTTTCAAGATCTACAATGTACTGTCATTGAACAAGTTCTTCCTGATATTCGTAGAGGGGATAAGGGTCGCCTACTTCTTCAAAGAGAACAGTATTGGATTCACACTTTACACACTTTAGCCCCTACTGGTCTGAATGATAAGATCGAATGGGCATTGTTTTTCTAATATATTTCCAAGGTATAATTTTTGATGGATTTTTTTGTCCTATAGGTTAGACTAAATTGGAGTTCCAGCTCTGCTTTTTCTTTTGGTTTCTTTTGGTTTTTTAAAGTGGGTGTATATGAGTTCTGATCTAGGTGTTCTGATATGTGTATATTCCGCATAGGAGTGGAGTTATGGCTAGTTATATTTAATATAGCGATTCAAGTGTAGTGAATGTGATGACAGTGTTTGTATGTCTGTGGGTGGTGTTTGTGTTTTTAATAAAGTTGAGTATTGCTTGGAAGGGAGATGACGTAAGATTCTTCCAGCGTATCAGCTTGATGTGTGATTGGAATTTAAGGGCAGTGATGTCAGACGCTGTTTTAGTAGCTGAAGCGCTTTAGTCGCTCTATTTTAATGGTGTAATCGTTACTTGGGCATAACGTTGGAACCCTTAGGAAGCCCGGCAGGGTGAAACAGAAGCTTTTGTCGGATCTGGAACGTTTCCGCTGCCCAGTTTAAGCTCGTGGTGTTGCTTGACCAGCGGTTTTGCTTGCCAGCGGCGGCGAACCATGAGACGTTTTGAGTATCTTTGAAGGAACTACGTTGGGAGCTGATTGTTCAGATAAGTGGAGTATTACTACATGATTAAGAGATTGAAACTGGTTGTTTATAATGTTTCTTTTCTCTTTAATTTTTCAGATGTTTGCTGATCTTTGTAAGAGACTTAATTGTATTTCTCCATACGAAAGAGGTGTTCATCCCTCTGATTTAATTTAGATTCCAAGTAACTGATACGCTTTAGTTATTGAATTGATTTATAAGAACGATTGTTTGAGTGAATCCTCTAAAAGTATTTTTTTAGGATAAACATTTTATGGCATATTGTCAATTAAAGGTATAGGTAGGGAAGGTAAGGCCTATGATGTGGACGTTTTTCAGCTCTGTCCTACGGTGACTCTGTTCACCAATGATTGTATGAGTGATAACTGAGGCCTTTCGACCTTGATTCAATTTAATTTGGTTATAGTGTTGTGATATAGTTTATTGAAGAAAAAGGTGAGATAGGAGGCGATAAAGGGTAGTTCTGTTTATGTGGTTACTAAAATGGTTAGTGCCACTAAATATCCCCGATCTTCTCCCCTACACACCCCAATGCTAAACACTTAGCATCGAGGTGTGTCGTAGGTGTTCCTGGGTGTGTCATGGGTGGTGATACAGGCTAACTGGGTAGCGGTGTTATTGCACCCCTAACAGGTTAGCTTATATCTTTACCTCAAGAAGCTAACTGTGCAGTGGTGCAATATCGCTGCTATCCGGTTAGCCTCTGCAGCTTACGGGCATATGCAGTGATCCTGGATATTCAATGCCAGGGCCTCATATGACCCCGGCATTGAATATTTGGAGTTGGAGGATGGCGGTGATGGCTAATCACTGTACTCACGACGAGATATCCTAACTTAATATCGGGCTCTAAATACATTTGTAGACATGGGTAAAAAGGGCAACATCTGGAAAGCGGTGTGCATTAATGCCTGTAATATGGAAAATAAGCTTCCAGATGTTGAAGCTTTAGTGGAAGAGTCTGACTTGGATTTAGTGGGAGTTACGGAGACATGGTTCACAGAGAACCATGACGGGGATGTAATTATACCACGCTATAATTTATTCAGGAAGGAAAGGTAGGAACAGAGAAAGGTGTGGCACTATATGAAAAAGATAATATTAAAGCTACCAAACTGCAGGGCTTATAAGAGAAGGGGGAGCACTGTGAGTTAAACTAGAAAGAGAGAATGGAGCATCCATTTGCATTGGTGTTATATACAGATCTCCTTCATAGGCAGAAGAAGTGGACAGAGATTTAATTGAAGACATTCGCAGCATCGCTATGAAAAGAGAGGTATTGCAGATAGGTAATTTCAATATGCCGGATATTGATTGGGGCATCACTGGTGTGGTGTCATCTAGAAGTAGGGAGATCCTGGATTCTTTACAGGAAGAACTAGTCCAGCAACTGGTAGCAGAACTCGCAAGTGAGGGGACCATACTGGACCTGGTGCTAGCGAATGATGTTATAGTGGGTGATCATCTTGCATCCAGTGATCATTGGATGGTGTGGATCAGTATTAGCACTAGGGTTGATAAAGTCCAGACAAAAGTGAGGGTCCTAAACTTTAGGGAAGCTAACTTTGCCAAGTTAGAACAATACCTCAAGCAGTTGTTAGCAGGATGGGAACAGATGGAAGATGTAGAAAAGCAGTGGGAGGAAGGGAAAGAGGATATTTTCAGAGCACAAAACGTTTTATTAGGAAAGTAAGTAAATGTGAAAGGAAAAGGAGGCCACTATGGTTCTCGATAGAAGCAGCAGAAAAGGTGAAGAAAAAGGTCACCTTCATAAAATACAAGAGATCACTGAAAGACTAGAGAAAGGCGTATGTGGTCCCTTTACACAAAAGTGGCAATGGCATATGTCAGAGGGATGCTTGGGTGCATAGGGAAAGGAATGGCAAGCAGGAAAAAGGAGGTGATAGAGCCTTTGCATAAATCTTTGGTGAGACCTAATTTAGAGTATTGTGTACAATTCCGGGGACCACACCTTCAAAAGTATAAAAACAGAATGAAGTCAGTGCACAGGGTGGCTACCAAAATGCTCAGCGGGCTTCACCATAAGACATAGGGGAAAGACTTAAAGATCTAAATATGTAGACTTTGGAAGAAAGACGGGAGAAGGGAGATATGATAGAGAGGTTTAAATACCTCTGTGGCATAAATGCAAAGGAGAGTCTCTTTCAACTGAAAGAACGCTCTGCAATGAGGGGGCATAGGATGAGGGTTATTTAAAACATGTTGCCTGATTTTAAGTCATTCTTTCAGATTTATTTCACAAATGTATTCTTTAGGGGTACACTGTATACGCTCTAGAACTTGCAAGTGCATTAATTTGTAAGCATACATGTGTACTAGTGATTTGCAAGCACTTTAAATTGTTAGGTATCCAACCAAATCAAATGTGCACTAATACACATCCCTACCACTTGTATATGTGGAATTAAGGGTCAAAAAACCAAGATGTAGGTGGCATCTTTCTATTGGACTAATTTAATATACTGTATATGTGGCAAGCTTTCCAAAGTTATCCTCTCTTCATCAGATCAGTAAAGAAGGAAGGAAAAATAGTAGAACCAGCCAACTCTTAGGCTACCAGGATCAGATCAGGTCAACCATTAGGCAAGACTAGAAGATTGCTTTGGGTGGTTTCTGCTAAGGGGCAACAAAGAGCAGCAACAGGCAAAGCAAAGCAGTAGATCCCGATTCCCGACAGCAACAAACTCAAAGAGCCACCAGCACATTTGTTTACTTGCAGGGAGAGCGGGCCCATACATACATACCAAGCAAAGTTTCATATTTAAAGTATGATGTTCAATTATGCATGTTTACAACATTGTCGAGGCAGGGATGAAGTTCGGCAGATTGTGATGGTTGAGTTTAAGTATCAAAGGGGAGGGAGGCGTTAGGCTGAAGGTTGCTAGGTCACCCAGTACCCTTGCACCAGCCCTATAGGCTGCCTCCTTATAACATTATAGCCTAGAAAGAAGTGGAGTGCTGTCTCATTATTTCTGTCTAACCCACACTCCTTTTCATTGAGCTAGAATGGAATTTACAGAAAGACTACAATCCGGATTACTTGGTAATATTCAAACCCAGTGTGGCTACATTCTTTCTTTGCTGACCTGACGAGACGGGCTGATGCTGGAAAGCATTGGCTTCAGAAGATATTGTGGGGGAAGGTTTAGGAAGATGGGTTCTTAGCACCCGTTTGTCAGAGGTAATTTGGAAAAGGTACAGAGAAGGTTGACCAAAATGATCAAGGGGATGAAAGTATAAGCCTATGAGCAAAGGCTTAAAAGGTTAGGGCTCTTCAGTTTGGAGAAAAATGGCTGAGGGGAGATATGATATCGATCTATAAAATAATGAGCAGAGTGGAATGAGTAAATGCGAATGAATTGTTTACTGCTTCAAAAAGTACAAAAACTAGGGGACACAAAGCTAAAAAATACTACATTTCAAGCCTAATCAGAGAAAATATTTTTTTTCACTCACTACGTAATTAGGCTCTTGAATTTGTTGTAGGAGGATGTAGTAAAAGTTGATAGTGTAGCTGGTTGTAAAAAATGTTTGAACAGGTTCCTTGAGGAAAAGTCCATAAACCATTACAAAGGTACACTAAAAAATTTTTTTTTTAAACTGCCTCTAATGTTTCAATTGATTTTTACGTTTTTTGGTGCGCTGAATCCAAATCTGGTAACCAATTTGCTCCATCACGTACAGATTTTTTGCTACATTGGGTTAGCAGTTTGAGGTGAACGTTTCAGATTGAGTGCGATCGAGATAAAAGTTTCTTGGATGAATTCTTTATACTAATTGTTTAGTAGTTATTCAAATAAGAATAAAGAAAATTGTAACAAGGCAGCACATAAGAATAGAGTAATGTCAACAAAACACACTGTGATGGTAGCAAAATTGTCTGCACTTAAAACAGCCACATACATGTGCACAAACATTGAGCATATAAGAGCGAGGTTAGACACAAAGCAAAGCAAAGAAATGTGCAAAAAATGTTGTACAGGTATGTATGTAAGAACAGAAAACGCAAACCGCACCATTGCAATACATGAAGACAAACACCCGATGGTGTGAAAATAAAATTCTAATAAATGAGATCCGACACTGTGGTAATAACTAGCAAATTTTTATTTCGAAGTTTAGTAAAAACACGATATTTGTCAACACAGTTTAGATTTTAAAGTCATTCTTGGGTCAATCAATCTCCTGGTGGGCCCGTTTCTTCTTCCCCCGAATGCTTCTCTTGGTGCGCTGCTTGGCATATTTTTCATCTGGGGTTTCCCGCAGCAGCAACCAGCAGAAATCAGCCATCATAGTGGTGTTCCATCTTCCTTGGTACCTTCTCTCTGCGTCCTTGATGTCCTGGTGAAACCTTTCACCTTGTTCTTCACTGTACGCCCCCAAGTTTTCGGGAAAGTAGTTCACATGGGAGTGCAAGAAATGGACTTTCAGGCTCATGTTACAGCCTTGTTCTTTGAAGGCATTGAGCATCCTGGCAACAATATCCTTGTAGTTCTCATCCCGCCTGTTCCCCAAGAATTTGAGAACAACATCCTTGAAGGAATCCGAGGCTTCTTTTTCCTTCTCAGACATCGTTTCAGCGAATGCTCCATCTGAAATGAGTTTCCTTATATCAGGGCCAACAAACACTCCTTCCTTTAGCTTTGCTTCAGAAAGTCGGGGGAACTTTGAGCAAATGTACCGAAAGCACTCACCATCTTTTGGAAGGGACTTGATGAATTGCTTAATGAGACCCAACTTAATGTGGAGAGGTGGTAATAGAATTTTATCACGAGGTACCAAGCTCTCATGAAGAACATTTTTCTCACCAGGTCTCAAATACTCCCGAATTGGCCAGTCTTTTTTCCCCCAGTGTAGGTCGCAGGCCCGGCTATCCCACAAGCAAAGGAAGCAGGGATATTTGGTGAAACCGGATTGCTGCCCTAATAGCATGGATAGAATTTTAAAGTCTCCACAAATCATCCACTTATGCTCATCATAACGAATCTTCTGAAGAATCAGGGCCAAATTCTCGTATTTTTCTTGGAGAATAACAGAGTGAGCAATAGGAACTGAAGCGAATGTGTTGCCATTATGAAGAAGAACACCTTTTATGCTGTCTTTTGACGAATCAATGAACAGCCGCCATTCAGCAGGATCATACTTGAGTTTAAACTTTTCCATCACTCCGTATATATCGTTGCAAAATACCAAATCTTCCTCTTTGCTGAAATACTTCAAAAATTGTGTCTCGCGGTTGCGGTACCAATAAAAAGTTGTTCCTGGTGACAATAGATTTTTCTGTTTAAGCCGAGAACCTAGCAGTTGGGCAGCATCTTTTGGGAGTCCTAAATCCCGGACTAAATCATTCCATTCAGCTTGAGAGAAAAGTTCAGGTTTCGGATCTGGTTCAGTTTCAAACTCGGAAGTACTGGACTCATCGGGAAAAGCCATCTGATGAGTCTCATCATGATCAGAACCGTCCACACAAATATGATCCAAAGATTTTGGTGGTTCAGGCACAGGTACTTCGTTGCTATGAGGCATAGGCCTAATTTGCTGAGGGAAGGTTGGGGTAACTTATTACGTTCTTATTTTTTAAGTTGTATCCCTTCACAATGCAAGAGCAAAAATAGCAGTCACTGCTGTGGTCTCTTTGTTCACGCCACATCATAGGTATTCCGAAACGAAATGCTTGTTTTTTACCTTTCATCCATAAGCGTAGATCTTCCTCACATGTCTTGCACACTTTGTGAGGAGCCCACGGTTTGTCTTGATCGCCTAACTTCAAACCGAAATAGGCGAAATATACTTTTTTAATAAATGCAGAAATGTTCCTCTGCCACTTTTTCACGGTATATTCCCCACAAATAAAACAAAAACTGTCCGGAGAGTTGACGCAACCTCTGGCTCTGTGAGCCATCACAAATACACAGCACTGCAAACTACAACTGTAGTGAACCACTTCGGAATAAAGCTGGATTACGACTGAGCAAACAAAAGGT
This sequence comes from Ichthyophis bannanicus, assembly GCA_033557465.1. Lineage (NCBI taxonomy): Eukaryota > Metazoa > Chordata > Amphibia > Gymnophiona > Ichthyophiidae > Ichthyophis > Ichthyophis bannanicus. Next base: position 63,778,411 of record CM066042.1, on the reverse strand, counting down.
AATAATGAACTTGCAAGAAAATGAAATTTGACAGGAACGTTCATGTCGCAACCACCGTGTTTGAGCGAGCGAACGAGGTGAGGCGAACAGGAAAGAACATGCGCCAGCGCGAGTACTGGATTTAGCCCCCCGCCTCCCAATTGTCCTGTTAATGTATAAAATGAATACAAAACACTCTAAAATATCATGAGGGAGTGTTTCTAGTTAGTTAACCATTACAACCTCTATTTTGGGCCAAAAAAATAAACTGCAGTCGGCTAACAAGAAATTATGTGAACATTCCTTATATGGGTAAGAAATCTAATTTTGCAAGAAAACGTGACGTGATGGAACATTTTGGCTATTTTTCCTGGATTCAGCACCCCAAAATCTATAGGAATCAGTTGCAAAACTGGAGGCAGTTTTTTGGTAGTGTACCTGCTGGGGTAAAATCCACTGCTTGTCTTTGGATAAGGAAGTGTGGAAGTAGTGTTAGTCCACTAGGGCTGGCTCCGTTAGTCTCTGCTCATCCTTGGAATAAATGGCATGGAATCTGTCTACCTTTTGGGATCCTGCCAGGTCCTTTTGCCACTGTTTGAAACAGGATTCTGGTCTTGATAGATGATTGATCTGACTCAGTATGGCAAATCGTACATTCTTATGAATGCCTATGTTAAGCATGTAGTGCCAGAATGTATGCAACAAGACTTGAAATGTTTTTTAGCAGTCTTCACCTTTATGTAAAGCACAATCACATTGTTCACATATGTATTGAAAATCTTAGTATTGAGATTTTACACTGCTGAAAACTAAACTAAGAGTCACATTTGAGTCTCGGGTAATAGCAGTATCTTCTGGTTTAAATTAGCTCTATTAAAACACCTATGCATTAGATCTTAAGAAATACCCTAGACATCTGGCTTCTTTTGTAAGTTGCCCAGCTAGCTGAAATTCATGCATATATACTGCCAGATAAATATGTAAAGACATGTGTATGCCTCTCTGTGTGCTAATCCATCTGTTGAGTATACCAGATGCCAGTTGCTTAACATGAGAGAGTCAGGGAAGATATCACAACAGGGGGTACTAACAAAATTGAAATAATAATAAATAAAATTGCTGCTTGCTCTTTATCTTTATCTTTTTTCAAGAATTCAGTCTTGCTTATGCTATGGCCAATCTTGCATTTCTAGATGACTAGTATCGGAGCTTCGAGCTGTGCGGGCACTAAATCCTGTTTTAGCAATGAATAGACTTGATATGCATCATAGAAAGGGGTGAATCAGTTTGTCCAGTATCTCACTGGCATTACCATATGGAAGATAAGGGTTTGATTTCTGCACCAAACTACAGTTTATTTGCTTAGCTGGAGCTGAGCATCTCTTTGGTGGAGCTCAGTAATTATACCTATTGCTGCATGTTCTGCAAATGCATACCAGGGCCCTGACGTCTGAGGCATCAGAGCAATGGCTTTCGCTACAATGATTGTGCTAGATGGCAGAATAGGGGGTAAACATAGAAGGGTAACATTCCGCAGAGACAGTCGGTGCTTTTAAAGAGCATGGCTGCAGCTGCTGAAATTAAAACTAGATGTCTGGCATCTGGGGATGAAGTTCTGGTTTTGTGGGTGACTCAGCAGTTATCCAGTCAGTGATGATATTCTGCTACTAACCAGATAGCTAAACCTCATAAAGGTAAGATCAACCATTGACCTTCCAGGACTGTCCCCCACCAGTCCCATAGAACACCCCAAATTTAACCAGTGTCTTTCCTGCGGTCCGTGGGTACATTCAGTGGTACTATTCAGACAGTATTGCTGAATAGGGATCACCAAGATTTAGCTGGTCCCACTAACTAGCTAAATCCTTTTCAATATTGATTGCAGATAAAACTCCAAGTAGCTTCTAAGGAAAAGGCATGGCACTGCAACCCTTGGAGGATGGTTCTGATTGAGTTATGTCCAAAGAAACATGAAAACCCTTCTGAGGCACTGAAAGAAAGAGTAAGGAGGCAAGTACAAATAGATTATTAATTAGCATGAATTTTCCCTACGAATACTCTCAAGGAGCCAGATAGGTTAAGAATTCTGCCTCATTGATACAAAGGAGAAAATATTCAATGACATGGTCACCCTTTAACTTGCAGTGGTTCATTTGATAAGAGGATTTTTCACACATATATGCCAATACACAACTCAGGTTTAGGAGAGAAATGTGCACAGGCACCTATTTGACTCTCCTACCTTCAAATGCAATGTGTGCCTCTGAGTCAATACTGACTCCAGGCAACCCATCAGCACCTGGGATTCCTTGGCAGTGTGACCAGAAGTAGATTGCCAGGCTTTCTTTCCAAGGCAATGGAGGGTTAAATAACTTGCACAAGGCATGCTAGTGGGAATTGAAAACTGGTAACTTGTTTAGCAAGCCAATGCTCTAACCACTAGACTTGTCCTGCACAGTAAATTACTCATTAAAAATTTAGATATATATATTTTCATCAGTACTAGCTGTGTAAGTGCCTACTTTGAAGATTCACCTGTAAGTGAGTGAAGGCACACTTTAAAAGGCTGTTTATATGGTGGGAATAACAATGATGTGGAACTCTATGTCACCTTTGGAAGAGGGGATGTGCATTTGTGAAGCCATTATAAATTGCCATATCTTCATCTGGTGGTGGGATCCGAACCACTGAAGAACCGGTTCTGTCCCAGCCCTCCCATGTACGTGATGGCCGGGTTGCTGCACCTCACATAGAGGCAATTGCAGCGGCTGCATGCTTGGGCCGCTGCCCTAGACCAAGGATAGCAACTCCATAGTGGCCCAGCGGCCCGATCCTCTGCCTGACAATGTTTTGATGGATTCAGGCGCTTCTCTTGATGCCGCACTCCCCTGAAGCCATCAAAACATTGTCAGGGGGGATTCTCGCCACTGCAGAGCCGGCGTTGCACTGCCATGTTTGGCCTGGTTTGGCAAATGCAGGTCATGACAGGAACCAGTTCATGTGACCCAGACAGAACCAGTCATATCCCACCACTGTCTCCATCCTTCAAAATGTGCATGGTTCTTGGAATCAGACCATGGGCAGAAGGAAGTGGAGGAATACATGGGGTGATTGATGTCACATGCATCTCATAACAGAGTGACTAAAATGTTTGAAGGCTTCTATCTAGAATTAGCACCGCAGACTGATGGTATAAGTGAACTCAATCGTTATTTACTTTAAAAATATTTCAGAGAGAAGACCTCATAAGGGAGAAAAATAGCACCATACTTAATGTGACTATTTGCAATAACACTATCATTTTCTACTCTCTAATATAAACATCCATTTTTCACACTACTTTTCACACTACAGTCTCAAGTCAGAAAGTCCATTTTTTAAGGAAACTTTTAAAATACTTTTTGAAGGCACTTATTTGGCTGCTGCAACTAGAGAGAAGACACTTTTCCCTTACTCAAGTTTCGTCATCGAACATGATTCCACAGGAGTCTCCTTTTCTTCCCTTCCAACAACTCCTTGACATTACTGCTTCAGCATCAAAACTTCCTCTCAGTTCGCTTCCTTATAAATTACTCCAACTGGAATTCTGTACACAATAATTCAAAACTGTGCACTTTTTTTAATGTTATTTCTGTATTGCATTTTAAATTAAGTATCACTCAAAAACAACAGGCCCGATATTCAAAAGACAGTTAAATGGCTTACAGCCCAGTAAACCGTGTAAATGCCTTAAATCGGGATATTCAATGGTACATAAGAACATTTATATGTCAGGGAGAAAGCATAGGGTAAAAGGCAGGAGAACGCAGCCGTGCTGTGAAAGCCTTATTGATCCAGCTGTGCTGAGAGGTTCCTGTGTGAGAAAGCCGGAAGGTAGGCTATATAAACCTGATAGAAGAGAAACTGAATGTAAAAGTTTTCCCTGTGACTGCCAGAGTTTGTGGGGCTCTTCTATAGAAAACTCCAGTATATATGGTAATCTTCCACCCTGCTCTGTAGCAACAGGGGAAGGGAAGTCTCGAGGCAGTGAAGAGAGACTGCTCTTTGGAGGGACGTATAATAATCCACAAGAATACTTAGCTGGGGGTGAGTGTGAAGAAATGCAAACAGAATTTCTTATGGAACAAACCCCAGAAGAACAAATTTATTTTTTTTATTTATTTGAGTGCTTTTCTATACCGCCCCTTCCAGAGATCAGGGGCGGTTTACAAGGAACTTAAACAACAATATAGCAGAACAGTGCAATATTGAACAGTGCAAATGGATTGTACGCTGTCTGTAGCAGACCATGTCACGTCTCTATGCTAGAATAGCTGTTAAGAGTTTTGGTAAAACAGCATTGAAAGCAAGAGAGTTTTCCTTTGGCAAAAGGGACTGCTGTAGTTACATTTTTGTTCTACTAATTGTTTATAAGAGCTGAAGATATAGAAGCTGTTTCTGTTCCTGTTTCGTTTCATTTTTGTACCAGAAGTATGGTCATTTTTGTTCTTGTTTTTTTGCAAATGAATCCACCCAGAAGGGAAATAAAATCCTGTCTTTTGCCTAACTCCACTCGACTACAACTCATTCCTTGCTTAGTAAGAGGGACTACAATACCCAGAAGGCAGTGCAGGGCCTACTGCACTCCCTACTTGCTAGGTTTCGACACGCCCAGGCTGACCTACCCCCATGCTTTTGCCTCTGGGGAGGGTTACTGGTGACACTCTATATCCTTTTTAAGATACGGTGACCAGAATTGCACACAATATTCAAGGTGTGGTCTCACCATGGAACGATATAGAGGCATTATAATATCTTTTGTTTTATTTTCCATTCCTTTCCTTATCATACCTAGCATTCTATTTGCTCTTTTGGCCGCTGCTGCACACTGGGCCGAGGGTTTTAACATGGTATCCACAATGCCGCCTAAATCTTTTTCCTGGGTGGTGGTTCCTAATGTGGAACCTTGCATCGTGGAACCATAGTTTGGGTTGTTCTTCCCTAGGTGCATAACCTTGCACTTGTCCACATTAAATTTCATCTGACATTTTGATGCCCAGTCTTCTAATTTATCAAGATCCTCTTGCAATTTTCCACAATCCTCTTGGGTTTTAACAACTTAACATGGTTAGTGCTATTGAATATCCCCTACTAACCCTGCTACATGCCCCAGTGCTATATGGATAGCTTCGGGCATGTTGGAGGCGTTCTGGGGTGGAGCGAAGGCGGAGAATATCACTAACCGGGTAGCAGCAATATTGCATGCTCCCTGGTTAGTGACCTGCACCTAAAAGATAGGCGAGGAAACTCCTCACCTATCTTTAAGGCACAGGAGCTAGCCAGGCAGCATATTCAATGCCAGGGCCACATATGACCCAGGCATTGAATATGTGGGGTTAAGGATTGGTAGAGAGGGCTATGTGCTGTAGAGGCGCATAGCCCGCCCAACTGAATATCGGGTCCAATATGCTTTGTTATTTTCACAAAGGATACATAATTTTGCATAATTCAGACCTCTTGACACAGACTGTTGAATTCAGTGTGCAGAATTCCAGCAGGAATAATAAATACACTTATGGGCATGAATACTAAAATTTGTGCTGATAGTGTGCAATCATTTTTGAAAAAGAGTGCAGGGGTGGCGCTCAATCCACTCTATACACTGGAGGCTTGCCTGGCATGTATACATGTTGCTAGTGTGGGTTTCATACCACCCTCATGCTTCTATTGTTTGGTGTGATCAGCACAGGCGCACTTAATGACACCCACTGAGGTGACAATGAGTGTGTCCATGCTATGGGCAACATCATCAGGGGTATATGCAAGGGCTATCTGGATAGCAACGATAGTCAGTTTGCTCTGCATATAGCTATCCAGATAAATTTAGAGCAGCTTTTTTGCCATTTTGAATTTCCCTGGATAGCTATCTGGAGAGCAGATTGTCTATCACTGTTCTCCATATAAAGATTTTCAGCTGCACTATCTGTTTATGATCTGTTTAGAACCATTATGCAGCCCTGCAAGTGGAGGAGGTGAAAACAGCCCTGGAAAGGGGAGAACCAGAGCTCAAGTACCCCAAAGTTGCAGAATCAGTGACCACAAGGAAGCGAAGGGTAGTGGTGGTTGGTGACTTTCTTCTGAGGGGTACTGAGGCGTCCATCTGCAGACCACACTTGATGTCCAGAGAGGTATGCTGTCTGCCTGGTGCCAAAATCCAAGATGTTACGGAGAGTTTTCCGAGACTTATCAAGCCCACTGACTATTACCCAATCTTGCTAATCCATGTCAGAACAAATGATACTGCCAGGTATCCCACTGAGCGTATCAAAAGTGACTTCATGGCTCTGGGACAGAGGGTGAAGCAGTTAGGTGCACAGGTGGTGTTCTCTTCAATCCTCTCTGTTGAGGGTAAAGGCCAAGGCAGAGAGGCTCGCATCCTGGATATGAATGCATGACTGCGTGGATGGTGTCATTGAGAGAATTTTGGTTTCCTAGACCATGGGATGCTGTTCCAAGGGTTGCAGAGCAGAGATGGCATCCATCTGTCCAAGAAAGGTTGACACGTCTTCAGTAGTAGACTGGCTAATCTACTGAAGAGGGTTTTAAACTAGATTCATTGGGGATGGGTGAAGAAAGCCCCCAGGTAAGTGATACATTAAATACCTTTATGGAAATGGGTAACAGGGGTAACATATGGAAAGCAGTGTGCATAAATGCACGAAGCATGGGAAACAAGATCCCTGATGTTGAAGCTTTAGTGGGAGTGGCTGACTTGGATTTAGTGGCAGTTACAGAAACATGGTTCACAGAAAACCATGACTGGGATGTAACTATACCTGGCTATACTTTATTCAGAAAGGACAGGGTAGGAAGAAGGGGAGGAGGAGTGGCACTATATGTAAAAAAAAGTACTATTAAAGTTTTGGAATTAAAGAGCTTAAAAGGGAGAGAGGAGGCACTGTGAGTTAAACTAGAAAGATGGAAAGAGAAATCTATTTGCATTGGCATGATATATATAAACCTCCCTCACAAGAGGAAGAGATGGACAGAGAGTTAATTGAAGACATACGCAGCATTGCTAGGACAGGGGAAGTGCTACTGATAGGGGATTTCAATATTCCAGATGTTGATTGGCACATTCCTGCTGCAGTATCATCTAGAAGTAAAGAGATCCTGGATTCTCTACAGGGAGAACTATTCAGGCAATTGGTAACAGACCCCACATGTGAAAGGGCCATACTGGACTTGTTGCTTACCAATGGTGAAAGTGTTTCTGATGTTGTAGTGGGAGATCATTTTGCATCCAGTGATCACTAGATGGTGTGGTTCAGTATTAGGACTAGGGCTGTTAGAATCCATTTAAAGGTGAGGGTCTTAGACTTTAGGAAGACTAACTTTGCCAAGATGGGCCAGTACCTCAGGGAGTCGTTAGCAGGATGGGAACAGCTGGGGGATGTATAAAAACAGTGGGCAAAACTGAAAGGGGATATTTTAAGGGCAACCAACTTTTTTGTTAAAATGGTAAATAAAGGGAAAAGGAAAAGGAGACCGCTATGGCTTTCGAAACAAGTAGCTGAAAAGGTGAAGAAAAAGAGGGAAGCCTTCATGATATATAAGAGATCACAGAGAGAGGAAGACAGGCATCTATATTTGGAAAAACTCAGAGAAGCTAGCAAAGTAGTCAGGAAAGCAAAGATACAAAAAGAGAAAGAAATAGCCAATGCTATAAAATGGTGGGATAAGACATTTTTCAGATATGTTAGTGAGAAGAGGAAGGGCAAAAGTGGTATTGTCACACTCAAAGGTGAAGGGGGGTATATGTAGAAGCTGATGAGGATAAAGTGGAATTGCTTAACAAATATTTTTGTTCTGTGTTCACAGATGAAGAACCAGGAACAGAACCTCAGAAAACACCCACAAACAGGAAAAGAAGCGAGGGACATCTTCAACAATTTTCAGAAGACTGTGTTCTTGAGAAACTAGCTCAACTTAAAGTAGACAAAGTGATGGGACCGGATGGGATACAACCTAGAATACTGAGGGAACTTGGGGACGTTCTAGCAGCTCCACTGACTGACATTTTCAATGCCTCATTGGAGTCGGGAGTAGTGCCAAAGGACTGGAGAGGGCTTATGTGGTGCCTTTACACAAAAGCGAAAGTAAGGATGTGTTTGAAAACTACAGGTTGGTTAGTTTAACTTTGGTGGTGAGTAAATTATTGGAAACACTGCTGAAAGAGAAAATAGTGAGGTTTCTGGAGTCCAGCGGATTTCAGGATCCGAGGCAGCATGGATTCACCAGAGGCAGGTCTTGTCAGACAAATCTGATTGATTTATTTGACTGTCTGACCAGGGAGTTGGACTGAGGGAGAACCCTAGATGTGGTGTATTTAGATTTCAGTAAAGCCTTTGACACTGTTCCTCACAGGCGACTTATAAACAAACTGACCAACCTAGGGATGGACCCTAAAGTTACTGCTTGGGTTAGAAATTGGTTGGGTGGGAGGCGACAAAGAGTACAGGTAAATGGAGCTCAATCTGAGGAGCAGGATGTTACCAATGGTGTGCCCCAGGGATCTGTCCTTGGCCCGATTATTTTTAACATTTTAGTTAGTGGTATAGTGGAAGGGCTGTCGGATAAGGTTTGCCTCTTTGCGGATGATACCAAAATCTGCAATAGAGTAGACACCCAGGAAGGTGTAGATAACATGAGGAGGAATCTAGCTAAGCTTGAAGAATGGTCTAGAATTTGGCAGCTGGGATTTAATGTTAAAAAATGTAAGGTCATGCATTTGGGCTGCAGCAATCCAAGGGAGCAATATAGTATAGAGTGTTGTTGTGTCTGATGATCTTAAAGTAGCTAAACAGGTAGAAAAGGCGACGGCAAAAGCTAGAAGGATTCTTGGGTGCATACAGAGAGGAATGGCTAGCAGAAAAAAGGAGGTGATAGTGCCTCTGTATAAGTCTTTGGTGTGACCTCATTTGGAGTATAGTGTGCAATTCTGGAGACCACACTTTCAAAAGGATATAAACAGGATGGAGTCGGTACAGAGGGTGGCTACTAAAATGGTTAGTGGTCTTCATTTTAAAGCATATGAGGACAGACTTAAAGATCTTAATAGTAGATCTTAGAGGAAAGGCGGGATAGAGGTGATATGATTGAGATGTTTAAATACCTCCGTGGCATAAATGTACAGGGTGAGAGCCTCTTTCGATTGAAAGCAAGTTCTTCTGCAAGGGGACATGGGATGAGGGTGAAGGGGGATAGATTCAGGAGCGATATGCAGAAATATTTCTTTACGGAATGGGTTGTGGATCCATGGAATAGTCTCCCAGTGGAGGTGGTAGAGATGAGGACAGTATCTGAATTCAAAAAAGCATGGGACAAGCACAGAGGATCTCTAAAGGAAAAAAGAAGACTGTTGTAGTTGTTGATATGGAAGGACAGACTAGATAGGCCATGTGCTCTTATTCTGTCGTCATGTTTCTATGTTTCTGTTTCTATGTTTCTATGTTTAGTACACCGATTATCCACAGATAGTGACAACTAGAGAAATTATCCAAATAGCAGTTACAGTTATCCAGATCATTCCCTTTGAATATTGACACCTTGGATTTTACCTTGGATTTCCCAGTTCCACTGCATATTGAATTAGGCCAGATTAAAACGTTTTTCAGAAGTCATGCAATTTTGTAGGAAACATTGTGTGTGTGTTTAACTGTAAGAATCAATGTATAATTATGAAGACAGAACACAGTACTAGGTAGCACTTTTCAAATGGCCGGCATAGTGGTAAAGTACTGTGTGCAGGCACATATAGCATATATCCTTTAGACTAATTTAAAAAAAGAAATAATCCCCTCCCCCCTCCAAAGGCCCTACCCCAACCTATATGCACCCATAGGAATGTTTTTTTTTTCCCCCCCTGCGGCCACAGATAAGAGGGCTGTCGAAGTTCGCATGCACTTTTATCCATTCTGAGGAGAACAATTTTCAGCTGAGCTACATGTGCTGACCTCTCTGTGATCCTCGGCTCTGCTCTGCTGAGAACAGCAACTTCATTGCAAGCCTCTGCCCTGCACCCTGGTTTGCTCAGAATGTTCTGGTGTGTTTCTTAGCTGCTTTTTGTAATTCTGCTCAGCATTTCTGCCATCTTCTGCTGGCTGTTCCTTGCTCTTTTTCTACTTTCGTTATCCCTCCCACCCACCCCTAGGCCAATATTCCCTTATAGCCGGCCTGTGCTTATTACCAGTATTAAGCACAGGTATATTCTTGTCAGCTTTAACTCCTCTAACTTCTACATTCCCCGCCCCCCCTTCTCATTCCAATGGCTCTTCATTACTTTTGTTTACTATTGTTGACATTCCCTAATCTTCTCCCCTCATTCCAATGATCTCAAGCCCTCACTCCTTACCACCCTCCCTTACCATCCTCACCTCTCCTGCCATCTTGTCTTCTACCCTGTCATGTGTTCTTCAGCTTCACCATCTTCTTCCTCTCATTATTTGCCCCTTTCTTTGAAAGAACCTCATTCTCATTACTGTCATGCCCCCTCCTCTCTCCCCCACACTCCCGTGCTCCTTCTCCTTCTCTCATTGTGGGATATCAGTCCCAGTCCTGGCCCTCCCTAGACTTTATTCACAAACCCAGGACAGATATACATGCAACCCTTCAAATCTTATTCCTATCCATCTCCTTTCCTGGACCTCTCTCCCTTTCTAATGCACCTTGTGGAATGCACACTCTATCTCTAATAAACTCATCTTCATTCACAACCTCTTTGTCTCTAATACTTAGCGGTGTCTTGCTCTGAGACCTGGCTTCTCCTTGAAACCTCTACTTCAACTTCTGCCTTCTGTCATGGGGGCTACCAATTCTCCCATATGCCTTGCTCCGTTGGGCATGGCGATGTTGTTGGGTTTCTATTCTCTTAATTCCTGCCAATTTAATCCCCTCGTTCTGCCTCAATCTCATTCCTTTCCATTCTTTGAAGTCCCTTGCATCTGCCTCTTTGCTCCACTACCTATCCAGATTGCTGTCATGTATCGATCCCCTGTTAAGTCCACCTCTACTTTTCTCACTGACTTTGACTTGTGGCTTTCACTCTTTATGGATACATCTTCCCCCTCACTTATCCTTGGAAACTGTAACATTCATGTTGATAACCCCTCTGACCCTCATGCCTTAAAGCTCCTTTCCCTTACCACTTTATTCAATCTCTAGCCATACTCTACTGCCCCCTACTGACCAGCTAGGTCATTGCCTTGACCTTGTCTTCTCTAACAGCTTGCTTTCAAATTTCTGCACCTCAGTTCTTCCCTTATCTGACCATCACCAGCTAAGTTTCACTCTTCATCACCTCCTACCTCACTCTCATCTAATCTCTTCCAACATCTCTAGGAATCTTCATGCCATCAGCCCATTGGCTCTCTCCACAGCTATCTCACCTCATCCACTATATCATCTAAGTATCTTCCTATAACATTGTACTCTCCTCTTCTCTGGATGCTCTCGCTCCTCCCACTTCATGTCCTGTGAGGCATACTGTACCTCAGCCAAGGCTGTCCTCTAAAACCTGCTACCTATATTTCTGTGATGAAACACTTTCATTTTGGTCTATTCCCAGAGTGGTGATTTGTCAATAAATAATCTGTTCGCACTCTACGTTTCTTCTAAAGTTAATGTGTGTCTAGGAGTGTATAGTCCCGTAGTCTGCAATACTTTTCAAATGCATTAAACATGTGGGAACATATATCTAAGGAGGTCTCAGACTCATCAGCACTGTATTTTTTAGATGTTTTTCATGTCTGTTATTAGTGCCTGCTTGCATCAATGACCAACCTCATACCCACATTCCATGAAAAATGCAGACTAAAATGGGTTCATTGAAAAATAACACTTTCTTAAAGTAAATTCAAATTGTGCTTAGCTTATTCTATTTCTCCCTGACGCTTCTCCTTGGCGCCTCCCTTGCGTTTCACTCATTTCCAGATTCATCAGGGGTTCAAAAAGCACTGCGTTCTATAAACAAAAAAACGTAGAGTGTGAACAGATTATTTATTGACCTATATTTCTGTGTCTGCTGAGCTGAGCGCCTTTGGCCCTTATAGGCTTTCTACATTTCAAATTCATGCTAACCTCTTTCCAGTCTGCCATAGCACTCACCAAGCAAAAATGCTATGCCAATCTGACTAACTCTCTTGCTTCAGATCCTCACTGTCTCTTTACAACTCTAAACTCTCTCCTAAAAGTTCTTACACCTCTGACCCCTCCCTCCCTTTCTACCCAGACCTTGGCTGACTACTTCCATGACAAGATTACTCTTGAGTCCCCCCCCCCCCGAGCCATCTCCATCCCCCCTTCCCACTCTTCACTCCCTAATCCTTATCTCAACCTCTGTCACCCTTTCCTCCTTTACTAAGATCACTGAGGAAGAAACCACACAACTTCTCTCCTCCTCTAAACTTACTACCTGCTCCTCTGATTCCATCATCACTCATCTACTAAATTCCATCTCCTCCATTGTTGTCCCTTCTATCTGTCATATCCTTTCTACTGCAACTTTTTCTGCAGCCTTCAATCATGCTGTGGTTATACCTTTCCTCAAGAAACCACCTCTTGATCCTACCTGTCCTTCTAATTATCAACCCATCTTTCTCCTCCCCTTTTTATTTCTAAACTATTTGAACATGCAGTTCACTGCCACTGTCTTGACTGTCTCTCCTCTCAGTTCCTTCTGGATCCAGTGCAATCTGGCTTTCCCGCTCTACATTCTACTGAGACAGCACTTGCCAAAGTCTCCAATGACTTGTTCCTCGCACAAATCCAAGGTCCATTTTTCAATTCTCATCCTTTTTGACTTTTCTGCTGCTTTTGACACTGTTGATCACCACCTTCTTCTCAATACCTTATCCTCACTTACATTTAGAGGTTCTGTTCTGTTCTAGTTCTCTTCCTATCTCTCCCACCACACTATTAGTGTATGTTCTGGTGGATCCCTCTACTGCTATCCCGCTTTCAGTCAGTGTACACCAGTGCTCTGTCTTGGGCCCTTCCCTTTTCTTGTTCTACATTCAATCCCTTGGTGCACTCATCTCCTCTCACAGTTTTCAGTACCATCTCTATGCTGATGACGCCCATATCTTCCTCTCTGCACCTGAAATCTTATCGGGGAATCCAGGTCCGGATCTCTGCCTGCTTATCTGACATTAGTGCCTGGATGTCTCACCACCAGTTGAAATTGAACATGGCTAAAATTGAGCTCCTTATCTATCCTCCTAAGCCCACCTGCCCCCTTTCTCTGTTTCTATGGATACTCCTCCCTGTTTCCTCGATTCCTAACCGTGGAACCATCCTTCGCTCCTCCCTCTTCTTCTCCACACACATCCAACAGATAGCTAAAACCTGTCTCTCTATAATATTGGGAAAATTCCTTCCTTCCTTTCTGAACACACCACTACGACCTTTATCCATTCTCTTGTCACCTCTCATCTAGAATATTGCAACTTCCTCTTCACTGGTCTTCCTCTGAATCATCTCTCAACACTTCAATCCATAGGCAGCATAAAGGGGTGGGCCACAGGGGCCAGGGCCCCTTCAATATTTTGCCCAACACAGCATCAGCAATAGAGAGCTTGGGAGCAGAGCTGGAGATTGGTTTGTTTGGCCCCTCCAACCAAAAAGGTATTCTGCTGCTCCTGCTTCAATCTGTTCAAAACTCAGCTGGACAGCTAATCTTCCTCCAGTGTCGCTATGCTCCTGTCACCCCCTCTTCTTAAGTCACTTCATTGACTCCCTTTTTGTTTCTGCATCCAGCTCAAACTTCTACTACTGACCTATGAGTGCCTTTATTCGGCAGCTCCTCACTATCTTTCCTCTCTTCTCTCCCTACATCCCTCCTCGTTGAAATCTGTTCTTCTGGCAGATCCCTTCTGTCTATGTCCTTCTCATTCACTGCCAACTCCAGACTTCGATCTTTCTACCTTGCTTCTTATACCTAGAACAAACTACCTGAGTCAGTATGTCAGAATTCATCTGTGGCCCTGTTCAGAACCAAGTTAAAAACTCACTTTGAGACTGCTTTTGGATCCCGATCCCCTAATCGCCTGTTCATCTTTTATGTTCTTCCTTACCATTCTCCTAGATATATCCTAGTCCCCATTTGTTGTATTGTCTGTTTTTGACTGTTGTTTTGTCTGTCTCGACTAGACTGCAAGCTCTAAGAGCAGGGACTGTTGTTTACATGTATCTATACAGCGCTGTATTTATCTTGTAGCACTATATAAATGATGATTATTAGTAGTAGTAGTAGTAGTAAATCACTGTATAGCTGTGTAAATGACTTTGAAATCTGCTCCCATTTTACTTTTCTCTTAGTTGTTGAATTGCTATGTTTTCAACCACAAGTCCAGATGTAGGGAATTGATTGGTCCAGTTCTCTTAGCTCTTGCAGTACATCCTCAAGGTAAAAGATATGGACAAAACAAACAACAGCAAACTACCTTGCAGCATTCAGCTGGCAAGCATTTCTCACTGGCTCTAGTCCTTGGCAAAAAGCACTGCTATTTTTCTTTCAGTTGTATGAAGTCTTGCTGTGACTACTGGGAATCTCTTAGCAAAACAAATAGGACTGCTCTGTTTCATTAAAAAAGAAATCTGATAAGGGGTTAGAATTAAATTGCCTACTCTCAACACAGTCTCTCCTTGTAGGGGCAAAAAGAGCACTTCTCTAACAGAATAAATCTTTGTATGACTTTGACCAGTCCACGCAGCTGAAATGCATAACATAGTTTAGATTAATATTTTCCTGATATATATGTAATGCCCTTTAGATACTTAACCTCTACTTCATAAACTTATTGAGACTTAGAGGCTAATTATAGCTATAGTATATATCTTCATTATATAAAGGAGAGTATTAAGAAGAGTAGGTGTATTTTCAGTTTTGATTTAGTATATTTTTAAATAATTATAGTTTTAGATATTTAAGAATGTTTTTATATCTAATCTTAGTTGTGCTGAGGCATATTAGTGGTAGCAAAGCAGTGCTGCAGTTAGAACCTTGGGAATGTTATGAGGAATATTCAAATATTTTCGAGTCACAAGTACACTCAGTGACAAAACATTTTAATTTATCAGATTGTGCAGTGTGTCTTCCATCTGTTTCAGCTACTCAGCATGGATTTCTACCTAGGATTAGGCCTAAGACCTTCAAAGAGTTTCGTGACATAGCTTTTAATCTAACTACTGTACAATGGTCTCATACAAACCCAGAACCTAGAATAGTTAATTCTATGCCTCTACAAAATCCTCCAATATGTTTTATGGCTCAGGGTAAGGGAAGAAAGGTAGGGGATACTCCATGGAACGTTTGTAGAATAGTAATGCTGCATAATTCTTCTATCTGGTATAAGAAATCCCATGTATGAAACTCTTATATTTCAGTAGTACAATTAATGTCAGTTCAAGGGAACCAGGTGCATGATTATGAATTACTACAATATAATAGTTCTGGCTACCCTTTGAATGACTCTAGTTCAGACCTAAATATACCTAACTGGAGTCTCCCTTTACTAGGGTATTATCATCCCTGGAAACGTAATTTGTCTGGAGGGCTTAAAGAAATGGACATGACTCAGTGGGCTTTGAATAATTATATCCAGAATATATCTTGTCCCCAGAATTTGACAATCTGGGAAGATGGCTTAGTGGCTTTAGAAGGAGATTATTTTGTGTGTGGTACGTTTGCGCATACAGAGCTTCCCAGAGGTTGGTCAGGTACTTGTTATATAGCCCAATTAGATACCCCATGGCGATTTGTACCTTACCAAAACATTACTTTATTATCAACCCTGAACACTTTTAGAAGAAAAAGGGATGTTTCTCCTCAGGATAAGGCCATAGAGGCTGCTCAACAACTGGTAGACACTACAAAACCTTTAACTAAATCTCAAATAGATGCATTCACAGGTACTGTGTGTCTTTCAACCTTTGGAGCTATCGCACCCACCAGAGAATATGGTACCCAGATTATGTGACTACAGGCAGTTGTTGAACTTACAGCCCTGGATCTCACTGAGGCAATTCGTGTATTGCAAGGTGCAGTGAACAAAGTGTCAGCTTATGCAGCCCAGAACCGAATGGCTTTAGACTATCTCCTAGCAAAGGAAAATGATGTGTGTGGAGTAATAGTTGTTTTTTGTTGTAATATGCTTGATAATAATGGAAAAATAGTAAAAGACCTATTAGATAAAGTTAGAAACCGTACTTTTGTTTCAAGTGATAGTTGTATAAGTTCTTTTTCAGATCTATTTGATTCTGTTTCTTCATTTTGGAATTCATTATCCATTCAGAATTTACTTAATACAATAATCTTTTTCTGTGATGTCACCATTGTTTTCTCTGAAAGTACTTTAAAGCATAAAAATATTTTTCTGCAATATCACTGTTGTCCGAGAAGTCTGCGTTGTATTTCTTGAATCATGGATGCGGAGAACCACCTTCCGGATCTTGTGAGGGAGCCTTCTTACACTGCGTAAGATGTATCCAACGAGAATGTCCTTCCACTTTACAGGCTGAATATCCCACCAGAAGTACACGGAATGGACCTAGGAATTTCGGAGACAGAAGCGTCTTTGGATGCAAATTCTTAATCAGGACCCAATACCCTGGTTTCATGTCCGGATGTGATGATTCTGGAGGAGCATCCTGTTGAGGATTCACCTTCAATAAAGGGGAAACTGGCAGGACTGAGTGCAATCGTGCACAATAAGTTAAGATATCGCTGCGCAACAACTGGGGGTCTGGGATAACTGCCAAGGCATGTGGAGAAGTAGCTGGACGTCCAGTAACTATTTCATATGGTGTCAGACCTCCTCGCGTGCGCTGGGGGGAGTTACACACCGCCATAAGGGCAAAAGGAAGGACTTCTGTCCAATCTGTAGCCCAATCCTGTGTCATAGTGCGCAAGAAACCTTTGAGAGTCCTATTCATCCGCTCCACTTGGCCAGAGCTTTGCGGATGATAGGGTGTGTGCAGTTGTTTTTTGACACCAAACCAATTTTCAATATCCTCCCAGACACGTGCAATGAAGGCCGGACCCTGATCAGAAGAAAGAACAAAAGGTACACCCCAGACAGGAATAAACTGAGTGAGCAACAACTTTATGGCAACCCCAGCTGTCATACTGGTAGTGGGATAAGCCTCCACCCACCCAGAGAAAAGACAAGTGATCACCAACAAATACCGCCTCCCTCCTCTGGCACAGGGCAAATCAGTAAAATCAAGCTGAAAAATCAGAAATGGTCCAGAAGGTCTGGGAAGAGCAGCAGCAATCTTCAGAAGGGGGCCCACCCTACCAGCCTGCAAACAATCCAAGCAAGCAGCATACACAGCCTGTGGCACAGAAATAAAATTCGGGTGATACCACAAAACCGCAAAGGCATGAGTCATGGCTGCAGCGGATAAGTGAAGTTTATGATGCAGGAACAAAGCAAGCAGAAACAAAAGAGAGTCAGGGCAAATGAGTAGGTGCTCCTTCTTCCAGTAGCCCTGAGTATCACAGGATGCACCCCATGAAGTCCATAGAGTTTTGGTTTCCAGGGAAGTGTCTCGATACTGCTGTAAAAGAGAGGACAAGGAGAACAAAGTCATGTTAGAAGGCTTTAAAAACAGCAGCGTTGGTGACACTAATGCCTGAAGGGCAGCCTTCCGCGCTTCTTGGTCTGCAAAACGATTACCCTTTGAAACTAAATCACCAGCAGAGGAATGTCCTTTACATTTTAAAATGGCAACTTGTGCTGGCAAGAGAACGGCTTGTAATAAACGGTAAATGTGGTTTTTTTTTAAATTTAATATTTACAGTTTTAAACCACACGTACAAATATAGCACTACAAGACAATCTTAATCTATCACTATCAACCTGCAACCCCTATAGCCCCCCCCCACCAGCTCCTCCCTCCCCACTACCCCCCCAACCCCCCCCCCCCCCGTCTCCTTGTGGCTAACAAAAAACAGAAAACTTATTAGCTGCCTACACGTAAAGAAAGGAAAACAGAATAATAGAGTAATCAGGGAAGCTATATGAACACAGAAATACCTTAGGTATTCACCCTAGCCATTGCCGCAAACTTATCTAAATAGAATCATTTATTGTATTCCACTGGGTTTAGAGATCTACAACCTGCGATACCACCCCCCTGGCAATGGTACAGTTGCGCACTTGCTTTTTGTTGCAGTGCCTTGTCTTGAACTTTCTCATATCTAACATACATACACATTAAATTCAACCAATACATGAAATCTAGTTTAGAGGAATCTTTCCAACAGTGTATTATAACCTTGATGGCAACAGCCATCATAAAGTTATGATACTTGTCTTTTGACAGGGCAATAACACCATCTGCGGAACGCAGAATGACAGTCCTCCACGCCAGCTGTCCCTTGAAACAAAGAACTTTTTGAATCCTATCCCACACTTGCCTCCAGAATTCATGAACATGCGGGCAGCTAAACAACATATGCTGCAAAGTACCAGGGAAACCCCCACAAGACCAACACTTGTCGCTACCTTTGGGATCCCACTTGACCAGCCTCGCTGGATTGAAAAAGGCCCGATGAGTTAAGAAGAATAAGGTTTGTGTTATCGAAGCCCCCCTAGACGTTTTGTGCACCTGGTCCCAAACCTTCTTCCACACTTCCCGTGATATCGAAAGCTCCAAATCTACTTCCCAAGCCTTCCCTAGCCCGGACAATTGGGGAGGGATCCCATCCCGCAACATAGCATAAAAACAAGAGCTTACCCCTTTAACACTTAAACAGGTGTCCACTATTTGCAGCAGCTTCCATTCTGGGACTAATTTCCCCGGATCTATTTGGGCTTTAGTAAGGCAGTGTCGCAATTGCAGCCACTGATAATAGCACCCCACAGGCAGATTAAACTCATTCTTCAACCTCTCAAAAGATTTCCAGGCACGGGAATCCACTAGATGATTTAGAGTCCAGATCCCCTTACTCTGCCAGGATTTCCACATAATGAGCTTATGCCCAATTTTAAACCGAGTATTCTACCATAGCGGCATCTGCAAGGATAGGGAATCTTCCCTGGTCAACCCCTCTTCAAGAAATCTAAAAGCATCTTGCGTAGCAGATACTATTTGACCCGCTACGAAGGAGTCCGGTAGTCTCATACCTATTAAGAGGGTTACAGGTATAGGTGCTACAATTTGCTCTTCCACTTTTAACCAAATTGGGCCGCCCCCCAAACAATCCATCAGGGTCCACATCCCTCCCTGCCTCAACTTAAATGCCTGATGATAAGCCCTAAAGTCCGGTATTTGCACCCCCCCCCCCCCCGAAGCCTTTCTTCGCTCTTAATTTCCGCAGAGCAATCCGTGGGGGCTTACCCTGCCACAAAAACTTAGAAAGCAGTTGCTCTAAAGCCTTAAAGAACTTATCTGGAAACGAGATAGGAAGCATCTCCAATATATAATTAATCTTTGGGGCCAACACCATTTTTATAGATTCAAGTCGACCCCACCAAGATAGATGCAATGGGGACCACTTCACTGTCAATTCCTTGGCTATATCCAACATTACTTGTGCATTTACCCTTATCGTCTCTTCCAGATGCCGACAAAAACGTTCCCCCAGATATTTAAACGTATCTACTACCCAGGCAAATGGCGTGGACTCAAGCGCTGACTTATATTTTATTTATTTATTTATTTATTTTACATCTTTTCTATACCGCCACTTCCAGCGATCAGTGGCGGTTTACAGGTAAACAAAGTTTAATAATAGCATGCTATTATTTTACATGGAACAGGTTCAGAACTATTTTACATAGAACAGGATTAGAACTATTTTTTTACAATAGAACAGGTTTTAGAACAGTGAACAGTATAACAGAGGAACTATTATATTATGTAGAATGGATTTAGAGAAATAACATTCAACTATTAAAATTACAACTCAATAATACAATGAGGAAAAACTGTCTCTCCACAGTAAATCAACGGAAATTGGGTATATTACATTAATTACACTTATTCACATTAGCGACAAGTAATTGCTTTCAAAGAGAAAGTTTAACTAGGTGAGCAATGTGAATATGAGTGAAAAAGGATTTTATGTCCTGTCTAGGTAGGGTCAGTGAGTGACTGCTGATCAGTGGTTTTCTCTGAGTTAGGGTTATCATCCTTATGGAGGTTATTGTAGTGTAGAGTAAATAGGTGGGTTTTTAGATTTTTTCTAAATAGTTGAAGATCCTTTATTTCTCTGATTTCAGTTGGTAGGTTGTTCCATAACATAGGGGCAAAGTATGAGAAGGCTGTGTTGCTTGTCTTTTGACTTGTCTTTCGAATAGAATCAGGTACTTGTAGCATGTGAAGGTTAATTCTTCGTCTTGATCTGTTTTCAGGTGAGATGTTGATGAGTGTGGATATGAAGGAAGGAGCTATATTAGTAATAATTTTAAAAGTATTGATTAAGGATTTGTAGGTGATTCTGCATGATACTGGAAGCCAATGGAGAGCATAAAGAATCGGAGATATATGATCTGTTAGTTTTGCTTTGAAGATAATCCTTGCGGTGACATTTTGGGCTAGTTGAAGTGTATGAATATTTTTCTTTGAGGTCCCTTGAAGAATACCATTACAGTAGTCTAAATGAGGTGTAATGAGTGTTTGTACTATGGTTCTGAAATCAGTGAGGTCTAGTAAAGGTCTAAGTTGTTGAATTGTCCTTAATTTGAAGTAAATTGTTTTTACAGTTTGTTTTATATGTTTGGTGAGGCTGAGGGTCTTATCAAGAATAACTCCCAAATATTTGATCTCGTCTTTAACAGGGAGAGAATTATTGCCAATGTTGATTTCAGTTGGAGGGGTGAAGTTTGTGTTTCTTGTTATAAATAATGCTTCGGTTTTTTTAAAATTAATAGACATGTTAATAGATTTCAGCCACAGCTCCGCTTCAGTGAGGCAATGACATATGTTGGTGTAATCTGGGTTAGACACATCAAATGGTGAGTACAACATAATGTCATCTGCGTAGATGTGATAATTGATTTTGAAACGTTTAAATATGGAACAGATAGGTTGAAGATAGAGATTGAACAATAGGGCTGATAGGGCAGAACCTTGAGGGATACCTTGTTCTTGCGGAAAAGGGGATGATGCATTTTGGTCCATTTGAACATATTGTGTCCGGTTAGTAAAATAAGATATGAACCATTCAAGGGTTTTATCTTTAATGCCTAATTGAAAGAGTCTTGAGATGAGCGTGCTATGGTTTACAGTATCAAAGGCCGAGGAGATATCAATGAATATGAGAATGAAGGCTTGCTTGGTGTTATCGATACCTCTTATGATTGTGTCAAATAGAGCCGTCAAGAGCGTTTCTACACCATGATGTGGTCGAAATCCATATTGATGATCATCTAGAGGAGCCGTGGAGTCAATATAATCTTGTAGCTGTGTTTGCACAATCTTTTCAATAATTTTGGCGAGGAATGGGATACTTGCAATGGGACGATATGAAGTAGGGTCATTGCTGTCCAGAGTATTGTTTTTTAACAATGGGCGGATAGCGGACTTCTTGAGGGCATCAGGTATACGTCCTTGTTGAAGAGATTGATTCACTATGTTCAGTAGGTCTGTGGCAAGTTCCGCTTTTGCTGATTTTATCCATGCCACTGGACAGGGATCAAGAAGAGAAGTAGTGGTATTTAGGTTGGATATTGTTTGAAGGAGCAGCTTGTTGCTAATAGGATGAAAGGCTTTCCATTCCTGTAAGTTATTATGTGAGATAGATAGATTAGGTGGGATGAAATGTCTGTTAAGTTTAAGTTTATTTGCAAAGTGGTCAGCAATTATTTGTGGATTAATACAAATTTTGTGAGAGTTGTTTGATGGGGATTTGGTTAAAGATTTGACAATCTCAAATAGTTCTCTAGGACGGTTAATAGATTTAGATAACGTTTTAGAGTGGTATTGTCTTTTAGCGTTATTAATCTCATCCTTGTAATTCTTGAGTAGTGAGAAATATTTTATTCTGAGTTCGTGGGTTTGTTTCCTTCTCCATGTAGATTCTGTTTTTCTAAGGCTTTTCTTTAGGGTTGCAAGTTCACTGGTATACCATTTTTCATTTTTTTTCGATTTATGTCGAAACTTCAGTGGATCTGACTCTGATGCTGATCGAATAATGGAGTTCCAGTTTGATATCGCGTCATCAATATTATTGATAGTAGGATCTAGTCTGGGAAGTACTGATTCAAGAAACTCTTCTCTGTTGAATGGTCGAAATCTATGAACTTGTTGTAGATTGACAAGGGATGGTTTAGTGTGTTGTTGAAGGAGGAAAGAAAACTTAATCAGATAATGGTCCGACCAGGGGACTTGAGATGTGGAAGGTGAGACATAATGAGGTGTGGTATAATAATATGTAGGGATGAATATTAGGTCGAGAGTGTTTCCTTTAATATGAGTTGGTTGGTTAACTGTTTGTTTGAATCCCATCTCTTCCATCGCTTCTAAGAAAGATGTTTCAAGATTGTTAGAGAGAGATGGTAGGTTGAAATCCCCTAACAATATAAGTGGTTTCCTTAATGTAGAATTGCAAGCTGATTCAAGTATGGTGTCAGTATTTTGATTAGTAGCAGTAGGAGGTCTGTATATTAAGCAGATTGCTATGTCCTTGTTTTCAATTTTGAGTATATTTGTGTCATCACGGTTTTCACATAAGGTAGTGGATAGCCCAAGATTAGATTTAGCTAGTATAAGAACACCTCCACCTCTTATATGTTTCCTATTGCAGGTGAAAATGGAATATCCTTGCACTTTTAATTGATTTAGCAGGACTGAGTCGGATTCTGTTAACATATGTCCATTTATTCAGAGGAAACGCTATAGATTTAGACCAGTTAATTTTGTACCCGGACAACTGCGAATACTCCCCGATTATCTTCATAAGCTCCTGTAAGGATGCTGGTCGAGCAAACAGTAACAAATCATCAGCGTACGCCGACAATTTTACTTGCAAATCTCCAATTTCGACTCCTCGAATCTCCCCAGAATGACGAATCAGTAAGGCAAGGGGTTCTAACGCGATGTTAAATAAAAGCGTGGAAAGAGGGCAGCCTTGCCTGGTGCCCCTATGTAAACACAGAGGGGACGAGACTATGCCATTAGCAAATATGCGAGCCGTCGGATTTGCATAGAGAACTTGTAAGAAACGGATAAACCGATCCCCAAAGCCAAACCACCGCAAGGCCTGGAACAAAAAGTCCCACTCCAGCCGGTCGAAAGCTTTTTCTGCATCCAAGGACAACCCCACTAGCGGAATCTCTTTACTTTCTGCAATAGCGAACACATTTAACAGCAGCCGCGCATTATCCGAGGTCGAGCGGCCCGCGATGAAACCGCATTGGTCTGGATGTATCAAAGTTGGCATGACTTTGGCAAGTCTCTGAGCCAGGACTGCTGCATAGATCTTATAATCAGCATTCAGTAAAGAGATAGGACGGTAATTTTCTACTTTAGAAGGATCCCTGCCCGGTTTTTCCAACACCACTATGTTTGCCTCGCTAAAGGTGCCTGCCGCCGGCAGCTGCTCTTCCAACAAATGAAAATATTGCAACAGATGGGGTAGCAACTCATTCCCAAACGTTTGATAAAATTCGACCGGCAAGCCATCAGGGCCCGACGCTTTACCCTTGGCCATTAGAGCTATCACCTCTCGGACTTCCCTACCAGAAAATTCCCCCTCCAACTCCACCGATTGCGGCAGCGTTAGGGAAGGATGAGATACGCCCGCAGTCAATTTCTGAAAACTCTCCTGATCGCATATTTTCTCAGACCTATATAGCTTCTCGTAAAAGCCCCGGAAGGCCTCAACAATCTCCTGGTTTTTGGATACTTCTTCCTGACTGTCTGTCCTTATAGTCTCAATTCTACGTTTCACAGACCGTGGGTGTAACGTATTTGCAAGCAGTCGGCCGGCCTTATTTTTCTCTATGTAATACTTGGCCTGCTGCTGCCCAAATAAGTGATCTGCTTCCTCACTTAGTATATGGTTATACTGATATCTCAACCTTTGGAGCCTTACCAGAATCTCAGCTTCCGATCTCTTTATCAGCAACCGTTCCCCGGCTTTAATCTGGGCATCAAGCGCACCGAGTTTGGCCTTTTGTTCGCGATCAAGCTTAATCGTATAACTAGTGATCTTGGCCCTAATAGAAGCCTTGAACGCCTCCCACCATGCCCATCCTGCCGTGTCTCCCATTAGGTTCTTATCAAAATACTCCCTAATACTACAGGTTATATAATTTTGAAATAATTTATCCCCCAGCAGAGCCCTACGAATGACAAAGAAGGGAGATCGCTCAGACTGCATTCCCAGAGACATTTGGAAAGTGACAGCCGCATGATCAGATATTTGCATAGCACAAATATCCGCTCTATCTACCACAGGGATCAGAGACTTGGAAATGAGAAAGAAATCTATGCGTGAATGTGACTTATGAGGGAGAGAGAAGAATGAGTAATCTCTTTCCGCCGGGTGCTTTAACCTCCAGATGTCTGCAAGGCCGAGATCTCTCATAAAAGAATGAATCACCAGCGTAGCTTGCTGCAACCTATGACTTTTGTAGGGTATACAGTCTAACAAGGGATCTAACACCAAATTAAAATCCCCACCCATTACAATTTCATATGGAGAGAGTGCATGAGCCATCTCTGCTATCTGCTGAAAAAACGCTATATCATCCTGATTGGGGGCATATAGGTTTATTAGAGCAATTTTCCTACCCTGAATCTGCAGGGCCACTGATGCCCATCTCCCCTCCAAATCAGCACGGGTGTGCTCCACCACAGGAGCAAGGGCCTTCCTGACCAGCGTAGCAACTCCGTTCTTCTTCAGCGAGGCTGAGGAGTGGGAGACCAATACATACTGTCCCAACCCTAACTTTCTGGCTTCCGAAGTCTGGAGGCGAGTCTCCTGAAGGAGGACTACATCCGCTTTTTCCTTTTTACAATATAAAAGAATCTTTTTCCTCTTTATTGGATTATTTATACCCTTAACATTTAGGGATAAGCATTTAAGAGAACCCATGGGTTACACTATACAGAGAGACATAAGAAATCATCAACCTATGCATAAGTACGCAGAGCTTCCACCATACCCGCATGATAACATTATAAGCAGCCATTCTTAACCCGCCACAAGGAGACAGATACCCCCCCCAAAGGGACAACATCAAACGGGCGAACCCACAGGACAAGAACCCACCCAATGTTCCCCCCCTCTCCCCCCATACATAGTAAACATCAAAAACAGAGATCATATATTTTCCCTTAGAGACACTTCCCTCCGTTACAAATCTGCATTAGCACCCTGGCCTGTCCACAGCCGGAGTTACATGCACATATCTCCCCTCCATCCCAACTCCGGTTGCCTAGAGCTCACCACCGTTACCACCCAGGGCACTCAGCACCATCCCAGCTAGTGCACTGCCAATATCACAGATGAAAAACTCCTGCCATACGCAGTCCTTCTTAATTCATGACTGAGGCCTCCTTCTCCTCGATGAACAGCCGCAGTTGCTCTGGATCCTCGAAGGTGCGGGTCTGGTTGTGGAGGGTGACGCGTAGGCTCGCCAGTGCAAACAGCCCATATCGGGCCTGCAGATGCTGTAATCTTGGACGGAAGGCTAAAAGTAGTTTCCTTCTCTGCACGGTGGCCTTGTGAAAGTCTGGAAAAAATGCCACATTCCTGCCCTCATACTTGAGAGGCCCCGCCGCTCTAGCAGCCGCTAGAATCTGCAGAGCATGGGAGTGTCTTAGCACACACATTATGATAGGACACGGCTGCCTAACGTTGGGGCCTGTGTGAGTTGGGATGCGGTGAGCACGCTCAATCTCAAAAGGTAACTCAAATTTTATCTTCAGCAAGCTGGCCGTGATTGTGGTCAGGAAGGCCTTAAGGCTCGATCCTTCGGCCCCCTCCGGGACTCCTATCAGTCGAATGTTATTCCTCCTCGTGCGATTGTTGAGGTCTTCCAGACTGCGCTCAAGCAACCCAATTTTCTTACTATTAGCGCTGACCTGCTTAAAGCGTTCCTCCTGTGCATCGACTCTGATCTCTAGTCCACCCACTTTCTCTGTAAGGGCACACACTTGCTCTTTGATCTCCTTTAATTCTCCGATATCCGCCTGAACGCCGCTCAGCGTTACACCGTTTGTCACCACCATATCACGTACTGCCCGTATCTCCGCTAACAAATCTTGCAGAGCAACTGGGCCTTCACGTGCTCCCGATGCCTTTTGCGGCGAGGGCGGATCGGGTTTGGGCCTCTTCACGCCGGTATTCGGGCTGGTGGTGTAATCTAATTTGGTAGGTTTGCCGGCAGCCATCATTAGACGAAACTCGCCACACTCCAATTAGAAAAAAAACTCAGTATTGAACCTGGGAAAATTCAGATTTCATAAGGAAGGAGAGGCGACGGAGAGAATTAGGCAGCCATCTTGAAACCAGCAGGCTCCGCCTCCCGGTAAATGTGTTTAGCATGTTTAATTGGTTTATTAGCAGAAGTTAAAAATCCTCGTTGCGCCCAAATATTGCCAAAATCCCATAGAACACTCATTGCATAGGAGCTATCTGAATATATATTTGCTAGAAGATATCTAGAGAGTTCAAGAGCACGTGTCAATGCAAAAACTTCTGCTAACTGGGCACTAGAAAATGGCAGAGAAGCTGATTCAACCATGTCATCAATTGTGGTTACTGCATAGCCTACACAAAGTTTTCCCATTTCATTTCTGAAAGCCGAACCAACCACAAATAAGGTTACCTCCGGGGCTGGCAGGGGTACAGGTGAGAGATCAGGTCTAGCATGGGAAGATGTCAAAATACTTTGAAAACAATCATGGGACCCATCCTCCTCCATCAGATCTGCCAAAGGAGCCAGGAGAGTAGATGGATTGCATATGGACGTAGTACATATTTTTATATGAGACTGAGAAATTATCAAATTAAAATTAGAAATTAGAAAATTGAAATTGAAAAATATCCTATCGGCTTGCGACCAGTTGGAAATGCTTGCAAAAGCACACATGTGGCAGATATGGCTGAACTAGCCACATACAATTTGAATGTTAAAGAATAGTCTGGAAAAGATAAACATGGTGCAGTGCTTAGTGCAGTCTTTAAATTTACAAAAGCTTCCCACGGTGATAACATAGGTACAATGAGACCCTGTGGACCCTCTTTCCCAATCAACGCATAAAGCGGAGCTGTAAGGTCTGAAAAATTAGCTATCCACTGTTTACAGAAAATCAATAATCCCAGGAATCTACGTAACAACACTGGTGTCGCTGGGAAAGACAATGATAGAATAGGTTCCAATCTGGCAGAAGTAATTTCACGACCAGCTGGAGTTAGAACAACACCCAGAAAAATAACATTTTGAGATACAAATTGCAGTTTAGACAAATTAACTTTCAGTCCTAATTTGGCAATATGAGCTAATAAAGACAAAGAGTCTGATAGACAAATCTCATAACTTGGTGAACACAAAAGCAAATCATCCACATATTGAACTAAAGAGGATTGGTCAAGCTTCACATCTAATAATGCAGTTCTTAGGGCCTGCGAGAAGTAAGCAGGACTGTCAGTGTAGCCCTGACACAGCGTAGTCCATGTATACTGCTGATTGTCAAAATGAAAAGCAAATAAAAATTGGTTTTCTTTGCTAATTCTCACTGAAAAATAAGCAGAACTCAAATCTACAACAGAAAACCAAGTAGTCTCTGAAGGTACCTGTGTCCAGATATCATGCGGATTAGGTACCAAGGGGAAGATTGGCAAAATTACCTTGTTAACAACTCACAGATCTTGCACAAATCGATAAGTCTTGCCGTCAGCTTTCAGTACAGGAAGAATTGGAGTATTACATGGCGACGTAGTAGGATAGATGACACCTTGCATCTGTAAATCTTCAATTACCAGACGAATTCCATCTATAGCAGCTGCTGATAGTGGATACTGTTTGAGTCTAGGAAGTTGTACTCCAGGTTTCAAGGTAATCTTCACAGGAGGAATCGAGAGGCATCCGACATCAGATCCTGGAACTGCCCACAGAGTAGATGGAAGTCCCCCGAGAGCAGGGTGAAT
Organism: Ichthyophis bannanicus; assembly: GCA_033557465.1. NCBI lineage: Eukaryota > Metazoa > Chordata > Amphibia > Gymnophiona > Ichthyophiidae > Ichthyophis > Ichthyophis bannanicus. Next base: position 63,750,285 of record CM066042.1, on the reverse strand, counting down.
AACTTTGACATCCGCAGGGGGCTGCACTTCAGAGAGAGAATACAACTGAAAATGTAACTTTCCACTCATCCAGGATAAAGTTGCATGATGAGAAGCCAGGAAATTGCGACCCAAAATGCTTATCCAGATCTTTCTCAAAGGACTGGAGAGAGGCTCATGTGGTGCTTTTACACAAAAGCGGAAGTAAGGATGTGGTTGAAAACTACAGGCCGGTTAAACTTCGGTGGTGAGTAAATTATTGGAAACGCTGCTGAAAGAGAAAATAGTGAGGTTTCTGGAGTCCAGCGGATTACAGGATCCGAGGCAGCATGGATTCACCAGAGGCAGGTCTTGTCAGACAAATCTGATTGATTTCTTTGACTGGGTGACCAGGGAGTTGGACCGAGGAAGAGCTCTAGATGTGGTGTATTTAGATTTCAGTAAAGCCTTTGACACTGTTCCTCACAGGCGACTTATAAACAAACTGAGCACCCTAGTGATGGACCCTAAAGTTACTGCTTGGGTTAGAAATTGGTTGGGTGGGAGGCAACAAAGAGTACAAGTAAATGGAGCTCACTCTGAGGAGAAGGATGTTGCCAGTGATGTGCCCCAGGGATCTGTCCTTGGTCCGATTCTTTTTAACATCTTTGTTAGTGATATGGCTGTCGGGTAAGGTTTGCCTCTTTGCAGATGATACCAAAATCTGCAATAGAGTAGACACCCAGGAAGGTGTAAATAACATGAGGAGGGATCTAGCTAAGCTTGAAGAATGGTCTAGAATTTGGCAGCTGGGATTTAATGTTAAAAAATGTAAGGTCATGCATTTGGGCTGCAGCAATCCAAGGGAGCAATACAGTATAGGAGGTGAAGTACTTTTGTCCACTAAAGAAGAGCGGGACCTAGGCGTGGTTGTGTCTGATGATCTTGAAGTAGCTAAACAGGTAGAAAAGGCGACGGCAAAAGCTAGAAGGATGCTTGGGTGCATACGGAGAGGAATGGCTAGCAGAAAAAAGGAGGTGATAATGCCTCTGTATAAGGCTTTGGTGCGACCTCATTTGGAGTATGGTGTGCAATTCTGGAGACCGCACCTTCAAAAGGATGTGAACAGGATGGAGTCGTGCAGAGGGTGGCTACTAAAATGATTAGTGGGCTTCATTATAAAGCATATGAGGACAGACTTAAGGATCTTAATATGTACACCTTAGAGGAAAGGCGGGATAGAGGTGATATGATTGAGATGTTTAAATACCTCCGTGGCATAAATGTTCAGGGAGAGAGCCTCTTTCAATTGAAAGCAAGTTCTGCTACAAGGGGACATGGGATGAGGGTGAAGGGAGATAGATTCAGGAGTGATATGCGGAAATATTTCTTTACGGAAAGAGTAGTGGATCCGTGGAATAGTTTCCCAGTGGAGGTGGTAGAGATGAGGACAGTAACTGAATTCAAAAAAGCATGGGACCAACACAGAGGATCTCTAAAGGTAAAAAGTGGACTGTTGTAGTTGTTGTTATGGAAGGACAGACTAGATAGGCCATGTGGTCTTTTTCTGTCATCATGTTTCTATGTTTCTATCAATAAGTTTACTAGAAATTCCCAATTCCTTTGTAGCAGAAATATTATTCCTTACTATTCCCTTTAAGGTTTCTATCATATGTACAATACTTTCTATCTCACGGCTAAAAAGTGCACTCACTTCTCTAAGCTGAGAAACATTACAATTACTGAAATCTTCAAACTTTGCGTCCCCCAATATCTTCTGTTTATTCCGTATCTCTTCTCTTAGTTCTGCTGCACAAGTGACCCTCCCCCTTCCAGAAGTTACATGACTCTCAGATGAAACAGTGGGAGACGATGGGGATGCACTTGGGACTATTCCAGCTCCAACTACCAATGCAGCCACATCTGCATCATATTCTGGAGAAAGAACTGCTGGGAAGTTCCCTGCCTGTTCACTATCATTCTCCTGTGATTCACTCGCTTTACCAGCTCCAGCATTCTTTAACACAAACAAATCATTTTTCGTATCATGTGCCATTCATTGCCACCAATTAAACACTAGCCCTTCACGGGCATCACATAATTTACGTTTAGCCTGCAAGGCACATTTCAGATAACGAAGTTTATCTATAGAAAAAGTTCCCTCCAAAGGCAACTGTAGAAGCACATTATCTTTAGTCACTGCATGCCAGTGTACAATATAATTAGTAGCCATATCCCCATACTTCTCACGCATACAATAAGAAGGGCTACCTTTCTGAACAGCTAAAACCTTAGCTTTGTCATGCCGTTCACGCAACTGAGACGAATCCCGTCTACCTAACAGATTACCCATTGCTGTCACCATATAATACTCACAAACACCTTCTGCCCTTGCCAGGAATGTAGAAATCTGTAATCTGGCACGGCACCAACTGAAAGATACTCTGCGCCCCCCTCACCAGCAACACTGCAGGACTCTTGGAGTAACGGAAAACCACACTCAAAGCAATGAGAAGGAAATCTATAAGACAGCAATAAAATACCACACACTTATATATATATATACCAAAGCTTTGGGAGAGAAACAAATAGAAACAAATTCTCTTTGTTTACTCTAAATATTAGCTATGGTTTACTTTATTTATAAGGCTCTTTTGGATGATACAGCATAATTTCACTTTATTATTCTACGTCAGGTATTACAAATTCATAACATCATAGGTCAATTTCTTTTTTTTTTCTCTTTATTGATTTTCAAAATACACCAGAGTAAACTAAGTGTAATTAGAATACAGACATATCAAAAGAAACATTAAACATCACCAATAATACAAACTTGGTATAGACCTCAATAAAAACCTCCATATGGTTCCAAGAAAAAAGAAATTTCTAATCTAAGAATAACAACCAAAGGCTATAACTAGTAGAGCTTAGGTGGTACATGTGGCAGCCGGTACAGGATCCAATCCCCCCCCCCCCATCCTTACTCTCAAGAAACAATTTCAATTGTAGGGGTTCACAGAAAAGAAACTGCTTGGAATTGTGAACTATTATACACTTACACGGTTATTTCAACTTAAACTGTACCCCCAGGTTAAGAGAGCGTTGACGCAAGGCCAAAAACTCTCTCCTCCTTTTCTGGGTATCTCTCGCTAAATCTGGAAAGATTAATATCTTAGACCCCATAAATTGAGAAACATTCATCTTTAGAAAATATAGGCGCAGAACAGAGTTCCGATCTGACTCAAAAGCAAAGGACACCAGCAATGTAGCTCTACTGGTAACCAACTCAAGCGAGCTTTCCAGAAATCCTGACAGATCCATCTGAGCTGGAACATTAGGCTCCACCGAGGCTCTTCCACCCAGTTCCTCTGTTGAGGAAATAGATACATACTGAACCCGGGTAATAGGAGGTAAATTTCCAGAAGGCATGAGTAGGACCTCAGTAAGGAACCTCCGAACCAGCTCCAGAGGATCCAACAAGGGGGACCTGGGAAAGTTCAGCAAACGCAAGTTGTTCCTCCTTTCTTGATTGTCCAGGAACTCCAGATGCCTTCCCATAATTAAAGCTCCTTTTGCCTGAGTAGCACCCAGTTCCTGTAATTCAGCAGCCTGGGCCTCCAATTATGAAAGCCTCACAGCATGTCCATCCGCTCTCGAGCGTTCAGACTCAACCTGCGCCTTCACCACACTCATCTCGTGAGAAAGAGTAACCACAATAGGCATATATAGGTCAATTTCTAATCAACATAGGTCAGTATGAGGAGACATACATGTATTCCAAGACATAACTGTAGATATTAAGTTTACTGCTGACTGCTTGATATCTGGTAACCCTGAGACTGAAAGACTGGAGGACAAGCTGCCCTTTTTCTTATTTCACATAGCTTACAGGACTTGTACCTCTTCACCTACTTAGTAAGCAAATATATGAAGTTTATTTCTAAGCAAAGTTCTGAGCAATTGTAACTCTTTCTCAGGTCTTATTAGACAGTCTGGTTGTGTACACCACCCTGTACAGACAAGCTTACTTTCACTATCCTTCTCCACTTTCCAAACCTGATTGATGTCACTGCCAATTAACAAGGTACCCTCCCCCATCCCTAATTTAGCGAAAAAGTCACCTTTTGGGCCATTAGAGCTGGACAAGTTAACCAAAACCAACCATTCACCATTCACCTTCACCCTAACCAGTAGAACCCACCCACTCTTATCCCTGACCACTTCTTCCATTTCCAGTTGAAGATCTGATCTAATCCCCAATCCCCTTTCTTTTTCTCCAGTCTATTTGAGGCGACGAGCATGATAGCAAACGTTTTGCATTTAAGTAGCCCTTCATGCTTCAGAAGGAAATGCATCTCCTGTATCAAGTATATCGACACTGCCAACCACATCATTTTGTTATATAATTTCTGCGTTTTCATGGGTAAGTTAAGCCCCTTTACATTGAGAGTGGTGAATTTCAAATCCTTATCTATCTGTCAATTCACTCTCTTCTAGCTAAGCTGACACCATTCACCCCAGGAACCACATCACAATCATGGACCCCACTCTAACCTCCCTCCTAATCCTCAACTGCCCACCACATCCATTGGTCTTGACCAACACCTATACAGGACATCAACTCCAGGACCCAAAGTCACCCATCCTGACCATCCAATCCTTGTCAGACATCCAGCCCACTAAACACCACAAACATACCGAAATGGCAACCCCACCACCCCTTTCCCACTCTGTTGATGTCTCCACTCTCCTCCCCGCATCACATAGTAACGACCCCAAATCATGTTACACAAGGCACATGAGAAAGGGAGAGAGGAGGGGGAAAGTAGAGGAATATGAATAAGATTTGAGCTGTTGCATGAGGATCTGTTCTGGGAGTGTGACAAAAGTCTAGGAGGGCCAGAGCTGGGGTTGATATTTCTGGAAGAGAGAAGGAGAAGGAGTAGAAGAGTGTGGGGCAAAGTGGCAATGAGGATGAGATTGTTTCAGAGAGAGAGGAGGTGACTGAATAAGAGGGATAAAGTGGTGGAGAGAGTAGAAGCCCCACACCACGCCACGGCCAGTGGGATGAGGCGTATGGGAGAATTGGCAGCCATCATGACAGAGAGCAACGACTGAAGCTGCATCCTTGGGAGGAACCAGGTCTCAGTTAGAGCAAGGAGATGGAGAGCATTAGAGATAAAAAGAGATCATGACAAAAGGCAAGTTTATATGAGATGGCGTGTGCATTCCACAAGGCACATGAGAAAGGGAGAGAGGAGGGGGAAAGGAGAGGGATATGAATAAGATTTGACAAAAATCTAGAAGGGCCAAGGTTGGGGTTGATATCTCTGGAAGAGAGAAGGAGGAAGAGTAGAAGAGTGCAGGGCAAAGAGGAGATAGCACAGCAGTAATGAGGGTGAGGTTGTTTCAGAGAGAGAGAAAGAGAGAGAGAGGGGGGATGGCTGAATGAGAGGGAGAAAGTGGTAAAGCTCAAGAGCTGATGATATGGTAGATGACAAGATGGTGGGGGAAGTGAGGATGATAAAGGGGAGATAAGGGAGAGAGATTTGAAGGTGTTGGTAGGAGAGGAGACAATTAGGGATTATGTGTAATAGGAAGAGAAAGTGTTGAGGAGCCATAAAGAGAGAGATTGAGAGGAGCACAGAAGTCAGAAGTCAGTCCATCTCTCCAGGGCTTTTGACTGGTGTAGATCTTACTTGACTGGTAGCCAGCAACAGATACGCATAGGAGCACAGATGTCAGACACATTCCAGCAAACACAGGGAGTCCCACAGGGCTCATCACTTTTGGCTCTGCTCTTCAACATCTATATCCAGCCAATCTGTGCAATAATTCAGTCATACAACATTCTATGCCATATCTATGCCGATGATGTCTTACTATACACCCCATTCTCCATAGACAGTCCTAACTTCTCAGTCATTACAGAATGTTTTCACCACTGTCTAAGAATGGCTCTCCACATGCAACCTTAAAGTCAACTGCAAGAAGACAGAAATCTTATTTATAACCAGGGTTCAAACATTTACACCCCTACTTCCCTGCAGGTAGATGACAAAGAGCTGATGACGAAGCATGAGGTGCGCTACCTGGGAGTCATTTTTGGATCAATGACTGAGTATGGAAGTGCACATATGAAATGTCATCAAGGCAGTTTACCATAAGATAAGGACCCTTCATCATCTACGCCTGCTCCTGGACCCCTCGGACTTTTACACAGTATTCCAGGTGCTCATCCTCCCGTGCCTAGACTATGCCAATATTATCCTCCAAGGCCTGCCAAAACACACACTCCAACCACTCCAATTGGTCATGAACACAGCAGCCCGAACACTACATGGAGGGTACAGATTTGAACACATCACACCCATCTTAATGCAGTTACACTGGCTCCCAATAGCAAGCCGTCTGATTTACAAAGCCCTATTGATGACGTTTAAGATCCTACACAACATGTCTGCGGACTCCCTTGCCGCAATTATACAACGCATCCCAAACAATAGAATGAGGAGATCAAGCATGGAGAACACCCTGACAACCCCTTCATCAATAAGGACGTGCACCCAAGCCATCAAGAACCACATCTTTTCTTTATATGCACTGATCTGTGGAACACCCTCCCTGCTTCAATCCGAGCCATCTCTGACCATTCAACCTTCAGAAAAGCCATAAAGACTCACTTCTACAACCATATTCCATAGATAGATAGGACATGTCCAATGCCTGTCAACCCACAGCTCGACCTCCCTTATATAACCGTTAAAATCTACTGACCAACTTGTAATTTAGTTCCCCCTGTTCTACCAAAGCTCCTTCTGACCTAATCACTTGTTCCAGTTTAACACCTGTTCTACATAATACCTGTTTGTTACCTGTTGTATGTAAAACAGTTTGATTGCTCATGTTCTATGTAAACCACGCTGATTCGGAAATAGTGCGGTATATAAAAGCAAATAAATAAAATAAATAAGTCCCTAATGAGGCCTCCTAGGGCTCTTTTCAAGCGATAAACAAAGTGACAGTGCCACTTAGCTCACTCCTAATCAGATTATTATAGTCAAAGCTGTGTATACATTCAAGTTGTAGAGCTTGGTTTGGGCCCAGGCTCCTCTGACTGCTACGCAGTCATCTTCTGCCATGGATTGCCCACTGCCACTTCAGATACTCCTGCTAATTCTCTCTGGTACCTGCCTCTGTCGGATCAGGATCAAGGCCCACAATCCCCAACCCCGCCAGGATATTTATCGCCTCACCTCTCTTGCAGGCCCACATCCACATCCTCTTAGGAGTAAAGTTGAAGCCAAAGGGAAAAGCCCACCTGTAGCACACATTTTTTGCAGGCAGCTTCTGTAGCACATCTCCTCTCTTATCTCCTCCGGAGCATTGCTTGGGCCAGATGCACATATGACTCCACTTTGCAGGATTCCCACTGCAGAGAGTCCATCAACCAAAATTTAGACTTTTAGATTTGCGGTATATAAATTTAACTAACTAACTAAATTATATATATATATATATATATATATATATATATATATATATATATATATATATATATATATAAATAAATTGGCCACCGCTCCTTCATTCCGAAGTCATGGTAGCAAGGAATGATATCACTGGGCCTGTTAAGGCCCGGTGGGCCCATCACTCTATGAGCATAATCAATCCTTTTGTCCAGGAACTCGCAGTCCACATTAGCTGCCATCAAAATTGCCTTAGTAATCCTCTACCACATGCTCACAATCCATGAAGTCCCCTATCACAGGGATTCTCCTGAACCGCAGGTTATTATGCCTGGAGCGATTCTCTAGGTCTTCCATTTTGTCCATAAGCTCATCACATTGCTGTTTCAGCACTTGCACCTTGCGCTCCAGCCTGAACACCACCTCACATTGCTCCTCCACTCAAGTCTCAGCTTACTCCACATGGGCACACATCTCATTAATGTCACAGTTAGCTCCTCCAACTCAGCCTTAAGCTCCTCCTTAACGCCAGCTTAAGTCACTCTTTATATCCCAGAACAAGGCGTGGATTTCCTCTTGGATCTTCCTCTGTCCATCAGACCAGGCACCCACAATAACCTCTATTGCCTCAACTATCTCTGCCACTGACAAGCACGCCACAGACACCACTGACGCAACCGTCTTGTCCCCTGCTCTCTTCCAGTTCAGGCCACCCTGGTAAGAGAGCTCTTCAAAATCTAGCACGTTCTTCTTAGCATTTAAATCAAAAGGAAAAAAGTCTCTAGCCAAACACGTAGGACTCGATATTCACTAAGGTGCATAGCCATACCCGCTGACCCTGAGCCCTGGATATTCAAAAGCTGGGTCATATGCGGCCCTGGAATCGAATATCCAGGGATCAGTGCACATGCTGGAAACCACAGTAGTGAACCGGGCAGCACTGATACAGCATGCTGCTCGGTTAGCTCCTGCACTTAAAAGGTTTTTCCTTGCCAATTTTTTAGGCATAGGTTGCTAACCAGGCAGCATGTAATATCGCTGCTGCCCAGTTATCGATTGTCTCTGCTTCCGCTCCTTCCCGGAATGCCTCCGACACACACTGATACTAAGCAGTTAACTCACTATGCCAAAGGCTAAGAGGCTAATTCTGAAATGGACATGTCTAAGCCATCAAGATGCCAAAAATATGTATGTGGCCAATTTGTACCCTATTCCGCAACTGCAGGAGCTATATGTTCCCGCAGTTGTGGAATCAGCACACTTAGATCTAACTAATCTCTAACTAAAGAGCCATCACCACCTCAACAAGAATCTATACATCCACAACTATACGCTAACTACATTCAATCCAAAGTAGTTAAAGCAAATGCAACCACATTTCTAGAACCTTCCAGAACCTCCCAGCCTCAAACACTACTCACTAAACTCTCACCTCCATCAGCAGAATCCATTGAAGACATTATCGCAACAATCAACACTACTACTGCACCAAATGATCCCTGCCCAGCGCATTGGATCAGATCAATGCGCTCTGAACTTAGTCCTTTCATAGCCAATATCGCAGACCTATCCTACTCAACTGGAGTATTTCCTGCTGCCCTCAAGCAAATATCCATTTGACCTTTGCTGAAGAACAACCATCTATACCCAAAGAAGGAGGAATCCTATCGGCCAATCTCTAGTATTCCATTATTAGCCAAAATACTCAAGAAAGAGACTCAAAGACAGATCCAACAACATATAGACATATCATCCCCTCTGGACCCATGCCAGCACGGGTTTAGGGAAGCCCATGGGGTTGAAACACTCCTTACCTCCCTTTCTAACACGCTCATCAGTGGGATAGACAGCATCAAGATGGGTTTTGCATTGATCTTTCTTGATATTGCAGCAGCGTTTGACTCGGTGGATCATCAGCAACGCCTAGCTCGACTCCATGAGAAGGGTATCCAAGGCCTTGCATGGAACTGGTGCAAATCATACCTTGAAGACCGGTGGCAACAAGACCGCATTATCACCAATACATCTGAGCCTTTCCAGCAAAAACAAGGAGTACCCCAAGGCTCCTCTCTATTCGCGCTTCTCTTTAATATATACATGCAGCCAATTTGTGAAATCACCCGTACCTTTGGTCTATCCTGCCTCATCTATGCAGACGATGTACTCATTTTTTCTCCGATCAATATCACAAATCCCAACTACACACCATTAATCAACTGCTTCAACAAGATAACGGATTGGCTCCTTAACCAGAACCTGCGAATAAACTTCAAAAAGACTGAAGTCCTAATCATCACAAGAAACAAACGCTTCGTGCCTCCTCCGAGCCTCAAAGTAAGAGACGCCAAACTTCCAGTCAAGTCATCCATATGATACCTTGGTGTTACAACTGATCAACAACTGGATTTCAAGGAACACATAAAAAACACAGTAAAGGCCATTTATTACAAGATCAAAACACTTCGACTCCTGAGACCCATGCTAAAGACCGAAGACTTCCGCACAATATTCCAAGCGTTAGTCACTCCCCATTTTGACTACGCGAATATTACACTATACGATCTACCCAAGAATACCCTATACCCTCTTCAATTAGCCATGAATACTGCAGCCCGCATTCTCTCTGGATCATCAAGAAGAGACCATATAACACCGATACTAATGGAGCTTCACTGGCTTCCGATAAGCTGCAGGATCACATATAAAGTCCTTCTCACTACTTTTAAAGCTATAAATAAATTATCTCCATCCTCAATCTCTAATATCCTCACACAAACCCCGAACAATAGACTCAGGAGGTCAACAGCTGAAAATACACTAGTCATCCCTAGTGAATCAACAAAATGGTCCCAAACAACTAATAACAGAACATTTTCATCATACGCCCCAAGATGCTGGAATCAACTCCCTCCCAATATCAGATCAGAGACCTTATGCAATTCAGAAAAGCCATAAAACACCATCTGTTCACTATGTACTTCACTAAACTCATCAACGACTCACCGCATACCCCCAAGATCTCAAGATCTCACGATGACTAACCAAAAACACCTCCTACAGAATAGATAACATAGACCATATAGTCTACGCATGAGTTACCATAATGTAAATAGAAGTTACCATCACGTTTTCTGTTGAATTGTACTTAGTTCTCCCCCAGTTGTAAGCCCATGTTACGTTCCCTGTTATTTGTAAACTTAAGACATGTCCTAAATGTCTGAGTAAAATTTTGTTGTATGTAAACCGCACTGATAACAAATAGCACGGTATATAAGAACTGTTAAAATAAATAAATTAGATGTCCTGGTATGCCCCGATCCAGGTGAGGGAGATGTCCCGTGCTCTGCCCGGCCAGCCCTCTCAGCATTCTAGCTGGTGTGCCAGTGCAGTGGCAACCAATCAACATGGCGTCCAGTTGCCATTGCACCGGCACATCCAGCAGGAACAACCAGGTGCCCAGCCACCAAACAGCCCCTTTGCCCCACTGTCCGGCACTCAGTGTTCCCCCAAGGCCGGGATCTGGCTGTGGCAGTGTGCTGGGGTAGGGGGGCTTCAGCTCACAATCAGAGGGGCGCCTGGCACTTATTCCACCTTTGGGATGGAATAAGCCAGGTGTCCAGGGGACATACAGAGGCTTAACTTGAATGGCCGTTGTACATCCCTGTGTCTGGCCACATCCCCACTCTGCCCTCACTCTGCCACAGCATGCCCTTCCTGCCCCTGTCCAGCACTCCCCACACAACGGCCTTGTACGTGCAGGGAGCTAAGAAGCCAGAATTAGGTCTGGGAGCTGTGCGTGAGTTGGATGTCCAAATACGGACATTGAACGACACCATTCGTGGGTCAGAATGACCCTCCTAAGGCTAATACGTTTAAATAAATAAATATATCATGCTCACTATGCCAAAGGCTGAGCAAATATAGTTCCTAAAATCAAAACTCAGAGAAAACATTTAAACAGAACCAATTTTGGTTAATGTTCATACACACAAACTCTAAAGGCTGTTGAATATGTTCAAACTCTCAAGACCGTAGAGGCCAAACAGCGAAAGCAAACTTTGAGCAGCCTGGGGATGGTGACCAGGGGAGAAGGCTACTATTGCAGTGTGAACAATGGTGGACTTTTATTCTTGGCTTAGAATTATCTCTTGTCCTAGTCAGAAACATTTTTGATTGACATCACTACTTTTAAACAGAAAATGCCCAGACTCCACAATCCTTTGTAGTTTTATCCCATGAGTGCTCCTAGTCCCTGATGAAGCCCTGTTGGGGTGAAATTAAGATCCTATGTTGGGTGTCTGCATAGGATGAGTGGAAATCTTGCCATTTTCAGCTAAGTAGAGCATTTTTGTCTGTATTTAAGAGTATTGCTATGCAATGTGAAGCTTTCTCTTTGGTCTCAACAGCCTTTAGAGTCTATGTGTATCAACATTAACCAAAATTATGGTTTACGGTTTATGGCACTTGATATACCACCTTTACTTTGTGGATCAGAGCTGTTTACAGATATATTCTAACAAGCACTTTTTATTCCCTCATCCCTGAAGGGCTTACAATCTAAGCGTACCTGAGGCAATGTAGGGTTAAGTGGCTTGCCCAAGGCCACAAGAATGGCCATGGGACTAGAGACCCTACTCCCTCCGGCCTGAGGTTACTTGTCCCTACGTGGGAATTGGTTCTGTTTAAAAATGAATAATTTTTTCAAAAAATGTATTTTTCTCATTTTGGGTAGATTTGCATTAGTACTCCTTCAAATTTTTAAATGGAGCTGTGTAATTAATAAAAATAAATATATAGAACAGTTTTGACCTGTGTTATTTGAATAGACATTCTCTATGACAGTTTCGGTTTTCTTCTGACGGTCAGTTTTCTCTGAGTTTTGATTTTAGGAACTATATTTGCTTAGCCTTTGACATAGCGAGTATGATATAGAGGAATTGCTATTATTAATGAGAATATTAATTGTATATATACATTATGGGCCCATTTTTCATCTGGGCAGAGCTATGCGCCACATCAGCGCATAGCTCGCCCCGCTTCTGCCTAACCCAGATTTTCGATGTCAGGGGGTCATATGCGGCCCCAGCATTGAAAGTCCAGGTATCACCGCACAACCCAGAAGCCGCAAGAGCTAATCAGTAGCACCAATTCTCGATGCTACCCGCTTAGCCCCTGCGCCTGAAAAATAGGTGAGGAAAAACATCGAAAATCGCTGCTACCTGGATAGCCCTTTCCTCCACCCCCAGTCCTAATATGCCCCAAAGCTAACAGCATAGCATCTGGACGCATTAGGGACTTATCCAGGATTAAAGGCAACCATGTAAGTGCCTTTTGAAGATCCTGGATAAGGCATTTGCACGGGTAGCCAGGGCAGTTACCTGTGTAAATGCCTTCGAAAATCAGGCCCTTCATGTTTTCCCTTTTGATTTATATACTATATCACTCCTAGTGTGGTATTATTGGTAACTTTCTTCTTAGCAGCCACGTTCACAACAGCTGGAGCTATTTACTATCCGCTGGGGCACTCACATTTTTCTCAAGAGGTTTGAATATCGGGCTATTTGCTCTGGGAACCGCAGAGCTCACGCAAGTGTGGCCATCTTGGTGGGGGACGTCACCAGACCCCCCTGTACAAGTAATACCTTTCCTAGCACAAAATAATTCAATCCTATGTGGAATTCTTAGCAAAGAACAGGTGCTTCATTGACTTGCAATTTTATATTGTTTTATTATGTTATTAAGCTGCTGTAAACTGATAGAATAGATTTCTAAATGAATTTTAATGGCATCCACAGCATTACAATTGTCTGTGCTGCATTTTTTTCAGAATTGCAGACTAGGTTTTCTGCTGTTAGAAAATCTGGGACCTACGATATAAATCGGTTGGTTGGTGACTATATCTTCCCAAGCAACTTATTCTGGTGAAAAGCTGCAACTACCTATCAGGACTACGCTGTGGGCACTTTTTCTTGGAGAAGCCCTATGAATCCAGGTGATTTCATTTCACTGGCCACATTTGAGTAAAACCCAGCAGTGTTCTTTACCCATGTGCTTTGCACCACTTTTTTAAAAATGTTTTTTATTTATAAGAATTATTCAACATCTGTACTCCAAAAGAACACATTGATTAATTACATCATAAAAGAAATACATCTCAAATTAAAGAACATGATCTAAAACAGAAACTGATGTAAAGCAGTCTGCGTTAAGAAGGGAGATAATTACTTTAAAAGAAATTAAATTGAACAAATCAGGATAATAACATCAACTTTTTCAAGCCTATATAACATTTTCAGATGCAAATCCCTACCAAGATACCTAACAAACCCAACCCATTATCAGCAACAAATTTTCACAAATGATTAGGATCTAAATGAAACTAGACATTTCCAGGGAATCTAAGAAAAAAAGTCTCACCAGCAGCTACTACCTTTGATCACAGGGTTAGAAACTGCTTCCAATGAGCTTGAGTGGCTCTGGCCACATCAGGAAAAATAGCAATCTTCTGACCACAGAAACTCACCTTTTTCTTCTGAAAATAAGTCCTTGAAATAGCAATTTTATCTTTGAGACAAAAGTAACCAGAAGAGCCACACAAGATGAAATAGGGTCTGTAGAATCCTCAAGAAATTCAGTTAAATTTAACATAGACGGAGACGCCAATTCATCTAGACCAATGGTTCCCAACCTAGTCCTTGGGTACCCCAAGTCCAGTCAAGTTTTCAGGATATCCACAATGAATATGTAAGAGATAGATGTGCATGTGCTGCTTCCATTGTATGCAGATCTATCTCTTGCATATTCATTGTGGATACCCTGAAAACCTGACAGGCTTAAGGGTACCCAAGGACTGGGTTGGGAACTACTGATCTAGATCACCCTCCTGAAGATTCCCTGCCAGGCCTTATGATCTCTGGAGGCTAGAATAGCAGATCTGGAGGACATAAGGAAGACAGAGAGGTACAGAGACGAGACCTACAGGGGCAAAGTACTGAAGTCTCACCTCCAGTCTGGCAGCCTCCATGTCGCCATGGAGGAGAAAGGTCACATGACAGGAGAGCATCACTTTGGTGTGGCAGGAAATGATCCTGTAGCTAGGACCTGTCCTCCAGGTGATGTAAAACCCTGTCACGCTGAGGAGGACATATTCCCGAGAGGGGAAGGTTAGGATAGATGTTTAGTTGGTGATTCAATCATTAGGCATGTAGATAAATGAGTGGCTGTTGGACATGAGAATTGCCTGTTACATGCCTACTTGGTACAAAGGTAGCGGACCTCATGCGCCACCTACAAAATGTTTTAGATAGCACTGGGGAGGAGTCTTCTGCCTTAGTACATGTTAATGGTATCAATGACAGGAAAGTGTGGTGGGGAAGTTCTAGAGACCAAATTTAGGCTTTTAGGTAGGAAATTGAAATCCATAACTTCCAGGGTAGCATTCTCAGAAATGATTCCTGTTCCATGCGCAGGACCCAAAAGGCAGGCAGAGTTCCAGAGTCTTAATGAGTGGATGAGATGATGGTGCAAGGAAGAGGGTTTTGGATTTGTTAGCAACTGGACAACATTCTGGGGAAAGGAAGAGCTTTTCTAAAGAGATGGGCTCCACTTATCTCTTCTGCTCTGCATTTGACTTGCCCTCCAGTCCCCATTGACCACTCTCCCTCTCCTCTCCCAATGAATTGTGTGACTGCTTCTCTTTCTCTCTCTGTCCTATCATTTATTGTAGTTCATTTTCCTTTTTGATATTGACCTATCTTTTTATGTATATTTCTGTATTGTAAACCACGATGATGTAGCAAAGGTGTGAATGCTGTAATACCTGGGTACAAATTATATCGCAATTATAAAATACATCAAATTGGTGGACGGGTTGCACTCTGTTAGAGAGAGCATTGAGCCACACAGGATTAAAGTTTTGCAGGAAACAAAATGCACGGTTTTATTTATTTATTTTTTATTTATTTGGTTCTTCTATACTGCCCCTTCCAGAGATCAGGAATCTCTGTTGAATATCTATGGATTGGATTTCCATGTCAAAAGGGAAAGGCGATGGCAGTGGGGGTGTACTACTGATCGCCTAGCCAGAATGAACAAATGGGTGATGAAATGCTCAAAGACATTAGGGAAGCTAACAAAAGTTACAACACAGTAATAATAATAGGTAATTTCAATTATCCTGGTATTGACTGGGTCAGTGTCACAGCAGGATGTACTAGAGAGATAAAGTTTCTAGATTAATTAAATGACTGCTTCATGAAGCAGCTGGTTCATGAACCAACAAGAGGGGAAGCCATTCTGGATCTAGTTCTTAGGGGAACACAAGATCTGGTGCAGGAGATAAGGGTGTCGGGGCCACTTGGCAATAGTGATTGCATAGCATGATTACATTTGATTTAATAAATGGAAGTAGGATGTCAAGGAAATCCACAGTACTACCTTTCAACTTTCAAAAGGGAGACTTTGATACAATGAGGAAAATAGTTAAGCAAAACTAAAAGGAGCTGCTGCAAAGGTGAAAAATTTACATCAATCATGGGCTTTGTTTAAAAATACTATCTTAAAAGCCAGAAGAGATGTATTCCACACTTTGAGAAAAGTGGAAGGAAGGCCAAAAAACTGCCAGTATAGTTTAAAGGTGAGGTCAGAGAGGCTGTTGTAGCCAAAAACATACCTTTCAGAAAATGGAAAAAAGAGCCAAATGATGAAAACTGGAAACAACATAAGCACTGGCAAGTTAGATGCAAGGTATTGATAAGGCAGGCAATGAGACAATTTGAAAAAAAAGCTTGTTGTGGAAGCAAAAGCACATAATAAAAACTTTGTCAAGTACATTTGTAGCAAAAAGACCTGTGAGAGAATCAGTTGGACCATTAGATGACAGAGGGGTAAAAGGGGCACTAAGAGAGGACAAGGTCATGGCAAAGAGACTGAATGAATTCTTTAGTCTTTACTAAAGAAGATGCAGGGAAGTTACCCATGACTGAAATGGTATTTAAAGATGATGCAATGGAAGAATTGAAAGACATTGATAAACTGGGAAAATGTATTACAACTATTTGATAAACTGAAGAATAGCAAATCACCTGGACTGTATGGTATACATATGAAGCTATTGAAAGGGCTGAAATGTGACATTTCAGACCTACTATTAGTAATTTGTGAACTATCATTAAAATAATCTATGATACCTGAAAATTGGCGAATTGCCAATGTAACGTCAATTTTTAAAAAGGGTTCCAGAGGTGATTCGGGAAACTAGAGACTGGTGAGCCTGATGTCAACATTGGGCAAAATGGTAGAAACCATTATAAAGAACAAAATTACTGAACATATAGATAGTCATGGGTTAATGGGAGAAAGCCAGTATGGCTTAACCAAGGAAGGTCTTATCTTATTAATCTGTTATATTTTTTGAAGGTGTGAATAAACAGGTAGACAAAGGTGAGCTGGTCAATATAGAGTATCTGGATTTTCAGAAAGCCTTTGACAAGGCCCCTCATGATGGACTCTTGACAAAAGTCATGGGATAGGAGGCAGTGTACTATTGTAGATCAGGAACTGGTTAAATGATAGAAAGGAGAGAGTATGGCTAAATGGCCAATTTTCCCAATGGAGAAAGGTGAATAGTGGAGTACCGCAGGGATCTGTGCTGGGTCCATTGCTTTTTAACATATTCATAAATGACCTGGAAATGGGAATAACGAGTTAGGTAATCAAATTTCAGATGGTACAAAATTATCAAAGTTGTTAAAACGCAAGCGGATTGTGAAAAATTGCAAGAGGACCTTGATAAATTGGAAGACTGGATGTTCAAATGGTAGATGAAATTGAATGTGGACAAGTGCAAAGTTATACACCTAGGAGAGAACAACCTAAACTATTGTTACATGTTGCAAGTTTCCACATTAAGAACCACCACCCAGGAAAAAGATTTAGGAGTCATCGTGGATAACACGTTGAAACCCTCCACCCAGTGTACAGTGGAGGCCAAGAAGGCAAATAGAATGCTAGGAATCATAAGAAAAGGAATGGAGAATAAGACAAAGGATATTATAATGCCTCTGTTTCGTTCCATGG
Source organism: Ichthyophis bannanicus (assembly GCA_033557465.1). Taxonomy (NCBI): domain Eukaryota; kingdom Metazoa; phylum Chordata; class Amphibia; order Gymnophiona; family Ichthyophiidae; genus Ichthyophis; species Ichthyophis bannanicus. The sequence goes on along the minus strand of CM066042.1, from coordinate 63,732,778 downwards.
TGCAACTGTACCTTGGATATTGTATGCAATTCTGCTCGTTGTATCTTTAAAAGGAGATGGCAGAATTAGAAAAAGTACAGAGAAGAGCCACCAAAATGGTAAAGGGGATGGAAGGATACCCCTATAAGGAAAGGCTTAAAAGGTTAGGGCTCTTCAACCTGGAGAAGAGACAGCTGAGGGGAGATATGATAAATGTCTATAAAGTATTGAAAGGAGTGGAATGGATAAACGTAGATCAATTGTTTACGTCATCGAAAAGTAGAAAGATTAGGTGACATGCAATAAAGCTACAGTATAATCTGTTTAAGTCTAGTAAGAAAACATTTTTTCACTCAATGCATAATCAAAATCTGGAATTCGTTACTGGAAGATATATAGTAAAAGCTGTTAGTATAACTGGGCTTGGTTAGGGCAAGTTCCTGGAGGAAAGGTCCATAAACCATTATTAAAGAGAACGCAGAAAATCTACTTCTTCCCCTATACAAGTATTGTGGAACCTGTGTGTCTTTTTGAGAAACTGCCAGGTACTTGTGACTTATATTGACCACTGTTGAGCTTGATGGACCTTGGACTGACCCAGTATGACATTTCTTATGTTCTTAAGGTAAACATAGTCGAAAGGGAAATAATTTCAGAGTTAGGTATCTGTAGGACCTTCTTGAGATATTTCCTTAATGATGTCTCAAGAGACAGCAAATGAGTGACAGGAAAATTCAAAAACCTAAGATTATTTGCTCTTGAAACATTTTCCAATGCTTCTAGCTTAGTATGTATAAGGATATGGAAGGACAGACTAGATAGTCGATATGGACTTTTTCTATTTCTATGTTTCTTCAAAGAAGATGTACCCAACGCCTATAAAGCTGAGAGTTGCTGGCTCAACTTGGCCACACAAAAGAGCAAGTCAACCTGTTAAAGCTTATCCACACAGCACAGATACAGTCCCTGCTAATATTTTATCAGTCCGATATAAAGACGACTTTTAATACTGAGATCTCTACAGGTAAAGAATCCCCAGTACACAATGGCAGGCCTTCCTGGTCTGCCAATAAGACCGGAAAGAGAGACAAGGAGGTCCTGGGTTGAGGAAGAGGAGGTCTATTGGGGGAGCTTAAAGAAGCTCCTTCCAAAAATAACTGAGGGATGACCCTGAGAAGGGCTTTGCAATAGATGTTTGTCCATTGGGCCCTAAATTTGTGGAGACCTTATTCTGGGAAGACTTCCCTTTTCTTTTCCCCTTAGGCATCACAGAAGGAAAAACAAGTACTCACAAAAATGTCCCAAGGATTGAGTCCTCTTTAGTCCTCCAAAGTGCTCCAAAGGGGCCCCAAGGGGTTTGACCTATCTCTTTGGCACATCCCTTCGAGTACCCACTTGCATCTGTGGGTCCGCATATGTGCCTGCAGTGCACCATGGTTTTTAAAGGTGAGGTCCAGCATTGCTTCTGAAATCACTTACTTTGCCAGTAGGCTGACTTAGCACTGCCCAAATGTCCTTCAAGGCGCCATCCAGCTAGTTCCTCACAGCATGTTAAGGTCTAGCACAGCCCTCCTGCGCCACTTTTCAAAGGGAAAACATTAGCATATTTTCATTCATGAATATTGCCTTCAGGAAAACAGTACTCACAGAGATTTCCATTTTCTTTCAATATAGATGCCCTTATTGTATTTTATAAAGTATGTGTGTACTTTATAAAATAGGAGGCCAATTCTGAAGGTGCACGTCTGGGCTGTCCAGATGTCCAGAAATCTGGATGGCCTAGAGATGCACCCTATTCTGCTCCTGCGGGGGCAATGGCCCTGTGGGAGCAGAATCACGGCATAGGGCCTGGACATCCAGGATGTGCCCCGATTCAGGCACCCTGGATGTCCAGAGTTCTACTCAGCTAGCTCAGCCTGACTCATGCATGGAGCCGCGGTGCTATGGCGTCCTGTTGCCATGGTACCGTGGCTCCATACAGGAGCCCCGATCAGCCGCATGTCACCTGGGCATCCCTTTCTCCACAGCCCGACCCACGATCGGGCCTGTCATGGTGGGGTCAGGCTACGGGGACCCACTGCCCCACTCAACGTGCCAGTGTCTGCCCCGCCTTGCTATTCTCCCACATCTAGGGAACTTATTCCACCTCTGTAGTAGAATAAGTCCCCCTCCATCTGCCCAGGCCCGGATGTACAGGGCTGTCATAGGAATAGGCCCTGTTTGTCCATGGTCAGGGCATGCCTCCAGCCTGCCCTCCCTCCTCTCTCAGCCCACTCCCTCCCACCCAGGTACAGAACTCACCGCACATCTCTGCAGTACATGCTGGGAGCTCATTCACTGAAATAGGGCCTGGACATTTAGCGGGGCATATACGTCTGCCCCAGACATATATCCCTGCTGAATCCCTGTAGATCAGAATGACTCTCTAGGGGTACAAGTGGTCAAAAACATGCATTAAATCAGTGCACAATCCAATTCAGCCCTATAACTCATGCAAATGCACCTAGATTTACAAAGAATGCACACAAATTATAGTATTTTATAATGTACATACATTATTGTATACTCTGCCCATATACATGCCCACAGTGAAAGTATGCACCATCAGGCTTATGGGTGTACTTCTAGAATAGAAACCAGCTAAAGAATGTGCATAAATATCATTTAGTATGCAAAATCAATAAAATACCATGACTTATGCTCATAGATGATGCACAACTTTATGGGGCTTCTTATAAAATTACTCCCATTGATGGTGGGCAATTTTCAAAGGACCTATTTCCACAGGTAAACATTACTTCACCTAGAGAACTGATGTGTACAATACCAGGCCCCAGCACTTAACTGTTGTTAATTGTGCGTCATTGTTTATTACAGAAGATAACTTCCTTTGTAGGGTCACCCTTTTATTATGGTGTATACAAAGCTGACTTGATGATTTTGACCCAGTTGACAGACCTCATATTCAGACATCAATCTGATTTAGAGTCACAAGCAACCAAGCTTGACTTTGGGCAGCTTTTCTTGTGATATCCTAAAGTTGGCTGATCTTCCATTGTTTTCAGAGTTTTATTTGAAAAATGTGAAAGTGAACTCAGTATATACAGGTCAGGGAGAAACTAGGACCAACCTTCAGTCAGTATCAGATACTGTCACTTGACTACAGTATAGTAGTTAGCAATTTTCAATGGAATCTTGCTGCTAACTAAGGAATTAACTAACTAACTTTCCAAGGGTGAAAATTCACCACCCTCTACCCCCTTTGAGCTGGTTTTAGCTGACTTTAAGAGCTAGCTGATTAACTTAGGAACTCAAATGAGGCATTACAATGGCAGGCCTAATTCTAGTTGCCTAAGCTTTTTGATGGAAAGTTAGGGAAATTCCCAGGGAGCCTTCTTCATTCTTGTTGAGGATCAGGAAGAGGGTAAGGAATAGTGGGGGTGTCTTCATTTTTCTGATGGATTACAGTAGACTTCTTCATTCTTGTGCAGTATGAGAAGTAGAGTGGGGATAGACCTGGACATAGCCCATATCAGGGGGCCCTTTGATTGGGAAGGACGTCTCAAGGACATGTCTTCCCCACTGCTTAAATGTTGGTATGCCAGTAGGTTCAGCACAGTTGACACTCGGAGCAGAAGGAACATGGAGACTCATGCTAACCTGGAGAGCCTCATGCTAAATTGAATGAGACTTAGAGCATGGGGTGATTATAAACTTTACTCATAGTCACAATTATTTACATCACATTTTTATAATTTGCATGCTATTTTTAGTGGATAGCTGTTGAATATACACATAAAAGGTTGAATGCTTGCATGGAATTTTAATATACAGGTTTCCAAAATGGAAAGAATTGGGCTTTATGAAAGTACATTTTTTAATGGTAAGAGCATGAGGCAGAATATAATCAGCATTTAGCTTTCTCTACAATACATGTGAAAACATTTCAAATTTCAAAACAGATGTGCAATAAGGGCCCGATTCCGTCCCGGATGTTGATCACCTCTGTATGTCCGGTCTGAACCGGACATACAGAAGGGATCATGATTCTGATCCCACAGGGCACGTCTAGCCCCAAAGGATCAGAATTGCGAACAGTCCTGCACGTACAGTTCATGACTGTGATTCAGTCTGGCCTGCACGTGCAGGACTGTCCCCTGCTAACTCAGTCAAGGCTCTTCAATGCAGCCGTGGCACCATGGCATCATGTTGCCACGGCACCGCAGCTCCATTGAAGAGCCGCGATGCCAGCCGCCAGACTGCAGGACTTCATTCCCTGCAGCCTGGCCCCCAATCCAGCCTCCAAAGGCCAGGATCGGGCTGTGGGGACTGCCTTCAGGCTCCCCCTGCCCACTGCAAGCCCCGGGCAAAAAGACATATAGGGAAGTTATTCACCTCGGAAGTGGAATAACTTCCCTGTATAAGTCGCCAGCCCTGGACGTACAGGGCTAATACGTCCGACATTAGAATTGGCCCTGTATGTCTAGGGTCGGCAACCATCCAGACTCTGCCCCCATCTAACTTCCCCGCACAACCTGCAGGGAAGTTAGCCGCAGCCAGGAGAAGGCATGAATAGCGAGGATGAAAGTCCCATTGAGCTGTCCATCCCCATTATTCGTGGCACAGAATAACCCCCTAAATGAATTCCTAGAAGAAAGACAATTCATAATATAACTTTAAACGGTTCCGAAAACCAATTTCTGAACGTGTTTGGTGAAGATTGATATAGTTAGTACTAAATCTTTTGTTATCATATTGCCTTTATCAGGATGGCTGCCATTATTCCATGTAGTAACTTTATTTCAGATAATTATGAGGATCACCTCTGTTCTTCACTTACCAAGTCTATAGCTAGGGCTTTATATTGGACTCCAAACTTTCTGTAGAAGCTCTGGATCAACCTGTATCCAATTTAACATTCTACTATGATGACTACATCTCTGCCCCTTCTTCGATGGATCTTCTCTGCATCAATCATCTGGGCATGCATGATTTTTCTTCTTGCAACTTACCATACACTAGGTTCCAAAAAATCAACCTCCAACCTCAATTCATTCAAAATGAAAAAAATTGAAAAAAGTTAACCCTTTCCTAAAATCTCTACACTGGTTTTCAGTACTCCATAGGACCAATTTCAAAATACTGGGAATAACCTAAAAGTCTCTCAAAGGTTTTGTATCACTCTACTCCAGCTGTCATCTCACATCATGTAGTCCTTCTCACTGTTTGTCGCATATGGTATAAACCTTGTCTAATTGTGTTGACTCTTAAGGAAATGCCCTTCACAAGTACCAGAAAAAGAACATTCCCAAGATGAGTTCCAACCCTATGGAACTCACAGCCATTTAAGACTAGAGGACATAATTACTACACACACAGCTTATTGTTAATTTATGTTATTCGTAACTAGGTTCTACTGCATAACATAGGACCTGTGGTAAAATAATGCATGTTAGTGGTAACACACCTTAGTAACTATGCCCTAGCTCTGAGCTTGATAACTTTCAGAAAACAAAGACCATGGCTCTTTGAAGAAGCATTTAGATCAGAAACTGTAACATGCTACCTGTCAAACTAAGCTTCCCATTTCTTAAGTCTGTTTGACATACTGTCTAGTAGAACTGCTCATAATCAATTTAGAGTGCATTCTTGTGCTTCTTATTGTGTCTTATTCAAGTATTATCCCCTGACATTATCTAATGTATGCTAGGAATATGCAGTAATTTGAAACAACGTAGGAAATATCAGCAATATTTCCTATATTGCTGCTTGTTTTTGAACGAAGATGGAAGAACCCTCCTCTCTCCCAAATTTTATCACTTCCCATATGGTGTTAATAGTGAGTACTATTGTTCTATTAAGTGATAGTGCATGCTATTGACAGCATTTCCTCTGAAATGAAATTTTAAAAAATGTAAAATCACACAAACAACATAGGAAACTAACAATCTGTAATTTTTCAGCCTCAGCACCCTTAAAGTATGCGTTCACTTTATCTTGTTTTAGATTTAGCACACCCCCTTTTTTTAAGGAATACTTCAAAGTGAGGTATCCTTAAGTCTGAAGGACTTCTGAGGAAAGCTGCTCTTGCTGGGAAGGATTCTGCACTTGTAAATATTTACCTGCCTGGAATTTCTCAGACTCTTGGGTTAAAGGGAACTTTATGGGTTTAAACTGATAAAATCACTTTCTATTTTAAAGTTCTGTGTTTTTTTAAATCACTCCAGGCACTGTATTAGCAAGCCAGCTTTGAGTTAAAACAAACTCTATATGAGTCAGTCAAGGCACTGTGTATAAAGACATAGCTTTACCAAGAAAGTAGTTAATGGTAGGTTTGAGTATACAGAGATAAATTGTTTTCTAGAAAAAATCTTTAGAAAAAGGCCTTCTAGTTAGGAGGCAAGAGAACTGTGAAATTGTTTAAATAGGTATTATAGTCATGTGACAGATTCAAAAGGTCAATTTGAAAGGATCCCTCTAGCAAACCAAAGCCAGTGCGAATCACCAAGGAACTTAAAAGAGATTGCCTTAGAAGCACAGATATAAATTGGTCAACCAGAGCTCACTGATTTTCAGTCTGAAGGACTTCTTAGATAAGCTGCTCTTGCTGGGAAGGATTCTGCACTTGTAAGTATTTACCTGTTGTGAATTTCTCAGACTCTTGGGTTAAAGGGTACTCTAGGTTTAAACTAATAAAATCTCTGTCTGTATTTTTAAAATCACTCAGGGCACTGTTTTAGCAAGCAAGCTTTTACATAAAGCAAGCTCTAAGAAGTATGTTTACTAAACCACTCTAAAGGAGCAAGTGTTCCGTTAATGCATGTTAACGGGGCATTCGTGCCATTAATGTGCGCTAATGTGCCGTTAGCATGCATTGACACTGCTTTAGATCATGCTAACGGGATTGGCAGTGTAAAGCGCCCTATGGGCGGAGAGTAGGGGTCAGTGGATGGACAGTGGGAGGGAACAAGGCCTGGCTCTCTTAACGATGGCACCTTAACACCAGGAACCTTACCGCATATCAAAACCTGTTGATAAGGGTGCATTATGAGGAGAGAGAGTCTATTTAAATGTCTGCAATGTGCTGCACAGACAGGTGAGCCCAAGAAAATGATAGTAGTGCTCCATTAGCAGTAACAGCATAGTGTCCAAGTATGAAAAGGCACTATGTTGATGGTGCAAATGGGGCAAAGGAGGGTGGATGTGGATCATGCAGTGGGAGCTGCTGGTGCACAGGGTGGACCAGACAGTTGCCTAGGTGGCAAATAAGCACAATGGACCTAAAATATGCCAGACTGTGTCAGACCAAGTCCATCATGCCTAGTATCATGTGTCCAACAGTTGTTAATCTAGGTCACAGGTACCTAGCAGTTTCTCCAGAAGACACACAGGATCCACAATGCTAAGGGCAAGCAGTGTATATCTCGGGTCCTCTTTAACAGTGGTTTATGGACCTTCCCCAGGAACCTGTCCAAACATTTTTAAAACTCAGCTACACTAACATCCTTCACTACATCCTCCGGTAATGAATTGCAGGGTTTGATAACATATTAACTGACAAAATATCTTCACCCAGTAGTCCTAAATGGGTTACACTGTAGCCGCATTGCATGTCCCTAGTCTTTCTACATTCTGATGGCATAAACAATCAGCCTACGTTTACTCATTCCACTCCAGGCAATATTTTCTAGACCTCTAACATAACACCCCTCAGCCGTCTCTTCAACAGGTTGAAGAGAGTTAACATTGGCACCCTGGAGAGGCATATGGTTGTGGGGAGGATGAATGACCGTCTATGTATGCCTCTGCCCCCTCCCCCTCCCCCGCCTGACCCTGTACACTAGGCACCCACCTACCTCCATGTTGGCTGTCATTGGGCTGCACACCGCCAACACTGACAGCACAGAGGCATGTCAGCATGGCATGAGGGGTGTTGGCAGAGGGGGCAGCAGCACCCGCCTGCAGCAGACCAAAGCCATGCCCTGATCCATTGTGCCATACGCAGTGCAACATGTGCCAAGGTCCATCTGATGGGAAGCATGTCAGCCACAGGGACTGTTGTAACACTGTGGTGCACTACACACAGTTGGTGTGGATAGGAGCAGAGGGTCACAGGTTCAGATCTTGGCTGTGGATCATGCAGGGCATGTCCCTGTAGCTATATTTTATCCCATAGTGTAGGTACAACACCAACATGTGCAGTCCCCAATGAATTGGCGAACAAGGGTACAAACACCCATACAGACAGGCTCCACTATCCTCAGCTGGTTTGGAGAGTCAGGCTGACAGCACCGGCACACTTAGCGGCCATTAGCATTAGAGCGCACTACTAGCTCCTGCATAATGAGTACACCTTAACAATGCCTGAGTTGAGATTTGGACCAGAGTGGCAGGCAGGAATGCCAACCATCCCCATTTTGCACAGTGCATCGATATGAGTGTGTGTATGTCTATCCATTGTTTTGTGGCTTTCTACTCCTCACCGAGCCTCGCAGTGCCTCAGCTGTTTCCAGAGTTAGCCTGCAAATGTGCAATGATGAGGAGCAAAGTATTGTGGGTATGGCCTGAACAGGGCGGATTGGCCAGGATGCATCTGCATTGGGGGTAGGGCAATGGCTGTGACATCATAGTGCCTGACTGCCACCTGCATGGAGCAGGTGGCTACATCATGTCATCCTGGGAGGACACACTCACTCTGACTGAGCAGTGACCATGGCACAGCTATGTATCCAGATAGTGCCATATAGTGTTTGGTTCTAGTGATATGGGTGCGCTTCCTGTCCTGGGGGCCCGATCACTGAACCAACTGCTGGGTGTCCATGCTGTATGTCCCAAGCCTGGGTGCACATGGTTGCTCTGTGCACATGTACTTTGTACTGGCCAGCGGACTATCTGCAGTTGGTATGTGCATGGCTGGGACACCCAGTGGTGGGCAGCAGGTATGTGCTGAGGGTGAATGTTGGACCTAGGCGGTTGGGAAGTGAGGTGTTCCAGGCCTACTCCCAGTATTACTGGTAGGGCCAGCAGGACCCTAGTAACAACCCCATGTACGTCTAGAGGCTCCTTTCCCCTGGTAGTTTGCAGCCATGGCATCAGCATTGTAACACTAGGTATTACAATGCACTGTTCTAGGTGGGTCAGCGTCCAACAAGGCCAGATGTGACTGGCACATACAGCAGAACACAAGGTGACTAGAATGGAGTTGAGGTGTGGCCTAGTGGTTGGGGCAAGGTACTTCAGGCCGGAAGGTTGGGGGTTCAAATCCCACTAGAGGACAGCAACCTTGGGCCGGAAGGACTGGGGTTTATTTATTTATTTTATTTAGTATACATTTGTATACCGCTACTTCCAGCGATCAGCAGCGGTTTGATTACAGATTGGAAATTGTCAAATCATGATGGAAATTTTGGGGTATAAACACATTGATTTGACAGGAAAGCACGGCACACAGTAATAAGGTCATAAGGAGATTCAGAATTTACATATGTACATTTTTTACATAATTTTTTACATAACAGGATATATATTTCAGTTTGTGACATCTTGTAGCCCCCTGGGATTTACATCAAATTGTATTGACACTGGAATAGATGTTGTCTTTAGTTTTTTCCTGAAAGCAATAAGGTCTTTGGTCGCACGCAGTTCAGGTGGTAGTTGGTTCCAGAGGGCGGGGCAGAGTATGAGTATGCTCGGCGGCTAGTACTGGATTTGACAGATCTGATATCGGACGGAACGTGTAGTGTGTCTGAGTTGCTGGTTCTTCTGTCTCTGTTGGGCGGTTGCGTGCTGATAAGGGTGGAGAGAAAGGATGGAGCTATGTTATGTATGAGTTTGAAGGTGGTTATCAATGTTTTATATTGTATCCGAGCAGAGATGGGGAGCCAATGCAGCTCGATCAATACGGGCGTGATGTGTTCAGTAATACTTTTTGCATGATGATCCTCGCCGCCACATTTTGGGCCATTTGCAGGATGTTTAGCATTTTCTTTGGGAGACCCTGAAGGATGGCGTTGCAGTAGTCTAAGTGTGGTATAATGAGTGCTTGCGCAACAGACCTAAAATCGTGAGGTTCGAGGATGCTCCGTAGAGGTTGTAGCACTTTATGTTTGTGGAAGATGGCCTTGTTGGTTTTTCGTAGGTGATTTTCCATCTTTAGGTTGCTGTCAAATGTGACTCCCAGATATTTTATTTCATTCTTTGTGTTGTACGTATTGTTACACAGGGTAATTGTCGCAGGAGGTTCAAAGTTTGGTTTACTGGAGATATACATCACCTCAGTTTTCTTATGGTTGATCATCATGTTGTTTTGCTGTAACCATATTAACATCTCGTTCAGGCATGTTTCGAGCTGAATATAGTTAGGGTCGACGGTATCCAGTTGCGTGTATAGCATAATATCATCTGCATAAATGTGGTATTTGATATTATGCTGCTGGAAAATATCACAAAGGGGCTGCATATAAATGTTGAAAAGTAGTGCTGAGAGAGCCGAGCCCTAAGGTATGCCTTGTGTTTGAGAGAATGCTTCTGCCTTTTCACCATTGAATTGAACCTCTGGCATTCTGTTGATATGTAGGAGGAGAACCATTTTAGGGGGGTTCCCACTATTCCTATCGATTCGAGCTTGTTAAGGAGGATTCCATGATGGACTGTATCAAAGGCGGCAGAGATGTCAATGAAGATGAGTATAAACATTTTCTTTTTGTCTTCAAGGCCTTTGAGAAGGCTGTTAAGGAGTGCTATTAACAGCGTTTCAACCCCATGATGTTGTCTGAATCCGTATTGCTGCTTATCCAGGGTTTCGTGGTCATCCAGATGATCTTGTAGTTGTATAAGGACTGCCTTTTCAATGATCTTTGCTAGGAAAGTCTAGTCCCACAGGTGCTCCTTGTGGTCTTGGGCAAGCCACTTAACCCTCCATGGCCCATGTTCCCTGTAAAATAGTTAACTCCAAGTTATAATGCCCCGTTCAATGTAATTTCAGTTTGTTCAATGTAAACCGCACTGATGCAGAATAGCGCGGTATATAAGAGAATGTAAATAAATAAAATAAATAAATACCACACTGCAGACAATGCTTGCTACACACTGGTGGTGATGGGGATCTGCAGCAAAGACCATCTATAGCATTGCAGGTACAGAGGACCTGGTGCTGGGCGCCCATCCTCACCCTCAGGGTGATCACAGAAACTGCTCAGTAGCACGGTTTGTAGCTGCTCTGTGCTTGTATCACAGACTGTCAGTTCCTCTTTCTGAGCCCAGGTGATGGATACGTGCATTCTCCATTCAGTGTTCAGTGGTAGACTGCTGTTCTGCGTTTGATGTAGTCGATCACCGCACCCTTCTTTCTCGTCTGTCTGACTTTGGCATCCATGGTACTGTCCTCCGGTGGTTTCACTCTTTCCTGTCCTGCCGTACCTTTTCAGTCCACTCCGGTACCTCAGTATCCCCCCCTACCCCCGCCACCTGTGGCATCCCCCAGGGTTCCATTCTAGCTCCTCTGCTTTTTAATGCTTTTCTTGCTCCCCTAGCCCTGTTAATCCAACAATCTGCTCTTTCCTTTTACATATACGCCGACGACATCCTCCTGGTTCACCACACCTCCCCCTCCTCCCCGGACCTGGCTCCACTCAACCTCTGTCTGTCCTCTATCGCCTCCTGGTTTGAGTCGAATTTCATGCATGCTAATCCCGCTAAATCCACTGCCCTCTGGATTACCTTTGGTCTCCCACCCCCCACGGTACTACCTGTCATGGGCTCTCACTCCATCCCTTCTGCCCCTACCCTTCGTTACTTGGGTGTTACCCTAGACCTGTCCCTTTCTTTTCATGAACATATCTCCTCCGTTGTCCGCTCTTCTTTTTTTCACCTACGCCGTATCAAGGCCGTCCGTTCCTTTCTCCCTTTCTCCTCTGTTGTCACTCTTGTCCTGTCTTTGGTTATCTCTCGTCTCGATTATTGTAACGTCATCTATGCTGGTCTTCCATCTTATCAACTCCGTCGCCTCCAACTTGTTCAGAATGCTGCTGCCCATCTTGTTACTTCATCCCCTTTTCATTCCCATGTATCACCATGTCTGTTTTCCTTACACTGGCTCCCAATCAAGTTCCGGTTTATGTTCAAACTACTCATCCTTGCTCACAAGGCCCTTCACTCTGATACCCCCCAGTACTTAGCCAATATCATTCATCTTCAGCCCTCTCCCCGCCTTCTCCGTTCATCCCATGGCAATCGTCTCTTCCTTCCCTCACCTACACAGGCCCGCATCGAATCCACTCGACACTCCGCTTTCTTTTTCTTAGGTCCCGCCTTTGGGAACTCTCTTCCCCTCTCACTCCGCACCGAACTGTCTTACACTCGTTTCAAGGCCCTTCTTAAGACACACCTTTTCTGTCAGGCTTTCGATCTCCCCTCACTGCTGATGGTGCTCTTCCCCCTAGTTGCGCCTCCCAGCCCCCTTAGTTTTCCCGTGCTTTCCCCTCCACTGATGGTGTTTTATCCCCCTAGTTGCGCCTCCCATCCTTTTAAATTTGCCCATTTCTTCCCCCTCTTCCCCCTCTTCCCCTCATCCCCTTTTGCCCTTCTTGCGTTCTTATTGTTCTCTCTCTGTTCTTTATTGCCCCTCTTCCTGTCCTATTATTTTTGGCGTTCCTTTCTTCCCTTCTTTTCCAGCGACTGTCATTTTTTATGATTGTACACCGCCCTGATGCTTCGGCCTGGGCGGTCTATCAAGTGTTTTAATAAAGATAAAGATAAAGGTGAGACTACCCTATATTGGCACACACTGCAGACATTTTAGGTGGTGACCTGCAGTCTTTTTGTATCCAGCCATTGCTGTGCAGAGAGGTGTGGAAGTGTAGCCTATTGGTTAGTTCAAGGTCTCTGTAAGCAAGGGACAGGGGTTTGCTTCCTACCTGTTCTTTTTGTGACTGTGCTACTCAGATCATGTTCATGCCTGTAACAGTCAGGGCTCTGCAGATCTATGCTGCCAGCCCATACCACCCTCTTCTCAGCTTCCATCTGTCCTTCAGCATATCTATCTTCCTCTGTCGGCTGTGTACAGTCCTATCTTCTTGTGCAGGCTGCTACCCCATGACCTACTCTGGAACCCTTTTTCCGCATTACAGCTCATTGTGCTCACCTCTCCTGTGCCTGATCTGCACATACCCACTACTACTCTGTCCTTCTGTTGCTGCAAGCATCCTGCCACTTCTGCCTCCGCTGGGGGACACGTCTTTCCCATCCTATGCCACACACTGTAAATGCAGCACTTTACATTGGAACCACCCTGTTCATTGGTACAGCTGCCTCTCATATGTTCGTCTGCTTTACTGGCTGCCAGATAGGGTGCCTACCAATATGGCAGGTGCATCAACTCCAGGCTGAAGACCCACCTCTTTGAGGCTACTTTTGTATCATGATGCTCCTTATTCTCTTGTCCTCTCCTTCCTTCCATCACCTCTACATTGACATTCCTTGGTGTTCTGTCCATTGTTTGGCTTATAGTCGTGGTCCTGCTTTAAGGTGCATGCTTTCCACCTTAGGGCATCTTGTCTCTCCTTAAGGTGCCTTATCTCATATAAGGGCACCTTACCACATCCTGGGACACCGTATCTCCTGTTAGGGCATCCTTTTAGGGCACTTTATCTTCTGTTAAGGTGCCTTATCACACCTTAAGGCACCTTAAGGTGCCATATCTCTTGTTAAGGCACCTTATCACATCCTATGATGCCTTGTCTCTCCTTAGGACGTCTTGTCACCTTACCACACTTGGTCCTGTTAACTCACGTTAAATGGCTCAAGGTACCCTAACGCCAGCATGCCCCCTACTCGCCCACTGCCTTATATGGCTTCAGGTACCTTAACGCTGCCCTTGCCACCAGTGATTTTACCGTGGTTTAGTAAACATACCCCTAAGTGTCAGTCAAGGCACTGTTAGCTTTTATTAAGTATTTCTTTCTCTCCCAGCCACCCAAGGCATAATCTTAGATTTATAGGCTCTTACAGCTCTTAAGGGGACAGAGGTAGTTAAATATAATTAATGCACTGAAATTTAATCTTGAGCAGTCTCATAAATCTATTAGGTATAGTTGTGTTTGTCCCCTTCTCTACCACTACCAACTCTAGACTTTGTTCATTCCACCTTACTGCTCCATATACCTGGAACAATCTACCTGAGTGAATGCACTGGATTCTTTCTCTGGCTTGATTCAAGTCCAGGCTGAAGACCCACCTCTTTGAGGCTACTTTTGGATCCTGATGCTCCTTATTCTCTTGTCCACTACTTATGTGTATCTTGCCAGACTCTAGTCCCTAGTTTGTAATGTTTTTTTCATCTTGATTATATTGTAAGTTCTGGTGAGCAGGGACTGTCTTACATCTATATGTACAGTACTGCATACACTTTGTAGCGCTATACAAATGATTAGCATTAGTATTAGCAACTTTAAGTAACTAAACAACTTAAATATCTAAACAAATCCTTAAAACTAAGATGCAGACAGCAGTTCTGCAGTAAGATGGGGGTTATCCAGTCTTTTGCATTGAGTGTCACATGTATGATTTTCTCCCAGTTGCTAAGAGGTCTAATGTGTGCACTAGGTACAAAGAGCTCTTTGCTCTCAGGGAACGAGTACGTTCTCTGGAGGGTAGAGCAGCAGACTTGGAGGAGCTAAGAAAGACAGAGAGGTATATAGATAAGACCTAAAGGGATGTAGTACTGAAATCCCACCTCCAGTCTGGCAGTCTCTATCTTACCATGGAGGAGAGAGGTCACATGAAAGGAGAGCATCACTCTGGTATGGCAGGAGGTAATCCTGTAGCTACGACTTGTCCTCCAGGTGATGAAAAAACCTCTGATACTGAGGTTTCTCCAAGGACATGTGCCCATGAGGGAAGAGTTAAGACAGCTGTTTATAGTTGGCAATTCGATCATTAGGTATGTAGATAATTGGGTGGCTGATGGATGTGAGTAACATGCCTGCCTGATGCAAAGATAGTGGACCTCACGCGCCACCTAGACAAGGTTTTAGATAATGCTGGGGAGGACCCTGCTGTATTGGTACATGCTGGTACTGATGGCATAGGGAAGTGTGGGAGGGAGGTTCTAGAGGCCAAATTTAAGCTTTATGTAGGAAGTTGAAATCCAGAACTTCTAGGGTATCATTCTTTGAAATGCTTCCCATTCCATACTCAGGACCCAAAAGGCAGACAGAGCTCCGGAGTCTCTTCGTGGCTGAGACTATGGTGCAAGGAAGAGGATTTTGGATTTGTTAGGAACCGGGCAACATTCTGGGGAAGAGAGGGGCTTCTCCAAAAGGTTGGGCTCCACCTTAATCAGTGTGGAACCAGAATACTGGCATTAACCTTTAAAAAGGAGATGGAACAGCTTTTAAACTAGATAATAGAGGAAAGCCAACAGTCACCCAAGAGCACATGGTTTGGAAGAATGTATCCTTGAAGGATACTAGCAAAAGAGGGAAATTAGGGCATCCCAACAGAGAGGTTCCAATAAACATAAAAGTAACCCAGATGCCCTTAAGTACTGAACAAACAGAGCTGAAAGAATCAAAATTATCCCTATCAACTGATAACCAGATTAATATGAATAAAATACAAAATGCAACCTCTAAAATGACTCTATGCAAATGCTAGAAGTCTAAAAAATAAGATTGGAAAGTTATACTATATAGCACTAAATGAAAGACTGGGTATTATTGGCATCTCAGAGACCTGGTGGAAGGAAGACAGCCAGTAGGACACTGTGATACAAGGGTACAAGGAGGAAGGAGTGGCTCAGTGGTTGGGACGGGTTACCTCAGGCCAGAAGGCCAGGGATTCAATTCCCACATGGGGACAAGCAACCTCAGGCCAGAGGGACTGGGGTCTCTAATCCCATGGCCACTCCTTGTGGCCTTGAGCAAGCCACTTAACCCTTCATTGCCTCAGGTACACTTAGATTGTGAGTCCTTTGGGGACAAGGGAATAAAAAGTACCTGTTAGTATACATGTAAACCACACTGATTCTAAAGAGTGCAGTATAAATAAATAAAAATAAATAAATATCACAATGATTGGTTAGAGCACATTGGTGGAGGGGTTGCACTCTATGTTAGAGAGGGCATTGAGTCACACAGCATTACATTTTTTTCAGGAAACAAAATACACTGTAGAATTTCTATGAGTAGAAATTCCATGTAAAAAGAAGATGGCAATGGCAGTGAGGGTGTACTACCAACCGCCTGGCCAGAATGAACAGATGGATAATGAAATGCTGAAAAAAATCAGTGAAGCTAATAAAAAGTTACAACATAGTGTCGTACCCCCGTGCATAGGCCAAAGGCTTAGGGCAAAAAGGGCTGCCTTATTTGTCCTTAAATAAAGAGTAACTGATTTTCTCCACTAGGGAATTCTGGGAGTTGTAGTTCTTACTTAAAGACAAAGTAGTATGACCACTCGGGTTTGTTCAGGCAAAACAAGAACATTTATTTTGGGTTCCCCTTTCGCATCAAATTCAAACACAAGGCAAAATAGGATTATTCTCCAAAATAACAGGAACAAAAATTGCATCGGGAACCTCAGAACTGAAAACACCTTTTCACATCACAGCTGTTCCCAGCTAATTCTTCAGCATGTTAATTCACAGCTATCTCTTGTCATTCCAACCAGGTAAATTCATTCCATTTATATCCAATGTAGCTTTAGTTAATAAACTCAGGGTTCAGTGAATGTTCTTTAGTTTAACAGAAGGTCTTAGCATTCTCCTAGCTAAGTACAATATTGCTCTTCAAAGACTTCCTGTCACAGTCCTTTTCTTAGCAATAATTAAACTTCCCTTCTACATAGAGAACAATCCATCGGTGCTTCATTACACCCAGAATCTTCCTCACAAGGATCAATCTGCATGTCATCTTGCACCATACATTGCTTATCTTCCCCTGGGGTTTCAACAACATGTTCAAACTTACTGTTTTGTAGAAACATCTGGAGTTCCTCTAAAAGCTGCTCTCCTGGATAAGAACTGGTTGTACCTTGAGAGTAGGATTTTCTGTCTTGGAACAGTTTCTTTAATACTTTAATTGTATTCAGGTCTATCTCTCTGCTCGAGGCTGGGTTCTGGTTATCTCTGTCTATAAATGCTTGCACCCACCTTCTCTCAGCTTGGGTTCCTGGAACCGGGTTTTGCACACTCTGCTCTGCAGTCTGGCTCAGCTATCCATCTGCTGGACTCTAAAGCAGGCGTACCTTTCACCTTAGAACTGCTTCTTTGGTTGCTAAAACCTTTTTCCCACGTGGAGTAAAGCTTTCCACATCTGCCTTCTCTTGGCTTCCTTGAACCAGGCTTCACTGCTCCTGAACCCTCTGGCTTCACAGCTGCTGGACTCTCAGCTGCTCTTTCTCCTTCTCCTCCCTCTGCTCTCACTGAGACCGGCTTAAAAAGCTGCTTTCCTGCTACCACTCCCTGCTCATGTGCCTGTGATTAGAGCTCAAACCTGCACCTACCTTAGGGCTTGGGCGTGGCTCAGCCTCAGCTAGTATGTGTTTCTTTAGCTTATCTGAAGCTTGAACCCTGTGGAAACCTTGCTTGTCTCTTGTCTTAAAGGCATATTCCCTATTTTCCTCTGTTTCCATCTGTTCAACACCACTCTCATCGTCACAATAGTAAATAATGGGTGATTTCAATTACCCCATTATTGACTTGGTCAATATCACAGCAGGACATGCTAGGGAGATAAAGTTTCTAGATTAAATAAATTACTGCTTCTTGGAGTAGCTAGTTCATGAACCAACAAGAGGGGAAGTTGTTTTGGACCTAGTCTTTAGTGCAAGATCTGGTGCAAGAGATAATGGTGTCGGGGCCACTTGGCAATAGTGATCATAGCATAATTGTATTTCATTTAATAAATGAAAGGAGAACAGCAAGGGAATCCACAGTACTTCCTTTTAATTTCAAAAGGGAGACTATGATAAAATGAGGACAATAGTTAAGAAGAAACTAAGAGGAGCCACTGAAAAAGTTAAAGGTTTATATCAAGCATGGGCATTGTTTAAAAATACTATCTTGGAAGCCTAGACCAGCTGTATTCCACGCTTTAAGAAAAGTGAAAGGAAGGTCAAAAAATTGCCAGCATGGTTTAAAGGTGAGGTCAGAGAGGCTGTTGTAGCCAAAAAAGCATCTTTCAAGAAAAAGTAACCAAATGAAGAAAATGGGAAACAACATAAGCGCTGTCAGATGCAAGGCAGGCAAAGAGTGAATTTGTAAAAAAAAAAAAAAAGCTTGCTGTGGAAGCAAAATACATAATTAAAACTTTTTAAAGTACATTCATAGCAAAAAACCTCTGAGAGAGTTAGTTAGACCATTAAATGATAGTAGTGGCGGGATTCGATCCGAACAGGAACCGGTTCAGATCGATCCTGCCACTGACAGAAACGAGCAGGTGGCAGCATGGCACACATTTGCATTGCTGGTGCCGCACTCTCGGGCCACTGGTGGCCACTGCAGGCAACAATTCCCTGGTGGCCCCAGCAGCACAATCCCCCTACCCACCAGTTGTTTGACAGCATCGAGTGCTTCCCCTGTTGCCGCAATCCTCCGATGCTGTCATACCACTGGCAACTGGGGGATTCCCGCCAGTGTAGCACCGGATTCAGGATGCCATGTTTGGCCCAGTTTGGCAAGTACAGCCCATGGCAGGAACCGGTTTGCATGAACCAGGCTAAACTGGCTAAATCCCACCACTGGATGATAGAGGTAAAAGGGTCACTAGGGAGGACAAGTCCATAGCAGAGAGACTGAATGAAGTCTTTGCTTCAGACCTATTTGTGGTCTGAAATCTCATATTTCAGTTGTTTCAACAACTTCAGATGTATACCATCTGGTCCAGATAATTTGCTACTCTTTAGTTTATCAAATAGTTGTAATACATCTTCCCAGTTTATCGATATTTCTTTCAGCCCCTCTGATACATCACCGTTAAATACCATTTCAAGCTTGGGTAAATTCCCTACATCTTCTTCAGTAAAGACTGAAGCAAAGAATTCATTCAGTCTCTCTGCTATGGCCTTATCCTCCCCTTAGCAACCCTTTTACCCCCTATCATCTAATGGTCCAACAAACTCACAGGTTGTTTTTGCTATGAATATACTTAAAAAAATTTTTTATGCATTTTTGCTTCCACAGCAAGCTTTTTTTACAAATTCTCTCTTTGCACGCATTATCTCTCT
This sequence comes from Ichthyophis bannanicus, assembly GCA_033557465.1. Taxonomy (NCBI): domain Eukaryota; kingdom Metazoa; phylum Chordata; class Amphibia; order Gymnophiona; family Ichthyophiidae; genus Ichthyophis; species Ichthyophis bannanicus. The sequence continues at coordinate 63,713,575 of CM066042.1, read as the reverse complement.
CTTTGCACGCATCTAACTTGGCAGTGCTTATGTTGTTTCCCATTTTCGTCATTTGGCTCCTTTTTCTTGAAAGATGGTTTTTTTTGGCTAAAACAGCCCCTCTGACCTCACCTTTAAACCATGCTGGCAGTTTTTTGGCCTTCCTTTCACTTTTCGTAAAGCATGGAATACATCCGGTCTAGGTTTGCAAGATAGTATCTATGAAGTATCATTAAAATCATCTGTAGTACCTAAAGATTGGAGAATGGTTAATATAATGCTGATTTTTTAAAAAGGGTTTCGGCAGTGATCCATAAAACTACAGACTGGTGACCCTGACTTCAGGACCAGACAAAATAGTAGAAACCATTACAAAGAATACAATTACTGAACAGTTTGATAGTCATGGTTTTAACGGGAGACAGACAATATGGATTTAGCAAAGGAAAGTCTTGTCTTACTAATTTTTTATATTTTTTTGACGGTGTGAATAAACAGGTAGATAAAGGTGAGCTGGTTGATATAGGGCCCGATGCAGCTCCGCAAGCCATCCAGGCCCGATTTCTGCCTTCAGCTCTTCCCGCACGTCCAGAACAGCAGGATGGGGGAGAGCCGGCAGGGGGTGGGAAGGGGCGGGATCTGGGCAGAGAGGGAGCAGGCCAAGCTGGCAGGGCATACAGGGCTGATTCCGGTCATGGCCCTGTACATCCTGCTGGGTGAAAGGGGGTGTGCTTCTTATTCTACCTTGAAGGAGGAATAAGCAGCACCAATCCGGTAACTGGACCCGGGAATCCCCCGCCAGAGCCGGGTGTGGGGGTCCTTGTCGCCCGATCCATGCCACAGCTGGCCAGCCATGGGTCAAGTGGTGGGGAAGAGGGTGGGGGGGGGGGGCTGAGCCATGGCAGCCAGGGGAGCCTGTGAGGAAGAAGTCCCCGCAGGCTGGCAGTGGCACACTGGGCCATCCTCTGGCCAGATTCTGTGTACCGTGGGAATATTTTGTTCCCATGGTCCAGAATCGGGTTCTAAAGGGCCTGTCTTCCTTGGGCTCATAGTGTATCTGGATTTTCAGATAGCCTTTGAAAGGTCCCTCATGAGAAACGTTTGGCAAAATTAAAAAGTCATGGGATTGGATGCAGTGTATTATTGTGGATCAGGAACTGGTTAAAATATAGAAAGCAGAAGGTAGAGCTAAATGGCCAATTTTCTGAATGGAGAAAAGTGAATAGTGGAGTACCCCAGGAATCTGTGCTGGGCTAGCTGCTTTTTAACATATTCATAAATGACCTGGGAATGTGAACAACAAGTGAGGTGGTCAAATTTGCAGATGACATAAAAATATTCAAAGTTGTTAAAACACAAGAGGATTGTGAAAAATTGCAAGAGGACCTTAATAAATTGGAAGACTGTGTGTCCAAATGGCAGATGAAATTTAATGTGGACAAGTGCAAAGTTATGCACTTAGAGCGTGATTCTATAACATCCATATCCAGCTGGCAGAAATGTCTAACTTGAAAAGGGCATGTAATAAACCTGATTCCGAAATTATAGGTATAGACGCACCCTTGGTTCTGGAATCAGGGAGCTATACAACTCAGGCATGGCATGAACAACACACCTGGGGAAACACGGGCCCACACTGCAATTATGGGACATGGGTACATGCAACAAATGGCCTGTACATCCCCGTCCCCACCATATTCTGAAAAGATAGACATCTCAGGTGCTTCCCGTCTCCGTGCGGCCACGCCCCCAGTGGCAAAACATACATCTCCTAAGGTGATGCTCACACTGACAGTGTTTGTCCTCACATTAATACAAATGAAATAGATATTGTCATGTAAACCAGACTATATATACTAATCTGTTGCATGCCCATAACACTATAAGGTATGTATTGTCACAGCCCCTCCTAGTGGCAGCATGCAGAAAGGACGAGGGCGGACACTTATTGTTGGTTGAAGAAGGAAAAACTTTTCTAGACCAGGTGCATCATGGTCTTTGTAGTCCCACTTCATAAAGAAATAGTTGTGAGCCTTGTGCAGGGTTTTAAACTTAAATGGTTTTTATTCCCTTTGTTGCGCAAAGGTTCTCCAGGAAGACAAAAAACAGAATGTACCTTACTTCAGGGTTTATGCCAAAATATTTACAAAGTCAGTAACTGTTACAGGTGCTTCACAGTTCTTTGCGTTCAAAACAGGTTTTCAACACCAAGAGGAAAAACAAGCACAAAACTTCTTCTTTCAGCTTAGCAAAGCAAAAAGATATGTTAAAGCATGTCCTGCCAGTTACAATTCTGTGAGAGACTCTAGACCAGCGATGGCGAACCTATGGCACGCGTGCCAGCTGTGGCACGCGAAGGCCTTGCAGCTGGCACGCGGGTAGGTCCGCAAAAAATAAAAAGCTGGCTCTGGCTGCTGCCGCGGACGCAGCGGCAGAGTGCAGTGTCCCGCGGGGCCCCCTCCGCCCGCTAAGCCCCTCTGCAAGGGCTTTCAGATTCGCGAGGGAGAGCGTCTCCCTCGCGTCTCTGTTAAGCCCGCAGGGGCTAATGGGAAATTTCCGATCAGCCCCTTTAGACGCGAGGGACTGATGGGAAAATTTCCCATTCGCCCCTGCGGGCTTAACAGAGACGCGAGGGAGAAGCTCTCCCTCGCGAATCTGAAAGCCCTTGCAGAGGGGCTTAGCGGGCGGAGGGGGCCCCGCGGGACATTGCATTCTGCCGCTGCCGCGGCAGCAGCCAAAGCCAGCTTTTTTTTTTTTTTTAATATGCCATGGGGGGGGGGGGTTAGGATGCTAATGGGCTAGGGGGGGGGGTAGCGGGTAGGACTGCTAATGGGCCTGGGGGGAGGGGTAGGACTGCTAATGGGCTAAGGGGGGTAGGACCGCTAATGGGCTACGGGGGTAGGACTGCTAATGGGCTGTGGGCTGATGGGGCTGTCTGGAAATGGGGTGATGGGGGTTAGGAACTGGTAATGGGCTATGGGGGGGTTAAGACTGCTAATGGGCTTTGGGCTGATGGGGGCTGTCTGGAAATGGGGTGATGGGGGTTAGGACTGATAAGGGGCTATGGGGGGGGCTAGGACAGGAAATGGACTGATGGGGAGGGTTAGGACTGGATGGGCTGTGGGCTGTTGGGGGGTTAGGACTAGTAATGGGCTATGGGGGGGTTAAGACTGGTAATGGGCTGTGGGCTGATGGGGGCTGGTCTGGAAATGAGGTGATGGGGGGTTTAGAACTGCTATTGGGCTATGGGGGGGGGGGTTAGGACTGATAATGGGCTAAGGGGGGGCTAGGACAGGAAATGGACTGATGGGGAGGGGTTAGGACTTGAGGTGGGCTGATGTGGTTAGGACTGGTAATGGGCTGTGGGCTGATGGGGGGGGGGGTTAGGACTGGCAATGGGCTGTGGGGGGCTGACTGGAAATGGGCTGATGGGGTTAAGACTGGAAGTGGGCTGATGGGGGGTTAGGACTGGTAATGGGCTATGGGGGGGTTAGGACTGATAATGGGCTATGGGGGGGTTAAGACTGGTAATGGTCTTTGGGCTTATGGGGGATGTCTGGAAATGGGGTGATGTGGGGGTTAGGACTGCTAATGGGTTTATAGGGGGGGCTTAAAACGGAAACTGGGGTGATGGGGGTTTAGGACTGGAAGTGGGTTGATGGGGGGCTAGGACTGGTAATGGGTTTGGGGGGTTGCTATGACTGGAAATGGGCTGAGTGGAAGGGGAGGCTTGAACTGCAAATAGCTGATGGGGAGGGAGCTTGGAATGGAAATGGGGCTGTGACGGAAGGGAGCTAGGACTGAAAATGGGTTGATGGAGCAGCTAGGATAGGACTGGAAATGGGCTGTTGGGGGGAGCTAAGATTGGAAATGGGCTGTGGTGGGGGCTTGAATTGAAATGGACTCATGGAGGGGCTAGAACTGGAAGTAGGCTCATGGGGGGGGGGCTTGGACTGGAATTGGACTGAGTGGAGGGGAGCTATGCTTTGACATGGGCTGAGGGGGGGCTAGGATTGGAAATGAGCTGATGAAGGGACTCAGACTGAAAATGGATGGGGGAGCTAGGACTGGAAATGGGTTGAGGGGGGGCTTGGACTGGAATTGGGCTGTTGCAGGGACTCTCAGGGAATGGTTGCTGGGTGCGACTGGAACTAGAAGTGAGCTGTTGTTGGGGGTGGATTAGAATGGGATGGGGCTGGGAGAGTAAAATGGAGAGGGGAAAATATTTTGTGTGGGAGGGATGAACAATCTACACTTGGCCGGGTATTGGGAGAGTAAGTGGGGATTGAGGATGGAGCGGTAAAATTTGTGAGGAGGAAATAGGAATGAGGAAAGAGCAAAAGGAGAAAGATTAGTATGTTAAAGCAGATGTAGAGAGAGAGAGAATGGAAAAAAAGACTAGAAGAGAGAAGAAAGAACAAATGGACAGCAGACGATGGAGAGTTAGCAGAAAACATGAAGAAACCAGAAGAAAGTGGCTGGAGCAATTGCAACTGAAAAAAAATGCACAAAAGGTAGAAAGATATCTCTTTATTTTGAATTTATTAACTGGAATATGAAACCTCATGGAAATGTGCATCATTAAAGTCTTTGCTTTGTTTGGTACAAGAGGAAATTAATTTAGAGTATGATTTCTACAGTGTTGTACATTCCAAGTTTGGCTTTTGGGGTTCCCAGTTTAATTATTGCCTTCCTGTTTCTAAATTGTGATTCCTTGTTTGGTGATGGTCTATGTTCTGCATGTGTAACTGAGCTGAGGTTTAATTGACGTGCTGGCACTTTGAGGAAATTCTTTGGTTTTGTGCGGCAGTTTGGGCACTCGGGCTCAAAAAGGTTAGCCATCACTGCTCTAGACTCTTGGAAACACAGAGTGAGCAGTCCATCTGGTGCTCTAACTGCAACGGCTCTGGCTCTATCACCTCTATTTGCACAGGTTCCTGTTCAGCCGTGTTGTCAGCTAGTCCTGAGCTTTCCCTGGATAAGGCAGGTTGTAGTTCAATAGATTTCTCCAATATTCCCCAGCCTTGCTGGTCTTGGTTTGGCAAATAACTGTTATGGCTTTTCGCTATGCCTCTCCGTAAAGGTTTCACCAGCCCTTCCCAGCTTTGTTTCCTATCAGTACAGCTCTCTGGGTTATAAGCTTTTCTAGGAGCTGGCTCACATCTTGGAAAGGAAATATAACTGTACCTTGGATCTTTGAGACGTGCTCTGCTGGTATTTGCTCTACCCGGCAGTCTCCTTCTATCACCGTCTTCCCTGAAGACTGGCTCCTGGAGATTTCTGGAACAGGCTTGTCCTCCATGGAACTTAGCTCTTCCTTGTAAGTACTGCAAGCTTCTCTGCCTTTCTGTATGTGAGGTTCCTCTCTCAGGTCCCCTTTCAGTTCCTTTCTGAACTTGTGTTCCTCCCTGAGCTTGAGGTCCTCTCTCAGCTCCTCTCTGAACTTGTAGTCCTCTCTCAGTTCCTCTCTGAACTCGAGATCCTCTCTCAGCTCGTAGTCCTCTCTCAGTTCCTCTCTGAACTCGAGATCCTCTCTGCTTTCTTCCTTCTGAGCACTGTTTATAAAGCCGTTTCTCCACTGAACTTCCTGGCTCTCTACTCAGGTGTACCTGATTAGCTCCTGCATTCTCAAAACCTGGGTGTGTCAGCTTAGCTTCTGCAACCTCGTGCCTGCTCCCTCTAGCTGCACTTTTAGGTAACTGCACCCTCTGTGAGTCAGTTGCTTTATAATAACAGTGTTTTTTTCTAAGTCTATAGCTTCAATGGCTTCAGCTTCATCACAGTATGTGCACCAAAGCTGTTGTATAGGCAAGTGGAAAGTGAGATGTTATCCTGACAGACCCTGTAGCAAAACATACATGGTATTTGAAAAACACTTTAGTAATTCCTGCAGTGATCATCACTGAAAACAGTATATGCAATACTAAGTATGGGCCAGCAAAAATTTAAATGGGTCCTACAGCTACATATCAAAACATGTCCCTGTCAATAATAGGGAACCATCAGGATGTGAACATGCAATAGTGCCAACAGCATCAGCATCTGTCCATACAAATGCGCACAATGTTAGAGACTTCTAATAATGCAGTCGGATATGTATTAGTGCTATTTGCACTGCAGCATGCCCCCACTCCGAGGGTCCCCCAACATTGACAGGAATATGCCCTGCTATGTTGATGCAGTGCAGCTTTTCAGAATATATTGCCCATTCAAACTGGCTCTTGGTGATGCTGCAGTCAGCCCTATGTTCCAGATACTATCCAGGCATATGTGTCCCCCCAGAGTTGCAGATCAGCACACCAGGGCCTTCCCTGTAGCCCCATATCACATATTCACACACACACATTTCCAGGCACAATAACATACATCTGCAAAAACCATGCCCTGCACCTATAAACAACTGCTGGTAAGACATAATGGCATGGCGTCTCAGGACAACACATCTGCTCTGCATTTCTCAACCAAACTTGATTCTGCTCCATACTATTTCATGTACCATCACTACATCTACATTCCAATTTTTCTGAAAAACTGGAATTGCTAGGGAAGACTAGAATAGCCCCTTTAGGACAAACAGCAAATGTCAGCATAGCCAGAATAAAGACTATTGCAGTGTTTTATATTTCTGTAGGGGTGTTTTTTTATTGTTCCTTAACCTTACAAACATCCCCCACCTGTGCATTCTATTCTTTTCAAATGAATTTTGTGCCCTCCTAGATAGCAGACACACCAGTTCAACACAGACATGGCACAGCCTTTCATTTATATGGGACACATTGAAGATCAGAGAAGAAAGTTTTCGAAGTCCTGGTCTTATTCCACATTGCCACTGGTATAATGTAGGTGTCTGCGGGAAACGTGCAAGATGTACATGGGCCTTTTTGGAATACGATTTCCACATCTCCATGGCTTGCCACCCCACCTTTCTGCTATCTTCCACCAATGTTTTGAGATCCCCATTTTCGCACCATATACGTGCAGAGCCGTGTGGTTTAGGAATATGGTTCAAGACGTTTTTGCTATAAAAATGTCTATCCTGCACGTGCAGGTGGCCTATTTGTGTTTTGGAATGACCCCCTTAGGGAAGAACAATCCATTCTATGGTCACATGATGCAAGGTTCTACGTTAGGAACCACCACCCAGGAAAAGGATTTAGGCATCACCGTGGATAATATTGTACATAGAAATCCTCTGCCCTGTGTGCAGCAGTGGTCAAGAAAGCAATTAGAATGTTAGGATTCATAAGGAAAGGAATGGAGAATATACCAAAGATATTATAATGCCTCTGTATCATTACATGGTGCGTCCGCACCTTAAATATTGTGTGCAATTCAGGTCACCATATCTTAAAAAGTATATAGCATAATTAGAAATGGTAAAGAGAAGAGCCACCAGACTGGTAAAGGGAATAGAAGGATAACCCTATGAGGAAAAGCTTAAAAGGTTAGGGCTCTTCAACTTGGAAAAGAGACGGCTGAGGAGAGATATGATAGAGGTCTATATATTAATGAATGTAGTGGAATGGATAAATGTAGATTGACTGTTTACTCCTTCAAAAAGTAGAAAGACTACTTGCTGGACAGAGTAGATAGACCATGCTGGTCTTTATCTGCCGTGATTTACTATGGGGTCTATTCTATAACACGAATAGCGGGGATGGACGTCCCATTGGGACATCCATCCCCGCTATTTGTCTGCCTTTCCCATCCCGCCAAGCCTCCCCATATGAACAAGGAGTTTGTACGGGGAGGCTAGATGGGGGTGGGAAAAGGGCGGTATGGAGGTGGAGTTAGGATGGGCAGTGGGTGGTCCACAGCCCTGGACGTACAGGGCCGATTCTGATGTCAGCCCTGTATGTCCGGGACTGCCTGACTGAACAGGGAACTTATTCCACCTTAGAGGTGGAATAAGTTCCCCTAGACAGCAGGGGAAGGCAGGCCCGGGGAGTGGCAAAGGTAGGAAGGGGTGCAGGAGATTCCCCGCAGCCCAACCCTGGCCTTGGGAGGCCAGATCGGGGGTCGAGCTGCGGGGAATGAAAACAGTCATCGGCAGCCGAGGATCATGACTCCATTCAAAAGCCGTGGTGCCATGGCAACTGGACGCCTTGACACCACGGCTTCATTTAGGAGCCTTGACTGAATTAGCCGGGCAGATGCTTGTATGTACAGGCTAACCAGAATCGTGTCCCAGCCTGAACATACAGGCCTAGACGGGATTCTGATCCCGTGTGGGCTAGACATGCCCCGCGGGCACAGAGGCCTGGAATGCACATCTTAGAATATTCCTCTGTGTTACTAGGAGACACTCAATGAACTTACAATGTAGCCCATTTAAGAATAATAAGAGAAAATATTTTTTCGCTGAACAAGTAATCAGTGGAGTTCATTGTGAGAGGATATATTAAAAGCTGTCAGTGTAAATGGGTTTAAAAAGCTTTTGCCAAGTTTCTGGAGGAAAAGTCCATAAACCATTATTGAAGAGGACCCAGGAAATCCGCTGCTTACTCTGTGACAAGCATTGTGGAATGTATACTCCTTTTTGAGAACCTGACAGATATTTGTGACCTAGATTGACCACTGTATGAAGCAAGATAATGGGCTTGATGGACCCTTGGTCTGACCCAGTATGGCATTTCTTATGTGAGCTACATTTAGCTACAGTAGTTATTTTCCTGTCCCTAGAGATACAATCTAAGTTTGTGAATAAGGTAATGAAAGTTTTAGTGACTTTCTAAGATCACAAGGAGCAGTAGTGAAATTTGAAAAGTGGCTTCCTTGGTTCTTAGCCCTCTGCTCAAACCATTGAGCTACTTCTCAACTGCAATGTTTTCATATACGTTGAGCTCTTTAGCCAGAAGAGTGAAATAAATACATCTTGATCATCTAAATGCTCTACTGATGTATAGTATTATGATATTGTAAAACAAGCATAACATAACATATTATTATCCTCTCCATAATTTTTGTTTGCTATTGTATTGAAACTTTATTAATTTCACCACTGTTCTTCTTTGCATTATTTTATGGGACAATTTTCAACTGCATTTTGTGAAAAGTTTTACAGGTAATTTTTGCCAAAGGACTTTGCATGGAACTTTGTACTTACTATCATTTTGCAGCTTCCTGTAGGTTCAAAGTACCTGCAAACATTTGCCTCTGTTATCTATGGGTACATTTTTCATGGAAAATATTGTATGTAGAGTTAAATGCAAACTACACAGATTGTTGAGTATAGAATGCATAGAAATACTTGACACACCTGATTGTAACTCACCTTGAACTACTACAGGAAAGACTAGAGCTATATACAAATTAGGGTTATTCTGAGACACGAATAGTGGGGATGGCATCCCCGCTATTCATGCTGGCAGCAGCCCCCGACTAACTTCCCCTCTGGTTGTTCAGGGAAGTTAGTTGGGGGCGGGGAAGAGGCAGCCCGGGGATGGAGAGTGGGTGGGCAGTGGGCGATTGCTGGACCTGGACAAACAGGGCCGATTCTAATGTTGGCCTTGTACGTCCAGGGCTGGTGAAATGGCCGGGAAAGTTATTCCACCTCCGAGGTGGAATGACTTCCCTGGATATTGTTATTTTTTTTTTTTTTTTTAAAGTTGGGGTGTGGAGAGGGCTGGGGGGGCCAGGGTTTCTTCCCCGCAGCCCAACCCTGGCATTAGAAGACTGGATCGGGGGTCGGGCTGTGGGGAAAATACCTTAATTGCTGGCAGCCGGCATCATGGCCTTTAAATGGAGCCATGGTGCCATGGTAACAGGATGCCATGACGCTGCGGCTCCATTTAAATGCCTGACTGAGCTATCCGGGTAGTGCCTGCACATTTAGGCTGAGACTGAATTGCAGTCCCAGCCTGCACGTACTGGCCTGTTTGCGATTCTGATCCTGCGGAGCTAGATGTGCCCCATGGGATCAGAATCGCAATCTCCTTTGTATGTCCGGCTCAGACCGGACGTACAAAGGAGATAGCCGTGCGGGACAGAATCAGGCCCATTCTGTATATATTACTTTTATATTAAGAAGCTAATATTCATGTGAGAGTTGTATTTTCGGCAGAGCGATAAGTTCTGGTGTGAATGCTGAAAACACTGGCATACCTTCAAAAGGATAGCCCATTGTCTAAACGTATCCTGCTGTTTCTGAACACGTGAAGGCACATTTTAGAAATGACATCCAGGGGAAGTTCAGGATGCCCATGTGAAACCCTGTCTGAAAAGTACAGCCATATCCAAGTTTGGCCATGATTTCAGAAATGTGGATGCACCCGATATGGAGTCTTCGGGGACATCCACATAGACATTCCCACAGCATCCAGACAGGGGATGCGATTGAAATGGCCAATCTGCAAGTCTTAGATGAAGAACTGTCCCCAATTCCTGTTAAAGGTTGTTGTGGCTGTGGACAGTACTGCCTCCTCTGTACTCTCCAGAGCACTTTTCCGATGCTTAGTCATGCCCTGTAGCTGTTGCATATTTGGGTGTGGACCTAGATGTGCCTTCTATTTCTGAAATCAGGCTTTCACATCTAAGTTCCGTTGACTTCCCTGGACATATCCCTGCCACGCCCACCACCGTATTAATACATGCATGTGCTAGGAATGTCTCTAGACTCATCTATTAAAATGGCACCGGGAATGTCTCCATGATTTGGACATCCACATGCATATTTTCGGATGTCCATATCATGAATAAGGCTTCTAAAATTATCCCCATAAGTTAGATATTAGTTATTATTAGATATTAGATATTATCCCCATTAGTTAGCCTGAATGAATTCAGAAGGAAACTCAAAACCCATTTATTTCAGACCTACTACAACCCGACCTAATTACAACACCTTACCTCAATAAATTCTCTTCTGCCCCCCATTATGGCACTCGGAACACACGCAGCATATGGATTACCGATATGTAATCCTGTATATATGTATATTTTTATCCCCACCCCCACACACCTTCAATCCAATGTTTATTTAGATTTGTGAACCCCAATGTTATGTACAAAGTATCTAATCACTATTCCTTGTGTTATGTAAATCATTGCTCAAATCAAAATTTGTATCTTTGAAAATTCAATGTATTACGATACATTATGATTCTGTAAAGTAAACCGCGGCTGATCGTAGGAAGCAGCGGTATACAAATGTTTACTAAATAAATAAATAAATAAATAAATAAGATAGAGAAACTGAATTTCCCCATGCTCTCAAATCCCACCCCATTTTACAATGCATAGGGGCATGTTTACTAAAAACCGCACATTTGCGCATCCGCACAATAGCGCACTAAAAGCGGTACTTAAGTGCTCTCAAGCGCCCCGCGCACGTGCGTGTCACCACCGCACATGTGCGCGGCACACTAACGGGCCCCGCACAAGTATGGGCCCGCAAATGTCCGATAGAGGCGTGGAAAGGCTAAAGGAGGGCGGAGGAAGGCTCCTGAGGGGCGGAGAGATGGGGTTAATGGGCGGGGAAGGGGAGGGAGAGGCTCCCCGCACATTATCGGGGCCAAATTTCCATGTAAAAACTACCGCGAGTGAAACACTCGCGGTAGAGGGCATTTAAAGGGAAGAGAAACCATTTACGTCAGCAATGTACAGCAAAACCGGGGAAACCTGTAAAACGTGAGCAGTGTGATACATGTGCACAGAACAAAATAGCAAATATAAATTGAAAAAGACCACAACAAAATTCTAAAAACTTATAACCCAGCTGGGCAACAGTGATATTAATGGGCAACAATAAAAAACACTCACAGGAAAGCCCCAAAAAAAGAAATGATTTCTGAAAGGGTCTATGGAGCGGAGACCCTTCCAAAAATCATTTCCTTTTTGGGAGCTGTGCTGGGAGTGTTTTCTATGGTCGCCCATTAATACCACTGTTGCCCAGCTTGGTTATATTTTTCCCCCTCTTTTCACGGTAATTTGCGGGGTGTATTTGCACGTTTGCCCCCAGACAAGGTGAATGAGCCCACAGTACAAATGTGCAGAGCAGGATTTAGGATTCCGCCGGCCAGGTTTTCCATCCCCAGGGACAGCACTGTCTCTGTGGCCACAGTGTGGTACAGCGGACAAAGCCAGTACCCCTAGGACCAGAGGGATACAGGTTCAAATCCCAGCTGGGGCTCTGCCAACCCAGTCCCCATATTTTACCCACCACTAAACAGAGATAGTAAAGACACCCCTTTATTGGAGAGCACATAAGCATGGTTCACACACCCATTTTGTACCCAACACCGCACACACACCATAACAATGGGCATTACCGATGGCCGAGTCCCCCAAATGCAGTCCTGGAGTGCCACATGTCAATCAGGTCATATGCTTTTCCAAGATAAGGCCATGCCAGCATGTTGGCGGAAGGGTACAGGTGGTGGAGGGGGCAGTGGCTGCTAGCCACAGAAGACAGTGGCCTAGCCATGTGCAGGCTGGCACCGTCCACTGCAACAGATAGGCCCTGTCGGATGTACAGTCATGGACCTCCCAGAGAATCTAGCACATGTGTGGCAACATGGTGGTGCAGTGCACACAGACAGTGTGTGCAAGAACAGAAGGTCACAGGTTCAAAGCCCTGCCAATCATGTCCACATATTTTTCCCACAACTAAACCGTGATAGTAAGGACAATCCTTTATTGCTGGGGTCATACGCCTTCCTTTTACCCCACGGAGCACAGATACCATGACCAGGGGCATTACCTAGAGCAGAGTCTTACAGATGCAGTCCTGTAGGAACACACACCATTCAGGTTCCATGCTGCCACTCATACAAATGCCTGTGCTGTATATCTATGCACCACCCCCATGGCATGTAGATGTAGCTCATGCATATCCATGAGGAACAGCAGGAAAACACGAACAGTGTGTGGCAAACCTGGACTGGATTTGTGAACCTCTGCCGTAAAGCAGCAGCCAACAGGGGCAGACACACCCACACCCACACCCACAGGCCCCATTGGCCAATGCCTCCTGGAGAGGCAGGACATTGGGCCCTGCATGCACCTCCCAATACTAGCACCTGCATACCTCAGCAATGTCACCCTACACCTGGGTAAACGGTACACAGCTCTCAAACGTGTGCTATGAGTACTGGCAGATAGATATACCTACGTTACACACATTCTGCTCTTTGAGCTCCATCATAACAATCTTTCTGCTGTCTGCTGTGGGTGCTTCAGGTCTGGTCTCTGACAGTGTTAACCACCCTGGGGAGTGTCCCCCAACAGTATTGCATACCATATCCATGCCTGTACTTTGCCCAGGACTGGTGTGGTGGGCAATGCTGCTAAACTCCTCTATAGTAGCACAATGCTGGCATACGTGTGGGAGTGTGTGTCTGTCTATACAGTGCGTGTTGGCTGCAAACACCTTCCACAGCCCACACTGCCAGCACTATTGCCAGTATTGGCCTGCCAATGTGCATAATGAGCAGCAAGGTACCATGGGTATAGCTCAGACAGGGTGGGCTGGCCAGGATGCATCTGCACAGGACATAGGGCACTGGCTGGGACATTGTAGTGGCCGGCCACCACCTACACAGACAGGGTGACCTCTGTATTTGCCTCTGGGGTTTCACTCCACCCTGACTGTGTAGTGACGACAGCATGGCTAGGCACCCCCATAGTGCTATATAGTATTTCTCCCATGTGATATATATGGGTTTCTGTTTGGGGCCCAGACACTGACTTATCTGCTGGTGTGCACTGCCATCCCAGTTACGGGTGCATGCATTTCCACCAGGACTAACTAGCAGACTGTTTCCAGCTGGTCTGTGTCCTGATGGAGTGCTGTGCTATGGCTGATGGCTTGCTGCAGGAGAATAGCAGATAGTGGTGGGGTGCAACTTAGCATATCCAGGCCTAATGTCTGTCAGACATTGTGTTATGGATGTGTAAAGAACTGCTTTGACTGCCCTGTAGGGTGTCTGTTCCATGGCAGGACTTGGGTTGATGGTCCACACTACTGCCACCATTGCAGGGAGGTAGCATGTTGATGGGAGCCAATGTTATTCCACCTGGGGGGGAGGGGGAGGAATGGTGGTACATAGCCCACCTAGGTGGCCATAAGGGGTTCCCCTGACTCAGACAGACAGAGATATTTAAGGTGTTTCTGCAGAAACAACCTCTCACAGAGTAACAGTGCTTTGGAGCTCTGGCATGGCCTTATTCAGCCATGGAGGGTGTTGTGGACCTGGTCCTGGGTGCCTCATCGCACCCTCAGGGTGAGCGCAGTACCCGCACAGTGTGATGGTGTGTAGCTACTATGTGCCAGTCAGTACAACACCCGCTCAGTACACCCTACCAGCCCGAGGTGCTGTGTGGGTGCACACGGCCACATCCCCCTACCAGGCCGAGAGCTGTGGGGGTGCATTCCCCATCTTGTGTGCATCTGTGGACAGCTGATTTGCATGTGCAGTGCATCATGGGTGCGGGTGGCCTAACCCTATCCTGTTTACAACAGCAGACTGTCTGTGAGGTGATATGCCGGCTCTCTGCAGCCAGCCAGGGGCTTGCTGACAGCTATAGAGCTGTAGCCCAATGGTTACATCACTGCCTGTGCAGCCAGAGGTCATGGGTTCAAACCCACAGTGGGGTTCTTTGATAGGGCTGTCCACAGCTTTATTTTTATTTACTGTACATATGTCTATGCCGGCAAAACCACCCTCAGCTTATTATACCCATTAGGTGCCTCTGAGGGTGCTTTATAGGGCGCCCTATAGGCCACCTTATGGTTGCCATCCATATAAGGTGCACTGTACATTATCCTGTGTCGCAACATATATGGTGCCCTATAGGGGACATTCTAGGGTGCCTTGGCGGACAGTGCACTGTGACATGTGCCTTATGGGCCACTGTATGTGTACACGCTGTGTGAGTGCGTTTGCTAGTAGTGATAGCAAAATAAAATTAAAAAGCCTCCTACAGCACTCCTCACCATAATACATACTGCCTCAGCCAGCCTTGTTCACTGGGCATTGTGAGGGATTGAACGCCTGATCCCTGCACCATCGGTCAGTGTTTTAACCATTGTGCTGTGGCTCTGTTCCTGTGCTTGTGCATCAGCGCGCCGCCTTGTGCCCATCAGCGCGCCGCCTTCTGCCGCCCAAGAGGACCAGTGCGCCGCCTTATGCCGCCCAAAAAGAACTGTGCGCCGCCTTATGCTGCCCAAAATGTACAGTGCGCCGCCTTATGCCGCCCAAAAAGAACTGTGCGCCGCCTTATGCCGTTCAAAATTAATTTGCCTCCTAAACCACTTTTACCCATTACAGTTGCTGCCTCAGCTGGCCTTTTTTGTTGCGCACAATGGGGGATTGAACCCATGGCCCCTGCACCATTGGTCAGTGTCTTCACCGTTGTACTACAGCTCTGTTGTTTTGTATACCCAACAGCGCGCCACTTTGCCTTCCCACGCGCTAATGTCGAACCCCGCACATTAGCGCGACGCACACAGATCCGGTCGCTTACTCACGGTTTTTTGCTATTTTCTGCCTGAACCGCCCACTCCTTATATGGCACACGCACACTAATGGGGACCCGCACAATTTCAGAGTTTAGTAAACATGCCCCATAGTTTTCGCCATAATGTGGCTTAAATGGTTAAAAGTCAAGCATCCAGTGTTCTGAAAATTTTAAAACAAAGCCAATATTGACATCTAAATTTGTAATCCACCCCTCTGTAAAAATAATGCTCAAAGGGGAAAATAATCACTAAAGTAATACAAGAAGCATAAATAGCAATAAATCATGAAAGCAAATACTTAATAACAACATATTAAGAGCCTAATAAGTAAGGGCAATGTTTACTAAAGCATATTAAGCTTATTACGAAAGAAATATAAAGCCATGATACATTCTGAGAAAAAGCAGTATATTTCTCATCTGTACTAAGGAGAATTATCCTAGACAACTTTTTGGTATTCTCAGAAAATTTGCTCAAGCAGAACTAATGTACCTGTTTCTGTTCCAATTCACCCCTATTCTTTTGTACATTTTTTACAAAAAATTATCATGTCTTTACAGAATCTCTCTGAGTTACAGAAACATAGTTTCCAATCCCTCCCCTTGCCCGATTGGGATACTATGTCCAATGATCCTTCCCCTGGTATTCACCAAGGGCAGTTATCCAAATGTAATACCTTATCCTTGCTTCACATGAAAAAAATTGCTTGATTCCTTAAATATCGCTTCCTCTCAGGATGATACGGTCCACCAAGCTTGGTAAAGTATGGTTGGGTAGATCTTGCCCCAGTTTTTCTTGAATTATTGAACTGTAGCCTTACTACAGGCCTCATTCCAAAGGTTTGGAAATCAGTCGGTAGTACATCCATTACTGAAACAATCAAACTTGATTCTTCCTTCCAGCAAAACCATTAGCCCATTTCAAACCTTCCTTTTGTGGCAAAATTAGTGGAGAAAACCATCTCTGAACAAGTTCTTTGGTTCCTTAACTCAAATAACATTTGCCATCCTCAACAATCCAGTTTTAGGCATGGCCACAGTATAGAGTCAGCTTTTCTGGTACTGTTTATTTTATAGTATTTAGCAAACACCTTTCCAGGGGGAGATCAAGGCAAGTTACATCAGGTAGAGTATGTATTTCTCTGTCCTCAAAGGGCTCACAATCTAAGTTGTACCTGAGGCAATGGAGGGCTAAGTGGCTTGCCCAAGGCCACATTGAGTGCTAGTAGGATTTGAACCCTGGTCGTTCTGGCTCTAGATATTCTTCTCTTAGGTTACAGCAAGCTGGTTTCTCAGGAATAGTTTTGAACTAGTTTCCCTCATATTTTTCAGATAGAGCTTATGATTTTTCAAATTTTGCAAAATTTTTCAGATAGAGCTTATCATATCAGATAAATTTTGCAAATTTTTCAGATAGAGTTTATCATATCATTATAGGTAATCAGCTATCATCAACTGTGCCGATGGAAAAACTAGTGCCCAACTAACACCACGCGTATTGAAATGAACTTGAATTATTTAAATACAAATGATAGAAACACCCAAATGCAGAGACAGGCGTAGAGGATTTCACAACAAGCCACAGAGCCAAAACTTATACTTCAGGGTCAGAGTAGAAGTAAACCTCAAACGCATGCCCCGACAGTACTGGGTACTTTCCCTGATGCCTAGATCATCTCTTCCTCAGATGATCAGGCATCAGCAAAAGTCCCCGAAGCCATGAAAATAATGTCAGGGGCTGGGCCTGAAAGTAAAATGATTCCTGCTGGTCCAGCAGCCCCGATCCCAACCCCCAATAATATTTTGAGGCATCGGGAAAGGCCTCCAATGCTATCAAAATACTGTTGGGGCTGTGCCCCACAATAAAAGAATCCCTGGGGGTCTGGTGGCCCCTTCCCTCTCACCCCCCATTAAATAAAAAAAGAACCTGGTGGTCTAGTGGCCCCTTCCTCTACCCCATTAAATGAAAAAAGAACCTGGTGGTCTAGCAGCCCCTTTCCACCCACCGTCCATTAAATTATTTTAAAAACCTGGTAGTCTAGCAGCTCCTATCTGATGGTCTTGCAGCCCCCAAATTCACCTTAAGGGGGAGCACTGCCCGTGCGCAATCTTGCATAATGGCAGTGTCCAGCATAATCTATCTTATATGGCAGTCTAACCTCACCCCATGTATCCCAGGATGCACCGTGTGGGGCCAGACAATGCCATTTTGCAAGATGGCCAACGCGGACCAAGAGTGCATAGGCAACTCTCCTGCTTGAGATGAATTTGGGGGCCACTAGACTACCAGGTTTTTTTATATTTAATGAGGGGGGGGGGAAGGGACATTGGAGGCCTTTCCTGATGCCATCAAAATACTGTTGGGGCTGCTATGCAAATTAGCGACACGGAGCCCGGAGAGCAAGCCAAACTAGTGCAGACTTCTTGTACGCATCTGTTTGGCTTGCTCTCCCACTTTAACACTGCAATGGCTCATTTGCAATCATGTGGTTAATGTGGGGGTCATTTGCATGCCGTATCTTTGCTGCGTCCGGCGTTAAAAATTTTGCATTGTCGGTCCGCATAAAAGTCGGCTTCAAAGCAGTCTAACGCAGGTTTTCTGCATTGGCCTGTAAGTTTGGCATTTTTCCAAAATGCAGCTGTTAATTACGCACCTTTTCTGTGGAACTCTCTTCCACAAGATCTTCAAATGGAATCCTATTTTAATACTTTTAAAAAAAGTTCTCATAACTTGTCTCTTTGAGTCCTTTTAATTATATTTTTAGATCTCAGCTATTTTAGTTACCGAAAGATTTTCCCTATCCTTTTGTTTTTCTGCATGTAATATTTGTTTTTCAGATTAATTGTTGTGCTATGCAGCCCCTTTCAAATTGTTTCTATGTCATGTTTGATTGTTCTGTGTGTTTTAAAGCGTAACTGCTAGGGTTTGCCCCTTTTTATTAATTTTATTTGTTCATATATTTAATAGTTTTTTATACTGCTTTATCATTTTAGTCAAAGCGATTTACATTGTAACTTAAACTTGGCAATGTGCATTAAACAGGGACAACGTTAACTTGGGTTCTTCTGGGTCTTGGATCTTAAAAACAGCCATGATATTATTTTTTGAATGTCAGTATACCACATTTTTTAACAAATACATAAAAGCACCTACTGTGAGTTTTAATGCACAATAATCTCTAGCACTGAACATCACAATTATTTTGATTTTATCATTTATATAAAAACTAATGTGCATGCCTGATGACAACACCAGCTGAAGCCTATTAATTTCACAAAAATTGGTGTTAAGAATTTGGTTTGTCCTCCTCAGCTATCCTTCTGCCCTCTGATAGGACACATCCCTGCAAAGATATCCAGAAGATTGAGACCAGAGAAACCATATGTCCCTCCAGCCCTTCTGCTGCCAAATTTCAAAATGGCACCATCAGACCTCCTGTGCTACTTTGTCCTGCAAGAGGTTCTCTCATGGTGCTGTGGCCTGTTCAGCTTTCTTCCAAGGTAGGAAGGGCATGGAGGAGGAATTCTATGAATACAATTCTTGAGACTAGCTAATTTTCTTCCCCTGATCTAACATTAGCAACAGGACTGACTAAAATCTGTGCATCTAACTTGGCTTACTCAAATATTCATTTAATTTCTAAGGCTTCTATGGGGCAGGGATCTACCTAATAGTACCTAAATGCTTGCTTGCCTTGAACATGGATTTGGAAAGGTGAGTAATTGAATGCAAAATCCAAATTCAATTGAGTACTGATAAATTTTCAAAGGCTTTGATCTAGCCACATTACTATAGCTGAGCATCTAGATAGCTTTAAAAGTTTGCCCTGAAGAGTTCAGAGCTGAATCTGTTTTTGCAAAACTGTGATTTGCTTGCAGTTTAATGTCATTATCTGATCCATGTCTCTTCTATAACTATGATTTATTTTGTCCCGAATTGTTTTAGATGCAATTTGGTAAGTAAATAAAGATGAATAAAATAACATTGTATAGAGGTTTAATAAAGGTTATATCTCGGCTAGACGTCGTAGAACCAGCTGGAATTGTAGTGTGTGAGGCTGGGACATGTAGCAGTCCACGCTGACTCTATCAAACAAGTGTGAAATATATTCTATTTGCATTTCAAATGTATTGTAATAAATGCAAGCTCCTTTGAGGGAAAACCAAATGAAAACACAACACTATTAGCTGAGGAGCTCTGTCAGGAATAATAGAAGATGCAATAAAAGGCATGAGGTGTTGAAATGTTTGGCCAATTAATAATGTGCTGGGTAGAGCATGGTAATCAGATAGTGATGCTATGGAACAGCTTTACAGTATTCTCTCCATACTGATACTGATTTCTGCTACCACTTCTCATATAAGACTTGCTCCTCCTATACATCTCAAACTCAGTGTTTCCCAGTCCTGTCCTGCTTGCACAACTAGCCATTCAGGTTTTAAGGATTACCACAATGAATATGCACAAAGTAGATTTATATACAATGGGCCTGATGCAGAGATACAAATAGCAGGGTTGGACATCCAGGTAGGACGTCCAACCCCCATTGCAGCCTTGCACTCAATCCTGAGTCCAACCTTCCCTATATGTACTAAAGGATAGTGCGGGGAGTGCTGGATGGGGGTGTGGGAGGGATGGAGGCAGGGAGTGAATGGAGCGGGGGCAGGCTGAAGCACCTGGACGTAAAGGGCCTATTCAGGTCACAGTCCTGTATGTGTGTGTGTGGGGGGGGGGGGGAGAGATAGACGTGGGACTTATTACCTTGGAGGTGGAATAAGTCCCACCGACTGCGGGGTTTGGGCCAGGCAGCCCCACCAAACTGGCTGGGCTGAAGCAGGGGTGTTCCCACTGCCCGATCCCGTCCCTGGCTACCTGCACTGAGGGTCAGACAGTGGGAAAATGAGGGTTTCCTCCATTGTGGCATTTCTGTGCTCCTGCTGGGCGTCCCAGTGCCATTGGGATGGGACGCCTGGCACTGACACACCAGCAGGAGCATGGGGCGGGCTGGATGGGCTGTAGGGAGGACGTCCTGTGCCAGTGAATCAGGACTATGCTGGGTCGTCTAAGTGCCCAATCCTGCAACCATGGGACCATCTAGCTCTCACGGTTGCAGAATCGGGTGCAATTTGGGACCATACATTTTTTGGACATCCAGACAGCCCAGACGTGCTCCTCTTGGATTCAGGCTCGATGTGTCTCCAGTCTATGCAAAATTATCTTATATATATTCATTGTGTCTCCAAGACAGGGTTGGAAAACACTGCTCTGATGATACCAATGGGCAACATTAGCACATCATAACTGAATTTCACTTTGCACCCACATATTGCAAACCGTATATAGTACCAATACTGTAACACAACTGCAGATCAATATCCAGTAGATTCCATTCTATATTTTGCTACATACCAGAGTTTGTAATAATTTCAATGGTCCAAATATTTCTTCAAATGTTGAAGATGTAGGTGAAATAGTGAAGAAAATAGGAATCCTGAAAATGAATATGCAGTAGCTGAAAAAAAAGCCATGAACTCATAACCAAAAGCATGGCTTCAACAAGTAGTCAATATTGTAAAAGGAATATTGGGCACTTGGCCTCTTTTGAATAATGAGGTTCTCCAATAATTAGATCAATAAATAGCATTCCTAGTGCTGATGGAAAGCGTCCTACTTAAGAATGTGTCCATGAACAGTTCATTCATGTGCAGATATGACCCTGATAATACTGAGAAGGTCAATGGAGCTAAGACTTCAGGGCGGTACTGCATAAGTGCTGGTGAAAAAATGCTTTTTATCTGCAGATTGCCTGCACTTAAATCTATTAATGGAGTTAATTTGAGACTTCTAGATTACGTTTTTATGTAGTAGAATTACACAATTTCTGCTCTGGTCTTGTAATTAAGGCGCATTTTGTATGACTTAAGAGTCTCGGGGAATGACAGAGGATGGCTACATCTTTTGCTTTATATTTTCTGGTTAAAGTTCAACTTCATGCAGGCTAAATAAAAATGTTACATTTAAGGGCTTCATTTTAAAAACAGTCCACCAGATGCTTAGTCATGTGGTATGTTGTACTATTGGATATTTACATATTTTCAAAGAGAAAGTCTGTGCATATTTTCCCTTTGAAAATTGCCCCAGGTACAACAGGACTATGGACTTTGCACCTGCTTTCTGTGGAGGTTAAATTGGACTAGAAAATAGCATGGACACATTAGAAAATGCAGTATAGGAGTGTTGCTTTCTAATCCTACCCAAACAAAATGATCTTGGGACCACCTCTCCTTAATCCAGTTATAAACAGGGCTTTTTCAAGTAGTGCATGCTGGTACTAAGTAATGGCGCCTTTGCTGCTAACTGCACACATAGCTCTGACTTCCTCAAACCAAGTAAATGTGTCCTCTCATGCTACCTCTCCTCTCCTACCCATGTCTTCCCTTCTGGAGGTAATGAACATGGATGTCTCCAGCCCATTAGCACCAGCCCACAGGAGAACACAGGAGACATGTACTGCAGTGACCACAAAAGAAGGTGGGAGATGCATGCTACAGCAGAAGGAGCTATGCCTGCACATGCCCCCACTGCTGAAATTCTCCAGTCCTCTCATTGGGAAATTGAGGACTGGGAAGCTGCTGCAAGAGCATAAGTGTCCATGACAAGAGAAGGTGAAGGCCCTGTCCCAGAGTTATGTTGTTGCTATAGGAAGAAATTGCTGCTTGGGGAACAGAGGGTACTTCTAGATGAAAGAAGAGGAGCAGGTTCGGCAGGCTGGCTTCAGGGCTGATGCAAAGCAATGAGGGCCCTAGGCAAACTTTCAGCCTTACGCCTTCCCTCTCCGAGATTTTGATAATTAGACTCAATAATCATGATCATCTGAACATCATCCTTCCAACAAAACTCTTTTAAAAATGCATAAATGGGATCATACTTTTATCATTTATTGGATTATGCTTTGTGGATTTACATATATATGTGTGTGTGTGTGTTTGTGTTTGTGTGCCCACTCTCCCTGCAGGTAAAATAATGTTCTGATGGTTCTTTGAGTTTATGTGGCTATCAGACTCTATTGTTTTGCTTTGAATGTTGCTGTTCTATGCTGTCCCCCAGAAGCTGCTGACAAAGGCAGCTGCCTAGTATTGCCTAATGGTTGGGCTGGCTCTGATGGTGGGCCCTGGAGAAAGACTGAGGATTCAGTCTGCCACTTTCCCTATCCAGGTAGCAAGATCCTTTCTCTGTCTCTCCCCTCTATTCCCAAAAAGCAAATTGACTTTTCTCTTTCCCCGGGGCACAGCTTCATTCCTTAGATAATTAGTACTGGTAATCGCATTAGCAATGACATGAGAAATAGCTTGTTTCAAAAAATTATAGGACAGAGATGATGGGCTTTTTTAAGTGCCAGCTTTGCCCTTTCAAAATGAAACCGGATATTCGGCAGCAGAATTCTGATGTCCTCCGGCGCTGAATATCTGGTTTCACCACTGACCCCTGGCACTATCCAGATAATGGTGATTTTTGGCTATTATCAAGATATCAAAAGCACATATCATATATGTAGTGATTTTAGAAAAAAACGTTACTTATTCCTGTAGAAAAAGAAGACATGGTCTGACAGTGTTCTGGCCGGTCTTTCAAAGTATATGTGAATGTCATATTTATTTATTTTATTTATTTATTTATACAGATTTGTATACCACTTTTTCCTTCAATCAATGTGGTGGTTACAAAGGATGGGTTTACATTGACTAAAGGATAACATAACTTACAAAGGGAAAGTATTACATCAATGCCTGTTTGTAATATATAAATTCATGCATAGTTAAATGAGTTCATAAGTTTCTTGGTTACAAAATCCCATAAATAGGACTGTCTTAAGGGATTTATGGAAGTCCTTTAAATCTTTTTTGTCCCACAATTTATCCGGAAGAGAGTTCCAGAGTATTGGTGCAATTAATGAGTTTATGATAATAGGGGAAAGCCGACAGTTTATGATAATAGGGGAAAGCCGACAGTCGCCCAAGAGGGGATGGTTCGGAAGAATGTATCCTTGAAGGATACTACCAAAAGCAGAGAGGTTCCAAAAAAGAGTAAAGTAGCCCAAATGCCCTCGAGTATGGAGCAGCCAGAACTTAAAGATCCCAAATTACCCATGTCTACCAATAGCCAAATTAATATGAATAAAATACAGTTTCTAAAATGCTTGTATGTAAATGCTAGAAGTCTAAAAAATAAGATGGGAGAGTTAGAATATATAGCACTAAATGAGAGGTTAGATATGATTGGACTATCAGAGACATGGTGGAAGGAGGACAACCAGTGGGACACTGTGATACCTGGGTACAAACTATACCGTAATGATAGAGCTGATCAAATTGGGGGAGAGGTTGCGCTCTATGTTAGAGAGGGCATTGAGTCAGAAAGGATTAAAGTTTTGCAGGAAACAAAATTTGCTGTAGAATCTCTATGGATTGAAACTCCATGTAAAAAGTGGAGGAGTGCAGGAGTGGCCTAGTGGTTGGGGCAAGGTACTTCAGGCCGGAAGGTTGGGGGTTCAAATCCCACTAGAGGACAGCAACCTTGGGCCAGAAGGACTGGGGTTTCTAGTCCCACAGGTGCTCCTTGTGGTCTTGGGCAAGCCACTTAACCCTCCATAGGTAAAATAGTTATCTCCAAGTTATAATGACCTGTTCAATGTAATTTCAGTTTGTTCAATGTAAACCACACTGATGCAGAATAGTGTGGTATATAAGAGAATGTAAATAAATAAAAAGGGGAAGGCGATGGCAGTGGGGGTGTACTATCGACCGCCTGGCCAGAATGAACAAATGGATGATGAAATGCTCAAAGAAATCAAGGAAGCTAACAAAAGTTACAGCGCAGTAATAATAATAGGTGATTTCAATTACCCCAGTATCAACTGGGTCAGTGTCACGGCAGGACATGCTAGGGAGATAAAGTTCCTAGATGACATAAATGACTGCTTCTTGGAGCAGCTGGTTCATGAACCGACTAGAGGGGAAGCCATATTAGACCTAGTCCTTTGTGGAACACCAGATCTAGTGCAAGAGATAAGGGTGTTGGGGCTACTTGGCAATAATGATCATAGCATGATCGCTTTTGATTTAATTAGTGGAGGAGGGATAGTAAGGAAATCCACAGTACTACCTTTTAACTTTCGAAAGGGAGACTATGATAAAATGAGGAAAATAGTTAAGAAAAAACTAAAAGGAGCAGTTGAAAAGGTTAAAGACTTACATCAAGCTTGGGTGTTGTTGAAAAATACTATCTTGGAAGTCCAGACCAGCTGTATTCCACGCTTTAAGAAAAGTGGAAGGAAGTCCAGAAAACTGCCAGCATGGTTTAAAGGTGAGGTCAGAGAGGCTGTTGTTGCCAAAAAAGTATCTTTCAGGAAATGGAAAAAAGAGCCAAACAAAGAAACTTGGAAACAGCACAAGCACTGGCAAGTCAAATGCAAGGCATTGATAAAGCAGGCAAAGGGAGAATTTGAGAAGAAGCTTGCTGCGGAAGCAAAAATGTGAAATAAAGAATTTTTCAAGTACATTCATAGCAAAAAACCTGTGAAAGAGTCAGTTGGTCCATTAGATGATAGAGGAGTTAAAGGGGCACTAAGAGGCGACATGGCGATAGCAGAGAGACTGAATGAATTCTTTGCTTCGGTCTTTACTGAGGAAGATGTAGGGATGATCCCATGACTGAAGTGGTATTTAAAAGTGCGAAAGAATTGAAGGAAATATCGATACATCGGAAAGATGTATTACAACTATTAGATAAACTGAAGAGTAGCAAATCACCTGGGCCGGATGGTATACATCCAAGGGTGTTGAAAGAACTGAAATATGAGATTGCAGACCTGCTATTAGTAATCTGTGAACTATCATTAAAATCATCTCTAATAACTGAAGATTGGAGGATTGTCAATGTAACACCAATTTTTAAAAAGGGTTCCAGGGGTGATCCGGGAAATTACAGACCGGTGAGCCTCATGTCAGTACCGGGAAAAATGGTAGAAACCATCATAAAGAATAAAATTACTGAGCATGTAGATAGTCATGGCCTAATGGGAGACAGTCAACATGGCTTTAGACAAGGAAGATCTTGTCTTACTAATCTGTTATGTTTTTTTGAAAGTGTGAAGAAACAGGTGGAAAAAGGTGAGTCGGTTGATATAGTGTATCTGGACTTTCAGAAAGCCTTTGACAAGGTCCCTCATCAGAGACTTTTGGCAAAACTAAAGAGTCATGGGATAGGAGGCAGTGTACTACTGTGGATCAGGAACTGGTTAGAAGATAGAAAGCAGAGGGTTGGGCTAAATGGCCAATTTTCCCAATGGAGAAAGGTGAATAGTGGTGTACCCTAGGGATCAGTGCTGGGTCCGCTGCTTTTTGACATATTCATAAATGACCTGGAAAGTGGAATAACGAGTGAGGTTATCAAATTTGCAGATGACACAAAACTATTTAAAGTTGTTAAAACCCAAGAGGATTGTGGAAAATTACAAGAGGATCTTGATAAATTGGAAGACTGGGCATCAAAATGGCAGATGAAATTTAATGTGGACAAGTGCAAAGTTATGCACCTAGGGAAGAACAACCCAAACTATAGTTACACAATGCAAGGTTCCACATTAGGAACCACCACCCATGAAAAAGATTTAGGCGTCATTGTGGATAACATGTTAAAACCCTCGGCCCAGTGTGCAGCGGCAGCCAGGAGAGCAAATAGAATGCTAGGTATCATAAGGAAAGGAATGGAAAATAAAACAAAAGATATTATAATGCCTCTATATCATTCCATGGTGAGACCGCACCTTGAATACTGTGTGCAATTCTGATCGCCGTATCTTAAAAAGGATATAGCGTTAATAGAAAAGGTTCAGAGAAGAGTCACCAAAATGGTAAAGGGGATGGAAGGATACTCCTATGAAGAAAGGCTAAAAAGGTTAGGGCTCTTTAACCTGGAAAAGAGACGGTTGAGGGGAGATATGATAGAAGTCTATAAATTAATGAACAGAGTGGGATGGGTAAACGTAGATCGATTGTTTATGTTATCAGAATATAGAAAGAATAGGGGACATGCAATGAAGCTACAGGGTAAACTATTTAATACTAATAAAAGAAAATATTTTTTCACTCAATGTGTAATGAAACTTTGGAATTTGTTACTGGAGGATGTAGTAAAGGCTGTTAGTGTAGCTGGGTTTAAAAAAGGTTTGGACAAGTTCCTGGAGGAAAGGTCCATAAACCATTATTAAGAAGGGACCCAGGATATCAATGCTTGACCCAGTACAAGCATTGCGGAACCTGTGTCTTTTGGGGGAACTGCTAGGTACGTATGACCTAGATTGGCCACTGTTGGAAACTGGATACTGGGCTTGATGGATCTTGGTCTGACCCAGTATGGCATATCTTATGTTCTTATGCCCTATTAGAGGTGGTTTGTTTTGTTTTGTGGAATCCAGCAGGCGTTTGTAATTTATTAGCATTGCTAGATCATCTATATTTGATAATGGCACTACGTGTGTATCATTGCATTTTAACCCATCGGCATTTACACCTGCTCAAAGTGGTGCTAAGCTCCAAACTAACTTATCTTAAGACTTGCAGCTTGGAGGAGGATGTGATTGAGAGTTGTTTACCTCTTAGTCATGAATCCACCTCGCCTAGGAGAAAGTTTGAGTAAGGAGCCCCTCTTCATGGCCATTGGGTGTGTGTGTGTTTTATAAAATTCTCTACAAACATGCATAAGTGGCACCATATACATATGTATGTCATCAGTGATTATGGAATAGCACTGAATACATATGTCCCTGTGGAGATTTCTCCAAATGGGTTTGTTTTGTGCATAGGTAGGTGTAGTAAAATCGCAGTCTCTCAGATTTACTGCAAATGCTTGCTGTTGTACTTACAACATGCCAAAGAGAGTGTCCTTCTGGAGTTTGTAAATCATAACATGCATGGGTAGTTTGTCAAGATGTGCTTAGAAGTTCTTCTTTTAATTATTTATTTATTTATCTATTTCTTTAACACTTGTTTATATACTGGCTTTCTATTTATTTATTTATTTAACAGTATTTATATACCATCTTTTCCTTAAATCAAGGTGGTTTACATTGAACTCAATTTTATCAGCTAGTGGTTTACATTAAAACTCATTTTGAAAACAACTATTTACATTTAATAATGATGTCTTAGGCTCTATAACTTATAATTAGGCTGAAACAGAGTATTTCCATAACTTTTACATAAGTAACTTATTTACAGTTTTGTGGTTTTGTTGCACGATCACTAGTCATTGTCCAAGACGGTTTACATAAAATTTAACAGGAATAATAGTGTGTGAGCGACTCTTTTACAGTGAACAAGAACATTCAAGAGCATAAAAATAGTACAATAGTCACATAACTATGGACAGTACTTACAACTATGTACAGTAACTACTACTATGTATGGATGGGGATGAATACCTGGTTATTAAGGGGATCAGTGGGACTGTGCCTCCCAATGCAATGGGAAATATTTCTGTATTTTTCTACCACATTTGGTCTCTTACTGCATTTCACTAACAGCATCTACCAAGGACTTCCCAAATACACACTGTACCAACTACAAATGGTCCAACACACTACAGCCCGCAGCATAGCAGGAGTGATGAGGAGTGACCACATCATATCAATACTAAAAAAATTACATTGGTTCCCCTTAGCCAGCAGAATTAAGTATAAATCAATAATGAACATCTTCAAGACCATACATGACCAATCATCATCTTACCTTAATTCCCTCAACCAAATACCAACAAATGCAAGAAAAAAACAAAGATGCAGACAAACCCTATTAGCTCTACCAATGGAAGTAACACAAGCAAGGCAAGCAACACGCAGTATGCCTGACCTCTGGAATGCCCTCCCGGACAACCTTAGAGAAATACATGACCCAACATCCTAATTTTTTTGTTAGAACATTTCTACAAATAGCTAAATCTCACTTTCAGCAAAGTAAAGTTAAAAATGGACAGCCCGATATCCTGTGACTGCTGACTCTGCTATTCAGTGGTACTTATCCGGATAAGTCCACTGAATATCACCACAGGCCACTGTGACCCTTTCTGAATAGAGCTGGGGTGGTCCATGGGCAATGTCGGAGCAGAGCAATGCAGAGCAATGGGCTGAAAACCATCACGATGTTGATAGTGCTGACAGCCAGTGCTGAATCTGGATATTCAGCAGAAGTCACTATCTGGATACCGGTGCTGAAATCCGGATTTGAAATAAAAAAATAATGATATCCACAGAATTTAACTATTGCGGTGAGAGTGTTCATAAAAAAGCAAATTTAGAATAATAGAATAAGAACAAAAAGACAGGTTTTATTTTGTGAAAACAAATGAAACATGGAAAATAAGTTCCCATTTATTAGTTGTAGTTTTTCATTGCAGGACGATGTAGAAACATGAAATCTTTTGTGTAGTTGCAATAATTTTTTTTGTTAAATCTATTAGTTTCAAAGGTGGAGAAGGAAAGTGATACAGGCAGTCTGATGTCAGAGACAGTGATTCATGGCCTCATGTTGTGGTACTCCCACAGAGAGTCATTGTTAAAAAACCAGCAGGTAGTAACTGATGAACATTTGTCAACAATACTCTTTATTTTTAATGATGAAACTCAGTGGGAGAGACACAACATGAATCGCTCTGTTGCCACCTCACAAAGGTCAAGCTTGAAAGGCTGATCTCCTCCTGGTTTTCTTAAGTCCCAGGCACACTGCATTCTGACATTTTTCCTATTAAAACAAGAATGGATATATCACAGATACAATGGGATGAGGTGAGCAAACAAATAAGACTAAATGAGCCATTTAGGATCAATCTGGGTCAGATGGCGCCTCAAGTGTTGCTGGGTGTTCTAACACCTTGCTTCCCAGCTTCAGTCACTGAGTATGCATGCAAAACGTTTGGTTTTAAGACTCCATCCATTGAAAACTTCATCGGATGTATATATGCCCATATGGCGAAAGAACTGAAAATCTGCATTGTTTAGGTACATTGAACCCAAGGCATTGTGATGATACTTGAAGAATGGTTACGGGAACCACTGTCATAGCATGCAGTACCATTTTTCAACTTTATACCATTCACATTTTCAGAATAAAGGAACCCAGCAATTTTATTGCCTTTGACACACATTGTGTTGGATGATAAAAATATTCGAAGTGCAAAATCCCCATTAAGAAAAATATGATCTTTGATGGTGGTGTGGGCTGTAAAATATAAGCGCTAATGTGTTTATCTATAGCACCCAGAAAATTAAATCATAGTTATTCTTGTTCTTTTACTTTACTTACCCAAATTACTTTTGGGTAACCTGGCACATTTCTAATTAAAGCTCTAATTATTATGCATAATGAAGCTTGCACCTGTGGTGATAATGTTTTATTAGCATTGAATTTGAAGACATCAAAGCATCATTTTAGACAAAAACATCTACTTCTAATTTAATAGAACTGCAATTAAATCATATTTGATCTGAATGAAATCACTTAAGTAGAATTCTTCTGCATGGAGGGCACAATGATTCTCTCTAGTTACAGATTAATACACCTGTTGTGTAATCAATGCGACCACTGAAGCGTTAGAATGAACTTTCAATTCACCTTCACTGAGCATTTTATACACTTAACATTTTATGTGCCTCATAATGTATAAGAAAACCTTGTTCAGCCACTATGCAAATCACTAACCTCTGAGGTAGCGACACATGCTTCTGTGTACAGGCGAGAACAGCTTTTGTTTTTCAATTTCAATTTTTAGTGTGAGGCAAGCAATTCAGTTCCTCAAGAGCAGCAAACAGGTCTCTATTTCAGGATAACCAAACTATGCAAATCAATTTGGTGCATAGACCAACTGCATGCAAACATCTTATGAATATTCATGGTGGCTGTCCTGAAAATCAGAATCTCAAAGAGCAAAGTTGCCGATCACTGCTTAATTGCTTCAGCATTCTCATTGGAAAATTAGAGGAATGCAACCAACTCACTCAGGCTTATGCACTGAGCTGTGCCAGAAAAATACGCATTAGAGTTTATAGGTCTGTACTTTGCTACCCTTCTGCAAACCGGTTTTTATTTGCTTCTTTTTGCCTAGTGAAAGTGTCTCAAGTAAAACATAGGAGACCAAATAATCTAGTCATACTGTACATAAAATCTCACATTTGAACCGGGATATTAAGAAGCCAGTGTAAGAATGCACATATTAGGAATTGGCAAAAAAGGAAAGAGCATAACTCTATCCAAGTCCAGCATCCTCTCTCCAATATTGACAAGCAAAAGAGGTTTCAAGGAAGCACATAAACAATACGGTCCAAACTAAGCACTGCAATTGGCGTTTTTTTTAAATGCCAGTCATGGCATTTAAATCTAATCTAGACATTTAGCATCGCTAATTGGACAGTGAGTGCTGTTGAATATCGGGGTAGAGCACCAACTGCCTGAACTATCTAGATAACGGTGATATTCAGCTCGCTGTCTGGATAACTATCCAAATAACTTTAGGACTGAAGATCTCTGCTCTTTGGATAACTTCATTTTCTGCCCCTTGTACCACCCTGGAACTATACGGATGGTCAGTGGCACTATCTGTATAGTACTGCTGAATATCCATCTTGGATAAAGAAGTGTGCAAGCCATGTTAGTCCCCTATAACGGTAGTTCAAATACAAAGGAAAATAAGGGGCTACCTTTTTATTGGACTAACGTCATACATTTGTAGACTAGCTTTCAAAGGTACTGAGAGAGACATTCCCTGAAGTCCCAATACTGACTTTTCAGAAGCTGCCAAATCAGAAACAAAATTTAGTGAGAAGCAGACTCCCAATAGGAATGCAAAAAGAAGAAAATGACCCAAATCCCTGCAAGATAGCTAGCTGCAAATTATGCCAACACATAGTCACCCATATGGGAAAAGCATTCAACATAAGGGGATCTTCTAAGTGCTGCTCTTCCAAGGTAGTTTATATGATTCAATGCAGGAAAAGTACAAAGGGCTGCTACGTTGGAGAGACAGGCCAAATGTTAAAGGCAAGGAAGAATGCTCACACACATGTAATTATGCAAAATAAACCAGACCGAGGTATGAATTCAGCCACTCCAGCATCTGCTGTTGATCTGCACGTCTAAGGGATATCGAGGACTTTATGATGAGGGTCCTGAGAGGAAGATTTAGGAGTCTATCCAGGACCGCAAAACTTTTGGAATGAAGATAAGAAACTTTGAATCAGACCAGACAGCTCTCAATAAGGACAGCGGCTTCCTATCACATTATAAACTATAGATATTTACAACCCAATCACAAATCGTACACAACAAATATATGTACTCTCTATCACATTGTAAACTCTAAACCTTTACAGCCTTTTCACCCTCTGATCAACCATCCATCCCCTCCCGTCTATGTAATGCTGTATAGATAGAGTCCTGTATATATTTTGTTATCATCCTCTGTAGCTCATACTGTCCTGACCTGAAGAAGAAGGTTTTACCTTCAAAGGTTAGTTTACAAATGTATTAAGTTAGTCCAATAAAAAGGTATCACTTTATTTCCTTTTTTATTTAGCTGAATATCTATGGATAGCAGTGGCCAGTGCCAACATCCATTAGGGATGTGCATTTGTTTGAAACAAAATGGGAAATGTCAATGAAATTTTCTATATTGATTCATATTATAGTCAAACAAAAGCGGAAGAAACCCCCCAAAATTTCATCACTTCCAATCTGTTGTTAATAGTATATACCATTGAGCAAAAGTGTGCATTATGGGTAAATAGTGTGCACTAGTAAGGCATGGAGCCCGATTCACGAAGGGTCATGTCCGGACATCTCCGAGCAAGACAGACCCATTAGGACCCGATTCTGGACCGAAGGACAAAACGTTCCCACAGTACACAGAATCAGGCCCGAGGACAGTCCAGTGTGCCCCTGCCTGCCTTCAGGGACGTCCTCTCTGCAGGCGCCCCTGGCTCATGTGGCTAAGACGCCCCTCTTACCAGCTGGGGCAGCTGGGGCCTGGATCAGGCGGTGGGGACCCCTCCCACCTGGCCCCAGCCCTAGCCCTGGGGGGTGGATCCCCGGGCCTATTCCACCTTCAAAGTGGAATAATCAGCATGTCCCCTCTGACCAGGCAGGATGTACAGGCCCATGACCTGAATTGGCTCTGTATGTCCTGTCGGCTCGGCCCACCCCTGCTCCACCTAGATCTCTACTATATTACTACTTAGCATTTGTATAGCACTACAAGACGTATGCAGTGCTGCCCCTCCTGCCCCCCACCGGCTCTCCCCATCCTGAGGCTCTAGTCATGCGGGGAGAGCAGGAGGGGGAATAGGATCAGGACGGCTTGCGGGATTGCACATCCCGCCAGGATGTTTAGCCTCGCAACCCACGACTCAGAATCGGGCCCATAGTGTGCACTACTAAGGAGTTTATTGAAATGAACATGGCTCCAGAGGTGCAGCAATGTCTGGGTTTCCTTCAAGATTTCCTCTAAAATATGTGCATGTGTGGTAGTGCATTTGTTTAACCATATCGCCCAGCTCACAGCAGAACAATCCACATACCTTGATTTGGGAGTGAGGTTCATGACTGTCATGGTAGGCGCAAAACTAACCCATTTGGAGAAATTGCCCCAGAGCTGGTCAGCGTGCCTAGAGATGAAACCTACCAGAATTTATTACATGCAGTGTGCATGAGAAGTTAGCAATTACTACTAAGTAAGCAGCTCAATTGTAACTGACTTCTCTATTCTACCAATCATAGTTCTCTGCAATTTTGTGTTAGCATTTTCAAACTTCATGAGCCAGCATAGCTTCAAAGTGGTGCCTGTAACTTTTGAAAATGTGGTCTGCTAGTGCTACTGCTGCTGGATTCATGATCACCCCTATCAAAACTTTGCTGTCAGTCTTAAGTAGGTTTATTTATTTATTTAACAAGCTTTTATATACTGCTGCCGCTTCCTGAGATCAAGGGCGGTTTACATGGAACATCACAGCAACTTTTACATTAAACTTTGAAACTATGTACATTTAACTTGTTACAACTATATACAATAAACTTTTTATATCTATATACAATAGTCTGTGTGTGGTATGGTTGTATACATTCTCTTTGGTGAGCATATCCAATTTATGAAGTTTGGATTGAGATAGAGCGGTCACATCAATCTGCTCACCAATGTTAATCTCATTCTTGGCAACCCAATCATCCAGGGATTTGATTTCAGCTTTTATGTCACTCAGAGCCTTGGAGAAATCCAATCAAACAAGTTTGAGCTCTTGTAAGATCTCCATAAGGTCAGTTTTAATAATCAGTGAGGATAAAGCAGAAGAGTCTCAGGGTTGGAGACAGTTCCATGAGTTGGGTCAGGACAAGTTGTCTCTGAGACCAGTTCTGCAGTGTGGGAGAAGTGGGATAACACTGCTGTGTCCCTTTATCAGACATGTTGTCACTGGCACCCCAAAACTGGAAAAGGTATCAATTCACCTCTGCCCTGATATTAGCAAGAAATGGGGAAAGAGCCAGGTACTGACGGCAGCACCCCTTCAACCTGATAAAGATTTCTTGTGAGAGATCAAGTGTTACCCTTGCTGCACTCCTTTGCTTAATCTGTATTGTCAGAGCTAGCAAACCCCTCCTTCTCTATGCTCTCCTTTCTTCAAAGCTGCTCCCTTTCTGGAACTTGTACAGCCTCCCTCTCGATTCTGAAAGATACGTATCAGCAGGAGAAGCCTCTGATGTACAGGGACCATCTTTCACATGTACCAGCACAGCGCTGCACAAATATTCAATGACAGTAGTAATAATAATATTAATAGTAGGAGTAGGACGGGAAGCAGGTCAAAGAATGAAATACACTCCAAGTTTTCCCAGTCACACTATGTATTCATGCAATCTCCACATCAAAAGGAAAGGGGGGCAGGAAAAGCAGTACCTGCTCAGCTGGTGTAAGGATCCCAATTGTAAGTGCTGGTCTGAGTCAAACCCAAAGGGGGAACTAAGTGGCTGGAGTGTGCAATGTGGTTCATGTAAGGCAGGCCCTAAGTCTTTCCTTCCTTTCCCCACTGTCAGCAGACAGCTGCAGAACTAGATTACTCTCTCCTTCCAATTTGGGTGGTGATCTCCTTTGATTGGAGGACCAGATAATCCAAAATCTGCAATAGAGTAGACACCCAGGAAGGTGTAGATAACACGAGGAGGGATCTAGCTAAGCTTGGAGATTGGTCTAGAATTTGGCAGCTAAGATTTAATGCCAAAAAGAATCCAAGGGAGTGCAACGGTCTAGGGGGTGACGTACTCACGCCCAGGTCCCGCTCTTTTTTTGTGGACAGGATTGTGTCTGATAATCTTAAAGTAGCTAAACAGGTAGAAATGTTGACGGTGAAATCCAGAAGGATGCTTGGGTGCATAAGGAGAGGAATGGCCAGCAGAAGAAAGGAGGTGATAGTGCCTCTGTATAAGTCTTTGCAGCAACCTCATTTGGAGTATTGTGTGCAGTTCTGAAGACCGTACCTTCAAAATGATATAAACAGGTTGAAGTCAGTGCAGAGGGTGGCTACTAAAATGGTTAGTGGTCTTCGTCATAAAGCATATGAGGATTGACTTAAGGATCTTAATATGTATACTTTTTTAGAGGAAAGGCGGGATAGAGGAGATATGATTGAGACATTTAAATACCTCCCTGGCATAGATGCACAGGAGGAGAGCCTTATTCAATTGAAAGCTAGCACTGCTATGAGGGGACATAGGATGAGGGTGAAAGGGGATAGACTCAGGAGTAATATGCAAAAATATTTTTTTACGGAAAGAGTGATGTATGCATGGAATAGTCTCTCAGTGGAGGTGGTAGAGATGAGGACAGTATCTTAATTCAAAACAGCATGGGACAAACACAGAGGATCTCTAAAGGAAAACAGGGTACTGTTGATATGAACTGTGGTTGATATGGAAGTGCAGACTAGATAGGCCATGTGGTCTTTTTTCTGCCATTATGTTTCTATGTTTATGACAGTAGACAGCGACCTGCCATGCCCGGGCAGCCTGTGCATGGCAATGTTGTGCAGTCCCTGCTCACATGGTGTATTGCAGAGCACATGCAGGTGCACGGACTCAAGTTGCGGTCTCCCCGCCAATTGTAGGTGCCAAGTTCATATTGATAGATCACTCAATTAGACAGCAGTCTGGGGAAATTTATGTGGGCCAGTGCCTAGGACAGTGAGATTTCCAGGGCTGATGCTGCGGAGGACCAGGACATCCCAAATGAGGTAGCCTATCACTCACTGGAGCCTTCAATAGGCCATTAGAAAACCGCCAATCCCTGGCTGGTAAGATGAAATGGGGCACATGTTGTGGAGGTACACCAATGTAATCTCTATTCAATGCGACTCATCCCCCACAATTACTGCATATCTGTGGCCAGTAGAAGCAAAGCCAATTCCTTTGGAGAGGCTGAAGGTCACCAGAGCTCTGGTCCTAGGTGGCCATTCTAATCAGGTTTTCCGATTTTAAGACTTTTACTGAAGTACGTTTTGCTTTTAAGGTCCACTATTTCACTATAGTGCACACTATTGAGTAATAAGGTATACTATTTGAATAATTTGGTGCACTACTGATGATATCGTCCTTGAAACAAAAATAAAATAAATAAATGCCTAAGTAAAATGAAAAGTCCCATAAATTACATGGGAAACTAAATAAAATAAAAATATTTGGCTTGCATATATACTATGAGCAAATTTT
This sequence comes from Ichthyophis bannanicus, assembly GCA_033557465.1. Classification (NCBI taxonomy): domain Eukaryota; kingdom Metazoa; phylum Chordata; class Amphibia; order Gymnophiona; family Ichthyophiidae; genus Ichthyophis; species Ichthyophis bannanicus. The sequence goes on along the minus strand of CM066042.1, from coordinate 63,677,338 downwards.
GAAAAACAAACTAGAGTGTAGCTTTTGAAAATTCGCTTGTGCATAATATGCACATTAAAAGTATGCATGCATTTTGCACCCATTTTTTTATGCAGAAGGGGAGGGAGGCAAAATGCTACATGTCATTTTGAAAATCAAATATATATATGGTCACATGCTATTCTCCTCTCCTGATATACTCACACCCTGAGAAACCTTTCTTTTTTCTCATGGCCAAAGTACAGTATATGCACTGTCAACCACACATAAATGTATCCTAAATTATAAAGGGTAGCAATGTGCATTCATCAGCACAAATTTGGATCATAGGCACCTTAAAAATACAAGTGCATACAAAATAGATTTTACTCATATGAATCTATGAATTAATGAGCACAAAGATGATTTGCACAAATTTAGATGTTTTTACACAAGTTAAAAACCTTTAACGCAATGTGTGAAATGAACCAAAAACAATCCAAAAATTGGGAAAAAAAGAATAACAATCTGCAAATAAACCAAGAGATTTCCTTGGATCCATCCCTAGAGGAGGTCAGTTTTCATTTAGGGCATTGTAACTGTATAGATATCTTTGAAAATCACTCTCTCCATCTGCACTTTCAATGTCCAGTTTTCATAATTACTATTTGCACAGGACATCTAGAATTTTTCCATTTTTAAAACTAAAAACAATTCTTAGCCTGTGATTAATTATTGCTGCCTCCATGCAGAGTCTCTGTGGACTGGTTGACTATGACTCTTACTAAAATGCGGAAGTGCACCGCACATTAAGTCCCTAAACTTAGCATGGGGGTGACACTGCACCCATGATAGGAAATGGAGGCATGTCAGGCATGTTCCCATGTAGTTAGCGTGTATTCCATGCCATTCCCATGCTAAGCCACTTGCAAAGATTACCATAGGTAGACTTAATATCACTTATTGAGGGTGACCATAAGTACTCCCATGTTAATTGAAACATTGATGTGCACACTAACCGTAATGTGCACGCTCCACCCCTGAATCACACATCCCCACCCCCACCCCCACCAATCTGAGCCAATCACTGGATTCTTAACACAGCTTCATATCTGTCGCATAGTATCGGTTACCACAGCACACTTGGCGAGCACTAAACCCCGAACAAACCATTAGTGGGTTTAGTAAACATGGCCATTCCTGCCGGACTGAGGAAAACATGCAAAAAAACCAGTAGTCTTATGATATTAATTATATGTTCACATACTTTGAATGCCATTTTACTTTTGGTTTCTTTCAATAAAAAGCAGCTATATAAATGGTTGCAAATTTCTGTGGAAATATGTGGAGACTGTGAGGGGCATCATGGAATCTTAATGTAAACACTTTTCAAATTGTTCTCTAAAACCTACAACTTTTTAGCCCTCTACACTGAATCTTCCATAAGTAGGATGCATTTTATGAAAGACACAATTTTGTGAGGGGAAAAAAGGCACCAGTGTGAAGCCTTTTTTAATTTAAAATATATTTTTGTTTTCGGAACAGCACAGGTTTGTAACTGCTCACTGTGGTGGTTTTTTATTCATTTTTCAAGTGAGGCTCCATCAAGCTAACTATTAGAGGGTGTTTGGGAAAAATTAGAGTACTTTGTTAAATTTCTCATTTTTTAGAAAGTTGGCATTCTACTTCTAGCAAGGGACATAAGGCTTGTCTTTTTAAATGGTTATTGAAGATGCACAGATGGTAAGTTGAGAAGCTTGATAAGGGGGAAGATTTCACTTAGGACTCTGAAGCTTCACATTATACCCAAAAGCCATTTTGAAGATATGGTGCAAAAGACAGATGTCTTCCATCTTCTACCTGCTGCTTAAGTCACGTGTTAAGTAAAGTTAATATGCGTTAAGTGCTGCAGTGCCCCAGAGAAGTAAATGGGCAATGGAAGCACTTAACACGTGTTAACTTTATTTAATGTGCCCCATTCATTTCTATGGGCCATTGCAGCACTTAACACGTCTTAACTTTACATAAAGCGCGGTGACCTTTAATTAACATGCCCCAAAGTTCAAATGAACAACTAGCTGACGTATATGACTAAGGTAGACGCAAACGCTGACATCCATTTTTTTTAGGTATTTGTGCATTGCCATTGCAGAACTAGAAATATAAGTATCCTTTTCCAGACCACCCACAACATGCCCATAGCGCACCCCTGACAAATTGCTTGCACTAAGGATCTACATGTGTAAATAATGACTTTCTAAAATAGCTATTTACACTAATTGGACTTTGACATGTATAAAAGCAGCTATTTCCACATAGAAGATCTGTGCAGGCCTTCATAAATGATGTCCCTAGCATGGGATTAGTTGCTGATAAACTGATATTTTAGAAGATTAATTTAAAATAATCACTTGCTCTGTTTTTAAAGGGCTAGATAAATGGATTTGAATGAAATCTGAACTCCATCTGAACTGGGGTGGTGTGTAAATATCTGAATCATTTGCACTTTGGTGAATGAACATATTCAATCAATTTGGGGGTCAGATTTAGTGTCTGTGGAAGGAAATACTTCATTATAAAAGTGATTAAGGTCATGGAAACCCTAGCCAAGAGGCCACTGAAATAACTTTTCTGCAAGTCTTTAAGACAAGATTAAATACATTTTATCTACTAAAACAACTGAAGGGCACAATATATTGTGTGACAGAGTTATTCAAGGGAAATTGATTGGCTACAGGCTGCATAAAACTGTTTTCCCAGAATTCAGTCCAGAAAAACAGTTCAGCAAAGAAAATAAGTCAGATTCAGGGAGGAATATGCTAATAAGCTAACAAGCTATCAAGAAATCCCTTGATTCCAAGAAGAGAGCAGGTTGCAATTCTATATTATCTGTGCATAAGTGAATTAAATTATCAGGTCAATATTTAGCCTGCGTGTTTTTAAAGGCTGAGTGATTATATTTCGCCAGTAAGAGCATTTAAGGAAGGCTTTGCTAATGCTAACATATGCCCAAGATGTTTGCAAGGTTCAGCCCACTTGGGTCATATGTTCTGGGACTGTGTGGACATTAAAGGATATTGGGGACACAGTGGATTTGTGACCAGGGATAGTGCTCCTGGATGATGTTCAGTGTTTGAAGGTCCAGAGACAAGCAGCCAGGCTCTTGCTCTTGTCTAACTGGATAGCAATGTACGTATCTTGACATATTAAAGGCATAGTGAGCCCCTCTTTTTTGGGGGGAGCGGTGAAACTCCGTTCATAACTTGATGCTGATGGAGAGACTGGTGTCTCCTGGCATAAGGTCTTTTTGACTCTATGGGGGGAGTATATACATACACTTACTCCCCTGGCACAGAATGAATTGTTGAGTCAATAGTTCTTTGTGGCACTGTTTGTTTTGTTTTGGTTGGTCTTGCTTTTAACATTGTTTCAGAGAGAGTTCTGGTGTGTGGTGAGAGATGGAGATTCTGGTGGGGATATATTCCAGTTTTGTCCCTGTTTTTTGCTTTGCTAGTTCATGACTTGAGGCATGGGATGGCTGAGGGGGCGGTATGGGGAAAGGTAGGCACAGGAGATTGAAGTGTTGGTTTAAAAGGAATTTTCCGTAACCAACTGTCTTTTTGCAGGGTTAAATTAATATTGATTGTCTGCTCTGGCTGTTTTGCTGAAACTCAGCTGAGTCGGGTCTTTTTTTTACCATTTGAAATAAACGTGCAACTGGACTCTTGCTGGCCTTGTGTCTCCCTCTATTTCTGCTTTCTTTTGCTCTTAATTATTTTTTGGAGGTTCCTTCTCTCCTATTTGGCACTTCTAATGTGAATTTACCAGTCACATATCAGAGTCCATGCATGGCTGGTTTTCATTTAAGTTTACTCTTGCTAATAATGTTGAATGAATTTAAAGGCACAGAAGCCAGATATTCAGCAGTATTTTCCAGATAGTGGTTGTTGCTGAATATTCAGATTCTGCAGCCACTATCCAGATAAGTGTAGCAGATAGTAGCTGAAAATTGGCACTATCTGGATAGCCTTTAGGACTTATTATTATCTGTTCTGAATTATCTGCATAGTTATCTACAAAGTGACAATGAAAATTGCTGTTATCCAGATAATTTGTATTTCTGCTCCAGTTCCACTCCCAGATTATCCTGGCACTATCCTGCTGCTAACCAGATACTGTAATACTTTTAAATCTCGGGCCCTGTAAGTTTAGAATAGTATGCAAATATTAGCTCCAGCCTCTAGGAGGCAGTTCTCTTTTCTGATTGAAAACACATGATGGACCTGATAGACACCAAGTGGGAGAAAAGATTTAGTTTAGTAAATAAAGCCCATGATCTCTAAAATTTAAAAGTGCTAGTATTTTGCAATAACTATCTTTCTGTGTTGGCCTTGTAGTTGTTGTTGTTCTTGTTGTTAAGTGTTGTCAAGTTGATGTCAGTTCATGGCAACCCTATATTTAGTTGTCCTAAACTGTGGTCAGTCTTTAGTTAGGTGGCTAATTGTTGATAGAGTGGCATCCATAGTTGCTGTTATTATATCAATACATTGTACACAGAGATACATAGAAACATGGCCTATCTAATCTGTCCTTCCATATCAACCACTACAATAGTCCCCTTCTTTCGTTAAGAGAGCCTCTGTGTTTGTCCCATGCTTTTTTGAATTCAGATACCATCCTCATCTCTACCACTTCCACTGGGAGACTATTCCACAGATCAACCACTCTTTTCGTAAAGAAATATTTGTGCTTATCTCTCCTGAATCTATCCCCTTTCACCCTTATCCCATGTCCCTCGTAGCAGAGCTTGCTTTCAATCAAAAGAGGCTCTCATCCTGTGCATTTATGCCATGGAGGTATTTAAACATTTCAATCATATCACCTCTATCCCATCTTTTCTCTAAGGTGTACATATTAAGATCCTTAAGTCTGTTCTCATATGCTTTATAATGAAGACCACTAACCATACCCTCTGTACTGACTCCAGCCTGTTTATATCCTTTTGAAGGTATGGTCTCCACAATTGCACACAATACTCCAAATGAGGTCGCACCAAAGACTTATACAGAGGCACTATCTCCGCCTTTCTTCTTCTGGTCATTCCTCTCCCTAAGCACCCAAGCATCCTTCTAGCTTTTGTCGTCACCTTTTCTACCTGTTTAACTACTTCAAGATCATCAGACACAACCACACCTAGGTCCCGCTCTTCTTTAGTGGGCAAAAGTACTTCACCCCCTATATTATATTGCTACCTTGGATTGCTGCAGCTCAAATGCATGACCTTACATTTTTTAACATTAAATCTCAGCTGCCAAATTCTAGACCATTCTTCAAGCTTAGCTAGATCCCTCCTCATGTTATCTATACCTTCCTTGGTGTCTACTCTATTGCAGATTTTGGTATCATCCGCAAAGAGGAAGCTTTACCTAACAGCCCTTCCGCTATATCACTAACAAAGATGTTAAAAAGAATTGGACCAAGGTCAGATCCCTGGGCCATACCACTGGTAACCTTCTTCTCCTCAGAGTGAGCTTTATTTACCTGTACCCTTTGTCGCCTCCCACTCAAACAATTTCTAACCCAAGCAGTAACTTTAGGGTCCATCCCTAGGGTGCTCAGTTTGTTTATAAGTCATCTATGAGGAACGGTGTCAAAGGCTTTACTGAAATCTAAATACACCACTTCTAGGGCTCTCCCTTGGTCCAACTCCCTGGTCATCCAGTCAAAGAATTCAATCAGATTTTTCTGACAACCCTGCCTCTGGTGAATCCATGCTGCCTTGGATCCTGTATTCAACTGGACTCCAGAAATCTCTCTATTTTCTCTTTCAGCAGTGCTTCCAATAATTTATTCACCACCGAAGTTAAACTAACTGGCCTGTAGTTTTCAACCACATCCTTACTTCCGCTTTTGTGTAAAGGGACCACATGTGCCTCTCTCCAGTCCTTTGGCACCATGCCCGACTCCAATGATGCATTAGAAAGGTCAGTCAGTGGAGAAGCTAAAATGTCTCCAAGTTCCTTCAGTATTCTAGGGTATATCCCATCTGGTCCCATCACTTTGTCTACTTTAAGTTTAGCTAGTTTCTCAAGAACACAGTCTTCTGAAAAATGTTCAAGATGCCCCTCGCTTCTGTTACTGTTTGTGGGTGTTTTCTGAGGTTCTGCTCCTGATTTTTCTTCTGTGAATACAGAACATAAATATTTGTTAAACAATTCTGCTTGATCCCTCATCAGCTTCAACATATTCCTCCCCATCAACTTGAGTTCTGACAATACTACTTTTGTTCTTCCTCTTCTCACTAATATATCTGAAAATGTTTGTTCTCGCATCCTACTTTATTGCATTGACTATTTCCTCCTCTTTTTGAATCTTTGCTTCCCTGACTACTTTGCTAGTTTCTCTAAGTTTTTCTAAATACAGATGCCTGTCTTCCTCTCTCTGTGATCTCTTGTATTTCATGAAAGCCTCCCTCTTTTTCTTCACCTTTTCAGCTACTTCTTTCAAAAACCATTGTGGTCTCCTTTTCCTTTTAACCTTTATTTACCATTTTAACAAAAAAGGTTGGTTGCCTTATAATAGCCCCTTTCATTTTGGCCCACTGTTTTTCTACATCCCCCAACAGTTTCCATCCCACTAACGACTCCTTGAAGTATTGACCCATCTTGGCAAAGTTAGCTTTCCTAAAGTCTAAGACCCTGACTTTTAAATGGATTTTAACAGCCCTAGTTCTAATACTGAACCATACCATCTGGTGATCACTGGATGCCAATGATCTCCCAACTCTAACATCAGAAACACTTTCACCATTGGTAAGCACCGAGTCCAGTATTGGTTCTGTTATCAGTTGCCTATATACAGTAGTTCTCCCTGTAGAGAATCCAGGATCTTCTTACTTCTAGATGATAGTGTAGCAGGAATGTGCCAATCAACACCTGGCATATTGAAATCCCCTATCAGTAGCACTTCCCCTTTCCTAGCAGTGCTGAGTATGTCTTCAATTAACTCTCTGTCCAACTCTTCCTCCTGTGAGGGAGGTTTTTATATCATGCCAATGCAAATAGATTTCTATTTCCCTCTTTCTAGTTTGACCCACAGTGCCTCCTCTCTCACTTTTAAGTTCTGTAGTTCCAAAGCTTTAATATTTTTTTTTTACATATAGTGCCTCTCCTCCCCTTCTTCCTACCCTGTTCTTTCTAAAGTATAGCCTGGTATAGTTACATCCCAGTCATGGTTTTCTGTGAACCATGTTTCTGTAACTGCCACTAAATCCAAGTCAGCCTCTCTCATTAAAGCTTCAACATCTGGGATCTAATTTCCCATGCTATGGGCATTTATATACTCTGCTTTACATATGTTGCCCCTTTTACCCATTCTCATAAAGGCATTTAATGTTTCACTTACCTTGGGGCCTTTCACTTACCTAGGGGCTTTCTTCAGCCATTTCCACCGGATGTAGTTTAAAGCACTCTTCAGTAGACTAGCTAATCTGCTAGTGAAGACACATCAACCTTTCTTGGACAGATGGATGCCATCTGTGCTCTGCAACCCTTGGAACAGCATCCCATGGTCCAGGAAACTAAAACGCTCTCGATGACACCATCCATGCAGCCATGCATTCATCTCCAGGATGCGAGCTTCTCTGCCTTGGCCTTTACCCTCAACAGGGAGGATTGAAGAGAACACCACCTGTGCCCCTATCTGCTTCACCCTCTGTCCCAGAGCCATGAAGTCACTTTTGATATGCTCATAGGGATACCTGGCAGTATCATTTGTGCCAACATAGATTAGCAACATTGGGTAATAGTCAGTGAGCTTAATGAGTCTTGGCAAACTCTCTGTAACAGTTCAGATTTTGATACCTAGCAGACAGCATACCTCTCTGGACATCAAAGTCTGGTTGGCAGATGGACACCTCAGTACCCCTCAGAAAACATAAGAAGATAAGATATGCCATACTAGGTCAGACCAAGGTCCATCAAGCCCAGTATCCTGTTTCCAACAGTAGCCAATCTAGGTCATAAGTACCTAGCAGTTTCCACAAAAGACACAGTCACCAACCACCACTACCCTTCACTTCCTTGTGGTCAGTGATTCTGCAACTTTGGGGTGCTGGAGCTCTGGTTCTTCCCTTTCCAGGGATGCTTTCACCTCCTCCATTTCCAGGGCTGCATAATGGTTCTTCAATTCAAGGGCTGGAGAACTGGATTGGTGATTCTGCAGGCCCTGGTGACTTGTGTCTAACCTTCATCATTCTGTAGGCTCCCATCTTCTCCTCTGCTGGAGAGCTTGGATGTTGCCAGAAGCATCTCATCAATGTACTTTTCACTGTCTTGAATGCTGCTCATCCTTGCCACCTCCTCTCTGAGTTCCTCCACTTGTTTCCTGAGATTTTTAGCATGCAGGCATACTGCACATGGAACCGGTCCTTCAACTGGCATTGAGACCTCTGTCTGGATAGAGGCAGAAGCTGTAAAGGGGGAAATAGCTTTGGTGATACAATTTTTCCTAGCCATTATTCAATTGGTCGAGCTTAGATATCTGTTAAAGCAAAAGAGAGACCTAACAAAGTACCAGCTGATTTCCCAACTGTTACATTTCTTTTAAGTGTGTTCAAAATGTGCTGTTCCAAGTCCCTGTGTGGCAGGTGCAGGCCTGTGATCCACAGTGTCTGACATAAGCAGGCAGGCCTAACTAGCTTGACCTGTAAATGAAGCCTGTGAAGAGGCTCATAGGAATTACACATCCCCCAACATGCTGCTATTGTAGGATAGAACTCTGCAAGAGTACTAAACTAACTTAGATAAGCAAAACTGAGAGATGGAAAAATACAGAAAAATATGTTTAAAAGTTACCGATAAGAAAGTACATCTGCAAGGAATATAATTGGGATTGCTGACAGATGAGTTGCAGAGCCCTGCTCCCCTGCATGCACAAATTGGCTCTATGGCCTTGAGAGTATGAAAGTAACAAGTTGATGAACTGGCCATTGTAATTGGGACTGGAGGGGGGGTATGCAGGTGCTGAGCCCACTGAAGGAACATAATTGGATAATCTTATCAGTACCGGCACCAATGGAAGGGGTACGGGAGGTACGGGAGAGTACCGGGACCAATGAAATGTTTTTCTATACCTAGAATGGAACAGAAGTCTATAAAAGTTGTTGTAATGCTAGAAAACTTTGCTCAGCCATTTTGAAATTGACATTGCTTTAGACATGTGCACAATCAATGATTTGGACCTTCTGAACAGACTCCTGGTATCATTGGTTTGTCTGCGCTTTGCTGCTACATATTCTTGGTGCGTTGGCCGGGAAGTTGTGGAATCAAAGTGTATATAGGGCAATATACCACGACTTTCCGCCTCTATAGGCTTGGTCCTGCCGGGATCGCGCCCTTCCGACGAGGGCTGCTCCCTGGCCGCCGCCAGTCCCTTGTATCGGAGGGAGCTGGTCGGACCTCGGCGGGTGCCGGGCCCGGCTGGAGCCAACGCCTCGAACCCGAGTGAGGGGAGTCCGAGGTCCAACTCATGCGCCTGCTTGGGAAGTTTGAGGACCGGATCCGGTGAGTATAGTTTTGATTTGGTGTCTAGACAGAAATAGAAAGAGCAGTACTGCCATTGGAACTTGGAATTTGGAATTTGTAATCTCGAGATATTGGGAATTGGTAAGAGAGCATGATCACCTCTCAAGGAAGGGCCGAGTAACCACGCATGAGTATTCGCCGGGCGAAAACCCCCATCCTTTTTGGTAATTGGGAAAATTGGTAAGACTAGTCAGAATAGATAGAAACGAATGCATGCTGGGATACGTTGCTACCATTATTTAGTGAACGAAGAGTGAATGAGAGGTCTGGCAGCAGCACGGACAAGTGAAGGCGGACCCCTGAGTAGCGCATTTCCTGACCGGGCGACCGCGTTCAGGTCGCAAAAAGGGGGAAGCGATTGTCGTCTTGTTATTTGTACTCCTTATACGTTTCCAGGGCCGTGAGGACCCTTACCCACGGTCCGCCCCTTTTCCCATTTGTTGTTGCGCGCACACATCGAAATGGGAGGGGCGGGGTCTACTAGAAACACTCCATTAGAATGTATGATCGCACATTTTAAAGAGGGATATTCAGGAGATTATGGTATTAAAATGACAGCAGCCCGTTTGCAGATTTTGTGTACTAGGGAGTGGCCGATCTAGACCCCACCTGGCCCCGAGAGGGAACGTTCAATGTAGAGATCATTCAGTTAGTACACCGTAGAGTGCGGATAGCGCACCCCGATCAGTACCCCTATATAGATTCCTGGTTAAGTATTTGTGAAGATCCGCCCCTCTGGGCGCAGCGCTGTTATGAGGAACAGTGCAGAATAATGTTAGCTAAAACAGATTCTAGACAGAAAACGTAACAGCCAAAAATGAAAGAGCAGGATAAGAATTCTAGGAAGAAGCCTATCATGGTAGATCATTATTCCCAAGAAATAATTCCCAGACAGCCACGAACCCCAGGTCCGATAAGAGAGTAGCCGGCGTCCTGCCCCAGAGCCCCAGAGACAGCCGGAGCGGGACCCAACTCCTGACCCACCTCCCGGAGGGGAGAGAGAGGAATTAGCTGAAGAAGGATGTTATTACAAAAGCGAGTCAGAAGCAGAAGTAGAAGAGGAAGAATGAAAATGCCCAAGCGAGGAATGATAGCGTACAAGTGATTGCCAGTGCCAGTAGAGCCAGCAAAATGTACACCCAAAGTGAAACCCGCCGAGAAAAAGAAAGTGACCTCTGGAAAGATAGTTAGAAAACAACCCTTAGATCCCACAAGACACCTACTGCCAAAATGTTGCCCTTACGGCAAGTCCCGGGAGTGCCCGTAAAGAATGATAATGATGAGGTGGTAGCGGGACCCTTAACTTATGTGTATACCCTTTCTCTACAACTGATTTGTTAAATTGGAGGTCGCATTATGCCTCCTATACTAGTAAGCCCCAGGAACTGACAGAATTAGTAACTACTATTATGGAAACCCACCAACCCACCTGGCCAGATTGCCGCCAGCTCCTGACCACCCTATTCACGACAGAGGAGCGAGCACGAATTAGAAAAGCAGCTATTGAGTGGATGGCAGATAACCCTGTAGCTCCAGGACAGGGACTGAACAGAATAGACTATCGGGAAGCGGCCCAGAGAGAATTCCCGAATGAAGACCCCCATTGGGATCCAAATACAGAGGAAGGATCCACAGCCCTAGCCCGTTTTCGCCAAGGCTTTTTGCAAGGCCTGAAAAGGGGGGGCCAGAAAGCTATGAACCTTTCCAAAGTTACAGGAGTTATCCAAGGTGTAGATGAAAGCCCAGCAGACTTTCACGAAAGATTAACTGAAGCATATAGAATGTACACCCCCTATGATCCCGAGGCACCAGGAAGTTTATGCATGGTGAATTCTGCTTTTGTAAACCAGTCTCAACCAGACATTAGACGTAAATTACAGAAGTTAGAAGGGTTTGCGGGCATGAATGCAACACAGTTACTGGAAGTCGCTCATAAAGTGTATGTGAATCGTGATAATGAAAGACAGAGAGAATGTGATAGAAAGATGAAGAAGAAAGCTGATTTTTTGGCTGCGGCCATAGTTGAACAGAAAAGGGGAGGTGTCCCTAGTCGACGGAGCAGAGGAAGAGGGCGGGGTCAAGGCGGAGGCCGGACCCAGCAGCGAGGCGTGAACCAATGCGCCTACTGTAGAGAAGAAGGACATTGGAGAAATACGTGCCCGCAACTCGAAGACGCCCAGCAAGATGACGACAGCAGGCATCAGTGGCGAGAAGAAAGACGAGGCTATCCCCAAAAACCGAGGAGGAGCCAATCGAGAACAATTTCAGCGAGAAAGAGGAGGAGCCATTCAAGCATTGGCCACAACGATCCAGGATGAAAATGACGTGGATTAGGACAGACCGGGCTCCAAGTTTGCTTTAGGTCTCCAGGAGCCTATGGTCGGAATACAAATAGGAGACCAAGTTATGGACTTTATGGTTGATACTGGAGCACAACATTCAGTAATAGACAAGAAGATAGCCCCATTTTCTACAAAAGCAGTCACCATTATAGGAGCAACTGGTGCCAAAGCTACAAAATCCTTTCTTCAGAATCGTATATGCAGTCTAGGAGGACAGCAAATAACTCATCAATTCCTTTACATGCCCGAATGTCCAGTGCCACTACTGGGACGAGATATGTTAGCCAAGCTTCAAGCACAAATATCTTTCTCTGAACAAGGAGAAATGCAAATGACAGTAAATCCCCAAGCCAAACCAGCAGGAATAATGCTGCTGACAGTTCCCCGAGAAGAAGAATGGAGGTACTACATTGATGACTCTATCCAAGACACTTATTTTGAACAAACTTTAAAGAACATTCATGCACCACCTGGAGTATGGGCAGAAGGCAGTCCCCCAGGCCTAGCCAAGCATATAGCTCCAGTAATTGTAACCCTCAAGCCTAGTGCTACACCAGTGCACGTCAAACAGTACCCTCTCCCAAGAGCTGCAATTGAAGGCATTCATCGTCACTTGCAAAGATTGCTCGAGTATGGTCTACTAAAAGTATGTCAATCTCCATGGAACACTCCACTGTTGCCAGTAAAGAAACCTGGGATGGATGATTACCACCCAGTGCAAGATTTAAGAAGAGTAAATGATGCAGTTGAAACCATACATCCAGTTGTACCCAATCCTTACACTCTTCTAGGACTGATACCTGCTGAAGCTACCCATTTCACCGTACTGGATTTAAAAGATGCATTCTTTTGCATAAGATTAGCCCCTGTAAGTCAAATATTGTTTGCATTTGAATGGCAAGACCCCATCTCTGGAAGAGGGGGCCAACTCACCTGGACAAGATTACCCCAAGGATTCAAGAACTCGCCTACCATCTTTAGTGCTGCACTAAATCAAGACCTTTCAAGCTATCCAGTGGCCCCGGGGAAGAGAGTGCTTCTCCAATACGTGGACGATCTGCTGATAGCTGCCATATCAGAAAGTGAATGTATACTAGCCACCAAAGATCTCTTGCAGTTACTAGATGAAGCTGGATACAAAGTTTCCAGAGCAAAAGCACAGCTATGCCAAAAAGAAGTGAAATACTTGGGTTTTCGTATAACCCAAGGGAGCCGAAGATTGGGCAGAGAAAGAAAAGAAGCAGTATGTAGAATTCCAACTCCAACAACCAGAAAGCAAGTCAGAGCCTTTCTGGGGGCGGCAGGATATTGCCGAATCTGGATACCCAACTTCGCCCAAATTGCCAAACCACTGTATGAAGCCACAAAAGGAGAAGAAAAGTCGCCACTGGAGTGGGGACTTGAGCAGGATACAGCCTTCAAGAAGTTAAAGGAAGAATTGATGTCATCACCAGCACTTGGACTACCAGATGTCCACAAGCCTTTCCACTTGTTTGTACATGAAGCACAGGGAAATGCCTTAGGCATGTTAACTCAGAAATTAGGAAATTGGGAGCGACCTGTAGCATACCTATCGAAACAATTGGACCCTGTGGCCAAAGGATGGCCACCATGCCTGAGAGCAGTTGCAGCTACAGCACTATTAGTGAGCGAAGCAGACAAGCTCACACTAGGACAGAATATACGAGTCACTGTGCCACATGCAGTCCTTGCCCTCATGGAACAGAAAGCAAATTATTGGCTCACCAATTCCCGAATGTTGAAATACCAGAGCATGTTATGTGAAAACCCACAGATACAACTAGAAGTGAGTCATGCCTTGAATCCAGCCACCTTGATACCCATCAGTGAAGAACTCCCAGAACATGACTGTATTGAAGTCATGGAAACAGTGTTCTCCAGTCGACCCGACTTGACAGATGTGCCCATAGACAATCCTGACCAAATCTATTATGTTGATGGAAGCAGTCTCATTCTCGATGGACGACGCTGTGCCGGATATGCAGTCGTCACTCAACACGAAGTAGTTGAATCATCAGCTCTAGCCTCAGGCACATCAGCCCAGAAAGCCGAATTAATAGCACTTACCAGAGCATTATTGTTAGGAGAAAAACTCGTGCTAAATGTATATACAGATTCCAAATATGCCTTCACTACCTTGCATGCCCATGGAGCTCTCTATAAAGAAAGAGGACTCATCACATCCGGAGGAAAATCAGTCAAGTATGGTCCCGAGATATTGATGTTACTTGATGCCGTTTGGGCCCCAACACGTGTAGCTGTCATGCATTGCAGAGGACATCAAGCAGGAAAAGGAGAAGTTGCTCGAGGAAATAGATTCGCAGATGCCTCAGCACGACAAGCAGCAATGACAGGACAGATTACACCACAAGCTATGCCAATGCAAGCAGCATTGTTTCCAGTACCTCTGAATTTATGGACACCACGATATACCACCAAAGAATTAGATTACTACTGTAACAAGGAAGATGGAGTACTAAAAGATGGATGGATTGAGCTGCCACCAGAAGAGGGCAGTCAACCCCCTGGACGAATAGTAATTCCTGAGCTGTTAGGACCATCGTTTGTCAAAGCTTTCCACGAAGCCACCCACTATGGAAAAAGTGCTATGGAAAAAGCACTCAGACCACATTTTTACATCCCTCTATTGACAACCATATCAGCCTCAGTAGCACGTCAATGTCTAACCTGTGCCAAAAATAATGCCAAGCAAGGCCTTATAACGGCACCCCGAGTTCAGTCAGGAGGTGTAACCCCCATGCACAACTTCCAAGTTGATTTTACCGAAATGCCAAAAGCCAATGGATACCATTACCTATTAGTGTTAGTTTGTACTTTCTCTGGGTGGGTAGAAGCCTTCCCAACCAGAACTGAGAAAGCCCGAGAAGTTACCAAAGTTTTAATGAGAGAGATTGTCCCTAGGTTTGGAATTCCAGCAGTAATAGGGTCAGACAATGGACCCTCATTTGTCTCCCAAGTTACTCAACAGTTAGCAAAAGCTTTGCAGATACAATGGAAACTCCACACTGCATACAGACCCCAGAGTTCAGGGAAAGTTGAGCGAATGAATCGTACCTTAAAAGCCCAAATGTCCAAGCTTTGTCAGGAGACACACTTGAAGTGGCCCCAAGTGCTCCCCATAGCTTTACTCAGAATACGCTCAGCTCCTGTAAAATCAACAGGATTTTCCCCTTTTGAAGTTTTGTATGGTAAACCCCCACCAATAGTGCAGGGAATTAAAGGAAGTCTAGCCCAAATTGGTTCAGAAATAACCAGGCAAGAACTCCTAGCTCTTAGTTTTGTTCTGCAGACTCTCCATACGTGGATCCAAGACCAGTTGCCTATCAACTTGACGGAACCCTTGCATCCCTATCAGCCTGGTACCTCGGTGTGGATCAAAGATTGGAAGAAGACACCGTTGGAACCCCATTGGAAGGGACCGTATACCGTCATCCTGTCTACCCCAACTGCAGTAAAGGTAGCTGAGATCGACGCCTGGATCCACCACAGCAGAGTCAAGCCCGTCGCTAATCCTGAACCTGAGCAGTGGACAGCAGAGCAGCATCTTGATGCACCCTTGCGAGTTACTCTGAGACGGCAACCAGCAACTTAGACACTTTATCACAGTGCCTTGCAGCAGCCAAGTCTTTCGAAGAGGATTGCTGTTTTCCATACAGCAACAGCTTTGTTTCAACGAACCCAATCTGCGTGCGATTTTGCACACTACTTTGATACTATATTGAACCATACTTCAAAACCAACTGAACTGCTAGGTTGGTTGAGGTGTGATGGACAACTTGAGGATCTTCAATCAACACTCAACACCCGTTAAATTGCTTTATTAGCAAACGGGACGAAGAAAAGAGAACGTCGTGATCAAGATCAGCAAGCTGAGGATTCAGAAGAACTCCAATCAACATCAACATGCATCTTTACTTTTGCTTTGCCTTGGTTGCCTACTTTGGAGGTTTTGAACTGACTTATGGTTTACCTCCATGCACTGCTTGCATTACTTCTACTCGAACTGGATTGAAAGTAACTCAGACTTTGATTTACCATTCTTACTATACCTGCAAGGGAACAGTGACTCGGTGTATTTATAACACCACTGAACTAAATGTTTGCACTTATGGCAAAATTAGAGCATGCTATAATCCGCATCAGAATCCATCCTATTACACGTTGGAAATACGATGGAAGGATGCAGATGGACCTATAATAGCTGCTACGCCACCACTAAAGGACATTACTAAACCTGCTGTTTTGAATTTTGATGCATGTAATGTCATTAACAGAGATAGTTATTCCACCTGTGGTACGTGGGAGAAAGCGTATCGAAATGACCATAAATATATGTGTCCAGAAGGTGCCACAGGATGGTGGAAGTGTACAGGTAAAAAGGAACCAGGCTATAGTGCTGCCCCAGCAGCAGACTACTATTGCCCATATTGGGAATGTGTTTTTTATGCTACCTGGAATAATGGTATAGTTGACGAGAAGATAGATAAACGAATGGCTACTTTAACCAAGCCAACCACAAATGATAAATGTCAGAAAGATGCTTGTAACCCTTTACACTTGCGCATACACAATCCCTATGCATGGAAGCAAGGATACAAGTTTGGTTTACGTATAGCTGGAGGGGCAATAGATCCAGGTACCATTGTACATATCAGATTGAATACCCAAGCCCACAAGTCATCTAAATATCATATCCATAATACCTTCTATGAGGCCATGCATGTGAATAAGTTTGAAATTCCTCATCCTTCTCAGAATTTATTTTTAGAATTAGCCGGAGCAGTAGTATCTAGTCTCAAAATCTCAGATTGCTATTTCTGTGGCGGAACCCAAATGGGAGACCAGTGGCCATGGGAAGCCCAAGAATTGAATTATTTTATGATTTACAATCAGACTGAATTACACAAGACTACTAGTGAATGGGTGTTAGCGCACTCAATCGTTGGACGTCTTTGCTATGCCAGAACTGGACCCCAGTTCACCCAAAAGGTAGGACAGCTGGTCTGTCTTAGCCAGAAGTACTATAATGCCACGACCAAAAAGACGGCATGGTGGTCAGGAATCAAACATCCTGAACCTCCTAACCCATTAGCCAGATTTCCTGAACTTGCTGGTTTATGGACTAATCTTGCCAAAGTCCAAGCCTGGCAAGCCCCACCTGGTCTATATTGGATCTGTGGAAACCGAGCGTATGCACAACTCCCGCCACACTGGGGAGGAGCATGTGTCTTAGGAACCATCAGACCTTCTTTCTTTCTTTTAAATACTGAACATGGAGAACAATTAGGATACCCTGTTTACACTACCCACCGACACAAAAGAGCATTAAGACAGAAAAGAGAAGCCTTACAGATAGGCAAGTGGGAGAAATGGCAAGGTGATGATTGGCCACCAGAAAGGATCATTGAGTATTTTGGACCTGCCACTTGGAATGATGATGGTATGTGGGGTTATCGGACCCCAGTCTATATGATTAATCGTATTATTCGCTTACAAGCAGTAGTTGAAATAATAACTAATGAAACTAGTCATGCTCTTACGCTCTTAGCTAGACAAAGTACTCAGATGCGCACTGCTATATATCAGAACCGCTTAGCACTTGATTATTTGCTAGCAGCTGAAGGAGGAGTATGTGGTAAACTGAATTTAACTAATTGCTGCTTAAAGATAGATGATAAGGGTCAAGTAGTTGAAGAAATTGCTAAAGATATGCAAAGACATGCTTATGTGCCAGTACAAACTTGGCATTCATTGAAATTCCCTAACTGGTTTGCTAACCTCTTTTCATGGGTGGGAGGATTTAAAACTTTCATTGTATTGGTACTAATTCTTGTTGTTGTTATTTTCTTATTACCATGTCTAATCCCATGTTGTATGCGTTCTATTCATAACACTATTGATAGCACAGTAGAGCGGAAGACCGCCACTAAAATAATGGCCCTATATAGAGCCAGTCCTAGTCGAAATCCTTCGATCATGATGTGATTCTTCAAAAGGTGATTTAATTCTCACACCTTATTAAGTAATAGGGTGAGATTAATCAAAGGGGGGAATGTGGCAGGTGCAGGCCTGTGATCCACAGTGCTGACATAAGCAGGCAGGCCTAGCTAGCTTGACCTGTAAGTGAAGCCTGTGGAGAGGCCCATAGGATTGCACATCCCCCAATATGCTGCTATTGTAAGATAGAACTCAGTAGAAGTGTTGAATTAGCTTAGATAAGCAGAACTGCAGAACTGAAAGATGGAAAAATACAGAAAAATAAGTTTAAAAGTTACTGATAAGAAAAGTACATTTGCAAGGGATTTAATTGGGATTGCTGACAGATGAGTTGCAGAGCCCTGCTCCCCTACATGCACAAATTGGCTCTATGGCCTTGAGAGTATGAAAGTAACAAGTTGATGAACTGACCATTGTAATTGGGACTAAAAGGGGGGTATGCAGGTGCCATGCCCACTGAAGGAGCATAATTGGATAATCTTATCAGTACCGGGACCAATGGAAGGGGTACGGGAGGTACGGGAGAGTACCGGGACCAATGAAATGTTTTTCTATACCTAGAATGGAACAGAAGTCTATAAAAGTTGTTGTAATGCTAGAAAACTTTGCTCAGCCATTTTGAAATTGACTTGCTTGAGACTTGTGCACAAATAAATGATTTGGACCTTCTGAACAGACTCCTGGTATCATTGGTTTGTCTGCGCTTTGCTGCTACACCATCACTGTCGCCACTTTTCCTATGTCTGCAGTGGAGGCGGATATCAGACTTTAAACAGAAGAAAAAAGCCGCGAATCTTCACAACTCTATGCTTGGAAGGCCTACAAATGGGGGGGGGGGGGTAGGGGTTAATGCTAGAAGGGAGATGCTGGCTGCAGGGGGGGGGGTTAATGGCTGGAAGGGAGATGCTGGATATGAACGGGGATTTAATGGCTGATTACAGGAGGTGTGACTACTGTGAGGGCATGGCTATATGAGAGGCAGAGCCATGGACAATCATCCACCCTCAAAAAGCTGGCCGAGTACGTGAATACCAGTGTCTTATTTATTTATTTTTTTTTACAAAAAAAACACTGCTGACCATCAACTGCTTTCATCCTTAACCACCCCCTTGTCTCTGTCTACACATTTAGGAATGTTAAGGCTACTGACCCTTTGTTCTCTCCATTGTTGTCCCATTTCCTCTCTCTTCCATTATGTCACCTTACTCTGTTCACAAGGCAATCTCTTCCTGCAACACTGCACTTTTGTCTGCTCTGGATTTTCTCACTCCGCCCATTCCATATGAGGTGTTCTGTATCTCAGCCTTGGCTGACCTCTAGTATCATAGTAACATAGTAAATGATGGCAGATAAAGACCAGTATGGTCCATCTAGTCTGCCCAGTAAGATGCAAGAGTAGGTGCGCCTGCCACTCTGTGCAGGCCACTCCTCCCCATGTCTTTGTTTAGGGGTGAACCTGCCGCTCCGTGTAGGACACCCTTATTTGTTGAGAAATTAGATGGTTCCGTTTATTTTGATTTAGACTTGTTGCTGTAAAGGGATCCACTGTGTTTGTCCCATGCCATTTTGAATTCCGTCACTGTGTTTGCCCCCACCACTTCCATCGGGAGGGCATTCCAAGCATCCACCACTCTTTCAGTGAAAAAGTATTTCCTGACATTGCCTTTCAGTTTACCCCCTTGCAGCTTCATGTCATGCCCTCAAATTTTACAGCTTCCCCGACTTTGAAAGAGGTTTGTTTGTTCATTATTTCTCTTTAAGTATTTAAAGATCTGAATCATATCTCCCCTGTCCCGCCTCTCCTCCAAAGTGTACATATTTAGGTCTTCAAATCTCTTCTCATAAGGCTTCCTCACTGAATGCCTTTGGCTTAAATCCCATACCCATATTGCCTTCCTACATTTCAAATTGCCAAATTTCTAACCTCCTTCTAGTTGGCCATAGCATTCTCCAAGCAAGAGCACTGTGTCCATCTGAAAACTCTCTAGCCTCTAATCCTCACAGTCTCTTTGCAACTCTCAATTCCCTACTCAAAGTGCCTCTGTCCCCTAATCTCCTTCACTTTCTGCCCAAACTTTGGCTGACTATTTCTATGATAAGGTTCACAAGATTAATCTTGAGTTCTCCTCAGGACCAATTCCACCTCCATCTTCTTCTCCCCATCTTCATACTCTCATATCCTTCCATCAACCTCTGTCACACTCTCTTCTTTTTCTAAATCAGTGAGGAAGAAATTCCATTACTTGCTCTTCTGGTCCCATTTATATCCATCTTCTAAGCTCTATCTCACCCACTACCATCCATTTTCTTTGTCACATCGTCAACCTCTTGCCTTCCACAGCCTCTGTTCATGCAGCCTTCAAACATGCTGTAGTTACACCTCTCCTCAAAAACCTTCAATTATTGGTCCATCTCTCTCCTCCTTTTTGCATCAAAGTTATTAAACGTTTGGTTCACTGCTGCTGTCTTGATTTTCTTTCCTCTCAAGCCATTTTTGATCAACTGCAGTCGGGCTTTTGTCCTCTACACTGTGCTGAAATAGCCCTTTCCAAAGTTACCAGTGACCTCTTCATGCCCAAATTCAAGGGCCTTTACTCAATCTTCATACTTCTTGATATATCTGCTGCTTTTGGCACTGTTGATAATCACCTTCTCCTCGACACCCTATTCTCACTTGGCTTTAGGGATTCTGTTCTGTGTTGGTTTTCCCCTTACATAGTAACATAGTATATGATAGCAGACAAAGACCAACATGGTCCAACTAGTCTTCCCAGCAAGGTAGCAAGAGTAGATGTACTTGCCACTCTGTGCAGGTCACCTCTCCCCATGCCTTTGTTTAGGGATGTTGTGATGGAGCTGAAGCCATTGAAGCGATGGATGTAGAAAAAAACTCTCTTTCTTATGAGGCAACTGAGTTACAGAGGGTGCAATTACCTAGAAGTTGTCACCAGTAGCTACCCCACAGCCTAGGCATATAGGGTTAAGCTGCCTGGGATCCCTTATTCAGACAGCATGGCAGGGCTTTGAGCATGCACTGCCTCATGGGAGTTGTAGTACCACTTTTACTATCCAAATAAGGAGCAGTTGTGAACGAATGGTTTCAGGCAAAAATGACAGGATTTTATTTCCCCTCCGGGCGGATTCAAAACAAAGGAAACTCAGAACAAATAGCCATACATCTCTGGCAGGAAAAACAATACAAGAACTAACAAAAATATCTTCTTACTTCAGCATGTGCATTTGCTTCACAGCACTCAAAGTTAAACAAGCACTTCTCAGACCAAAAACATTTGTGCTTTCTTTCAGCTGATTCATACAGCTCTCTGAACAGCCTGGCTTTAGCACAATGAAATTATATCATCGGTAATAGACAGTGTACAATCCATTTGTTCTTCTACTATATTTTCTACAACCGGTTCTGTCTCCATTGCTTCATACTGGCTATCAGCTGGGTAAGACTGAAACTTGTTACACGGCGTTTCTAAGCACACACCCAGTTTCTCTTCTCGAGGCTTTTCCTTACAGCACTCTAACAGATACGGTTGAGAATTACCATATATACTGGATTTAGCAGGAAGAGAGTCCCACCCTTCTGGGTTAGCATAAGACAAACTCTTAAAAGCAGTTTTATCTCTGAGCCAATTACTCAGCCTACCTTTTGGCTTTCATACAGGAGAACCTCTCAGTACTGCAGGGTCAGCTAAGGTCCCAAACCTTGGAGTTTGTGAGTGCTCCCAAATTAGCCTTTCCGGTATTCTTTCCCTCTGGCTGCCTTTCAGACACGGCACCAAACCTGGGCTGTTTCTACCTGGCTTCTTGGCACTGGTTCTCCAATTGTTTCTCTTGCTGGTTTCCCTCTCAGACTTATACCTCAGAGAGTCCTCTCCCAACTTCAGCTCCTCTGAGTTCTCACTCCAATGCAGCTCTGGCTCTGATTCTGATTCTGACTCCAACTCCAACTCCGGCTCTCTCTCCCACTCTCGCTCTCCCTCTGAGTCTCTTCCGGAATCCCGTGCTGAGTCTGTCTTTCTCTCTAATGAGCATTTCTTATATCCCTGCTTTCTAGGGTTTAACTTAGCCCTTCCCCCGACCAGGTGTTTTGCCTCAACTCCTGACTGTGGGGATAAACTGCAGCAGGGGCGTGTTTTCCTCTCTCGTGACTCATTCTGCTTGTGGTTTCCCTGGAAACCATGAGCCATGTGCTTTAGCTGCTTGTCAGCTACTGAAGCCAATTCTTCTGTTTCACTTATCTCTATGGGATCAGAGGGACCTTCTACATCACAAAGTGCAGCTAGAGGGAGCAGGCACGAGGCTGCACAAGTTAAGCTGACACACCCAGGTTGTAGCAATGCAGTACCTAATCAAAGGCACCTGGGTAGAAAGCCAGGAAACTCAGTTGGAGAATGCCTTCTTAAGCAGTGCTCACAAAGAAGCAGGGAGAGAGGATCTAAGGGGGAACTCGAGAGAGGATCTAAGGGGGAACTCGAGAGAGGATCTAAGGGGGAACTCGAGAGAGGATCTGAGAAGGAACTTGAGGGAGGACCTTTGAGAGAGAGAGAGAGAGAGAGAGAGGATCTTTGAAGGAAGGACCTGAGGAAGGAACCTCATACACTGCAAGGCAGAGAAGCTTGGATACATGGAAAAGCAGAGCTAAGTTCCAGGGAGAACAAGCTCAGCATAAAAAGCTCCAGAAGCCAGTCTTCAAGGAAGACGGTGACAAAGGGAGAGTCTCTGGTGGAGAGAACACCAGCAGCAAACGCTACAGAGATCCAAGGTACAGTGATACTTCCTTTATTAAATGGATGCCAGGTCCTAGGAAGGCTGATAACTTAAAAAGCCATTCTGAGAAGAAACAAAGCTGGAGGAAGTTTTGCAACCCTGTACAGAGAGGTAGAGGGAAAAGCCCTAATAGTTATTTGCTAAACCCAGGCCAGCAAGGCTGGAAAGTGGGGGAAAGAAATACTGAACTGCAACCTGTGTTAACCAGGGAAAGCTCAGGATTAGAAGACACCATGAGTGAGCTAGAACCCATGCAAATTGAGTTTGCAGAACCAGAACCGTTGATGCTTGAACCAATGGACTGTTCTCTGTGTATTACCGAGAGCCTGGAATCTCTTACTGAGATATAACAGCAGCACATGTTTTAAAGTACCTTTTGCTTCTGTTAACACTGAAGGAAGAATTTTTGTCTTGTTTTTCTTGCTGTTTGAGAAACTTGCTTGGATACCGAGAACTGTGAAGCATTTGTAACAGTTGCTGACCTTTTGTAAATATTCTTGGCACTAAACTTGAAGTAAGGTAATTCTACTTTGTCTCCTGAAGAACCTTTTGCGTAACAAGGGAATAAAAACCTTTTTGTTTCACCCTGCTCAAGGCTCACACATCTATTTTCTTGTGAAGAGGGACTACAAGGACCAGAATGCACTTGGTCTAAAAGTTTTTCTTTCTTCAACAAAATTAAAATGTCCACTCTGACCCTTTGGCACACTGCCACTAGGAGGGGCTGTGACAATGTACCCACCGCTCTATGTAGGTCACCTCTATTTGTTCAGATAGAAGAGATAGTTATGCTTATTTTGATTTTATCCTATTGCTATAAAGGGATCCACTATGTCTGTCCCATGCCATTTTGAATTCTGTCACTGTGCTTGCTCCCACCACTTCCATCGGGAGGGCATTCCAAGCATCCACTACCCTTTCAGTGAAAAAGTATTTCCTGACATTGCCTTTGAGTTTACCCCCTTGCAGCTTCATATTATGCCCTCTAGTTTTACAGCTTCCCCGTCTTTGGAAGAGGTTTGTTTGTCCTTTAATACTATTTAAGTATTTAAAGGTCTGAATCATATTTCCCCTGTCCCTCCCTTCCTCCAGTGTGTACATATTGAGGTCTTCAAGTCTCTTCTCATAAGTCTTATGATGCAGGCTCCAAATCATTTTGGTCACCTTCCTCTGAACTGTTTCCAGTCTTTTTATATCCTTTGTGAGATACGGTCTCCAAAACTGAACATATTATTCCAAGTGAGACCGCACCAGAGACTTGTACAGTAGCATTAGTACCTCTTCTTTTCTGCTGGTAATTCCTCTCTGTATGCAACCCAGCATCCTGGCTTTTGGCACCACCTTATTTTGCCACCTTGAGATCATCAGAAACAATCATACCGAGGTCTTTCTCCTGGTCTTTGTACATCAACCTCTTGTCCCCTATCGCATATAATTCCCTTGGATTTCTGCTTCCCAAGTGCATGACACTGCACTTCTTCACATTAAATCTTAACTGCCAAGCATTAGACCATTCTTCCAGGTTTTGTAGATCTTTCCTCATATTCTCCACTCCCTGAGGGGAGTCAACTCTGTTGCAAATTTTGGTGTCATCTGCAAAAAGACAGATTTTTCCATTCAGCTCTTTGGCAATATCACTTACGAATATATCGAACAGACCAAACCCTTGGGCACACTGCTAATCACCTTCCTTTCATCTGAGTGAGTTCCATTTACCATCACCCACTGTTGTCTGTCAGTCAACCAATTTCTGATCCAGTTCACTATCTTTGGACCCATCCCCAAACTGTCGAGTTTATTGATAAGCCTCCTATGGGGAAAAGTATCAAAGGCTTTGCTGAAATCTAGGTAGATCACATCCATTGTATGCCCTTGATCTAGTTCTCTGGTCACCCAGTCAATCAGATTTGTTTGGCAAGATCGTCCTTTGGTAAAACCATGTTGCCTTGGATCATGCAACATGTTGGTTTCGAGGAAGTTGACTATTTACTCTTTCAGCAGTGCCTCCATTACTTTTCCCGCCACAGAGGTAAGGCTTACTGGCCTGTAGTTTGTCACTTCTTTCCTATTACCACTTTTGTGGAGAGGTACCACATCAGCCCTTCTCCAGTCCTGTGGAACGTCTCCTGTCTCCAAGGATCTATTAAAAGCATCCTTTAAAGGCCCTGCAAGAACCTCTCTGAGTTCTTTCATTATCCTGGGGTGTATCCCATCTGGTCCAGTAGACTTGTCCACTTTCAGTTTTGCAAGCTGTTCTAACACATCATCTTTTCTGAATGGTGTGGTATATCTACTCCATTTCCATTTGTATATTTGTCAATCACAGGTGGTCCTTCTCCAGGATTTTCTCTAGTGAAAACAGAGCAGAAGTATTTGTTTAGCATTGTCGCTTTTTCAATGTCACTTTACACGAATCTGTTCCCAACACTTTTGAGTCCTGCAATTCCACCCTGATTCCGGCCTGCTGGATGTCCCGGATCCTGCCTGGCTAGCCCATGCAGTAGCCTCTTCACCCATACTGCCTGCTAAAGTCATTTTCCCTGCAGCCTGACCCCCGACCTGGCCATCCATGGCCTGGATTGGGCTGCGGGGAACCCCCTGGCCGGCTCACCTCTTCAGGGGGGGGTCCATCCAGGCTGTCCACCGATATCGTGGGGGACTTATTCCACCTCTGAAGTGGAATAAGAAGCCCGTCTACTTCACCCCTTCCTGCCCTCTTTCAGACCTCCCCGCACATCTCTGCTGTATGTGCGGGGAGCTCCGTGGCAGGAATAGGACCCAGGCATTTAGTGGGCATTATACGTCCAACTGGGACATACATCCCCACTAAACGTGGGTCAGAATCTATCCCATAGTAAACTGCCATACTGTTCACTGTATTGTTTGAATGGCAGTATAGGAAATCCTTCTAAATAAATAAATTACGTTCTATAAACAAAAATTAAACTAAAAATTGAAATAACTGGTCCAAGTGTTATTTCTTAGTTCTAGTCACTATTGTCTATTTTTAATTGATACTAGGGCAGGGGTTCTCAACAAGTCATAGTAACATAGTAATATCGTATATGGTCCATCTAGTCTGCCCAGTAAGGTGGTTGTAACTGCAGCTCCGTGCAGGTCACCTCCCACTATTTATTGAAGCATAAAAGATATTTAAGTTTGCTTCAATTTCATCCTCTTGCTATAAAGGGATCCACTGTGTCTGGCCCACATTCTGTCACTGTATTTGCCCCCACCACTTCCATCGAGAGAGCATTCCAAGCATCCACCACCCTTTCAGTGAAAAAGTATTTCCTGATGTTGCTTTTAAGTTTACTGCCTTCCAGCTTTATTGTATGCCTTTTAGTTTTACAGCTTCTCCTTCTGATTTCCCCCATCCCTCTTCCCCTCTAGGGTATACATATTTAGGTCTTCAAGTCTCTTCTCATATGTCTTCTGACACAGGCTCCAAATCATTTTGGTTGCCTTTCTCTGAACCATTTCAAATCTTTTTTTACTCTTTATGGATATCTAATAGCATATTGGTTAAAGTAGTGGGTTATGAGCAGGGTGGCCAGGGTTCAAATCCCAGTGTGTGCCTTTGTGATCTTAGGCTAGTCACTTAATTCCCCATCTTCTCTATACCCTTTGGATGTTTTGAAGTTTTAAGTTTAAAACTCAGTCAGGACCTGGTATCAGCAGAGAGTTTTAATTTAAATCAAATCTGAGTATAGCTTAGCATAGAAGGAAGAATATGGTAAATATTCTTTGAATAAAAATAAATAAATTGTTTCTAGAGACCTGTGAAATGGTTTTAAATAGGTGTTAAAGCCAAGTGACAGATTAAAGGGGCAATTTGAAAGGCACCCTCTAGCAAACCAAGGGATTTGTGAATCACCCAGGAAATTGTTAACAGATCACCTTAGAAGCACAGATCTGGGATCTGTGTAGCAAGCCAGTTTTTACTAAGGGGGTATGTTTACTAAACCTTTTTAATGTGTGCTCTGCCACGTTATCACGCGATAAGGTACCTTATTGTGCAATAATGGTGCTTTATCAGGCGCAGAGATACCTTAGCGCGCGATAACGTGCACAGCGGCGCAAATGAGCGCTGAGGGTGGAAAAAGGCTCCCTGAAGGTGGAGGAAGGCTCCCCAGGGGCGGAGAGGGTCAATGGGCGGTGAGTGGGAGGGGAGAGGCTCCCTGCACACTAACGCTGTGAAATCCGAGGCTGAAAACTAACGCCAGTGAAACCCTGGCGTTAGAGCTGATTTAAAGGGAAAAGAAACCATTTCCATCAGCAATGTACAGCAAAACTAGGGAAACCTACAAAAAGTGATAAGTGTGATACATATGCACGGAACAAAAGGGCAAATAAACAGTGAAAATGAACAGAAGAAAATGTAAAAAAAAAATAACCAAGCTGGGCAATAGTGATATCAATGGGAAACAGCAAAAAACACTCCCAAGAAAGCTCCAAAAAAAAGATATGAATTTTGAAAGGGTCTATGCTCCGTCCCCATACAAGGTGAATGAGCCCACAGTGAAATTGCGCTGAGCAAAGTTTTCCTCTCAATTGGACAGGTTTTCTAAGGCGTGCACATGTTCTGCAACAGCATGGCGGGCATGTCAGAATGGGCAACTGGACAGATGCTGGAAAAGGGGACACAGAGGGCTGTAGGCACATGCTGTGGTGCAGCTGGGCCACAGTGCGGACTAGGGTGTTGCCTAGCTGGCCCATAGGAATGCTGAAACAGTAGAGCAGCCAGACAGCAACTGCTGAGGGCCCAACATGGGCATGAGTGTGCTTCCCATGGTGTCACAGGGGATAGTACCCAGCAGGTACCCCCAGTGGCACGGAACATTGGCAGGCGGTGCTAGGGTGAAGCGTGGACAGCTATGCAGGCACCCCTACCCCAGAACCCGCACCATAGGCAGCCGCCTATCCGCACACTGGATGGCCTGAGACTGCGCACCACCAGCACCACCAGCAGAAGGGTATGTCAGCATGGTGGCAGAGAGGTACTGGTGGTGGAGGGGGCAGTGGCAGCTGCCCAGAGCAGACCATGGCCTAGCCCTGTGTAGGTGGGTGCCATGCACTGCAACAGACAGGCCCTGTCTGATAGTCATGGTATCACCAGGGAATGCACCATCTCTGTGGCAATACGGTGGTGCAGTGCACACAGCCAGTGTGCTCAGAAGCAGAAGGTTACAGGTTCAAGTCCCAGCTGTGGTTCCTGCCAATCCAGTCCCCATATTTTACCCACTACTAAAACGTGCTAATACAGACAGAACCTTTATTGCAGATGACGTAAACATGCCCAAAACACCTACATTTTACCCTACAGAGCACAGACACCATAAACATGCGCATTACTTAGAGCAGAGTCTCCCAAATGCAGTCCTGGAGGGCCAAACACCATTCAGGTTCCATGCTGCCTCTAATAAAGATGCCTGTGCTGCATTTCTATGCGCCGCCCCCATGGTATGCAGATGTATCTCATGCATATTCATGAGGGACAGCATGAAAACCCGAACAGTGTTTGGCCCACCAGGACTGGAGTTGGGAACCTCTGCCCTAAAGCAGCGGCCAACAGGGGCAGACACATCTGCACCCACAGGCTCCATTATCGAATGCCTCCTGGAGAGGCAGGATGTTGGGCCCTGCGTGCATCTCCCAATACTAGCACTTGCATACCTTAGCAATGCCACCCTAAACCTGGGAATACGGTACACATCTATCAAAAGGTTGCTATGATTACTGGCAGATAGCAATTCCGAAGTTAAGTGCAATTTTCTGATTGAGCTGCATCATAGCAACCTTTCTGATGTCTGTGGAGTGTGCTACAGGTCTTGTGTCTGACAGTGTTTACCACCCTGGGGAGTGACCCCAACAGTATTGTGTACCATAGCCATGCCTGCACTGTGCCCAGGACTGGTGCAGTGGCCAGGGCTGCCAAACACCTCTATAGTTGCACAATGCTGGCATAGGTGTGTGGAGTGTGTGTCTGTCTATCCAGTGTGTAGTGACTGCCAACACCCTCCACAGCCCACACTGCTAGCACTGTTGCCAGTATTGGCCTGCCAATGTGCATAATGAGGAGCAAGGTACTGTGGGAATAGCCTGGATAGGGTGGCCTGGCCTGGATGCATCTGCACAGGGCATAGGGCAATGGCTC
The DNA here is from genome assembly GCA_033557465.1 of Ichthyophis bannanicus. Lineage (NCBI taxonomy): Eukaryota > Metazoa > Chordata > Amphibia > Gymnophiona > Ichthyophiidae > Ichthyophis > Ichthyophis bannanicus. The sequence continues at coordinate 63,648,479 of CM066042.1, read as the reverse complement.
GGACATTGTAGTGCCCGGCCACCACCTGCACGGACAGGGTGGCCACAGCATGTCCTGCTGGGAGGTCACTCTCACCCTGACTGAGCAGTGACCACGGCATGGCTAGGTTCCCCCATAGTGCTCTATAGTATTTCTCTCATGTGATATTTATCAATTCTCTTTTGGGGCCCAATCACTGACTTATCTGCTTGGTGTGTATGCTGACATCCCAGTTCTGGGTACATGCATCTCCTCCAGGAACATTCACTATGGACTAGCTAGCAGACTGTCTGCAGCTAGTATGTGTCTTGCTGGAACACCTTGCAGGGTGCAGCGGCTTGAGGCTTGCTGCTGGAGAATGTCAGATAGTGGTGGTGGGGGGGGGGGGCAGCTGAGCATTTTCAGGCCTACTGTCTGTCTGCTATTGCTTTATGGATGTGTACAGATCTGCATTGACTGCCCTGTAGGGTGTCTGTTCCCCAGCAGGACTGGGGTTGATGGTCCCCTCTACTGCCACCATTGCAGGGAGGTAGAATGTGGATCTGTTGGTGGGAGATCCTGTTTTCCACCCTGGGCCCCAGAGGGTGGGTTGGGTGGTGGTACATAATCTGCCTATGGGTCCAAACACCCCCCCTTTTCACCTACATCATGTAACCATGGCACCAACACAGGATATGCACTATTCTGGGTGCATCATAGCCCATAAGGGCTAGACATGACTGAGAAATACAGACGGACACAGATGTATCCTAGGTGTGTCTGCAGGAACTACCTATCACATACAGTAGCACTGATGGGGACCTGCAGCATGGCATATATCAGCCATGAAAGGTGCTGTGGACCTGGTGCTGGGCACCCCACCTCACCCTCAGGGTGAGCACAGTACCCGCACAATGTGACGGTCTGTAGCTACTCTGTGCCAGTAACACACACGGTCAGTACCCCCTACCAGGCTGAGGTGCTGTGGGGGTGCACACGGTCAGTTCCCCCTACCAGGCTGAGGTACTGTGGGGGTGCATACCCCATCTTGTGATCATCTGTAGACTGCTGATTTGCATGTGCAGTGCATCATGGGTACGGGTGGGTTAACCCTATCCTGGTAACCACAGCAGACAGTTTGTGTGGTGACCTTCAGTCCTTCTGTAGCCAGCCAGGGGTTTGTTAGTAGCTGTAGCCCACTGGTTACTTCATTGCCTGTGGAGCCAGAGGTCATGGGTTCAAACCCACAGTGAGGTTATTTGATAGGGTTGTCCGAGGCATTGTCTATTTTTAATGTACATTAGTGCTGCCAGCAAAAACACCCTCAGAGTACTGTAGCCATAAGGTGCTTCATAAGGCACCCCATAAGGCGCCTTATGAAGCACCTTATGGCTACAGTAGCCATAAGGTGCTTCATAAGGCGCCCCATTAGGTGCCCTATAAAGTGCCTTCTAAGGTGCCTTATAAGGCGCCCTATATAGCGCCTTCTAAGGTGCCTTATAAGGTGTCCTATGAAGCGCCTTATAGGGTGCCCCATAGGGGACATTATAGGGTACCTTGGCGGACAGTGCACTTTATAATGTGCCCTATGGAGTGCCTTATAGAGTGCCTTATGCGGCACCTTAGGTTACGGCATGTGAGGGTGTGTTTGCTGGCAGCACTAATTAAAATATACATAACATGCCTCAAAAAGCAATACTTACACGTAACAGCTAACGCCTCAGCCAGCCATATGCATTAGGCACACTGGGGGATTGAACTCATGACCCCTGTACCATCAGTCAGTGTATTAAGCATTGTGCTACACCTCTGTTTCTGTGTTTGCATGTCTGCGCGCCTACTTAAGATTACCGTGCGTTAACGTGCTTAGCGGCATCTCGCCCGATAATGTGCGCAGCACACGTTATCGCGAGATAATCCCGTTTTGCTACATTAAGACCGAAAAGCCCACTCCTTTTATGGCAGCCTGCACACTATCGCTGGGCGCACGTTAAGACGGTTTAGTAAACATACCCCCAAGTGTTAATTCCCTCCCACCACCCCAGGCAAAATATTAGCTTTATAGGTTCTTAGGCCTATTAAAGGGACAGAGGTGGTCAAATTCATTTTCAGGTTCAGCTGGTTATCCTCACCAGGAATAGATTAATTAAGGCCCTGAAATTAATTAACCTTCAGGTGAACAAATTCCTTTAAACTTATTTGGTATAATTGTATCAGCACAAGTATCCCTAGTAACTTCAAACAATTTAAATAGCTAAACAAAATCTTAAAACTAAGATGCAGACAGCAGTCCAGCAGTGAGATGGGGGCTTTCCAGTCTTTTGCATTGAGTGTCACATGTATGGTTTTCTCCCAGTTGGTGAGGAGTCTTACATGTGCACTAGATGCAAAGAGCTCTTTGCCCTCAGGGAATGAGTTGGATCTCTGGAGATTAAAGTAGCAGACTTTGAGGACCTAAGGAAGACAGAGAGGTACATAGACAAGATCTACAAGGACGTAGTACTGAAGTCCCATCTCCAGTCTAGCAGCCTCTCAGTTGTGAAAGTAGAGCATGAGGTATATTTGCATCCAATGCCTCCCATTGAATGCAAATATATCTTATGAATATTCATTAAGGACATCATGAAAACCAGGCTGGATTGTGGTGCACCAAGACTGGAGTTGGTCACCTCTGTGCTAGGGAGATAAAGTTTCTAAATGAAATAAATGACTGCTTCTTGGAGCAGTTTCACCACCTTGAGATCCTCAGACACCAGTACACTGTGGTCCCTCTCCTGGTCCATGCACACAAACCTCTCTTCCCCTATCTCATATTATTCCTTTGGATTTCTGCATCCCAAGTACATGACTCTGCACTTCTTTGCATTAAATCTTAACTGCCAAGCATTAGACCATTCTTCCAGGGTTTTTAGATCTTTCCTCATGTTATCCACGCCCTCAGAAATGTCCACTCTGTTGCTAATTTTATTTTCATCAGCAAAAAGGCAAACTTTTCTTTCAGTCCTTCTACAATATCACTCACAAATAAAGTATGGTTTTAGGCACTTGATATTTATTTATTTATTTTTATTTATTTAGACAGTTTTGTATACCGCCTTATCCTTCAATCAAAGCGGTCACAACACAATTGGGGGATACATTTAACACGCAGGGATATGAGACACATACACTAATACTTACAGGGAACATGGGCAATGGAGGGTTAAGTGGCTTGCCCAAGACCACAAGGAGCATCTGTGGGACTAGAAACCCCAGTCCTTCCGGCCCAAGGTTGCTGTCCTCTAGTGGGATTTGAACCTCCGACCTTCCGGCCTGAAGTACCTTGCCCCAACCACTAGGCTACTCCTCCTCTGTGTATCAGAGCAGTTTATAGATATATTCTAACAGGCCCTTTTATTCCCTCGTCCCCAAAAGGCTCAAAATCTAAGTGTACCTGAGGCAATGGAGGGTTAAGTGGCTTGCCCAAGGTCCAAAGAGTGGCCATTAAACAGTATCAGTCCCAGGACCGATCCCCGAGGCACGCCACTACACACCTTCCTTTCTTCCGAGTGAGTTCTGTTTACCACTAACTCTGTCATCTGTCAGTCAGCCAATTTCTGATCCAGTTCACTACCTTGGGACCTATCCTCAGGCTGCTCAGTTTATTGATAAGCCTCCTATGAGGAACAGTATCAAACGGTTTGTTGAAATCTAGGTATATCACATCCATCGCATGCCCTTGATCTTGTTCTCTGGTCACCAAATCAAAGAACTCACTCAAATTTGTTTGGCCTGATCTTCCCCTGGTAAAATCATGTTGCCTCGGATCATGCAAGCCATTGGTTTCCAGAAAGTCCACCTTTTTTTCAAAAGTGCCTCCATTACTTTTCCAACCACAGAGGTCAGGCTTAACAGCCTATAGTTTGTCAACTCTTACCTATTACCATCTTTGTGAAGAGATATCACATCAGCCCTTCTCCAGTCCTGCGGAACATCTCCCATCTCCAAGGATCTATTAAAAGCATCCTTTAAAGGCCCTGCCAGAACCTCTCTGAGCAACTTCAGTATCCTGGGATGTATCCCATCTGGTCCCACGGCCTTGCCCACTTTCAGTTTTGCAAGCTGTTCAATCTTACTCGGTCCTTTTCCAGGATTTTCTTTCGTGAATATAGAAGAGAAGTATTTGTTTAGTATTTTTGCTTTTTCAATGTCACTTTCCACAAATCCATCCTCGGCACTTTTGGGTCTTGCAATTCCACTTCTGATCATCATCTCCTGAATATACCTGAAAAAAGTTATGTCTCCACACTTCACATCCCTAGCCATCTTTTCTTGCACCTTTGCTTTTGCTATCTTTATCTCTCTCTTTGACGCTTTTAGCTTTCCAGTTTTCCTCTTTGTTTGATCTTCTGAATTTTGTGAAAGCTATGTTTTGCCTTTATTTGCGCAGCCAGTTCTTTGGTGAACCATATAGGTTTCCTTTTCCTTTTGTTTTTATTAATTTATATATATATTTTTTTTTTGCCCCTTTTATTGCCTCTTTTACTTTAGCCCACTGCCCATATATCTAAATTCTTCACGTTTACACCAGGTTTGCAGCCACATATTAAAGTTGGTTACATGATGCAGCCTCTGTTCCCACTTATCATGAACAGGTAGAACTTCTGAGAATGCTATAGTGTTGACAATGGGTTTAAGTTTCCCTCACAAAATCTGAAAGTCCCTCTGTACAGTAGAGATACTATTTCTAGCCAGGTCATCTGTACCCAAGTAGCTAACAACATCAATTTTGGAGTGCTTTCTTTCTATACTGACTATGATAACAATTTGGTTTGCGTTCCTGCTGGCTGAAGAACCTGGGAGGCATTTGACCATCTTCTGTCCCTCGGACTGTGTTCTCAAGTTAATCCCTCTGGTGATAGTCTCCAAGAAATAATAGTTTCCAGTTTTTTGAGTTCTTATTCACAATGGGGGCATTACCAGTGGATTTGGTGTTAACTTTCTCATTTAAGGTCACTTCATTTTCCACTGATTGGGCACCCTCATTCTTCAAGGCATAGAAGGCATTGTGTACGGGATATCTCTTGATGGACAGGGTGTCACTGTGTCAGAGGTCACAATCTACCACACCTCACGGTGATCCATTTGTTCCTGGGATGTTTGATTCTTTGTGGGAGTTTTCAATTTGCATTTCATTGCAGCTAATTCTTCCCTTAATAGAGTCAATTCTGTATTCATAGCAGATAGCTTGTGACATATAGGGCAAGCTCTAAGGCTCCAAATCATGGTTCTCAGAATGAAGGCACCTCAGTTACTGCATTGAATACACGACATGTTGACTGAGTTATAAAGCAGTTGTAGCAAAAGGAGAAAGGTGGGCATTCCACTTTATTGGAGGAAAGATGACTATGGTATGAAGACTATACAGGAAAGTGCAATTCTGGGGTGGGTGGGGTAAGGTGGGTAAGAATTTAACTGTCCCAGGCTAGTAGACCTTATAAGAATTGAGGGTACACTCAAATTACTGATTTAAAAAGGGTAGAGGCACATTCTAATGTGCACGTCCAGGCCCCTATGCGCCTAATCGGAATTGAGACACACAGAGGTAGACCTGATTCCGATCCCACAGGGGTGGATGTGCCCCACCAGATCATAATCGGGTCTAGGGTCTGTATGTGCAGGCCAGGACCCAATTCCGATTGGCCTGCACATACAGACCACTGCCCAACTAACTCAGTCAGGCTCCTGAATGGAGCTGCGGTGCAATGGTGTCCCGTTGCTATGGCACCATAGTTCTGTTCAGGAGCTATGATCCCCGGCCGCTGACCACAATTTCCTTTTCCTGTAGCCTGACTCCCGATCTGGCCTTCCATGGCCAGGGTTGGGCTACGAGAAACCCCCTGTACCGCCTCCCCTCACTGGTTCTGCCCAGGCCTGCCGTCCCCTGATATCCAGGGGGGACTTATTCCACTTCAGAATTGGCCCTGTAAGTTCAGGGTTGCGGATCATCCACTGCCCACCCTAACTCTGCCTCTGCAATGCCCCCTCCTGCCCCCATCTAAGCCTCCCCATACAAACTCCTTGTTCATATGGGGAGGCTTTTGGTAGGGATGGAAGGGGGGCGAATAGTGTTCATCCCCTTTATTCGCGGGACAGAATAGACCCCATGGGCAGGGAATAAAGACTAGCTAGATTCTTCTAAGCTTTTAAACAAAATTTAGATTGCTACTAGACTGTAGGTCTAGAGGACTCTGGACAGGTAGAAATTTGCAAGATAAACCTCTTTTGCAGAAAGAACAAAGAGGAAAAACAAAGTAATCTGGTTTTTGTTGTTTTTGTTTGTGTGCAGCTACTCTAACATACCACAATGGCTAAAAAGTATATTACGAGGTAGGCAACAGAAAGTCTATATCAAAAACTTACAGTGCTGAGGTTTTTTTGCTATTATATCAAAAACTAGCCAAAAATTAAAAAGTTAGAATATCTTAGCTGTGTAGATCCTCCTGAATCAGTGAGGATGAGTTCCAGAGGTGTGCTGGGAAATGCTGGAACCACGCCCCTAGGGAGAGGCAGGCTTACAACAGAACAAAGAAAACTTTATTCCTACTTGTATTTTACTATGGAAAGGAGCCTGGAAATTTAAAATTATACTTTTACTGCAAAATCATGTTGTAAAGAAGGTCTATGCAAATTTAAAAGGAAATGTTTACTTCAATGCCATGCAGGTAAATACCTAGAATTCAGTGTCCCAGGTCAGTAGACCATATATGAATTGACGGAACACTCAAATTTCTGATTTAAGAAGGCTAGGCAAGGAATGCAGACTAGCTAGATTTTCCTAAGATTCTAAACAAAATTTAGATTGTTTGCTACTAGACTATAGGGCTAGAGGGCTGTGGACAGGTAGAAATTTGTCCTAGGACATACCTACAGTAGGTTTTTAGGATAACCACAATGAATATGCATGAAAGATTTGCGTGCACCGCCTCCATTCTATGCAAATTTCTCTATCGAATATTCATTGAGTTTTGCAGGAAACCTGACTGGCTAGGTGTGTCCCGAAGACTAGGTTGGGAGCTCTTGTACTAGAATGACCTTAACGGCATTCCACTCTTTTGCTTTTCTGAGTACTAGAATGACCTTAACGGCATTCCACTCTTTTGCTTTTCTGAGTACTAGAATGACCTTGACGGCATTCCACTCTTTTGCTTTTCCAAGTACGAGAATGACCTTGACGGCATTCCACTCTTTTGCTTTTCCGAGTCCTAGAACGACCTTGACGGCATTCCACTCTTTTGCTTTTCCGAGTACTAGAATGACCTTGACGGCATTCCACTCTTGCTTTTCCGAGCATTCCTCTTTTTTGTTAGCATTGTGGAGTGAGTATTAATTCAAAACCTGAAAGTGACTTGCCTTGAGCTACCACTGAGAAAACCATGAGCTAAATCCAGTTTCCCTTTTTTATTATATTCATTGGATGTGCACTCACTGTCTTTGCATAAATCTTTAGTTAAATATACTAACTCAAGCAGCAAAGTACAAACAGAAATTTGTTAAATAAAATGTTTGTTCAGTGAATTTAGTCATCCCCCATTAATCCTCTTGCAGTTCTGTGGAAAAGAAAATGACTCTAAGGATTTCTTATTAATTTGCATATGATGTTAAGGGTCTTTCTTCTCTAAGAGTCTCCGTTTGCCAGTTTAGATGAAAGAGCCACACCACTTGCCTCTGCAACTCCCAAGGGAAGGTTTAGGAGAGGTGACCCCCTTGTCCCTGCCAAGATGCTAGCACCCTTGAAATGCAAAGTTTTACAACACTGCCCGTTTTCACAGCCCAGTGAGCTCTCTTCTGGCACAACACAGCTTTGACACAAATTGTACATTGTCACACTTCATCCTTTTTCTCGAGGAACAATGCCAGGGCTGATTTTTCTAACGCCTGCTGCCTGCATTCTTTTGTTTCCAAGGTATAATTTTCTTTTCTTTATTTATAACGGCGTTCACAGGCAGATCCTTGCCAGTTGCGATGGCCAGGGAAGACAACTGGAGCATTCCCCCTAGATGCATCCATGTGTCTGTGAAGTGCTGCGTATGTCTTGTAGCACTATACAAGTAGTAAAAGGAACAGGATTTTGCCATGAAAGCAAATTCAATATGCAAATGAAATACACAATGTTGGCGTCCTGGTTTTCTCTCTTAGCAAGGACACTTGATCAGTTAATAACATTAGCGTGGAACTTAGTCTTTGACCTGCTTCCGAAAAACTGTCAGAAAAGAGAAGCAACTTTCACGGGTGATCTTTGTAATGTATTTAGTCCGGGCTTTTGAAAAGAGGTTGGCAGAAGCTTCCACGGGGACTCTTGGTGCTTTCATTAAAGCTGTCTGAAGGCATTGTGGGCACATCCCCTGCTAGCATGTCATTTAAATGGGTAGGTTTCACATTAGCTGTTACAACTGTGATTTTATTTCCTGCCTTTAGCCTGCAAGAAAGTGCATGAGATCACTCTAAACTACACATTAATCTGTTACAGTGCAACAGTTTTAACTGCATCATTAAACATCTGGCATCAACAATGCTGCGGTTAAATGAAATGGCCTGGAGTTGCTCAGAATCACCCTTCTGGTGGCAGTAACAATCTATAGGAGTATACAGACAAAAACATTTGTTTAGTTTCTATGTCTTTTGCAGTTTTTTTGTTTTGTTTCATTTTGGTTTTATACATTTTGGTTTTGTTTTTATAAATGTTCATTTCAGGGCAATTGTGTTAATGAAGAGGCGGCTGTGAGTGCAGCCGTAAAGAAAAAAACATAAGCTAAAAGAATACAAGAGGTTTACAGGCAAATTAAAAAAAAAACAGTGTCCTCTTCCAAGATGAGCTAGATAAGCTGCTTTTAACTGTGTGTCTTGTATTTCTGGTTATCCTTTGTTTCAGTTTTCTGATTGGCCCCAAAGCTTGATTGTTCTTGAACTCTATGGGGGGAAAAAAATCTCTTCCTGGATTTTTTGCCTTGTCAATCTATTGATTCCTGCTGTAGAGGCTTACTGCAAAGGCTTTTCTTTTGCCTTGTTCTTTTGCCAGAAATTCTGTGAAATGATCTCTAAGCATACTATCAGAGACATTTACTGATCCTACCCTGCATCACCAATTGGATAGCCAGGATCTTGGTTAGACTTGGCAAATATCTCTGATAGAATACAGTGATTTTCAACCCAGTCCTGGTATACCTCCTGGCTCCTGGTCTTTCTGGTTTTCAGGATTTCCACAGTGAATATGCTGTGAGGTGAACATGCATGAGAAGATGGCGTGGGGGGCTAGGTGGGTGTGTGCATGTATGAGAGGGTGGAGAGTGGATGTGCACGGGGGTTTGAGTGATGAGTTGTGTGTGTGAGAGGGTCGGGGATGGGGTGAGGAGCTGCGTATGTCCGTGCATGCATGAGAGGAGTTAGGATGCAGTAGTGAGGAGCTGTGTGCAGGGTAAGCCCCAGGGCTGCTATAAAATACTGGGTGTCCTATGGGGGCATATTCAAAGTGATTTAACGTGGTCAGTGGGATATTCAGCGGCAATAAATTGTGCAGTGCCACTGAAGATCCCCTCTTACCTGGTATGTACACCCCGATGCTAACCCCTTAGTGTAAGGGCATTGCTGGGGTGGAGCGAGGGCGGCAACATACTGTAGGTTAGGCAGTCAGCTGCAATATTTAGTCGCCAACTGGCTAAAGTTAGGTGAAATGAAAGCAGGTCTGTCTTTAGCCGGTTTAGCTGTCCAGACAGCGGCTGAATATCACCACCAACAGCTTAGCTAAAACACTAACAGGGCAACCCGGACATTCAGTGCTGGTGACTGGAGATGTCCTTGGCATTGAAGATCCAGGCATAATTGAAAGTGGTGATGGCCAGTTGCTTTAAAGCGCTGCCCGCCTCCATTGAATATGCCGCCCATTAAACTTCGCTTTACACATGTGTGCACCTGCTTTTCCTGCTGATGGCTCGTGGAGTTTGTGAAGCTGTCTGGATCTAGTGTTTTGCTTTGACTACTCCCACAGAAACTGCTGACCTAGATGGTCACCTCGTCTTACCTAATGGTTGAGACAGCCCTGGCGAATCTCATTTACCGCTACTCTTTGTTGTCTCCCACTCATCTAGTTTCCAATTTGGTAAGTCACGTTAGGCCAAAGCAGCTCAGTTTATGAATGTCACCTTTGTGGAACCATGCCAAAGGCCTTGCTGAAATCCAAGTACACCCAGGGCCGGCCCGTCCATTGAGCAAGAATGTTTTTTGCACAGGGCCCCGCGTTTCAGGGGGCCCCGCGCAAAGAACATTCTGCTTTTTGTCAACATTAAATTTAAAAAAAAAGCTGGCTGCTGCCGCTGCCGCCGCAGCAGCAGCAGAATGGAGTGTCCCGCGGGGCCCCCTCTGCCCGGCTGAGTCCCCCCCTCCGCGATGGCTGAGCCCCTCTGTTCCGGCTTTGAGATTCGCGAAGGGAGAGTGTCTCCCTCGCGTCTCTGTTAAGCCCGCAGGGGCTGATGGGAAATTTCCCATCTGCCCCTGCAGGCTTAACAGAGACGGGAATCTCAAAGCCGGCATGGAGGTGCTTGCCGAGCTCCGCGGCAGCCATGCGGCTCTCCATGCTGCTGTCCTTCGTGCGCCCCGTGGGGCCGGTGGTGGTCGGCATCTCCCTGGGCTTCACTCTCAGCCTGCTGAGCGTCACCTGGGTGGAAGAGCCGTGCGGGGTGCGGAGCCCGGGAGCTGAGGAGGCATCGTGGCAGCAGGGCCCCCTCAACATGGCCCGAAAACCCAACTCAGACCTAGTGGGTTTGGCGACGGACAACGCGCAGAGCTGGGAGCCGAGGATCGTGCCGTATAAAACGTCCGGCCCCCAGGCAGCGCCACAGAAGACGGTCAGGTAGAGGTAGAGGGGGAGGGTCCATCGAGCCCGATGCCGGTTAGGCTCTCGAGCTTCCTGCTCCCCCCCCCCGGGGCCTCAGTCACATACCCGGCTTGGACTTCACTAGATGCCCTCGTGGCCTTGGGCAAGTCACTGAACCCCCCCCAAAGAATCCAACTCATCAGTGACCTTCTTTAATGTTTCTTACCAAGTTTAAGTTACAATGTAAACTGCCTTGACTGAGATGATGATGATGATGACTTATTTAACAGATAACTTATATCACCTTATCTCGGCACCCGGGCAATCCTCTAAAAATGCGTATTTGGACAGCGCCCTTGTCAATGCTAAACTTTTATTTTGTGACTATGTGCATAATAAGAGAGATTTCAAGAGCCTCTTACAAGGGCATGTGGACTAATCTACACTCTGCCCGATCGTCCTGTGGGTAAAAGTAAGCGCTGATGATAGAGTAAAACTAGCAAGTCCTGGCAGCAGCACAGACTCGATCTGCTCTTTCTTCTGAGCTCTCCTCCCCCTCGTGAAAAGCAGTTGCCTAGACCACTGCCTAGTGGCTGGCCAGCCCTGTTTGATGCCATCCCTCCCAGAACAATCTTATAGTGCAGACATTTGGAATCGTACTTTCAATTATTGAAGTGTTTTCTAAATATGTACATAATGGGGGAGCTTTTCAAAGTGCCACGAAAGTAAATGGGCAGTTTCCAAATCGCTCGTCCTTCCTGACCTCAGTACCAGGAAAAATGGTAGAAACTATCATAAGGAATAAAATTACTCAGCATGTAGATAGTCATGACCTAATGGGAGACAGCCAACATGGCTTTAGACAAGGAAGATCTTGTCTTACTAATCTGTTATGTTTTTTTGAAGGAGTGAATAAACAGGTGGACAAAGGTGAGTCGGTTGATATTGTGTATCTGGACTGTCAGAAAGCCTTTGACAAGGTCCCTCATCAGAGACTTTTGGCAAAACTAAAGAGTCATGGGATAGGAGGCAGTGTACTATTGTGGATCAGGAACTGGTTAAAGATAGAAAGCAGAGGGTAGGGCTAAATGGCCAATTTTCCCAATGGAGAAAGGTGAATAGTGGTGTACCCCAGGGATCTGTGCTGGGTCCGCTGCTTTTTGACATATTCATAAATGACCTGGAAAGTGGAATAATGAGTGAGGTTGTCAAATTTGCAGATGACACAAAACTATTTAAAGTTGTTAAAACCCAAGAGGATTGTGAAAAATTGCAAGAGGATCTTGATAAATTGGAAGACTGGGCATCAAAATGGCAGATGAAATTTAATGTGGACAAGTGCAAGGTTATGCACCTAGGGAAGAACAACCCAAACTATGGTTACACGCTGCAAGGTTCCACATTAGGAACCACCACCCAGGAAAAAGATTTAGGCGTCATTGTGGATAGCATGCTAAAATCCTTGGCCCAGTGTGCAGCGGCGGCCAAGAGAGCAAATAGAATGCTAGGTATGATAAGGAAAGGAATGGAAAATAGAACAAAAGATATTATAATGCCTCTATCTGTTCCATGGTGAGACCACACCTTGAATATTGTGTGCAATTCTGGTCGCCGTATCTTAAAAAGGATATAGCGATTTTAGAAAAGGTTCAGAGAAGAGCCACCAAAATGGTAAAGGGGATAGAAGGATAATCCTATGAAGAAAGGCTGAAAAGGTTAGGGCTCTTTAACCTGTAAAAGAGACAGCTGAGGGGAGATATGATAGAAGTCTATAAATTAATGAACGGAGTGGAACAGGTAAACTTAGATTGATTGTTTACCTTATCAGAATGTAGAAAGACTAGGGGACATGCAATAAAGGTACAGGGTAAACTATTTAAGACTAATAAAAGAAAATATTTTTTCACTCAACGTGTAATCAAACTCTGGAATTTGTTACCGGAGGATGTAGTAAAGGCTGTTAGTGTAGCTGGGTTTAAAAAGGGTTTGGACAAGTTCCTGGAGGAAAGGTCCATAAACCATTATTAAGAAGGGGCCCAGGATATCCATGCTTGACCCAGTACAAGCATTGTGGAACCTGTGTCTCTTGGGGAAACTGCTAGGTACATATGACCTAGATTGGCCACTGTTGGAAACAGAATACTGGGCTTGATGGACCTTGGTCTGACCCAGTATGGCATATCTTATGTTCTTATGTAGGACTGGTAATGGGCTATGGGGGGGGGGGGGGGTAGGACTGGAAATGGGCTGATGGGGGGGTTAACACTGGAGGTGGGCTGATGGGGTTAGGACTGGTAATGGGCTGTAGGCTGATGGGGGGGTTAGGACTGGTAATGGGCTATGGGAGGGGTTAGGACTGATAATGGGCTATGGGGGGGCTAGGACAGGAAATGGGCTGATGGGGAGGGTTTAGGACTGGAGGTGGGCTGATGGGGTTAGGACTGGTAATGGGCTGTGGGCTGTTGGGGGGGGTTAGGACTGGTAATGGGCTATGGGGGGGGCTAGGACGAAATGGGCTCATGGGGGGTTAACACTGGAGGTGAGCTGATGGGGTTAGGACTGGTAATGGGCTGTGGGCTGATGGGGGGGGGTTAGGACTGGCAATGGGCTATGGGGGGTTAGGACTGATAATGGGCTATGGGGGGGGCTAGGACAGGAAATGGGCTGATGGGGAGGGGTTAGGACTTGAGGTGGGCTGATGGGGTAGGACTGGCAATGGGCTATGGGGGGCTGACTGGAAATGGGTTGATGGGGTTAGGACTGGAAGTGGGCTGATGGGGGGTTAGGACTGGTAATGGGTTATAGGGGGGCTTAAACTGAAAATGGGGTGATGGGGGGTTAGGACTGGAAGTGGGTTGATGGGGGGCTAGGACTGGTATTGGGTTGGGGGGTTGCTAGGACTGGAAATGGGCTGATGGGGTCTAGGACTGGAAATGGGCTGATGCAGGGACTAGAAGGAAATGGATGCTGGGTGAAGCTGGAACTAGAAGGGAGCTGATGTTGGGGGAGGATTAGAATGGGATGGGGCTGGGAGAGTAAAATGGAAAGGGGAAAAATATTATGTGTGGGAGGGATAAAAAATCTACAATTGGCCGGGTATTGGGAGAGTAAGTGGGGATTGAGGATGGAGGGGTTAAATTTGAGTGGATGAAATAGGAATGAGGAAAGAGCAAAAGGAGAAAGATTAGTATGTTAAAGCAGATGTAGAGAGAGAATGGAAAAAAACTAGAAGAGAGAAGAAAGGACAAATGGACAGCAGACGATGGAGAGTTAGCAGAAGACACGAAGAAACCAGAAGAAAGTGGCTGGAGCAATTGCAGCTGAAAAAGAAATGCACAAAAGGTAGAAAAATATCTCTTTATTTTGAATTTATTAATTGGAATATGTCAGCTCTGGTAAATGTGCATCATTAACGTCTGCGCTTTGCTTAGTACAAGAGCAAATTAATGTATAGTTTTATTTCTACAGTGTTGTACATTCCAAGTTTGGCTTTTGGGATTCCCAGTTTAATTATTGTCTTCCTGTTTCTAAATTGTGATTACTTGTTTGGTGATGGTCTATGTTCTGCATGTGTAACTGAGCTGAGGTGTTCTGTTTATATAATTCCTATTTGACATTGCCACTTGTTCTCTTTCCCCAGTAGGTCATGTATTGTTGTTCTCTGAAATGTATTGGTTTAATATTTGCATGTTTCCTTTTGATAGGTAGGGTATGGTGCTTTGTGAGTCCTGGTAATGCTGTCAGGATACGGCGGGTTTGCTATGGGTTCTAAATGGGCAGTGTTTGTAGTAGTTCCTAATGTGTCTGGCGGTTGGCACTGGATTATAGTAATGTAGAAATCTTTTAGTCTTTCTTTATCCATACACTCATTAAGAGGCATGTTTACTAAAAGTTAGTATATGGTAACATTATACAAATAGTTATGCAAATGAGGCCCCTTATGCAAATGAGGCCCCGCACCGAGTCTCCGCACATGGCCCCACACCCCCTTTGGGCCGCCCCTGAGTACACCACACCTAGAAGTCTGCCCTAGCCCAGCTCTCATATCGCCCCGTCAAAGAAATGGATCAGTTTCATATGACAAGATCTACCTCTGGTAAAATCATGTTATCTGGGAACCTGTAATCCACCGGATTCCAGAGACTACGTTATCTTCTTTTTTAGTTGTGGTTCTATTGATTTACTCACCAGCAAGGCCAGACTAACCAGCATGCAGTTCCCAGCCTTTTCTTTATTTCAACATTTGAGAAGAGGAACCATGTCGGCCCATCTCCAGGCCTCTGAATAACCTCTCACACTAAAGAAATATTGAAAAGGTCAAAAAGCAGAGCAACCAGAACTCCCCTAAATTCATTCAGTGCCCTCAGATGGATCCCATCTGGTCCCATTGCTCTGTGTTTATTTTTTGAAGTCCTACTCCAGCCCTTCCTTAGTAAATACCAAACTGCCCTTTTCTTCCTCGCCTTAGTTTCATGTTTGTCTGTTTTTTATATCTGTGTTATATCTGTTTATTTCAATATGTTATGTTCTTCCCCATCTAGTACTGTTTGGCAATAAGTAGCCTATATATTCTTTTGAATAAATAAGCAAGCCAGCCCCGCAATCCCGTTGCTTTAATATTATTGCTTTTTTTTCATAAATAGCACCATCTCCTCCCCCCTTTCTTCGTTTGCTGATTTTCCTAAACAGATCGTAGCCTGGTATTACTATACCCCAGCCATGCTTCTCCACGCATCACATCTCTGTGATCTGCCACTAAACCCAAGTCAGCCTCTAGATCCAGAACTTTAGTTCCCACACTATGGACATGAGTGTACACAGCTTTCCGGAGAATGCCTTTCCCCCTATTTCTCTACAACTATTTAATGCTTTACTTACCAAAGGGCTTTTACTTATCAGAAGGCTTTGCCCAACCAACCTCAATGATCCTATTTTAAGTGCAAGAGAGTTTTATAGGAGAAGACGGCTAAGCCTTAAAGAGTCTTGGTAACCTGAATAGGAGAATAGTACATGAAAATATAAGGTTTGCCATACTGGGTCAGACCAAAAGTCCATCAAGCCCAGTAACAACAGGTTAACATGACCAAAAGGTATGATGTTATACCGAGAACTGCAACATTATAACAAAACAGTATAACTGCATAATGTCTAGTGTGGATGTTCAGCCCATGCTATTTGCAGGGACCGTATACCAGTGATACAGCTCTGTGCCCGTACAGCGACTTTGTGCGGTGAGCTCTGGATGGCGGCAGGAGGGAGAGGGCCAGAGGAGGAGTGTGGAAGGGGTGCACAACCCGGACGTACAGGGCTGATTCAGTTCACTGCCCTGTACATCCAGGGAGGCTAGGATGGATGCGGGACTTATTCCACCTCGGAGGTGGAATAAATCCCGTGGGCCGAGGTGATTGGGGCACACAAGACACGATAAGTGGCAGAGGGGCTGCAGTAAAGGTCCAGCCGCCCGATCCCAGCCCTGGATGCCCCCACTGAGGGCCGGGCGGTGGGGAAAGGAGAGTGGGAGGTGTTGGGCCTGGCAGCGCTCCTGCATGGCATCCCAATGCCATGGCGATGAGACGCCACGGCGGCGGGGCTCCAGCAGGATCATGAGGAGGGCTAGCCGGTTAGATAGTGGGACATCCTGCACGTCTGAATCAGAGCCCATCCGACCCGTCCAAGAGCCTCGATTTTGCAAACGCGGGAACATATAGATCCCACAGTTGCAGAATCGGGTGCAAATCCAGCCTGTCCAGATGGACTGGATGTGCCCTGATCAGAATTGACCTCTATATCAATTGGTTCACCTTTATCCACATATTTATTCAGACTTGATATACCGCCCTTAACCAAAAATATCATAGCAGTGTACAGTATAAAAACATTGTAATACAATAGCTTAAAAAAAACAAAAATAGCCTCCTTAGTTGCACAGTTGTTATATGCGTATGTATCAGGTGGTTAGAGCAGCTTAGATAGCTGTGAAACCCAAACAGATGGCATTAGACCTTCCCTATGGCAAAGCAACTATTTTCCACAAACACGGCAAGGAAGATACAAATCAAAGTAAGATTCATTAGGCGCTTAAAAACGACCAACGGTAATAAAACCACCTTACCATATAAGTACAATTTCTACCATCAGCGTCTAAGGTTAGAGGCCGACGGCAAGTGACTAACAATTAAATACACTCTTCCTTTAAAATCTTGGTAATATGATTTGAAAATGTGAGCAGACAGACTAATTTTGCATCATTAGTAATAGTAGAGACCGATCCAATGCCGTCGGTCTTTTGTAGACTCGGCTAATACATTCAATAGGATAATCACGTTCCTGGAACCATTTCTTCGTATCCTTTGCATGTCTCTCGAAGGAAGAGCGGCATATCCTCTTGGTCTTCCCAGCTTTCAGCACCAGTCACATTACGGTGGCACATAAGAGGAATATGAATTTAGCAAATATTTTAGTTCCCTCGATACTTTCAATGCCCAGAGCCAAACTATAAATGTGGTCACTATAAATGTGGATATTGTTCCATGTGTGCTCATGCCTTGACCACCAAACACTTCTTTGTGCACCCTAACACTAATAAAAATATTTTTCTTACTGACTTCTCTAACTGTGAAACAGACCATGTGATTTACATTGTGGTCTGCCCATGCAACTTATTATACATAGGCAAAACCAAACGTAGTATATGTATCCGAATGATCGAACATGAGTTGCTTGAAAAGACAGATTGAAGACAAACCCTTGGTGGCACAATGGGTTTCTGCACAAAACACTCTTTCCGATCTAAAGTTTTTTGTGGTCAAGGTGGCAAGGCCCGATTGGAGAGGAGGAAACATTGACAAGATTTTATTGCATTTAAAACAAAAATATATATTTAATTTGGGTTCCCTCATTCCACATGGACTCAGTATGGACCATGACCTCTCTGTTTTCCTCTGAAGTGTGTTTATGTTGCTAGCTTTTATGTTCACAGTTTTTATTAACATTGTTCTTAGGTTTTATGTACAGTTTTAGGCTTACCCTTTTATGTTTTACCATGCTGTTTTATTCCCCCTCCACGCTTTTTATTATTTTGTTTTTTATTGTCCCTCATTCTCCTTTTGTCTTAATCACTTTTATCGTTTTGTGTATTTGGTTTTATTTTCTCAATAGGTCTTTTTATTCTTTATAGTTTTAATTTTATTCTTTTATGCTTACTTTATTTTATTTATGATTTTGCTATCTCTCTTTTAATGTTTTTATTTGTTCTTTTTATGATGGCTATTTTTGTTTTTTATGGAGGGTTTATTTTCATGTATCTTATATATGGTGTTATATTCACACAGCATTTGCTTGGATTTTAACATGGATTGCGATGGTTTTGGTCTCCCTGGTATAATTGTCTTCCCTCTGTCTTTCTCTCCTTTCCCCCCTTTTTCCTTCCCCTTCCACCCTCCCCTCCCCCTTCCCATCCCCTTTCCCCATTCTCCCCCACCTCTTTCTCTCCTTTCTCTTCCTTCCCCCTCCCCTTTCCCCCTTCTCTCCTCCTCTCCCTCTCCTCTCCTCCCCCCCTGCCCCTGTCAGGTTCGTAGCATGATTAGTGCTCCAATCCCCATTTTTTCTGTATTCAAGAGCCAACAGTGGCTGTGAGTGCACACTACATGGACATAATGGCTAGTTAAAATAATCCTTATCCATTAGTATACTCACGGTCTAACTGTATTTTATTTTCATTCTATAGTTGGATTACTGTGAGTTTAATAGAAGTATGTGTTCCTTTTTAAGGAAACGAGGGGTTATCATCTCCTATGATAATCCATTATTGCTATCCACAGACCAATATTTTTTTAAAGGATTTTTTTCAGATCTTCCCTGATTTGTTTCCTTCAAAGTTTTCTCAGAAACTGTGCTCATTAAATACAGGTTGGACTGTATACAGGGTCTCCCCACGGCATTGCTTTTGTAATAACAATGTGCACCCAATTGGGTCGGGCCAATTAATTCTCTCTTTTTTTAAGATAAGACATTTTATAGTTTTATTATTTATGTTTTTTCTTTCAACAATCATGCTTTTACAGCCCATGGATCATGTTTTTTAGAGTGAATATTCCTGATTTCAGATTGTGACACAGCACTGCCGTGATGTTTTTTGCTATGGGGTCATTCTGTCCCATGAATAGCAGGGATGGACGTCCTATTGGGACGTCCATCCCCGCTATTTGTCCCCCTGCAATCCCCATCATTAAAATCGCTGTGCGGAGAGCAGGTTTGTATGGGGAGGCTTAAACGGGGTTGGGAGAGGCATTCTGGAGATGGAGCAAGGGAGTGACGTGGGCGGCCCTTGACCCTGGACGTACAGGGCTGATTCTGAAGTTGGACCTGTATATCCAGGGCCTTCAGGTTAGACGGGGGACTTATTCCACCTCAAAGGTGAAATACATCCCCCTGGTGGTGGGGGACCACAGTGTGGGACACGGGCAGGCAGGTGAGGGGGTTCAGGGGGTTCCCCACAGCCTGACCCAGGCCATGGAAGGCCAGATCGGGGGTCAGGCTGCGGGGAATGGGAGTTGCTTTGGGGTTGTTGGCAATCGCGGCTCTTGAATGGAGCCATGGTGCTATGACAACGGGACACCATGGTACTGTGGCTCTATTCATGAGCCCGGCTGAGTTAGATGGATAGTCGCCAGGACGTACAGCCGGGCAGAATCATGTTGTGGCCTGCACATTCAAGTGGTAGACCCAATTCTCACCCTGCGGGAGTCACGGGATCAGAAATGCATGACCTGATTCTGCCCGGCTGTACAGGGGCTGGACATCCTATTGTGAATAGGCCTCCATGTAAACATGGGCTGTTCATTGTTCACTTCAGTCTGAGTTACCTTTTACTTTTCTTTTCAGATATGATCATGAATAATTGCTCAGGTCATTTTTTGACTGACAAAAATCTTAGTGCCAGGTTCCCATGGCAACCTATGATGCAATTTGGTGCAAGTTTTTTTTATTTAAATGGAAGCCACTCACCATCGGCATCTAACCTTAGACACTGATGGTAGAAATTGTACTTATACACAACAAGCTTTATTACCCTTGGCCGTCTTTGAGTGCCTAATGGTATTAATTATATGGGCTGCATCAAACAAACCTTACTTTAATTTGTATCTTCCTTGCTATTTATTTCATCATATAGATAAGAGCCCTCCTTTTTATAACCCTGTCGGAACGCTTACGACTTAACTGTAAATGATTCAATACGATCCCCAATAGTAGGCATTTTTAACAGATTTGATTCTGCCCAGATTTGATTCAATTTCCACAATACTCTATTTCTTAATATTTTTGTTGTAGCTATATCTGCTTTGCGAAAAACCCCGACAGCTCTCGTAAGGTCTGTGTTACGCTGATTGCACAGCAAAGTAAGTTCTCTTTCTCTTCCCCGTCATTTCAGGTTTACTTTTCCTGCCTGATCACTTTTACTTATTTCGGGTTTATATTACAATGTATTCTATCCCTGCTTCATACATCTATCTGCATTAAGTTAAGATTTTCCAGGTTTTATCACAAATAATATAATGCAACTATATGACTGATTTTAAAGTGTGACATGCTCTTTCAACCTCTCCCTTTAACCTACTCTTATGAACACCCTTTCCTGTAATCTTCTCACAAAGTGAGTGCTATTGAATAGGTAGGGATGCAGTAGTACTATTTTTATCCTTGGACAACCTATTTATATTCCTATTTAATATATTACTTTGGCTGTTTTAACTATTTGATCTTTATGTTTTATTTATTTCTTATTCATGTTTTACAAACATGATTTTAATGTTTTCTATCTGTTGGAGGTTTTACCCCCGAGGAATGTAGAAGTGGTTCAATAAAGCCGTTTGTTTCACGATAAAAGGGTTGAATTTTTCTTCACCTTGCTCCTATTGCTGCTCTGTGTAGTTCTACGAGTGCAAGTGCCCCATTTACACCAAGACACTGCTTTGAAAACTTTTCAAAAAAATCTTAAAGCTGATTTTTTTGAAGAGGCCTTTGGGTGTTTTGAGGTGTAAGGAGAGTCTATGGCCAGACTGTGCTGTACAGTGTTGTGCTTTTCTCTTTCTTTTTTTATTGTGTTTTAGTTTCATTTGAATTTATTTGTTATTTTTAAGAAATTAGCAATTGTTCACTTTTTATATTGTCATGTATTCTGGTGGGAAATTGCTTTTATTTGTATTGTAAACCGCGTTGTTGTTTTTACTAAATTTGGTATATCAAGTATAAAATTAAACTAAACTAACCAGTGTTTAGTTTAGGCATACGAGGTAGCAGACCTAAATGGTTGTGCCAGCATGGTGATGGCAATATCTGGATATCCAGTGCCAATTTCTATATGGAGAGTGGCGCTGAATATATGGAACCAGTTAGTCCAATTTTCTTTTCTTGTTTTCTTTCCATTTATGAAGCATTAATACGGCAACTACACTACTTCAGCCCGTCACTAGGTTGGCAGAGTATCGGCCCATAGAAATTTAGATCATTTTTTCCAGGATGATGAGATCAATAAGCTTTATGGCTTTTTGTATTTCTCTCTGAGCTCTGTAACAGAAACACACCTAACCCGTGAGGGTTCAGCCTAATAAAAAAAAAAAAAAATGTTTAGCAAAGGCATAGTCTGAACCGAAACGGTGCAGCAATGTGAATTCAAGTTTCAATTTCTTTTCTTCAGGATAAGAAAAGATAAGGCTGTCAAGGGCATTTCTCTCTGGTGCAGAATAGTACAGTGGTTCCTTTATTACAAGATTGTAATTTCTGAGCAAGGACCGTCTTTTACATGTGTCTGTTCAGAGTTGCGTATGCCTTATAGCGCTATCCAAATGATCAGTAGATATTCGGGAATAAACCTTCCCCTTCTCAAAAAAACTGGTCGGTTTTCTTTATAAATGCTCATTTCATTCCTATATCACCAAATTCGTCCATACCGTTGCTATAGGAATGGGTGTACAGTTCAGCTGAGTTTATTAAATGTAGCCTGGTACAGTCTGGCAGAAATATATACTGCAGTATTTCTAGTTTTTCATCCAATTAATTTCTCCTGAAACCTGCTTTGCTTTAGTGCTCCCTCTATGGTCTTTAGGCATCTGGGCTAGCTCTTTTCCCAATGACTGTGCGATGCGTAAATAAGTGGCTATGACAGTGTGGCTGTTACAGGGCTCTTACCTGCGCTTAGAGGGCTTATTTTTTTGCTAACGGTTTTCCACTTTTAATGATCTTACTTGTGGTTCCTTATCTTCACAGGTGGCAGGTAAATCACAAGCACCTCTTTTGAGATTTTTTGGCATGCCTAATGATCTGTTCATGGAATGCCATGGGGACCCTGTTCCTGTGACCTTAATCTTTTATCAGTAATGGTTCCCAGCAGAACCAGTGCGTCACATGAAGATAATCTGAATCCAAGTACCCACTAAGAGGTGCAGGAAGGCAAAACAATTATTCTGTTAGTATTATTTCGTTATTTCTTCTGTTTTTTCCTTCATGCTCCAGGTAGATTTGAGCAGTCATATTGCTTCTGCTAAGTAAAGAGAGATATTTTTTTCTTTAATGATTAATCAGCACACAGTATGTTCAAAATCGGAATGTAAATGACTAGCTATTCAAAGTTATACATGTATTTTCAAAGCGACAGTTGTGTGTATAGCTACCGCTTTCAATATATCTTCATCTTCTCAAATACCACCTTTAACAATGAAATCATTACAAATAGCATCCGCAAAACATCAAGACATCGCTAATCATCAGGGCACACATAGTTGGCCCAACAGAGACATTTTGACTATCTTTTACTTCCCCTCCCATTGACGCCACTGTCCTTCAGCTTAGACCCCAGGGGAAAGTAATGTCTTCACTGACTTTTGAGACTTTCTTTAATCTCCGTCCCAATCTAGAACAGTTTCCATCCTAATCTACATAATTCCTCATGTATCAAATACTTAGGCACACCCATATATATTGCAGTAGTCTAAATGAATCACCACCTGTAATATTTGTAGATTTAAATGTTGTCTTAACCCCCGCATCATCTTCCATTTATAATAAGCCTTCTTCAGTACCATGTGTACCTGATCCTCCATGTCCCTTTGCTCCAACAATATTACCCCAAAACACACATAGTTTTGAATGGTTAGTTATACTCGACTGACTTTTGCCCCTGTATATTTAATTGTCATCCATTCTCACTATGCTTCTTTTCGAGACAGATAAATTTGGTCCCATTCTACATATATCCGTAGAACCACTGCAGGCTTCTTTAGAAGAGTATTTATGTGGGCGGTACTGCCTCTGGCCTTATAAATACTTTGGAGTATAAATCTCCCCATGTATAAACCATAGGAAGCCAGGAGTAAACTGAGCACACCAGTGGCGCACAAAGGGTGGGGCAGTGGGGGCGGTCTGCCCTGGATGCCAGCCAGGAGGAGGGTGTCAAAATTCTGGGCCTGTGTGCAGGACAAACTTACTAAAACTCCTTCCCTAGCTTGCCAGACTACCTCTGCACCAGGCTTGTTGGCGGTTTCCTTCTGGGCCGAAGTCTCATGATACCACAAGACTTCGGCCCGGGAGGGAACAGCCACCGGGACTGGCGCAGAGGCAGCCTGGCAAGCCAGCAAAAGAGTTTAGCAAGTTTGCCATGTCCGTGGGCCTGGAATTTCAGGAAACTCCTCCCCTGGGGGGGGGGGGGAAGGGGCGATGTCCGCTCCGAGTGACAAATAGGCTCAGCACACCACTGGAGCACACATCTTGTAATTAACTCCAAGAAAGGTCATAGAATCGATGTATGAATTAGCCATTGAGCACAGTTGCGAGGTCAAAAAGATCTACACATGTGGAGGCCGATTCAAGTCCGGGCTGTCCAGACATGCAGAAAATGTACGGCTCCTAGATATACCCGATTCTACATGCCTGTGGTTCCAGAATCAGGGCACTTGGATGGGCTGGTGTGAATAGCATTCCACGCCAGTCTACGTCCAAGTGCCTGCCTGTCTCCCCCGCTCAGTGCTCCTGTTTGAGTGCTGGAGCCATGGCATCCTATCACCATGGCACCAGGACACACAGTAGGAGCATGCAAGGCCCGCCAGCGCACAAAATTACTTTTCCCCACTGCCTGACCCTCAGCGGGGTCGACCAGGGCTGGGATTGGGTGGCAAGGGCCCACCTGCCGCTGCCTAGTAGGTCTGGGGGGGGGGGGCTGTCTGCCCAGATCGCTCCCTTGGATAGGACTTATTCCACCTCCAAGGTGGAATAAGTCCTATGTCCATCTGCCCACCGCTAGATGTACAGGGCCCTGATCAGAATAAGTCCTGTACATCCGGGTGCTGCAGCCCGCACCCACTCCACCCACTCTCCGTCTCCATCTGGCCCTTCCTGCACCCGTCCAGAGCTCCCCACACAGCAGCTCTGTGCCTCTCTTTCAGTGGAGGTACGATTTAAAAGGCCAAGATAGTGAATTGAAGACCATGGTTGTGATTTCACATCTAACCTTAGGACTACTGTAAGGATAGGAGGTGCCCAAGGCAAGCCTACAGCCTTGCATCCGCCCCAGTTAACTTTCAGACCCCTTGGGGTTCCTCCTGAGATTTTGAAAATAATCATCCCAACACCACCCCTCACAGAGCAACCCTTTCAGATCTTGATTTTATAAATGAACAGCGTTAGGAAAAGTCCAAAAAGGCATCTTGGCGCCTTAGGCAATGTTTCCAGATCTAGACTCGGGCTGTGGTAAATGTGTGTGGGTGTGCTGATTGCAACTCTACCCCTCCGCTGCCCCATCTAGGCACCCCGGAACTCCTACCTGCATTGCACATACAGTATAACTACATGCAGACTGGTTATTATTTTGATACAGTCTGACCTAAGCTGGCATTGACCTAATCTGCCCCTTGTGTTATGTGAATATGGTGTTGCTTTTGTGTTACCCCTGGCTGACTGAATGTATTAATTTATGCTTTTATATTACCAACACTTATAAATCACTTTGTTGCAATTAACAAAAGGGAGTATATCAGATTCTAATGCACGGATAGTGCAGCGATGTAGGTCTATATGGTATTTGTGTATGGTGTGTGTGTGTGTGCCTTTAGCCACCAGTGGGCAATGTGATTGTGCGGTGGGAGAGAGGGAGGTTATGTGACCTTTCTGCGTTTATGTGATATTCAGTGGCGCAGTCCTGATCGTGACACTGAATATTGGGATTGCTAACCAGCTAAAATACTTTGAATATGCCCCCGTAATTTCTAATAGCCAGGACTTTTATTTTATTTTATTATTTATTTTATTTATTTATTTAACAGTTTTTCTATATCGCCTTTGTCCAAAGCAGTTTGCAAAGAACAACATAACATATTCTCAGTAGATTTGTTTTACAATAAACAGGGGGAAGTAACTTTGAGATAAATATGGGGTTAACTATGGGAAAGGGAATAGAAAGAGTAGTTCAGCAGAAGGTCAGGAACAGAAGAAGAATCATTTATATTGCAGAAACGGATAAGTGTGAAGGGTTGATTCGGTCAACCGATCAGGACAGCATGTTACATTTGTAGTTAGGAATTTTACATTTGAAAACTGTGCACATAAACACAAGCACAAAACCCCCCACAGACTATGCTGTCATCAGGTTCATGAAGGTCTTTCACTGTGAAGATCACCTAAAAACTCCTAACAGTGAGAAAGCAGCAACAGTTGCTGATCCTGGAGTACCCATCACTGCACGCGTTCAGTCCTGACTGAATTCTAGTTACAGAGGCTATAACGAGAAAGAACTTTACAGAACGACTCCTGGCAGTTTAGTTGACCAATCCTTAAATGAAGATTTCTACATGCGATGCTTATCAAAACCAAATTCACGGACTGTGGAAAGTGCAAACGAAAGGCACATACGTGTCTACGAACTATCCTTCCTAACAGAAAAGAATAAGCTATTAGTTAGATGGAGCATATGGGTATTGCGGGTTGAGTATTACCATCACCGGGTAGAGTCACATAATAACCTTTAAAGCATTCACGGGGGTGAGAGAGAAACTAAATTCAAATGGCAGAGGGCACAAATGAGGTGGGTAGTTTAGATGTCAGAACTTTTATTAGCTACCCTTATCACTTAATTTTTTTTTCTATTTGACATTTAGGGTACAAGGAAACGTCTAGACTATAATATTATTAGCATTGCCTGCTCCAGGCACTGTCAATTATATTCCGAACACTATTCCTTGATACTAAAATGGATGTGAAGTGCAGAGGCTAAGCAAAAAAAAAACAAAAACAAAAAAAAACAAAGCACGATAAAAATAATAGATTGCTGTATCCAATTTATTTTGCTATTGATATATGGCTAGATTTCAAGGCAAGACAACTGAGGGCATAGCACAAAATAACGGTCAATCTATTTACTTGCACAATTTTAAAATAGCGAATTAAATGGCCAAGGTTTTAAAGCAGGGATAGGGAACGCCTGGTACTCTACCTAAGGGCTTTATTGCAAAAGGTTTAAACACACCTCTCTAAGGGGTGGCGTGGAAGAGCAGACTAGTGGTTAGAGCAGGGGGCTGCTGACTAGGGAAGCTGCTGC
Source organism: Ichthyophis bannanicus (assembly GCA_033557465.1). Taxonomy (NCBI): domain Eukaryota; kingdom Metazoa; phylum Chordata; class Amphibia; order Gymnophiona; family Ichthyophiidae; genus Ichthyophis; species Ichthyophis bannanicus. Next base: position 63,622,089 of record CM066042.1, on the reverse strand, counting down.
CGCTGCTTCTTGTGACCTTGGGCAACTCACTTAACCCTGTGCTGCTCCAGATATGCAATTAGATTGTAAGCTTTTCGACGACAGGTAAATACCTAGCAAACCTGAATGTAACTTCTCTTGAGGTCCTACTGAAAAGATGGGTTCTAAATCCAAATAAATAAAACAGCTGCCTTCTGCGATAGTGCATTTTTCAAAGTTCTTATGTGTACTTCAGTGCTGTATTCAAAGCTAATGAACTGCTTTTTACATCGTTATGCATTGCAGTCCTTCATTAGCACGAAGTTTGCACTTAAGCTTACAAAAAATAAAATCGATGAAAAGGGTTATTCGTGTAACAAATGCACATTGCACCCATTATCATAGTCACCGGGTGCTAATGCTGCCTTCATCGTGTGTACTCAACTCTGTGAGTTGGTGCGCAGCTAGTACCTTTACCCCCACATCTCTTACAGTCACATAAGAACAGATGATATGATATGCTATATTGGGTCAGACCAAGGGTCCATCAAGCCCAGTATCCTGTTTCCAGCATCGGCCAATCCAGGTAACAAGTACCTGTCAGGTTCCCAAAAGGTAGACAGATCCCATGCTGCTTGTCCCAGGGGGAAGCAGGGGATTTCCCCAGTCCACTTTAATAATGGTTTATGGACTTTTACTCCAGGAACTTGTCCAAACCAGCTAACCTAACAACTTTTACTACATCCTTTTTGATCTATTTGTCTTTATTAAATAGGCATAACATAGGTGCCTTTTTGTGCTTTTCATCAAGGGGTCCTTTTATAAAATTGTTCCCATGTGTGCATATTTTGTGATTGTAGCAGAATGCATAATACAAGGGCCATTATTTTGTCCGCTAATTCAGTGCTTCTCAACCAGAGTGCCGTCGGCAACTTCTTGGTGTGCCTTGGTGGCGACAGCCAGGAGTGTAGCAAGACACGGGCTCATTAGGGTCTTGCCTCATTCCTACTGTGTCCTGCCTCAAAAAATAGCCCTCTGCATCCTGCTGCATTCCCCCCCCCCCCCCCACTCCCAGGTAGCATGTAGGAAACAGGATGGGAGGGGGTTATCCTGGAGCAGATACATAAGTAAGGAACAGTCATTCTGCCACTCCCCTCCTGTCTTTCTGAGATGCAAGAGGAACCGTACCATAGCAGAGCAAAGAGGAGCTCTTACTCTTTCTCTTCTGCCTGAGAGTTAAAATCAACAGTCAAGGTGGGGCCAAAGGACAGGAGGGGAAGAGTTAGCATAGGACAGCACTTTTTTTATCCTGATCTGTTAGTGCCAGCCTCTTTTCTCTGTGTCTCACCCCCCCCCCCCCCCGTCCCCCGGAGTAATTTATTTATTTGGCTGTGCTTTTATACCGCTTTTTGCAGGGTCAAAGCGGTGTACATTCAACAAGAAGAATCATCATATACATAGAACGTATTTACAATAAACTTAACTTACATAGTAACATAGTAAATGACGGCAGATAAAGACCAGTACGGTCCACCTAGTCTGCCCAGCAATATGGCCGGAGTAGGTGCACCCCTTCCCATGTCTTTAGGGAGTAGGTGCACCCCTTCCCAAGTCTTTGTTTAGGGGTGCTGGGAGTAGGTGGACCCCTTCTCATGTCTTTGTTTAGGGGTGCACCCACCAGGAACAGGTGCACCCCTCCCCATATCTTTGTTTAGGGGTGAACCCACCGCTCCTCCCCCCATCGCTCCATGCAGGACACCCCTATTTGTTGAGAAATTAGATGGTTCAGTTTATTTTGATTTAAACTTCTTTCTGTAAAGTGATCCACTGTGTCTGTCCCAGGCCACTTTGAATTCTGTCACTGTGTTTGCCCCCACCACCTCCATCGAGAGGGCATTCCAAGCATCTACCACCCTTTCAGTGAAAACGTATTTCCTGACATTGCCTTTCAATTTACCCCCTTGCAGCTTCATGTTATGCCCTCTAGTTTTACAGCTTCCCCGTCTCTGGAAGAGGTTTGTTTGTTCATTATTTCTTTTTAAGTATTTAAAGGTCTGAATCATATCTCCCCTATCCCTCCTCTCCTCCAGAGTGTACATATTTAGGTCTTCAAGTCTCTTCTCATAAGGCTTCTGATGCAGGCTCCAAATCATTTTGGTTGCCTTCCTTTGAACAGCTTCCATTCTTTTTTCATCCTTTGCAAGATACGGTCTCCAAAACTGAACACAGTATTCCAAGTGAGGCCTCACCAGAGACTTATACAGTGGCACTAGTACCCCTTCCTTTCTGCTGATAATTCCTCTTCGAATGCAGCCCAAGAGCAGAGATGTCTCTCTCCATACAAAGATTCGACTTGTTCAAGCCATGGTATTTTCAATAACATCATATGGATGTGAAAGCTGGACAGTGAAAAAGATAGACAGGAAGAAAATTGATGCCTTTGAATTATGGTGCTGGCGGCGAATACTGTGTATACCATGGACTGCCCAAAGAACAAACCAGTCTGTACTAGAGGAGATCAAACCTAAGCTTTCTTTAGAAGCTCAGATGACAAGACTTTGACTTTCATACTTTGGACACATCATGCGGAGAGAGAGATCATTAGAGAAAGACATCATGCTTGGCAAGATAGAAGGTCAACGCAAAAGAGGAAGGCCAGCAATGAGATGGATCGATACAATAACAGCTGCTACGGGTATCAGTCTGTCAACAATGAGCCGCCTGACTGAAGATCGAACACAATTTAGGATAGCTATCCAGAGGGTCGTCATGAGTCGACTCCGACTCGACGGCATTTAACAACAACAACAACAACATGCAGCCCAACATCCTCCTGGCTTTTGCCACCGCCTTGTCGCACTGTTTTGCCACCTTGAGATCTACAGAAATAATCACACCGAGGTCTTTCTTCTGCTCTGTGCACACCAACCTCTCGTCCCCTATTGTGTACATTTCCCTTTGATTTCTGCTACCCAAGTGCATGACACTGCACTTCTTCACATTAAATCTTAATTGCCAAGTATTAGACCATTCTTCCAGCTTTTGTAGATCTTTTCTCATGTTAAGCACTCCCTTGGGGGAGTCCACTCTGTTGCAAATTTTTGTGTCATCTGCCAAAAGACAGACCTTTCCATTCAGTCCTTCAGCAATATCACTCACAAATACATTGAACAGTGCCGGGCCGAGGACCGAACCCTGAGGCACCCTGCTAATCACCTTCCTTACAAACATTGAATATGTGGAGTGCAATGTATGTATAAGGGAAGGGAGTAATTTTACTTGATTTGGAATACGATGAATCTAGTGAGTGTAGGAGGATTATGTGCGACTATGTAATGGGACCAAAGTATTTGAGGAAGAGTTGAGTAATCTGTTGGCATCAAGGACAGAAGAGAGGAGGTCTTCAGCAGAAACAGCACCAGACACAGCTGTGACTCTTGTGAGCGATTTGTGGAGAGGGAAAGGATATGAAGCTGGGGATGAATTCCAGCTGAATTTTGTTCCTCCCCATCTCAGCATTGCAGATTTTTTGGCTGTTGGCAACATCTTCCTCACTGAGGACAACAAAGGGCTTGATGGGGATGGAGTGGGTATGTGAGAGCCAGAAAGGGTGATGTCAAAAGATGTATGACAGAAAGAACCAGAAGGGGATATCAAGGAGAACGAGAAGAGATGTAAGGACATTACTGGAGATGAAGACGAATCCAAGAGGAGTGGATGGAGGAGCATGAGAGAAGAAATCTTAAACATATCAAAGAACTGCCACAATCAGCTACTGAGCTCAGAAGATGTCGTCTAGAAGAATTTCTCTCTCTCAAAAGCCCTATAAAGACCTTCGTTTCACGAAAGATTGCTTCATCGGGGGCTGCCACACAATCCTCAAGAGACTAGTTCTTAACTCAGGTTATAGCGTCTGACGTCATTACTTATTTTTAAAAATGTAGCAGTATACGTACATACAATGACACTTATAAAACCGCGTCAGGCGCCAAGGTATGTGCAGGTGTAGGCGCTGCCAGGGGTATGGTCTGGGCCGAATTAGGGGAAAATATGTCCAGATTCAATACCGATTCGCAGGAATCGCAGGCATCTGCATCAAATTTTCACTTTTTTAAAGTAAGTTTGCCCATACCCCAAAGATAAGTCTGAAGGTTTAAAAGACAATCTGTAGGGAAAGCCCACATCCCCAGAAAGGCCTCATTTTAACCAGGCTGAAAGCACGAACACTGCGGAACCCAGGCAGACTTTTGGCTGGGCAGGAGAGAGGAGTTTTCTAGCGAGCTATTTACCCAGGCAAATTGCTTTGAAAATGGACCTCTGAAAGGTTTCTGTCCTTTCCCTCACGGTTTGAATCCATGAGAGCTGGTGCGGTGAATCGAGGCTGCTTCATTGTAAATTACTGCACCTGGTTTTTTATATTCTTCTCTTTCATTCCTGGATGGTATTTCTGCCATTATATTTATTATACCAATACCTGGGAGATACTGAATTGCTTTCTTATCTGCTCCATCAGATTCTGGCTGAGAGGAGATCAGAGCTGAGAATTTTCTTTTGCATGGGCAGTTTTGTAGCTAACAAATAAGCCAGGGTCGAGATTAATCTTGCCCCAAGGTTAGAACAGAAAGGAGGTACATTTATATCTTAATAAATGAGAACAATTGAGATGTGATTAAGTGCATGGGACTACAACCATGCTGATTTAAGTAAGCATTGCTTCTCTGATGGACAGACGATATTGTGTTTAGTAAAACAGTGTGAAATGTTGCACTGAGGTAGGACTCAGTAATGAAATGCAGCATGGGTTATTTCCTAGAAATAAGAGATCCTACTAGCTAATGTCTGCCTAATACAGGGGCTCAACAAATCCTGTGCACCAGGTCTCCATGCCACTGACAAATTGTGCTCTTGTGCCCATGATTTTAAGACCCTGAATGTTCGGCCTCGATGCTTTCTCCCTCTACAAAGACCTTGAGCAGTGCAAAGGAAGAAGTCTTACAAGACCTGAAACGGTGAGATCAGCGCAAATTCCTGCATGAAGAGACCTGGGGTGATAGCTGCCGGGGGGGGGGGGGGAGGGCAATGATGAGACATAGACCCAGGTGATGGTTATTGGGGGGAATGAGGAGAGAGAGACGGAGGGCGGGGGGGGGGGGGGGTAATGAGGAGAGAGAGACCAGGGGGAGGGGTAATGGCTGCAGAGGGGCAATGAGTGAGAGAGAAACACAGGTGATGGTTTGGGGGGGGGCATTGGGTGATGGCTGGGGAGGGGGGTATGAGAGAGAGACTAGGTGAAAGCAGAGTGTGGAGGCTATGGGAGATTATTTTTGCTTCATGTATGATCAGGCCATGGTGATATGTGAAGCAAAAAAGGAAGTTGCCTTAGGTGTAGGGTTGCCAACTGGCCGGTTTTCAACCGGCCTGGCCGGTTTTTCCACGGCCAGGCCGGCTGCCGGCGCAGAGGCAAAACCGGCCCTTTAAAAGCCGGTTTTTTTGCTCTGGCCGCAAGATCGGGAGCGGCCTGAGCAAAAAAAACGGCTTTTCTCCGCTTCAGAGGGAGCCGGGGAAGCCCGCGCGAGGTCCCGGCTCCCTCTGAACAGCCACCAGCGTGAAGAGCCTTTACCTTCACGCTGGCGGCTGTTCCTGTGAAGCCGCGAATGGGGCGGAGAATGGGTGGAGCATGGCGAGCCACAGGTGTCGGGTTTTTCTCGGTGAAAAAGTTGGCAACCCTACTTAGGTGTGGCAATGAAGAGCCACCCATATGCTGCTGACAACATTGGGGGAAGGGGTGGGAGGGGCAGGAGGCAAAGGATTGTTGCCTTCTGTTGGCATTGTGTAATGGCACATACACCTTTTGAGGGAGTAGCAACTGGCTCCTAAATTTGTAGTTGGCTTTTGGATTCCAAGGAAATTTGTCAAGGCCTAATCTAATTTGCTTTCTCGTGAGCCAGGTTAGGAGAGCTGCAGAGGTGGTGTTCACAGTTCCTGGCAGTAGGAAGTCTCAGTCATTGCTCTGTGATGACACCTGCTGGTTGGAATAAGGATACATGCATGCTAAATTCTAGAGAAAGCCATGGTCTGTGGCCCCTGGTCAACAACTGCAATGGCTAAGCTAGCTAGATGGAGGGCTATAAAATAAGATAAGAATTTCTGGGTGTTATATACTACCACTTACTACTACCTAATCATTTGTAGAGCACTACAAGGCATATGCAGCGGCTATGGAGCCATAGCCCAGTAGACAAAGGTTCTAATTGAGCTGGAATTCCAAAAGAGGTCCCCCCCCCCAAAAAAAAAACAAATTAGCTTTTAGGTAATCTGGACCTCTTCAATCCGAAGGGATTTGAAGGTTTGCAATTTGGAAGCAGTCTGGTTTTCAAGATTGTAGAGAACATGGTTCTCACCTCACTGCAGCATATCAGGTCCCATCTCTTAGGCTGAGCGCGTCTCTTTCTCAGTCAGTGGGGCCCTGGACTGGTTGCTGAAAGAATGACAAGCTGCTGGGAGAGTTGCGCCTGTGGATGGGCTCCCATGCTGAATGGTGGGATGCCCTGGACTGGTTGTAGAAAGAATGACGGCCTTGCTGGTCCCGTGATGGGCTGTGGACTTCATCAAGTGCAATTTATTTGAGGACTGTTGAAAGCAGAGGCACGGGGAAAGTAATCTATATTGCACGGCAGGTAAAACCCCCTAAAAAACAAAGGCATGGGGAAAGCAACCTACCCAGCACCGCAGGTTCTGTCCTTGCAACCCTACTTGGGAAGACGGGGGGTGGGGGGGGGGGGATATTCAGTGTCAATGACTTGTGCTGCTAACACAGTTAGCTGTTGGCACTGAAATTTAAACCTGGATGTGCAATGCTGTGGTCATCTCCGACCCCAGCATTGAATATTTGAGATTGTCATATTGCTGCGAGTCGCTGCCCGGTTAGCTGACGTGGCAAAAGTTAGGCCAGAGTTACTTGTGCTTCACTTTCATCGCATATCACTAAACGGGCGTTGGCGAGACTGAGCACTGGGTGCCGCTTCCACTCTGGACCCCAGAATGCCCCAATGCATGTAGCAATGGTACCTGGGAATGTTCAGCAGCACTGCAAACCGTGTAAATGCCCTTGAAAATGCCCCCCTATGTTACTGTCATGCCTACACCCAGAACTCTGCACACCTGCATAATTCCTTTCCTCCCTCGATAGACGAGTCTGCTTTTACTGACATTCCTTATCCCAAATAAATGAGCTATTTACAAGAAACTATTTCTCTGCATCACAAGGGTTATTTAAAACCTTTTCTCTTTCTTCATTCATTTTTATTCCAGTTTGTTGCTTTGATTAAATACTTTGGCCAACGATTGTCAGAATGCTGTAAAGGGAGTTTTCTAAGCCTAAGCTTATTTTGTCTTAAAAAATGAATGATGTCTAACTAAAATATTTTAAATTTTTTTAATGTTGCATTAATTATTCATTGACGCCCGACTGCTTAGCCCATTCTCCAAGTTTTAATTAAATTCAGTAGATATTACACCAATATCACATAAGCGTCAGTGAGTGTTGCCGATCTGCAGGTAGTGTTTTATATCTCTCTTCTAATGAGTGTCAAAATAATAGCGTTTTTACAACTTTGCAGTAAGCTGTCTTGTCAGATTTCTGAGCTACAGGAACAAAATTCTGAGTTCTAAAAAACATATAATTAAATGTTGCTTCTTGCTTGGTACATAGTGTTTTTATCAGTACTTTCTGTCTATTACTATCATTCTGCTTTTACTTTACCAGTCATCCTCAAAGCCCATAAACACAGTGTGAAAAATCCCAGGCATGGAAGTTTCGGACTTGTTAATACCAGCCTTTGGCATTAGGAGTAGAATAGTTTTGTGTGTAGGAGGAATTGGGAGAAGACTTGAATGGTTTGTGGATATCGTTGTCTTCCTGCCACCTTTGTGTGGATGGAACTACAGTAGGGGGGAATTTAATTAGAGGCTCTTATTTTTAGCAACTTACATAAATATTGGTGTTTTAGTCATTTATATGAGTAAATGACCTCTTACAGTTTATTGACAGTCTTACTATAACACTTCAGAAATAGCAGTGGACTGTTAAGATAAAAACTGACTGGTGTAAAGGTTTGCACGTTGTTTGCGTAAAGTGTACTTTCATGTGGTTATGCGCACAAGGGTGGGCAGTACGAGCAAGTGCACATGTTGATGACAGAAATACGTGCATTTTAATCCCCTTATGTGATTATTAAAGTTAACAGATACAGTATTACATAAAAATGATAGGTATATACCTAACACAGTAAATGAAAGACCAATGTGACCTATCCAATGTGCCCAGAAAGGTGATTAGGGTTGCAATGACTGCTCAGTTCAAGTAACCTCCCCTATGCCTTCGTTTAGGGGGTTGTATCTCCTGCTCCATGTAGGTGTCCTCCCCCCTCCTCCACACCTTCTTAGAAATGCAAAAAGGTAATTTCACGGCTCTTTTGAGCTGAAGCACGCGGTTTCTATCCTCATCCCTTAGGAATCCACTGTCTATATCCCACTCCTTTTTTGAATTTTACTACCTTTTTTGCCTCCAAGTCCTATTCTGGGAGATTATTCCAGGCGTTTACCACCCTTTCAGTGAAAAATATTTATTGATACCGTCGTTGAATCTATCCCCTTGTAGTTTCATATCATGTCCTTTAGTTCTACAGATTCGCCCTAGTACAGGAGGAACTGAAGAAACCCATCTCAGTGATGCTATTCTACACAATAGAGAACTATAGAAAGAGAAGCTTATGGTAGATGAAGACCTTAGAGCCCATTTAGTCTGTCGATGTTTTTCCCCGGGTGCAATGCCTTATATTAAAGGCAATGGGGGGGCCCTCAGCAAAATATTCATGAACCCAGGTTAATCCCCACCACTTTTTCTGGACACCCTCTCTTCTCAGTGCCAAGCCTGAGCCCACTAGCCCTCTTTATCTCCCTTCCCCTTCCTGTTTCCTCCTCCAGTCAGTCCCCACCAGTCTCAATCTAATTCTCTCTCCTCCCCACCCCAGCTAGTTCCCTCCACTCTCTTCCTAGGTTGGGAACCACTGGCTTAGATTCATGATGACCACTGTTGATCTCAATCTTCCCCATCAAATCTTTACAACTATGGAACCCCTATACATTTGCTAGGCTCTGGGAAAAGGGAACCACTTGCTAATGGACTCTGTTTTTACTCTTTCAGTCACAACGGCGGTTCTCCAATAGGGGAGAAGGATAATAATTTTACCATGAGAGCCAGGAGAAGCAGCAGTTACATGGCTGCCAAATGGTCCACCAGAAGGTACAAACTGTGGAACTTCAAAGGCAAACCACTGCAGGCCAGTAGACAAGAGGATAACTTCCTCCATTTCCAAACTTTAATATCAGCTCCCTCCAGAATCGTATTTATCTTGAGACACGTCAAGGATTATTCTGTTCTGGGCATCCCCCACCTATCTGGGCATCCAGAAGCAGGATGTGCCCCAGTTGCGGGGGCTAGATGTGCCTGTGGGATCAGAATCAGGTACAACTGGCAAGGACGTGCAGGCCATGCCCTGATTCTGGGCACCTGGATGTCCAAACTCCCCAGCTAGCCCAGACAGGCTCCTGCATGGAGCCATGGTGCTGTGGTGTCCTGTTGCCATGGCATCGCGGTTTCTGCATGGAGCCATGATCCCTGGCAGACCCCAACAATTTGCTTTCCCTGCAGCCTGAACCCCGATCAGGCCTACCGTGCCCAGGGTCAGACTGCAGGGCACCCCCTGTAACCCCTCACCTCACTTTCCGGGCTTGGCTGCAGCAACTCCTGCCATCCAGGGTGACTTATTCCACCTTGATGGTGGAATAAGTCCCCCGTACAAATAGCTGACCTCGGAATCGGCCCTGTATGTCCAGACTCATGGTGCCGCCCACTGCCTGCCCTCGCTCCACCTCTGGTCCACCCCCTCCCACCCACAAACAGAGCTCCATGCACAACTCTGATCTATGTGTGGGGAGTTCTGCTTTGTGAATCGCGAACCTGGCATTTAGTGGGGCTGGATGTCCGGATCGGATGTCCAGTCCCGCTAATGCTGCATGGAATCGACCCCTATATTAAACACCAGGATTATACCATTGAGGCTACTCTTATGGGGGAAGCTACAGCAAATGGTTCAACCCATTCACTACATATTATCAACTTATTACCAACTTCGATATGTTTCTCACTTGGAGAAAAACGGCGCTTAATACTACTACTACTATTACTACTACTGAACATTTGTATAGCGCTACAAGTCATACGCAGCGCTGCACAGACATGTAAGAGACAGTCCCTGCTCATCAGAGCTTACAATCTAGTTAAGACAGACAACACAGAAAGTGTAGACAGGGATAAAACAAGGGGGAAAGGTAAAGAAACAAGGAGATCAGGTGAGTCAAGATCCAAAAGCGCAGCGAAGAGGTGAGTTTTCAGCCTGGATTTGAAAAGGGTCAGAGAAGGTGCCTGGCGTACAAATAAAGATACTCATCAGTGGCAAAAGTTCTAATGAGGGGCCCCAAGCAAAGGTTTACTGAGGGACCCTCACTGTCACCCCCCTTGTGCTGCCTGCCCCCTTGTGGCAACCTTGTCGTAGCCCCCCAAGTGGCAAACTTATACTTTGTTTGCCACATTGTCTCTACTCCAAACCCAGCGTGTCGCTCCCGAGTCGAAGTCTCGCAATGTGACTGTTATTGTGAGACGTCAACATGGGACGTAACAGTTGCAGGGCCCAAAGCAGAGTCAGTGCAGCAAACAAATTAAAGTAAGCTTGCCATGCTGCGGTATGGGCCCCCTTCCTGCCTGGGTCCCCCCCCACCCCCACATTGCGGGGGCTGATTGGACAGAATTTACGCCACTTGACTCCCTTTGATTATATAATATGTGCCAAAAAGAATAGGCACATATGTAATTTATCAAATACATGCACAAGTGTCAATCCCGCTTCCGATGCCCTGGGCAGTATCTACATATATATCGCGTAGAAGTAGGTACTTTGGGTGTAATTTTATGTGTATGTAGCAGTATATTTTAAATGATGCTGAGACATCCAAGCAGTGATGTTGGATAAACAGGCAGAGATACATACCTGGAGAGAAGGAGAAAGGTCAGGTGAAGAGATATAAACTTGAGAGTCATCCACATAAAAGTGGTACTGAAAGCCAACGGATGAGATAAGGGAACCAAGTGATTGTGTATAAAGGGAGAAGAGGAGAGGGCCATGATCAGACCCTCTGAGAAAGGGATAGCAGAGGAAGAAGAACTCTGAGAACAAACTCTAAAGGAGTGATTAGAAAGATAGGAAGAGAACCAAAACAGGATAAAGTCTCTAAAACCAAGAGACGATAATGTTGCAAGGAAAAGAGAGTGGTCAACAGTATCAAAGGCAACAGAAAGGTCGAGAAGAATAAGAACTGAGTATAGATCTCGCCATGAATAAGTCACTGGAGACCTTGGCAAGGGCCATTTCAGTGGAATGAAGAGGGCAGAAGCCAGATTGGAGAGGAACAATGAGGGAATGAGTGGAAAGAAAATTGAAACAGCGAGAAGCAGCAGCACGCTCAATGAGTTTGGAGATAAAGGAGAGAAGGGAGATGGGACAAGGGCTACAGGGAGTAGTAGGATCAAGAGAGGGTTCTTTGAGAAGATGAGTGATCAAAGCATGCTTATAGGCAGCAGGGAAGGTGGCAGTGGACAGATAAAGTTGTTAATGTGAGAAATGGCAGGGAATTGAAGAGGAGATGGAGTTGAGGAGATTAGCAGGGATGGGATGGGAGGAGCAAGTAGTCAGATTAGCAGATGAAAGAAAAGTAGATATTTCTTCATCAGAGATAGTAGGAAAGGAAGGGAGGGAAGGGGAGTTTGAGAGAAAAGGTTGAAACAGAGATAGGGGAAGAGCAGTAGAAGGAATAGCATGGAATTGGAGGGTAATCATTGATTTTATTGTGGAAAAGGTGGCGAGGGTTTGGGCTGTGAGGGAGGGAGGAATTGAAGGAGGAGAAGCCTTAAGTAGAGAATTGAGAGTAGAGAAGAGACAGCGGGCTTAGAAGCCAAAGAGTTGGTCAAGTGGATAAAATAGTTTTGTTTAGCAAGTGAGATGACAGCATTAAAAGAAGTGAGCATGAATTTAAAGTGAAGGAAATCAGAGTGGGAGCGGGATTTGAGCCCATTGCGTTTGGCAGAACGAGCACAGAAGCGTAGATAGCAGATTATAGGCAATTACATTCATGCTACTGCTCCTCCTCACCTTTCCTCTCTCCTCTCTCCCTATACCCCTCCTCGCGATCTCTGTTCCTCTTCTGCCTTCCTTCTCTCTATGCCGCTCTCTTCTTCGGCAAACTCCAGGCTTTGTTCCTTTAATCTTACTGCTCCAATTGCATGGAATAATCTTCCCCTGTCCTTGTGTCAAATCTCCTCCCTCACCCTCTTCGAGTCCAAGCTCAAGACTCACCTCTTTGAGGCTGCTTTTGATTCATAATTCCCCTCCCTTGTGTTTCAGCTCCTTATTCCTATTGTATTATTTTGTCCTGTATGTTCATCTTTTAGATTGTAAGCTCTGCAAGCAGGGACTGTCTATTTATGTGTCTCTACAGCACTGCGTACACTTGGTAGCACTATATAAATGCTTAATTATGACACTTAGACAATGGCGCCAGGCGTAAAGGTATGTGCAGGCGTATTTTTATTGTAGGCATTGCCAGGGGTATAGTCTGGGCTGAGCAGGGGTGTAGTCATGAGGTGCATACATAAATTACAGAAAACCTTCATTTATATGCGTACATGTGGTCATTTATACCTGCTCCTTAGTAGGCATAATGTCTATGACGTCAATGTAGGTGCGATTGCTGGAGGATTTATGCTAGTATTTTATAAAGACAAATAACTGCCTTCCAGCCTACTTAACTTAGGTGCCCAGTTCTAAAACTACCCCAAAACTGTGTTCTCCAAAACCACCCCCCCCCCCTTAGCTACACCTATCCCAAAACTCTGTCTCCCCAACTACCCTCACAACTATTCCCTCGCCACCACTCCAACTACCCCACCCCATCTCCCACAACTTCCTCATCTCCCAAACTTCCTCAGTTACAATTCTCACCCACTAAAATGACCCCCCACCCTCCAAAATCATCCTGCCAACTACTCCCTCAACAAGATCTTTCTATCCCCGAAAGGCTTACAATTTTAGTTTGTACCCGAGGCAAGGGAGGATTAAGCAATTTGCCCATGATCTCAAGGAGTGGCAGTGTGAGTTGAAGATTATTGTGTGCATGCCTTCTGCACATGTCATGTGTCCCTTCAGAGCAATGGGTCTGAATGGAATATGATGGCTGAAAGACTGAAAGATCTAAGCTAAATTAATGGTACACGCACATGCGGCTATATTGTGGAGGTCATTTTACAAGGCTTCAAAGTAATCAAGGAATGTAAATAGCTATTTTAGAAAGCTGCTATTTACATGTGTAGATCTGCAGCATGCACAGTTTCCAAGGGAGTGTGTTGTGTTGTGGGTAGGTCGGAATATGCTTTCCTACAAGCCATGGATGATCTGCATTTCACGCAACTAATCAATACCTCAACTCACCAACCCTTGATCTACTCTGCGCCCCTAATAACCTCCTCTCCTCATCACACCCACTCTCTCCCTCATTTACCCCATTCCCTTGGTCTGACCACCACCTAATAACATTTTACTTACTTACCTCCCTGCCCAACACCTCCCTACCCCCAAACCTCCCTCAGCAAGAAGATTCAGAAAGTTCAATGAGACATCCTTCATTCAACAAATCATCCACACTTTGAAGTATGCATTTCTCCAATCAGACTCCGATATGTTTGTACACTCTTGGAACACCACCATCACTGAAGCTGCCAAAGTTTCACCATGCATCTCATCTAAAATTCATCGCCGATATGCCCCCTGATATTCAGCTCACCTCAGCGATCAAAAATGTTCCCTCCTCAGACTCAAACGACGATGGAGAAAATCTAAGAACCCACAACCTCAAGCTATCTATCTAGAACATCACACAACATACTCTAATAACATCCTTAAAACCAAGCGTGAATACCATGAAAACATCCTATTATGTTCAATTAATAAGCCAAGGGAACTTTTCAACTTTGTCAAATCCTTTACAAATGACCCATCTCAACCTCATCACAGTGGCACCATCCATGACATAAGAACATAAGATATGCCATACTGGGTCAGACCAAGGTCCATCAAGCCCAGTATCCTGTTTCCAACAGTGGCCAATCTAGGTCATACGTACCTAGCAGTTTCCCCAAAAGACACAGGTTCCACAATGCTTGTACTGGGTCAAGCATTGATATCCTGGGTCCCTTCTTAATAATGGTTTATGGACCTTTCCTCCAGGAACTTGTCCAAACCTTTTTTAAACCCAGCTACACTAATAGCCTTTACTACATCCTCCGGTAACAAATTCCAGAGTTTGATTACATGTTGAGTGAAAAAATATTTTCTTTTATTAGTCTTAAATAGTTTACCCTGTAGCTTCATTGCATGTCCCCTAGTCTTTCTATATTCTGATAACGTAAACAATTGATCTACGTTTACCCATTCTACTCCGTTCATTAATTTATAGACTTCTATCATATCTCCCCTCAGCCATCTCTTTTCCAGGTTAAAGAGCACTAACCTTTTTAGCCTTTCTTCATAGGGGTATCCTTCCATCCCCTTTACCATTTTGGTGGCTCTTCTCTGAACCTTTTCTAATAACGCTATATCCTTTTTAAGATATGGCGACCAGAATTGCACACAATATTCAAGGTGCGGTCTCACCATGGATGATATAGAGGCATAATAATATCTTTTGTTTTATTTTCCATTCCTTTCCTTATGATACCTAGCATTATATTTGCTCTCTTGGCCGCCGCTGCACACTGGGCGGAGGGTTTTAACGTGTTATCCACAATGACGCCTAAATCTTTTTCCTGGGTGGTGGTTCCTAATGTGCAACCTTGCATCGTGTAACCATAGTTTGGGTTGTTCTTCCCTAGGTGCATAACTTTGCACTTATCCACATTAAATTTTATTTTCCATTTTGATGCCCAGTCTTCCAATTTATCAAGATCCTCTTGGGTTTTAACAACTTTAAATAGTTTTGTGTCATCTGCAAATTTGATAACCTCACTCGTTGTTCCCTTTTCCAGGTCATTTATGAATATGACAAAAAGCAGTGGACCCAGCACAGATCCCTGGGGTACACCACTATTCACCTTTTTTCACTGGGAAAATTGGTCATTTAGCCCTACCCTCTGCTTTCTGTCTTTTAACCAGTTCCTGATTGACAATAGTACACTGCCTCCTATCCCATGACTTTTTAGTTTTGCCAAAGGTCTCTGATGAGGGACCTTGTCAATGGCTTTCTGAAAGTCCAGATACACTATATCAACCGACTCACCTTTGTCCACCTGTTTATTCACACCTTCAAAAAAACATAACAGATTAGTAAGACAAGATTTGTCCTTGTCTAAAGCCATGTTGGCTGTCTCCCATTAGGCCATGACTATCTACATGCTGAGTAATTTTGTTCTTTATGATGGTTTCTACCATTTTTCCCGGTGTTGACGTCAGGCTCACTGGTCTGTAGTTTCCCGGATCACCCCTGGAACCCTTCTTAAAAATTGGCGTTACATTGGCGATCCTCCAATCTTCAGGTATTACAGATGATTTTAATGAAAGTTCACAGATTACTAGATGTAATAGATGTATATAGTTACCCCCAGTTTTATCCAAGTTCTATTACCTGTTCATTGTAAACACGGTTTCAGCTAATGAGATGTGTAAGTTGTTATATGTAAACTGCACTGATGTCGAATAGCGCGGTATAAAAGAGACTATAAATAAAATAAATAAATAAAATAAAATAATACTAATAGCAGGTCTGTAATCTCATATTTCAGTTCTTTTAACACCCTTGGATGTATACCATCCAGCACAGGTGATTTGCTACTCTTCAGTTTATCTAATAGTTTTAATACATCTTCCCGATGTATCGATATTTCCTTCAATTCTTCCGCACCTTTAAATACCACTTCAGTCATGGGTAACATCCCTACATCTTCCTCATTAAAGACCGAAGCAAAGAATTCATTCAGTCTCTCCGCTATTGCCTTGTCGCCTCTTAGTGCCCCTTTAACCCCTCTATCATCTAATGGACCAACTGACTCTCTCACAGGTTTTTTGCTACGAATGTACTTGAAAAAGTCTTTATTTCGCGTTTTTGCTTCCGCAGCGAGCTTCTTCTCAAATTTTCCCTTTGCCTGCTTTATCAGTGCCTTGCATTTGACTTGCCAGTGCTTGTGCTGTTTCCAGGTTTCGTCGTTTCGCTCTTTTTTCCATTTCATCCACCCATAACTAATAGCTGATTTCGTAATGTCGAAGCACAAGCTTCCAGTCTCCTCCTTCATTATCATACCTCCCTCCACTTCTCTGTCCTCCACCATAACTCCATGGATGACATTCAGAGATGTCCCCCATGAAGAACTATTAAACATCATCAACTACATCAATGCCACCATCTCCCCCCTTGACCCCTGCCCATTAACCTGGATCAAGCAAACAAAAACTTCTATGTTACCATTCACCTCCACTATCCTTCAAATTTCACTCAACCAAGCCTATCTCCTACCTGCTCTTAAACAAGCCTCGGTGAGACCCTTGCTCAAAAAAATTGACCTTGACCCTAACTCTCCTGCATCCTACAGACCTATAGCTAGGATACCGTACCATTCCAAAATTGAAAAGACAATCCAAATTCAGCTCCAGGAACATGTCGACAGATCTGCTCCACTTGACCACAAGCAACATGGTTTTCTCCCCTTTCATAATGCCGAAATCCTTCTTACCTCCCTGCTTAATATACTCATCATTAGAGCTGAAAATCCTCGCTCTCGTTTCATACTATTATTCCTTGACATATCTGCTGCATTTGACACCATATCCCACCAAATTCTGCTGAATCAACTCAATACCATCGGAGTCCAAGGTGCCCCACTAAAATGGATTCACTATCCCACCGAACCCAAATGGCAAAGATCGGCAACTAATCATCAGCACCTTACACCCTTCCTCAAATAGTCCCTCAAGGTTCCGCCCTTTCCTCCCTACTATTTAACATCTATATCAGGCGAGTATGCTACACCATCCAGAACTTCAAGGTCGGCTACCAACTCTATGCCGATGATATAATGATTTTCACTCCATTTCACACTTCTCCTGACTACTCCTGTCTTAACAAATAGCTTCACAACCTTACAATAAACTTTAACAAGATGGAAATCCTCCACGTCTCCAGAGACCTCAACTTCACATCTCCCCCAAGTATCAAACTCATATATGCAGACATACAAGTCAAATCTCAGACAAAATACCTCAGTATTACCTAGGACCAGCATTTAAGCTTCCATCATCACATCAAGAATGTCACAAAAAGCATCTATTACAAACTCCAAACCCTCTGCAACCTGTGACCCCTCCTATCACCTGACAGCTTCCGTACAGTCTGCCAAGCCTCCATCATGCCACTTTTTGACTACTGCAGTTCTCTCCTCCATGGGCTCCCCAAGGCCACCATTGCTCCTCTCCAGCTTGCTCAAAACACCATAGCTCGCATTATAGTCGGTGTCTCAAGACATTCCCACATCACTCCCACTCCAAAATCCCTTCACTGGCTTCCCATCGCATCCTGAATTAAGTTCAAAATACTTACCATCATTCATAAAGCTTTTTTCAACACCTCAGCAGAACAGCTCCAATCCCTAATTAAACAATCTAACAACAACAGACTCTGCCGACAGAATGCATCCAATCTTCTCCCACCAACACAAATCTGCAAGAAACCTCAATGCATTTGCACAAGAGCATTTGAATTCTACGCCCCACTATGTGGAACCAACTCCCTCCTACTTTACCCTGTATACCATCCCACACCATCTTCGAGAAACACCTCAAAACATTCCTCATTGAAGAATACTATGGCATATCCACCACAACCAATCTCCAGCAAGAACATCCCTCACTCTCTCACACCATTCCCCTCTCCCCTCCACCGTAACCCTTTTCTTACCTTTCTATCCTAGACATAATCAAATAAATCATGCTATCCCTTAGATCTTCAAGCATTCCCACTCTGCAGCCCCTCCCTCACCCTCCTCCACCTTCCCCTCTTCCCTCTTATTCACTATAACACCACTAAACTCCAATTCACTATAACTCCAGTTCTGATCCCCCTCTTAGTACTTCCTTTCTCCACATAAACTCCGCCAATCAACTACCAGCTATCTATTCATAGCTGCCTGTATATAGTCCCCACAATTGGTATATGTATATAGTTGTCTATATAGTATTGTTTGTATATGTTACCTTTACTGTTATCGACCTGTTCATTGTAAACCATTTTGCCTAGTAGAAAAATGGTATATTAAAATCAGTTAAAAAAATGAATAAATATATGCATGTATTTCCAGTTTTACAATGATAATCAAGTTATACATGAAAAAGTCTGGACGTCAGCATAAGGGGCAGCTTATTTAAACCTGGGGATAGATCACTGATTGAGAGGCCAGTCAACCAGGAGTGAGGTGAACAAGGATCCCAGATCACACAGTAGTCCAGCCAAAGGTTTTTATTTCTTCAAAACAGCTGCAAACCACCCTACATGATCGCATTTCATCAAAAATGACTTCTTCAGGGGTGTTCAGCAGGGAGGTAAAACCACAAGCCTCTAATTGTTATCTCAGCCACCTGAAGTAGTGTGTGTAATTCCCTTGATGGCTTGATGTACAGGGTTCAAGCAACAACGATTGATATCTCCATTTCAATGGATTACAATTAGAGCCAAGTGATTTACCTCCCTGTTGAACACTCCTGAAAAAGTCATTTTTGATGAGACACAGTCGTTTAGGGTGGTTAGCAGCTGTTTTGAAAAAATAAAAACCTTTGGCTTGACTACAGTCTAATCTTGGACCCTTGTTCATCTTGCTCCTGGTTGCTTGGTTGGTGAGCTGCGACTGTGTGCTTTCTTCAAGATGTCACTGATTGAGAGGGCAAGTGTGCTTATCTCTCTGCTGTTTAAAAGCACCTCAACATTTAATAAGTTGAATATTGCATGCTTCAGGGGTTGTTTTAGAAGCCTTATTGATGATTTACATGTGTATAATCAGGCCTATAAATATATAAATTGCATTCATGTGTAAATGGTGTCAGACGGCTGCCTAGGGTGAGAACTTACACAATCTTGATGATGCATATATTCATATGATTCTTGCAAGGTATTGTGGATAATGTAGTTCATTCACTCCCAAACACAGCTGAAGACAATAATTGAGTTGTGTAACCAGTGGTAAAGCCAATAAAATACTTCTTTTATTGATGGGGTTTAATTCACCCAGCACAAGTATGCTTGTTAGCAATATAAATGAGGTTACTTGCTTGCAGTGTTTAAATGGATAACATAAAGTCACAAAGCAAATCAAAAAACAACCTTCAGCTTGTCAGGCAATTAGCTAATGTTTTCTTAGCAAATAATTACCAAATAAAGGCACAAAGAAATAAAGGAACTTTGCTTGTTAGGTTAATTTCTGCTTATTTTCCACGCAGTTCCAGCAGTGATTCTCCCTTGCTCACACACACAATCAGATGCAGCTTTAATTACTATCAATTGTCCAGCTGAAACCCTTTAGCTGGCCGGCTGCTACTGTGTGAACCCAAAATCCTGCTTTAAGAGCTGTTTGCAAAGGAACAAAGTTAGGTTTCTTTGTGATGGCTGATGTGTTTGCTCACAGAAAGCTAGCAATAGCATTTAGATAGAGAACAGTCCATGTAATTAATAGTTTCATCTGCTGTATCTCCCCCTTCATCAATCAGCATAGGGTCACTATCATACATTGGCACAGACGAGTCTTTCAATAAGGCACTATCATGAGAATGCTTATTCCCTTGCTGCCATTCTCTATTATAGATAGGGTCTGGATCAGTGTTCATACCTGAGCCTCTCCTGCTATCATAATTCCTCTCTGTATATCCTGGCCAGTATGTAATCCAGTTCTGATGTCCAGCCTTCCAATCTTGATCCCTGGACACTGGATCTTCCCTCACATACCTTTTGGCATAGGTCTGAAAGTCCTTTCCACGTGCAGTCTTCTCTCTTCTAGGTAGCCACTGGTGATTCCTATCTCTGCCCTTCCATTCCTCTGGCTGACTCCAGTCCCATGGACTCTGCTGGCACTTGGAATACCTTCCAGTATGGGTACTGCCTTGGATTCTCCCAGACCTTCCAATGGCCTTCCTTCTCTTCCTTCCAGAGAGTTTCCTTCTCTCTCTATCCGCTTGGCTTGGCTTCTGCTTCTCGAGATGATGTTGGTGCTTGAGCTTAAAGCTGTTGCTGTATCTGTGTCTGAAGCTGTTATCTGTAGAATAAGCTCTATTCTTATTCTGTCCTAATGTGTGCTCCTCCCTAACACAGCGCAGCTGTGTTGAATCAGGTCCTGCCCTTTGAGATGAGTGCTTAGGGATTACCTCATAGCTCTCTTGATTGCACACACGTTTTCTCACTTCAGCCCCTCTCATGGCTGCTGGAAACCTGGTGCATTCTGGGACTGGTAGTCTTTTATGTGAAAACTCTGTTTTCTTGCTTCTACCAGAACTGACAGGTTGCTTGTTCAGAGTCACATCATCTTTTCTATAGCTCCTACCTGAGCTATGATAAGCTTCCTTATCACATACCCCCCTGCTTAAGTTATTACGGACTGGTTTTACTGGTGAAACCTCTTCTCTACAGTCCGTAATACGGGAAAGTGCATCCGCATTCTTGTGTAACTTCCCGGCACGATGTTCAACTTGGAAATCAAACGCCTGTAAGGCCATGTACCAGCGTGTCAACCTGGCATTGTGGTTCTTCATTTGCTGCAACCACTTAAGTGGGGCATGGTCCGTGACCAACTGGAACTTTCTCCCTGTAAGGTAAAACCTTAGCGCCTCCACTGACCACTTGATAGCCAAACACTCTTTTTCTATCGTGGAATACTTTTGTTCAGCCGGTGACAACTTCCTGCTTAGGTACATCACAGGATGCTCCTCTCCATCATGGCACTGGGATAGGACCGCTCCTAGCCCTACATCCGATGCATCGGTTTGAACCAGAAAGGGTTTCTTGAAGTCTACTCCTTTCAGTACCGGTCCTGTACACAATTTTTCTTTTAAGACTGAAAACGCTTTTTCAGCTTCTGGTGTCCACTTTATCTGGTTTGGACAATTCTTTCGCAGCATATCCGTGAAAATGGCACTTTTCTCTGCGAATTGCGGTATAAACCGGCGGTAGTATCCAATAAGTCCTAAGAAACTTCTTAGTTGTTTCTTTGTTGTTGGAGGAGGAAAATTCCTGATGCTATCTATTTTGCTTAATAGAGGTTTAATTTTTCCTCTTCCCACTAGGTGGCCTAGGTATTTTACCTCCCTATTTGCAAAGGCACACTTCTTCGGGTTTAAAGTGATTCCCGCTTGCTTCATAGAGCACAAGACTGCCCTGATCCTCTTCAAATGCTCCGCCCAGGTGTTACTATGGATTATGACATCATCCATATATGCAAAAGCATAATTTTGGTGGGGTCAAAGTACCTGATCCACTAACCTTTGGCAGGTAGCCGCTGCTCCATGCAGTCCGAAAGGCATCCTCTTGAACTGGAAAAGGCCAACGGGGGTGCTGAACGCAGTCTTCGGCTTCGACTCCCTGGTGAGAGGGATTTGCCAATATCCTTTTGTCATATCAAGGGTGGTTAAGTATTGAGCCTGTCCCAGCTGGTTCAACAGCTCCTCAATTCTTGGCATTGGATATGCATCAAAAACTGATATGGCGTTTACCTGCCGGAAGTCAATACAAAATCTTAAGGATCCATCAGGCTTCGGCACCAGGACTATGGGGCTATTCCAGGGACTCTTTGACTCATCTATTACCCCCATGTCCAACATCTCCTGGACTTGTGCCACTACCTCTTGTCTTTTGGCTTCAGGCAAGTGGTATGGCCTTTGACGAACCAATTTCCCAGGTGGAGTTATTATTTCATGGGCCACCAAATGGGTCTCCCCAGGTATGGGTGTCAACACATCTGGGAATTCCTTAAGCAACTTCCTAATTTCTTCCTGTTGTACCATTGTCAGGTCCTCCCCTATTTGGGGCTCTGATTTTTCTTTACAATCAGATACCTGGGGTCCCAAATCTTCCTCTTCACTCACCTCCCTCTCTCGGGCACAGGTGGCAGCTAAGCTTTTAACCCCTTTGACATCAGTAGAACCAAAGCCTTTGGCTCCACGTTCAGAATTCTCCAGGGATGTGACCTCCTCCACAGGTGGAAAACCCAGCCTCTCACAGATCAATTGGGCAATTTTGTCTCCTGTCTTCACATGATACTCATTCTGTCCAAAGTTAAACAACAGAACTTTAATATTGCCCCTGTAATCGGGATCAATTACTCCCGCACCCACATCGATGAAATATTTAAGGGCTAATCCGGACCTTGGGGCTACTCTCCCATAACATCCAATTGGTATTTCCACTTGGAGACCGGTGTCAACCAGGGCTCTCCCTTGGCTAGGTACAGTCACATTTTCTATGCTGCACAGGTCAAACCCAGCAGATTGAGGGGTTGCCTGCTTAGGAGCTTGGGCCTTCTCAGAGACCTTATGGTACTTTAGGACGAATATCTGCTTTGGGGTAGCTTGGTCTTCTGGACGCTTAACCATCTTTTTAGCTGGGGTCTGAGGACTTCCAAATAAAGGCCCGGGAGCTACTACCATTAAACCTTCTCCCTCCTTCTTTCCTAGTCCTTCCACTAGACCCTGCTTAAATCTTGGCCAGTCTCTTCCTAGAACCAAATCAAAGGGTAGCCTAGGCACCACTGCTAATAGGACTTCCTCTTGTTTCCCTAGGCACTTAACCTTTAGCCTATAGGTGGGATATGATGATGCAGCACCATGAATGCATCTGATGTGAACTTGGCTTTCAGGGGTTCTAGGCACAAATCTTTCTTGGGCCTCTATCCTCTTCCAAAGCCTTTTTGACATCATACTCTGGTCTGCCCCAGAGTCTAATAATGCATTTGTGGTAATTCCCTGCACATCAACCATCAAAAGAAATCCTTCCTTGGGCTGTTTTAAATCCAGACCCATTAAACTAGTGTGTGTCTGGCATCTCTTCTCTAAGTGTCCCACTTTTCCACACTTGAAACATTTCTTTCTATTCCACTGTGTCATCTGGTTTGATACAGTACATTCATTTTCAAAAACATTCTTAATTATTTCCTTTTCTGATACAGCACATCTAGCCTCAGCATCCATCTTTAGAGGGCCACCCATTCTATGGCAAGCCTGCGTGTCTTCCAAGAATCTCTCTGCTAGCATGGTTGCCTCTCCAAGATTTTGGCAATTTTGCTGTATAAGAAAAACATTCAAATCTTTAGGTACCCCAAGCATAAATTGTTCCAGCATTATAATATCTAATAACATTTCTACTGTCTTTTGCTCAGGCTCCAACCATTTTACAGCTAAACTTCTAATTCTCTGACTCAGAGCCCTGGGTGTCTCACCCACTTTCAATGTAACAGCTCTAAACATTCGCCTATACTCTGAAATACACAACCCTAGGCGATCTCTAATAGCTGCCTTTACATCCTTATAATTCAAAGCCTGGGCTGCTGGCATTGCTCTGTAGGCTGCAAGTGCCTCTCCAGTTAATGAGGCTGCCAGCCTTACTGCCCACTGGGTCTCTGGCCATGCTAAAGCCTGTGCCACTCTTTCAAAAGACTCTAGAAAATCATCAACATTATCTTCTGGAGTTAATTTCCCAAAATTAAATGCCCCAATCCCTTGATTGAGTCCCACATTGTTCACATGTGGTGTACCAGTACTAACTGCTGGTCTTGCATCTGTTCCACTTTGGCTCTGCAGCTGAACTAGAGCTTGCACCAGATCAAGCACTGGTTTCTGCTGTTCCATTAAGGCCTTCATAGCAGTGTCCTGGGCCTGCTGTGATAGCTCCTGCTGCTTGCTAAATTGGGCTGCCATCCACTGAGCCATCTCCCTCGGATCCATCTTGATCCCTGCAAGAAATAAAGAAAAAAAACCCCAAAGTGCAGCACCTTCCAACCAGGTGTGTTTTTTTCAACTTTTTTTTTTTTCAATTACCCCCTGTGCTTACACACATCCACCACTAGACATGCCCAGGTACATATTACCTTGTCTCAGTGATGAATCCAGCTTTGCACAGGGTCTTTTCATCTGGGACAGTTTCCTGGAACAACCACTTCTCCTCCAAAGTGCAGATGAGGGAAAAAAAAATCTTCTTTCAGCTTCAAACTTGAATTTTATTTGTAATCCACCGCAAGTAAATCCTCTTGGTGCAAAAGCAATCCGAAAAACTACGCCATTTGTCAGACGGCTGCCTAGGGTGAGAACTTACACAATCTTGATGATGCATATATTCATATGATTCTTGCAAGTTATTGTGGATAATGTAGTTCATTCACTCCCAAACACAGCTGAAGACAATAATTGAGTTGTGTAACCAGTGGTAAAGCCAATAAAATACTTCTTTTATTGATGGGGTTTAATTCACCCAGCACAAGTATGCTTGTTAGCAATATAAATGAGGTTACTTGCTTGCAGTGTTTAAATGGATAACATAAAGTCACAAAGCAAATCAAAAAACAACCTTCAGCTTGTCAGGCAATTAGCTAATGTTTTCTTAGCAAATAATTACCAAATAAAGGCACAAAGAAATAAAGGAACTTTGCTTGTTAGGTTAATTTCTGCTTATTTTCCACGCAGTTCCAGCAGTGATTCTCCCTTGCTCACACACAATCAGATGCAGCTTTAATTACTATCAATTGTCCATCTGAAACCCTTTAGCTGGCCGGCTGCTACTGTGTGAACCCAAAATCCTGCTTTAAGAGCTGTTTGCAAAGGAACAAAGTTAGGTTTCTTTGTGATGGCTGATGTGTTTGCTCACAGAAAGCTAGCAATAGCATTTAGATAGAGAACAGTCCATGTAATTAATAGTTTCATCTGCTGTATCTCCCCCTTCATCAATCAGCATAGGGTCACTATCATACATTGGCACAGACGAGTCTTTCAATAAGGCACTATCATGAGAATGCTTATTCCCTTGCTGCCATTCTCTATTATAGATAGGGTCTGGATCAGTGTTCATACCTGAGCCTCTCCTGCTATCATAATTCCTCTCTGTATATCCTGGCCAGTATGTAATCCAGTTCTGATGTCCAGCCTTCCAATCTTGATCCCTGGACACTGGATCTTCCCTCACATACCTTTTGGCATAGGTCTGAAAGTCCTTTCCACGTGCAGTCTTCTCTCTTCTAGGTAGCCACTGGTGATTCCTATCTCTGCCCTTCCATTCCTCTGACTGACTCCAGTCCCATGGACTCTGCTGGCACTTGGAATACCTCCCAGTATGGGTACTGCCTTGGATTCTCCCAGACCTTCCAATGGCCTTCCTTCTCTTCCTTCCAGAGAGTTTCCTTCTTTCTCTATCCGCTTGGCTTGGCTTCTGCTTCTCGAGATGATGTTGGTGCTTGAGCTTAAAGCTGTTGCTGTATCTGTGTCTGAAGCTGTTATCTGTAGAATAAGCTCTATTCTTATTCTGTCCTAATGTGTGCTCCTCCCTAACACAGCGCAGCTGTGTTGAATCAGGTCCTGCCCTTTGAGATGAGTGCTTAGGGATTACCTCATAGCTCTCTTGATTGCACACACGTTTTCTCACTTCAGCCCCTCTCATGGCTGCTGGAAACCTGGTGCATTCTGGGACTGGTAGTCTTTTATGTGAAAACTCTGTTTTCTTGCTTCTACCAGAACTGACAGGTTGCTTGTTCAGAGTCACATCATCTTTTCTATAGCTCCTACCTGAGCTATGATAAGCTTCCTTATCACAATGGTCATTTTATAAAGAACTCAGTTTATACATGAATGTCTCAAGGGGGCATATCAGGGACATGGTTAGAGAGTGGCCAGAGCAGGTCAAAAATCTGCATGTGTAATCTCTATTTCAGAGACCACAGACTTCTACTGACTTACAAGTGTATTCATTCTACAACTCCTCCTTACCTTTCCTCTCTTATCTCTCCCTACAACTCTCCTTGATAACGCTGCTCATGAAGCAAATCATTCTTATCTTTGCCTCCCCTCTTCTACTGCCAGCTTGCTCCACTTTGCTTCATCGTATGCCTGCAATAGACTATCCGAGTCAGTATGTTGGGCTCCATTTCTGGTCCTATTCAAATCCAGGCTGAAAACCCACCACTTCAAGGCTACTTTTGTATCTTGACCCCTATATTCTCCTTTTTAACACCCATGTGTGTTTTAATCTTTCCTTCTTGAACTAACCTAGTTCCCTGTTTGTTCTATCTGTTTTGATAAGGGGCAGCCCAAGGGTGATGCAGGGTCACGTGCAGTGACTCACTGCAGTGCCTCATTTGCATAAATATTTGCATATCATTGAGCCTCATTTGCATACATTTAATTTATGTTAAAATATTAAACCAAAATATCTCCTACTACAAAAAGAGAACAAGTAGGACTGCAACATAGAAACTACATACACAGAATACCGCAGCTCGGTCACACATGCAAAACATAGACAGATCATCACCAAATACAGAACAAGGGATCACAATTTAGAAATATGAAGACAATAATTAAACTGGGAACCCCAAATGCCAAACTTGTACTGTACAATAACACTGGAGAAATAAATCTATAAATTAAATTAATATTCTCTTGTACTGAACAAAACACAGACATCAACAAGGCACATTTCCCAGAGCTTACATATTCCGGTTAATAAATTCATAATAATATAGGTTTTTTCTACCTTTTGTTGTTTGGGCATTTTATTTTTCAGTCGCAGTTGCCCCAGTCACTTTCTTCTGCTGTCTTTGTGTCTTCTGCATCTGCTGTCCATTTGTCCTTTCTTCTCTTTTTCCCCCCATTCTCTCTCTAAATCTGCCTCTAACATATTGATCTTTCCCCTTCTGCTCTTTCCTCCTTTTCTTTCTTTACTCTTTTATCATCCTCTCAGATTTCACCCCTCCATCCTCAATCCTCTTTTGACTTATCAACTTTCCATCTATTCATCTAACCTCTAGCTCCTTATTCCCTTCTGTCTTTCACTAACTCACCATTACTACATATCCATGTT
This sequence comes from Ichthyophis bannanicus, assembly GCA_033557465.1. Classification (NCBI taxonomy): domain Eukaryota; kingdom Metazoa; phylum Chordata; class Amphibia; order Gymnophiona; family Ichthyophiidae; genus Ichthyophis; species Ichthyophis bannanicus. Next base: position 63,594,882 of record CM066042.1, on the reverse strand, counting down.
CGGTAATGTTGCAGCAAAGCTGCTGAAAAAGCTCTTATTCTATCACTCACCCACAGAAGGAAAACTCACAGACAGGCTGGTATGCAAACAGGAAACTTTTAATGTGCGCACAGGCCCAGACAGAGAAACCAGCAATCTCCACAAAAATTCTGAGCCACGAGGGACGTCCTACAATACCTTATATACTGTACATTTTCAAACTCATTCTACAATCCCATTTGTCTCAGATATTTCCTGTCCACCAATCAGCAGCCCCTGGGGAAGGTACCTGGCTGACCTGTCCAAACCGGTGTGCTCTGGTCTGCTGATTTCTGGGCAAGGGGATATTGTGCTCAGACCTGGAGTGGGGGAAGGGTGCCTACTGAAATCTTAATGTCTTCTCTTAGCAGGCTGATCACTTATGTAAGAGCCTCATGGCTTGGGGGAAGGGTCAGGCTGATCACTTATGTAAAAGCCTCATGGCTTGGGGGAAGGGTCAGGCTGATCACTTATGTAAGAGCCTCATGGCTGCCTCACTCCCCCCTTTTTAAGTGAGACCTCAACCGCTAGGGGCGGTAGAGGGCAGTATTACTGGAGGCAAGCTGCAGAGGGGTGTATTGGGTCAGGGCCATGACAGTGGTAGCCGCCTTGCGTTCTACCAGGGTAACAAGGGTGGTGGTAATGAAGCGGTAAAGAATGGGGATACAACATGGCAGAATGGCACATAGCAGTAAAATAAAAAGAACCCCTACCACTGGGATTTTAGTCCCCCTAGCCAACTGAACCACTTCATAAACCACCCAGGACCCATGGACGGTTCAGTAATATGATTAACTAGATCACGTAGGTCTTGGATAGAGTGTTCAATGGAAACACTTGCGTCAGTGAGTTTAAAACAACACATACCCTATACCCTCTGTAGCAACTCCTGCACAAAAGTTTTGTTCTGTGTGCAAAAGTTGCTGTACTGTCTGTAAACGGTTGCAGGGCCTGCAGAGGCCTCTTTCCTTTGGGACAAAGGAGGGCCATGTGCAAAAAGTCTGCAGAGGCCTCTTTCCTTTGGGGCAAAGGCTCTTTCCCTGGGATCCACCCTTATCAGCATATTAATGACTTTTATTCTTGCTAGTGTTGAGTCATTCTGGCTGCACCCTGCCATTCCCTTTGCTTCATTAATCACTGGCACTGTAGTCTTCAGGCCATATGAGTACTTTGTATCACCAGCTTTGTTTGGCCTGTTTAACTTGTCCAGGCTTGCCCAGCTTGCTCAGGCCTGTTTAACCTGTTCAGGCCTGGCATGTCTTTTCTTGTGCTGGGTCCATTTTCTGTGCACTTTCAGGCCTGACCTGTTTCTTAGCTGGGTCCATTCTCTGTGCACTTCTGTTCAGAGTATGGTTCCCCCTGGCTTTACTCTTGTTGTGTTGGGCTCTGGGTACTCATTTTCTTAGCCCACATGTTTTTTTCCGTGCCATCATAATGTATTACAGCCTCAGGCAAGGATGCAGCCATACTAGACATACCTATCAGCCAATTTCCCTTCATTCCCAATTTTTCTTTTTCTTTTCTTGTGAATGGGGCAAAGGTAATCCCACTAAGGGCAATGGACAAGCAACCATTTGAGACAGATAGGGGTCATCAGAAAAGCAGCTTCTGGTACTGTTCCCTAGAGACAACATACATTGTAACATCATTTTCTTGCAGCTGGTCAATAATATTGAAAACACATAACATGAAAGTATGTCAAAAGCAGCAGTGCTTAATAATGTGATAAAGAAAGCTCTGAGAATAGTACAGCAAAAACTTGAGCTGGTGTGGGTATTGCAGTTGCTGAAGCCGAAATGGCTTGTAGATTTCAGTTACGTTCTAAGAAAACAATATTAAAAGGATAACAATACAATCATTCACAGAAGCCCCCAAAACCCCCCAGTCAGTCCAATAGTTCTTTTTCCTGCCTCTCAGCAGTTCCCCAGGACCTCGCAGTGTGCTTCACCTTTCTCTGAAGTTTAAGTTCTGTTTCTCTCAAAATTTGAACCTCTCATTCTCAAAGGCAGATATCTTGGCCCTTTTTCAATGTGACACACTGATCCAGATAGGGACTCCTTCACACATTTCAGCGGTGTGTAGTTCTGAGTTCTTGGGATGGTCTGTTCCATCTGGACTCTGGCCAGTTCTCTCTGCTGGACGCTCTGGATTGCAATTGGTGACATGGTTCCAGGCCTCATTCAGAAAAGCAGCAGCAATATTGAATGGAAAAAAACCCTAAAATATGCTGGATTAGATTTCACAATGATATAAACTTAATTTCATCCATATTTATCAAACAATTGTTTAAAAACTTAGTACTGTTTCTTTTCTCAAACCTCTCCTAGATCATTGCTGACAAGCAAAATTTGGTTTTGTCCAATCAACTCAAGTTAATGTTATCGTTATATTTGTAAATAAATTTTACAAATATTTCCATATTTTCTGGGAACTCAGTTCCATCTTTCCACTAAATGTGCTCTATATACTTGGGAATAAAGCAATTTCAGATAAGCCTCTTTCCAAAATTTTGGCAAAAAAAAAAAAAAATAATAATAATATTTACTCATCTTATTATTGCTGTGTATACTGGACCTCTACATAATTTTATTTATTTATTTATTTAACATTTTTATATACCGCGCTATTTATTATCAGCGCGGTTTACATAGAACTACAAAACATCAGATAAGATACATATATCTGTTTTTACATGGAACAGGAAGAAAAACTTGGAAAACCGGGGTAATTATAACAAAGGATAATAAACATTGAACTATATACATATGATAGTAATATTACATGAAAAGGCATCTTGTTAGATAGGAACGGGATTAGAGCTATTTGGATGAACTTGTGTTATTGTGTTCTCTGGAAAGTATTGGATGAAAAGGTGATGCTTCAAGGCCTTTTTGAACTGTACTGCTACCAGTATATTTGGTAACAAAGTGCAAATGTATAAACTAAAAAGATTTGTATCTCACAGTGCTATAATATACTGTAATCCTAAAACTGAAAACCCTCACAACAAGGTACACTTTTTCTCTGGACACCAATGCGTAAAATTCAAATACAGAAAAACAGGTGAATTTATTCCAAAATCCAATAGTATAGCATCTATGATGTTACTGTTCTGTTCATCATTTGTCAGCACAGAGCTTAACAAGGCAAAGTAATTACCTTGAATCCTACAGTTCAAAACAAGCATGAAACTGATACTTTTCCATAAAAAAAAGTTGATGGATACCTGGAATGCAATATCATTGTAGTATCAGAAAAATGAATACAGTTGATCAAGGCAGTTTAATATACCAAGCAGGAAAGAATGCAATAATCAAAACAGCATTTACTGTCTGCAGAATAAAATGTCAAAGATGGCATATCATGCAGAAGTATTACTTGTTTAATTTTGTATGTGCAGTCAAAACCAAATATATGTACCAGAGATAAAATTCAGGCTTTAAAAAGACAAGTAAAAAAATCTTCATTTCTTCATAATCTTATAAGGATTTTTCTCCCTTTTTATAAGTTGTAACAAATGTGTTGCAGCTAATTTCCACACATCAGCTTTGCCCTACAGATATTGCTAACAGTAATTTGACAGTCCTTCTTCAGCCTTTGTTTGCTTCCAGCCTTACACAATCAAGATGCTGGTCAGACATTTGAGGATGCTCAAAGGAGGCACCCCCCATGGTTCTAGAAGCTTAAAACTCTACAATTAAAATTGATGACAAGAGGATTGTTTGGAGGCTAGGTGTGGCTAGGTGAATTGGGGTCTTTGTTTGCTAGGAGAAAGACTCCTAGGTGATTTTTTTTCTTTTGTCTTCTCTAATGGGCCTCCATTTATCTGCTAGAAGAAGGAACTCCTCCCAGTATCTTTCTATAGCTATGCAAACTATCTCAGCAGTTTCAACCACCCCTTACTCACTGCTGAAAGGTGTGATCAAAAATTTGGTTCTTTGACTATTGACTATGCATGAAACATAGTAATGAAACTGGATATGCATTAAATAAAGCAATTGTCTTCCTTCACTCTCTAATGGGCCTCCATTCATCTGCTAGAAGAAGGAACTCCTCCCAATATCTTTCTATAGCTATGCAAACTATCTCAGCAGTTTCAACCACCCCCCAATCACCGCTGAGAGGCATGACCAAAACACTTTCTAAACTGTCCCTTTCCCTGCAATCAGCAGACCTGGTGTTTTTCACTGTTTGGGGACACAGGGGCGATTTGTTAATAACTTCACCTTTTACTGATAGAGTATCAAAATCAATCCTGAAATATAAAGACCTAATGTCTGGACAAAACCTTTCTTTCCCTAATCTTTCCCTAATGTCACAACTAAACACAGAGACACTCTAACAGTTTCTACATAACAGCACATTAACTATATGGACCAGCCATGAATCTATATAGGGAAACTGGTCCGGATGCTGCTCCGCTACAATTTAGCCTCCGGACCCCATGCTCTAATCATAATTTACAAATCACAAGTTACAGTGTAAATCTTCTAATCTCAATTCAAGGAATGCAATGTTCAGTGTAAATTTTCTAATCTCACTTCTGGGAATATAATATACAATATAATCCAGGTAACAGGCAAAGTTTTGGTTGCGCAAAACACACAGGACCACAAAGGGAAAAAGAAAGAGGGAAAACAGAAAACAGAGACGTCTCAGCAGCGAATACTCATACACTCTCTTTCCTCAGTAGCAGCTGTTACAAATACACATTTCACACACACTCTCTAGCTGTACCATAGGATTTAACTTTTACCATGTGGATAATAGTAATATGAGAAATATAGCTAGCTATTCCCTCACTTGGTTTGCAGCTTGTCATGCTGTGAGGGCTTGTGTGCATCAGTGATGCTGAGAGCTAAACTATCGGTAGTTTAACTACTGGCAGGGTATCCCAAGATGGACAGGTCTCAGCTGAGATGCCAGACCAAGACAAACCACCCATCTGAGCAGCAGCAGAATAGGATAGTGTTGACGGCGGAGGATCACATTTCTGTGACAACGGCAACAACACCAAACTTAAACTGCGCGGAAGAAAGGCCCGGCAATCTACTTCTGTGTCTTGCCATGAAAACCCAATGGATAGTTACAAAAAAACAAATTGTGCTGTAGTGCTGGAAGATGAGACCCCCAGATTGGAAGGCACTCAACTAGCTACTGGGGAAGAGCTGAAGACTTTTCAGAGTAAAGCCAGCATTTATGATGTGGTTGGATCAAAGCCCTCGGGACGTCTGACTGATGATGTAGCTGCGCATGAAATGAGAGTCAGAAGCTGTAAAGATGTCTTACACATTGGAACATGGAACGTACGAAGCATGAACCAAGGGAAGTTGGAGGTGGTCAAGAATGAAATGGAACGTGTACAACTTGATCTGTTGGGTGTCAGCGAACTGAAATGGACTGGCATCGGGCACTTTGCATCAGATGATCACATGGTCTACTATGCTGGAAATGAAAGACAAAGAAGAAATGGTGTTGCATTTATAATAAAGAAGAAACTTGCAAGAACTGTAATGAAATACAATTCAGTCAGCGAACGCTTAATCTCTATTCGTCTACGAGGAATGCCTATCAACACAACTATAATTCAAGTATATGCCCCAACAACAGCTGCAGAAGAGAATGAAATTGAAGAGTTCTATGAACAAGTACAAGCTGAAATTGACAGAACATGCAAACATGCAAACATGCAAATGTATAGAGTTAAGAATTGTACATAGTTTCCCCCAGTTACTTCCAAGTTGATCTCCCTGTTTATTGTAAATACAACTCAAAGTTCCTTGTGTTGTATAGTTGATGTTAAATGTAAACCGCTCTGATCTAAAATAGAGCGGTATAGAAGAACTGTTAAATAAATAAATAAATAAATAAACAGGATATCCTGATAGTCATGGGTGATTGGAACGCAAAGGTTGGCAACAAAGAAGAAGACAAAGTAGTTGGAAAATATGGACTTGGCAACAGAAATGAAGCTGGAGAAAGACTGATAGAATTCTGCAAGACCAACGATCTATTCATCTCAAACACCTTCTTCCAGCAACACAAGCGGCGACTGTACACATGGACTTCACCCAATGGATTGTATAAAAATCAAATTGACTACATCTGTGGAAGTCAACGATGGAAAAGCTCTATAACATCAACAAAGACAAAACCTGGAGCTGACTGTGGTACAGATCATCAACTTCTAGTATGCAAACTCAAGCTAAAGCTGAAAAAGAGCAAACCACTCATGAATGCAGCAAAATATGACCTTGAGAATTTATTTATTTATTTTTATTTATTAACTTCTCTTATATACCGCACTATTGTCATCAGCGCGGTTTACATGAAACAAACATATACATACAGATATCTGTTATGCATTTTACAAATAACAGGGGTTATAGAACTTGGAATAAAGAAGGTAAGCTATATCAACTAGGAAAACTATCTACAGTAATCTAAATGCATTGGTTACATTTGGTTATCATTTGAGGTAGACATGGTCAGGGAGTGTGGCATTAGTATTTTCTTGTGAACGATTAGATTGGAAAATAGCTTAAGAAGAGATGATGCTTTAGACTTTTTCTGAATTGTGTTAAGTCGGTTACAGCTCTCAATTCTGGTGGTAGGGCATTCCAGGCTGAAGGGGCGTGGATACTGAAGGCTCTCTTATTTGTTTCCTTAGTGTATCTGATAGCTTGCTTCGGGATAGTTAGTGTATTTATAGCTGCTGATCTTCTGGATCTATTGAGAGTCTGCAAGTGTATAAGGTTGGTGACAGTTGTTGGTGCTTGGTTGTTTAGTGCCTTGAATGTGGTGATCAGGATCTTGTAGTGGATTCTCGCGTTGCGATTTGCTGCTTTAGATACAAATGATAGAGTTCCAGAAGAGTTATGGAATGATATCAAGAAGGTTGTGTTGGAAGAAAGCGAGAAGTCTCTACAAAAGGTAAAAAAGAAAAAACGGCCAAAATGGATGATGGAAGAAACTCTGAAAATTGCCCAGAAACGCAGAGAAGCTAAAGCCAGAGGAGAAAGAAAGACAATCACAGAACTCAACAGAGATTTCCAACGTGCAGCAAGACAGGACAAGGAAAAGTACTACAATGATGCATGCAAGGAAATAGAAGCAGAAACTATTAGAGGAAGAACAAGATCAGCTTTCCTAAAGCTATGAGAATTAAAGAAAAAGTTCCAGCCTCGAATTGGAATGTTACAAGATGTTCAAGGTTCTATGTTGAATGATGCTGAGAAGATCAAGAAAAGATGGAAGGAATATACAGAGTTTTTATATGATAAAGATCAAGTGGACCAACGGCCGTTTCAACCTGTACCTTATGATCTGGAACCATTGGTGATGAAAGAAGAAGTTGAAGCAGCATTGAAAGCCTTATCAAAGAACAAAGCACCAGGCATTGATTGCATTCCCATAGAAGTATTACAGCAATCTGATGCAGCTGTTACCGTACTTTCAAGGCTCTGCCAAGAAATATGGAAAACAGCATCATGGCCAACTGACTGGAAAAGATCTGTGTTTATACCAATACTAAAGAAAGGTGATCCAACTGACTGTGGAAATTATCGCACAATCGCTCTGATCCCACATGCCAGCAAGATTCTACTGAAGATTATTCAAAAGAGACTACAATCATACCTGGAACAAGAACTACCTGAAGTGCAAGCAGGGTTCAGAAAAGGGCAGGAACGAGAGACATCATTGCGGATGTGAGATGGATCCTTGAAAAGACTAAAGAATACCAAAAGGATATCTATTTGTGCTTTATCGACTATAGCAAAGCTTTTGACTGTGTAAACCATGAGAAACTCTGGGCCACATTAAGAAGCATGGGTATACCAGAACACCTGATCGTTCTCTTGCACAATCTGTACATTGATCAAGAAGCAACAGTTCGAACGGAACAAGGAGAAACAGAATGGTTTAAAATAAGCAAAGGTGTAAGACAAGGCTGCATACTTTCCCCCTACCTGTTTAATTTATATGCAGAACAAATCATCAGAGAAGCAGGATTGTATGAAGACAACAGAGGTGTGAAGATTGGTGGAAGACTCATCAACAACCTTCGCTATGCTGATGATACCACATTACTGGCGGAAAGTGAAGGTGATCTGAAACATTTGCTTCTCACAATCAAAGAACATAGTCTCAAAATGGGCCTGCACCTTAATGTAAAGAAGACAAAGATCATGACAACTGGCATAATCAACAGGTTCATCATCGAAGGAGAAGAAATTGAAATTGTGAATAACTTTAACCTACTTGGATCAACTATCAATAAAGAAGCAACAAGCAGTCAAGAAATCAGATGACGCATTGCTCTTGGCAGAATGGCTATGAAAGACCTAGATAAGATTCTCAAGAGCAGAGATGTCTCTCTCCATACAAAGATTCGACTTGTTCAAGCCATGGTATTTTCAATAACATCATATGGATGTGAAAGCTGGACAGTGAAAAAGATAGACAGGAAGAAAATTGATGCCTTTGAATTATGGTGCTGGCGGTGAATACTGTGTATACCATGGACTGCCCGAAGAACAAACCAGTCTGTACTAGAGGAGATCAAACCTAAGCTTTCTTTAGAAGCTCAGATGACAAGACTTTGACTTTCATACTTTGGACACATCATGCGGAGAGAGAGATCATTAGAGAAAGACATCATGCTTGGCAAGATAGAAGGTCAACGCAAAAGAGGAAGGCCAGCAATGAGATGGATCGATACAATAACAGCAGCTACGGGTACCAGTCTGTCAACAATGAGTCGCCTGACTGAAGACCGAACACAATTTAGGATAGCTATCCAGAGGGTCGCCATGAGTCGACTCCGACGTGACGGCACTTAACAACAACAACACAACAGCTAGCTATTTTTCTAATGTCCACTAGATGGAGCTCCAGGATCACTAGCACAAAAGAAACCCCCAACACCTAAAGCACATGGCAACACAAAAGAAACCCCCAGCAACACAAAAAAAAAGCCCCCAACACTATAGGAGCACATGGCAACACAAAAGAAACCCCCAGCAACACAAAAAAAAAGACCCCAACACTATAGGAGCACATGGAAACACAAAAGAAATCCCCAGCAACACAAAAAAGCCCCCAACACTAGGAGCACATGGGGCAAAGGCTCTAAATAAATTGCCCCGATCATCGGAGAATTGCGATCAGCGCAATTATTCTTGAAAGGCACACTTAAGGGGGTTAAGTACTAATATTTTAGGCAATTTTTAATAGCTTTGGCAGCGCTGCACTTTAAATACCTTTAAGGGGCCCGAGGTGGCAAAGTTAAATTTATACTGCAGTTATTTACCAGTACTCGCAAGCGCCCCCCCCTATTCCTACCAGATTTACCAGATACCAGATACAGACAGGACGAGCAATGGTTTCAGAGCCTCTCGGACCCTTATTCAGACTGCTCGTTGCGGGTGATCATGCCGCTACAGGTTCACAGAAATTACCAGATACCAGAATTACCAGGATTTATACCAGATTTACCAGGATTTCCAGATACAGAATACAGAACTAGCCAAAACAGTAAAACAGTAAGGTAGCAGTACTCACCAGAACTCTGATCAGACAGAGAGTTTGGATGCCAGTCTATCCAGCCGGTTTTCAATCGGGGGGGGGGGGGGTCAGCCGCAGGGACCGACTGTCCAGACAAATCAAGGTGTCCTTCCGGAGCACAAAGTGGCCCGGGGCGCCAAGGACCGTTAATCACCTGGAGGGGCCGGTCCCTGACTGGTGAAGGCCCGATCCTGCAAAAAGCAGTAGTCTTCCCACCGTGGGTGTGATGAGAGAGGCTTTTAATTTAATTTAATATGGTCCCACCTGGGGTGCCAAGAAATGTTGCAGCAAAGCTGCTGAAAAAGCTCTTATTCTATCACTCACCCACAGAAGGAAAACTCACAGACAGGCTGGTATGCAAACAGGAAACTTTTAATGTGCGCACAGGCCCAGACAGAGAAACCAGCAATCTCCACAAAAATTCTGAGCCACGAGGGACGTCCTAAAATACCTTATATACTGTACATTTTCAAACTCATTCTACAATCCCATTTGTCTCAGATATTTCCTGTCCACCAATCAGCAGCCCCTGGGGAAGGTACCTGGGTGACCCGTCCAAACCGGTGTGCTCTGGTCTGCTGATTTCTGGGCAAGGGGATATTATGCTCAGACCTGGAGTGGGGGAAGGGTGCCTACTGAAATCTTAATGTCTTCTCTTAGCAGGCTGATCACTTATGTAAGAGCCTCATGGCTTGGGGGAAGGGTCAGGCTGATCACTTATGTAAAAGCCTCATGGCTTGGGGGAAGGGTCAGGCTGATCACTTATGTAAGAGCCTCATGGCTTGGGGGAAGGGTCAGGCTGATCACTTATGTAAGAGCCTCATGGCTGCCTCACTAATCACCATCTTCTTCTCACTCATCTCCTTGGCCTCTTTCACATAGTTACACCACGCCCACCATCTCCCCTCTCTCTCTCACCACCCCAATTCTGTAACCCCCAATCCCCTCACCCTTCCCCTTTACCCTCAAAGACCATCTTTCTCTTTCTCTCCCCAGCCCTTTTTTCCCTTCTCCCACTCCATAGACCAACAGCTTTCTATCCCCTTCCACTTCTCCATCCTCTCCCCCTCCAGCAGTCTGACATCTCTCCCATCTCCTCTCCCAGCCCAGCATCTTCTCTCTCATAAACCAAAATCCCCCTCTCTTTCTCCCTATCCCCCCCCCCCAGTTCAGCATTTCCTCTTTCTCTGTCTCCCTCCCCCCATGGGAATAAATACTGTGCGAAACCATCTCTGGCATCTTTTAACATCTTTGTTAGTGATATAGCGGAAGGGCTGTCGGGTAAGGTTTGCCTCTTTGCGGATGATACCAAAATCTGCAATAGAGTAGACACCCAGGAAGGTGTAGATAACATGAGGAGGGATCTAGCTAAGCTTGAAGAATGGTCTAGAATTTGGCAGCTGGGATTTAATGTTAAAAAATGCAAGGTCATGCATTTGGGCTGCAGCAATCCAAGGGAGCAATATAGTATAGGGGGTGAAGTACTTTTGTCCACTAAAGAAGAGCGGGACCTAGGCGTGGTTGTGTCTGATGATCTTAAAGTAGCTAAACAGGTAGAAAAGGCGACAGCAAAAGCTAGAAGGATGCTTGGGTGCATACGGAGAGGAATGGCTAGCAGAAAAAAGGAGGTGGTAATGCCTCTGTATAAGTCTTTGGTACGACCTCTTTTGGAGTATAGTGTGCAATTCTGGAGACCGCACCTTCAAAAGGATGTGAACAGGATGGAGTCGGTGTAGAGGGTGGCTACTAAAATGATTAGTGGTCTTCATTATAAAGCATATGAGGACAGACTAAAGGATCTTAATATGTACACCTTAGAGGAAAGGCGGGATAGAGGTGATATGATTGAGATGTTTAAATACCTCCATGGCATAAATGTTCAGGGGGAGAGCCTCTTTCAATTGAAAGCAAGTTCTGCTACGAGGGGACATGGGATGAGGGTGAAGGGAGATAGATTCAGGAGTGATATACGGAAATATTTCTTTACGGAAAGAGTGGTGGATCCGTGGAATAGTCTCCCAGTGGAGGTGGTAGAGATGAGAACAGTATCTGAATTCAAAAAAGCATGGGACAAACACAGAGGATCTCTAAAGGAAAAAAGGGGACTGCTGTAGTTGTTGATATGGAAGGACAGACTAGATAGGCCATGTGGTCTTTTTCTGTTGTCATTTTTCTATGTTTCTATCACTGGCTGCTGTTGCTGACTCAGAGAAAGTAAAATGAAGCTGGGGATGGTGCTGCACAATGCCGCAATCTTTCTGCTGCTGGAGCTGCATGCACAGTGTGTTGCACCAGCCCTGGACCTGCCATCTCAGTCGCAACTTATTCTCCCAGTACCCAGTCAATCTTAAGAGTTTGTCTTCTTTTCTTCCACTGAATTTTAAAGTCTCCACCTAAGTCCCAGTCCCTACCCTCCTGCCTTCTACATCCTTCCCCACACCTACCCAGCTACTACCTCCTCTGATTTTCATTGACTGCAATTCCTTTCAACCTCAACATCTATTCTTATGCCCCTCTTTCTCACCTTTCCTCTGTATGATCTTGTTTCTTCCCTCTCACATAAAATATTTACCCCCCTCTCCATCCTCACCCCCCAGATTCTGCTTCTTTTCTCCACCATGACCCCAGCATCTGCCCCCTTTCAGCCCCCCTAGCCCCATTATCACCCCTTTCCAATCCTTCCCAGCTTCAGCTCCCTTCCAGTCCCAGCCCCTCCCAGCATCATCTCCTTTCTAATTCTAGCCCCTCCCACATCAGCTCCCTTCCAGTCCTAGCTCTTCGCAGCATCAGCTCCCTTCCAGACCCTCCTAGCTCTGTCTCCCTTTTAATTCCATCCCCTTCCAGCATAAGCTCCCTTCCAGTCCCTGTCCTTCCCAGCATCATCTCCCTTCTAGTTCCAGCCCCCTCCCCCCTCCAGCATCGGTCCTCCTCCTGTATCATCTCCCTTCCAGTTCCAGTCTAATCCTCCCATTCCCCAGCATCAGTTCTCCTCCAGTTCCAGACCCTCCAAGTCCCAGTCCCCCCATCCCCCAGCACAGTCCTCCTCAAGTCTGAGACCATCTCAGCATCATCTTCCTTCCAGTCCCAGTCCCCCCATTCCCCTACTCCCCAGCATCAGCCCATTTCCAACCTTAGCTCCCCAGCAACCCTCTTCCTGTGCCAGCCCCCCTGCATTAGTCCTCCTCCAGTCCCAGACCCTCCCAGCATCGTCTCCCTTCCAGTCCCAGTCTCCTCATCCACCAGCATCAGCCCATTTCCAATCCTAACTCCCCAGCAGTCCTATTCAGGTGCCAGCCATCCCGTCCTCCCCCACCCAAGAGTAGTCTTCTTCAACTGCCAGCCAGCCTCCCCCAAAGCAGTCTTCATGTGCCAACCAGCTCCCCACACCCCTTCCAGCATCAAACCCACCCAGTCGCCTTCTCTCCCCCTCCTCCCTGCGGCTCTGTCACAGCCTGCACTCATTGCACAGCTGAGGGAGCGATGTCCTCCATTCCCAGAACTGTGCTAAGTTGCAGCCGTTGGGACCACAGAGTCTCTAAAAGTGAAACGGGGCACTTCCTGCCTCTTGTGCAAGACAGGAAGTCCCTCAGTTTCACTTTCAGGGACTCTGCGATCCCGGTGGCTGCAATTTAGCACAGCCGCAGGAACGAAGGAAATTGTTCCTGTGGCTGTGAAGAGGTGAGCCAACGAGGCAGGCTTTGGGTCTCACTGGTTCACCTCTTAAGCTAGTGAGGCTGTGGGGCTCCTAGGGGAGCAAGGCCATGTGTGAGCGACATGCCCGCACATATGTAGGTCCAGCCCTAGTTTTGATTAGACTGTAAGTTCTGTGGGGCACAGACTGTCCCTTTTGTGTTTATGTACAACCCTGTGTATGCCTGTAGCGCTAAACAAATGATTAGTAGTAGTGGAATACACGTGTAATGGCAAAATTGTGCACGCCAGAATTTATATCTGCTCCTTGTCACTGGTAGTTTTTTAAAAAATGCTTGTTTCGGCCAGCCCTTTACAGGAGGGGATGTGGGGGTGATCCTTGTTAATCTCAACTAGTTTATTTCTCACTTCAAATGTAACTTAGATAAACTAGTGGCCTCTGTATTAATTGGTAACTATTGCACTTCTAAGTCTGCAGAATGGACGACCTACAAACGTAAGTGCTGAAAGAGCAACCTCCATGCCACTGCGGCTCCTCCTGAACTTCCCTCGCTGGCTCTCTCTCTTTGGGTAGGGAGACCTGACCTCCCAGCTGCTTGCGGCTCCCCCCCCCCCCCCAAGGCTCACTGCTGACCCTCTCTTTCTTTGGTTAGTGAGGCCTGGCCTCTCTGCCAGTCACAGCTCTCCCTTTGGGTATCTAAGCCAGACTTTCTCACCACCTGCAACTCCTCCCAGACGTCTCCCTCGGTCTCTCTTTGGGTAGTGGGGCCTGGTCTCCCCACTGTCTGTGTCCCCCTTTTGATATGAGGCTGCATGCATCTGTTTGCACATGATGAGCCCTATGCGATCCACTGTTGCACAAGTGAAATGCCCCTTAAAGAGTGGCCTTGTTTGGTGCCTTAAGTGGTTCTTGTGGATACTCAGTTTTGTAAAACCCGGCACTTATACGTGTAAGTGAAAGAAACAGTGGCATAAATTCCAATGAGGGCCCCCCACTGTTGCTGTAGCACCCCCCTTCATGGCCCCCCTTGTGCAGCGGCCTCCTCTCTGTGCGGTGGTGGTGGCAGCGGTGGCGGCAGCAGCGACAAACTTACTTGATGATCTTAGCCGCACCGTCTCTGCTCTTGTAAGCTGACCGCATGGCCGGCCGCTGTTCCCCACCAGGCCAGTCTCACAGTGTAGCTCTTATCGTGAGACTTTGACCCAGTGGGGAACAGCTGCTGGGCATGTGGCAAATTTGCAAGAGTGGAAGCAGTGTGGCAAAGATCATCAAATAAATTTGCCGTGCTGCCTTACCGCTGCTGTACAGGTCTCCCTTTCTGCCTGGGCACCCCCGCGGTGTGGGAGCTGCTTGCGCAGAATTTATGCCGCTGGATAGAAACCTAGAAAAATGACAGCAGCTAAAAACGATGCGATCTATACAGTCTTCCCGTCCATATCGAATACTAAGCTCTACCATCTCGATCTCTCCTTTATAAATCCTTTGTGCGTGTCCCATGCTTTTGGAATTCATATACTGTCCTTATCTCCACCACCTCTGTTTCTATGCACCCACCACTCAGATTCTGCCAGAGTCTATCCATCCCCTTTCACGTTCATCCCAAGCTCCCTCATTCCAGAGCTTGCTTTCGGTTAAAAGAGGCTCTCCTCCTACGCAGTTATGCCTCTCCACCATATCTCCCCTCTCCTGTATTGCTTACAAAGACTATATACAGAGATCTTTATTCTGTCACCATATGCTTTATGTTGAAAACTGCTGACCATTTTAATAACCGGCGTTTGCACCGACTCCATCTTGTCTATATCTCTTTTGAAGTTGTGGTCTCCAGAATGGCACACAGTCCTCCAAATAAGGTCTCACCAGAAAATTATACAAAGGGACTATCACCTCCTTTTTCCTGCTGGCCATGCCTCTCCCTATGTGGCCATGTATGCTTTTGGCTTTTACTGATGCCTTTTCTACTTGTTTGGCCACCTGAAGATCATCCGATATGATCACTCGCAGGTCCTGTTCTTTCATGGACAGAAGTTCTTCACCCCCTATACTGTACTGCTCCCTTGGATTATTGCAGCCCAAATGCATGGCACTGCATTTTTTACCATTAAATCTCTGTTCTTTCTTTTTTTTTATAACGTGTTTAATTCAAAAATGGCTGTTTGCACTGGACAAGCCTCAACTTGCATGTTCATTTCTAGGTTCTCTTACACATATTTTACAAAAGGCTCCATGTTCAACAAACCTTTGGTAAACTGCTTGAGGAATTGTTCACATCCTGACCTGGATGGTTCAATTCGTACTTAGTCACCCTGTGCAAAATTGGGCTTCACATGCCTCTGGTAATGCAACTGAACTGTCAGGCACATGCAGAAAGCTATTTGAATGTAAATCCAATCTCTCTGTGGTAGATAAATGTGTTTTGCCTTGATTTCATAACCAAGATGCATCACTATGAATTAATGACACTGACTGATCCTTCCCAACAGAGGAAAGCGAGAGAGAGGCTTGCATACGTACGTTATTTTAAATCCAGCTGGGATGTATAAGGGTATCATGATTTTTTATTAGCTAATAAATAACTCAAGGATACTGGCTTCGATTTTCAAAGGTGTTTATTCCATTTTATGTCTACAGAGTGAAAAAAAACTCCAAACAAATCTGGCCAAAGGGTTAGCTACGAACCTCCGAAGCAGCTGTGCAGACGTGAGGCGACTTTGCTGGGAATATAATTCTGATAATCCCAACATGTCAAACATTTCTTAAAGCACGTTCTAGAGAAGAATAGAATGATTCACGCACAAGCGCCAGAACGTTTAGATTAAGTATTAATGGAGATAAGCGTTTCTGTTGGCTTGGTTAATGCAAGTCAGTGATGCTTCTATTAATCTGTGAATTATTACATTTGCTGTTAGATGCTCATGTTTTGTGTCATGTGGTATGAGGAAGTGCTCTCCGATTTATCGCCACCTGCAGAGGTACTCGGAGGGCTGTCTTTTTTCTCTCTTTCTTTTTTCTTTGCTCATTCTAATTTTCTTTGCATTTGCTAAGAGAGATATGTAGGGATTTTAAAGAAAAGCCAGCGAAAGGCATTTCAATAGCAGACGCTTCTTGCCTATTTCACAGTCCTTATCAACACAATGCCACGGATAATTTTAATGAAGCACAGTTGCTATTTCTTTTGAACGACTTTTGGTCTAGTATTTAAAATAACTGTTGGGGTGAAAAGAACATACGCTGGGTTAACCATTTTCTTTAAATTTTCTGTGAGAGCACCGAGCGGATCTATAGATTTGGAGCTATCCAGCTATACTAAAAGAGAACCCAAAATCTAAAAGAATATTTAGAATACACTTCTAGAGATAGAAATGTCTTTGTAAAAGTGAGTCATTTGTTTTCTTCTATGTGACTGTAGAATGCTTTGAGCTGAAGATCTTACATTCTCTGTTTACTGGTTGAAAAATCACTTCTTAGGTGCTCATAATGGCCAGTGAAGGACTTCCAGAGGCCGCTTGATATTTTTTGAAAACAAAGACTGTCTTACTAAGTGCAGCAAAGTTTGCAAGAGGGCCCATTGGCATATTACTGTTGACTACTGAGTAGAAAAGCAATGGATCTCAGGAACCACTGCCATTAAAGAATGGTCTTTCCATTGTAGGACAATGCCGGCATCTGCATATCTGAGAACTCTCTTGGTTTTACCTGGAGTCTCTAGGTTTAAAGACCTGATTCCAGACCTCAAGGAGAGAACCCAGGCTCTCCAAATCCTGTGGAATAGGTGTCACCGTGGAAAGCAATCATCTTACAGCCTCCCTCCTATCCCCTACCTGCATGACTGCCTCATTTTCAGGTTGTTCTCTGGTTTTTAAAGGCATGTACTGAGATGGCACTGGGACCGTTGTAGAGGAAGAAAATGGGAGGGAGTGTCTTAGCTTGTCACATCTTTCCAATCTTCTACCACCAATCATGGCAGATTTCTTCAAATGCTGCTCCTGCGCCTTGTTGATGCCATTGCTTGTGCTCACCATCCACCCAACCTTCTAACCATTTCCTTCTTCTCGTTGCCTTCAGACCTCTAGAGCGCTGCTTGACTGAGGTAACCTTCAACTGCTTTGAGCATGCATGGAGAGTAAGTTAACTGAGCTTACAATCACCACTCCTCATGGGGCCTTGGAGAGTGTGGGCCACTGTGGGGCTCTACTATTACTACTAAGAATTTGTATAGTGCTACAAGGCATATGCAGAACTATACATATAAATGTAAGAGAATGTCCCTGCTCATCAGAGCTTACAATCTAATCAAGCCAAAAAACATCACAAAACCAGGGACTAGAGTATGATATGATACACATAAGCAATGAACAAGAGAGTGAGGGGCATCAGGATCCAAAAGTGGCTTCAAAGAGGTGGGGTTTTAGCCTGGATTTGAATAGAGCTAGAGAAGGAGCCTGATGCATGGACTCAGGTGGTTTGTTCCAGGCATATGAAGCAGCAAGATGGAATGAACGAAGCCTAGAGATGGCAGTGGCAGAGAAGGGCACAGATAAAAGGGATCTGCCAGAGGAGCAGAGTTCCTGAGGAGGGGTGGAGGGTGATATGAGAAGAAAGGCAGTGAGGAGCCACAGAACAAATGCACTTATAGAAGTTTGAACTGGATGTGGAAACGGATAGGGAGCCAGTGAAGTGAATTGAGAAGAGGGGTTACATGAGCATAGCGACACTGGTGGAAGATAAGTCATGCAGCTGAGTTTTGAAAGGACTGAAGGAGAGAGAGATGATTCAGAGGGAGCTCAGCGAGGAGCAGGTTGCAATAGTCAAGGCAGGAAGTGATTAGAGTAGATAAAGGTCTTAGTAGTGTGTTCGGAAATGAAGAGACAAATTTTGCTGATGTTATAGACAAAGAAGCAACAGGTTTTTGCTATCTGTTGGATGTGTGCCGAGAAAGAAAAAATAGAGTCAAAGATCACCCCAAGGTTGAGAGCTGAAAAAACAGGAAGGAGTATCATGTTATCCACAGAAACAGAGAAGGGAAAAAGAGGGGAAGTGGGAAGGATAAGAAGCTCAGTTTTGGCCACAGTCTGACTGAATCCCTATATGCACTCACTGGAGTGGAGTGGAGCTCCTGAGGTTTTGAGGAATCACAGCATGGAGATAGTAATAAGAGGGTAGGTTTGGCAGTCTACAAGGTGATATGGACAGGAACTTTGCCATCCTCAAAAATGTTACATCATAAACACAGACCTACTAGGTTTTTGAGCAAATCCGGGCCTGGCTGGATTTCTCACCAGAACCAATCAGCTGCAGAAGATCTTTTCCTAAAACATGGCACCATCAAAGAGGGTGAAAGGGTTAGAGTGAAATGGGACAGCTAGAGATGGGAGGGGGAGGGGAAGCACTAGAAGGAAAAGATCAAGAAAGCAGGAGAGGGGAGGGATAGAGAGATGAATAAGAGTGAAGAATGAGCAAGTGGGAAAAGGCAAGAGGTGGAGAGAAAAAGCAAAAGCAAGAGGGGAAACAAAGGTGGGGAACAAGTATAAGGGATAAATAAGAAGAAGGAACAAAAGAAGTGATCAAGGGTACAGAATGGAAGAGGATGGGGAGAGTAAGATTGTGACGGGGTATATGTCCTGTCACACTGCCAAGTAAACAGAGGTAAGCCCTGGGGCAGAGAAAGGCAAGCCAAGGGGCCTTCTTGGCAGGCATCCCTAGGCAGAACCTCCAGCCATGGATCCCAAGCCTTGATCCATCCCAAAGGTAGTACCTACCCAAGAGATAGATGAGGATATCTCGGAGATGGAGGGGTGAGTGATCCTTACCCTCATTTGCATACAAGAGTACCTGTAACAAATAGTAAGTGAAACCAGGGCCGGATTTACCTTGAGTGAGGCCCTACGCCAACAAAAATTGTGGGCCCCCAGAAAAGATAAAAACGAGCACGCCGGATCAGCTGCGCGCTGTTGGCCCTGATGTCATAATTAAACTGGGAATCCCAAAAGCCAAACTTGGAATGTACAACACTGTAGAAATAAAACTATACATTAATTTGCTCTTGTACTAAACAAAGTGCAGACGTTAATGATGCACATTTACCAGAGCTGACATATTCCAATTAATAAATTCAAAATAAAGAGATATTTTTCTACCCTTTGTGCATTTTTGTTCAGCTGCAATTGCTCCAGCCACTTTCTTCTGGTTTCTTCGTGTCAGTCCAACTCCAGTCTTAACCCCCCCAGCCCATTTCCAGTCCCAGCCCCCCCCCATCGGCTCAAGTAAACTTTAATAAAAAAATAATAAAACGTTGGCCGCTGCCGCTGCCGCCGCCGCCGCAGCAGCATGGACTGTCCCGCGGGGCCCCCTCTGCCCGGCTGAGCCCCTCCGTGCCGGCTTTGAGAGGCGCGAAGGGAGAGTGTCTCCCTCGTGTCTCTGTTAAGCCCACAGGGGCTGATGGGGTGGGGGGGGGATGGGCAAAGGACCTTTACTGATGGAGTCTGAAAGTACTATGAGAGAATCCAGGAAAGAGAGAGAGAGAGGATAGAGACTGGTGTGTGTGTGTGTGTGTGTGTGTGTGTGTGTGTGTGGTGGGGGGGGGGCGGGGATGCTGAATTGGAAGAAGGAAGGAATCTGGGAAGATACTGTAAGAAGAAGGATATGAGGAATAGAGGGGAAAAGAGAACAGGTAGGAAAAAGTGAAAAGCAGAAGGAAGGGAAATGCAGTGGAAGGGGATATTAAACTATTTACCGTTGAACGAGAGGGGGGAGGAGCAGTGTATTCACCCCTAAACAAACAAAGAAACAAAGATATGGGGAGGGGTGAAGACACGGGGAGGGGTGCACCACTAAGCAAGGACATGGGAAGGGGTGCACTTACTCCTGTCATATTGCTGGGCAGACTAGATGGACCGTACTGGTCTTTATCTGCCGTCATTTACTATGTTACTATGTTAGAAACAAAAAAGAGAGAAGCTGAAGCTGAAACAGAAAAGAAAAATTAAAGAAGGCTCCAGAGAGAAAGACAGAAAACAAGGAAGGATTAGAGAGACAAGAGAGAAAATGTTGGGAGAAAGTTTATCATTTTTCTCTTCCAACGGTGTAAAATTTTAAGGAGCCAATATTTAAAAGCATTTATCTAGCTAGCACATGACCTGGTGATTTCGGTGTTGCAATCCAGATAATGATCTTGATACCTTAGGGCAGGGTAAAGGCTGTCCTAGCTGCTATGCAGATAATGGCTGAGTATAGCCTCTATCCGGATAACGGGGGTGACCAGCTAGCTAGTGCCCGCATAATCCGGATATCCAGCAATGGCCACTATCAGCGTGCTCCTTTTGAATATCTGGATTTTTTTTTTTTTACCCGTGGGAGCCAGGTTGACTATTACTCCCTAAACTTTTCTGTCTAAAACGGCTGGGTGTAACAATCAGTCCAGCCAGGGGATCAGTTGTCTCTTGTGCCTCAGATATGCTTCAGGATAAAAGTTTGTAAAATTGTCTAATCGCAGCCTGTGGTAAAGCAAGATATACATTACATTGTACAGCAGGAGCCGATATTGTGATTCCAAAGAATAGTCAAGGACTCTCCCTTTTGCTAGTCCTTCCCTCTGGGGTAAGTTTCACAGGACCTTTTTAAAGAAAGGGACCAGAGGTGAATTTCTGGAGCTTTCCTCCCACATCTTGTTCTGCTTGGTTATACATTGGGCCCGATAATCAAAACACTTTAGCTGCTTACCAGGACCTGCTAACCAACTAAGTCCTGCTGATCCTAATATTCAGTGGTGCTATGTGGATGGTGCCGCTGAAGATTTTCTCCGACTGCCTTGGCATTGTCTGAATAGCGCTGGGGCGATCCACAGGTAGAGCAAGGGCGATTCCTGGAGTTATCCGGTGTGGCGATATTCTGTCCACCAACCAGAGAGCAAACCACAGAAAGTTAGGCAGGAAAAAAAGCTAACTTAACTTTATGCGGTTTGCTATCCAGCCAGCTGCTGAATAACATCACTAAAAGGCCAGTGCTGGAACCGGGTATTCAGCGCTCGCGGCTATCCTGTTACCAGCACAGACTATCCACTCTCAATTTAAATGCCGCTTGATACAGTGTTTAGATATCAGCCAATTGTTTTTTGGCCCGGTAGCCAATGTTCTTGCAGCTTTGCCCAATCAAAGTGACCCCTTCTCTCCAAATTCCACCTATGAACTTACCTGGGATAATTTGAAACGTATAGTTTGTTCTCTTGTTTCTAACAGGTGATTTAGAATTACAGAGAAATGTAGTAAGCTAGCTTTCTGTATTCAGTTCAGGGATTCTGAAAGAATATTACTAATCAGCTTTCTTGCTAAGGATGTAGAATTGCCCCTACCAACCACTCTGGCCTTCTCCTTTATGAACTTCTAAGAAACCTCATTCCTTGCAGCTTTACGCAATTAAAGTTGCTCCTTCTTCCATTTTTCCTTCCTATTCTCCACCAGTTTAATTATGTTTTTTGCAGCCATGTCCCCCATCCCTGTTAACGCACAGCCTCGCACCGTTTGTGTGTCTTATATATCTTAACTATTGTAGATTACGAATTCCAAAGAGAAGAGGGCCATCTCTTCTGCACACACGTGGCGTGCACTAGATAAATGATTAATTGTAAGAATAAAGAAGCATTGGAGCTAATCTCTCACATGCTCCGATTTCTTGCTTGCTTTGAGCAGTGCTATGTGTGCATGATCAAAGCACTGTCAAGTCATTGGCCAATAAGCAGAACTACATGCAAAAACCAAAGCATGGAGCAGTGAAATCGCTCACTTACATGAACTAATGGGCATGATGGCTTCTAACCCAGATCTGCCCTAGGTTACAGTTCCGGCACCTAGCTCATTAAGGACTCCGTTACTTTCTTCCAACCAGTGTATGATTTAATGAACTTCCCGCTGTCATTCCAAAAAGACATTAAAATTCAAGCTGCAATGAGGTATGACCTATAATCACTTACAAGAACAGATTCTTCACCTCATTACAAACAAGGTAAAGAGGAAAGTTGTAAAGATGCAAGACATACACATCTTCTGAACACTCGTTTTGCAGCTAATGAAATGAAAGCACAGTCCGAGATCTCTTCCTTTTACAGAATGGTCTTATGGGATATGGTTCACTTTCTATAATGGAAACAGCAAATAACAGGAAGCTGTCATAATTAAATAGTGTTCAGAGGTGTTGATTCTTGAATAGTAATTGTAAAATTCTTGGACAAATAATATCCAGAAAAGGACACCAATACAGACAGACATACTTTGGCTAGAGATTTGTTCCTATACATGCCCAGGGCCCCAGATGAAATAGATCAGTTCAGTGGTTCTGAATCCTGTCTTGGTGCACTCCCTAGCCAGTGATGTTTTCAGGAAATTCACAATAAATATGCAAGAAGCAGGTTTGCATGTACTACCTCCACTGCACGCAAATTTCTGTCGTGCATATTCCTTGTTGATATCCTGAAAACCTGACTGGCTAGAGGGTACACCAGGACATGTTTGATTACTGTTGGATTAGCAGATTGAAAGCTTACTAGTGTGCGAGATAAACCAACCTTGGGTTACTTCAATTTCTTTATATCCGGATTTACTCACAAATCTACTAGATATGTGCACATGGTGGAAACATTTTGGAAAAGGCAAAGTTTCTGTCTCTACAACCCTCTAACACTACCCTGGATTTCAGAACCCTCACCTCTTACTGTCCCCACCATGCTATTCACCTCCCCCCTTCAATATGTTTATTGCATAAACTGATCCCGATTCCCTTGACCCATCTGGCTTAAATTTGTGTCTATCTGTGGTAGTTCAATGGCTGTCTCGGTTAAGCTTAAATTTAATCTGGGTAAGTCAGAATCAATAAGGTTTGGTAAGAAACCTCTTTTTAGAATCCTTCACCATATATCGGAACATTGATATTCCTCTTAAAGATTCTGTAATAACATGGTGGGATCATTTAGCTTCTGCCTTTTCATTTGATCAACAAATTACTATGGTTCTAAGATCTTGCTTTTTTGCTCTTCGCAAGATTCGTTTGGTTCATTCTTTCCTGGAGGATAAAGATATTAAGCTTCTGATGTATGTGCTGATCCTATATTGACTGGACTACTGTAATACTCTTTATAAAAATGGACTAAGAATGTCTACTTTTAGGAGATTACAGCTCATAGAAAACGCAACTGTAAAGCTGTTGACATGTGCACATAAGTTCAATGATGTGACCCACTGTTGTCAGCACTGGTTACTAGTAACCTACAAAATGTAAATTTAAGATTTTCTTTTGGAGTCATTGGGTGCTTTTTTCTGGTCTCCGCATTTGTCTTGCTGATTTACTTTTGCCTTATATCCCTATTTGTTTGTTCCATTTTTCACAGCAGGGTCTGTTAACTCTCCATCCTCCATCTAGGATCTCTTTGGAAGATACATATCATTCCTCTTTTGTGTATTTGGGACTCCTCCTTTGGCATTCAGTTCCCTTACCCCATATTTAAATCATCTCTTAAAACTTGCTTGTTGTCTAGGCGTTCAATTTAAGCTAGTCATTCATCTCTTTTAACGAGGTTCGCTGTGGTGCGTGGCAGGTTTTGCAGTATTCTTCTGAGCAAGTATATTTACCGTATATGGTTTTTTTTTTTTTTGTAACTTTTATTTAAACATACACAATACATGCCAACCACAATAAACGGCAGGCCTCCGAGGGGTGAACTCTTATCCCCCCGAAGGTTACCAAACCATACACCAATGGCAATGAAGAACAAAAGATCGTACAAATACAGTTTCTTTTCTCTTTTTGTATATATTGTGAGAACCCAGCTAATCCCTTCCCCCCTCCCCACCATGCCCCCCCCCCTCCTCCTGAATCCTAGTGGTACATATTAACACTCACCCGATTGCTATCACCGGGGGTCTCACCCGCTCCTTAGTACCACCTTAACACCCAACCCTCAGCACCTCATTACGGCTGAGTGGGCCCAAATTTTGGATATATGATTCCCAAATTAACAAGAAGTGGGACCACCTCTTCACATTACCCCTGGCTCTCCATTGTTCTGCCAACATCAGTTGGTGGAGACTATTCCGCCACTCCCAATAAGACGGGGGCTGCCGGTCTCGCCACCGCCTGAGTATAGGCCCCTTCCCCACCAAACAGGCCTTTCTAACCCAAAGCCGCACCCACCTTCCCTGGGGAAGGGAAGAGTTCAATTGGTCCAACACCACCAGGGGGCCAGACCAAGGAACCCGCTGCCGTAGACACCAAGCAATCCAAGATCCTATTCTTGACCAATATGATCGAATATATTTACACTCCCACCACATGTGGAAGAGAGTAGCCAGTGGTTCGGCACATCTAGGACAGGTCCCATCAGCAGCGGCAAGGTGACTACGCAAAGCTCTTCGAGGGGAGAAATATGCCCGCGTAACACATTTAAATTGAATTTCTCTCCACCGGGCCCCCTCAACCAGTTCCGGTATTCGTCGAAGCGCCCCCTTAACTGAACCCGGTGGAATCTCTTGTCGCAATTCTATAGCCCAGGCCCGTTCTACAGCGCCATAGTCCGGCAGGACTCCATAAGGCCCCAATCGTGCCCTCAGAGTAGCTATGGTCGGGCGGTTGTCCCCCCCAGATCAAAAAATTCCAAAACCTGTACAGAGCGATCCACAGCAAGCTCTTCTGCTGGCAACGTAGCTACGTAATGAGCCAACTGCAAGTAAGCAAAACAAGATTTAGGCTGTAGATCGTATTCCCCCTGGATCTGCTGGAAGGTCTTGCATCCTCCGGCCAAGTCAACCACGTGCCCTACATGTCGAATACCCTGTGCCGTCCAGGCGCGAAAAGAGCTCGACTCAGAACCCGGGGTGAAACCCACGTTCCCCCGGATCGGCAACCAACAAGAGACCCGCCAATTTATTTTCCAAAGAAGGTTTAGCTGTCTCCAGGCACGACGCACGGAACTCAGCAAACCACTGTGCTTAACATACATGGGCAAACTGTCACTCTCCATGTGCAGAACGGCCAGGATAGCATGGGGAGCTGCCAGGGCTTCTTCCATCGCCCTAGGGGTATAAAGCTCCGTCTCACCCAGCCAGTCCGCCAAATGTCGGGCCTGACAGGCCAACGCATAAAGCCTAAAGTCCGGGAAACCAACCCCTCCCTGCTTCCAGGTACCTGTCAAGCGACTCAAAGGAATACGGGCTCTCGCCCCCTTCCAAAGAAATCGTTGTATGTCCTTCTCTAGCCCATGCAAAGCCTTGTTCAACAACCAAACCGGTAGCGTTTGCAGCCAGTATAGTAGTCGTGGAAGTATCACCATTTTCACCGCAGCTATCCGGCCCAATAGCGAGAACGGCAGAAATTGCCAGGCATTCAATTGAGCACGTATTCGAGAGGCGACTCGGTCTAAGTTACGGGCATAAAGCTCTTGTGGAAACCGGGTAATCACTATGCCCAGGTAAACAAACTGGTTCGCTGCCCATTTCAGTGGAAACTCCCCACCCCAGGTCCCTTGGAGTTTACCAGAGACATCTAGGGCCTCCGACTTTTCTCTATTGATTCTCTATTGATACGAAACCCGGCAAAACTGCCAAACAAAGTAAATTCCGCCAACAGTCGGGGGAGAGATTTCTCGGGGTCCAGCAAATGGACCAGTAGGTCATCCGCAAAGGCAGAGACCTTGAACCCCTGGCTGCCGATCTTCACCCCCCTGATACTGTTATCCAGCTCCATCCATCGGATTAATGGGTCCAGCGATAAAACGAACAACAGGGGGGACAAGGGGCATCCCTGCCTCATACCCCGTCCCAAGGAGATGGGCTCCGATAGCGCCCCACTGCACATCACCCGGGCTGTTGGTGCAAAGTACAAAGTCTACACCATTTCACAGAAGGATACCCCAAGCCCATACATCGGCAGCAGATATTGAAGATAAGTCCAATTAACCCTATCAAATGCCTTTTCGGCATCAAAACTAACAAGCAACGATTGTAATTGATGCTGCTGAACCCACTCCAAGGAAGCCACAACCTTCCTCACGTTATGAACCGCATATCTCCCCCTGACAAAACCCACTTGGGAACCATGAACCAGAGCCCCCAAGACCTCTGCAAGGCGCTCCGCGAGTATTTTGGCCAATATCTTGGAATCGAAATTCAACAATGTAATAGGTCGGTAAGAGGCAGCTTGACTAAGATCTTTCCCCGGCTTAGGTATCAGGACAATATGTGCTTGGTTGGTCTCCTTCCTCACGGGTCCCTGCATCCTGCATTGGTCAAAAGTTGCAACTAAGAGGGGGCCCAATGATTCCGATAGAAGTTTATAATATTCAGCCCCAAAGCCATCTGGTCCCGGGGATTTATAACAAGAGGCATTCGAGATAACTTGGTTAACCTCTTGAAGAGAGATTGGGCGCCCCAATTGCTCCTTCTGCGCCTCGCTCACCCGAGGCAGGTCAAGGCCCTTCAAGTACTCCTCCATCCGGACAGGGGACCCCTCTTCGGCAGTATAGAGTTGCTGAAAGAACTCTTGGAACACAGCCAGTATGGCACCCTTATCCTTCTGGAGGGCACCTTGAGAATCCCGTAGGGCCGCCACCGTTCTCCCAGCCCTGGGGCCCTTCAAACACCGTCCCAGTATTTTACCTGGCTTATCGCCATAGCAATGTAGTTTGTAGCGGTAATAAAGCAGCGACTTTTTCGCTCGGCTATGTAGGAGCTCGTTAAGCGCCGCTTGCACTTCCCACAACCTCTTCCTATTCTGAGCGTTGGGATATTGGGCATTGACGCGCCTCGCCTTAGTCACGGACCTTTCCAATTTAATTATTTGTTCCGCCATTAATCTCTTCCGGCGAGCTACATACCCAATAATGTCACCTCTCAAAACCACTTTGGCGGTCTCCCACAGCAAGGCCGGATCATCCAAATGGCCTTGGTGATTCGCCTCAAAGTCCTGCCAACGCTGGCGGAGAAAGCAAATAAATTGAGTGTCCTTGTAGAGCTCTATGGGAAACCGCCAAATGCGGGCATGGGGACCATCCCCTCCCCCCAACCAATGCAAATCCAGCGAGATCGGGGCATGATCCGAAATTTCTGTAGGTCCGATGTGTGCCTCTGCGACAAAGGTAAAGAGCATCTCGGATGTCAGCAAGTAATCTATCCTAGCACTAGTGCCATGTGCGCGGGACAAATGGGTAAAGTCCCGTTCAGTTGGGTGGAGCAACCGCCAGGGGTCTACCAACCCAAGGCGATCGCGGAGAGTTTGCAGAGCTTGCGCAGTCACCTTCCTTTCCCGCGATCCCAACCCCCTAGATGTATCCAAGTCAACATCTAAGACCCCATTGAAGTCCCCCCCTAGGATCAACGGCCGTTCAGCTAATTGCTCCACTTTCGCTGCCAGGCGATGATACAGTCCCTGGTCCAGTGTATTAGGGCTATATATATTACCTAAAATGACCGCCTTACCCTCTAACTCTCCTTGTATCAGCAAAAAGCGCCCGCTAGAGTCAGCGACCACTTTTTCCAACGTGAACCGCACCTGTTTACGTAGCAGGATGGCCACTCCCCCCTTTTTGCCTACTGCCGGGGCACCCCACACCTGGCCCACCCAATCCCTACACAACTTATTGTGTTCCTCGGCTGTCTGATGAGTCTCTTGCAAAAGTGCGATATCGCAGTGCTGCCTGGCCAAGGCCTTCAGTATTTTATATCTTTTCACTGGACTCCCCAGCCCGCAGACATTCCATGATACGACCCTCAGAGTAGAGCTACCTTAACAGAATTAAACTTCGGTATAATATTCGTCTGCAGATATGGGTAGGGCCCCCCCAGCCTAGGGCCTCCCCATGGGTCTTCACCACTACTCAAGTTCTGCCCACATAGGATTACAGGAGTGTTGTCCCCCCCCCTTATCAAGTTATTCATCCCAAGGCTCATGTGAATACCCCCTCCCCCCTTCAACCCCTCCCCTTCCCCCCCCTCCTCCTCCCCCGACCCCTCTCCCTGCCCCGCCACCCTCCCCCCCCAACCAAAACCCTCCTGATTCTGTAGGCCCCCCCTTCTCATAGTCACTATCAATGTGATCCGGCCCCCCAGCTCCCCTTAAAGCAAGACTCAGCTCCAACCCCCAGAAATACACCAACAGGTCAGTTTTACAAAAATAATTATGGATAGGCATGTAGCCATCAGCCATTGTTCCCGCCAGGTCTATACAGGCTGTGTGCGCAGAAAACACCAGCCGTGTGCAGCCCCGGAAGGAAGGCCAAAGATTGTTTTTTTTTTTTTTTTTGTGCGCATAATGAGACTCAGAATCATACACTTCAAAATCCGACCACCCGTCAAGACACAATATGTACCCCACATTGACTGTACAAGAAAACACTATAGAACTTGTGAAAACTGTAAATACACAACAACTATTAAATTAAAAGATATCTGTGTTGGTTTCCATCAGAGTCAGAACCATGATTTCCGTGCGCTCTGCTACAGGGTATGCGCGCTCATAGGGCAACTCAGAGGGAACAATGCCAACATTAATAAACGTAAAATTCTAAACAGCAGGCAACTCTAAGCAATAACTTGCTCTCGGGGCCAACAGCCCTAGAGTCCAGGTTCCTCCGTGAAAAATAGAGCAGGGTATCACGCAAAAGTCATAGGACAGGCCCAGACAGTTTGGTTTTTTTTTTGTTTTGTTTTGTTTTTTTTTTCCACTGCGAGCCCGCTCCTCCAGCCACCATCACCAAGAAAAGGCCACTCGCCCGTCCAGTCTCTCATGTAGGCCCCTGTCGCAAGGGGGAGGATGAATTCACAAGTTGCTCGATGTACGGTGCAGCCTCCTCCGCCGACCCGAAGACCCGGCGCCCGTTCTCCTGCAGCACATGTAGCCGGGCTGGGTATTGGACAGAAAATTTAATATTGGCTCCAAGAGGTTTTTGGCACAGCGGTGCATATGCCCTGCGTCGCTTGCTCACCACTGCAGAAAAGTCCTGGGCAATTCTAATCCGTGCAGTATCATGCTCCACAGTACCCCTCTTCCGCGCCTCATGCAGAACAGACTCTTTCTGCTGGAAGTGCAGATATTTTGCCAGCACTACTCTGGGTCGTGGGTCCTTCGAGGTTTTCGGGCCCACTCTGTGAGCCCGCTCAACAATAACCGCCATAGACGGATCTCCAGACAGCCCTAGGAGGGATGCCGATAGGGCTGCTACGTACTGCCTTAAGTCTCTATCCCCTACAGAATCGGGAATGCCCAAGAACCTTAAATTGCTGCGCCTCGAGCGATTCTCGAGGTCATCAAGTTTCTCATCTTGGGCCCTGAGCGTCGCCCGCAAAAGCTGCAGCTCCTGGGAAAGTTTCTCCACTTCCCCTTCTGTGTGTGCAATGCGGCCCTCCGCCTCCTGCATGCGAGTGCTGAATGCATCCACCGACGTCTGCAAAGTGTCCAGCCTACCCCGCAGGGTATCAAACTGAGCGGTAAGTGCCCCGGTGACTGCCGCTGATATTTCTTCTGCGGAGACCGCTGCTGCCGGAGATTGTGACGCCGCTGAGTGTGGCGGCGATTCCGCCGTTTTCGGGGCTCCTAGCACGCGGTCTTTCTCCCTCCGCACACCCCTCACTGCAGAGGCCATCCTCTCCGGACGTCGGCCGGTAGGTCCTGGCAGGTCCCGGTATTAAATGGGGTTGGATTTGCCGGTGTTGTCCCCCAAAAGGGGCACTATGTATCCGTTGGAGAGCTGTAGGGCCCGGAGCTCAGCGAAAGCACGTCTTCCCCAAGCTCACCACATCACGTGACTCACCGTATATGTTTTTAACGTTGTCTGTCTCTTCTTGTTTTGCTGTGTCCCTCACTCCTCTTATGCTTGGCTGTTCTATAGTTTGTTGTTTAAATTGTTGTCCTATTCTGTATGAGTTTTGTTTTAAATTTATATGGTTTCATTTTCTATTTTCTATTGTATACTGCCTAGATATGATTGTTGAAATGAGGTTAATCAGATATAATAAACATAAACATAAAGTATTCACTTCCTATTTCCTTTGAAACTTTAATGAAACACAAACGTCTGTACAAAACTGACTCTGTGCAAATAGAGAGGGTGACCTGCATGGGGCAGTGGGTACACCATTCTAGCCACCTTACTGGGCAGACTAGATGGACCATACTGAACTTCATCTGCTGTCATATACTATTAAGGTCATTCTAGAAGCCGAATAAGCATTTGGACATGCGCCGGGGAGGTTTACATGCCAAAAATGTCTATGAATGCATTCCACTACCTGGTGCCCATGCACATTTATCTTGCTTGCACGGGGATATCTGTATGCATCCCCAAGGGGGTAGAATGGGGGCATGACCAGCTGCAGAGATGTGTACAGCTGCATGTACATTTATGGCCTTGCCCGGAGACATGGCCATTATTCCTGCCAGAGACATGGAACAAGGACAGGACTTAGAACATTTTCTGATATGTCCTACAATTCGTCCCTGCAAGTGTGTGTGGTTTGAGATTGCATGGGAGGATCTGGAGTGCTGATCTTCAATTCAGGGAGGACATGACTGCCTGACCAGTACCTGGACAATTCAGATGACCACAGTTTCACTAGGTTCTACTGTGATATGGCAACCATATATCAACGGTGCCAGCACTAGAAACATGACTGATGTTGTGCCAACACTCCCCAGATTATGCCATGAGGCCTACTTCCTTATCAGTCCAGGATCTATGCAAGTTGTGAGAGTGATGATATATCTAGAGGTTGGCTACCTGGTATGATGGCACAGGAATCCCTGCTCCCATGCCCACACAGGCTTAACCAGGGGAGCATTGCCACAAAGCAGACTGTAGGAAGGCGGGCAAGGTTGTTCCACAGATAGCAGATGTTTGCAGACTGAAATAAGCCAAGACAGAGAGTGGACATTGTATGGGACAGGTGTAGCCACGTGTAGGGAGCTGCTGTGAAATATGTGGGAAACAGATGCCATAGCCATAAAGCCATAGTCATTAAAAAAGTATACTTTTGTAGCTCAGCAATATCATGCATCCTTTGGGGAACTGCAAAGTTAGTTTAGGTTGTTGTGAACCTGGTAAAGGTCCATACTTAGCATTTTAAAAAGTGTTTTTAAAGATGACCAATACAAGAATAACTGAAACATTCTTATACTGCCAAATAATTTTTGATTCAAGGTATGTCATGACAAACGTGTTAATATTTACTTTATCTTCTCATATATTAGAGTGCACAGAGATTATTTAGCACTTTTCTGGGCATGAAAAAGACTAGTATTAGTCTAGTTTGCATCAGAATTTATTTATCATCAGTTTTTATGTCTAGTTTGCATCAGCAAACTACCGTCAGTGAGAACAGCAGCTTAGAAGATACACGTTTTAACCAGGGAGGCCTGGCTATTGGAGGCATCCACGAGTATATCGCAGAGATGGGCAGGATTGGAAATGAGCAACATTTCAGAATATGTTGAGTATGGGGCCATCCAAAACAATTTCGGCATGTCCCCCTGTTCTGTAATATTAGCGGGAACGTGTTTCTCCGTTTCACTGCATGGCCCGTGCCCGTTCTCGCTGTGGATGTGTGCATGGGCCTGTTGAACTGCATGTTGCCTGTGCTGCACCAGACACATCTATGAGCCAATTCCTGAAACACGGGCACGTCTATATCTACAGATGAGGAAATAGTATGGAACCGCGCCTGTGTCCGATTTAAACGTATCCATGGGAAATAACCGGTCTATAAGGAATTTACCTCCATGTTACTATGATACTATTCCCCTTTTAATAAAAGCATTGATCAGGAAGATGACAGATACTCTTTACTTCTAAATTCAATGAACCACACGGTCTTATTTATAAACAACAGGGAGATGTCGCAATGAACTCATGCTACCTGCTTATCCATTTTGAGCTAGCAGTCTCTCTATAAAAGTTGACAGTAGAATTATAATTTAAAACTTACATAGCACCTCGGAGGCAGACAGGACCCAACATTTTCTTTCTTGTTATTACCAGAAGTAGTACTGCTATGTCATTACAGCTGAGTAAATTGAATTGGTTTACCTAAGGTCACAACACGCCAGTCCAGGGATTCTAAAGCAGACCATGCAAGGGTATAATGCGTACCATCAAACTAAAAATATATGGCCATCAAAACTACATAAGAAAGACAAAAAAAAAGTTAATGCTTTCTTACTGGCATTTAGAAACTAATGGGCCAATTTTCAGTGGCTGTGACTAGCCATTAATTTACATGCCAGCACCAGCATTTCAATAAATGTATTCAGTCTCATTACGCATATGGTCTGGTGTTGAACTTATGTGTGATATAGTGACTGCTGTCAGCACTATCTGTTTACTTTAGACCCAAGTCAAAATGTTCAAACCTATCTGGATAGCGTCTGAATATTGCTACCATATGGATAATTTTGTAGCACTGTTCTCATTCCATCCCCCCCCCCCACCCCTGTCCTGTCACTATATGCCAGTTAGAGAGATTTTTGGCCTGACACTATTGGGGTCATTTTAGAAGCTCTATTGCACTAATACTACTATTTATCATTTGTATAGCGCTACAAGGCATATGCAGTACTGTATATATAGATGTAAGACACAGTCCCTGCTCATCAGAGCTTACAATCTAATCACAAAGTAGGGGACTAGAGTATGATAAGATACACAGAGGTAATGGACAAGAGAGCGAGGAGCATCAGGACCCAAAAGTGGCTTCAAAGGGGTTGGGTTTTAGCCTGGATTATTGGGCTAGAGAAGGAGTCGGATGCACTGACACAGGTAGTTTGTTCCAGGCATATGGAGCAGCAAGGTGGAATGGTCAAAGTTTGGAATTGGCGGTGGCAGAGAAGGGCACAGATAAAAGGGATCTGGAAAAGGAGCGGAGTTCACAAGTAGGGGTGTAGAGTGAGATAAGAGAGGCAAGGTAGTGAGGAGTCACAGAATGAATGCACTTGTAGGTCAGTAGGAGAAGTTTGGAACCGGATGCAGAAATTGATAGAGAGCCAGTGAAATGACTTGAGATGAGAGTTGCATGAGCCTAGCGGCACTAGCGGAAGATAAGCTGTGCAGTTGAGTTTTGAACAGACTAAAGGGGAGCGAGATGATTCAGAGGGAGACCAGCGAGGAACTTGTTACAATATTTAAGATGAGAGGTGACTTGTGACTGGATAAGGGTCTTAGTAGTGTTTTCAGAAAGGAAGGGACACCCATTCAGACGTGCCAGTTACCTCCATGTCCCTAGGCCCAAATTTACACGTTTCCTGTGTGATCACATTTATGTCGCATGGGGTGTGTGGCAGAGGCATGTCCAGGGTGGTCTGTAAACAATTGACAATTTTAGAATGACACACACATTTCTGAGCGCCAGCGAACATGTCTGTCTACACCTGTTCGTGGTCACGAAAAGACATTTAAAAGTGCTCATTACAGCCAGCAGGCGAGAAGAGGGGAACACTCTTGGACGCCCCTAATCATTTTTACCCCCTCAAAAATCCATACAGGTAAATACAGAGGCCTTTTTGTTAGCTGCCACACCGCTGCAGGTTTCCGCGTGCAAAATTTTATTTATTTAGTTATTTAATAGTTTTTCGGTACTGCTTTATCTTAGAGTCTAAATGGCAGGCCATGAAATGTATGCAGAGACAGATACACGTGCGAATCCTAAATACTGTTGGAGGTATTTCTATGTTGCTGCTTTCGCAGATATATAGATATTTTTAAAATCGTCCATTTCCATGCATGTGCCTGGGGACTGATGCTTCGTGTCCCGGGACATTTCCTTCTTTATTGGTGGAGACGTTTATCTTTTGGGGCAGAGAGAGTTTGAATTTAGAATGAATTTACACACGCCCATCTCCTCTGCTACCCCTGCCATGGAATTTCAGATGTTTTGACTTGGACGCCCCAGATGGCAACTAAACAGCCTTTCAAATAAAAATAAAAAAATGCCGCTTTATCTCTGTAGCAGCCAGAAGTACAGAATTATAGCTTCACCGCGTCACTGCCACCACGATGTCAGAGAGGACAGAAGCACCTGGTCAAAGCAACAGCACGCAGAACCGGAGGCTTTGGGTAAACACCGCATTGCTGTTTTAATGTCATTACCATTGCTGAAGGGACGAGGGGTGCCAGCAGTGGTAATGGGCCACCCTCAAACTGTTAACGCTCCAGGCAGTTGCCTGGTCTGCCTAACTGCAGTGATGGCCCTAATGGCAGGAAAAGACTAGTCAGGTTGATTGCAAGTGTGTCCTTTATTTACCATGGGAGTTACTAACCTGCTGAGTTCCCATAGGTTAGTGACTCCCATGGTAAATTAAGCTCAGATAAAATGCAGCTTATTACTGAAGCTCAGTAACTTCCACCTTCTGACTCACAAATTGCACTGGCTGTAACCTTATGATCCCCATAACATCTCAAACCCTCTGCCCTTCAGACGGACTCAAATGCAGTTTACGATTCACTTATATTTTCTGGCCATGTCATTTTTTATTTTTTGCTGATTCTATTCTGACCTGAGAAAGAGAATGTCAGCTCCTTTAAAGCTAGTCCAGACATGTATTAAGTAAATCCAATAAAGATGATAATATTACTTTTTTGGTTTAACCCTTATTTCTGTGCATTCAAATGAACTAACCTAGCAGCTATACTGCTTTCCCCAACATCTTTTGAGACATCAAGCTACGATGCAGATTTTCAACTTGAATTAAGTTTTTCTTCTAGAACCACTTCATCCCCCATTCAATGATTAGTCATATTAACTGAGAGCTTTGGTTATTTTCTTGACTATATCTGCAACCATATTACTTTCATAATTGCTCTGCAGTCTGGTAACAAATATATCTCTCTCTATAAATATATGTAGCTTTTTTTGTCTTGGCTAAACAACCCCTTGAAGACATCCCCCTAGACCAGCGGTTCTCAACCTGTGGGTCGGGACCCCCACGGGGGT
Source organism: Ichthyophis bannanicus (assembly GCA_033557465.1). Lineage (NCBI taxonomy): Eukaryota > Metazoa > Chordata > Amphibia > Gymnophiona > Ichthyophiidae > Ichthyophis > Ichthyophis bannanicus. The sequence goes on along the minus strand of CM066042.1, from coordinate 63,559,689 downwards.
CGCCTCAGGATTTACCAGGGGTCGCCTGACAAATCATGGGAATTATTATTTCTTTTCTAATTTATTGTTTTAATTTGATCGCAAAGCCTAAAATGCCAAATACTTTGAATTTAATCAATTTATATATTACTTAGGCTATCCTTACTTACTTTTACCTGTTCGCCAGAAACGATGCACCTCGAGACGTTATTTAGATCACTTCCGGTTTTGTAATGGCAGACACAGGTCCTACTAAAATTAAATTTTCTATGTTATATTATATAACACCAGTGACTCCATTGAAAATGAATGACAGAGAAGAATACCAAGAAAAGAAAATATTGCAATGACTTTTTAAGGTATAGTTTCACCTCCATATTTTCAGCAGGGATTGAGAAACCACAATGCGCTATTTGTAATGAAGTTCTATCAGCGGAATCCATGAAGCCATACAAATTGAAATGGCATTTTGACAGTAAGCATCCCACCTTTGTAGGGAAGGATATTTGGTATTTTAAGAACAACGCTGATGGAATCAAGAAAAGCAGACTTGATATTGGCAGAAAGTTCCACCAGCAAAACATAGTCGCTGTTGAAGCTTCATATATGGTGGCTCTCAGACTCGCCAAAGCCAAGAAAGCTCATACCATTGCCCTTCGTCTGTCTTTTTGAATAAAGCATACTAAAAACGTTGACTACAAAATCATAATAATTTCGAAATCAAATATTGTTACTTGTTATTGTGATTAATTATTGTGGTTTAAATAAGTAAATTTTATAAATAAAAACATATTGCAAAGGCCTATAATATATTAATAATTCAACAAATGATTACAGCGACAATGCATTAACGGTAAAGGAAGAGAGACGCATTTGATTTTATCATTGGGGGTCGTCACAAGTTGGCCAATGGTAAAAGGGGTCGCAGTACAAAAAAGGTTGAGAACCACTGCCCTAGACCCACTACTCTCCTCAGAACAGAACCCTATTTTCCCAAAAGACACCCCCCACACTTCTACCCCCTCCAGATGAGATTTCCACTCCCAAAGACCTCTTGACAACCCCCCGGGACCTACCAGAGGTTTCCCTGGTATCTACTGAATGGAGCATGAGTACTCCCCAGCGGCTCCTGCATCAATGGGTGGCAAGTTCAAAATGGCCCCTAATGGTAGTCTCATAGTATTACAACTAGGGGTCAAGCTGTCCTAAAGTTATCTGGATAGCAGTCTGAATTTTGCTGTTATCTGGATAATTTCCATGACTACCCATGCTCCATACATGCTCGGACTTTGCGCTATACTGATTGTTTTGGGGTGGCCAGTGATGATTTTTGGTGGCACCATCTAGATACTGTTGCTGGAAATCACCAGATAGCAGCATCTGCTATCTGAATAAATGCCGCTGGCTGGGTTTGTCTGGATAAGTGCTTTTTAAATATCAGGACTGAGGCTAGAGCTTTAGGTGTTTGTCCCTGTCTTTTGGATCAGAGCATATACTAGTCTAGTATCATAACGTGTATAATGGATGTCTTTGTATGTGAAGGATGGAAGCTGGCACTTTGAAGACCTGCGTCTGTCAGTCAGTTTCCTTTATGCAGCTCTTTGTAAGTGGCCATTATTGACTGAAATTCTGATGCCCTAAAAGTTAACGCTTACAGTGAATTAGTCTATTTTGAATTGATTGAAGGAAAGAATGCATGAAATGGTTTGTGATGTTATCTACATTCTTTTATTCCTCAGTCCAGATTCTAAAAATGTCTTTCATATTTGAAATGTTTAATATGGTTTTGACTTGAAAATCCCTCTTCTAGTTCTGCCATGAAATGTTTGGCATACTGTTAAAAGCTCTGCTCTACTCTTGAGCAATGTTTAGTACGTTTATGAAAAAAAGCCCATATATGATATTTTTATTACGGCAAGAACTGCTACGTGACTTTCGAAAGGGTGTCAAGTTTCCTCCCATTGAGGGAGCAGTCTTCACAAAAAAATAGTATGAGCAGGAACTATTGAGATTCTTTGGATACGAATTATAAAAATGGTGGCAAATAAAGATAGATCCCCTCTTCAGATGTGTTTTCAGAGCTGCTGAATTTTCTCATTGTAGGGGTTAAATGAATTTAACCACAAAAATGCAGCCTTTGGGGGGTCCTGTATGTAGAGCAAAATCTTGATGTCTGTCTGTTTCCTAATTTAATGCTTTCTAATTTTAAAGACTAATAGAGCTATCCATGAGATTTGATTCTGCTTAAATTTATGTATTTTCATTGTATAGATGTATAACACATTTTCTTCTTGAGAGATGGATATATCCACATATTCTTTTTATTTCTATTTGTACCGAAATTCTAATAAGAATTTTCATAAAAACATTATTTTTATTTATTTTTTTTAAATTTCCTTGCTTCTACAAAAAGAAACGACAGTAGCGCTTGCTATTAAGCCAAAATTCTAAGTAAAAGGCCTGGCTTGATTTAAAACCTTACGTAAAAGCTTGCAGATCGGAGCAGACCAGTGCACAAGCCGCAGCCCCTCGTCTTTTTCAATACCGTTTTGATTGGATAAAATCCATCTTTACTCCAACGCATAGCAAATGTGCTTCCTAATCGCTCACGTTCAGTGAACAGGGACATTATTCTCGACTGATGCTGTGCCTTTCTTGCATTGAAAAGAAGAGACGGTCACCGCTGCCTACCGTGGGTTTTCTTATGTAGTACATCTCTGCATTTTCAATCTCTAATATCCGAGAGCACAGCTGGCAACCATAGCAACAGTGTTTCAATGCGATGCATCTCATGATTTTATTCACTTCAGTCCTGATAATAGGGTGATGATTTCTGAACACCGAAGTGTTATTATATCTGGCATTGACTGTAGGTAGAGAGAAAAAAAAATCTTTGCTGTAGATATGCATGTTTGTTGCTATCCCCTACGACAATTAAACATATTGTAGGATGCTATAATTGTTAGAACGTGGTACTACATGTGTGTCCTGGTGAGGCGTGTCTCAGTAGTGCTGAACAGGATTTTACTCCTGTTTCCTATTATTTCAGTTCTCGTTACACTACACCCTAGCGTTTGAGAATGGTCCCATCCAGCTGCCACGGGGTCCGAGGTTCAGCGATGCGCAAAATCATAAATAACCTTAATCAAACCAATATTAGCACTACGAGCTGCTGAGAACACAGTCAGAGCCCAGCACAGAAGGCATTCAGCTGCAGAGTATCAATGCGATATTCAGGAGCAAAGGCACAATGAAAACATTATCAGTGTTTGTTGTACTGGAAGCTGTAGATGGGAAGTTCATGCAAAGAGAGACATTTCTACAAGGGATAAAAGAACAGAGCAATGGGAATTATTACACAAAAAAATGGTGGCTATACCAAATGGGAAAGTAACCTGAAAATCCTGCCATATGGAATAAATTCCCCTAGGTCAGATTTTTTTTTTTTTTTACATACTGAACATATGGGGCATATGGTGAGCCAGACCTGTAGCTCTGAATGGAACAGAACCCCTTGACAGAATGAATTCATGAGGTTTTATTCTCGCACATCCCACATGCTGCCTAATAACCTCTGTACTTCAAACGTTGCAACCAGCACATGTATCATAGTACAGAGGTTTATCCTTTATGCATAAAACCATAACGCTAGATTGAGCCACTGCTTTGGCACCCTGCAAAAGCTAAAACGATTCTTCTTGCTTTGTGAGCGGATCAAGTGCCATCATAGTTGTGTTTCCCCTAACAGCTATAGAGGATGCTATTACAACATTTAGAAAGCAATGCTTGCATCTAATACTAGTATGAAACTGCAGCATTTTTTAAAATTGAAATTATCCCCTCTGCAGTGTGCATAGCTTCATTCTTAAGATCGATACAGTTTTCCTAGCAGAAACGGTCAGCTGTGCATGGTTTTTAAAATACACTATCCACTGAGAAAGCAACTCGATACAACTAGAATCACAGCAGTATCCCTGGGGGCAATCCCGAATCAGCATACTGTCGATATGGAAGCAAAGCTTGCTTTCCCTTTGAACAGCACCTTTCTGCTTGTACATGGAGTCATCTTTGGGATCTTCCAAATGCCCTTGGCTGCTTATTAGCGAGCTGGCCAGTGCCGCCTGGTCCGGTGTCCAAATTGCTCTCAGGCATGCAGCTGTGGTTGAACAACAGTACAGTATTTGTATAAGGGCCTTGGAATCTGAGCAAGGAAAGCTGCGGGAAGCGAAATAAACCAAAATGCTCGTCATCATGCACTCCGAGTCAAAGAATTCCCATTTTATAAGATTTAAAAAGCATTCTAAAAGAAGTCTACAGCCAGCATGCATGTTTCTCCTTTTATTAGTTGTTTTAAATTCCTTTCAGTATCTCTAACCCATGGATCTTTCTGCAGTTGTTTTCTTGTCTGGTACCTATATTCCGTGACTTGATTTCTCCATCACAGATCAGTGGGTTGTTTCCTTCCTCCAACCTGGCAGGCAAAGAACTTCACACTAGATGAAAGTCTCTTCTTTTTGGCTAGTCTGTTTCCCTCCTGCTCCTTTTGGGGTTTCAGCTCAAATTGGCATTGAAAGTAGGATCTAGTGCCCGGAGCCTTCATTTGCAACTGCTCGGTGATTTTTCCCCATTTTATATCCCCTAGGAATCTGCTTAATCCAGTCACTGCAGAGATAATCCTCAGCTTCTAGAACCCTGCAATCATGGGTCTTAAATCCAGCCACTAGTAATCACCATTGTACAACGGCTGGTGTACCTTTGCCTACAAGCCTATGCATGTTGTCTCCATTGCATCATCAGCCCTGGTCAACCTGGGAAATGGAAGAAAAGAAAGCCTTATCCTTCCAGTAACTCCTCCCTTCACTAGAGGTTGCCACAGCTTCTAGCTTAAAAAAAAAGTTCTTCCCTGTCTTGTGAGTAGATACTAGAAATCTAATTGTGGGAAGAACGGTTCTGATGGAGGAGTCAAGTTGCAGAAAACAATTGTAAGAAATTACTCTGTGACCTGATTACTTCTTATCACAGACTAATGGGCAGTCCAAAGTCAAGAGCCCATGGGGCTCTATAGACAACTCGATATTCATCCAAATGCAATGTGTTTTCAGAAAGCAGCTGTTAAGTAAATTGCCTTCTTCTCTTAAATAAGATGATTATACTGCCATTAAAGCCATAATGGCAAATCTTACAGAGCTTTGATACGTGATCAGGCACATTTCAGATAGTACCTAGAGATCAGAAATGAAACATTGAGGTCATGAAGTACACAATTCTGACAGGTTTCTTTTTTTAGAAAAGGCTCCTGCTAAACATGGAACCTCTTCTAAAAGATTGGGTGAGTGTGCGTGTATTTACTGACAGACGAAACTGGAGGACCCATTTTGCAAATCTACACATGGGAAAAAAATCAATGAGGGAAACTTGACAACTTCCATGCGCTGGTACCACACACATGTGGAAATAAGTGTTTCACAACTATCTCAGCCATTTTGCAAACCTGCACATATAAATGCTGCCAATTAACTACAGATGCTGCTATCTTTATCTAAATTCAATCTGGAGGGGGAAATAATGCAACAGGATTAAAAAGGATAACCCCCTTAATCCGTCTTGTAAAGGGCTGGCTGAAGCAAGCCCTTTTAAAAATCCTATATTGCTAGGGAGCCGCTGTATTATTATTATTATTATTAAAGACTTATAAAGCGCCGCAACATACGAAGCGCTGTACAGACATAGAAAAGAGACAGTCCCTGCTCATCAGAGTTCACAATCTAATAAGACAGAAAACAAAATAAGTTACATAATACAAATAACAAACATTTACAGGACAAAGTAAGCAAATGTTGATAGAGAGATCAAGATAGGGTAAGACAGGAACAGAAAGCAATAGTGAAGAGGTGGGATTTTAGTCTGGACTTGAAAATGGCCAGGGAGGACTCCTGGCACACAGAGATAGGAAGACTATTCCAAGCAAAGGGTGCTGCCAGTTGGAAGGAGCAAAGTCTGGAATTGTCAGTACGAGTAAAGGGCACAGTAAATGAAGACTATTAGAAGAGCGAAGCAACCGAGAGGGGATGTAAGGAGAGATGAGAGATGAAAGGTACGGGGGGGGGGGGGGGCAGAAGAGTGAATACATTTATAGGTCAGGAGGAGAAGTTTAAATTGGATACGGAGACGGATGGGAAGCCAATGAAGCGACATGAGGAGAGGAGTGATGTGGGAAAAACGAGACTGGCGGAAAATGAGTCGAGCAGCGAAGTGTTGAATTGACTGAAGAGGAAAGAGGTGGCTTGCAGGGAGGCCGGCAAGGAGAACGTTACAATAATCAAGACAGGAGGTGATTAAGGAGTGGACAATCAATTTAGTGGTGTCAACAGAGAGGAAGGGGCGAATTTTGGAAATATTGTATAGAAAGAAACGACAAGTTTTAGCAATGAGCTGGATATGTGAAGAGAAAGAGAGAGAGGAATCGAAGATAACACCAAGGTTACGTGCTGAAGAAACAGGGAGGAGTACAGAGTTATCAACAGAGAGAGAGACAGGGGAAAGAGGAGGGGAAGCATTCGGGGGAAAGATAAGAAGCTCAGTTTTGGCCATGTTCAGTTTTAAGCGGCAGTGGGACATCCAGGCAGCAATGTCAGAGAGGCAGAGTGAGATCTTAGACTGGATATCAGAGGAGATAACAGGTGCAGAAAGATAGATTTGAGAGTCGTCGGCATAGAGAGAATAATGAAAGCCATGGGAAGAGATAAGGGTGCCAAGGGATTGGGTATAGAGAGAGAAGATGAGTGGACCTAAGATGGAACCCTGAGGAACTCCTACAGGTAGTGGGGTTGAAGAGGAGGAGGAGCCATCGAAGCACACACTGAAAGAGCGATGGGATAGATAGGAAGAGAACCAAGATAGTACAGAGTCTTTGAATCCAAGTGAGGATAGGGTGATAAGAAGAAGGTTATGGTCAACAGTGTCGAAGGCAGCAGAGAGATCAAGAAGAATGAGGACAGAGTCAAAACCTTTGGACTTTGCCAAGAACAAATCATTCGAGACCTTAGTAAGAGCAGTTTCAGTGGAGTGTAGGGGATGGAAGCCGGATTGTAAAGGATCCAAGAGGGTATGAGAAGAGAGGAAATCAAGACAACAGTGATAGACTGCACGCTCAAGTAGTTTAGAGACGAAAGGAAGGAGAGAGATGGGACGATAGTCAGAAGGACAAGTGGGATCAAGTGAAGGTTTTTTGAGGAGGGTGTAACCACAGCATGCATGAAAACAGAAGGGAAGGTTGCAGTGGAGAGAGAGAGGTTAAGAATATGAGAAATAGAAGGGACGAGAGATGAAAAGATGGAGCTCAGGAGGTGGGTGGGGAAGAGGTCAGAAGAGCAGGTAGTAGGTTTGGAGGAAGAGAGAAGGAGCAACGTTTCCTCGTCAGAGACAATAGGGAAGGAAGAAAGGGTGGCAGAAGTTTGGGGAGGGGAGAAATGGGAAATAGGGGTGGAAGAGGGGGAGGAGGGGAACTGGAAGGTGATTGGGTGGATTTTGTCATGGAAGTAGTTAGCCAAGGATTGGGCAGAAAGGGAGGGAGGAATCAGGGGTGGAGGCACACTGAGGAGAGAATTGAGTGTGCTAAAGAGACGAGGATTAGAGGAAAGAGAGTTAGTCAGATTGAGGAAGTAAATTTGTTTGAAAAGTGCAATGGCTGATTGGAAGGTGGAGAGCATGAAAATCTAGACATGGACAACTGCAGTTATACATGTGAGGGAAGCGCCTATAGAGTTTTGACCCAACCAGGCCACTCCCTAATCATGAGAACATCCATAAGTAAATTCAGCTCTTTTCTAAAATCATCATTTACCCGTGGATGCCACGTCCATGATTTTACATGTAGAGATTGCAAATGAAGCTTGTAAAATAACCCCCTTTGAGGGTATTTATTTATATTCTCTTATATACCGCGCTATTCTGCATCAGTGCGGTTTACATTGAACAAACTGAAATTACATTGAACAGGGCATTATAACTTGGAGATAACTATTTTACAGGGAACATGGGCTATGGAGGGTTAAGTGGCTTGCCCAAGGCCACAAGGAGCACCTGTGGGACTAGAAACCCCAGTCCTTCCGGCCCAAGGTTGCTGTCCTCTAGTGGGATTTGAACCCCTGACCTTCCGGCCTGAAGTACCTTACCCCAACCACTAGGCCACTCCTCTTATAAGAAGCCACAGAAAACTACACGCCATCTACTTGAGTAAATCATAAATTTTGAATGGCTCACGCATGCCAATGGGCTCTTATGCATGTACTTTTGCCAGTAGCTATTCTATAAGTATGCCTATTAGCTCGATGGCCTATGTAATTTCACTGTGGGTGTTCAGATAGGGAGAGCTTGGGCAAAGTGTGCACTTATGCAAATGCTTTATAAAAGGCAGAGGTATGTGCATAAGATGTATATGATTATTTATGCTAGCCATAAGGCTGGTGTAAGTGATGGCTCCTAGATTTGATGCATGTTTCCCACTCCTTATGACCCTATTTTATAAAGTCAAATATGCATGTACTTGACTTTATAAAACACATGCGATTGATGTGTAAAAAGGCACATGTACAGCTTAATATTGACCCGGTTATCTTTAATTTTAATTTAATTTAGGGACTTGTTTACTAAAGTGCGGTAAGTTTTCGCACAGTAGGGATGAAAACATATACAGTAAATGCAAAGGCCATACATTAGCTATTGGAGGTGTGGCCGGTATGTGCCCTACAGTTAGAGCACTGAAGAGTTCCTTACTGTGCATTAAGCTCATTTGCTATGTTCATTTTGAAGAAGCGTTAAGTAAACCCACATTAACTGCAGACTTGACAGTTCAGATGCGATAACTACCACACACTAACCGCAATGGGTAGTCCACTCCCATTCTCTGCCCATAATTTACCCTGTTCCAGTCCCATCATGCACTAAAGCGGGTTAACGTGGGATTTTCAATACCCCCGGTAGCCGTTACCAGGGGCCCGTGCTAATGGTTACTGTAAGTTAAAACATGGGCTAACCGTATTGTGCACTTTAGTAAACATGCCCCATAAATGGTATTTATATATCACTTAAGTCAAAGAGTTGAAGGTGGGTTATATACTTAATAAACAATTTTAAACATAACCTAGTATGTATTTAAAATAAAATATGATAAATACATTAAAATAAAATGTCAAACACCTCATAAAATCCTCTCATTCACTCTCTACTAACCATTTGAGTGGCCATTGCTCAGCTGAGATGGACCAGTCCCTACTGTAATAGGAATAAGCTTGGCCGTTTAGACTCCTGTTATTTTCTTCACATATTTTATTTTGAAAGATATTCACTTCCTTATCGTCCCTCTAGTCTAGTCCCGTACATCTGGGTTTTATGCTCCTCCTCCAGCAGCTTTGGAGACTGAGAACGTCACTCTCTTGTGATGACACTGGTACATCTCCGCAGGATCCGCCTCCTCACACCAGTTGTCTCAGTCTCCAAACAGCTGGAGGACTGGTGAGCCGGGAGGTCTGGGCTCACTAATAGAGGAACAATTAAGAAACAATTTAGGAGCAATTAGGAACAATTTCTGGTAGTATAAGGGAAGTTACATAGACAGAAGAGGAGTTATTTACCTGCCTGGCTGTTTAAGGCCTCCCCTCTTCCCCCCCCCCCTCCTGTCTGCATGCTGTCTTGTCTGGCTGGGTCGGCAGGATCTATTTAGTCCCCCGTGGAGCTCCGAGCAACCTGTGGGTCTCAGACGGTGTGGCTTCAGGCAGCGCGTCAGATGATTTGTCTGTTAGCGCTTTGAAGCACACCGGAAGCTGTCCGTTCACTGGATCTTCGCGATCTCCCCTCCCGGCGCTGAAAAGCAAGTCAGTAGAGTGGGTAGCAACAGGAGAGCTCGCCGGAGGATCGCAGGGCGCGGAGGTGGCTCCCTTTTTAGCTACGCTGTGGCTCCCAATGCTGAAATTGCCAGTCGGTGAGCGGAGGACAGACGGAGGGATCTTGATGAATTTCTCGGCAGGTGCGGCTTCAGGAGTGCAGTAAGTGACGCGCGGGGGCTGCAGCGGGCCTACCACGTGGCGGGAATGTGGGAAGCGCCAATTCTGACCCGGGGCCTTCAGCGGTGCATAATTTGGGTGGGAAGCTTCGTTTTTCAGTGCTGCCTGCTATTTTCAGCCTCAGAGAGGGTCAGTTGGCCTGGAAACCACATAGTGCCCAAAAAGGTGGTGAGGCTTAGAAGGCATGCCAGCGAGACCGCAGTGTGTGGTCTGCAGAACTAGACGGGGGGCAGTTTCCGAAGCAGGCATCTGTAGGGGGTGTGCGCTAGAAGCTGAGGCTATGGAACACGCCTTGGAGGGGGAGAGGGATGCGGAGGTCCAGGAAGCTCCATTGGCTGGGCAGGCTCCGGCTTCCACAGACACATCACATAGGGAGCCGGTAGCGGGGCCATCTTCGACTCCAGATCTCCCTCTGCACAACCCACCTTGCCTGGGGGGTCTAGCAACCATTTTTTCCCTAGGGTTTGTGGCGCTCATTCAACAGGCTTTCGGGGGGCGGCAGGAAAGCCTAGCATCGAGGTCTGGGGATGGGGGGCTGTCAGAAAAGAGACCAGGGACCCCCCTAAGTGTAGGTGCATTGGGAAGCCTGGCTAAGAGGGCCAGGATGGAGAGAGCGCAGACGAACCAGTCGATAGCCTCGGGGGGGGGGCCTCCTTTTGACGAGGGAGATCTGGATGACGAGTTGGAAGATGATCTGGAGGGATTACGGACAGGGAGGACCAGGCTAAGGTGGTCTGGCTGTTCAGGAGAGAAGAGTTGCCTGCACTCATTACGGAGACATTGAAGGCTCTCAATATGCCGGGTCCTGGGCCAGCAGAGGATGCTACCTTGGAGGATCCTTTACTGCAGGTGTTTCAGAAGAATCAGAGGGCCTTTCCGGTGCAAAGGGTGCTGCGGGAAATGATCCAGGAAGAGTGGGACATGCCGGAGGCATCATTGAAAGGCTCCAGGCTTATGGGTCACCTGTACCCATTGGTGGACCAGGATAGAGAGTTATTTAAGTCTCCGAAGGTGGATGCTGCCATCTCGGCAGTTACAAAGAAAACCACTATCCCGGTAGAGGGCAGTGCGGCACTCAAGGATAATCAGGACAGAAAGTTGGACTCATTGTTAAAGCAGGTGTTCGACGTCAATGCTCTTTCAATTCAGGCGGCTATTTGCGGAGCGTGGGTGGCAAGGGCCTGCCTACGCTGGTCCCAAGGTATGAAGAGTGAGCAGAGAGAAGACTTAGTGGGGCCGGCCAGGCTGGAGTCCAGATCGGCTTACCTGGCGGATATCCATTATGATCTCATCCGTGGGTTGTCTAAGAGCATGGCATCAGTGGTAGCGGCTCGTAGATATCTTTGGCTGCACAACTGGGCAGTGGACGGGTCTTCTAAGTCCAGGCTCAGTAAGCTTCCCTTCAGGGGATAGCTCCTCTTTGGAGAGGACTTGGATAAGCTGGTAAAGGATCTGGGGTAGTCGAAGGGCGGTAGGCTGCCGGAAGACAAACAGAAACAGGGGCGGTCGGCTCCCGCGGCCAGAGGGCAGCAGAGGGAGTTTTATCGTTTTCGCTTTCCCAGGTTTAACCAGATTCAGCGGAGTCGATTTCCCAGTAGAGGTCAGGGGTTTCGTGGATTTCTGGGAGCGGGAAGAGGATTCGGCGCTTCTTCCTCTTCTACGAACCTGCGAAAGTCGCAATGAAGTCAGGGGGGCCCAGGGAGAGCTGGTACCCGTAGGGGGTCACCTACGGGAGTTTTACCCTGCCTGGGCCCAGATTACGTCCGACCGCTGGGTATTGGAGGTCATACGAGAGGGATATGCGTTGGAGCTTCAGAGGCTGGTAGTGGATTCTTTCGTGTGGTCGCCGTGCAAGGCGCCAGTCAAAGTGGCAGCGATGCAGGAAACGCTGCAGAGGCTTCTTGAGCTCAACGCCATAGTTCCGGTACCTCCAGACCAGTGCGGCTGCGGTCGATACTCCATTTACTTTGTAGTGCCAAAGAAAGAAGGAACGTTTCGGCCAATTTTGGACCTCAAGAGAGTAAATCGTTGCTTACGCGTGTCGCATTTTCAGATGGAAACTCTGAGGTCAGTGATCGTGGCGGTGTGGAAAGGAGAGTTTCTTACTTCCCTAGATCTGACGGAAGCATACTTGTATATTCCGATATGGCAGGAGCATCAAAAGTTTCTCAGGTTTGCGGTGCCCCAGGGGCATTTCCAGTTCCAGGCGTTGCCCTTCGGGCTGGCTACAGCGCCATGGGCGTTCACCAAGGTAATGATCGTCATAGCGGCGGCATTGCAAAAGGAAGGGGTGCTGGTGCATTCTTATCTTGACAACTGGTTGATCAGAGCAAAGTCCAGGGCAGAAAGTGAATCAGCTACAGCCAGGGTGGTTGCGTTTCTGCAGAGCTTAGGTTGGGTAGTCAATATGGCAAAAAGCAGGTTAGTGCCATTGCAACAGCTAGAGTATTTGGGGGCTCGGTTCAACACAGCGGCAGGAAAAGTGTTTCTGCCTCAGCACCGAGCGCAAGGATTGCGAGGGCTGCTCAGTCAGTTTCTGGCCAGAGCAGCCCCCTCGGCATGGCATTATCTGCAGCTGCTAGGGACCATGGAAGCAACGCTAGAGCTCGTCCCATGGGCAAGGGCTCACATGCAACCATTGCAAAGGGCGCTGCTCAGGCGGTGGTCACATCAGGACGAGCCACTATCTCAAAGGCTTCCGTGTCTGCCGGAGACGAGAGCAGCTCTGCAGTGGTGGTTGAGGAAGGAGCACCTGGAGAAAGGGATGCCATTGGAGCCGCCGGGTTGGTTACCCCTAACGACGGATGCCAGCCTTTTGGGCTGGGGAGCCCATTTCCCAAGGAAGATATGCCCAGGGTATATGGACCGATCAGGAGAAGAGCTGGTCAATAAACAGGTTGTAGTTGACAGCGGTAGCGTTGGCCTTGCGGGACTTTCTCCCTTATCTTCAAGGCGGAGCCATTCGGGTGTTCTCCGACAACGCGATAGCGGTGGCCTACATCAATCATCAAGGCGGCACCAGCAGTGTGCCACTGGAAACCGAGGCCGAGGACCTGTTCGTATAGGCCGAGGACAATTTGATAGCTTTGTCGGCGGCGCATGTAGCAGAGTAGACAACGTGGAGGCCGACTTCTTGAGTCGGGTGAAGGTGGACCCGGGGGAGTGGGTACTTCATCCGGAGGTCTTCGAGATGTTGGGGCGTTGTTGGGGCACCCGATGATGGATCTCATAGCAACGTTTCAGTCAGCACGGCTCAGCCGCTTCTTCAGCAGAAGAAGGGAAAGGATGTCAGAAGGCTTGGATGCGCTCATACGGCGCTGGCCAGAGGGGCAGCTCCTGTATGTGTTCCCGCTGTGGGTATTAATAGGAAGGGTGCTACAGCGCGTGGAGAGTCACCGAGGTCGATTGATCCTGATAGCTCCGGATTGGCCGAGGCACCCGTGGTATCTGGATCTGCAGAGGCTCTTGGTGGCGAAGCCGTGGCGGCTTCCCACGTGGTCAGATCTCTTGTCTCAGGGTTCTCTGCACATGCCTCGTGTGGAACGGTTCTTGCTTATGGCTTGGCTATTGAAAGGGCGCGGTTAATAAAGAAGGGTGGCCACGTTGCTGAAGGCGAGAAAGCATTCTACATCTTTAGCATATGTACGCAACTGGCGAGTGTTTGAGGCATGGTGTGAAGAGTGTCGCTGCGAGGCCTTGAGGGCATCGATCCTGCTGATATTGGCTTTTCTGCAGGATAGGCTGGATAAGGGGTTAGCGGGTAGCAGCATTGCCCTGTTATAGAGGGAAGATCGCAAGTGAGGGCCTGGGTACTCATCCAGATGTGAGGAGGTTTTTAAGGGTGGTCTCTCTTTTGAGGCCGCCGTATCGGCCAGTGGCATTGAGGGACAGACCATTTGAGCCTCTGGCGACAGCTTCTTTGAAGGACCTTACGCTCAAGGTGGTGTTTCTGGTGGATATTAGCTCGGCAAGGAGGATTTCGGAGTTGCAGGCTTTGTCCTGCAAGGAGCCTTTTTTGACCTTTTATGATTCAAAGGTGGTTTTGAGGCCAGTGCCGTCCTTTTTGCCTAAGGTGGTTTCGGCATTCCATGTGAATCAAGTGTTTTTGTTGCCGGTGTTCAGCGAGCATCGGGAGAGCTCCTGCTCGGGACAAATGCACCTTCTCGACGTTCGTAGGGCGTTGAAAAAGTATCTTCATAGAACGGCGGAATTTCGGAAATCTGATAGGCTCTTCATTTTGTTTGCAGGGGCAAGGAAAGGTGAGTCAGCATCAAAGCGCTGTAATGCTAGATGGATTAAGGAGGCCATAGCATCCACTTATGTTTTGAAGGGCACAGCGGTGCCAGAGTGGCTCAGAGCGCATTCCACTAGAGCGCAAGCGGCGTCATGGGCCGAGTTCCGGCTGGTGCCTCTGGTGAAGATTTGTAGGGCAGCGACATGGTCGTCCTTGCATTCCTTTGTTAGGCATTACCGTCTGGATATTCAGGCGGGCAGGGACACCATGTTTGGATCGGCAGTGCTTCAGGCTGGTCTAGCGCGTCCCTCCCGTTGAGTGTTTTCACTGCTCTGTTACATCCCCAGATGTCTGGGACTAGACTAGAGGGACGATAAGGAAGGTGAAATTAGACTTACTTGCTAATTGTAGTTCCTTGAGGAACTCTAGTCTAGTCCCGTATCCCTCCCTGAGTGCTGGGTGCTAGGGCCTGAAATGAGCAAGAGAGGACAGGTAAGACAATCCAACTTATTCATATGGGGTTGCCTTGGGGCTCTATCCTCCCTGTCAGGAGGGGGGCAGGCCTTATTCATTGGGTTAGAATGGTTACTAGTTATGTTAATTTAAAAAAAAAAACCGAAAAGAGAAAAGGAGGAGTTTAAGATGCAAAAGCATTAGGAAAGGACAGGTTTCAGGGACCTGGTTACATATGTTGAATAGTAGTTAGTTAGCTAGTCGTGCGTTGACTACTTAATTGTTGCTCCATTGAGTCTGCTTTGCCAATAGGTTACTGGTGTGAGGAGGCGGATCCTGCGGAGATATACCAGTGTCATCACAAGAGAGTGATGCTCTCAGTCTCCAAAGCTGCTGCTGGAGGAGGAGCATAAAACCCAGATGTCTGGGACTAGACTAGAGTTCCTCAAGGAACTATAATTAGCAGGTAAGTCTAATTTCACCTTGTCTTCCCAGTTTATTGTGGCTGGAGTTGGAGGCGGAATAGACAGATTTACTGATTTTCTCTATTTTTTTCTTCTTTATTCCATTGTTGTATCAATGGGTGTTTATGAGTCTGTACCCCTTATTTCTGTACAAGTGTGTATGTACCTGGATTATTGTAAAATGATAAATATAAAATAAAAAAACACACCAATCCACCCAATCCCTCTTAACCCTCACAACATATTTCTCCAACTAATAAAACTAATTTCCAAAGTCATTATTCCATCAGTGTAGCTAACCTCTTTACATATTCTATTTCCTGTAATGACATTTTAAGTATTGTGCTTAGACAACCTCTTCCTCATGTTATTTAAGCTACATTCTAAAATATGTCTTTCTGCTGTCTCTCATTGGCAGTTCAATTATTTCTCGTTGATTTACCATAATAGCTGATGGCAGATAAGGACCAATTGGTCCATCTAGTCCAGCCAGTTGTTTTCCTCTATAACTATGATTCTCTAACACTATGGACAGATGAACCTATAAATTCCCATAAGTAAACCAACACCAACTCCCTTTCCCACCACTGCCCTCTAAATCATCCAGGCATGCACAAACTCTGTCCTAACACTGGCTTCTAACACCTCCAATGGTAAGGCATGCTAGAAATCTCCTCCCCTCAGCAAAGGGGTACTGCCTCAATGTTTCCTCTGAGCCTAACACAGCAGATTAATATGATGGCAAGGGTTAATTGTCCCATCTAGTTTGTCCAGTTACTCTTGTCATATCATATCAAGAACACATCCCAGCTGCTAGCAGCGTAAGCCCTGTTGTTGTTGAACATTTCTTCCCATCCAAGTCAACTCTTCTTCCTCCTCCATTTCCCATCCAAGTCAACTCTTCTTCCTCCTCCACTTCCCAGCTTTACAGGTTCTACTTGTAATCCAACATCAAGGTCCCATCCCCGGTCCCACCACCATGTCCTGCAAATACCCAAACAGCCATCAAAATTAGTGTAGCTGTTGTCCAAACATCTGACTGCCCATGCTCATTGATGTTAAGGTTATAATCATGGCTGCTGGTTATCCCAGACTTCTCAGAAGCTGGATACAGCTATCTCACTGATATTAGACTTTATTTTTGACGTGCAATTACTTAACAATTGATACTTGGCAGTTACCAGCATGGATTTGTTTGTTTGCAAATGTAAAACTGCTGAACTGTAACTTGCTGACACTCTTCCAAAAGCCTTTACTCAAATGTCATGGAGCAGAGACCATCCTGACTTACTTACTTTAATTTACTCCAGTTTGTTGCATGATGTATTACATTTAACGACTTTGTTGGGAGCCTCAGTACAGGCAGCACATTTATCACTTAGATTCACAGCACAGAAAATTACTTCTGTCTGGAAGTTTGTGAAATGCCTTAAAAAAGGAGCAAGGTATACGATGCAGTAAATTAAAAGAAAATGGGAAACGACCAGATCTCCATATGGGCAGAAAGCTTTGAAGGTTGAAGAGAGAGTTTCCCAACTTCCCATTAGAATGTCAGAGCATTGCAGAATGAAGGGTATTTAGTGGAAGGAAATGATGGGAAATGGCAGGTGGATAGATCTGCAAAACTTAAAACTTAAATGCCAGTATAATAAAGACTTGGACAGTGAGAGAGCGATTTGGAACGGGAACAAAAATGTGAGGTGCTTTAAGAAACATTTAGGAAGACAGCATTGGGAAAAATAGAACGGAGAGATTTATTTGGTAAACATGCCCTGTGTTCCGACCAGACAGAATATATGTTCCACCAGCTTAATGAACTCTTGTATGAAAGACACAGAACATGCAAACATAATGATCAGTTATAATTCTTGAAAATAAAATATACATTTCACTCCTTGCTACAAAGCAGTCTATATCTATCTATTGCAAATTCATTTTCAGTTCTACGGCTGGAAAGACTAAAACAGAGAGATAGCAACCTTCACACAAAACAATTGATGCTTTGAACTGGGATTTTACAAACTGCCAAAAAAATAGACTTACTGGCACGTTTCAGGTCCCAGAGGGAGGAGTGAAAATCTAGGGCTTTTCAGTACTCCACGACAGTAAGGGGGTAATTGTATAAGGTGGTGAGGGGCTACTTTTAAGTACCAAGTATATTTATGTTTATTCTCCAGTCTTAATATACAACCGTTCATCACAACAGCACAACAGTTCACAAGGACACAGCTAATTAAATCAGAAAAGGACAGGAAAAAGGGAGAAAAGGCTAAAAAGTAAAACTGAGAGTAATGGTCTTGTCTGTGCCCCCTCCCCCCCAACCATCAGTCCTCAAAAGCTTTTTGAAAAAAAAAATCCTCATAGCTTGTTTTGAATTTGCCTAACCCAAGCTACTTAGGGACTGTATTCCATGAAAGTGGGGCTAGGATGTATAAAGCCTTGTTATGATTGGACTCAAGGCACGCACAGGCTGGTGGAGGGATAAGAAGCAACTTATCATTTTGAGAGTGTAATTGCTTTGATGGGGCAGGAGGAATTAAACTATTGAAAAGCAGGGCACGTTGCCCTGTGCACATTGCTTTAAATGCCAAGATTAATAGCTTCAATTTGACGCTGTATCTTATAAGGAGCCAATGACTCTATTTGAGAAGTGCTGTAACATGATTGGTGCATTTCGCAGAGTGAAGTAGGCAGCAGCTGTGTTCTGAAACAATTGCAGTCTTAAGAACATAAGAAATGCCATACTGGGTCAGACCAAAGTCCATCAAGCCCAGTATCCTGTTTCTAGAATTGCACACAATATTCAAGGTGCGGTCGCACCATGGAACGATACAGAGGCATTATATCATCCTTGGTTTTATTTTCTATTCCTTTCCTTATGATTCCTAGAGTTCTATTTGCTTTCTTGGCCACTGCTGCACACTGGGTGGAGGGTTTCAATGTATTATCCACGATGACACCCTCATCTTTTTCCTGGATGGTGGTTCCTAATATGGAACCTTGCATCTTGTAAGTGTAGTTTGGGTTGTTTTTTCCTAGGTGCATAACTTTGCACTTGTCCACATTAAATTTAATTTACCATTTGGACGTCCAGTCTTCTAATTTATCAAGGTCCTCTTGCAATTTTTCACAATCCTCTTGTGTTTTAACAACTTTGAATAATTTCATGTCATCTGCAGATTTGAACACCTGACTTGCTATTCCCTTTCCAAGTCATTTATGAATATGTTAAAAAGCAGATCCCTAAGGTACTCCACTATTTACCTTTTTCATTGAGAAAATTGGCCATGTAGCCCTACTCTCTGCTTTCTTTTAACCAGTTCCTGATCCATATTAATACACTGCCTCCAATCCCATGACTTTTTAATTTGACGAGGTACCTTATGAGAGACTCTTGGCCAAAGACTTTCTGAAAATCCAGATATACCTTTGAGGGTAGCTTGATGCAATCCTTTATATAAAGCATTAGAGTAATCTAAATGACTTATGACTAATGGATGAATCAAAACAATGATGGCATCTTTATCTAATAATGACCTAATCATTCTAATTTGGCACAGAGCAAAGAAACAAGATTTGACTACTGAGGCAATTTGAAGATCAAATGTAAACTGAGAGTTGACAACGATCCTTAGAATTTTGAGAGAGAAATTAAGACTATTGGCCTGACCATTAACTTGTGAGGCTACAATAGGGACAAGGTCTCTGGGATCCACACCGCCTGATATTTATTGAGATTAGCTTTAGATGGTTGGAGCCTAGTTACCAAACAATCTGAAATAAAGGAGCACTGGGCAGAGTAAGATCAATAGTCAACATAATAAAGGAGTTGCACATCGTCCGCCAAAACAAAGGGACTAATCTCTAAAAACTCAATCAAGGCAATAAGTGGTGTCAGAAATATGATATAAAATCATAAGGACACCTAAATGGGGGTTATTTTAGTCATTAACGTGCATATGTGGACATATATAGAAACTCAAGCCCATTGTTAACACTGTTGCATTCTCAGAGGTTCTCCCTGTTCTTGGTAAGGGAACAAAAAGGCTGCATCGCATTAACAGCTTTAATACATGGCTCCAGACCTGGTGCAAACAAGAAGGATTCAGATTAACTGGTGACTGGGGAAACAGATGGACCAACAAGAGACTATACTGTGCTGATGGACTACATCTCTCTGTCGCAGGGAAAAGAATCTTAAGTGAAAAATTCAGGCAGTATGTGGATATGCATTTAAACTAGGAAAAGGGGGTGACGGATCTGGAAGGTCAAGACCGGCACGCCACCCCCTGCAAAAGCAGAATAATATCAGAAACAGCCACACTTTTAAACCACACATCAAAAACAAGTGGGAAGAAGTGGGCAGAATAAAATCAATGCAAAATACACACAAGCCAGGTAAATGCTGGAAAGCAATGAGCACAAATGCTCGAAGCTTAGCCAACAAAATTCCAGACCTGGAAGCCCTAATGGTGGAAACGGATTTGGACATCGTGGCCATTACAGAAACATGGTTTAATGAATCGCATGATTGGGATATAGCTATAGCTGGCTATAATCTATTCAGAAGAGACAGAGAAAATGGAAAAAGAGGAGGAGTAGGCTTGTATGTCAAAAGCAATATTAAAGCTACTGAAATGCAGGGGGGCATGGGGAAAAGAAGAAGCGCTCTTGATTGCATTGGAAAGAGGAAATGGCACTGTCATCCATACTTCTGTAGTCTACAGACCTCCAACTCAAATTGAAGAGATAGATAACGATTTGATTATAGATATTGCCCAGATAGCCACAAAGGGGGAAGCAATCATTTTGGGTGACTTTAATCTACCTGATGTGGATTGGATTACTCCTTCTGCACATCTGGAAAGAAGCAAAAAAATTGTAGATGCTCTCCAAGATGCATCACTTAGACAAATGGTCATGGAACCAACCAGGGAAAGCTCAACGCTGATAGCATGTCGAATGTCTGCGTGAGTGCCCCTGTGAGCAACAGCGATCATCACATGGTGTGGTTTGAGATAAAAGCCAAGGTACAGGCCAAACATAGCAAGCTCAAAGTCCTAAACTTCAAAAACGCTGACTTCAATAAAATGGCTGAGTACCTAAAGGAGGAGATGATGGGGTGGAAGGAGAAAGGGGAAGTGGAATTGCAATGGGCTAAACTAAAGGTAGCAATAAAAGGGGCAACAGACAAATATGTAAAAAAAGTAAAGAAAAACAAGAGGAGAAGGAAACCTATTTGGTTTTCCAAAGAAGTGGCTGCTCAAATAAAGGCAAAAAACACAGCTTTCGCAAAATTCAAAAGCTTGCAAACAGAAGAACACAGAAATGAATACAGGATCAAACTCAAAGAGTCAAAAAGAGAAATAAGGATAGCAAAATCAAAGCCAGAGGAAAAGATGGCTAAAGATGTGAAGTGTGGTGACAAAACTTTCTTCAGGTATATTCGTGAAAGGAAGAAGATCAGAGTTGGAACTACAGGACTCAGAAGTGCTGGGAAAGGACTAGTGGAAAGTGACATAGAAAAAGCGAAATTGCTAAACAAATACTTCTGCTCTGTTTTTGCTAAAGAAAATCCTGAAGATGGACCAGCTGTGACTCCCAAATATAAAAATGGGAATGTAGTAGATACCACACCATTCACAGAAGATGAGGTGTTGGAGCAACTTGCTAAACTGAAAGTGGACAAGCCATGGGACCGGATGGGATACATCCCAGGATACTGAAAGAGCTCAGAGAGGTTCTTGTAGGGACGTTAAAGGATGTATTCAAAAGATCCTTGGAAACAGGAGAGGTTCCTCAGGACTGGAGAATGGCTGATGTCATACCTCTACACAAAGGTGGTGACAGGGAAGAAGTGTCAAACTACAGACCCGTGATCCTTACCTCAGTGGCGGGAAAAGTAATGGAGGCACTCCTGAAAGAGCAAATAGTGAACTTTCTCAAAACCAAAAGGTTGCAAGATCCGAGGCAGCATGGTTTTACTGAAGGACGGTCTTGCCAAACAAATCTGATTGAGCTCTTTGACTGGGTGACCAAGGAACTAGATCAGGGGCATGCGATGGATGTCATCTACCTGGATTTCAGCAAAGCCTTTGATAGTGTTCCTCATAGGAGGCTTGTCAATAAACTCAGTAGCTTGGGGATGGGTAAGATGGTAAACTGGATTAGAAATTGGTTGACTGACAGATGACAGAAGGTGATGGTACATGGAGCTCACTCGTGATTAGCAGGGTGCCCCAGGGTTCGGTCCTGGGCCCGGCACTGTTCAATATATTTGTGAGTGATATTGCTGAAGGACTGAATGGAAAAGTCTGTCTTTTTGCAGATGACACAAAAATTTGCAACAGAGTGGACTCCCCCGATGGAGTGGATAATATGAGGAAAGATCTACAAAAGTTGGAAGAATGGTCTAATGCTTGGCAATTATGTTTTAATGCGAAAAAGTGCAGTGTCATGCACTTAGGTAGCAGAAATCCAAGGGAAATGTATGCCATAGGGGGCGAGAGGTTGGTGTGCATGGTTCAGGAGAAAGACCTTGGTGTGATTATCTCTGATGATCTCAAGGTGGAGGAGTGGCCTAGTGGTTGGGGCAAGGTACTTCAGGCCAGAAGGTCGGGGGTTCAAATCCCACTAGAGGACAGCAACCTTGGGCCGGAAGGACTGGGGTTTCTAGTCCCACAGGTGCTCCTTGTGGTCTTGGGCAAGCCACTTAACCCTCCATAGCCCATGTTCCCTGTAAAATAGTTATCTCCAAGTTATAATGCCCTGTTCAATGTAAACCGCACTGATGCAGAATAGCACAGTATATAAGAGAATATAATAAATAAGGTGGCAAAACAGTGCAACAAGGTGGTGGCAAAAGCCAGGAGGATATTGGGCTGCATACAAAGAGGGATTACCAGCAGAAAGGAATAGGTACTTATGCCACTGTACAGGTCGCTGGTGAGGCCTCACCTGGAATACTGCGTTCAGTTTTGGAGACCATATTTTGCAAAAGATGTAAAAAGACTGGAAACTGTTCAGAGGAAGGCAACCAAAATGTTTTGGAGCCTGCATAAGAAACCTTATGAGAAGAGACTTGAAGACCTAAATATGTACACTTTGGAGGAGAGGAGGGACAGGGGAGATATGATTCAGACCTTTAAATACTTAAAGAGGAACGATGAACAAACAAACCTCTTCCAAAGATGGGGAAGCTGCAAAACTAGAGGGCATAACATGAAGCTGCAAGGTGGAAAATTGAAAGGCAATGTCAGGAAATATTTTTTCACTGAAAGGGTGGTGGGTTGCTTGGAATGCTCTCCCAATGGAAGTGGTGGGGCAAACACGGTGACGGAATTCAAAACAGCATGGGACAAGCACAGTGAATCCCTTTACAGCAACAGGATAAAAACAAAATAAACGGAACCATCTAACTTCTCAACAAATAGGGGTGTCCTACATGGAGTGGTGGGTCCACCCCTAAACAAAGACATGGGGAGGGGTGACCTGCACAGAGCGTCAGGTGCACCTACTCTTGCCGTATTGCTGGGCAGACTGGATGGACCATGCTGGTCTTTATCTGCCGTCATTTACTATGTTACTATATATGTGCCTTAACAGACCACTTGTAAAATTCCGACCAGCGTAAAAGTAGGCAAAATGCTTGATGATGCATATGTGTCAGTAGGCATGTGCATGGGCCGCACAAGAACCAGGGAAACCCACTTCAAATCCCACTTCTGCTTCTGATGACCTTGGGCAAATCACTTAACTTCCCTTTGCCTAAGGTACAAATCTAGATTGTAAGCCCTCTACAGACTGGAACTTACCTACTGTATCTGAATGTAACTCATCTTGAACTCTGAGAAAGGCGTGAGCTAACTCCAATTCCCTTTGTATGTGCGTAGCTTATAAAATACTATAATATATGCACATTCTTGCAAGCATCTAGGTGTGGGCAATAACCCCCGCTATAGTGCTGCTGTAAATGTCTGCGTCTGAACTTAAGGCACAATCTCTAACGCGGACGCTAGTATTTTATAAAAAAAATTAAGCGCCTACTTGTTTTTACAAAATAGGCTTAACTCAGGCCATCCCTTATAAAATTACCCTCTTAATGAGGCCTATGGCGGGCACATGCAGCACTATGTCATCTGTAGTCCCTTCAATGCAACCTTGTAGTCTGCATAGTCTAAAGATTTATCTCATGTTCCAACAGTCCTAAGCTCCCTATTTTATGGAGAGGCTGGATCGATTTTTTTTGTAATTATTGTTATTTAGTTTTGTGCTGTTGCTAGGTGTATAGATGAAGAAATTCAGCCGGGCGCTCGCCATTTAACTTTAAATAAATATTAAGGTTATAGAGGTACTCAGCAGCAGTAGCATCTATCTGGCATTGCTGAAAATCACGAATAGCTTTAAACACGTGGAGGGTAATTGTAAATCTAGCTATGGACATTTGCACACCATCAATGTGTGTAGATCACCTATTTTAAATGAATTACAAATGGTGATAGGAACTTGCTCATGGAGTGTAGGTGCTTACTATTCTGGAAGTCCGTGTGTTAGAACAATGGCACATAGTTTTCGAGTGGGGTGGGCACCAGGTGGAGCTTGGGTGAAGGGCAAATTTACACATATAGGGCCCAATTTTTGAAGACCTTTACATGGGTAACCTCCCTAGTTACCCGTGTAAAGGCCTTATCCGGGATTTTCGAAGGGCACCTACACAGGCAGTGCCCTTCGAAAATCCCGAATAAGTCCCTAACATGCCGAGATGCTATGCGGGGGGCTTGTTAGGGTTCATTCCGGGTGGAGCTCTCTGCGCCTTAAAGATAGGCAAGGGTTTTCCTTGCCTATCTTTAAGGCACAGAGGCTATGCAGGTCATATAAAAAACCGCTGCTACCCATGTAGCTTCTGTGGCTGTTGGCGTGTCCAGCAGTACCCGGATTTTCCCTTTTGTCATCGCGGAAGTGAAAATCTGGATTAAGGGGGTCGGCGGGCAGGCTATGTGCTACTGCGACGCATAGCCTGCCTATTTCAAAATCGGGCCCATCATCTACAGACTATTATTGCGCCTTTCTATATAGAAATTTTCTGCCATCAGAACTTTGCAGTAAATGGTGGCAGATAAAGACCAGCATGGTCCATCTAATCTGCCCAGTAGGGTGTCTCGAGGTCTAGAGCGGCACCTGCCACATTGGGCAGATTACTCTCCCTCTATGCCTTTGCTTAAGGTTGTATGTGCCACTCCAGGTAGGTTACCCCTCTCTATTTATAAAGTTATTTATATTTGCTTTGATTTCGCCCTCTTGCTATATAGTGATCCTCTGTGTTTGTCTCATGCCTTTTTGAATTCCATCACTGTTTTTGTTCCCACCACCTCCTTCAGGAGGGCATTACAGGCATCCGCCACTCTTTCTGTTAAAAAGTACTTCCTGATGTTGCTTTTAAGTGTGCTTCCTTGTAGCTTCATTTCATATCCTCTAGTTCTACAGCTTCCCCGTCTTTGTAACATAGTATACTGTATGACAGCACATAAAGGCCAATATGGTCCATCTAGTCTGCCCAATAAGATAGCAAGAGTAGGTGCACCTGCCACTCCATGCAAGTCACCCCTCCCCATGCCTTTGTTTAGGGATGTACCCACTGCTCCGTGCAGGTCACCTCGACGTTAAGATATCAGAGACAGTTAAGTTTATTTTGATTTTATCTTGTTGCTATAAAGGGATCCACTGTGTCCCATGCCATTTTGAATTCTGTCACTGTATTTGCCCCCGCCACTTCCATCGGGAGGGCATTCCAAGCATCCACCACCCTTTCAGTGAAAAAGTATTTCCTGACATTGCCTTTCAGTTTACTCCCTTGCAGCTTCGTGTTATGCCCTCTAGTTTTACAGCTTCCCCATCTTTGAAAAGGGTTTGTTTATTCATTAATTCTATTTAAGTATTTAAAGGTCTGTATCATATTTCCCCTGTCCCTCCTTTCCTCTAGAATATACATATTTAGGTCTTGGAGTCTCTTTTCATACATCTTCTGGCGCAGGCTCCAAATCATTTTGGTCGCCTTCCTCAGAACCGTTTCCAGTGTTTTTATATCCTTTGTGAGATATGGTCTCCAAAACTGAACACAATATTCCAAGTGAGGCTTCACCAGCGACTTGTACAGTAGCATTAGTACCTTTTCCTTTCTGCTGGTAATGTCTCTCTGTATGCAACCCAGCATCCTCCTGACTTTGGCCACTGCCTTGTCACGCTGTTTCACCACTTCGAGATCCTAAGAAACAATCACTTCGAAGTTCTCCTGGTCTGTGCACACTAACCTATTGCCCCCTATCTCAAACAATTCCCTTGGATTTATGCATCCCAAATGCATGACACTGCACCTCTTCACATTAAATCTTAACTGCCAAGCATTAGACCATTCTTCCAGCTTTAGCAGATCTTTTCTCATGTTATCCACTACCTCAGGGGAGTCCACACTGTTGCAAATTTTCATTTCATCTGCAAAAAGACAGATTTTCCATTCAGTCCTTCAGCAATATCACTCACAAATACATTGAACAGTACCGATCCCAGGACTGATCCCTGGGGCACACCACTAATCACCTTCCTTTCATCTGAGTGAGTTCTGTTTACCATCACCTTCTGTCATCTGTCAGTCAACTGATTTCTGATCCAGTTTACCACCTTGGGACCCATTCCCAGACTGGTCAATGTATTAATAAACCTCCTATGAGGAACAGTACGAACAATTAAAGACATTAATGCTTTCAGGAAGAAACTAAAAACCCATCTTTTCCAATGTCACTACAACCAGATGTAAATCACAGCGGACCACCACATAAAACAAACGAAACATTAATCTGATATGTAGAAATATTCTCTGTAAATATGTAAAAGTGTAAATATGTAAAGCCTAGCCATTAAGTCCTTAATTCTGTGTGATGTGCCATACCCTCTAATCTATGTGTATTTTTGCCCAAATTTTCTGACTTGATTTGACAAACTCCCAAATTTGTAATCAAACCGCTACTGATCGCTGGAAGTAGCGGTATATAAGTGTATACTAAATAAATAAATAAATACATAAATAAAATAAACAGTATCAAAGGCTTTGCTGAAATCTAGGTAGATCATATCCATCGCATGCCCTTGATCTAGTTCTCTGGTCACCCAGTCAAAGAACTCAATCAGATGTGTTTGGCACGTTTGTCCTTTGGTAAAACTATGTTGCCTCAGATCATGCAACCTATTGGTTTTGAGAAAGTCCACTTTTCTCTCTTTCAGGAGCACCTCCATTACGTTTCCTGCCACAGAGGTAAGGCTTACTGGCCTGTAGTTTGCTCCTTCTTCCCTATTACCACATTGTGAAAAGGTACCACATTGGCCCTTTTCCAGTCCTGCAGAATTTCTCCTATCTCTAATGATCTATTAAAAGCATCCTTTAAAGGCCCTGCAAGAACCTCTTTGAGCTCTTTTAGTATCCTGGGGTGTATTCCCATCCAATCCCATGGCTTTGTCCACTTTCAGTTTTGCAAGCTGTTCAAACACATCATCTTCTGTGAATGGTGTAGTAGCTACTCCATTCCCATTTGTATATTTGTCAATCATAGGTGGTCCTTCTCCAGGATTTTCACAGAAGTATTTGTTTAGCATTTTTGCTTTTTCAGTGTCACTTTCCACAAAATCCATTCTCAGCACTTTTGAGTCTTGTAATTTCACCTCTGATCTTCCTCTTCTCCCAAATATACCTGAAAAAAGATTTATCACCACACTTTAGATCTTTAGCCATCTTTTCTTCTGCCTTTGATTTTGCTATCCTTATTTTTCTTTTGGTCTTTTTAGCTTTATCCTATATTCTTTTCAGTGTTCCTCTTTTTGCGAACTTCTGAATTTTGTGAAAGCTGTGCTTTTTGCCTTTATTTGTGCAGCCACTCCTTTAGAAAACCAAATAGGTCTCCTTTTCCTCTTGTTTTTATTTACTTTCCTTACATATATATCTGTTGCCCCTTTTATGGCCTTTAGTTTAGTCCACTGCAATTCCACTTCCCTTACCTCTTTGAAAAAGGTTTATTAATTCCCTTTAAGTATTTAAAGGTCTGTGTCATATTTATTTATTTAATTTATTTATTTATTTAGCTGCATTTATATACCGCTTTTCACCGGGTCAAAGCGGTGTTACATATAGGGGTGGGGAGATTAAGTACGAGGGTAGGGCCAACACCGAGGAGGCAACATTAATGATTTTGGGATAGGACAGACTTTAGACATAGACAGGTTAGTATAGCTTTGAGTCAGAGGTTCGTTGTGGGTGGGATCAGGGGTTTGTGGGGTTTTCGGTGGGATTCGTACATACCCACACGATCAACCCTGACCCTACACCCAAAGTGACCGTTGAACAGCACACATAGATATATCGAAGAGTTGTGTACATAGTTTTTACATGTTCTCCAAGTTTAAATTCCTTGTTTTAATGTAAATCCAGTGTTGACCCCCACACTGGACATCTATGTTTCTTGTAAACCGTGCTGATGTTAAATAGTGCGGTATATAAACAATGTTAAATAAATAAATAAATTCGTGTTGAAGCATTCCTGGAAAAGAATGGTTTTTAGTTGTTTTCTGAAAGATGGTAGGTTGGTATTGTTTCTGAGACAGCTCGGTAGTGAGTTCCATAAGGATGGAGCGTAAAGTTCAAAGGCTCGGTTGCAGGTCCGTTGGGAGCATTTGGTTCTTTTGTGAGGGACGGTAAGGGAAACGCTGGAGGCTTGTCTAGTAGTTCTGCCGTGAGCTGGGCGGGCCAGTAGGGCGCGAAGCTGGGTGTTCTGTGTTTGATGGATGGCTTTGTGGGTGAGCAGGATGGCTTTGTATTTAGTCCTTGCTTCAAGGGGAAGAATGTGTAGTTCTTTCAGAATTGGGGTGATGTGGTCGGTTTTCTTTGCCCTCTGAATGATTCTCGCAGTGGTGTTCAATGCTGTTCGGAGGGGGTTGGTCTATGTGGCTGGGAGGCCATGGTAGATTATGTTGCAGTAGTCCAGATGTGGGAGTGTCATGGCTTGCATCACGGTTCGGAAATCCTTATGTTCTAAAAGAGGTCTGAGACGCTGCACTGTTCTTGCCTTGTGGAATATAGTTCCGGAGGTTTTTGTGATCTGTTGCTTTAAGGTGAGGGCTTGGTCAATAATAATGCCCAGGTATCTTATCTGTGGTTGTATTTTGATGCTTGTTGTTCCTATGTTGAGGTGTGTAGGTGGTGTGAAGTCTGGGTCCTTTGTTACTATGAGAGCTTCAGTTTTCTTTATATTGATGGATAGGTTGTTTGCTTGTAACCAGTCAGACACGGCTGTGAAGCACGCTGAGAGGTTGGAGTTTGCTGGGCTTGTGGTCGTAATGGGGGCGTAGAGCATGATATCATCAGCATATATGTGGAAGCTGATGTTGTGAGTGCGTATGACTGTGCAGAGTGGCTGGAGGTAGATATTGAAGAGCATGGCTGACAGTGTGGATCCTTGAGGTACTCCCTGGTGTTGTTGGAATGGGGGGGAGGTTGAGGTGCTGGTGCGGATTAGTTGCTGTCTGTTGGTTAGGTAGGATTGAAACCACTTCAGTACAGTGTCCTTGATCCCAATAGTCTGTAGTCTGTGTATGAGGATGTTGTGCGAGATGGTGTCAAAGGCTGCAGATATATCAAGGAAGATCATGGCATATCCAGAGTGTTTTTCTTGAATTCCTGTGAGGAGGGTGTTCATCAGTGTGGTCATGAGGGTCTCAACTCCATGTAGAGGGCGGAAGCCGTGTTGTTGTGGGTCCAGTATGTTGTTAATATCCAGGTGTTCCTGAAGCTGCTGCTGGACGATCTTCTCTATTATTTTGGCAGTGAAAGGTAGGCTAGCTATGGGTCTGTAGGATGCTGGGTCTAGAGCAGGGGTCTCAAACTCAAATTGCTTTGAGGGCCAAATGAGGACTTGTAAAGTAACCCGGGGGCCGCATAACCCCCCCCCCCGCCAATAGCCCACTTCCAGCCCTAACCCCCATTACCCCATTTCAGTCAGCCCCTTCATAGCTCATTACCAGCCCTAACTCCCCCCATCAGCCCACCTCCAGTCCTTCCTAACCCCCATCAGCCCATTTCCAGTCCTACCCCCCCCCTCCCTCCCTCCCATCAGCCCAGGTAAATAAAAAAAAAACCTGGCTTCTGCTGCTGCAGCAGAAAATCAGCTGTCCTGCGGCCCCTTCCCCTCTGCGCGGAGAGCCCTGAGTCTGCTTCATCAGCGGCGGGCTTTTTAAGCCGCGAAGACAGTATTTCCCTCTCGCGCGGCTTAAGCCTATTCACTTTTCAAGCCGTGCGAGAGGGGAATACTCTCTTCGCGGCTTGAAAAGCACGCCGCTGATGGAGCACACTCAGGGATCTCCGGGCAGAGGGGAAGGGGCCGCAGGACAGCTGATTTTGCTGCTTGAGCAGCAGAAGCCAGTTTATTTTAAAATTTGACAGTTGATTCTGCCGCTGCCACGGTGGCAACGGCAGCAGCAGAAGCCAGGGTTTTTTTGGTTTTTTTGTTTCCCTCCATCGCGGGCCGCACAAGGATCCAGGTTTTGCTTTTTCAAGGAAGGTCAGATGATCGTAGTTTTGAGGGCGTCTGGCATATGTCCTCTGGAGAAAGATTCATTGACGATATGGGCTAATGGCGTGCTCAGTTCGTCTTTTGATTTCTTTATCCAGTCAGTGGGGCATGGGTCCAACGGGGAGGTGGTGGTGTGGAGGCAGGAGATGGTGGTGGAGATTTTGTCTGTTGATGTTTCTTTGAAGGTGGTCCAGTCACTGTGCAAGTTGGGGTGGAGGTTCTCTGCAGTTATCTGTGGATTTGTACGGTCTTCAAAACTGAACACAATACTCCAAGTGAGGCCTCGCAAATTAATTAATTAATTACATTTATTTAACTGTGTTTATATACTGCTGATCTACGAGTCTAAGTGGTTTACAAATATCCCCTGTGTCTCTCCTCTCCTCTAGGGTGTACATATTTAGGTATTCAAGTCCTATCTCATATGGTTTCTGGCACAGGCCCCCAATCATCTTGTTCACCTTCCTCTAAACCATTTCAAATCTTTTTCTATCTTTTGTAAGGTACGGTCTTCAAAACTGAACACAATACTCCAAGTGAGGCCTCGCAAATTAATTAATTAATTACATTTATTTAACTGTGTTTATATACTACTGATCTACGAGTCTAAGTGGTTTACAAATATCCCCTGTGTCTCTCCTCTCCTCTAGGGTGTACATATTTAGGTATTCAAGTCCTATCTCATATGGTTTCTGGCACAGGCCCCCAATCATCTTGTTCACCTTCCTCTAAACCATTTCAAATCTTTTTCTATCTTTTGTAAGGTACGGTCTTCAAAACTGAACACAATACTCCAAGTGAGGCCTCGCAAATTAATTAATTAATTACATTTATTTAACTGTGTTTATATACTGCTGATCTACGAGTCTAAGTGGTTTACAAATAACAACTTGGCCACGTGGGCTTACATGGGACATAGATAAGTTAGTGAGGTACATAGAAGTGGTTGCATGTAACAGTAATAAGTTGGTAGAAACATTGTATTATATACATTGAACAGTGGCTGGGTTTGGACATTGATATGTACATTGAACAGTAGTTGGTATATGATGATTAAAGACAGGTACATCAATTGGGCATAAGCTTGTTATGTGGAGGGGGGGGAGTACAGCAGGGGGGAGGGAGAGGGTGAGGGGCTGGGGTGGGATGGCTATGCATTCTCATTGGTAAAGTATTTCAAGGAGCAAGTGAGTTTTTAGATTTTTGAAATCTGTATAGTCATTGTTGATGCAGAGATGGTCTGGTGCATTCCATAGTGTCAGAGCAAAGAGTGAGAAGGATCTTTTGGATGTCGTGGAGTTGGTTTTCATGTGTGAGGATGGTATGTGAAGTGTGTTGGTAGAGTTTGTTCTTCTGGATCTGTTGTTGGAGATTATCTGTATTAATGATCATAGGTCGTTGGTAGATAGACCATGGAATAGTTTGAGGATTGTGTGGATTGCCTTGTGCTTGATTCTTTGATTAATAGGTAGCCAATGCAATTGTTTGAGTGTCAGAGTTATGTGTTCAGACCTTTGGACCTTGCTGAGGGTGCATGCAGCAGTATTCATGGCTAGTTGAAGTGGTTGGAGTGTGGATTTTGGTAGGCCTTGCAGGATGATGTTGCTGTAGTCAAACTGAGGGAATATGAGTGCTTGAATATGCCCCTATAAACCTTTTTATCATCTAAAACACACTTAGAGGTAGGTGTGGTGCAAGTTGGTGTATACTTGCAAAGGAGGCATGCTCAGGTGAGGAGTATGGATAGAGCTGCGATTTATGCATGCATTTTATAAAATATACATATAAAGTATGCACTAACATTATGCTTGCTCAAGAGCATGAATAGTGTCCACATCTTCAGTTTAAGCACAATTTATGAAACATTTCATGGAACGCACACTTAATCTCAATCCCTGCTCCACCTGTGTAACATTATCGTCACATCAGTATGTAATTTGTACATAGTTTCCCCTGTTCTCTCTCCAAGTTGTCCTCCCTGTTCGATGTAAACTCGAGAGTGCCCTGTGGTCCTCGAGTTGTTCTGTTAATTGTAAACCGCGCTGATGATAAAGAGCGCGGTATAAAAGAAATGTTAAATAAATAAATAAGGGAGGGAGGAGTGGCCTAGTGGTTGGGGCAAGGTACCACAGGCCAGAAGGTCGGTGGTTCAAATCCCACTAGAGGACAGAAACCTTGGGCCGGAAGGACTGGGGTTTCTAGTCCCACAGGTGCTCCTTGTGGTCTTGGGCAAGCCACTTAACCCTCCATTGCCCATGTTCCCTGTAAGTATTAGTGTATGTGTCTCATATCCCCTCATGTTAAATGTATCCCCAACCGCTTTGACCCAGTGAAAAGCGGGATATAAATGCAGCTAAATAAATAAATAAATACATTTCTGCTACTATTTCACAAATCCAGTCGAAGCCGTTGTATCTTTAGAAAAACAGGCTACAACTAACCACCTTCCTGCCCTATTAACCTAGGCATCCTGTTGTAAAGTTCGCCCCAGAGAGTGTATACACATATTTACATCTTCCTCAGAGCAGGTGAACGTCATGCAAGATGATTTGTGAGTTACTGGGGTTGCTTCTGGTTGCATATTCTGTGTCTTTATAGAATAGTCTTAAATAGGTGTCTTTCTTAACATTCTACATAGACACTCTACTATAAAGCCATGCCCCTATTCTATAGTATTAAAGATTCAGCCCTATTGAGTCTACAAGTCTATTTCAAATTACCCATAATGATTTCTACTTTTTAGTTTTTGAAGAAAAGAAAATGAGTCCCATTGCAAGCCATTTTCTAGGAAAGGCTAATTCTTTCACCCTGGGACGTCTGTAAAACGCTGTTGACTATTAGTTACACATTTCAAGCTTAGCTCTAATAATTAATGGAAAAAATATCCTATTGGAGATCATATTCATTGCTGCTGGCCCCTCTGTCCCTGTCATTGTATGAAAGACGTACTATCCTTATCAACAATGTCAATTAAAGCAGTCTGCAAGAACTCTCATTTTGACAATGAGAATAAACTGGATGTGCTACATTGTTGCCAAGGAACTCAGCATTTCATTCCTTTATGAAGCAACAATGGTAAAGCACAGGGTGAGGGGAGTATAATAGAATCACTCTATTGAGTGCCTTGAGCGTTTTTGTTCAGCCATTGCCGCTTTGGAAGGATTTCTTCATTGGCCAATTATCCAGACGTTATAAAAATGTATAATCCTGCCTGGACAAGAAATCTGGTGTTGCGTAATAGAACCATCTAACTCTGGGGACTATGCATTTCAGCAACTGAAGCTCCCTGGTTTTGAAGTCTTTATACAGTTGAACTTGTATTACAAAATACTTCAGGACAGTGGCTAATGGCAGATTAGTAAATTGCTTTTGATAGGACTGTGTCAAAGGAAGGCAGCTTCTAACATAGCCATTGTGGTGTCAGTATTAAACATCACGGCAAGTGCTATACCTACATCAGTGATATTCAGCAGCTATGCATATAGCTAAGCAGTTTAAGATAGAACAGAAATATTGCTGTCCTAACTTAAAGCATTTAGCTATATGGACTGCAGTTGAATATTGCTACTATGTATACAGCTGGGTGAACCTGCTTTTCCCTGGCACCATATGAATAGTGCCTGAACAGTTATAGGGAATTTTCAGCAGCACCATCCAGAGAATGTCACCAAAAATTCATGACTAGGGAGCTTCTACATTTAAAGTAGCATTTTAGAAAGGGCGTCCAAGTGCAATCTGTGATTTCCACGGCAAAATGTGCAGATAAACATGGTCCGCTGGATATTCAGTGGCACTAAATCATTTAGTCCTGCTGAATATCCCCTGTTACCTAGTTTGTGTGCTCCAAAGCTAACCACTTAGCATTGGGGCATTCTGGGGGTGGAACAGGGCGACACTGGGGCTTAGCCAGTCAGCAGTGAAATTTAGCCACTGGCCATTTAACCTTAACCAGCTAAAGTTAGGCCAAAAAAAGCTGGCCTAACTTTAGCCAGGTTTAGTCATCTGGTCAGCAGCTCAATATTGCTGCTGACTGGCTAGCTAATGCTCTATTCGGCCAAACCAAATACTCAATGCCGGTGGCCAGATATAATCCCAGCATTGAATACCAGGGTTGAATTTAAAACAATGACCAGCAGCTGAAAATGTCCCCCTATAACATGACCCTCTTATGTGTGTACCCTCTGTATGTACTCACATATTTTATAAACTATTCATACACATTTCAACTCCATCCCAGCATCATCCCAATTATGATATTGGATTGTTCACCAAGCTTGATAGTTTGATTGCAGATGTTTCATCGCCATTCAAGGGGACATCATCAGTTCAGAGTTCCAGCTGGTAATGTACCTGAATGCTTGCGTTTGTACTTATATTGGGGTTGGTAGTGACTCAGCACTTTTGTTTGCAGGGATTAATTGGTTGCTTTCCCTGAGGGTTGCTGGGGTGTGGTTGCTGTTTCTGAGCCTTGTTAGTGATGACTCAGCTTTTTGGCTCACAGGAATTGATTGGTTGGTTTCCCTGAGGGTTGCCGGGGTGTGGTTGCTGATCCCGGGGGTGGTTGGTGATACCTCAGCTCTTTGATCCACAAGGTTTGGTAGATCGGGTCTATGTCAATATGTCGGTTTATCGAGTGTGTGGTGGAAAATCAGGCTTTCAGAAATTCTCTCTCTTTTTGTTTGTGCTCGTGCTATGATTTCAGTTGTGTTCCAGTTGAATTTGTATCCTTCCGCTTCCTCATGGATTGAGACCATGGAGAATGGGTTGTGTCTTTTGCTGGCTAGCTGGTGTTCATATAGTCTGGTGAATAGGTTTTTTTTCTGTTTGGCCGATGTAGTTCTTGTCACCAGGGCCGGATTTACCTATACGCCATGTACGCCATGGCGTAGGGCCCACAGCCGGCAGGGGCCCACAAAAAAAGAACCAGGTAATTTTTTTTAAACACAATTTAAAAAAAAAACCTGGTGGCTGCCGCCGCGGGGCCCCCTCTGCTGCCGCGGGGGCCCCGTCTACAAGCTGAAGCCGTCGGGTCGGGTCTCTCTCCCTCCCTCCCTCCCTCCCTCGCTCGCTGCAGGCTGCGAGAGACGCGAAGATAGAGCGTCTCCTCGCGTCTGTGTTAAGCCCGCAGGGGCTGATGGGATTTCCCATCAGCCCCTGCGGGCTTAACACAGACGCGAGGAGACGCTCTCCCTTCGCGTCTCTCGCAGCCTGCAGCGAGGGAGGGAGGGAGGGAGAGAGACCCGACCCGACCCGACCCGACCCGACGGCTTCAGCTTGTAGACGGGGCCCCCGCGGCAGCAGAGGGGGCCCCGCGGCGGCAGCCACCAGGTTTTTTTTTTAAATTAAATTTTACTTTAGGCCGGGGGGGGGGGGGTAGGACTGGTAATGGGCTATTGGGGGGGGGGTAGGACGGGTAATGGGCTATGGGGGGGGTAGGACGGGTAATGGGGGATGTGGGGGGGGGTAGGGCTGGTAATGGGCTATGGGGGGGTAGGACTGGTAATGGGCTATTGGGGGGCTGGGGCTGGAAATGGGCTGGGCTGGGCTGGGCTGGGCTGGGGGGGGGTTAAGGCTAGAGGTGGGCTGATGGGGTTAGGACTGGTAATGGACTGTGGGCTGTTGGGGGGGCTTAGAACTGGCAATGGGCTTTGGGGGGGGTTAAGACTGGTAATGGGCTGTGGGCTGATGGGGGCTGTCTGGTAATGGGCTATGGGGGGGGCTAGGACTGGAAATGGGCTGGGGGGTTAAGACTGGAGGTGGGCTGATGGGGTTAGGACTGGTAATAGGCTGTTGGGGGGGGGGTTAGAACTGGTAATGGGCTTTGGGGGGGTTAAGACTGGTAATGGGCTGTGGGCTGATGGGGGTTGTCTGGTAATGGGCTATGGGGGGCTAGGACTGGAAATGGGCTGGGGGGTTAAAACTGGAGGTGGGATGATGGGGTTAGGACTGGTAATGGGCTGTGGGCTGATGGGGGGGGGGGGTAGGACTGGCAATGGGCTATGGGGGGCTGACTGGAAATGGGTTGATGGGGTTAGGACTGGAAGTGGGCTGATGGGGGGTTAGGACTGGTAATGGGTTATAGGGGGGGCTTAAACTGAAAATGGGGTGATGGGGGGTTAAGGACTGTAAGTGGGGTGATGGGGGGGCTAGGACTGGTATTGGGTTGGGGGGTTGCTAGGACTGGAAATGGGCTGATGGATGGCTAGGACTGGAAATGGGCTGATGCAGGGACTAGAAGGGAATGGATGCTGGGTGAGGCTGGAACTAGAAGGGAGCTGATGTTGGGGGAGGATTAGAATGGGATGGGGCTGGAAGAGTAAAATGGAGAAGGGAAAAATATTTTGTGTGGGAGGGATAAAAAATCTACAATTGGCCGGGTATTGGGAGAGTAAGTGGGGATTGAGGATGGAGGGGTAAAATTTGAGTGGATGAAATAGGAATGAGGAAAGAGCAAAAGGAGAAAGATTAGTATGTTAAAGCAGATGTAGAGAGAGAATGGAAAAAAATCTAGAAGAGAGAAGAAAGGACAAATGGACAGCAGACGATGGAGAGTTAGCAGAAGACACGAAGAAACCAGAAGAAAGTGGCTGGAGCAATTGCAGCTGAAAAAAATGCACAAAAGGTAGAAAAATATCTCTTTATTTTGAATTTATTAATTGGAATATGTCAGCTCTGGTAAATGTGCATCATTAACATCTGCGCTTTGTTTAGTACAAGAGGAAATTAATGTATAGTTTTATTTCTACAGTGTTGTACATTCCAAGTTTGGCTTTTGGGATTCCCAGTTTAATTATTGTCTTCCTATTTCTAAATTGTGATTACTTGTTTGGTGATGGTCTATGTTCTGCATGTGTAACTGAGCTGAGGTGTTCTGTTTATATAATTCCTATTTGACATTGCCACTTGTTCTCTTTCCCCAGTAGGTCATGTATTGTTGTTCTCTGAAATGTATTGGTTTAATATTTGCAGTGTTGCCTTTTGATTGGTAGAGTATGGTGCTTTGTGAGTCCTGGTAGTGCTGTTAGGATACGGCGGGTTTACTATGGGCAGTGTTTGTAGTAGTTCCTAATGTGTCTGGCAGTTGGCACTGGTTTATAGTAATGTAGAAATCTTTTAGTCTTTCTTTATCCATACACTCATTAAGAGGCACGTTTACTAAAAGTTAGTATATGGTAACATTATGCAAATATTTATGCAAATGAGGCCCCTTATGCAAATGAGGTCCGCACCCCCCTTGGGCCGCCCCTGCTGGGGGCCCACAATTTTTGTTGGCGTAGGGCCTCACTCAAGGTAAATCCGGCCCTGCTTGTCACAGTCACTGCATTGAATTTTGTACACAATGTTTGTCCTTTGATCTTTCTCTGATTGTCCTTTCGGTTTTGGATTCTTCTCAGTGTTGCAGTTGGTTGTGGGCTATTGAAATGCCGTGGTCTCTTAGTAGTCTCACGGTCATTTCGGGGGGGGGGTCTGGAAGTAAGGGAGGGTGAATCGTTGGGGTGCACTTTCGGTCTGGGGTTCGGCTTTTTTTGGCTGCAGGCATCTGCGGTTGAAGTTCTGTGGGTATCTTGTCCTTATTAATGCCTTGTAAAGGTGTTTCTCTTCTTCCATTTTAGCTTCTGTCATATTGCAATGGGATTCTACTCTTCTGAGTAGCGTTTTTATTCAACTTTGTTTGTAGCACTTCGGGCAGTTGCAGTAGAAGTTCAGGATTTGGTCCGTGTGTGTTGCTTTCCTGTAGGCTGAAGTGTGGAATTCGCCAGTTTTAGTTCTCATGACAAGAGCATCCAGGAATGGGAGTTTGTTGTCCTTGGCTGTTTCCATTGTGAACCAGATGTTCTCAAAGACACTGTTGAGTAGTTAGAATGTTTCTTTACTTTGGTTGCATTTTATTATGACAAAGGTGTCATCGACGTACCGTACCCACAGGTTTGGATTTACTTGTGGGAGTATGATGCTTTTGAGTTTTTGCATCACAATCTCAGCAACTAGGCTGGATATGGGGGATCCCATTGGTGATCCTGTCAGTTGTTCATAGGTTTGTCATAGAATTCAAAGTAAGTTGATAGGCACAGCTTGAGGAATTCATATATGTTGTGAGCGACCCTGTTTGCATCGTTTGGTCATTGAGTAGGTCTGTGATTATACTGACTGCCAGTTTTTGGTCAATGGATGTAAATAATGCTGTGATGTTGAATGATACCATCTCTTCATTTTTGTCAATCCAATGGTCTTTTATTTGGTTCAGAAACTGTTGGGCATTGTTTATAGAGTGTTCTGACTCATTGTTCAGGTGTTTGAGACGTCTCCACATATCTTTGGCTAGATTGTAAGTAGATGTGCCCGGGACTGAGATGATCAGCTGGAGTAGTGCACCTTCTTTGTGCACTTTTGGAAGTCCATAGAACTGTGCAATATTGGTCTCAGTCGCTCTCATTCGCCAGCATTCTTGTGATCTGGTTCGCTTGTTCAAACAAAAAGAGAGAGCATTTCTGGAAGCCTGGTTATCCAC
This sequence comes from Ichthyophis bannanicus, assembly GCA_033557465.1. NCBI lineage: Eukaryota > Metazoa > Chordata > Amphibia > Gymnophiona > Ichthyophiidae > Ichthyophis > Ichthyophis bannanicus. Next base: position 63,521,380 of record CM066042.1, on the reverse strand, counting down.
CAGAAACTCGATAAACAGACATTTTGACTTAGACCCACTCTACAAATTCCTGTGGACCAAAGAGCTGAGGCACCACCACCCCGGTAACCCTCAGGGAAACCAACCAAAGAGCTGAGTCACCACCAACAAGGCCTGGGAACAGCAACCACACCCCAACAACCCTCAAGGAAACCAACCCCAACCAACTATCCCTGTGAACCAAAGGGCTGAGTCACTACCAACCCCAATATAAGTACCGATGCAAACATTCAGGCACATCACCATCTGGAACCCACACTCAAATGGTGATGAAACGTTTGCAATCAAACTATCAAGCTTGGGGACCACTCTAACATCATAATCGCCAACCTGAGCTACTAATATTCACAAACATCTCATCCAAATTATGTTCCTGAAAATGCCTATACATGTAAGTGCATTCCTTCTGTGTGCCTAATTTTCCCTATGCCCCTTCCACATGTAAAGTTTGCTCTACACATCGAAAAAGCTTTATAAAATTACTTCTTGCAACTTTTGAAACACATGTGAGCACGCAATTTTTACAATAGGTTCTAGGGGAGATCCAGGAAACTACAGACTGGTGAGCCTGATATCAGTGCTGCACAAAATGGTAGAAACTATTATAAAGAACTAAATGAATGAACACATAGATAGGCGCAGTTTAATGCAGGATCCAACATACATTTAACCGAGAGAATTTTGCCTTACACTAATCTGCTACATTTTTTAAAGGCATGAATAAATATGTGGATAAAGGGGAGCCAGCTGACAGAGTATATCTTGATTTTCAGAAAGCATTTGACAAAGTACTTCTTGAAAGATTACTGAGAAAATTAAAAAGCCATCGGACTATTATGGACAAGAAATTGGTTAAAAGAGAGAAAACAGAATAGAGCTAAATGGCCAATTTTCTCAGTGGAGAAAGATGAATAGTGGAGGATCCCAGTTAGCATCGGGGTATGTAGCATGTTAGTGCCACTGGTATCTTTGCAAACGCCTTTGAATATAAGGCCCTGTGTCTTTTTTCTTGGGAACTAGAGATCAGTGGTGGGGGGGGGGGGGGGAGGGAGTTTGGTACAGTGAGGCTGGAGAAGAGGGTGAGTATACGAGGTGTGACAAAAATAGAAACGAGACTGTCTCATAAATGTTTTATTAGAACATCTACAGAGAAATTACGCATTGACCCCTTCAAAGTAATCCTCTCCAGAATTAATGCATTTCTGCATTCGCTTCTGCCACATACGGAAGCACTCAGTAAAGTCCTCCTCCTTGAGGTCCCTCAGCTCCCTCATCACAGTGGCCTTGATCTCTTCTACAGTGCTGAAATGAGTTCCTTTGAGCACAGTCTTCAGCCTGGAGAAGAGTCAGAAGTTGCATGGTGCGAAATCTGGGGAATAAGGAGGGTGGTCGAGAGCTGTGATCTGTTTGTTGGCCAAGAATTGCCTCACACTGAGTGCAGTGTGTGTGGGCGCGTTGTTGTGGTGGAGCAGCCACGACTTGTCTCTCCACAGAGCCCACCTTCTGTGCCGAACCCGGTCATGGAGGCGACTGAGGACCTGCTGTAGAAGTGCTGGTTGACTGTCTGACCCTCAGGCACAAATTCATGATGGGCCACTCCCTTCTGGTAGAAGAATGTGATCAGCATGACCCTGATCTTTGATTTGGACATGCACGCCTTCTTGGGTCTGGGTGACAGTCGAGTCTTCCACTGCAGGCTCTGTCTCTTGCTTTCAGGGTTGTACTGGAAGACCCAAGTCTCATCTCCTGTGATGACTCGGCCAACAAACTCTGGATCTTCTGCGATCTTCTCTAGCAAGTCTCGATAAACATTGACCCGGTGCGCCTTCTGGTCGTCCGATAAAAGCTTGGGCACCATCTTGGCACACACCTTCCGCATCCACAGCTCCTGCACCAGGATGGTCCGCACCGACTCCCTGTTCAGGCTGAGCCCCTCAGCTATCATCCCCACATTATCAATCTGCGATCACTCTGCACCAGCTGGTTCACTCTGTCAATGTTCTCAGCCGTCTTTGTCATGGAAGGCTGTCCTGACTTGGGGTCATCCTCCACCTCCTCGTGACCAGCCTTGAAGTGTTTGTGCCACTCGAAGACTCATGGCCTTGACATTGCATCTTCTCCATAAGCCTTTTGGAGAAGTTGGAGACACTCAGTTGGGCCCTTCTCCAACTTAACCAGAAATTTCAAGTTGGCTCTTTGCTCCATATTTCTGCCTCCTCCAGTTGCGTGACAAAGCGATGGAGCAGCATGCTACAAAAAAAAAAAACTGAAAAAGAAAAACAAAGTGAGAGAGATGAAAAATATTATAGCAGAATAGTGGTGAGATGTTGCACAACACAGTGACATAAGCGGTTAGCCAACTGGCATTGAGTCATGAGCATGGCTGCCACCATCTCGTTTCATTTTTGTCACACCTCGTACTTGACCAGGGAAGGAACACATTTCCAGGTACCCTTCTTATACTGTGGTATGTTAGAAGAGTTACAATAAAGGTACACATTAGTCAAAGTGATTATCATACTCTAATTTACTAAGAAGCATTAATGTCGCCATAGGAAAAAGTAGCATACAAATCACATGATGAGCCATAGGATATATATTTTCTTTGCTTCGGACAGTAGGTTGCAAATGAAATTGCTGAGTATGTAAAAGTACCTGCTAAATGTAATATGCGGAGCGGGCAGACCTTGGTTGGTTGGTTGTATTTTAAAATCCATGCATACCAACTAACTTCTATCCAGTCCAAAACGGCTCATCTACTGCCTGCAAAAATCCTGGAACCTTGAAGAATATGTGCAATCAATGTGGCATGCACCCAGAACATGCTCCCTATGAAAGCACAGCTATACTTTATTTATATTTAGCTCATGTCTTTCCAGAAGTAGTTCAAGGTGAACTACATTCAGATACATCCTTGTCCCCAGAGGGCTTTCAATCTATGTCTGTACCTGAAGCAATGGAGGGTTAAGCGACTTGCCCAAGGTCACAAGACGTTTTAGTGGGATTTGAGCCTGGACTTTCTGACTCACAGGCTGTTGCCCTAATCACCAGGCTACTCCTCTATGTAACCTAATGGTTAGAGCAGTGGCCTGTGACTGATTTATTTTACTTTCATATTGTATACTGTAGTCAGAAGGCATGTAATAATGAAACAGATAAATATTAGCAGATGTTTCAAGCAGTTTAGCACATACAAATTAAAATTTCATATTAGTATATTGAAACTGAATTAAATTGAAAAAGGTATGCAATCCAAAATGCACACAAGTAGAAATGTCAATATGATGTATTATTGCATAAAGACAAGATAATAACTAGCCACTGAATAACAGATCCCGCAGCCTACATTTGCATAGAGAATATAGATCGGAAAATGGCTGTTCAACTTCTCGCAACAAAGCTGCAATGATATTTTATGAAAGGTTTGCATAACGTGGAGCTATGGAAATCTGCTTATCTTCATCTGCGCAATTGTTAGAGAGTCCTTTCCAACACAATCGAGGAAAGAGTTCAGAGAAACAGCTAGAGGGAAGGGAAAAGGAAAAGGAAGTATTAACAACAGCAACAACTTGAGAAGAAGCCATTTTACTTATGTAAATGTCAATTTCACTTCATATGGAGCTTACTGTAGAAGGTTTGCACCGCCTTTACAGGCGTGACATAATAAGCAAACGTCTAGATTTAAGCAGCAAGAACACTCACAAATGGGAGGCATTTTAGTTATTCACAATGATAAGGAGCCTCTTACATACGTCAACAAGCCCCATTCTGTAGGAAGGCACGAAAACGCGATGCTTCATGCTTTCACTGTGGGCATGCATGGGGCAGATTTGGGACAGAGCGTGGGGGGGGGGGGGAAGGGGCGGGGGAGGGGGAGGTACAAAGTTATACACATAAATTATAAAATACTATAATTTGTACGCGTGTTTTAGAAACCAGTTCTAGGTTTGGTGTAAGCAATTGCACCTCAAATATACGTACATTTTCGACCACTTGCACTAATATTTCATAACAAGAAGAAGGTGACTATTTTTCTTTATAAAATAGCACCTAAATAAGCAGCTAATTACAGGCGTAAAATAGGCACCTTCTTGCTAAATTACACTCCACATCATTTATTGTTTATTCAGTTTTTGATATACTGCCCTTTGTGGGCCATTCAGAGAGGTTTACATAGTTAAGAAAAGAACAAATAAGCATAGGAGTCAAGAAAGGAAGTACAATAAGTTATAGGAAAGAGGACAGCAATAGCACACAGCATTGTAAATCTTCCAAACCAGTAACATATTTACAAATTATTCAGTTGCAGGGCCCCTAGATTGCATCTGGGATGGACGCTTGTTCAAAAAGATGAATCTTCGACAAGGACTTGAATTGAGGGAAGGATAGTTCAAGGCGGATGTGGGTGGGTAGGTAGTTCCAGAGGGAAGGGGCAAGAAAGAAGAAAGCCGAACGCTTCGTAGATTCATACCTGACTCAAGCCGTGGAAGGTTGAACCAGTCTATGATTGTGAAGGGAGCGCAAACAGCGGGAGGAAACATAAGGTATGGTGAGAGCAAAGAGGTATAAAGGGGCTTTATCAGTGAGGGCCTTATGGGCAAGGGTAAAGATTTTAAACTGGACCCATTGAGGAAGAGGGAGCCAGAGGTGGTGAATGAGAAGGGGAGTGACAGGGTCAAACTTACAGGCATGTGCAAGAGTGCAGATGGCAGTATTTTGGATAGACTGAAGCTTTTTCATTTGTTGCTGGGGGAAGCTTACATAAGTAACATTGCAATAGTCTAGGTGTGAAATAGTGGTGCTGGGAAGAATGGTGGTTTGGGCTGTCTGCTCAAGGAGGGGGGCATAGGGCACTGAATCAGCGTAACGCAGCAAAAGTGAATCTGGTGAGAGCACTGATATGGGGAGAGGAGGACAAAGCAGTGTCAATGTGGATTCTCAGATACTTGAATGAAGAGTGTAATGAGATAGGAGTGCAGCCCAAGGAAGGAGCCGTGTCGGAGCCAGTGATCCAGGTGGTTGTGGTCTTGGACGGGTTGAGCTTCAGGGAGTTATCATGCAACCAGGAGGAGATGGCCTCAATGGCAGTGGTCACTGGGGAGAGATCAGGGGCCAGACTGGCGACAGGAAAGATCAGAAGAATGTCATCAGTGTAGATGTTAAAAAGCACACCGAGAGACTGAATAAGATCAGCCAGGGGACTGAGAAGATGTTGAAAAGCAGCATGAGAGAACCCCCTAAACATGCAAATAGTGATTTTAGAAAAGCATGATTCACACATTTGGAACTGTGGCACAGGGTTTGGTGGGGTTGTGTTGTGGGCATGGTTTGGGCTGGCCAGCAAGGTACGCATGTATTTCTGAGGCACGAATGACTGCCACTAACTGCTCATTTAGACCTGGGCTTTGGAGGAGTGATTGAGGGAACAATTACGATTACCTTTCTGGTGTTATAATCCACCTCAAAAATAAAAAAACAAATTGTGCTCTAGAGCCTGGCTCCGCAAATGGCTCTTTTTGGATGTGCAGCAGGTACATGTATAGGTTCTGCTGCTTATATATCTGTATAAATGCCACTACTTAAACACTTAAAATTCAGAATAATGCTGCCCTTTTCTTGAATGTATTTTTGAATAAAATGGCCTCCATAGCACTCATATTTTTACCACAGACTTACATGTATTTCACAAAAAGCTCCAGAAGTCATTTAGGGATGGGCATTGATGAAAACATTTAATCAAGATCGACCATGCAACGAAACATTTTAAGCACGTAATTAATCATGATTAAATGCAATGGGATTAAAGGGCCCATACTCATTCTTAACCCATCTTCCCCATGGGCCAGCATCCCCTCTTCTCTGCCCCCCCCCCCTCCCAATCAGTCCAGCATCTCTTCCTCTCCCCCTTCTCCCCCTTGGGTCTAAAATCTCTTTGTCCTCTCCTTCCCTCCACCCCTCTCCCCTCTATTTCCCCATGGATGAGTTGCCTTAAATGAAGCGTCCTCAGTAGTGGCAGTAAATCACTGGAATGCATCAGGCCCTTGCTAGTAACAAGATGTTATCTCCGAGGAGGCGAGGTGAGGCGTGGTATGGCCGAGGGAAGGCTTGGGGCTGGCAAGAGGGAACATTAGCAATTTGCTGCTGCTACCAGGGATATTTCATTTAAGGCAAGTAAACAAAAACACTTTGGGGGAGTAAGAGGACTAGGTGCAGAACCCACAGGAGGGGGGAAGAGGGGGAGACACGTTATCTAAACCGGTGCAGCTAAAAATACTAAATCATGTTATGGATAGTTACATTTTTGAAAAGCTAATTGCATTATTAATGTGATAATGCCCATCCCTAGTAAAAAGACAACTTATACAGGTAGGGGCAGCTCTGTTAAAGGGGCCAGACATTTCCTCTTTAACTAAGACCCGGATATTCAATGCTGAGGTCATGTCCGGCCACTGGCATAGAAATCCAGGTTGATCGGCTGTAACGGGTAAACGTCGATCAACGGGTAAACGTAGATCGATTGTTTACATTATCAGAATATAGAAAGACCAGGGGACATGCAATGAAGCTACAGGGTAAACTATTTAAGACTAATAAAAGAAAATATTTTTTCACTCAACGTGTAATCAAACTCTGGAATTTGTTACCGGAGGATGTACTAAAGGCTGTTAGTGTAGCTGGGTTTAAAAAAGGTTTGGACAAGTTCCTGGAGGAAAGGTCCATAAACCATTATTAAGAGGGGACCCAGGATATCAATGCTTGACCCAGTACAAGCATTGTGGAACCTGTGCTTTTGGAGAAACTGCTGGGTACGTATGACCTAGATTGGCCACTGTTGGAAACAGGATACTGGGCTTGATGAACCTTGGTCTGACCCAGTATGGCATAACTTATGTTCTTAGAGGGAGAATTTTTTTCAATTTTTTTCTATTATTTCCTGTCTGTTTTGAGTTTTGTTTTGTTATTTTATTTCATGTTTTGGCATGGGAGGCTGAAAGGTAGTTACTCGAATTGGGCACCATCCTAGAGTGTAAACTGTCAAAAACACAACTGGACACTGAGAGCAGAGAGTGTGGGCAGCTGCCCCCCCCCTGTATAGTTCTACATTCTTCCTCCCAGTCATATGAAAATGAAGGAAAACTAAATAAGGGGAGATCTATCTTTAGAAACACTAGCTTTTCTACCAACTCTAGTGCTAGCCATGAACGAGAGGAGCCACGATATCCCTTGCCATGACTGGGAACACTGGTTAGAGGGCAGGGCAGGAAATGCCAGCCTGTGCAATTGTGCGCTCAGTATGGCAAAGGATCTGTATGCATGGCTTCAATGGGCTCTGCAAGCTACTGTGGCCCTGACGGCCATGCTCATGGGCCCCCAGCATGTAAAGCCGGGAGGATGGGGGTGGAGTGGTAGGCGACAGGGTAGTACTTATGGTACCAGTACTTGTTGTCGGAGTGCCTAGTACTACTTTCTGTGCTGCATCGCCACCACCCCCTGCCTCTGGCACCTTAATCACCAGCTTTTCCTTCCCCTACATCAGTGTGTTGCACTGCAGAACGATAGTTCTTATCTACAAATCACAAAGAGCAGCTACTGTAGAAGCAGCCACCATCACCAAAGTCTCTGCTGTGAATCCCTGTCACTGCCACAAACCTCTAACTTTGCCTGAAAACCACTAGCATGAGAAGGCTCAGGGTAACCCTTGTGGAACTCACTTCCTCCATGGCATCCTTAAAGGGCTTTAGGAATTCTACTACCTGCATGCATGATATTTGCCCCGTCCTGGCAAGAGTTGATCTCAGTCTCCAATGACATTTGATGCAGAGCCACTTGTTGTTCCATTGACCTCTCCAGCATTCTATAAGACAAATTTCACCTAGTGGCAATATCCTGCTTGAGCTATTGCACATGTACCCCTGTTGCTTCCTTTTTCTTACACAGCTCACATCTACCCTTCACACTCTGGTGAAAATATCTTATTATATTTTTGGCACTTCTCGATCAGTTGCCTCAGGAGCCTCCCAGGCCTAGGGAATCTCTGGCAACCAGGTGCAGCAAATGTACAAAGCATCTGATTCCATGAAAGCTCTCACCCTTCACTGCCTTAACCGTGTTCTTTCCACCATCTGTTACAAAGAAACCTGGAAACACAGTGATCTGTTTGTGCCCCAGCTGCCAGTTCTGCAGCACTGTCCTTATTTCGGCTAAGATATGAGTCTAGGTATGGCTATAATCTGTTACCTGACTGTGCAACACAGCCCAGAGGTCCCCTCCTCCTGTTGCTCCACCATTACACATGCAGCCTGTCCCTGTCTTGTCCAAATACCAACAGTGTGCTGTCAGGGAGAGGTAGGCATGTATAGCGTTCTGACTAGTCCAGATGTTAGTGGTAAAATGTACACTACTACCAGCCTCTGTCTTGTCAACTCTGCCTACAGCTGGCTATGTGAATAATTATACAGGTTGGGGATCACTTGTCGATGGAAAGTTGTCCTGCAAGGCACTAAATAATCAGGAGCTAAGAGATGCAACAGCCTTTTAAACGTCACCTTCTCAACCATCTTCAGGTGATTGTCATCCAGGGTTATCATTTCCCCAATGCACCATGTCACACCCTCCATGCTGCCTGCCGCTAGCTCCATGATAGTGCTAATGAACACCAACCCATCTCTTCCATGGTGGCTTGCTTTGATGAGTGTCTGGCCTGCTGTCATGCCAGTCAAGGCTAGGAGCTCGGCTTGGGAAACTGACTTCATTTTTTCTGTACCTTTCGCACCACTGCTATTTTCACTCTTGAATCAAGTCTCCATCCTAAAATTAGTGCCCTCCTTTGTTCTGAGCTGAAAATTTGCTGTTTTAGCAAATGATACTGCATGCCACTGTTCATAAGATGGCCCATCGGTTCCCCTCTACTAATGTGCTTCCTACAGTAATTCCATTCTACACACTGTGGGTTCTCAAGCATTTTAAAATGGTTCCACACCTGAAGTTTTACGAGACTTCCCTTCTACTTCTTTGGGAGGGAGCACTGCTGCTTTTGGTGCTTCTGCTGCACCTGTAGTTAGGGATGGAGAAGAGGATGAAAAGTTAGCAACATCCTTCCGGTCCTCTATTGTCCTCTCTACCTGTGTGGTGCTCTTGGCCTTAGCACTTCCAGTATCACTTTCTACCTAGTCACCAGTTAGCATGCTAGCAATAACCTCTTCAATACACTCTTCAGCCAATAAACTGTCAAAATCTGATGATTTAGATGCAAATCCCACCCATGTGGATTGCTTAGATTCTGTATTATTTATTTAACAGGGCTTTTTTATACTGCTTTATCATTTCAGTCAAAGTGGATTACATTGTAACTTAAACAGAGACATTGATATCTTGGAGTTTTTGAAGGCAATGGAGGGTTAAGTGGCTTGCCCAAGGTCCCAAGGAGTGATAATGGAAAGGTAAATGGAAAGATAATGGAAAGATAATGGAGTGATAATGGACCCAGGTCTCTTGGTTCCCAAATCAGTGATTTAACCATTAGGCTACTCCTCCACTCCAAAGTATCTTCAAAGAACATTTCCACACACTTTTCAGCTCGTTTGCTAAGCTCAGACTGGATTCCCAGCTCTTGGGGGAAGGGACTGTATCTTTTAGCATTCTGCACCACCCACTAGGCCTCTGTTGCCCTGAAGCATTGTCACCCCCAGGTGTGCTTCATCAGATAGTTATTTAACTGTATACTATTAGCATGAGCAGTTGCCGTTATTGACAATAGTGAGAAAGATTGTTACAAAAACGATATTTCACTGTTATCTTCTGACTGTGCAATGGAATGATTAGACACAGTAAACTGTCCTCCCCACTGCCACTGCCTGCTTTGGAAATGATGTACAAATAATCTGTGTACACTAGTGCACAATACATACCCTCCATAAATGCTTAGAATAGCAAACAATAGCCAGCTGGCAAACTGTAAAGCAGAACTTTCCTAGCCTCTCTCTGACTTTTCTGATTTCCTCTTACCATCCCAGTAACAGGGAGGAGATAGGAAACCTTGGAAAACTTTCAAACTCCAAATTCTAAAACCAGACAGATAATGACACAGCAGCATTAAGCAGGGAGGCAGGAACACACTGGTCCCTTCAAACAGGGTTTTGGGGGGTTTTTTCCAATCATTGTTTTTCTTTCAACTGGTCTTCCTCACGCCTTCAAAGAGAGCCTTCCAGCTGTTTCTTTTTTTAATCTTTTTTTTTCTGCTTTAAAGTTCTAAATCCCAGCACCTCTTCCTCACTCTCTCAAAGTCAGACACAGAATGATTCGCTGAGGCTTGCATTGGGCTTTGTCCTGCAGTCTGCTGTGACATCATGACTGATGGGATACATTTATTTGGCTGTTTATCAAGGATTTTCAGCTCATACTGCCTGATCGTAACCCCTCCTTGAAATTCTCCCCTTCCCAGATTATTTTTGTTGTGCATGTGCACGCGCTCTCAGACATACTGAAACCAAAGTTCAAGGATTTTTATTTATTTAGCAATGCTTATATATTGCTTTTCACTGGGTCAAAGTGGTGTACGTTCAAGTATGATATATATTCAGGTATGGTATATATTTTCCTTGTCCCCCAAGGGTTCACAGTCTATGTACCTGAGGCAACAGAGGGTTAAGTGACTTGCCCAAAGCCACATGGAATGCCTGTGGGACTAGAAACCCCAGTCCCTCCAGCCCAAGGTTGCTGTCCTCCAGTGGGATTCAAACCCCTGCCCTCCAGCCCAAGGCAACTTGACCCAATCACTAGGCAACTCCTCCTAATTGTGATTAGGAAAAATTTGCCAAACTTGCAGAGTCTGTTGGGGCTAGAACTAACCAAATTTGGTGATTTTTGTTGATCTTGCCGTTCGTACAAAAATTAATGCACATGGCTATTCTTTTCCTACATAAGCAACCTATACAAAATTAGCTTCACATATATTATCTTGTGGCTGATTGGAACATTTCTAGTGGCAAGCTACATAGCACCACTGAATATGAATACTTTATTTAAGCATGTTTTAACCTACAATACATCCAAGGCTATGCACAGCATATGAAACAGTAATAGCAAGATAAGAACAAGCTCATAGGGAAGCATTTAAAAAGTCACAAAACTTATACCATTAATTCAAAAATATTATAGCTATTAAAAAAATCTAACACGCAGTAACTGTCGGGTAAGGTTTGCCTCTTTGCAGATGACACCAAAATCTACAATAGACACCCAAGAAGGTATAGATAACATGACGAGGGATCTAGCTAAGCTTGAAGAATGGTCTAGAACAGCGATGGCGAACCTATGGCACGCGTGCCAGCTGTGGCACGCGAAGGCCTTGCAGCTGGCACGCGTGAAGGTCCGCAGAAAAAGAAAAAGCGGGCTCTGGCTGCTGCCGCGGACGCGGACGCGGCAGCATGCAGTGTCCCGCGGGGCCCCCTCCGCCCGCTAAGCCCCTCTGCAAGGGCTTTCAGATTCGTGAGGGAGACAGCGTCTCCCTCGCGTCTCTGTTAAGCCCGCAGGGGCTTATTGGAAATTCCACATCAGCCCCTTTAGACGCGAGGGACTGATGGGAAATTTCCCATTAGCCCCTGCGGGCTTAACAGAGACGCGAGGGAGACGCTCTCCCTCGCGAATCTGAAAGCCCTTGCAGAGGGGCTTAGCGGGCGGAGGGGGCCCCACGGGACATTGCATTCTGCCGCTGCCGCGGCAGAAGCCAGAGCCAGCTGCTTTTTTTTTTTTTTTAAATTTGCCATGGGGGGTGGGTTAGGACTGCTAATGGGCTAGGGGGGGGGGGGGGTTAGGACTTCGAAAGGGCGAGGGGGGGGGGTTAGGACTGCAAATTGGCGAGGGGGGGTTAGGAATACAAATGGGCTTGGGGGGTAGGACTGCTAATGGGCTGGGGGGGTAGGACTGCTAATGGGCTGTGGGCTGATGGGGGCTGTCTGGAAATGGGGTGATGGGGGGTTAGGACTGGTAATGGGCTATTGGGGGGTTAGGACTGCTAATGGGCTATAGAGGGGGGGGGGTTAGTACTGCTAATGGGCTAGGGGGGGTTAGGACTTGAGGTGGGCTGTTGGGTGGGGTTAGGACTGGAAATGGGCTGATGGGGGGTTAACACTGGAGGTGGTCTGATGGGGTTAGGACTGGTAATGGGCTATGGGGGGGTTTAGGACTGATAATGGGCTATGGGGGGCTGGGACAAGAAATGGGCTGATGGGGAGGGGTTAGGACTTGAGGTGGGCTGATGGGGTTAGGACTGGTAATGGACTGTGGGCTGATGGGGGGGTTAGGACTGGCAATGGGCTATGGGAGGCTGACTGGAAGTGGGCTGATGGGGGGTTAGGACTGGAAGTGGGCTGATGGGGGGTTAGGACTGGTAATGGGTTATAGGGGGGGGGCTTAAACTGAAAATGGGGTGATGGGGGGTTAGGACTGGAAGTGGGTTGATGAGGGGGGGATAGGACTGGTATTGGGTTGGGGGGTTGCTAGGACTGGAAATGGGTTGGGGGGCTGCTAGGACTGGAAATGGGCTGATGCAGGGACTAGAAGGGAATGGATGCTGGGTGAGGCTGGAACTAGAAGGGAGCTGGTGTTGGGGGAGGATTAGAATGGGATGGGGCTGGGAGAGTAAAATGGAGAGGGGAAAAATATTTTGTGTGGGAGGGATAAAAAATCTACAATTGGCCGGGTATTGGGAGAGTAAGTGGGGATTTAGGATGGAGGGGTAAATTTTGAGTAGTTGAATTAGGAATTTGGAAAGAGCAAAAGGAGAAAGATTAGTATGTTAAAGCAGATGTAGAGAGAGAGAATGGAAAAAAAAAACCAAGAAGACAGAAGAAAGGACAAATGGACAGCAGATGGAGAGTTAGCAGAAGACACGAAGAAACCAGAAGAAAGTGGCTGGAACAATTGCAACTGAAAAAAAATGCACAAAAGGTAGAAAAATATCTCTTTATTTTGAATTTATTAATTGGAATATGTCAGCTCTGGGAAATGTGCATCATTAATTTTTGCGCTTTGTTTAGTACAAGAGGAAATTAATATATAGTTTTATTTCTACAGTGTTGTTGTATATTCCAAGTTTGGCTTTTGGGGTTCCCAGTTTAATTATTGTCTTCCTGTTTCTAAATTGTGATTCCTTGTTTGGTAATGGTCTGTTCTGCATGTGTAACTGAGCTGAGGTATTCTGTTTATATAATTCCTATTTGACATTGCCACTTGTTCTTTCCCCAGTAGGTCATGTATTGTTGTTCTCTGAGATGTATTGGTTTAATATTTGCAGTGTTGCCTTTTGATAGGTAGAGTATGGTGCTTTGTGAGTCCTGGTAGTGCTGTTAGGATACGGCGGGTTTGCTATGGGTTCTAAATGGGCAGCGTTTGTAGTAGTTCCTAATGTGCCTGGCGGTTGGTACTGGATTATAGTAATGTAGAAACCTTTTAGTCTTTCTTTATACATATACTCATTAAGAGGCATGTTTACTAAAAGTTAGTGTATGGTAACATTATGCAAATATTTATGCAAATGAAGCACCTTATGCAAATGGAGCTTTAATTGACGTGCTGGCACTTTGAGGAAATTCTTTGGTTTTGTGCGGCAGTTTGGGCACTCGGGCTCAAAAAGGTTAGCCATCACTGGTCTAGAATTTGGCAGCTGGGATTTAATGTTAAAAAATGTAAGGTCATGCATTTGGGCTGCAGCAATCCCAGGGAACAATACAGTATAGGGGGTGAAGTACTTTTGTACACTAAATAAGAGCAGGATCTAGGCGTGGTTGTGTTTGATGATCTTAAAGTAGCTAAACAGGTAGAAAAGGCGATGGCAAAAGCTAGAAAGATGCTTGGGTGCATACAGAGAGGAATGGCTAGCAGAAAAAAGGAGGTGATAATGCCTCTGTGCAAGTCTTTGGTGCGACCTCATTTGGAGTATGGTGTGCAATTCTGGAGACCACACCTTTAAAAGGATGTGAACAGGAGGGAGTCAGTGCAGAGGGTGACTACTAAAATGATTAATGGGCTTCATTATAAAGCATATGAGGACAGACTTAAGGATCTTAATATGTACACCTTAGAGGAAAGGCGGGATAGAGGTGATATGATTGAGATGTTTAAATACCTCCGTAGCATAAATGTTCAGGGAGAGAGCCTCTTTCAATTGAAAGCAAGTTCTGCTACGAGAGGACATGGGATGAGGGTGAAGGGAGGTAGATTCAGGAGTGATATGTGGAAATATTTCTTTATGGGAAGAGTGGTGGATCCGTGGAATAGTCTCCCAGTGGAGGTGGTAGAGATGAGGACAGTAACTGAATTCAAAGAAGCATGGGACAAACACAGAGGATCTCTAAAGGTAAAAAGGAGACTGTTGTAGTTGTTGATATCGAAGGACAGACTAGATAGGCCATGTGGTCTTTTTCTGTCATCATATTTCTATGTTTCTATGTTTCTAACTGAAAAGTTGTATTTAGTAAGGTAACTATCTGACAAGACTAAGCAAACATCAAAAGCTGTAATTAGCATAGACTAGTCCAGACTGTAATTCTTTGAGGTACATTTACCATATTTAATGGAACAGTAAAAACCTGAAGGAAAGTCTAGTTAAAATTTAAACTGCATTGTGGATTTTCAAACCCTATGAAAAGTTAAGAGGTAATTCTGTAGAATAGTAATTAGTATATGTCATTATGGTTCATAAAAATGTCAGTATTATTTGAAGGAAAAGAATCTGAAAATATATATGCCTGGTGTGACTTTCTATGGAAATGTGATTATAACAACGAAGTTTATTAAATACTTGTTACTGCCAGTTTATTAAATACTTGTTTGCCTTTTCGTGGTGGTACTTGCTTATAGAAATGTGACACACCTGAAGCTTTTGTTTGTATGACATATTCACTGTACCTCCTGATGTAATATTAGTATTGTCGGAGTCAAAGATCCACCTTTACTGGATTTTCTCTCCACATTAAAGGTTGTGCAACTTATGATTTTATACTCAAGGCAGATGAGTAGTCTCACGCATCCTGATTCAGGAGAATGGCTGGGGTCATGCGTTCAAGACTCTGGAGTCCTGAACAAGTTGTCTTACCTGCCTAAGTCTCTGACTATAGGCGAGATATACTAAGCAGTCTTCTCCACAGATACAAGTGGGAAAAGGCCTTTAGCACATCTGTCAAATTCTAATTTTGGGGCATGTTTACTAAACCACACTAAGCATTAGCGCAATGTTTAGTGTGCGGAAAGCATGCCAGACTAAAAGCATGGGAGCCCATCTTAAAAATCCCATTCTAAGAGGATAGTGTGTGATTGGATGGGAACTGGGTGAGTTAGTACGGAATGTGGATATCGATGGCACATGCTAACCGTAAATTTTGCCGTTATTGTGGGTCTACGTAATGCTACCACAAGGGATGGTATTAAATGCACCCACATGCCAGTTAGTGAGGTCATTTCATTATTGAAAACTCTTATATAGTGCTAATCTGTACAGAAGATTTTAAATGGTTTACAACCATATAAAACACCTTAAAACACAATCAGGCTCATTCCATCCCAGACGTACAGCCCCTCTGTACATCTGCTTTGAACTGGATGTACAGAGGGGGTTGAAATTCTGATCCCGCGTCTAGCTCCACGAGACCAGAATCGAGAACAGCCCTATACGTGCAGGCCAGGGCTGCAATTCAGCCCGGCTTGCACATACAGGAAAAACTCAACTAACTCAGTCAGGGCTTTACAATGTAGCCGTGGCACGATGGTGTCCAGTTGCCATGGCACTGTGGCTCCATTGTAAAGCCGTGATCCCGGCTGCTGCCTCAACAAAGGCTATCCCTGCAGCTCGACCCTGGCCTTAGGGTCGGGCTGCGGGGAATGTCCTTGGGCCCCTCCTGCCCCATCTTCACCCTGGGCCTGCTGATAAAAAATGTCCCTGCACAAGTCGCTAGCCCTGGACATACAGGGTCAACATTAGAAATCAGCCCTATACATCCAGGGCCGGTGACTGCCCACTGCCCGCCCTAACTCCGCCTCCGATCTGCCCCTTCCCCGTCCCCGTCTATCCTCCCTGTACAACCAGCGGGGAGGTTAGACGCTGGCAGGGAAGGCACGAATAGCGGGGATGGACATCGCTTTGGATGTCCATCCCCGCTACTCGTGGGACAGAATCAGGCCCAATATAAACATAAAAACACCACTGATTTAGCGTAACAATTGAGACGGTTATGTACTCTTTGCAACACACTAATGGCAGGAGCACAGGCTTCCGCGTTAGATTTGCGGCACTACTGAGGTGCTCTTTTGTATACGTTATCACTTGTTAAACATTTTGTTTCGATTTCTAGATTGTATTCAATGTAAATTTGCAATAACATCACCCAAGAACAAGCTCTTATATATAGAGAGTAATTTTACAATTTTGCAAAATAAAAATGTTTGTTTTATAAACATAAGATACACTTGTATGTGCTTTTATAAAATATGCTTCCAGTCCGTAGTGCACCGATTTTCTCGCACAAAGTTCATCTTACTTTGAGGCAGATGGTGCTTTATGCGTGTACTCTGGGGGCAATTTCTCCAAATGGGTTAGTTTTGCGCATATCATCACCGTCATGAACCTCGCACATGCTTTTGTTGACATACATATTTGTATGCTCATATATACCCTTTCAATTTTATAATGGCCATTTTACACATGGACAATGCTTACTAACATTACCCCAAATAGTAAAGGGCCCAATATTCCAAAGGAATTAGCCAGTTAACAAGACTTGATAAGTCTAATGTTCAGTGGCACCATTCGGATGGTGCTCTTGAATATTTCCTCTGACCGCCGTGAGACTGTCCAGATAGTGCTGGGGCTCTAATTTCCTATAGTTTCTGGCAGCGGAAAAATTGTACAGGCAAAAAACTGTGGAAAGTGTTGCCGTCTCCTTAAAACGTTGCACTTAAAGAGCAAAAGTCCAGGGAACCCTTTGGCTTGAGCGATTTTTTTGAGCTTTTTAACCAGAGCTGGAAGTGTTGGCGCAATGATTTAAGAAGTACATCTGTCCAATGGCACAGTAACTTCCATATAAGACGGCTGATCAACTTTAAATCTCGAGTGAAGGTCGACAGTGGTCCTACAACTTATGGTGTTAATCTGTCACAGAGCATCAAAATGTCACATGGATGCATGATGTTCACTACCTTATTTTCTGTGTACAGAAGCTGTAGGAAATTAAAACTTTCGACAAAAGATACTGTATATTAGTTGGTTTGACTATTCCATTGCTTAAATCAGTAAAAGCTTTATGTATAGCGTTAGATTCTATGTTATCTACGGAGGAGCAAATTTAAATGCTCACAAAGAACATAGGGCCCAATATTCAGAGACAGCGGCTGGAGTAATTACAGCGGCTAGCCGCAGAAACTAACTGAATATCGCTGCTACCTGGTTAGCTTCCTAGCAATCCGGGTAACCTGGATATTCAATGCTGAAGCCTGCGCATGACCCTGTTATTGAATATCCAGGTTAAAGTTTCAACGGCGATGGCTGACCGCTAAAACCGTATTAGCTGCTGCCAGTGACTATATCCCCCCTTAAATTTTTACACCAAGGAATTCTCCAAAGGCTCCATTTATCTAT
Organism: Ichthyophis bannanicus; assembly: GCA_033557465.1. Lineage (NCBI taxonomy): Eukaryota > Metazoa > Chordata > Amphibia > Gymnophiona > Ichthyophiidae > Ichthyophis > Ichthyophis bannanicus. Next base: position 63,503,733 of record CM066042.1, on the reverse strand, counting down.
GAAGCAAGAAAGTATCTTGAATATTAGGCAAGCTTGCTGATTGTAGAAACCAATTGTAAATTGATTTTATCCATCTTTTGGGACACACAAGAAAATTTTAACGCCTGGATCCTAGAATTTCTTAACAGATTGTAATGAAAACTGTACAGTTTGGTCCAAGAAACCCTTCAACAAATTATTAGTCTGTGAGACTGTCTTCCAGATGTCTAGCTGTGATACATCTGAAGGGGTATAAATCCCTTCAGTATCTAATGATGTGGAAGACCCAGGAAGTTAAATTGGAATAGGCAGAGATACAGCAACGGAGGTCAAATCAGGTAGAGATCTTGCTTCTCCTGCTGACCCCATTAAGGGGTTAACCAAACCCTCACCTTCTTGGTCTAGCAATCCCCAGGAGGGAGAGATGGAGTCCTAACAATGGGACTTAAAGATACCCTGACAAGGAAGAGAATAAGGGAGCAGAAGACGTAACTAAAGCTCCTACCACCTCAGTTGCCCATGCTGCAAATCTATAGGACCCGTTCTTCCTTTAGGGGTAGATGACAAAGAAGCAGTCTTCTTATCCTTAACTTTCCTCTTCCCAGCTCCCTTGAGCATCACTAAGAAACTCCGGAGCCCCAAAATGGTACACATAGATTGTGAGCCCTTTGGGGACAAGGGAATGAATCCAGTACCCGTTTGCAGTGATTACATAATGTAAACCGCTTTGATTGAAGGATAAGGCGGTATAGAAAACTGGTTAAATAAATAAATGATTCCAAAATGGCCCCGAAGAGGTGTCCCTCTATGGCCTTCTGCTCTGTTAGTCATGTGATTACAGCCACAAAACAGCTGTGGCAAACTTAAAGGATCCCAGGCGCTTCCTGTTGATATGGTTGGAGGCAGCAAAACTTTGTACTTGGCGCAGGTCTCGTTCAGTCCTTCTCTCACCGGGAACCTCAAATTAGCAGCCTCAGGCACACACACAGCCCACAGCTTCAAAACCCGGGGCTCCTCCACTCCTCGTGAATAAATTGTATTTTAGATAAGATGTGTTCACTAATTGATTTAATGGCTGTAAATGTTTTGCACTTCATTGTAACTGGAATAACCCAAACTTCTTATAATCCACTTAGAACTTCATTCTAGAGGCAGGCTATAAATGAATAAATTAAATAGTTCAAAACTGTACAAATTGACTTGCACAGTTTCTAAGTGATCATTTTTGCCCTAAACCTAAATATGAACAGTTAGTCTTTAAGCAAGATCTGCCGCATCAATACTAAGGCAAGATCGGCCTTGAATACTGAAAGTACTGTGTTTTCTTGGTCTAAAAGACAATCCTCTCATGTGACTTAATTGTATTTTTGTTTCCTCTAGCTGTGCAATCGCTGCATACCTTAAGCGATCAGATTTCACACTTTATTGTGACCAAGTCGACAACACTGGAAGAAAATGAAAATGAATTTCTGCCCAGTGAAGGAGAATCTCTGAAGAAGTCCTTGACATTGATGAGACGTCTTCTGGCGGATGCACAGGTGAAATCAATATAATTTCATTTATTAAATCAAGGATGAAAAATATAATATACTTTTCAGTGACTTGGCACTGGAGCTGCAAATTTATTTAACAGGTTTAAACTATAAAATGCATCAGATTCCCATGCTTGTGTTAAAACGAGGCATATCATTGGAACATGCAACCATGAAATGGAAATTTAGGAGTAGCTATGATTTTTGATTATATATTTGATTTTGTATCATGTTTAGAAAAGGGCTGGTGGGGAGAGTATATTTATATTGGCAATAAGGATTCATTTTAGTTCTTACATTAAGAGATGACATGATTAAAATTATTAAGTGTGCCAATTTAATTTCTTTCTACTACTAAAATAATTGGAACAGAGAATCTGAGGAGAAAATATTTATGCAGCTAAATGTTTTCTTCTATACATCCTAAGTCATTGTATTGCTCTTGTCTATTTCGTTATGTATTCTGTAGGCTAATTTTGTAAGTCGCTTAAGAGTGTTTCTATAGGCAGGAGATAAATGATATGACTATTAGGATTATTATTAATAAAACCAATTATATTATCCTAGTTATAAAATCCACATATCAATTATACGGACTACCTCCCCAAGGCAAGTTAGGGAGTTTCTAGATGCCATAGATGACTCTTGTAGAGAAGCTTGTCCGAGAACTCATGATAGTAGCTCCTTAGATTTAGCCCTCAGTGGAACAAAACTGACGCAAGAAATAACACAGTAACATTGCAAATGACGGCAGATAAGGACCAGCATGGTCTATCCAATCCACCCAATAAGGAGGCTGGAATTGTAGAGCTGCACCTGCCGCTCTATGCAGGTTGCTTTCCCTCAATCTCTTAAGGTTGTACCTGCCGCTCTGGGCAGGTTACCCCTCCTCTATTTATGAAGTTATTTACTTTTTGTTTTGATTCCCTCCTCTTGTTATGTAGTGATCCTCTGTGTCTGTCCCATGCCTTTTTGAATTCTGTCACTGTTTTTGCTCCCGCCCACCTCCTTTTGGAGGGCATTCCAGGCATCCACCACCCTTTCCGTGAAAAGTATTTCCTCAGGTTGCTTTTAGGTTTACCTCCTTGCAGCTTCATTTCATGTCCTCTAGTTCTACAGCTTCCCCATCTTAGAAAAAAGGTTTGTTTGTTCATTAATACCTTTTATGTATTTAAAGGTCTACATCATATTCCCCCCGTCTCTCCTCTCCTCTAGGGTATACATATTTAGGTCTTCAAGTCTTTTCTCATATGCTTTCTGATGCAGCCCCCATATCATCTTGGTCGCCTTCCTCTGAACCATTTCACATCTTCTTATATCATTTGTAAGGTATGATATCCAAAACAAAACACAATACTCCAAGTGGGGCCTCACCAATGAACTGTACAAGGGCACTAATACCTCCTTCTTCCTGCTGGTTATTCCTCTGTGTAGGCAGCCTAACATTCTTCTGGTTTTGGCCACCACCTTGCCACCTTGGGATCCTCAGACACCATCACTCCAAGGTCCCTCTCTTGGTCCGAACACACCAGCTTCTCATTCTCTATCGTGTACAGCCCCTTTGGTTTCTGCATCCAAAGTGCATCACTCTGTACTTCTTTGCATGTCTACTCACTCTGAAGTGTCCACTCTGTTGCACATTTTTGTATCATTGCAAAGAGGAAACTTTTCCTTTCAACCCTTTGGCAAAAACACTCACAAAGACGTTGAATAGTAGGACTGATCCCTGAAGCATTCACCCTACTTTCTTCAGAGTGAGTTCCATTCACCACTACCCTCTGTAGTCAGTCAGTCAGTTCTTGATCCAGTTGACCACCTTGGGAGCCATTCTCAGGCTGCTCAGTTTATTCAGAAGCCTCCTGGGAAGAACAGTATCAAAGGCTTTACTGAAATCTAAGTAGACCACATCCATTGCATGCTCTTTATCACCGAGTCAAAGAAATAAATCAGATTTTTTTGGCATGATCTTCTCTTGGTAAAGCCATGTTGCTTTGGATCTTGCAACCTGTTGGCTTCAAGAAAAAATACTATCCTTTCTTTCAGCAATGTCTCCATTAGTTTTCCTACCACCGAGGTAAGGCTTAGCGGCCTGTAGTTTGCCATGTCTCTGTTGCCACTTTTGGGAAGAGGGACTACGTCGGCCCTTCTGCAATACCATAGTACCTCCCCAGTCTCTAGGGATCTATTGAACGCATCTTTTAAAGGTCCTGAGCTCCTTCAGTATCCTGGAATGTATCTGGTCTGGTCTCATGGCCTTATCCTCTTTCAGGTTTGCGAGCTGTTCATAAATATCTTCTTCCATGAATGGTGTTACATCTATTCTGTTCCCCAGGTTACATTTGTCAGTCATGGGTGGCCCTTCTCTAGGATTTTCTTTTGTGAAGACGGAACAGAGTCACTTAATAATAATGATTATGACAAAACCACTGAAGGGAGAACAAGAAATAAACTACAACAATAGCATCAGATTTTAAAATGGGAGATTATAATAAAATAAAGACCACAGAAGAAAACAAAAAGCAACAGATGAAAGGAATAAAAGTCTACATATGGTGTAGAGATTGTTTAAAGATACCATATCTTGCAAGCCCAATCCAAGTGGCTGCTGACAAGGATAAATTATGCAGCGAGTAGATTGTGAAAGACAAAAAGGCAATCGTAAAAATGGAAAGCAAATCCTAAGAAGGAAAACTAGGAAAGAGCATAATCACTGTCAAGTTAAAGGTAAGACACTAATAAGGCAGGCTCTGAGAGTATTTGAAGAGAAACTTGAAAAAAAACCCTACTTTTTCGAGAACACAAAGAAGATACCTGAAAGGAAGTCAGTTGGAGCATGAGACAACCAGGGAGAATAGGAGCACTCAGGAAGGACATAAATTAATGTCTTCTTTCAGTCTTCACTGCAGAGGCGGTTAGGTATAGAAACGGAAGCAAATGACTGTGAATCTGAACGACATGTTAAAGCAAACTGAAAAACCTGCCTGTATTCATTACATTGTTCTGAAGGAACACAAATATGACATTGAAGATCTATTGTTTGTTTTATCTGTGTTAATAATGCATGTGGCTGGTAATCTCTAATCTATCATTCAAATCTACCACCGTACTCGAGGACTGGAGGGGAACAGAGTTATGCATTTGCTTGAAACAAAATAAGAAATGCAACAGAGCAGGTTGGTTTTGTTCAAAAGCAAATGACAAAGCAGCAAAGACATTCATTCTTATTTCATTTTGCATCATTGTTAGCCTGTACTATTTGCAAATATACATGTTTTAAAGCTGAAAGTGAAAAGAATAACTGAGCACCCCCCAAAAATGAATAAAGCAGTGTGTGCATCCCTAGTGCATAGCCCACATAACATTGTATTTTCATGGAGCACTCCTGGAGTCCCTTTTAAAAACCAGACCAGTGAGCCTGACATCAGTAGCAGGTAGGATGGAAGCAGCTATTGATAAGAATAAAATTATTGGGCATATGGAGAAGCTACGGAATATCTAGCATGCATTTAGCAAAGAGAAGTCCCGCTTTACTAATCTGATAACATTCTTTGAAGGTGGCATGGGTGAACTGAGTTATATGAAGTCCAATTTTCTATAGTTTGTCTGGGTCAGAAAGGGAGCATCCAAGATGGGAGGTTGAAATGTTGCAGTGTATTTTATAAAAGGTTCACTGAATGCAAAGCTTTTTCTAAAATACTTATAAAGCAGTGGGAAGAATGAGCATTTCACAACACTTCTGGAGGGAACAGCGATTCTACAAAGAAAAGAGGGGCTTTGTCCAGGGCTTTGTACCTGTGAGTTCCAGCATGTTACATGTGTATGGCCAAGGGACGCCGATGAAGGAGCCAAGCTCCGAAACGTAATTTTTTTTTGCTGTTTGAGGTAGTTTTGACCACTGGAGAGATAAGCACAATTTGCACCTCAGTTAAAAGTCCAAACCCTAGGTCCAAATGAGCAGAGAGTTCTGCATGCCTTGGAGCAAGCTTAAATGCCGATGAGGAAATATTTTGAAGCATGTATGTATTCCATTGCGAAATAGGAACTATATATATGGGGAGTAATTTTATAAAAAGGTTTCCCCATATGTAAAGCTTGTTTTACACGTAGACAAGGGTTCTTATAAAACTGCATGGCTGCATATGCAAATAGAAGCATGCATGCTGATGGTATATACTCATTCATGTGCCAAACAGACATTCCTAGGGTGCAACTTTGGCAGAGCAGGATAGTGTTGTGATGTATGTGCACATTTTATAAAATCTGTGAGTACACGCTCACTTTCGCACCTTTGCAGTGGGTGTAAATGTATGTACTCTGAGAGTAATTTTATCAGGGCTGCCTTGATTTAGGCGTGTTTTCTTTATTTATTTGTATTCAGGGCCGTACTGAACCAGAATTGCGCCCTGTGTGACTTGCTCATCAAGCGCGTGCCCCTTCTCCTTCCCATACCTTCATCCAGCTGCTGCCTGCTCTTGCCCAGCGGCTGCCAACGTGTTCTCTATGGTGGTACCAGCAGCAGGGCAAAAGCAGGCAGCGGCTGGGAGGAGGTATGGGGGGGGGGGGGCATGTGCCTGATGAGCAAGTTGCCGGCAGCAGCAGCAGATCTGATCCTTCCCTGCTCTGACGTCGCATCAGAGGAGGGAGGGACCAGACCTGCAAAAAGGCTTAGGGGCGCATTTCGGCTGCCTGCTGTTGCCCTGCCGTCGCTGAGAGAACAGAAAGTGGCGGCAGCAGGGCAACATCAGGCAGACGAAATGCGCCCCCTAAGCCTTTGCGCACTGTTTGTATTTAACTCATGACTTTCCAGTAATTCTTCAGACAAGTTCAGGTAGAGTAGGTATTTCCCTGTCCCCTGAGGGTTTACAATTTAAATTTGTACCTGAAGCAATGGAGGGTTAAACGAGTTGCCCAACGTCACAAGGAATGTCAGTGGAATATGAACCCTGGTTTTTTGGGCTCCCAGGCTGCTGCTCTAACCACTAGGCTTCTCCTCCAGTCTATGGATAGTTCACGCCTATCTCAGAAAGTACAATAAGTGCACACTTTACTTTATAAAGTAGAGGTGCAACTAATCAAAAGTGCGTATTAAACTAGGCATGAGCCCTAAGGCTGCTGTAAATGCCCACACCTGGAGTTTCCAAGAATGCATGAAAGTTATAGTATTTTATAAACATATAAATATAGATTTGCATTTCACCTAAGCTCTGTCGAAATCCCTCCCCTGTGCACACCTACGCCATCAGCCCGACTGCATTACATGCGTAAGTGGTTATTCACCTGCTTAAATCACAAAATCTACTGATCTACACATGTAAAATGTGCATGGAAATTCAGGCACCCCTTATAAAATTAACCCTCGTGAGGATAGTTCTGGGCGCCTAAGTTGCCTTTATAAAATATGCATAAAATAGGTGCCTCTTTGGACTTTCCGCATAGGTATCCCATGATGAAATGATGCCTTTTAATTTTAGGTTTAGTCAGACCATGCCCCAAACATGCACCCTTCAAATCTGTGTGTGCTGGATGCATGCAGAAACAGCATCTTTCCTAAAATCAGTTCCTGTGTTTATGTATGCTGATTTACAGATTCAAACCTTCTACTGTCACCTCTCTAGTATATCTGGATTTTCTGAAGGCACTTGATAAAGTCCCTCATGAGGGAGTCCTCAGAAAAGTTTTAAAAAGCCTGGGATAAGAGGCGGTGTTCTATTGTGAATTGGTAACTGGATAAAAGACCAAGAAAAGAGTGGGATGACGAATGGGAGGTAAATTCTGGAGTGGCCCTGGAATCTGAGTTGGGATCAGTGCCAATTAATTCATGAATGATCTGGAAAAGAACAGTGCATGCAGTAATCAAATTTGCAGATGACACAAAATTATTCAGAGCTTGTGAGACTGTAGGCTACAATGTAGATGACATGTAATGTGGACTAATGCAAAGTGATGCATTTTGGGAACATTAATATGTGCACAACGTTAACTTTCATATTAGGAGTTACCCATAGGCAAGTAGGTTAGGAACATTTTGGAAAGGAATAGACAATAAAACCGAGACTATCACTATACCCTCAGTATAGATCTACGGGACGGCCAGAGCATTCTGTGCAGTTCTGGTTGCCCCATCTCAAAAAAGACATAGCGGAACTAGGAAAAGTACAGAGAAGGGCAGCGAAAATGATAAAGGGGATGGAAGAGTTTTCTTCTGAAGAACGGCTAAACGTGTTAGGACTCTTAAGCTTGAACAAAAATGAGAGGAATAGAATACAGTTGAAAATCATCTATGGTATGAAAGAAGGATCGTTAGTTACCCTTTGCAATAGTTCTAGCATTAGAGGATTCTCCATGAAGTTAGCCAGTAGCAAATTTGAAACAAGTTTAAATACTTTTTCATTTAATACGCAGTGAAACTGTGGATTTTGCCAGAGAACGTGGTCAAGGTTAATAGCATAGCTGGGTTAAAAAAAAAAAGCTCAGCTTGGACAAGTTTCCAGAGGGCAAATTCATTAATGCTTATTAGCCAAATAGACTCTGGGTCACTATCTGCTACTTCTGGAAATTACGGTTGGCCAGATATTTCCAAATTACCGGCGTTAGCCACCGTTGGAGTCTGGATGCTGGGCCTGCAACCACTGGTTTGATGCAGCATGGAACCAATGTTCTTATGGAGGAAACCTACACGTGGCAATGAAAACTATTATATGCCATTTACGTTAATTCAGGAAAAAACTACTACATCCCAGCTTTCAACCATCCAGTCTTTGTACAATCGCTCTGCAATGCGGCTTGGACTATGGGTTTCTTAGCTAGAAAAGGAATCTAACTTCATTATTAAAGATGTGATGCTATGAGGGAGTTGGTGACATTTCTAGGCTACTTGGGACAGCTGTAGGTTTCCAAAAATTGTGTTATTTCATTAGGACCTTTTTCTAAGTATCCGTCTTTTATGGTAGAAATCCATTTAGGGCTGAAGGGTATTTAGTAAAACCTTTGCTATAATAGTCTTCTCTCACAGATAGCTAAGAGAGAATCTTTCAGAAAATGGAAAAAGAGCCAGATGATAAAAACAGGAAACATCAATACTCGCAAGTTAAATGCAAGACATTGATAAGGTAGGCAAAGAGAAAATTTGAAAAGAAGCTTGCCATACAAGCAAAAGTGCATAATAAAAACTTTTTTAAGTATGTTCATAGCAAAACACCTCTGAGGGAAAGTCAGTTGCACCATTAGATGATGGAGGGGTAAAAAATGCACTGCGAGAGGACAAGGTCATAGTAGAGAGAATGAATGAATTTTTTGCTTCAGTCTTTACTTAAGAAGATGTAGGAAACTTACCCATGCCTGACGTGATAGTTAAAGGTGATGTATCAGAGGAATTGAAACAAATTTCAATAAATCGGGATGATGTAACACAGCTAATTGATAAACTAAAGAGCAGCAAATCACCTGGACCAGATGGCATACATCTCACGGTGCTGAAAGAACTGAAATATGAGATTGTAGAACTACTATTAGTAATCCATGCTCTATCATTAAAACCATCTATAGTTCCCAAAAATTGGAGAGTGGCAAACGGAATGCCAATTTTTAAAAAGGGTTCAAGGGGTGATCCGGGAAACTACAGACCCATGAGCCTGACATCAGTACCAGGCAAAATGGTAGAAACCATTGTAAAAAAACAAAATTTCTGAACATGTAGATAGTCATGGTTTAATGGCAGAAAGCCAAAGAAAGTCTTGTCTCACCAATCTCTTATATTTTTTTGAAGGCGTGAATAAACAGATAGATAAAGGTAAGCCAGTTGATATACGAGCAGGGCTGGTCCGTCCACTAGGCAAGCTAGGCGGCCAGCCTGAGTGGGGGCGGCAGCGGTGGCACCCTCCCCCCAAGCTGCCACTGATTCCTTCTTGGGATGGGGAGACAGGCAGTGGCAGTACTTCCAAAAACTGCTGCTTTTGGAAATACTGCCACTGCCCAACTCTCTCTTCTGAGATGGAATCAGCAGCAGTGGCAGCTGGGGGGGGGGGGGGAGAGGGGGCACGGCCGGGATTTCTGCCTAAGTCGGCAGAAGCCCTTGGGCCAATCCTGTATATGAGAAAGTGTTTTCAGAAAGCCTTTGACAAAGTCCTTCATGATAGACTCTTGGGGAGATTAAAAAGCCAAGGGATAGGAGGCAATGTACTATTGTGGAGTAAGGCTAAATGGCCAATTTTCCCAATGGAGAAAGGTGAATAGTGGAGTACCCCAGGGATCTGTGCTGGGCCCACTGCTTTTTAACATATTTATAAATATCATGGAAATGGGAATAACGAGTGAGGTGATCAAATTTTAGATGACACAAAGCTATTCAAAATTATTAAAATACAAGAGGATTGTAAAAAACTGCCAGAGGACATTGATAAACTGAGAGACTGGGCATCCAAATGGGAGATGAAATTTAATATAGACGACAAGTGCAAAGTTATGCACTTAGGGAAGAACAACCCAAACTGCTGTTACATGATGCAAGTTTCCACATTAGGAACCAACACCCAGGTAAAGGATTTGCGTGTCTTCGTGGATAATGTGTTGAAACCCTCCACCCAGTGTGTAGCTGTGGGCAAGAAAGCAAATAGAATGCTAGAAATCATAAAGAAGGGATGGAGAATAAAACAAAGGATATTATGATGCCTCTGTATCGCTCCATGATACGACTGCACCTTCAATATTGTGTGCAATTCTGGTACCATATCTTAAAAAGAATATATCAGAATTAGAAATGGTACAGAGAAGAGTGACAAAAATGGTAAAGGGGATGGAAAAATATCCCTACGAGGAAAGGCTTAAAAGGTTGGGGCTTTTCAACTTGGAAAAGATATGGCTGAGGGGAGATATGATAGAGGTCTATAAATTAAAAAATGGAGTAGAATGGGTAAGTGTAGATCGGTTGGTTTTTTCCCCTTCAAAAAATAGGAAGACTAGGGGACACGCAATGAGGCTACAATGTAACCCATTTAAGAACAAGAGAAAATATGTTTTCACTCAACACGTAATCAAACTCTGGAATTCATTAGCAGAGGATGTGTTAAAAGTTGTTAGTATAGCTGGGTTTAAAAAAGGGTTGGACAAGTTTCTGGAGGAAACGTCCATAAAGCATTATTAAGCAGGACCAGAGAAATCCACTGCTTACCCCAGGATAAACAGCATGGAATCTGTGTACCTTTTTGGGAACCTGCTAGGTACTTGTGACCTGGATTGGTTACTGTTGGAAACAGGATACTGGGTTTGATGGACCCTTGATCTGACCCAGTATGGCATTTCTGTTGTTCTAAGGTTCACATAGGGGCTTGTCCCTGAAGGTTCAGTGTGCACCTACATTTAAATGAAGCAATATATGCAAATTAGGATTTAGCAGATACGTGCAAGATAGTATGGCATGCTCGGCTCCATGTTCATCTGAGCACATGTTGCTAAGGAGTGAAATGTAATATTTGCTTTGCAGCAGATGTTAAACATTTAATGTGAATGCTGCATATCACAATCCCCTATGCTAACCACACCCATTCATTTGGCCGAAGGATTTATTCCCTTAGCAACACTGGCCCTCTCCATGAAGGCCCAAGCTCCACCCACCCCTCCCCTCCCCCCACTCTAGGCCCTGATCCTACATCAAGAACCCCCCCCCCCCACATGAACTTTTCATTCCACATGGTCTCCCAACAAGAAATGCCAACCCCCCTTCCAACTTCCTAAACCCTACCAAAACCCCCCTTTGTAATGAATCCCTTACCACAGTGATTCCTGTGTACTCCTTAACCAATCTGACTTTTAGGACATCTACAATGAATAGGCATGAAACAGGTTTGCATGCAATGGAGAGAGTGCATGCAAATCTATCTCATGTATATTCATTGTGAGCATCCTGAAAACCAGACTGGCTAGGGAGTCCACCAGGAACAGCTTGAGAAACTCTGCCTTACCATGTCATGTGGTCATGATCTGCACTGGCAGGGTGTCCTGTCAGCACCACTACAGTCACTGAATAACACTGCTATATTTTTTCAATTTGCACAGACACACACTAATAGCATGCGATTACTCTGAGGACAATCTTTTTGCAAGTATGAATTATAATTTTGCACCTTTGTTCCATTAAGTGATGCTTTGACATGCATACTGAAGGCACTTAAAGGTCAGTAGTAGAAGTCTGAACTGGATGCGGAAACAGGAAGCCAATGAAGTGAATTGAGAAGAGGGATGACATGAGCATAGTGGCACTGGTGGAAGATTAGCGGCGTAGCTGAGTTTTGAACAGATTGAAGTGAGGAAGACCAGCGAAGAGGAGGTTGCAATAGTCTAGAAGGGAGATGACCAGAGGATGCAGGGCCGGCCCGTCCATTGAGAAAGAATGTTTTTTGCACAGGGTCCCGCGTTTCAGGGGGCCCCGCGCAAAGAACATTCTGCTTTAAAAATAAATTAAATAATAAAAAAAAAGCTGGCTGCTGCCGCTGCCGCCACAGCAGCAGCAGCAGGATCGACTGTCCCGCGGGGCCCCTCTGCCCGGCTGAGCCCTCCCTGCCCAGCTGAGCCTCTCCGCGACGGCTTTCAGATCCGCGAAGGGAGAGTGTCTCCTCGCAGCTCTGTTAAGCCTGCAGGGACTGATGGGAAATTTCCCATCAGCCCCTGCGGGCTTAACAGAGCTGTGAGGGAGACAGTGAGACACTGTCCCTTCACTGATCTGAAAGCCGTCGCGGAGAGGCTCAGCCGGGCAGGGAGCGCTCAGCCAGGCAGGGGGGCCCCACGGGACAGTCGATTCTGCTGCTGCTGCTGCTGCTGCGGCGGCAGCAGCAGCAGCCAGCTTTTTAAAAAAATTTTCCCTGGGCCGATGGGGGAAGGGGAGGATAGGACTGGTAATGAGCTGTGGCCTGTGGGCTGATGGGGGGGGTTAGGACTGGAGGTGGGCTGATGGGGTTAGGACTGGTAATGGGCTGTGCGCTGATGGGGGGTTAGGACTGGTAATGGGCTATGGGGGGCTAAGTCTGGAAATGGGCTGATGGGGGGTTAGGACTGGAAGTGGGCTGATGGGGGGTTAGGACTGGTAATGGGCTATGGGGGGCTCAAACTGAAAATGGGGTGATGGGGGTCAGGACTGGAGGTGGGCTGATGGGGTTAGGACTGGTAATGGGCTGTGCGCTGATGGGGGGTTAGGACTGGTAATGGGCTATGGGGGGGCTAAGTCTGGAAATGGGCTGATGGGGTGTTAGGACTGGAAGTGGGCTGATGGGGGGTTAGGACTGGTAATGGGCTATGGGGGGGCTCAAACTGAAAATGGGGTGATGGGGGTTAGGACTGGAAGTGGGTTGATGGGGGGCTAGGACTGGTAATGGGTTGGGGGGTTGCTAGGACTGGAAATGGGCTGAGTGGAAGGGGAGGCTTAAACTGCAAATAGCTGATGGGGAGGGGGCTTGGAATGGAAATGGGCTGTGAGGGGAGGGAGCTAGGACAGGAAATGGGCTGATGGAGCAGCTAGGATAGGACTGGAAATGGGCTGTTGGGGGAACTAAGATTGGAAATGGGCTGTGGTGGGGGCTTGAATTGAAATGGACTCATGTAGGGGCTAGAACTGGAAGTAGGCTCATGGGGGGCTTGGATTGGAATTGGGCTGAGTGGAGGGGAGCTAGGATTTGACATGGACTGATGGTGGGGCTAGGAAAGGACTAGAAATGGGCTGATGAGGGGCTGGGATTGGAAATGAGCTGATGGAGGGACTCAGATAGGACTGGAAATGGATGGGGAGCTAGGACTGGAAATGGGCTGATGGGGGCTAGGACTGGAAATGGGCTGATGCAGGGACTAGAAGGGAGCGGATGCTGGGTGAGGCTGGAACTAGAAGGGAGCTGATGTTGGGGGAGGATTAGAATGGGATGGGTCTGGGAGAGTGAAATGGAGAGGGGAAAAATATTTTGTGTGGGAGGGATGACAAATCTACAATTGGCCAGGTATTGGGAGAGTAAGTGGGGATTAAGGATGGAGGGGTAAAATTTGAGTGGATGAAATAAGAATGAGGAAAGAGCAAAAGGAGAAAGTTTAGTATGTTAAAGCAGATGTGGAGAGAGAGAATGGAAAAAAAAAACTAGAAGAGAGAAAAAAGGACAAATGGACAGCAGACGATGGAGAGTTAGCAGAAGACACGAAGAAACCAGAAGAAAGTGGCTGGAGCAATTGCAACTGAAAAAAAAATGCACAAAAGGTAGGAAAATATATCTTTATTTTGAATTTATTAACTGGAATATGTCAGCTCTGGGAAATGTGCATCATTAACGTCTGCGCTTTGTTTAGTACAAGAGGAAATTAATTTATAGTTTTATTTCTACAGTGTTGTACATTCCAAGTTTGGCTTTTGGGGTTCCCAGTTTAATTATTGCCTTCCTGTTTCTAAATTGTGATTCCTTGTTTGGTGATGGTCTATGTTCTGCATGTGTAACTGAGCTGAGGTATTCTGTTTATGTAATTCCTATTTGGTATTGCCACTTGTTCTCTTTCCCCAGTAGGTCATATATTGTTGTTCTCTAAAATGTATTGGTTTAATATTTGCAGTGTTGCCTTTTGATAGGTAGGGTCTGGTGCTTTGTGAGTCCTGGTAGTGCTGTTACGATACGGTGGGTTTGCTATGGGTTCTAAATGGGGAGTGTTTGTAGTAGTTCCTAATGTGCCTGGCGGTTGGCACTGGGTTATAGCAATGTAGAAATCTTTTAGTCTTTCTTTATCCATACATTCATCAAGAGACGTGTTTACTAAAAGTTAGTGTATGGTAACATTATGCAAGTGTTTATGCAAATAAGGCCACTTATGCAAATGAGGCCCCGCACATGGCCCCGCACCCCCCTTGGGCCGCCCCTGAGAGGATGGATAAGCGTCTCTGTAGTGTGTTCAGAAATGAAGGTACAAATTTTGCCAGTGTTACAGAGAAAGAAGCGACATGTTTTAGCTACCTGTTGGATGTATGTGGAGAAGGAGGAGTCAAAGATGACCCCAAGGTTGCAAGACTAGGAAAGAGGGAGGAGTAGAATGTTATTCACAGAAAAAGAGAAAGGAGAAAGGGGGGAAGTGGGGTTAGGGGGAAAGATAAGGAGCTCAGTTTTGGCCATATTCAATTTCAGATAGCAGTGACACATCCAGGCATGCTACATTTTTAACTCACATGCAAAAACCACATATTTTAGTGGAAATTGAAGTTGCATGCCATGCTTGATAGGGTACAAAGAAAATATTAGAAGCAATGTCATTCATTCCTATTCCTCATCCTGCAAAATGTACTATAGCTATAAACTTGGTTACCTTGAAAGAACCAGAGGTCCACTAGTTCAATCTACTTCTAACCTCCTTGCAACTATCTCAATATTGCACATGTACAGCTAGTTCTGCAATAGTGAATAAAAGTCCCTCCTGACCATAAATCCGACAAACAACTTAAATTCCTGTATCAACTCTTTTGTCATCTCTTCAATGTGTTTTTCATTTTAAAAACATCCCAATTTAATTTTAAGGTCAGATAGTTCTGTAGCTCTGTCTCCACTGGCAAAATATAATAGTATTTCAATACCAAGTTAAAAAATAAAAAGGTCTTCTTCTGAAGATGGCAAAATCTAAACCCCTTGGGACCTTGGGCTGGCCCTAGATATTCGAGATTGAGAACATATCTGATGTGCTGCTCATAAGATCTCAATCTATTCCTGGAGAAATTACTTCATAGGACCTATCAACTCCTGAATTTGTTTTAATAAATTTGATCCCATATCGTTGATTTTTAGTTAGAGAGAAAGTAGTAGAGGCTTCTAGCTGCGCATATAAAGTGGAATTTTACAAACGATATCCAAGTGCAATCTGGGATTGTCCAAGCCAGAACATCTGAAAAAAAGAGCAGGTACGTCCAGCTTGGTCACCATTTCACAAACATGCCCAATATGGATGCTTGCAGGGGCACCTACTTAGACATCCCCGGAATAATATTCCAGATCATGGGCATCTAGGAATAGCCCAATGATAGGAGTAGTGAGCTAGGACCAGGGAAACCAGCATGCAAAACCCACTGCTGCTGTCATCGTGATTGTGCCGAGTATTGGGGGGGATGGTGGTGTGCCATCTTCTCTACACCTTCTGGATGTTTTATGGCCAAAATGAGCACTTTCCCGATGCCTGGAGCAGATATAAACCTTATACACAACTCCGGATGTCCAGGACGTTTCTGAAATCAGACAGTGACGTCCAGGTTCACCAAGCCACCATTCAGGCTTGGACATCTTCACACTGGGGATGTCCACAGACCGGGCTTCTAAAATGCCTCTGGAGATGTCACCATGCTTTGGACAGCTCTATGAATGGATTTAACACATCCAAAGCACAAATAAGGCTTCTAAAACAACCCCCATAACCCTCTCTTTTCCAAGTTGAAGAGCTCTAACTACAATGAAAATTCACGAGACTGATTTGATACAATGGAGAATCCTTAAAACCTGACTTGCACACGATAAAAACAGCTGCACACTGCCGGGAGTCCCTCTCCGCCTCCGGACACCAACGCAACAGCATCGGACCCTGATCCTGCACAGTGAGAGAGGTCAGAGCACGTTTGCCCCTCCCGCAGCCTTCTCAGCCCATCCGGGGCCTTGCAGCATACGATAAAAACAGCTGCACGCTGCCGGGAGTCCCTCTCCGCCTCCGGACACCAACGCAACAGCATCGGACCCTGATCCTGCACAGTGAGAGAGGTCAGAGCACGTTTGCCCCTCCCGCAGCCTTCTCAGCCCATCCGGGGCCTTGCAGCACACGATAAAAACAGCTGCACGCTGCCGGGAGTCCCTCTCCGCCTCCGGACACCAACGCAACAGCATCGGACCCTGATCCTGCACAGTGAGAGAGGTCAGAGCACGTTTGCCCCTCCCGCAGCCCTCTCAGCCCATCCGGGGCCTTGCAGCACACGATAAAAACAGCTGCACGCTGCCGGGAGTCCCTCTCCGCCTCCGGACACCAACGCAACAGCATCGGACCCTGATCCTGCACAGTGAGAGAGGTCAGAGCACGTTTGCCCCTCCCGCAGCCTTCTCAGCCCATCCGGGGCCTTGCAGCACACGATAAAAACAGCTGCACGCTGCCGGGAGTCCCTCTCCGCCTCTGGACACCAACGCAACAGCATCGGACCCTGATCCTGCACAGTGAGAGAGGTCAGAGCACGTTTGCCCCTCCCGCAGCCCTCTCAGCCCATCCGGGGCCTTGCAGCACACGATAAAAACAGCTGCACGCTGCCGGGAGTCCCTCTCCGCCTCCGGACACCAACGCAACAGCATCGGACCCTGATCCTGCACAGTGAGAGAGGTCAGAGCACGTTTGCCCCTCCCGCAGCCTTCTCAGCCCATCCGGGCCTTGCAGCACACGATAAAAACAGCTACACGCTCCAGGCGTGCCCGCGCCTGCGTGCCCGCGCCGGAGGGCCGCGCAAGAGGGCCCTTTGGCACGGCCCTTAGGCAAAGGCCAGTCAAGGAACCTCAAGCTCCCACGGAAACGAAACAGCTCTACGGTGCAGAGACCAACAGCCTCTCTCAACGCACTGCTGAGCTCCTTCAAGGTCGAGCTCGCGTAGAATCACTGAACTGACACACCAACGAATCGCAGCAAGTATATGCTACTATAATAACTCTAAGTTCACACCAGATCTTTTGCTGTTGTCCATGATCCACCTCTGAATCATTACTGTTGTCAGTATTTCAACTTAGACTAAATGTTGATAACTTAATTTCAGATGCCATATTGCCAATTAGGCACTGTAGATTCATAACTATTATCAATAACTCACTTTAACTTACTGTTGTCAGTAGTTTCAATAATTTTACCATGAAGTACTGTTGTCAGTAATTTATTTCATATTTCTGCTGTTAGTATTTCACAGACTCTTCTCTGCTACCAATATCCTGTCCTAAACTATTGTTAATATCCTACCTTGATCTTACTGTTGTCAGTAACTCACTGTGGATTTAGTATAGATAGTGAAGTACTTTGGTTTTACTGTTGTCAGTATTGCACATTGGATTTACTGTCGTCAGCAATATCTAGCCTTACTGTCGACAGTAACTCACTTTGAATAACACCTTTCAAAACTGCCAAAAACTGCCACATAACTCTTATCAGAATTCACCACTGCTGACATACAACTACATTATCACGACCTTACACAATAATCCTTGAGCCAAATACAAAAAAATGCTTCACCCTAACAACATGCTCTTGCGAATATCATACACCTGTATATTATTAGCAATAATAATAATTGATCTATCCACATGTTTATACTATAAAAATCACATGACTATACCTATAATACACACACATAATCGAAATGACTACCATATGAGATACTCTCATGAATTCCACCCAAAAATTAATTATCATAGACTAATACACATACAACAAACAAATACACAACAAAGGGACAAAAAAATCTGCTCCATCTACTCATCCTCCCTATCATGTATCCTAATCAATGCACGATCAATGAAAAATAAATTACCCATATTTAATGACCTGATAACTGACTTAAAACCTGACATCTTATGTGTCACAGAGACATGGCTTTCTGAAACAGATACAGTCTATCTAAATCAACTTGATAAAGAGAACTACGACACATTCTACAAACATAGATCCAACAAAAAAGGTGGTGGAGTCCTAATGATGACTAAAAAAACATTAAACGCCAAGCCAATCCAATCAAATTTCAATAATAACATGGACACATTATTAATAAAAATCGGCCTCATAAAAATGTGCTTAATTTATAGACCCCCAGACAATAAAACAGATGGCCTGGATTCTCTTATTGAACTCCTCAGCTCATCTACTGATCTAAATCCTGTAATCATGCTAGGCGACTTTAACCTTCCATCCCTTCCAACACTAGACTCTAAACTATTCCTAGACACCATAGCAGACATACAGTACCATCAAATAATTAAAACAGCAACACATATCAAAGGAGGAACATTAGATTTGGTTCTTCTTCCTGAGATACTCTTCAAATTAGGTAACTCAAATTCCATTGAATGCACTGAGACACCTTGGTCTGATCATTCTATTATCAAAATAAATCTCACATATCCCATCCCTAGCACCAATAATCTCTCAAGAAGCACCCCCACTTCAAAATTCAAAAAATTTAATGAAACAGACTTCCTTGACTCTACAATCCCCTACTTCTTATCAACAACAAATTTGGATGACGCTGTTAACAACTGGAATGACACTATTAATAATGCAGCTAAAAATAACCAACCAAATAAAAAAACCATATACACTAAAACAAATAATTCACCTTGGTTTAATAGCACTATAAGAATAATGAAAAAAGAACTAAGAAAACTTGAAACGAAATGGAGGAAATCCAAGTTGTCTGTACACAAGGAAATATACAATAACTATCTAACAAAATACAAGGAAACAATTGACAGCACGAAGAAAAATTATTACGCAACAACCTTAGCAAAATCATACAATAGACCTAGAGAGCTATTTTCCATAGTCAGAAAATTAACCAATAATGAGCAAACTTCTAACAATGAAATCACAGACATCTCAGTTCAAACCCTAGCTAACCACTATCAAAACAAAACAAAGAAACCCGCCATGCCCTTAGAAAATATCAACATCTCTTATCAATCTGTAGATAAATGGTCAGAATTTTACCCCATTTCAAAAGTGTCATTAAAAACAATCATCTCCGGCCTAAATACCACAACTTCGTATTTAGATCCATGCCCTGTACCATGGATAAAAAACACGCTACCAACGCTACTATCCTTTATTCTCCCAATAGTAAATCTTTCACTTACCCAAGGATACCTTCCATCCCCGCTCAAACATGCACAAATACGTCCAATTTTAAAGAACAGCAAACTAGATAAAACATCCCCTACATCATATAGGCCCATCTCTAGCATACCATTCTTGGCCAAAATAATTGAAAAGGTAGTGCAACTACAGACGCAGGAATTTATAGACTTATCTTACCCACTAGATGATCAACAATATGGATTCCGGCCCCGCCATGGAGTAGAAACACTTCTAACAGTATTAATAGATACACTCCTAAAAGGAATTGACAATCATAAACAGGCGTTCATCTTACTTTTCATTGACATATCAGCAGCTTTTGATAGCGTGCATCACTCAATTTTGCTCAACAACCTACGACAGATAGGCATAAACTCCACTGTACATAAATGGTTCACCTCATATTTAAATAACAGAACACAAAATGTAAGAACAGGTAATCAAACATCCAACACATACAAACAAGAAATAGGTTTACCACAGGGTTCAGCACTTTCAGCCCTACTCTTCAATATCTATATAAAACCGGTCTGCAACATCTTTAAAAAATTCGGAATACAATATCACCTTTATGCGGATGATATTATGATGTACATACCTTTTACGATTCCTAACCTACCGACTCAACTTCTATCAGACTGCTACAATGAAATTACACACTGGCTAAAAACTCAAAACCTCCATATAAACCATGCTAAAACCGAAGTTTTGATCGTAACAAAAAACCAATCATTTATTCCCCCAACCCACATAACACTACAAAACCAAGAAATTAAAATAAAAAATGAAATAAGATATCTAGGAGTTATTTTAGATACACACCTCTCTATGGAAACTCACATTAGAAACACCTTAAAGAAAATCTACTTCAAACTTAAAATCCTCAAACAATTGCGCCCCCTGGTATTTATGCAAGATTTTATCAACATAACACAGGCCACCATTACTCCCCACTTCGATTTCGCTAACTTAACACTTATAGGCATTTCAAAACAAAATATCAAAAGAATCCAACTCGCACAAAATGCAACAGCTAGAATTATATTAAAGATAAATTCACTCCAACACATTACACCAATACTAGCTTCCCTGCACTGGTTACCAATACAAAGCAGGATAACCTACAAAACAATAATAACTACATTCAAAGCCCTAAATGACATGGCCCCGAAGACACTATGTAATTTAATAAGCAAAGAACCACCTAAGTCCACTCATAGAAAAGGACAATCAAATAAACTAAAGATTCCAAAAGAATATATAAGATCTCACAAAATTACAAATAATAGAGCCTTTTCCCACATAGCTCCAATAACTTGGAACTCGTTACCAGAGGACTTACGATCACTAACAGAGATAATAGAATTCAAAAAAAAATTGAAAACATATCTATTCACTAAACACTATAATTCCATAGAAAACATTCCACTCAACTTAGATAAAGGTTAAACATGAACCTCCCTACATCAAGCATATACTCCCTTCTTCAAGGGATAACATACAAAACATAATCGAATGAACAATCCACCCCTATGCACTGATACCCTACTTGTATATATTTGAAACTACTTGTACATAGTTGAAACTGATATGATCTGCCTATACGGTAGAGTCAGTACGTTGTTTAAATTGTTACACAATCTGTGTTAGTTGAATTATTCTGCTTAGTATTTAAACCTTTGTGTGCATGTTAAGATGTTCTATGTAAAAAGTTATTTTGTTCCATGTAAAACAAGCTCTGCATTGTTAACTGTTGTTAATTGTACACCGCAACTGATCGCTGGAAGATGCGGTATATAAATAAGTGTTAAATAAAATAAATAAATAAATAAATAAAGTGTGTCCCGAGGACTGGGTTGAGAGCCATTGCTCGAACCTACAATCTGAATAAAGTATTCCGACTCCTAATCCCCAGTTTAAGCCTGATTAATAAAATACAATTTTAGAACAAAAGACTGGAGTGCCCAACAATTCTGGAAGGCTTAAAACGTAGTTTGTCGAACCTCCTGAAAAATCATGCCCATTCATTACTGTTTCACAGTGTGCTTGAATTTGTTTTGCTGGTGGGGGATACAGTACCACACTGAATACTACAATGCAAACTTGATTAACTCAACTGCATAATTATGTTATTAGCCTCCTAGGATCAAGTCCCTATTCCCTGAAGGTGTTCGCATAATTAAATCTGGCAAAAAAACGGAAAAAAATTTTGAAAGCCTTCTATTCTAGCTTAAGCAAAATTAAATTGAACTTGGCACTTTGCAATGAAACAAACAAAACTTTACATTTCAGATGAATTTACGTTTTCTGGAATTCAATATTAATGGGAGGCAAATGTATACTCCGCTTCTAAGGGCCTGCATCAGACAAATGTACCTTCACTAATTCTTTGAATATAATAAAATTCAGCTCCTGCCTCACCATCAATGAAAGTCTGCTCCAGGTTTCTGGAACCACAGTGGAAAAGGCACCTGTACTAGAGGGATTTCCAGCAAGTTCTGCTGGCTGGATTATACCAGTGTCAGGAGCCAGCTAACTACAAAGGCCTACCCCATTGCAGCAAAATCTTAAACTTTTATCAACCCTTCATGGGCCACTAGTATATTTTGCCTGCTGCCTCACCAACTATCCCCCACTGGTGCCGTCTCCGCACATGATGACAACTGTGGCGTCGGGCAGAAGACAGCTCAAGGCCACCCCAGAGAAGTAGATTCTGCCCGCAGGACACGCTGCTCCCATGGGTAGAAGGTAAACCAAGGCTGCCATTGCGGCTCAGAGAGGTGAATCCTGCCCGTGGGATATGCTGCTCCTATGGGCAGAAGGAAGTGCATATTGCGGCCCAGAGACGCTGCTCCTGCAGGCAGGATCTGCATGTCACACAGGCAGGATTCACCTCTCTAGGCCACGATTTCAGCCTTGCACTGCCTTCTGCCCACAGGAGCAGTATGTCCCGCAGACAGGATCTGCCTCTCTGGGAACAGATGCTGGACATGGGGGGGGGGTGGCTTACAGGAAAACAGGAGAGATGCCAGACATGGGGGGGGGGGGGTGGTGGGGGCATTGGGAGGTGTAGGAGAGATGCTGGATGTAGAGGGTCACAGGGAGACAGGGAGAGTCTGAATGGGGGGGGGGGGAATAGGGAGGCAGAGAGAACATGCTAGACTCTGGGGAGGGGGGCCTAGGGAGATGAAGGGAGATACTGAACTTGTGCAGGGGTCATAGGGAGAGCAAGGAGGTGAGATTTTTGAGATGGGGTGGTGATGCTAAACACAGGATTATAGGGAGACTAAAGGGAAATTGCTGACATGGTGGTGGAATAGAGGGAGAGAGAGGGGAGATGCGGGACACAATGGTATTGGGGGGGGATGAAGACCATGGGGTAATAGGGAGTGAGAGGGGAGAAGATGGACATGGGATAAATAGTGTAGGTCGGAAAAGAGATGGAAAGATGCTGGTCATGGAAGTAATAGTGAGGGGATGAGATGGAATGGAGATGAGAAAGATTCTGGACATGGGGGGGTTGAGAGAATGGAGAGGGAGGGATGCTGGGCATGGGAGGAGGAGTAGGAATGGAGGGGGAGGGATGCTGGGCATGGGAGGAGGAGTAGGAATGGAGGGGGAGAGATGCTGGGCATGGGAGGAGGAGTAGGAATGGAGGGGGAGGGATGCTGGGCATGGGAGGAGGAGTAGGAATGGAGGGGGAGGGATGCTGGGCATGGGAGGAGGAGTAGGTATGGAGGGGGAGGGATGCTGGGCATGGGAGGAGGAGTAGGAATGGAGGGGGAGGGATGCTGGGCATGGGAGGAGGAGTAGGAATGGAGGGGGAGGGATGCTGGGCATGGGAGGAGGAGTAGGAATGGAGGGGGAGGGATGCTGGGCATGGGAGGAGGAGTAGGAATGGAGGGGGAGAGATGCTGGGCATGGGAGGAGGAGTAGGAATGGAGGGGGAAGGATGCTGGGCATGGGAGGGGGAGTAGGAATGGAGGGGGAGGGATGCTGGGCATGGGAGGAGGAGTAGGAATGGAGGGGGAGGGATGCTGGGCATGGGAGGAGGAGTAGGAATGGAGGGGGAGGGATGCTGGGCATGGGAGGAGGAGTAGGAATGGAGGGGGAGGGATGCTGGGCATGGGAGGAGGAGTAGGAATGGAGGGGGAGGGATGCTGGGCATGGGAGGAGGAGTAGGAATGGAGGGGGAAGGATGCTGGTCATGGGAGGAGGAGTAGGAATGGAGGGGGAGGGATGCTGGGCATGGGAGGAGGAGTAGGAATGGAGGGGGAGGGATGCTGGGCATGGGAGGAGGTGGAGGAATGGAGGGGGAGTGATGCTGGACATGGGAGGAGGAGTAGGAATGGAGGGGGAGGGATGCTGGGCATGGGAGGAGGAGTAGGAATGGAGGGGGAGGGATGCTGGACATGTGATAAGTGAGAAGTGGATACAGAAGAACAGGGAGAAAGAGAGAGTGCAGAGGTACTGGATGAAGGAAAAGAGAAAGTGACAGAGATAGACACTGGGGGGGGGAATGTTAGACATGGAGGGGACAGAGAGATTGAGCGAAAGACTGGGGAACAATGGACAAGGGAAGAAGAGTTGGGGAATGGGAGAACTGGGATTGGGGTTGAAAAGTGGTAGATAGATGGAGTAAAAAAAAAGAGGGGGATTGAGGACTGGATAATGAGAAGCAGTGAAATCTGACTGGACAGAGAAAAAAAATAAATAGAAGAAAGACAGAAAGAAAAGATTACTATCCAAGATGGAAGGAAGTAAAGAAAACAATGACAGATGGCCTAGAGACTGTAGAAAGAGAGCTAAGAGCAGCAGAGGAAAGCAAAAACTTTAGATTGGGACCAGCATATTTGGAGAATAAAATGGTCAGACAACACAAGGTAAAAAAATATATATTTTCAATTTAGTGTTTGGACATTGCACTATCTTTATATTTTGCACAGTATGGGGAAATGCATCTCTGTAACTCTGATGTTGCACTGCATGCGGAGTCTGGCTTCTTGGGGTTTTAGTTTAACTTTGACTACATATTTTTATTTTTATATTAGGTTGTGATCACTTACTCTGTACTTGGTGAGGGTCTGCGTTCCAAGTGTTTAATCAAAGCCAGGTGTTCTGTTAACATGGAGTTTGTATGTAGGGATCTGTGCTACAGTAATCTGATTTGTTCAGCTTTTCAAAAAGATGTATGGATGTTCTAAGGGCCTGCTGCAATATTTACAGTACTGGTTTTTTTTTTTTTTTTTTGTGTAGGCTCCTTGTATGAGTTTTGGAAGTTGGTGCTGGTATGGTATGGTAGATTTGCTCTGTAGATCCTCAATGCCTTTGTAGGGTTTTATATTAGTTCACAATATGCCTGGTACTGGAGAATGTTTATGTTGTCATTACTGAGATGACCAGAATCATTTTTTTTTATTTTTATTTCTAAACCTTTTCATGACATAGCAAGAAAAAACAAAAACAAAGAAAAAAGATGTACTATACATATTCTTAACATGCAGCATAACAACAAGTCCACATCAAGAAGATGCTCAATTATAAGTTAAAGGAAAAACTCAATAGGCCTCTGATAAATACAAAGCTCCTTTAACAAAAGCCAAGGGACAAGAAATATAATTAAATAATCAAAAATCAATACACAAGTTAATCTAGGTCTTACCTTTTAAAAATTCTACCAATTGCTCAACTTCAAAGAAAACATAATGCTTACCCTGATAAACAATATGACATTTACAAGGAGATTTTAAGTACAATAAAGCACCAAGTGCTAAGACCCTTGGGCAAACCTCCAAAAAAGCCTGTGATTTAGTTGGTTTGTTAAATCTTTACTATGTTCCTTTTGGAAAAGTGTTTAAGCCTGAAGGGGGGGGGGGAGGGGGGACGGTAGCTCAATATGATTATTTAGCATCATCTACCCTAGATATTTCAGGGTTTTTGGAATCTGCTAGTGATGATATATCTTCAAGAGCTACACTATTAGTAACGTTTATATCTGAGATGGATAAAAATAGAGTTCTTTGTGCTTATTTCCTAAAAAAGGGTGAACGATTTTGTGGTCAGAGTATTCAAATTTTTCCAGATGTCTCTAGGGTTACACAGGGGCGTCGTAAGGCTTTTTTGGAATCATTTTTTTTAAACATACTGAGTTCTATGTGTCAATGTCCTAGTTCTGCTCTGCACCCATTGTCAAAGGATTAAAAAGGATATAGCGATTTTAGAAAAGGTTCAGAGAAGAGCCACCAAAATGGTAAAGGGGATGGAAGGATACTCCTATGAGGAAAGGCTAAAAAGGTTAGGGCTCTTTAACCTGGAAAAGAGACGGCTGAGGGGAGATATGATAGAAGTCTATAAATTAATGAACGGAGTGGAACGGGTAAACGTAGATCGATTGTTTACGTTATCAGAATATAGAAAGACTAGGGGACATGCAATGAAGCTACAGGGTAAACTATTTAAGACTAATAAAAGAAAATATTTTTTCACTCAACGTGTAATCAAACTCTGGAATTTGTTACTGGAGGATGTAGTAAAGGCTGTTATTGTAGCTGGGTTTAAAAAAGGTTTGGACAAGTTCCTGGAGGAAAGGTCCATAAACCATTATTAAGAAGTGACCGAAGATATCAATGCTTGACCCAGTACAAGCATTGTGGAACTTGTGTCTCTTGGGGAAACTGCTAGGTACATATGACCTAGATTGGCCACTGTTGGAAACAGAATACTGGGCTTGATGGACCTTGGTCTGACCCAGTATGGCATATTTTATGTTCTTATGTTATGTAAGGCTACTCCTATGAAGAGAGGCTACAAAGGTTAGGGCTCTTCAACCTGGAAAAGAGATAGCTGAAGGGAGATATGATAGAGGTCTATAAATTAATGAATGGAGTGGAACAGATAAACATAGATGAATTGTTTACGCTATCAGAATATAGAAAGACTAGGGGCCATGTAATGTAGCTACAGGGTAAACTATTTAAGACTAATAAGAGAAAATATTTTTCACTCAACGTGTAATCAAACTCTGGAATTTGTTACCGGAGGATGTAGTAAAGGCTGTTAGTGTAGCTTGGTTTAAAAAATGTTTGGACAAGTTCCTGGAGGAAAGGTCCATAAACCATTATTAAAAAGGGACCCAGGATATCAATGCTTGACCCAGTACAAGCATTGTGGAACTTGTGTCTCTTGGGGATACTGCTAGGTACGTATGACTTAGATTGGCCACTGTTGGAAACAGAATACTGGGCTTGATGGACCTTGGTCTGACCCAGTATGGCATATCTTATGTTCTTATGTTCTAAAGGAAAGGTTTCTGTGGATGCAGAATATACGGTATGTTCAGAAAGAAAAAGCAAGAACCATAACACAACAAATTAAAATGATTTATAATTTTATAATTTGATGTTATAAACTGCACTGTGGTTCTCGTTTTCTTTTACTTCCTTGGTGTGAGCATTGTGCATTTCCTTTGTTTTTGTTTTTTGCAGCATACGTATATTTACAGTAACAGCATGCTGATCCAGTGTGCAGTTTCAGGAGTTACCTTGGGATTGCCAAGCCCCGCTTGGTGTATATGTTGGAGTGGGAGGTGTTATGTTGGGGTCACAAAGCCCTTTTTGTTTTTGTGAAGATGGGAAATGCTGTGTTGGGGCCGCCAAGTTGCTTTTGTGGAAATGGGAGATGCTGCATTGGTGCTATTGAGTCCCTCTTATTTGGCACATTTAACAGCATGTTTCCTAAGCTCCATGCGAGTAACCACACGTGGGCCGTAGGCTAACTGTAGCAGGGCAGGTACATCCCCCTCTTCTACATGGCAAAATGCTGCAGATACAACTAACGCCACAGATTGAGGGGAATTAATAATAATGAGGGAGGGGGCACCGATCTATAGGTTGCAGGGCAGCGCCAGGAACCCTAGGACTGGCCCAGTCTTAGCCAGCCGGCCTCCCATTAGACGGCCAGCTAAGAGCTTTGAATATCAGCCTCTTTTCTCATGGATATAGTCCCTTTTCATTGCTGCAAATTTACTGCAAATTTAGTGGTACAAAGTCCAGAAGGTTTCTCTAAGAACGTATAGCTAGATCAGATGTTTTACTTTACAGATTGAACTAAGATATGCTCTTTAAGATACAAATACTACTTATGTCTACTTTCACTACTATGTAATAAGAATGTTTCAGCATAAAAATACAGAGGCAAATCTTTCACACAAAACAGTAAGAATCAAAGACAAGAGAGATGTTAATCAAAAAATAGATACAAACCCACCTATAAGAATATTATGTAATAAGAATTAGGGATATGCATTGGTTTGAAATGGCATTTCCTATATTGTTTCATATCATTTTTTTTTATCTGAAATGGAAGTGAAAAACCTGAAATTGTCATTTTCCACATGTCATATGTAGTGCACACTATTGAGCAATAGTGTGTCTATGGGGTATGTTTACTAAACTGCGTTAGTGCGATTCGCGTTAGGAGCTGCAGTAGAGACAGAAATCCTAAATAAGGACATGGGCGGTACATCGTTACCGATAGCGCGCGTTACCAGGTGCCATAAATGAACGAGCGCTACAGGGCACGTTAATCTTAAGAAGGCGCTCAGGCATACAAGGACAGCAACAGAGCTGTAGCACAATGGTTACAACACTGACTGATGGTACAGGGGTCATGGGTTCGATTCCCCAGTGGGCCTAATGTATAAGGCTGGCTGAGGCAGCACCCTTTACATTTAAGTAGTGCTTGTTGAGGCATTGTTGAGGCATATCACAAACTTGGCCACATTCAGAAAAGCTTTGAAACATCATTTGTTCCAAAAACACTACCCTGATACTAATCTCAGAAAGCAGACAATGAGCACTCAGACCCTGCTAGAGAATGGTTAGGCAGCTCACTTCTCACTGACCCAAATCGCCAGAACCAAGAACTCATACAACTGTTAAACGAACTGTATATAGTTTCCCCTGTTATACCCAAGTTACTACCCTGTTCATTGTAAATGCAAAGTTGCTTTATGCATTGTAGTATATTTTGTTCAATGTGAACCGCACTGATCTGAATAGCGCGGTATAAAAGAAATGTTAAATAAAATAAATAAATAATAAAATTTGACGTGTATTTTAATTAGTGCTGCCAGCAAACACACCCTCATGGTGGCATAACCTAAGGTGCCGCATAACGCACTCCATAGGGCACATTATAAAGTGTACTGTCCGCCAAGGCACCCTATAGTGTCCCCTATAGGACACCTTATAAGGCTGTGTACAAAGCCCTGGCTGGCTGCAGAAGGACTGCACATGAACACACAAACTGTCTGCTGTGGTTACCAGGATAGGGTTAACCCACCCGTACCCATGATGCACTGCACATGCAAATCAGCAGTCGAGAGATGGGCACAAGATTGGGTATGCACCCCCACAGCATGTCGGCCTGGTAGGGGGAACAGACCGTGTGTGGCACTGCCACAGACAGTCACATTGTGCAGGTACTGTGCCCACCCTGAGGTTGCCGTGGGGCGCCCAGCACTAGGTCCACAGCACCTTTCATGGCTGGAATACGCCATGCTGCAGGTCCCCAGCGGTGTGTGATAGGTAGTTCCGTTAGACACACCTAGGATACATCTGTGTCCTGCTGTATGTCTTGGTCATGTCTAGTCCATATGGGCGATGATGCACCCAGAATAGTGCATATCCTGTGTTGGTGCCATGGTTACCTGCTGTAGGTGAAGGGGGGGGGGTGTATGGACCCATAGGCAGATCATGTACCACCACACAACCCACCCTCTGGGGCTCAGGGTGGGAAACAGGATCACCCACCAATAGACCCACAGTCTACCTCCCTGCAATGGTAGCAGTAGAGGGGACCATCAACCCCAGTCCTGCTGGGGAACATACAGAGCAGTACACATCCATAACGCAATAGCAGACAGACGGCAGGCCTGGAAATGCTCAGCTGCCCCCCACCATTATCTTACATTCTCCAGCAGCAAGCCTCCAGCCACTGCACCCTGCAAGGCATTCCAGCAAGACACATACTAGCTGCAGACAGTCTGCCAGCTAGTCCATAGTGCATGGTCCTGGAGGAGATGCTTGTACCCAGAACGGGGATGTCAGCATAGACACCAAGCAGATAAGTCAGTGATTGGGCCCCAAAAGAAACCCCATAAATATCACATGAGATAAATACTATATAGCACTATGGGGGAACCTAGCCATGCCATGGTCACTGCTCAGTCAGGGTGAGAGTGACCTCCCAGCAGGACATGCTATGGCCACCCTGTCCGTGCAGGTGGTGGCCAGGCACTACAATGTCCGAGCCATTGCCCTATGCCGTGTGCAGATGCATCCAGGCCAGGCCACTCTATCCAGGCTATTCCCACGGTACCTTGCTCCTCATTATGCACATTGGCAGGCCAATACTGGCAACAGTGCTAGCAGTGTGGGCTGTGGAGGGTGTTGGCAGCCACCACACACTGGATAGACAGACACACACACTCCCCACACCTATGCCAGCATTGTGCAACTATAGAGGTGTTGGGCAGCCCAGGCCACCACACCAGTCCTGGGCACAGTGCAGGCATGGCTATGGTACGCAATACTGTAGGAATCACTCCCCAGGTTGGTAAACACTGTCAGACACAAGACCTGTAGCACACTCCACAGGCATCAGAAAGGTTGCTATGATGCAGCTCAATCAGAAAAGTGTACGTAACCTAGGAATTGCTATCTGCCAGTAATCATAGCAACCTTTTGATAGATGTGTACCATATTCCCAGGTTTAGGGTGGCATTACTAAGGTATGCAAGTGCTAGTATTGGGAGATGCACGCAGAGCCCAAAGTCCTGCCTCTCCAGGAGGCTTTGGATAATGGGGCCTGTGGGTGCGGGTGTGTCTGCCCCTGTTGGCTGCTGCTTTACGGCAGAGGTTCCCAACTCCAGTCCTGCGGTGCCAAACACTGTTCGGGTTTTCATGCTGTTCCTCATGAATATGCATGAGATACATCTGCATACCATGGGGGTGGTGCATAGAAATGCAGCACAGACATCTTTATCAGAGGCAGCATGGAACCGGAATGGTGTTTGGCCCTCCAGGACTGCATTTGGGAGACTCTGCTCTAGGTAATGTGAATGTTTATGGTGTCCGTGCTCTGTAGGGTAAAATGTAGGTGTCTTGGGCATGTTTACGTCATCTGCAATAAAGGTGCTGTCTGTATTAGCACGTTGTAGTAGTGGGTAAAATATGGGGACTGGGTTGGCAGGAACCACAGCTGGGACTTGAACCTGTGACCCTCTGCTTCTGAATACACTGGTTTTGTGCACTGCACCACCTTGTTGTCACAGAGTCAGTACATTCCTTGGTGATACCATGACTGTTCGTCAGACAGGGCCCGTCTGTTGCAGTACACGGCACCCACCTACACAGGGCTAGGCCACGGTCTGCTCTGGGCAGTTGCCACTGCCCCCTCCACCACCAGTATCCCTCAGCCACCATGCTGACATGCCCTTCTGCTGGTGGTGCTGGTGGTGCGCAGTCTCAGGCCATCCAGTGGGCAGGTAGGCGGCTGCCTATGGTGCGGGTTCTGGGGTAGGGGTGCCTGCATAGACGTCCACACTCCCCCCAGCCCCGCCTGCCAATGGTTCGTGCCCTTTGGGGGTAGCTGTTGGGTACTATCCCCGTGACACTGTGGGAAACACACTCGTGCCCATGTTTGGCCTTCAGCAGTTGCTGTCTGGCTGCTCTGCTGTTTCAGCATTCGTATGGGCCACCTAGGCATCACCCTAGTCCGCACTGTGGCCCAGCTCCACCACAGCATGTGCCGCCTGCGGCCCTCTGTATCCCCTTCTCCGGCATCTGTCCAGTTGCCTTTCCGACATGCCCGCCCTGATGTTGCGGGACATGTGCACGCCATAGGAACCCTGTCCGATGGTGGGGAAAACCCTGAGCAGCGCTATTTCTCTGTGGGCTCATTCACCTTGTAAGGGGACGGAGTATAGACCCTTCCACGATTTTTATCTGTTCTATGGAGCTTACTCGGGGGGGGGGAGGGGTTGATGTTTCTCATTGATACCACTATTGGCCAGCTTGGTTATGGTTGTTTTCCAGTTTGTTGGGGTCATTTTCAGTGTTTATGTGCCCTTTTGTTCTGTGCACATGTATCACACATCACTTTTTTTTGGTTTCCCTGCCTGGGCTGTACATTGCAGACACTGAAATGGTTTCTCTCTCCTGTAATCTGCATTTAACGGCAGGTTTTCAATCGCGTTTGGATTCAGCTCTTCAGATCAGCGCGTTAGTGTGAAGGGAGTCTCTCCCCGCCCACTCTCCGCCCACTGACCCCTTCTCTCCGCCCTCTCTCCACCTTCTGCGGTGTTTTACCGCGCCGCGGAGCTTTACGATCATTAATGTTGGTTAACACGTGTTATGTAACGTTAACGATCGTAAGCGCATCATAACACGCGTTATGATGCGCTTATGCTCCGTTAACGTTACATAACGCGCGTTATGTACCGTTACCGCAGTTTAGTAAACATACCCCTATGTGTGAATCGTGTGCACATTTGCGTGCAAATGCACGCATTATTCACACTTGCACACAATATTGTTCAATAGTGCACGCTATGACTCAATAGTGTTCACTATTCACCATAGCATGCACTATTGAGCATTAGCATGCACCGTTCACCAGTAGTGGGCAGCAGTGAGCAATAGTGCACACTATGAATGACATTCCCCCCCCCCCACCCCCGAGAAGAACATTAAAAAAAAAATCCTGCAAACAACATAAGATAAAACAAAGCAAAAGGTTTTGGCCCATACACTCCTAATAAGAATGCTTTAGGCCAGTTTCATTGGTTTACTGCTGTAATGGTTTTTACCACTTATATTGGGCATATAGTAAAGGCAAGGAGTGAAAGCTTTTAAAATGTTTTGAAGGTTTTAAAAATGGATTTGTTCAAAACACTCCAGATGCTTCGTATCTACAAAACATTTACTAGGGTTTCCCATGTCTACCATGTTTTAAAAATTTAAAGCAAGTTGCTAATTAGGAGTTGTGTAGCATAGAGTTCCGGTATATTCTTACATGTTTAATAATACAGACTAGCAATGATAAAAGGAATAGACTGCTCAGGATTGAGGAATGATTCCTCTCAAGGTTGGGAGGGGAGAAAAAAAAAAGTGGTACACTGAAGGGAGAATTCTGGGTACAGTTTCAGAATCAGAACCCCACATCGTCCCCATCCATAGTCACCCCCCTCAGGAAGCCCACTGTGGGAGGGGAACACTAGGGGCGACAAATGGATTCACTTTAGGAAGAGAAAGACGAGCCAGCCAGGGAGACAGGGGAGGTGCTGAACTTTGTAGGGATCCTGATTGACCAGAATATTTATCCAAAAGGGCAAGCAGATTGCCGAAGGGCTGCCCATCGCTCTTCGTACAGCAAAATTCAAATTTGCTAATCTAAACATTTACATTCTCATGCAACATTAGTCTCAGTCTGGCATCATTCCTCATAGGTAAGAAAGAATCTTACATGAAAATACAATATATGAGGGCAGATAAGGACCTCATGGCCTATCTAGGCTGCCCAATTTCTGTCTTGGAACCTGCCTGGCAATCTCTACAACTTTTTCAATTAAGACTCCTCTGTGCTTATCCCTGTTGCTGATTTTCCTTTCACCTCTTCTTTGTTTGCTGGAATAAACTGCTACTTGCACAAAGCAACGGAGTGAAAAATGAGTGCCAAGTTGTTAATTTCTTTCCTTTCAAAGTCTGCTCCAACTGCCCAGGAGAATGCAATTCAATAGGTGACCCAAAGACCCAAGACATACCAAAAAGAACAGACGGGTAAGCAGAAATCACAAAGGAATAACAAAGTAGTCTAACAAATGGGTAAAAGCACTCCTTCGCTCTGGTATGCATTTGAACATAAATCAAACTCTCTCTGGAATTATCTGCCCTGGTCCTGGAATTTCATATGGGTTAGAAAGACTTGGGCTTGTGTGGTTATATGGCAATCTTAAATAAATGCTTTCCCTTGTCTTAGAAATGTCAAGCCTATTTCAGCTTAATACACATGGGAAATAGATTTAGAGACCAATTCCACTATATTTAGTCAATGTGCGATCAAATAAGGTCCTTAGGCACTGACTTTAGTTCATAGATCACATTTGCCTAGGTGCTTGGAGTTCCTTAAACAGAGTAAAATGAATCAACGCCATGCTAAATGCTGAAAGTGCACATGATTATTATATCTGACAAGGACACTGGCTGTTTCTCTTTGTTACCTCCTTATTTAAATAATACTTCGACTCCGAAAATCTGTTCTCCGATCTTAGTGATGCAGGCTCAGGTGTATATGCAGTTGAAAAGCGATGAAGATGTCATAAAGAAATCCACTTACCTGCAAAGGAATTGAAAGGTTTCTTTATAATGCAGTTTTCCATATGTCAAGTAATATATCTATTTTAGAAGTACAATCTCTTTTTAAGACAACATTTCACATAGACACGTTCATATAATTTAACACTTGGAGAGTAATTTTATAACAGGGCACCTATAAAAATTTCAGACAATACACCTATTTTGTGCATATCTTAGACAGTCAACATACTGTACATCTGCGTGTGCCCTTATAAAACAGGCCCTGGTGGAGCACAAATGTTGCTGCACAAAGTTCCACTTACTACTGCACATATGTTATAAAGTACGGACCTGATTTTCGAAGGCGTTTACACGGGTAAGTGCCCTAGTGACCCATGTAAATGCCTTAACAGGGAATTTTCAAAGGCACCTACAAGTGTAGTACCTTCGAAAATTCCCTGGTTTGTCCCTTATGTGCCCCAGTGCTATGTCGGGGGTGTTCCGGGGCAATACAGAGGTAAGCCGTGGTGCCGCCCATGTAGCTCTGCTTTCTGATGCTACACGGTTAGCGCTCTGAGCCTTAAAGTTAGGTGAGGGAAACCCTCGCCTATCTGTAAGGCGCCAGGGCTAACTGTGTAGCATCAAAAATCGGTGCTACATGGATAGCTCCTGTGCTTCAATACCCAGCTTTTCGATGCCAGGGCCGCATATGACCCCAGCATGGAAAATCCGGGTTAGGCAGGAGGGGGTGGGCTATGCGCCAACGTGGCACATAGCACCACCCAGATCAAAATCGGGCCCTACATACACACCTTGCAGCTCTGCATCAGCTCCACACAAACTATGCCTCTGGCAACGCCTACTCACAGTCCTAAAAGGATCCATGTCGTTGACGGCACGTGTACCTGCGTGCCGGCGTATAGCTGCATTCACGAGTGGAGAAGTAGCCTATTGGTTAGAGCGTTGTCTTGGCACCAAAGAGACTAGGATTCAAATCTCATTGGCACTCCGAGAGGCCTTGGGCAAGTCACTTAGGCCTCCATTGCCTCAGGTACAAACTTACATTGTAAACCCTCTGGGGTCAGGGAACTCACCTTGAACTCCCAGCAGATAGGCATGAGCTAAGTGCTATGAATAAAATATAATAGCCATTTTTTAAGAGTAAAACATGCTTTATGAGCTGGGAGGGGGGAAATTCTCTACAAAATTGCCCTCTAAAACAGGAAGTGATTACCATTATCCCATGGTAACCAGTTAAAATCCAAAACTTCAAAATTATGGGGGGGGGGGGGGGGGTATATTCATCAACAACGGCGAGCGTGATTAAAGAAGCTGTCCATTGCCACTCTAAATTCTGCCTGTCTATTCAGTGTCAGGGTGATATCCAGCCAGCAGCACTGAATACCTGGCATGCTCGGACAGAGATTTAGCTACCTATCAGCAGCGATACTCAATCACTGGCCGGATCTCAAAACTGGCTAAAGTTAGGCTTGCTTTTTTTGGCCTAACTTTAGCTGGTTACGGTTAACCAGTTAGTGGCTGAATTTTGCTGCTGAGTAGCTAACCCTCAATGCCTCCCCTGCTTCCCCTACCCCAAAATCCCCCAACCTATGCAGTTAGCATTGGAAAGTTCAGCTGCACCAAGAGGAGATATTCAGCACCACGAACCGGGTATGTGCCGCTGAATATCCTGCCCAGAAGGAGAAACGTGGTTAGATGGTCCACCTACTTCCTTCGAATATGCCTCTCTACATTTTTTGAAATGCGTAAACTCCATATTTAATGGTTTGCACATCTCCCCTCTCTCATTCTTCTCAGATTTTGCCTGTGCTCTAAAATTTGTGCATGTAATATTTGGATAATTCTTATGTCGGTCCAATAAAACATAGGGATGTGCCGTCATTTGAAAACCACAACAAAATGTGTTGTTTTATTTTGTCTTATTTCCAATCTAACATAACACATCAATAAAAAATTTTGCATTTTGTTTTGGCATACACTAAAAAACAACAACAACAACAACAAAAAAAAGAAACAAAACTGAAAAAATACAAGACAAAATAAATTAAAACAAAAAACAGTGAGGGCAATATTTAAAAAGCTCAATTTTTACTGGGCTAAGTGCTGTTCATGGTGCTTAAAAACGTATCTGGATATTCAGTGCTAGTATTCAGAGAGTGACCTGCATTGAATCTGCATACCACAGTCCATACCGGCAACTGTCTGGATAGCTGAGATATTCAGCCACTATCTAGGTCTGGGGTCACCAACCTCCAGAGGGCCGCGGGCCGCACAGCTGACTACCGGGAGCCTCGCGGGCCGCACCCCCCTTCTCCCCGCCCCCACGAAAAACAACAACAAACGCAAAATTATGAAAACAATGGCTGATCACCTTTATTGAATTTAATGAGATGGCTGATGATTCATGCTAGCAGACAAACGCTTAAAGTCCGGCTTCACAGATGACACTGACAGGAGAAGGGACGCTTGCAGGTGGTCGTCTGTGAGCTGCGAGCGCGTGGATACAATGGCGGGAATCCTTGGCGGGCCGCACGTAATGTTAACCGGGGTAGAGCCTCGCGGGCCGCACTAAGGGACCTCGTGGGCCGCATGCGGCCCGCGGGCCGCAGGTTGGTGACCCCTGATCTAGGTGAAGATACATTTTAGGAAGGCTGTTTTGGTGCCCTCTGGAGGTCCAAGTCAAAACACCCAGAATCCCATGGGAGGGGCAGCATGGAAGATAGCACTTACACGTGCCTATCTAACATCGTCCGGTCCATGTTAAAAGATAAACGCCTCCAGCAAGAGAAAAAAAAACAAAGACATGCATAAAAATAGGCGCACCTGTGCAGAAATTTGCACGCGTCAGATATGGATGGGACATATCTGGGCACACAGACATTTCTGCAATGTTATTTTAGAATGCACACATGTATCTCTCTCCACATACATGTCCCGGCAGCCAGGAAGAAGGCCTCTCTATTTACTGACATGCTTTCTTGAAGGAGCCAAAATTATTGGGGGAGTGAGGTGGCATTGTCTGTATAGTTGTTAGGTTGCTTAAACAAGCACTTTTTAGATGGCTATTTGTTGCAAGCCCCTCAGAAAAAATATTTCAAAGAAATCTTCTTAGAAAAATGTTTTAGCAAAAAATGGGGTTCTTTTATCGGATTATTTACTAATGGTCATATAGAATTGCTGCCATATGACCATTTGGCCCTAACCCTGACATATTGCTACATTTCAGACAAACCAAATACACATTTTAGTGCCATCCTGCTTCGGGGGGGGGAGGGGGGTTGCTTCTCATCTTGTAAGGGCCTACCAATCTGTTTGCTATAAAATCAGCAAAAGGGTTAATAGAGAAACTGCGTGAATAAGTTCAGCATGTTGTCTTTGACCTTCAAGGACAGATTCAGACACTGAAGAACAAAGTGCAGCAGAAGAAAGGGGGCAGAGGAATGTAGAGGGAGGGGATCATTGAAATGTAACACACTGGATGGCAAGATCCGAGTTAATTAATTAAAAGAAACAAACATATTTTGCAGAAAGAAATGATACAGACATGATGTCTAGGAAGAAAACCTACAAAGGAGTTATTGAAAAAATATAGAGATAACAATATATGTGTGTTAAACCATTATTAAGAAGGGACCCAGGATATCAGTGCTTGAACCAATACAAGCATTGTGGAACCTGTGTCCCTTGGGGAAACTGCTAGGTACGTATGACCTAGATTGGCCACTGTTGGAAACAGAATACTGGGCTTGATGGACCTTGGTCTGACCCAGTATGGCATGTCTTATGTTCTTATGTGTTCACATGTGTACGTGCTGGAAGGCCTATAAAGGAAGTAGGAGAAGAGCTGTATGGGAGGGAGTTACTAGGAACAGATTCTGAAGGTGGGCTGTACCGACCTCTCTTTCTCTTATTAGGTAAGCTTATGCTATCTGCTTGCTAGGTGCAATTAGATATTATACTCACGTCTCTATAATAAAGATTTCTTATTGAGCACTGCAATAATTGTTTGGTATGCTTATTAGCATGTGTATGTGTGCCTGAGGGGGAGGAGAAGGTATAGCAAGGGAAGGCTATCCCGGCTAATTCCCCAACACTTCGATGCCACTAGGTAAGTGTCTAAAGGAGTGTCACCTCCGAATCTGAGCAGAAGGTAACCGCTAACACATATTTTCTCCCCCATCCCCTCCGGAATGGCGAATGCATGAGCCCACCAGAGACCTAGGGGTCATAAGTGCAACCAGTGGCCTACATATGCAGAAACAGGATGTGCAGTTAGCGATTCTACCATAACCTTGGTAGCAGGAGAACAACACCATGACATGATACAATTTATAGGATGGAACAAAATACAAGTAAACACAATAAGCAGCACTAGACCAAATAGCAATGCCTTGTTTACCCTCAGCATCGGTGAGCTCAATTTTAACAGAGCAGCGGGAAAAAAGGGAAATGCTCTCCCTTCTCGTGGCTCTGCAAAGGTGAGCCGGGGCATCTGTAAACCGTCGGAAAGCTCTTCCCTGGTTGGGGGGGGGGGGAGGGGGGGCGGGGCTTGACTGGTAATCGGCTGAGGAGGTCTGAGGCTGGGATTAGCACTGGAAGTAGTCTGAGGGGGTTAGGATTTGTAAACTTGTAATGGATGGGGGAGCTAGGACTGGAAATGGGCTGATTGGGGGGGGGTAAGACTGGAAATGGGCTACAACTGGAAACAGGCTGATCGGGGGGGGGGGGCTAGGACTGGAAATGGGCTTTCCAGGGGGGAGGGTTAGGATTGGTAATGGGCTGATGGGGGGCTTCCACTGGAAATGAGCTAGGACTGGTAATGGACTGATGGGGGGGGCAAGGACTGGAAATGGGCTTATCGGGGGGGTTAGGACTGGTAATGAGCTGATGGGGGGGCTAGCACTGGAAATGGACTGATTGGGGGGGCTAGCATTGGAAATGAGCTAGGACTGGTAATGGGCTGATTGGAGGGGCCTGGGACTGGAGTGGGCAATTAAGGGGGGATAAGATTGGAAATAGGCTGGGACTAGAAATGGGCTGATGGGGGGAGAGCTGCTGGCACTGGAAGAAGACTGGGGGCTAGAACTGGAAATGGGCTGATGGGGGAAGGGGAGGAGAGTACTGCTGGCCCTGGAAGAAAACTAGGGACTAGGGCTACAAATGGGCTGATGTGGGGGATGGGAGAATGGAACTGGGAGGGAGCGGATGCTGAGAGGGTCTGCCAGGGGAAGGAGGGGGCAGGAAAGGAGCCGACACAGGGGAAGGAGGGGGCAGGAAGGGATCCAATGTGGGGGAAGGAGCTGATATGGGAGGGAAGGAGGGGACTGGAAGGGAGCTGACATGGGGGAAGGAGGAGAGCTGATATGGGAGGGAAGGAGGGGGCTGGAAGGGAGCTGACACCTGGGGATTGTACTGAAGGGGGAAAGGAAGGGAGCTGACTCTTGGGAATGGAATTGGTAGATGGCTGGGTAATGGGGAGGAGGCTGGAAGGGAGCTGACATGTGGGGATGGCACTGGATGGGGATAGACAGAGAGTAGGGCGACTGGAAAGGAGCTGACTGAGGGGGGTGGCACTGAGAGTGGACATGAGCTGATACCTGGGATGGTGTTTGGACTAGAGGGGGCTGGACAGTGGGGAAGGAGGGGGACTGGAAGGGAATGGACACCAGTGGCAGTCCTGGGAATGCAAGGCGGTTGACATTGGAAAGTACTGGGAGGGGAAGACTGGAAAAGAGGCTGATACTGGGGAGGGTTACTGGAACTGGAAATGGGCTGATGGAAGGAAGTGAAGAAAACAAAGAAGAGATAAGAAAGGGCAGATGGACCATAGACCACAGAAAGAGAACTAAGAGAAGACAGGAAAGCAGAAGCCTCAGATCAGGACCAGCATGATCAGAGAATGAAATGGTCAGACAACAAAGGTAGAAAAAAATCATTTAATTTTCATTTTAGTGATTGGACCTTATTTATCTGAGGTTGCACTGCATGCAGCATTGACTTCTTGGGTTTTCAATTAAATTGTTGTCTACATGTGTTTATTTTTAGGTTATGGTCACTTATTCTGTACTTGGTGAGGGTCTGTGTTATGAATGTGTGATCAAGCCCAGGTTCTCTGTTAACATGGAGTTTGTATGTAGGGATCTGTACTGGAGTAACCTGAATTATTCAGCTTTTCAAATAGGTGTTTGGATGTTCCAGGACCCACTGTAGTATTTACAGTGATGATTTTTTTGGATGGGCTCCTTATGTGAGTTTTGGAAGTTGGTGCTGGTATGGTATGGTACGGTATGGAATGATAGATTTGCTCTATAGATCCTCAGTGACTTTGTTGTAGGTTTTGTATTACTTCACAATATGTCTAGTACTGGAGAATGTTTGTTGTTGTCGTTAGTGAGATGATCAGAATCAGATTTTTTTTTAAGATATTGAGTTCTGTAGGTGAATGTCCTAGTTCTGCTCTGCACCCACTGTTGAAGGGGGTTCTATGGATGCGAAATATATGTTCAAAAAGAAAAAGCAAAAACCCTAACACGGTTTATAACAACAAAATAAAAATGAGTTATAATTTAGTTTTATAACTGTGCTGTGGTTCTTGCTGTCTTTTAGTTCCTTGATGTGCAAACATCTTGCATTTCCTCCATATAATTGAATCGGCCTTTTGGTGTGATTCAGTCCCTGAATGGAGTTTGAGAAAGCCCCCCCCCCTTACAGGGGGTGGGGGGGGGGGGAGCACCATCTCATCCTTCGCCTCAGGCAGCAGATTGCCTTGAGCCACCCCTGGGGATACTTTATATATTAC
This sequence comes from Ichthyophis bannanicus, assembly GCA_033557465.1. Lineage (NCBI taxonomy): Eukaryota > Metazoa > Chordata > Amphibia > Gymnophiona > Ichthyophiidae > Ichthyophis > Ichthyophis bannanicus. Next base: position 63,463,189 of record CM066042.1, on the reverse strand, counting down.
AGGTCCCTGAGTGCAATTAGAAACATTAACTAGTGATGCTGATCCCAAGCATTGTTGTACAGTAATATTAGGCAGGAGTGGCCTAGTGGTTGGGGCAAGGTACTACAGGCCGGAAGGTCGGTGGTTCAAATCCCACTAGAGGACAGCAACCTTGGGCCAGAAGGACTGGGGTTTCTAGTCCCACAGGTGCTCCTTGTGGTCTTGGGCAAGCCACTTAACCCTCCATTGCCCATGTTCCCTGTAAGTGTATGTGTCTCATATCCCCTCGTGTTAAATGTATCCCCCAACCGCTTTGATCCGGTGAAAAGCGGGATATAAATGCAGATAAATAAATAAATAAAATAGGCACGAAAATGAAAAAACTGCAGACATATCTGCAGATACAAATTTGTTTGAACACATCGCATAATCTTTAGTACCCAAAGAGTCAGCTGTCTGTCTCATCAAAGAATACCACACATTTGTTAACAGTAAATTTGGTGGAACAGCATTCAGAGAATTGTTAAAGTCTGTCAAAGAAGTGTCATGACTCAGAATTCTTGAAGAAATCAATGTAAAGGACTCCCAAAAACAAATCATTCCAAGCAGACACATGGAGCAGGCCAGACGTCTGAAATATTTTATTTATTTATTTAGACAGTTTTGTATACCACCTTATCCTTCAATCAAAGTGGTCAACAAGACATTGTGAGGCATACATTCAACAGGAGGGGATACGATTCACATACGTAAAAGGCTATCTACTTATAGGTCTAAATGGGGATGGGCGGTTGGGGCTAAGTGGTGAGGGTAGGTAGTGGGCCACTTGGGTGGTATCTAGTGCTTGGCAACTTAAGGTGGTTGCTCATAGGGCTTGGTGAAGAGATGGGTCTTGAGAGCTTTGCAGAAGTCCTTGGTATCATTTAGGGTCCTTAAGTCCATGTGGAGGGAGTTCCATAATGCAGTCACCAGTAGCGAGGGAGCTCTCTTAGATGTTACTTGCTTAGTCTTGTGATAACCTGTGGGGAAGGTGATCCTGTTGTCATTGTTGGTTCTTCTAGGCCTGTTACTGACATCCTTGGTTATTAAGTCCTGGAGCACATCTGCAGAGCGGTGGTGAATCCATACTCCTCCCTCGGATATCTGCACTGCAGTGGGGGTAGATGTGTGTACTGAAAATGGTCCTTCAAAATAGGGCTGTGTCCAACCAATCCGAGGTTTAACCCTCTTGTACCCAAATCTCCTGCTTAGTACTTCACTATCAGTGGAAAATACAATGTTGTCCTTGAATTTGGCCTACTAACAATTTGATCAATTAATGCAAGGAGGTATGCAATGCTGTAAGATAAGTGTTCAAGTCATCTGGAACCTTGCCATCCTTTGGATTAATCAATGGCAATCTGCATCTCCTTCCTGTAAGCAACTGAAATGGGGTTAGTGAATTTTTCTTCAGTGGTGAGTTTTGCAAAGAAAAGAGAGCCAGGGGCAAAGCCTGCACCCAATTCAATGACGTTTCAGCACACACTTTTCTCAGAACAGATTTTAAAAGACCATTCATTCTTTCTACTAGGCCATTAGCCTGTGGCCTATGCACAGAGACAAAAGTGTTGTTTCACCAGTAAAGCTTTTGCCAAGTCCTGCATCAACAAATTTCTAAAGTGTGACCCACTGTCTGTATATATTATTCTGGGGCACCCATGTCAGGGAATGATCTCTGAACAGAGAACCTTCACTACATTGTGGCATTTTCCCATTTAGTGGGCAATGCTTCCACCCACTGTGTCACCAACATGTAACATTTACTTTGGACTGGGATTTGCATATCTGTAAAATCCATGTGAACAGTTAGAAAGAGGTCTCTTGGTCTAGGCAGAAGCACCCCAACTTCAGGAGTTGCAGTTTCTAAAGGATTATTCTTGGCACACCCCTGACAACATGAAACAAAACCACGTACCTTTTCTTTCAATCTGGGACTGCATACCAGTTCTCCCCGGAGTTCCATCATGCATCACGGTGACTTGTGCTCAGGCAGATGTACCATGGGCAACAACAAATGCAAAGCAAAATCTGATAAACATTTCTTTCCTGATGGGTGATACCATAAACCTTTGGAGAAATATGCTCCAACATGTTCCCATTCCTCTCGTTCTTCTGCAGTAGCACTTACTTGAGCTGACTGAAGCACTTCAACCACCTCTGCTGGAGAGAGGGTTGCTTTGGTTAAGACCATCTGCATGGTCTTCAGGTTTACTACTTTGTGACCACAAGCTGCTAAATCTGCTTTGTTATTCCCTTCTGAAACAAATCAACCATCTGTTGTATGTGCAGCACATTTTACAATGGCTGTATGAATACCTTCCTCCATATGGTGAATCAACAACTGTATCAGTGTCATCATTATAGGGTCCCACATCAATGGCTTACCTCTGGACATAATCAGCCCTCTCTTTTTCCGCACCTGGGCATTAGACAATATAGCAGCACATACAGTACATCGTCAGAATCGGAATAGACTGTCATAGACTGTGCAGAAAAAGTAATCAATGTCATTACCACTGCCACTAACTCTGCTACTTGTGCCAAAAAATCCTGTGGAGACAATTCACCTGCTGCCATAGTTGTGTAGCCAAACTCCTCGTATGATACTACAGTATCTCCAACCCTCTGAGGATTTTCTTGTGGACCTCTTGCAGAACCATCCACAAATACCATCTTTGAATCTGCAATATACTTATCCTCACATATCTCTAGGGCATTCAAAACATTATCACAAGCATGATCGATCTCAAGAGGTGGTACATCGAAGGCATAAGGCATACACTTTGTTGGGGATAACAGAACCACATTCGGCTGTTGAATCACCACTAGATACTTGGATAGTCTCTGAATGGAAAAGCTCACAGTGGGTAGCTTCAATACCTGAAAAACATCATGCTGACAATGCACTTGTACCTTTTGATCTCCAACCGTCATCAGAACCTTCTCTATTCCCTTAGCTACAGGCGCTACTCCCTTTTCACACAGGCTGAAACCTTGTTCTATTGCTGAATACATATTTGACAGAAAATAAACCAAAACATTTCCTTTATTTTCTCATCACATTGTGTCAATGCTGCTGACCAGTGAAAGATCTGTAGCTGCAACAAACAAAACAAAAGGTAATCCTGCACGAGGGTCCATCAGGGGTCTGCCTCTTTGAGCTTGCTAATCAATTCCTGTATGTCTCTGATACATGCACATGTTTACACCCATCTCAGGCATTCTTCCCTCTAAGATGTTTTTTAATGGGAGCTACCCATCTGGCAAAGTCTGGCACCCACATTCGGCAAAAGTTCAGGTGCTCAAGCAGCCCTCTCAATTCTGGTACTGTGGCTGGCTTGGTTAGTTGGTCCAATCTGCCAGTTTATTTATTTATTTAGCATTTCTTTTATACCGCGCTATTATCATCAGTGTGGTGTACATCAAAACGGAACATATGCATTCAGGGTTACTGAAAATGCATTTACATTTGAACAGGGGTTGGAACTTGCATAACAGGGTAATTAACAACAGTTATATCTCCAGATAAGGCCCTGGTGCCTTTAGAAGCCATCAATCCCAAAAATTCCACTTCTTTTTGTGCCACTACTAACTTCTCTCTGATCACTTTGTACCCTCTCTCTCCCAACCATATGAGCAGGCTGATTGTTAATTCTAGATAATTTTCCAGACTGCTTGCTGAAAGCAAAACATCATCTACGTATTGCAAAATGCTGTAAGGTTTTCCCTTGTTCTCCCTACACCACTGACCTAAATCTTGTGCCAATACCTTGTGAAAAATAGAAGGACTCTCACAATAGCCTTGGGGCAAACGTGTCCACCTATATTGCCTGTCTTGGTATGTTAATGCAAATTTTTTCTGTTCTGGACCATACAGTCTGATACAATAACAGGCATTTGCCAAATCTATGACTGTCAAATAAGGATGGATTTGCACAGACTCCCAGATCCTAGCCGATCAGTAACTACTGGAAATTCAGCTGTCACCAGCTTATTCAATTCTCTTAAATCTTGCACAAGCCTCCACTTACCATTAGGCTTGCGCTCTGGGTAAACTGGAGTACTGAATGGGCTACTCACTTTGTACAGTACACCTTGATTCGCCAAAAGATCAATTTCTCCTCTTATTCCTGCAGCAGCTTCAGCTGACAAAGGATACTGCTTATAGGACCATGCCGTTCCCCCTTTCCGGTTCACCTGTACATATTCAACTGACTGCACCAAGTTATATGGGTTTGCCTCTGTAGCCCAAACTGCTTCAGGGATTCGATCTAGCACATCTTCTAGTGCTGCATCATAGAATATAATCACTGCACTATTTTCTACCTTTTCCATCCAATCTTCCAAAAGCTAAATATCCACCCCTTCAGTTATCCAGTTGAAGGAACTAACAACTGCTTTCATATCATACATCAGCTGTCCCCACACTTTCTTGCTGTCTTTTCTTTTTCTTTGTACAATAATCCTCCCCATGAGCCCTCTAAATTCTGCAAATCAGCCCACAAAGTAACTTCCTTTTCTCTGTAACTAATTGCTTCCACTCACAAAGGTGCAAAATCTGCTGGATCAGGCATATACTCTCCTTCCCCGACCTCTGGGGGTCGCAAGATACACTCTCGTTCTGGCTGCAGATTTGTTACACAAGGTACTCTTTTAGTTTCTAACTTTTGGAAAAAAAAGGGTAAACAAACCACTGAAAGCTCTTCCCTAATCCTGCCTCAGAGTGTAGTGCACTGGATATCTGCTTTGTCTTGCTTTCTCCTGTCTTCTCTTCTGCTTTTTTCTGCTCTGCTCCCTCATCACTCTTCCCTTCTGCCTTCTTCCTTTCTTCCTCAGTATCTCTTCTACCATCTCTGCTATTGCCTTTTCCCCAAACATCTACTTTAGTATAAAAGGTTTTCCCTGCCACTTGCTCTAAAGTGGGCAACCCCGTTCCCGGATTTCCCTGACTTATCTTTTAAAGCTACTTCTGCTCCTTTTCCTGGTGGATTAAATTCAGAAACCTCAAATCCTGTGACAACAAAGGGTGCCTTCAGGATTTCTTGAACACACTGGTATGCTGGTGGAGCTATGGTCCTTTCTGTGGCCACAATCATATTTTCCCAGGTTTTTATCATGTCTCTATGCTTTTTCTTAGACTTCTCATTCTTCTTAGATTCCTCTATCCACTTTTTAACCCGCATCCTATATTCTTGTACCCAGGATCCACTCTCTGGCCAAAGGTGGGGTAGTCCCTTGGTGTACTTGTATCATTTCTGACAATATTTCTTCAATCCTCCCTGATTAGCTGGATAACAATCACATAATATCCCTAGAGAAGTATGCTCAGGAGAGACTTGGATTTTAACAACCTATAGTTTCTCTTTCTTAAGGATCCAAGTTACACAATAATCTTAAGCAAATTACTAACAGCACTAACACAAGATATATTGCAAAAATAATGAGAAACAGCACATTAAGCGTTTAACATAATAAATGTATCTTATGTCATGCAGTGTCTTTGCCAGTCATGGACCTCTTCAGATATACGCCACCATGAACTGTAATGCCTCCTCATGGTCAAGACTCCTGGCTGACTCGCCAATATGTATTAACGGTTACCTTCCGCTCAGGTTTGGAGGTGACACTCCTTGGACACTCAACTAGGGGAATTACCTGGGATAGCCTTCCCTTGCTATACCCTCCCCCCCCTCAGGCACACATACACATGCTAATAAGCATACCAAAATGTTATTACAGTGCTCAATAAGAAATCTTTATTATAGAGATGTGAGTATAATATCTAATTGCACCTAGCATAAGCTTAGATAGCATAAGCTTACCTAATAAGAGAGAGAGAGGTCGGTACAGCCCACCTTCGTGATCTGTTCCTACTAACTCCCTCCTATACAGTTATTCTTTTTTTCCTTTATAGGCCTTCCAGCACGTACACATGCAAATACACATATATTGTTGTTATCTCTGTATTTCTTCACTAACTCCCTTTGTAGGTTTTCTTCCCAGACATTCATTCTTTTTAATTAACTTGCATCCTGCCACCTAGTGTGTTACATTTCAGTGATCGCCTCCCTTTGCACATTCCTCTGCTTTCTTCAGTGCACTTTGTTCTACAATGTCTGTATATCTGTCCTTGAAGGTCAAAGACAACGTGCTGAGCTTATTCACACAGTTTCTCTATTAACCCTTTTGCTGATGTTATAGAAACAGATTGGTAGGCCCTTAATCTCCATGCCATCAGTCTTCTCTAAGGCCTCTTCAAGCCGGCAAGCGTAGATGGCGGAAATTCAGCACATGTTCATATAGTGCCTCAGCTCGGCGTTCTTTGATTTTTTTCTCCTGAAACAGGATGGCACTAAAATCTATATTTGGATTGTTCGACATGTAACACTATGTCAGAGATAGGGGCAAATTTTCCCCTGTTTTCCATTTTAAATGATGGTTTAATTCATGGGTGATAAACATATATAAAATAGTTTTGAATAAAAGGGACTGTGGAGAAATGGTCATGTGGCTATCATTCTATATGACCATTAGTAGATAAAAAATAGGTTTTTTTGTTGGACTAAAACATTTTTTCTAAGACAATTTATTGGAAATAGTTTCTCAGAAAAAATACTTTGTCATAAAAGTCAATAGGCTGGTTTTAAGGGCTCAATTTCTTTTGGATGGATGGCTTATGTATGATTGACCCCTTGTAATTCACCTTTTTCTATTATCAGATTTGTTCCTAGGAGCAGGTATATACATGGATGTATCTGCTGGTGGGTTGAGACATGCAGCATCATTCTGTAATTGGGTACACACATATCTTTTTTGAGTCACCCCAGACATGCCTCTTCCACATCCCCGTGTGATGTAGATATGATTGTGCTAGACTCGTGTAAATTCTAAAATGTCTTTAGGGACGTGGCTGTGACTGGCACTTCCGAATGGGCGCTTTCAGACATGCAAATCATGAATAGAGCTTCTAAGATGACCCCCAGCTTTTTTGCCATCCTAAGTTATGCAAATAGACTACAAGTATCCGCATAAGGGCACAAATTATCCCGATACTGGTTACATATCATTGCCATCCAGATAATTGCCAGCATCATTCATGGGCCACCTCTGCACTATCCGGATAGTACCAAAGCAGTTTGTGGAGACATTCAGTGGCCCTATCCAGACAATGCTGCTGAATATGTCTCTCTGTGCCATTATCGGGATAACATCCATGGTCATTTGGATAAGAATCTCCAAATATTGACCCCTATATTTTTCCCTGCATGGAATTCAGTTTACTTCAGGACCAGCAGAATTCTTCACTTAGCTATCAAAGTGTGTACTTATCTTAAATAGTTCACAGGTACCTGATTCAAAAGGGTCAAAAGCGAAACCCAATCACTCCTGTCCCATTAGTTCCATATTTCAAAATGTCCACCCATTTAAGATTCTACTACAGATTTCACAATGACCTCACCGTACGTTAAAGGACATCTTCATACCCTAGAAGCACAACTGAACTTTGGAAGACCAACACGGTAGGCCACAAACAATGTGCTGACTGTGCCACATGAAAGAACAAAGTTCAATCACCAAACCTGTAACCGTGCATTTGACCTCTAGGCCCCGTCACTATGGAACTCTCTCCCAACCAAAATCCGGAGCAACAAGGACCTCACCTCATTCAGAAAACAACTAAAAACCCACTTATTCAGAAAACACTTTGGGGCAAAACAGAGAACCACCCACTGAATACATGGCCACACTGAACATCAGATAAACTGAGACCGAGAGGCAAAAGCGAATTGTCAATAAGTTAGGAACCCTGATGCCTACCAAATCCGGAATGTAAATATGTTAAACCCCATGGTGAAGGCATAACCCTCCCCCCCTAAAAATATGTTACGACCTGTTTGATGTATCCCTTGTTGTTTATTGTAAACCGCTTTGACCCGGTGAAGAGCGGTATATAAGCATAGCTAAATAAATAAATTGGTAAGAAGAAGAGAGAGAAAATATCTTGGTCAAATGCGACCGCACATCATCTACAGGAGCCATGTGTACATGCAGTTCAACTGAACCAGCCATAGTACATGACCTCAGCTGAACCCCCTCCTCCCTGCGCCCACAGCCACCCCTCAGACTATTCTCTTCTTTAGATCTTAGAGGGCAAAGATCCACAAGCTACTCAAGTACCACTGGCATTTCTATCTCACTCTCCATCTGTCAGATTGTTTGTTTGCTCTAGGGACCTTTTCTTATGTGGATTTGCATAGCACTGTACATACATCATATAAATGTTTACTAGTAGTAGGTAGGGTAGGGAAAGAAAGACTTGCTATAACATAACAGCTAATTGATAGCTGCCAGTAATATTCGAGTGATAGCTGCCAGTAATATTCGAGATTTCCTAATGGAAGTGCTGAATGCTAATTGTATGAATCCAGAGTGTTTACATTACTTCCAAATCACTTATTATAATACCGATCACAAACGCCAGGGATTATAGACCTGCATAAATTATACCTCTAAAGTACCTCGCTCTAACTATTCTAAAATGGTAATACTGTGACATTTTGAGATTCCTCAGTGCATATTTTTCTGAAATTAAAGTGTGGTAGGTTTGCTTAACAAACACATCCCTGTTTACATACTCTGGGCAAACAATAAGTGTACAGTATCCTTGCCGAAGCAATTATAGCCACGTCAGTGAAGACATCTAATTATTTGACGATAGTTTTCAAAGATACAATAGCTCTATGAATACGATTTTGCCTGGGGAAACAGCTCTTTTCTTCTGGCACATGAAGAGAAACCATCTCAAGAAGGATGTGTAACATAAACCAAGCTTGTAAACCTTAAAGAGATATGCCAGTGGTCTCTTGAAAGCTTGGTCTAGTCTCTTTTTATATTCTGCAAGATGACTAAACAGATTGCTTTTTTTCCTTGACATAGTTTGACTTTCTATACCTGATTAACCAAGATTTTCATGGGCTGTCATATCTGATGTACTTGGAGGGAGTTGTTCTTTTGGGAAACTGCTAGGTACTAGTGGCCTGGTTTGGCCACTGTTGGATGCTTGATGGACCTTGATCTGACCCAGTATGGCATATCTTATGTTCTTATGATAGTTAAATGAGCCAACAGACTCTGCTGATATTGAAGGGGTTCACTCTGCTAAGCTTTTGAACCCCTACTAGTTGTAAAACATTATCCTATCAGCTATCTTGCAATCTTACATCAGCTCTCTATTAGAGATCTCACGGCACAGTCGGCATTAGTATTGGGTTATGTGGGCCAACATGTCATGCACGCTGATGCGACCTGCACAGTTGAAATACAGTTCAGGATATTTTGGCCTGATTTAGAGTGTAGCAGCAGTCACTTACCATTTGCAGGGTGATCTTATTCCAAGTGGCATCTCCTCTGCCTGGGGCTGGGGTACTGCATACTGGTAAGCAGGGGCCGATGCACGTTTCCCTTGGATTTACCAGTGCTTTGGGAGGGCATTAGGATTTGATAAGGTCAAGGAGTACTCACAAAGTGCCAGTTCTAATCAGTTCATTTGGGCTGATTGGGAGACTCCATGATACCACCAGTCCTTGCGAGAGTAATTGAACAGTAGGCGGGTATATGGGCTCTTACCAGGGGTGACAATACCATGGCTAAGATTTAAATTTTGCTGAGAGGTGGAAAAAGGGCTTAGGGAGGGTCAGGTTGATCTCAGGCATTCATGGGGAATTGGTGCATCCTTCTTGTGGCAAGGAGAAGTGGTTCCCTTACATTCATTTAGTGTTTGTGCCTCTGGAGACTTAGCTGGATCTTGAGGGGTTGGGTGTTAACTGTGGAGAACTTCAGCTGGCAGTTCTTCCTGTGGCATGCCCTCTCCTGAGTTCTTTGTCTTCAAGAGTGGTTGGTAGGGAACTCCAGCAGGCGCAGCATCATCCTGCCAATTCTCAGCTGAGTGTTCACTGGGATAGGGCAGTCATTGACAGCCAAACAAATGGCTGGGTACATTTAAGAGAGCAGGTGGTGGAACTAACTTTTTTCATCTCTGCAGTAAGCATAGCACTTCGCTATGTTTCTCTCTTCGTTCTTTGTGTGGTCAGAGGGGTGTCCAATCTGAATACATTGGCAATGCAGCTGGTGAGGCATTGCACACTTATGAGAGTTGTTGAATGACTGAAGGGTATTGGCCAGGACTCCCACAAGTTGTGCTCTACTAGAGGTTTGGGTAGTCTCTGTCATGGTGGATAATTAATGTTGCAGGTCACTATTGCCCAGAGAAATATATCTTGTGGATATTCAGTGGAGAATGTGCTCGGAGGATTGATCTGGTGGCAATGAGGCCATGGGAGGAGTGATTAGTTGGAGGCTGTTACCAATAGTGGCAAGGTGGAGGATGTAGCCTTGATTCCCAAATTGGCTGCAGATGAAGGGGCATTACACTGAATGGATTGAGGTGCTGGAAAGATGAACTGGTTAGCAGGCATCGCTACCGTAAGCTGCGAGAGCATAGCCTGGCATCACTGCAGGCTATGTAGGTGAGGTGGTAGCCTTCTACAGGGCTCTTCACAGACTTCACTATGGCTAGGTTGGCACCTACTAGTCAAGTAGCTGAATGCGGTTGTTGAAGTGGAATAATGGAGAATATGCTTGGTAGACTGAAAAATTGTAGTTGGGGGAAGGCTGCTCTGGAAGATGATGGCAGTCAGATAGCAATATGTTAATAAACGGTAAATTAACAGATTTTGTTGTTTTGGTTTCTGGTGATTTGAATAAAGTTGTGGCCAAGTTTGTCACCATTACAATGTTTGTAGTTTCAGTTTTGTTAGTTGTGCGATGAAGGTGTGCCAGTGTTTATGTTAAAAAGGTCATTGGGCAAGGAGTGATTGTGTGGCCAGGAAGCCCAGGCGAGGTAGAGGAATAGGGGTATGGCGTGATGGGCTGGAGACAGGTTGGCAGGGGAAGGGCTAGCAGAGATGTTTACCCCCCTCCACCCCCTCTATTGCTGGCTCGGATTCTAAGGGAATGCTGATGGTCTGAGTTGGGGTGATTGGATGTGGGGTTCATGATTATAGCTGAGGGCAGAGTTGGGGGTATAATTTCCTCGCAGAATATGCCAAAGATGAAGGGGTACTAGACTAAATAGAGTGAGGTGCTGAAAGATTACCTAAAACCCCATTTCTTCAAGGCTGCTTTTGGATCCTGATTCCTTTATTCTCCTGTTTGCCACCTATGTGTGTCTTTACCATTTCCCCTAAATTCCCCTAGTCCACAGCTGGTTGCGTTATCTGTCTTGAATAGATTTTAAATTCTATTGAGTGGGGACTGTCTCTTACATGCATACATACAGCATTGCATATGCCTTGTAGCGCTATGCAAATGCCAAGTAGGCGTATTAACTGGCTGGCGGGTATCACTGCCTCAAGCTATGGGAGCATGGCCTGGCATAACCGCAGGCTATATGAGTGGGGTGGTAGCCTTCCACAGGCTTCTTCACAGACCTCACCAGTCAAATAACCAAGTGTAGTTCTGGAAGTGAAATAATGGGGAATATGTCTGGTATATCAGAGAAGAGGTAGTCGGAGGAAGCCCAACCTGGGAGATAATGGGGGTCAGATATTGCTTTATAGGTTGCTGATGATTTGAATACATCTTCAGCCACTATAGTAGTCATAGTTTCATTTCTGTTAGTGGCACGAGGAAAGTGTGCAGGTGCCTAGGCTATGTACATTCCTGTGTGGCAGTCAACCGTACTTCATGTACTGAAGGTACTAAAAACAAACTTCGGGATGATGAACGCAAAGTCCTACATTCTCCTGCAGGACTGCCAATGCCTAAATATGAATAGGAGTACTCTTAGGAATTGAATGAAACATCAGTATGGTGATCTTAAAATGTGCCTGTGGCATGACTGGCAGCCAATGCAAAGCTCTCAAGTAAGGTGTAATATTCTCGCAATATGCACAGTGAGTTATGGGTTATGCAGCGGCATTCTGTCCCAGCTACAGCACCCATAGAAGACAAATCAGGGGCACCAAAATACAGACTTACAATAATCTGAATTTACCAAGAGCAGGGCCTGCAAAGTTGTCTGAAAATTGCCAAGAGGCACAACCAATATACTGGCCTGAGCTTCTAGAATATAGATTTTGCATCAACACAAGCTCGACTATGCATAGTTAACTTGGCATCTAGTAAAGTCCCAAATTTTTTGGTTTCCTATGATAAGGAGAAGGATACTATCAGACCATAAAGAAGGACCCAGTTCAGGAGCACTTGCATGACCAAACCCAGAACAGCTTAGTCTTATCACAATTCCAAACAAGCTTGTTCTGGGCCAGCCAACAATTTGTAGTACTTATATAGAAACATAGAAACATAGAAATATGATGACAGAAAAAGAACACATGGCCTATCTAGTCTGTCCTTCCATATCAACAACTACAACAGTCTCCTTTTTACCTTTAGAGATCCTCTGTGTTTGCCCCATTCTTTTTTTAATTCAGTTACTGTCCTCATCTCTACCACCTCCACTGGTAGACTATTCCACGGATCCACTACTCTTTCCGTAAAGAAATATTTCCGCATATCACTCCTGAATCTATCTCCCTTCACCCTCATCCCATGTCCCCTCATAGCAGAACTTGCTTTCAATTGAAAGAGGCTCTCTCCCTGAACATTTATGCCACTCATATCACCTCTATCCCGCCTTTCCTCTAAGGTGTACATATATTCAATGACCCTCTCATGGGTAGCAAAGATCTCACTATCAACAGGCAAAAATGTTGTGCATCAGCAGCATACATTTGATAGCTCCAACCAAGGGTGCACACCACCTTGTCTAGAGGTTGTAAATAGATGTTCAACAAAGAGATTTACAGGGAGGCTTCCAGTGGGACCCTAATTAACACAGATTTCCAATTAGAGGTCTCCTTACCCCGGCATACCTGAAATACTCTACCAGAGAGAAATGATTCAAACCACTGTAGGATTGTCTGTTCCAGTCTCAAGGTAGACAAGCACTTTAATAAAACAGTATGGCTAATCATATCAAATGTGTTGATGATATCTAAATATATCATAATTACAGCTGGTCCTTTGTCTTCACAGACTAAGTGAATTAAGGACTTAAAATCTAGCAAGGTTTCAGTACTATGCCCTTGTCGAAAAGGATTCAACAACTGATGATCATTTAAAAATTGTTGTAATTGAACAAATACAGCTTTTTCTAGAAGTTAACCTAAAAATGCGAAGCTTGAAATAGGGTGATGATTGGATGGTAATGCAGGATCTAGCTGATAATGTTTCAGTTTTGGATAGATTACCGCCCTTTTCAATACTTCAGGATATTTTCCTGTGGAAAAAGAGGTATTAATTTTGATCTTCTCCACTAATATCTCTCAAAGCACCTTTATCATTGTGGTTGGACAGGAATCTAACAAGAATCTTGGCCTTAATTGAATCATATTTTTATTTATTTTTATTTCAGTGCTTTTTTATACCGCCCCTTCCAGAGATCAGGGGCGGTTTACAAGGAACTTAAACAACAATATAGCAGAACATTGCAATATTGAATTACATTAAACATTAGTTGAGCAAAAACAAGGAACTTAAACAACAATATAGCAGAACAGTGCAATACTGAATTACATTAAATATTAGGTGAATATAAACTAGGTTACATAATAACTAGGTTAAATGGAAAACAATGTGAGGGTTATTAACATAAAAGGAAATATAAAACTATGTTACAAGGAGTCATAAAACTATGTTACAAGGAACCAGAAGGGTAGATTTACATGGTTAGTAAGAGACTATAATAGTTATTTGTGATCATAAATAAAGTATTGGGAGTAGATTAACTTGGGTGGATGAGAAATGAAGTCCGGCATTAGGTGGGGTAGACCTGTGTTTGGTTTGTTGCATGTTTTTGTGTAGTAAATTTGGTTCCAGGTTGTAGGTTGCTATAGTGTTGACTAAATAGGTAGGTTTTAATAGGACTTGTTTTATAGTCAAAAGAGAAAATGATCCTCACCAGCGGAAGCCATCCATTACCAGAATTTCCTCACTAGACAAGCCTAGAATTACTTTCTCTCTCAAATATTCAGCCAATATCTCACAATCTCCCTCTGAAGTTTTCATCACTTGCACCAACCTATCAATAACCTCTTTAACCACCTGAAATAACAAGCCAGGGTGAGAGAAAGAATCTTATAACTACTGGCAAAAATATGCTCTTAGCCAACCAGTATTCATGGGCTAAATGTTCATACTCTGTTTTATCAGGAGCTTGAGAAGACCTCCTTCATATCCTCCCAGCCCTCAGTAATGTCCATTTGGTTTGTTGCTACTTCATTAGTATACCACAGAACTCCCTGTCTGCTCGTTTGTTTAACGACCTCTTTGGCAGAATAACATGTGCTGTAGAATTCTAATATTGGACTAAATCATCCCTCTTAGATAACAGAGTCTGAGGTCATATATGTTTCCACTCCTCACAAAAGATATCAGAATCAATAATCCCTTGCTTTAAACCTGTTGGTCCTGTATCAACTGATAATTTAGTCACAAAAACATTCAGTTGAAAATTCCTCATATAATGGTCTGACCGGGCAACTTGGGTAACCATGAGGTTGACTTCCTATTGGCCACACATACCAACAGAACAACAAAACCAATGTGTGGCCAGCCTGATGAGTTGCATCACCTATAATCTGATGGCAATTAATGGATACCATGGCTGAAAGATATTTTTCAATATTTGAGGTTTCCTTTCCATCCGTATGTAAATTAAAATCGACAAAGACTCACTCATTGCATTGCACTCCTAATAGAGCAAAGGCTTCCACTACAACTAGCACTCGTGCAACTAGCAGTCCGGGTAGGCAATAAACCACACATAAGACAAATTATATAAAATATTAAACTGACAACTCAAAGCTGGGGTTACCAGTTTTCACCGTGCTGTGCTGTCCATAATACTATTAAAATGACTTCCCTCTTTACAAATCACCGCTACTCTACCCTCCCTTTCCCTCTTTGACATATACTCATTGCAATGTTCCCAGAAAGCTGTACAAAAGTCTACCTTCTGCAGTGCTGCCGATAAAGAGACGTGCTGCGATATTGTGTTATTAGTTGTGATATTGCAGCACCTCCTCTACCAGCAGCAGTGTGGGAATATTAATTCACAGATATATCCTGAAAGACAGAGAACACAAAAAAACATCTTATCCATTTCATGCAACCATTAATCAGCAGTACAGAACATACCAAGATCATTGCCTGTAATATATTGTTAATCAGCAAAAATTGTCTTCACAGATCTGCCATTAAAACATTCACAATTCAGACTTCTAACAAACTTAAGAGGCCTTCACTTCGGCTTGCCCTTCATTCAGGAGCCAATATCAAAAAAGGTCCCAAAGATAAAATGATGGAAACTTAACTTTTTTATTTGTCGGATATGCCATCAAAGGAAGAGGAGGAATCTAAGCCTCCTACCCGCAGTGGCAGCTCCTTTCTAATTATATTTTATTTTATTTATTTAACATTTCTTATATACCGCCTTTCATGATATCAAGGCGGTTTACATTGAACAAACTGAAATTACATTAAAAGGCTACTTAGCTCAAAAGATGACAGTGCTGCTGCGGGTAGTGGACAACAAATAAAATCTTGCATAAGATGTGTCACATTTCGAGTCCCATTGTAGACTCTGCTTCAGGTTAGACATATGTTTATGTTTATGTTTATTTCGAATTTGATATACCGCCCAGGCCAGAGGCATTAGAGCGGTTTACAATGCAAATCATTCAAGGAAATAGGAAAGGAACGCCATATATATGATAGGACAGAGACAGTCAGACAGAATTGAAGAGGAGAGGAACACGATATCAACTCTCGTCGCGCCCCCCCCCCCCCGCCTACCTAGAGCATTTTTGATGGACCTTCTATGATTGGTTCTCACTAAGAATTATTTTCTTTATGATGGCAAGTTTTATCTTCAATGCTTTGGTATTGCGATGGGGGCATGGTAGCTCTTTCTCTTGCGACCATTTATATGATCTGTTTTGAGGAGCTGCACATTTATCCATCTGAATGGTTCAAGTTTATTCCATTTTGGTGAAGATTCTTGGATGACATAATTTTTTCTTTGGACTGGTTCATCTCAAACATTTACTGATTTCTTGTATTGGCTCAACACTGAAACAAAATATTCAGTTCACAGCACAGATAGAAGCAGAGTCTATCCAGTTTTTGGATATTACTATCACGTTGACTACTGATCATATTAACATGTCATTATATCATAAACCGGTACAATGGAATATGCTACTCCAGTATCACAATTTCCATCCTGGCTCTTTAAAGCGAGGAATACTATATGGTCAATTTTTACGACTCTGACATTTATCTTCTACACTGTCAGAATTTAATAAACATGCTCAAGAACTTAGCATTCATTTAATGACCTGAGGTTATCCTCAGAAAATTATTTCTCAGACCTACAAAGGGACTCAGTACACCCATAGGGAGTGGCTTCTTACCACCCAACAGGAAGAATGAGAAGGATCCCGAGATGATCAGATAGTAGGTGTATTACTTTAAATGCAATATTCTCATCAGATCACCAGGCTTTTGCACCAGCATTGGAACATCTTAAGTTTACTTGCCTGTTTTAGGACCATTAATACTGATTTTAGGGGTTCTAACCTCCAGGATATATTGGTCCATTCCACTGCTCCATCAGACCTCCATCAGACCTCCTAAAGGGCATTCTGACCCTAGCCATAATGCCTGTGGTGACTGTAGATATTGCAGATTGACTTTGGAGGGTAGATCCTAGCAGGATCCATATCAGGGGTTGGTGTTGCACTCCTGTTGATGGACTTCTTGTAAATCAATCTTTGTGGTTTATTTGAATATCTGCCCTTGCCATTTGTACTCTGTGGCCAAGACTACAAGGCAATGTAAGGCTCGACTGCATACAGCCAACAAGGCAGCCCTTATGATAGAACACTGCCTTTTGAAGGGACATTCATTTGAACAACTACATTAGTGTATAATTGACTTTATTCCAGAGAATCCCCGGGGAGGTGATAAAATTTACCAGCTTCAATGACGGGAAGAATTTTGGATATTCAAACTTCGCACTGTCATCCTGCAGGGGTTAAATAGAAACATAGAAATATGACGACAGAAAAAGACCACATGGCCTATCTAGTCTGTCCTTCCATATCAACAACTACAACAGTCCCCTTTTTACCTTTAGAGATCCTCTGCGTTTGTCCCATGCTTTTTTGAATTCAGTTACTGTCCTCATCTCTACCACCTCCACTGGGAGACTATTCCACGGATCCACTACTCTTTCCGTAAAGAAATATTTCCGCATATCACTCCTGAATCTATCTCCCTTCACCCTCATCCCATGTCCCCTCGTAGCAGAACTTGCTTTCAATTGAAAGAGGCTCTCCCCCTGAACATTTATGCCACGGAGGTATTTAAACATCTCAATCATATCACCACCTCTATCCCGCCTTTCCTCTAAGGTGTACATATTAAGATCCTTCAGTCTGTCCTCATATGCTTTATAATGAAGACCACTAATCATTTTAGTAGCCACCTTCTGCACCGACTCCATCCTGTTCACATCCTTTTGAAGGTGCGGTCTCCAGAATTGCACACTATACTCCAAATGAGGTCACACCAAAGACTTATACAAAGGCATTATCACCTCCTTTTTTTCTGCTAGCCATTCCTCTCCGTATGCACCCAAGCATCCTTCTAGCTTTTGCCGTCACCTTTTCTACCTGTTTAGCTACTTTAAGGTCATCAGACACAACCATGCCTAGGTCCTGCTCTTTTTTAGTGGACAAAAGTACTTCACCCCCTATACTATATTCAGGGGCGGCCCAAGGGGGGTGCGGGGCCATGTGCGGAGACTCGGTGCAGGGCCTCATTTGCATAAGTGGCCTTATTTGCATAAATATTTGCATAATGTTACCATACACTAACTTTTAGTAAACATGTCTCTTAATGAGTGTATGGATAAAGAAAGACTAAAAGATTTCTACATTACTATAATCCAGTACCAACCGCCAGGCACATTAGGAACTACTACAAACGCTGCCCATTTAGAACCCATAGCAAACCCGCCATATCCTAACAGCACTACCAGGACTCATAAAGCACCATACCCTAACTATCAAAAGGAAACGCTGCAAATATTAAACCAATACATTTCAGAGAATACTGGGGAAAGAGAACAAGTGGTAATGTCAAATAGGAATTACATAAATAGAATACCTCAGCTCAGTTACACATGCAGAACATAAACCATCACCAAACAAGGAATCACAATTTAGAAACAGGAAGGCAATAATTAAACTGGGAACCCCAAAAGCCAAACTTGGAATGTACAACAACACTGTAGAAATAAAACTATAAATTAATTTCTTCTTGTACCAAACAAAGCGCAGACGTTAATGATAAACATTTCCAAGAGCTTTCATATTCCAGCTAATAAATTCAAAATAAAGAGATATCTTTCTACCTTTTGTGCATTTTTTTCAGTTGCAATTGCTCCAGCCACTTTCTTCTGGTTTCTTCGTGTTTTCTGCTAACTGTCCATCGTCTGCTGTCCATTTGTTCTTTCTTCTCTTTTCAAATTTTTTTTTTCCATTCTCTCTCTCTACATCTGCTTTGACATACTAATCTTTCTCCATTTGCTCTTTCCTCATTCCTATTTCATCAACACAAATTTTACCCCTCCATCCTCAATCCCCACTTACTATCCCAATACCCGGCCAATTGTAGATTTTTCATCCCTCCCACACAAAATATTTTTCCCCTCTCCATTTTACTCTCCCAGCCCCATCCCATTCTAATCCTCCCCCAACATCAGTTCCCTTCTAGTTCCAGTCTCACCCAGCATCCATTCCCTTCTAGTCCCTGCATCAGCCCATTTCCAGTCCTAGCCCCCAATCAACCCATTTTCAGTCCTAGCTCCCCCATCCATTTTCAGTCTGAGTCCCTTCATCAGCTCATTTCCAATCCTAGCCCCCATCAGCCCATTTCTAGTCATTTCCTAGCCCCACCATCAGCCCATGTCAAATCCTAGCTACCCTCCACTCAGCCCAATTCCAGTCCAAGCCCCCCATGAGCCTACTTCCAGTTCTAGCCCCTCCATGAGTCCATTTCAATTCAAGCCCCCACCACAGCCCATTTCCAGTCCTATCCTAGCTGCTCCATCAGCCCATTTTCAGTCCTAGCTCCCTTCCCTCACAGCCCATTTCCATTCCAAGCTCCCTCCCCATCAGCTATTTGCAGTTCAAGCCTCCCCTTCCACTCAGCCCATTTCCAGTCATAGCAACCCCCCAACCCATTACCAGTCCTAGCCTCCCATCAACCCACTTCCAGTCCTAACCCCCCATCACCCCATTTTCAGTTTAAACCCCCCCTATAACCCATTACCAGTCCTAACCCCCCATCAGCCCACTTCCAGTCTTAACCCCATCAGCCCATTTCCAGTCAGCCCCCCATAGCTCATTGCTAGTCCTAACCCCCCCATCAGCCCACAGCCCATTACCAGTCCTAACCACATCAGCCCTCCTCAAGTCCTAAGCCCTCCCCATCAGCCCATTTCCTGTCCTAGCCCCCCATAGCCCATTATCAGTCCTAACCCCCCCATAGCCCATTAGCAGTCCTAACCCCCATCACCTCATTTCCAGACAGCCCCCATCAGCCCACAACCCATTACCAGTCTTAACCTCCCCATAGCCCATTACCAGTCCTAACCCCCCCAACAGCCCACAGCCCATTACCAGTCCTAACCCCTCCCCATCAGCCCATTTCCTGTCCTAGCCCCCCCATAGCCCATTACCAGTCCTAGGACTTTCTACTCCTGCTCTGACCACCCTTCTGCTTACCCTTGTGTTGTCCCGTCTTGATTATTGTAATGTCTCCTTTGCTGGTTTACCCAAGTCCCAACTGTCTCGTCTCCAACGCGTTCAAAACGCTGCCATCCGTCTGTTGTCCCATGCCTCTCGGTTTGATCATGTTACACCCCTTCTCTATCAACATCACTGGTTACCTATTTTTTTCCGCATTCGGTTTAAACTTCTAATTCTTGCACATCGAACAATCTACACTGGCACTCCCCTCTACCTAGCAAACCAGATACAATTTCATATCCTCCACCGCCTCCTCCGTTCCATGCATATGAATCGCATGGTCCTTCCCTCCCCTTCACATGCTCATCTAGAACAAACCCACTCCTCTGCTTTCTATTTCCTGGTCCCCAGCCTCTGGAATTCACTCCCCCCGCCCCGCCGGGCAGAAAGCTCATACCCAATTTTCAAATCCCACCTCAAAACCCATCTCTCTTCCGCCTTGCGTTCGACCCTCCCCCCTAGCCAACTCCCTCCCCCCTCACCACACCTCACCTTTTCCCAGAATTTGTATGTCTTTCCTCCTCTTCCTTCCCTGTCTGTGCACTTGTATTATTATTTTTAGTCCACTTCTGTTCTTATCTCCTCTTTCCTTTTCCCCTACTTTTCCTTAACTTGATGGCGTTCCTTTCTTTTTCCACAGCCAATGCTTGTTTTAACCAACTTGCTTGTTTTTTATATATTGTAAACCGCTCAGACGCCTATGGTATTGAGCGGTATAACAAGTTTTTAATAAACCTAAACCTAAACCTAACCCCCCCATAGCCCATTACCAGTCCTAACCCCCCATCACCCCATTTCCAGTCCTAACCCCCCATCACCCCATTTCCAGACAGCCCCCATCAGCCCACAGCCCATTACCAGTCCTAACACCCCCCTATAGCCCATTACCAGTCCTAACCCCCCAACAGCCCACAGCCATTACCATTCCTAACCCCTACCCATCAGACCATTTCCTGTCCTAGCCCCCCCATAGCCCATTATCAGTCCTACCCCCCCCATAGCCCATTACCAGTCCTAACCCCCCATCAGCCCACAGCCCATTTACCAGTCTTAACACCCCCCCATAGCCCATTACCAGTCCTAACCCCCCCCAACAGCCCACAGTCCATTACCAGTCCTAACCCCTCCCCATCAGCCCATTTCCTGTCCTAGCCCCCCCATAGCCCATTACCAGTCCTAACCCCCCCATAGCCCATTACCAGTCCTAACCCCCCATCACCCCATTTCCAGACAGCCCCCATCAGCCCACAGCCCATTACCAGTCATAACACCCCCCATAGCCCATTACCAGTCCTAACCCCCCCAACAGCCCACAGCCCATTACCAGTCCTAACACCTCCCCATCAGCCCATTTCCTGTCCTAGCCCCCCCCCAAAGCCCATGACCAGTCCTAACCCTCCATCGCCCCCTTTCCAGACAACCCCCATCCGCCCACTGCCCATTGCCAGTCTTAACCCCCCCCCCCCGCCCATTACCAGTCCTAAACCCTCCCCCCCCATCGGCTTATGGCAAAATTTAAAAAAAAAAAAAAGCTGGCTCTGGCTGCTGCCGCTGCCACCGCAGCAGCGGCAGAATGAAGTGTCCTGCGGGGCCACCTCTGCACGCTGAGCCCCTCTGCAAGGGCTTTCAGATTCGCGAAGGGAGAGTGCCTCCCTCGCGTCTCTGTTAAGCCCGCAGGGGCTAATGGGAAATTTAGATGCGAGGGGCTGATGGGAAATTTCCCATTAGCCCCTGCGGGCTTAACAGAGACGCGAGGGAGACACTCTCCCTTCGCGAATCTGAAAGCCCTTGCAGAGGGGCTCAGCGTGCAGAGGAGGCCCCGCGGGACACTTCATTCTGCCGCTGCTGCGGTGGCAGCGGCAGCGGCAGCAGCCAGAGCCAGCTTTTTTTTTAAATGTAATTTAAAAAAAAGCAGAATGTTCTTTGCGCGGGGCCCCCTGAAATGCGGAGCCCTATGCAAAAAACATTCTTGCTCAATGGATGGGTCGGCCCTGACTATATTGTTTCCTTGGATTGCTGCAGCCTAAATGCATGACCTTACATTTTTTAACATTAAATCCCAGCTGCCAAATTCTAGATCATTCTTCAAGCTTAGCTAGATCCCTCCTCATGTTATCTACACCTTCCTGTGTGTCTATTGCAGATTTTAGTATCATCCGCAAAGAGGCAAACCTTACCCGACAGCCCTTCCGCTATATTTAGAAGTGGACTGAGTCAGTTCGTTTTGACGTTTAACCAATCGTTCCTAGGGGGTTCCTTCACATGGACCGTCTCTGGCGTTTGATTGGAGGGCTTCACTAGCTTGGTATCCATGACGATAGATGCTGTTCCTATCAAATTGATGGGTTTTCACTTGGTTTGCACAAGCACCAGGCAATGGATTTTTGAAATTTGGGAATCCTGTTTAACCTGAAGCAGGGTCTATGATGGGACTTGAAATGTGACATGTCGTATGAAGGATTTTGTTTGTTGTCCACTACCCGCAGCAGCACTGTCATCTTTTGAGCTAAGTAGCCTTTTAAAATATAATTGAAAAGGAATATAATTGAAAAGGAGCTGCCACTGTGGGTAGGAGGCTTAGATTCCTCCTCTTCCTTTGATGGCACATCCGACAAATAAAAAAGTTAAGTGTCCATCACTTTATCGTTGGGATCTTTTTTGATATTGACTTTTGCAGTTTGGTCACCAATTTTGGGTAGTTTTTTCCTATTGGCACCATTCAGGAGAAACAAGTGTCCAAGGATGCCATCTCCCTATAAACGTCCCAACACAGTAAAATGAATCCTATTTGTACAATGTAAATGTGGCCATACTGGGCAGGTTAAAAACTGTTTTTATGATACTGTAGCCTGTACGATCTCCATAGACCTAACTGTGGCATGTGAAAGATGTTTTACAATGCTGCAGCTGATTTGAAGGATGGACATGCTGGAGTTTTGTTTTGTTGCAAAACCAATAAAGTTGATTTAGAAAAAGCAAAACAATCTTGTGGTAGTGTGGTGTGCGGTGGGAAGGGGTTGTCATTAAAGCACAGGCTAGACAGCAGTTCAGGGAAAACAAAAGCAGTTTTTATTCTGTTCCAGTTTGCTAAACCTCCACAAAGCAAAACCCAGAAGAGACAGCATTTCAGGGAAAACAAAATCAGCTTACTTCTGTCCCAGCTTGTTTAACTTTCACAAGCTGGTTCTCCTGGCCCTTCCTCCAGCCCCAGTTAAAGTTCCTACCTCAGAACTTCTTTGCACGGCTTGCCTTGGAAGGACTTCTGGCTCCATGAGCCTCTCTCTCTCTCCTGCAGCCTGCTGGGTTCTTAACCTCTCCTTGTGAGCCATACTCTCCCAGCCCTGAACTCTAGGCTGCAGATTCTCTTAAAGGAGAGGGGATGGGTAATATTCTATAGACCCCAACACAAATCTACTTTCAATAAAATTAAATAACTAGGTCACGCTGTGGACTACACTAAGGGGCATGCCAAGGAGCATTGTCCTTTTGGCTACACCCTCTTTGGAGGCATGTCCACCAGCATGTGCCTGCTGTCTGAACCTGTATCGATTCTTCATTCTTTCCAACCTAGATGTGATTCATCAGATCAGCAGAGCAAGACATAACTACGCCACCTCTGATCCCACTGCAGATGGCAGGCTTACTGGCACTGATGTTTCAAAGGAGCAAGGGAGGCGTTCACGACACTCCAGTCCCCCCAGATGAGTTCATGTTTCATATCATTTATAAAATGAAATGATAGGAAACATTGTTTTTTTCTCATATCATCAATAGTATGCATTATTTCTTATAGGTGTATATTATTTTTCAACAGTGTGCACTATATTACTCAATAATTTGCACTATTCTTCAATACTGAGACATAGCGCAACCTGAAACAAAAATGTTTATAAAGCAATGCAAATCCCGGAAATGACATAGGAAGCTCAGATTTAGGTGTAAGCAACATAGGCAACAGCTTAGGATGATAAATATGTTTATGTTTATTCAATTTCTTGATATACCACTACAGGCTGAAGGGCATCAGAGCGGTTTACAATCACTATAAGCAGGTACTGGATACATTCCCTCGTCCCCAAAAGGCTCACAATCTATGCGTACCTGAGGCAATGGAGGGTTAAGTGGCTTGCCCAAGGCCACAAGGCATGCCTATAGGACCAGAAACCCCAGTTCCTCTGGCCTGAGATTGCTGTCCCCAGGTGGGAATTGAACCCCCGCCCTCCAGCCTGAGGTACCTTGTCCTAACCACCAGGCCAAAGAAGATTCTTCTCCCAATTACTTTAGGATCATGGGCATTTGCTGCTGTAGGGGGGGGGGGGGGGAAGAGTGCGGCACCACCGTAACTCTATTGCCTTTTTCTGCTCCTCTTCCAACTGTCCGGTCTTTGGGATCTCCGACTCCCTCCTCTCCCCGACATCTGCTGTCTAGCCTGCCTGTGAATACCAAAATCGTAAACCCAGCTCTGTCACACCCCTCTCTCCATCTGTCATAAAGTCTTATGCCACAGACTGTGATCTAACCCAATCTGACCACAGATCAACCCTCTATCTACCAGCCCGAGTCATAGTAACTTGACCCAAAGCTACTAGACTCTGACTAAGTCAAACACATTATTTTTAATGGACACAAGCTTGGATTACTATGTGCTGTGTGTGCTTTTGAAATAAAAGCATCTTAAGGTCATTCACAGCAGAGATTCTTTTGCCGTTTACAGATAAGGGTTCTGATCATATAGCTAAGGCGATATATGTGATAGGAAATCATTTGGCGTTCCTTTATTACATAATGGTAATTTTAAGAGGGCAAGTAGGCATCTTCTTAGGTGCTGTCTTATAAAGAGACAGATGTGCTTATGTGTCTTTACGAGATACTAGAAGAAGCAGAGGTTGCGCCATAAATGCGGATGCGGAGATTTACAGCTGCTCTGTAGCAGATGTAAACGATCATGCATAAAGTATGCAAATTAAGGTATTTTGTAATCAATGCATGCACCGGCAAACTTTGCCCTGGCTGCATCTACCAGCAAACTACACACCTTCATGACAATGGGCATCCTTGGATACTAGTTGGTATATTATAAGACGTCATTTATGCGCATTTGTGGTCACATATGTGTGAAAATAACTTTATAACACTACCTTCTATCTTCTTTCCTCCTCTAAACCTACTACTTACTCTTCTAATCCTATCCCCACCCATCTCCTTAACCCCATTTCCACTTCTGTCATCCCTTCCATCTCATATTTTCTCAACCTCTCGCTCTCCACTGCTACTGTCCCTGCAGTCTACAAGCATGCTGTGGTCACACCTCTCCTTAAGAAACCTTCTCTTGACCCTAATTGTCCTTCTAATTAATTGACCCATCCCCTTCTTCCCATCATTTCCAAAACTTCTTGAGCATGCTGTTCTCTGCTGTTTTGTCTTGAATTTATCTCCTCTCAAGCCCTGCTGGAGCCACTTCAATCTGGCTTTCGTCCCCTATATTCTACTGAGACAGCACTTGCCAAAATCTCTAGTGACTTGTTTCTGACAAAATCCAAGGGCCTTTACTCTATCTTCATCCTTCTTGACCTTTCTGTCGCTTTTGACACTGTTGACCACCACCTTCTCTTTGACACTTTGTCCTCACTTGTTTTTAGGGATGTTGTGCTGTCCTGGTTCTCTTCTTATCTCTCCCATCGCTCTTTCAGTGTTTCTTCTGGTGGTTCTTCCTCTCTTGCTATCCCACTCTCAGTTGGGGTACCCCAAGATTCTGTTCTGTGCCCTCTCCTCTTCTCTGTTTACACCCAGACCCTTGGTGCTCTCTTCTCCTCCCATGGATTTCAGTATCATTTTTATGGCAAGATTCTCACCTATCTTTCTACATCTGATTATCTCTTTGACACTCCAGGCCCGCATCTCTGCCTGCCTGTCTGACATCACCACCTGGATGTCTCACTGCCGTTTGAAATTGAACATGGCCAAACCAAACGTTTTATTTTTCCCCCTAAACCTTCCTCCCCCCTTCCTCCATTCTCTATCTCTGTAGATAACACTCTTCTACTTCCTGTTTCCTCAGCCCGTAACCTTGAAGTAATCTTTGACCCTTCCTTTTCTTCTCCTCACATATCCAACAGATAGCTAAAACCTGCCATTTCTTTCTCTATAACATTAACAAAATTTGCCCCTTCCTTTCTGAACACACTACCAAAACACTTACCAACTCTCTAATTACTTCTCACCTCGACTACTGCAATCTCCTCCTTGCTGGTCTCCCTCTGAGCCACCTCTCTCCCTTGCAATCTGTTCCGAACTCTGCTGCGCGACTAATCTTTCGCCAGCCTCGATATACTCATATAACCCCTCTTCTTAAATCACTTCATTGGCTTTCTTTCCATTTCCGTATCCAATTCAAGCTTCTGACCTATAAATGCATTCATTCTTCTGCTCCTCTTTACCTTTCCTCTCTCCTCTCTCCCTACACCCCTCTTCATGAACTCCGCTTTTCTACCGGCTTGCTTCTATCTTTGCCCTTTTCATCCATTCCCAACGCCAGACTTTGATCCTTTCACCTTGCTGCTCCTTATGCCTGGAAGAAACTTCCTGAGTCTGTATGTCAGGCTTCATTGCTGCCCCTTTTCAAATCCATGGGTCCTGATCCCTTGTGTCTCCTTACCCTCTCTGTTCTACTCTTCTTCTTTTGTTGTCTGTCTTGATTAGATTGTAAGCTCTGACGAGCAGTGACCATCTTTATGCGTGTCTGTGCAGCGCTGCTTATGCCTTGTAGCGCGATCTAAATGATTAATAGTAGTAGTAATAGTAGTCTTCCACAATGCACCCAGTTCCACGTGCAGCATTAACAAGTGTCACGTCTCAAGAGCGCACCAAGGAGCCAAAGAAGTGACTCACAATTTAAAATGAACCCTTCAGATTTGCTGGAGTACCCATTACGGGATGTTAACTCACACTTTCCTGGGTCTATGAACAATTGCCACTTCTGTCAATCATTGCTGGCATCTCCATTACAGTAGGAAGGTATGTTTGTTCTGGATATGTTGTTTTATAATTCTCCAAGGCAGAATTTCACAGCCTGGTAGGGCTCGTTCGCTGATGTTTTTTGGAGTCAGGATTTATTGTTTTAGAGGGGGAAAAAGTGTGCCTGGAATCTATTATGCCTTCACTATTCCAACTTGAACTAGTCATGCCTATGCTATTCTCCGAAACCCTACGAAATGATGTCTGTGCACTTTGAACGGTAAGAAGCAATATGTAATCTATGAAGGACTAGTTCAATTACAAAACTGCCAGTGATCTATTTCCCTATGATGTTTTAGTGCTCCGCTGTCACATACTGCAAAGGCAGCAGGACATGTCATGTGAACAACAAAGCCATTAATTCCAGCACTCTTGCAAGGAGATGAGGCGGAGGGAAAGGTGGAAGGTTAGGGAAGCAGAGAGCTATACAGAGAGAGAAGGGAGCGCTGGAGTACCAGTAACACCATCTGCTTTATGACCCACCAGCCATCAGTGAACACAGGTCTCCAGGTTTCATAGCTCCATTCCTTTTTAGGCTTTACTACCAGTCCGTGGACTAATCTGCTCCTGGGGATGGAACGGGCACTAAGGTTTCCATGCTGCCACACAGTTTTCAAGTTAAAACATGATTTTACAACCCTATGGGGAGAAGTGAACAGGGAGTATATTTACACAAAATAAATTCTAACAAATCCCTTTTAATGTAGTGTCTTACTGCAGTTACATCTGTGCTGCTAGACATTTCCCTGCAATTTTTATTTTTTTAAGAGGACCATTTTCCCCCCAACAAAGCCAGATCTGTATTGTTTCTGGTAGAGCAGCTCGTCAGTGGAGCGTACCCTGGGAAAGGACAATCTTATCGTTATAGTGCATGATTCTATAGAGTGGCTGCATTGTTTAGTCAATACGAAATACATAAGAAGTAGACAAATCAATTTCTGTCTGAGCCATTACATTGCACAGAGGGGGCCTGATTTACTTCTCCCACAGAAACAGAATTCATTAGTAAATCAGATCCAGAATGCAGGATATACGCACATGAAAAAAAATAGTATGCATCCATGTTTCCTCCTCCAAGGTTTAGTTTAGGTTTAATTATTTGATGTACCACTGGTCATCAACCAGCAAAGCAATTGACGATATAAACAGGTTAAAACAGAAATAAAAACCATACAAAAACAAAAATAGAATTTCATGTATAACATGTGAAGTAGGATTTTAGAAGGGGTGTCCAGAAAGAATCTAGGCAGCAGTGAAAGGAGGCCTTCTGAAATCTCTCTGTCTCCACCCCATAAAATGAATGGCCCAGTAACCACTTAAGGAGATGGTCTCCATGTAGACTGCAAGGCTGAGAACGTGCATGAGTGTACGTCCATCCCTGCATTGCACAGACTCAGAACTGGGTACTTGGCTATACCAGCAAGGCCATTTCAGAAGGGGGCGGGGAGTAACTATGTTATGAGACTTACACATCCCAGCAAACTATTTCAGATAGACATGTGGCGACAGGCATGTAATATTTATTTATTTATTTTATTTATTTAACGGAATTTATATACCATCTTTCTACAAATCAAGACGGTTTACATAAAACAATAAAGGCAGTATGTTTCAACTGTTTACATGGAACAAAGTAACAGATAACAAGGAGAACGTTTTACAAGAACTATGAACAACTATTTACAGTGGTACATACCGGGAAACAATTGGCTGCATGAATAGATTTAGAGAATTAGAGAAGGCAAAAGCGGGGAAGTGGCATTAGAAAGTAAGGTACTAAGGTGGCAGGGAGAAATGTTCAAGGAAAAGAAGAGTTTTTAACTTCTTACGGAACTCAGAGTGGGTTGGGCAGTTCCGCAGCTCATGAGGAAGAGAGTTCCATAGGGATGGGGCATAGAGGGAGAAGGCCCTGTTACTGATAGATTGTTTGCAATATCTTTTGGTTGTAGGGATAGTCAGGAGGTTTTTAGTAATAGAACGGCGGGTTCTAGTGTTAGTGGAGAAAGGAAGGAGAGGGGAGAGGCAAGGAGCTGACTCATTGGATATGATTTTATGTATAAGGGTAAGCACTTTGAATTTAATCCTGTATTGGATGGGGAGCCAGTGGAGATCATATAGGACTGGGGTGATGTGTGATCATCTGGGGTTGTTGGTTATAAGTCGCGCAATTGTGTTCTGAGCTAGTTGGAGCGACTGTATGGTGTTCTTGGAAAGGCCATGATAGATAAGATTGCAGTAATCAATAGATGGGATAGTGAGGGCCTGACAGACAGAATGAAAAGAGTTAGAGCTTAAGAGGGGTTTGAGGTTCCGGAGGGTACATAGCTTTGCATATATTGCATTGGATGTTCTCTTTATTTGATTAGTGAAGGAGAGGTTCTGGTCGAGGATAATATCAAGATATTTCACTTGGTTTTTTGTAGTAAGAGTGAAATCTCCAATAATAATGGTTGGAGGTGGGGTGTAAGAGGTATTGAAAAACACCTGTAGGACTTCAGTCTTGGCTTGATTAATTAGGAGGTTGTGTTGGGAGAGCCAAGATTTTAGGGTGGTTAAGCAATCGCTTAGTTTAGTAAAGTCTGGGTTAGCAAGATTAAATGGATTAAATGGATTAAATGGATTAAATGCACATCATGTCATCAGCGTATAGTTGGTACTGAATGTCATAGCTTTGGAAGATGTTGCAAACAGGTTGAAGGAAAATATTAAATAGAAGAGCCGACAAATTAGAACCTTGGGGGACACCTTGTTTTAGGGTAAATGGGAGGGAGGTATCATTACCAATACGGACCTGTTGAGTTCTGTCATCTAAGTAGGATCGGAACCAGTTTAGGGTTGTTCCTCTAAGTCCTATTTTGTGGAGTCTGCTTAAGAGTTGATGGTGGGGAAGGGAGTCATAAGCAGCGGATAAGTCAAGAAATATGAGTATGCAACCTTGGGTAGGATTCAGGGTGTGCAAGAACAAGGAGTCTAGGAGGGAGGTAAGGAGGGTTTCAACTCCATGGTTCTTTTTGAAACCATGTTGGAATAAGTCGAGGGGAGAGTGATCGTCAATAAAGTTTTGAAGTTGGGTTTGAACTAGTTTTTCGGCTATTTTAGCAAGGAAAGGGATGCTAGAAATGGGTCTATAGGGGGTAGGGGACGTAGGGTCAAGTTTTATTCATTTTAGGATTGGCCGGATAGTAGCACACTTAAGTAGGGGAGGTACAGATCCAGTCTGGAGGGAGGTTTGTAAAATAGACAGGATGTAGGGGCTGAGGGAACCTCTAGTAGATTTGATCCAAGGGACAAGGCAAGGGTCAAGGGCAGAAGTGGAGGCGTTTAGATATTTTATAACATTAGAAACATTTTCTAGTGTGAGGGGATCAAAATCATCCCAAGATGTTAAGAGGGTTAGTTCATGTGGTTGGGTGCTGTATTCAGGGGTATGTTGGGGGTTATTAGTTAATGAGGAAGGCGGGAGGAATTTAGAGATCAAGTGGTTGGCTATAACTTGTGCGGTTATTTTCGGTGGCTGGTCCTGCAGGGAGGGTTCATTTATTAAGGATTTAGCAATGGAGAAGAGTTCTCTGGGTTTGTTAAGGGACCGTTGGATAATGTTTTCATTATATTCCTTTTTATGGTTGAGGGTTTCGGCGCAGTAGGTGTGAAGTTTAGTTGTGTAAGCAGTGTGTGCATTAGGGTCATGCGAGTGTCTCCAGATACGTTCAAAGATGCCTAAGTTCTCTTTTGAGGTTTCTTAGTTTAGTAGAGAACCAGGGTGCTCTTTTGCGGGGTTTTTGAGGGTATTGTTTAGGTGGAAGAAGAGAGGCTGCAGAAAGGATTTCGTTCCATTTAGAGATGTGGGATTCTTGGTCGAGTTTCATATCATTTAGTAGGTCAAGGGATGGAATAGTTTGCTCTAGAAAGTTGGCTGCATTGAACTGTTTAAATTTTCGGGTCTGTTGAGGATGGGTAGGATGTTGAGTTTTGTGAGTAGAGTAGGGGAAGGAGAAGAGGATGAGAGCATGATCAGACCAAGGTATGGGTTGAATAGTGTGTAGGACTTGATCAGCGAATGGAGCTTGTTGTGGGATAAATATTAGGTCAAGGATGTTTCCTTTGGAATGTGTAGGGCGATTTAGGATTTGGGTGAAGTGGAGGGCGTTCATAGCTTGGAGAAAGGTAGAGGATTGAATAGGAGTTGTGGAGTGTAGATTTAGATCCCCTAAGATTATAAGAGGGCGTAAGGCAGGTTGGGGGGGAGCAGGCAGCGTCAAGAATCATAGAGAGGTCAGTTGAGTCTGTCTGGGGTGCACGGTATAGGAGGTGCAAGGAAAGAGTTGAGTTGGAGACTGTGATGGAGTCCATGCCTGAGGTCGAGGTAGATTCAATAGTAGAGAGTTGTAGGTTGGATCTGGCAATAATAGCTACACCCCCTCCCCTGCCTTGTGTTCTATTACATATATTGATTGAGTATGACTTGGGGCATAGTTGGTTTATTAGGACCATGTCAGAGTCTTGAAACCAGGTTTCAGTGAGGCAAAAAATATCAAGGTTGTAATCAGTTATGAGGTCAGCAAGTAAGGGGATTTTATTTCTGGCTGAGCGAACATTGAGTAAGGTACATTTGAGAGGGGGGAGGGGGATGTTAGAGGGAGAGAGGTTTAAGGTTGGGAATTATGTTAATGGGTTTGAGTTTGCAAGTGCGATAGTGTGGGTTATGATAAGAGTGAGATAGATGTGGTGGGATGTATAGGTGTCTGGGAGAGTGGATTATTGGAATGGGGGCATTATGGGTCAGAGTTAGTAGATGGGGGAAAGTAAGCAAGGAGATGTATAGGATAATGAGGGCAATCCTCAGAGAGAATGGGTAGGAAATAGGAGGAGCCATTCTGGGGTAGGCAGGAGTATAGTGGAAGTAAGGATATGGAAAAGGGTAATGTAAAGAGGAGGAGAATGGCAGCGACAGTTGTCAGGTTGGAATAACGGTCCGTCAGAGGGGCGATAGAGGAAACAGAGAATATTACAGTGAGTTGGATACTTTTGAAAAATAGCAGCAGCGAATGTTACATTAATTAGGAACTTCTGTAGCAGGGGAAGTAACAAATAGTAGCAGTTGTAATAATTGTGGCAGTTAATATTTGTAACAGTTAGAAGCAGTGATAGTATTATTGTTAATATTATATTACAACTATTAATAACAGTTAGTAATTGTAACAGTGAGCAGTCAACAATATTGGTAGCAGTGCATGACACAGTAATTAGGAGCTCTTGTAGAACAAGTTGTAACAGTATAGCATTACGTAGTTATGTGTATTGAACATAGGGGGGAGATGTAATGTATGTAAGTACACACCCCAGACATGTAATATGTCTGGGGTATGTACTTACGTGCAGGTTTCTCTGATTGGATTCATTTATTCAATGTTTCTCTTAATTCTAGGGTACAAGGAGCCTAACCCGGTTTTTAAAATGGGACTAGGGACATCTCTGTGATGTGCATATCTGAATGCCCATTTTCAGATGTCCAAATCATGACTAGAGCTTCTAAAATTACAAAATAACAAAGAAAACTTTCAGAAATTATATTCTGAGAAAAAGAAAAACATATTCAGGCTATAACCTTGATAGAAAAAGAAAAATATAGAGGATCAGACATTACAAATATCAGTAAGAATTGGGGTTAAGCCTAAATGCCTGAAAAGAAAGCCAAGTTTATGTTTTTTAATCACAAAAGACAAAAGACAATAAAAACAAAACACTCAGTAATAATGAAATAAACTTATGAAGGTATACACAAAGGGAGTCATTTTTAAAGTCTTAGTTGTGATTTGGATGTCCGAAGACACGCACGTGGATGTCAAAATCATGGAGATGTCCCCAGAGCCGTTTTATAAATGGCTTTAGAAGACGTCTCCAGTTAGCATTGGGGTGTTCCGAGGGCGGTTCTTGACGATATCCGGGCTGTGGTGATATTGAACCATTGCCCAGTTATCGCTAAGCGGTGAAAGTCAGGTTCCGTAAAGGCTGGCCTACCTTTCACTACTAAAGCTAACCGGGAAGTGACTGAGTACCGCCGCCACCCACTTAGCTTCACGGCAATCCAGACAACCCAGATATTCAATGCAGGGGCCCGGATATGGTCCTGGCCATGAACATGCAGATTTAAGGTTCAGTGGCGATGGCTAGCTGCTGCTGCTGCTCAATATTGGTTAAAGGCTATAAAAGTATTAGAGCGCTAAGGGGGTCATTTTAAAACACCGAGTTGTAATTTTACAAATGGTTTTTAAAGATATCTCTAGTGTGGGGACATCCAAGTAGGGAGGGGTCATGGCGGAGGTGAGTCTAGGGCAGTGCAATCTCAGAAATGTCGGTGATGTCCAAGTTTAGACCTGCTCAGGCATGAATAGCCACTGGGAAAGTTTTCGCCGTAAAACATCCAGAGGGTGTAGAGAAGATGAAGAGTTAAGTGACTTGTCCAAGATCACAACAAAGAGCAGTGTGACTTGCACCCTGGCTTCAGCCTCCTACTCTAACCATTAGCCTATTAGACAGCCCTATTCTCAAATACCATTCCAGGGGCATCTATGTAGACGCCCATATCGGGCACGTCCACATTTGTGAAATCGTGCCTGAACTGGAATGTCCTCTGAAAAGAAAATGTATCCTCGTGCACGATTGTCCCCTTGATCATTCGTTTCAAGTCCTAGCTGAAGTGAGCATTTTGCTGAAAGGAGGAGGTACAAAAGCCAATAGGGAAATTTTAAAAAAAAACCTCTACATGTATTCCAATAACAAAATGGAAAATACCATATAATTTTTTGGCCCGCCAACCATACCCCCAGCAATCTCCCTTTGAATCTGTGCATTCTGGGTTTCCACATGGGTAAATACTAATACTTCTCATTTGTATAGCATTACAAGGTGTACGCAGCACTGTAAAGAGACATATAAGAGACAGTCCCTGCTCATAAGAGCTTACATTCTAGTCAAGACAGACACCACAACAACTGGAGACTAGGATATATCTAGAAGAATGGTATAGAAACTCATAAGTGGTGAAAAGGAGACTAAGGAGATCAGGAAACAAAAAGACAGTCTCAGAGTTTTAGCCTGGGTTTGAACAGGGCCACAGATGGAGCCTGACATACCGACTTAGGTAGTTTGTTCCAGACATAAGAAGCAGCATCGTAGAAAGACTGAAGTCTGAAGTTCATAGTGGAAGAGAAGGACACAGATAGAAAGGATCTGCCAGAAGAGCGGAGTTCCCAAGGAGGGTTGTAGGGATAGATCAGAGGAAAGATAGTGAGGAGCAGCTGAATGTAGGCACTTATAGGTCAGTAGTAGAAGTTTGAATTGGATATGGAAGTGAACAGGGAGACATTTAAGTTATTTGAAAAGAGGGGCGACGAGCATAACAACATTGGTGGGAGATTAGCCATACAGCTGAGTTTTGAACAGACTGAAGTAGGGAGAGATGATTCAAAGGAAGACCAGCGAAGAGGAGGTTGCAAGAAAAAATAAGGGTCTTAGTCAGTATGTTCAGAAATGAATGAATGGATTTTGCCAGTGTTATAGAGAAAGAAACAGCTTTTAGCTATCTGTTGGATGTGTGTGGAGAGTGAGAGGAGAGGAAGGAGGCAAGATGACCCCAAGGTTGCAAGCCGAGGAAACAGGGAGGAGTCAAGCATTATCCACAGAAATAGAGAAAGGAGGAATGGGGGAGGTGGGCTTAGGGGGAAAGATAAGAAGCTAAGTTTTGGCCATGTTCAATTTCAGATGGCGGTAAGACTAATGTCAGATAAGTAGGCAGAGATTCCCAGAGAGATTTCAGGTGCAGACAGGTAGATCTGAGAGTCATCAGTGTAGAGCTGGTACTGAAAACCATGGAAAAAGATGAGTGCACCAAGGGACCGAGTGTACAGAGAGAAAAGGAGAGGTCCCAGCAGGGGCAGCCCAAGGGGAGTGCGGGGTCATGTGCGGAGACTCGGTGCGAGGCCTCATTTGCATAAATATTTGCATAATGTTACCATACACTAACTTTTAGTAAACATGCCTCTTAATGAGTGTATGGATAAAGAAAGACTAAAAGATTTCTACATTACTATAATCCAGTGCCAACCGCCAGACACATTAGAAACTACTACAAACAAACACTGCCCATTTAGAACCCATCCGCTGATCCCTAACTACAATCACCATCAAATTGTTGTCGGGTATAAACCGCAAGGCGAAGAGGAATCTCCTCTACACCTCACGCAGTACATGCCCCTTTTTTTTATTTTATTTTCTATTAAATATTGTCCATGTTATCACTCAAAACTTCAAAAACTTGAAATAAATCCACACTGAACAGATAAGTGTGGATTTATTTCAAGTTTTTGAAGCTTTGAGTGATAACATGGACAATGTTTAATAGAAAATAAAATAAAAAAAGGGGCATGTACTGCGTGAGGTGTAGAGGAGATTCCTCTTCGCCTTGCGGTTTATACCCGACAAAAATTTGATGGTGATTGTAGTTAGGGATCAGCGGTATTCTTTTGATTATTGACATTTTTTGGAATACCTATGTTTTTGGGATTTCTTTGTTCTTGGTTCATTTAGAACCCATAGCAAACCCGCCATATCGTAACAGCACTACCAGGAATCAAAAAGCACCATACTCTACCTATCAAAAGGCAACACTGCAAATATTAAACCAATACATTTCAGAGAATAACAATACATGACCTACAGGGGAAAGAGAACAAGTTGCAATGTCAAATAAGAATTACATAAACAGAATACCTCAGCTCAGTTACACATGTAGAACATAGACCATCACCCAACAAGGAATCACAATTTAGAAACAGGAAGACAATTAAACTGGGAACCCCAAAAGCCAAACTTGGAATGTACAACACTGTAGAAATAAAACTATACATTAATTTCCTCTTGTACTAAACAAAGCGCAGACGTTAATGATGCACATTTCCCAGAGCTGACATATTCCAATTAATAAATTCAAAATAAAGAGATATTGTTCTACCTTTTGTGCATTTTTTTTCAGTTGCAATTGCTTCTGGTTTCTTCGTGTCTTCTGCTAACTTTCCATCGTCTGCTGTCCATTTGTCCTTTCTTCTCCCTTCTAGTTTTTTTTCCATTCTCTCTCTACATGTGCTTTAACATACTAATCTTTCTCCTTTTGCTCTTTCCTCATTCCTATTTCATCCACTCAAATTTTACCCCTCCATCTTCAATCCCCACTTACTCTCCCAATACCCGGCCAATTGTAGATTTGTCTTCCCTCCCACACAAAATATTTTTCCCCTCTCCATTTCACTCTCCCAGCTCCATCCCATTCTTATCCTCCCCCAACATCAGCTCCCTTCTAGTTCCAGCCCTACCCAGCATCTGCTCCCTTCTAGTCCCCGCATCAGCCCATTTCCAGTCCTAGCCTCCCCATCAGCCCATTTCCTATCCTAGCCACACCATCAGCCCATTTCCAGTCCTAGCTCCCCCATCCATCAGCTCATTTCCAATCCCAGCCCCCCATCAGCCCATTTCTAGTCCTTTCCTAGCCCCACCTTTAGCCCATGTCAAATCCTAGCTCCCCTCCACTCAGCCCATTTCCAATCCAAGCCCCCCATGAGCCTATTTCCAGTTCTAGCCCCTCCATGAGTCCATTTCAATCCAAGCCCCCACCATAGCCCATTTCCAATTTTAGCATCCCCAACAGCCCATTTCCAGTCCAATCCTAGCCCCTCCATCAGCCCATTTCCTGTCCTTGCTCCCTCCCGTCACAGCCCATTTCCATTCCAAGCCCCCCCCCTATCAGCTATTTGCAGTTCAAGCCCCACCTTCCACTCAGTCCATTTCCAGTCCTAGTACCCCCCCAGCCCATTACCAGTCCTAACCCCCCATCAGCCCACTTCCAGTCCTAATCCCCCATCAGCCCATTTTCAGTCCTAGCATCCCCCCAGCCCATTACCAGTCCTAACCCCCCATCAGCTCACTGCCAGTCCTAATCCCCCATCAGCCCATTTCCAGTCTTAGCCCCCCTTAGCCCATTACCAGTCCTAATGCCCCCTATCAGCCAACCTCTAGTCCTAACCCCCCCATCTGCCCATTTCCAGTCCTAGCCCCCCATAGCCCATTAGTAGTCCTAACCCCCCATCAGCCCACTCTCAGTCTTAACCCCCCCATACCAGTCCTAACCCCCTCCCCCTTATCAGCCCAGGTAGATTAAAAAAAAAACAACAAACTGGCTGTGCTGCTGCTGCCGCCATGGCAGAATCAAGTGTCCCACAGGCCCCCCCCTGACCGGTAGAACCCTCCCTGCAGCATCAGATCCCAAAGCGCAGGCTTTTCAGAGCTGCGAAGGGAGTTTCTCTCTCGCGGCTCTGTTAACCCTGCCTGGGCTGATGGGAAACAGGAAATGCCTGTTTCCTATCAGCCCTGGCGGGGTTAACAGAGCCGTGAGAGAGAAACTCTCCATTCACGGCTCTGAAATCCGACACTGAGGGAGCTGTTGCTGCAGGGAGGGCTCTGCCGGGCAGAGGGGGCCCCACGGGACACTTGATTCTGCTGCTGCCACGGTGGCAGCGGCAGCAGCAGCAGCCAGTTTTCTTGTTTTTTAATCTATCTGGGCTGATACAGAATGTTGTTTGCGCGGGGCCCCCTGAAACGCGGGGCCCTGTGCAAACAACATTCTTGATCAATGGATGGGCCGGCCCTGGTCCCAAGACCGAGCCCTGGGTATACCGACTGAAAGCAGCATAGCAGTAGAGCAGGATCCACCAGAGCATACACTAAAATTGTGGTGGGAGAGATAGGAAGAAAACCAGGACAGAATAGAGACCCTAAATCCAAATGAGGACCGGGTATTGAGGAGAAGGTGGTGATTGAAGTGTAAAAAGTAGAAGAAAAATAAATAAATCCTTCTGAATCTATTTAAAAACATTTATATACCGCTGTTTGCTAAAGCATTCACAGTGGTTTACAATAAAATAAAAATACAATCCTATTGATTCCACCTAGCAGGATCCCCACCCCCTTAAGAAGAGAAGCACTTAACATCCTGATCCTGAAACCACCTGCCAAACAAACAAAACAAGAAACCGCTGCCCATCCTCACGGAAACAGGAAGGTTTTTAACGCCTTCCGAAATAACAGGTTTGTCTTCAATTTGAATGCCAAAAACAAGGTATTCCACAGAGCTGGAACGACTACTGAAAAAGATCTCATCCACCAGCACTGCAAATGGGCCTGGGACCAACCAGGGAGCTCCAACAAACATTCACCCCCTGAGCGCAACACCCCACTGGGCCTATACCATTGCAGTATCTCTATCAAGTACCACGGGACATTGCCCCATTAGACTTTAAATGCTAACACCATCAATTTAAACACATATCTGGGTTTAATCAGGATCCAATGCAATTGTTGCATCACCCTAGTCGCCAAATCACACCTCTGTAGCCCCCAAACGATCCATGCAGCTGTGTTCTGCACCACCTGGAATTTCCTCAATATATATGCTAGCAGTCCCACCTACAAGGCGTTGCAATAATCCAGGTGTGACAATAGCAATGCTGGACCACACAACGCAAAGCATCTTGATCTAAATAGGGTCTGAGTTGCCGCACCAACCACAAATTAAAAGCAGCATGTACTACCTGCGTGTCCTGTCGATGAAGACAGAGCTCACCATCCATAATGACACCTAGATTCTGGATCTCATTCTTCCAGGGCAACCGAACGCCCTCACTAGAGAGCCCTGCACACAAGCTCTTTTCCTTTAAATCCCCACGAAGTAAGACTTCCGATTTGCTGGCATTCAACAACAACCAATGAGACTGTACCCAAGCTGCAATCTCCTCCAAACAACAATCTGCATGCTGCAGCACGCCAACCTCGTCTTCATCAAATTCAATCAAAAGCTGTATATCATCGGCATATAAAAAGCCCACAAAACCATATTTCTGACAAATAGTGCCCAGTGGGATCATGTAGATGTTAAACAACACGGGAAATAATGCAGAACGCTGGGGAACTCCATAACCCAACTGCCGCACTGAAGAATATTGCATCCCCCAGCATACACAAAATTGCCAATTGGTCAAAAATGACGCCAACTATTAGGAGCACCATACCTCCAATCCCCATCGCCTTACCACGCATAATCATAATACTGTATCTACCAAATCAAATGCAGCTGATAGATCTAAGGCCACCACCAACACAGTTCTTCCCTCATCCCTAGCCATACCCAAACATCCATGACTGCCATCACCAAGGACTCTGTATCTGATCCGTTCCGAAATCCAGCCTGTCTCCAATCCAAACCACCTTCTCGCTTCAAAAAAGCAGACAATTGCCTAACAACCACTTTCTCTACCACCTTGGCCAACCCCATCAAAGAAGAAATAGGATTTGCAGTGTTCCAATCTGTGCCCTTTTTCAGGATCGGGGTGACCATGGCTTCCTTCAGATCAGCTGGAAAGCAACCTTGACCCAGGGACACATTTACCAATTCCACCGATCAAGCCAAAACCAGTCCAGAAGCCCTCCATAGGAGTTGTCCTGGGACTGGATCTCGATGCATCAAAGTAAGATGCAACTCCTGGAGCAACTCCCGCATATCCTGAACTGTGATTGCACTAAAAGAGGACCACTTCACTTCAGTCTCTACCCTCTCAACCATAATCTGATCAAAAACCTTCCACCTTTCCTAGGAAATAATTCATCACTTGATCAATATTCACCACACACATCCCAACTTTTGGTCTCTTATCCTGCCCCAGAAGATGGCGCACGACCTGAAAAACAGCAGGTGGCTTATTCCCAGCAGCCAAGATCTGAGTGGAACAAACTAGCCGCTCAGCATCTTGGAGGCATCGGCGGTAGATGTTAGCCATTACACGCCACTAGTAACGTCCGCTGCGAGCCCTGTTTTTCACCACTGATGCTCTAACTTCTACAAATCCTCTTTCAAACATTTCAGTTCAGTAGTAAACCAAGCACAGTTACGAATCTGATCCTCCCTCACCTAAACCTGATGCACACGTGTTACCTCATCCAATGCTTCCCCCACCTCCTCCAACCATTCCCTTACCAACAACCCTACAGAATCCACCTGATCCCTTGACCGCTTACTAAGAGCCAATGTCCATAGCCTATCCTCATCTATGGTGCCCCGCCTCTGACACAGCAAGTGTCGCACACCCACATCCTTCCCCCCTACCCACATAAATCCAAAACAGAGTAAATAGTGATCAGACCAGGGAATGGGAATTCTTAATTGGACTTCCAAGTCCCACATATCCACAAATCTCTCAGATCCAACCAGTCCAGACTATTACCTTTACAATGAGTTGGACCCATTATCATCTGCCGCAGCCCCATTTCACCAAACAAGGACAATAAAAACTGCACAGAACCTATAAGACTAACCAAATTAAAATCCTCTAAAACTAATAAATCAGGATAATCTAAGTGTACTGAAGCCACCTTATCCCCAAGGCATCCCATTGGTTCTGTGAGAGACCAGACGGAAAATAGACCAACAAAATTCACACTTTCAGAGCCCTGTATTTCCATCAGTAGACCTTCCACGGTGAATGAGAATTGAGTAAAGGCCCTTGGATTTGGCGAGGAACAAGTCATTGGAGAATTTGGCAAGAGCCATCTCAGTAGAATGTAGAGGGTGAAAGACAGATTGCAATGGATCCAGAAGGGATTGAGGGGAGAGAAAGTAAAGATATCAGTGTGAACCATGCATTCAAGTAGTTTTGAAATAGAGAGGAGAGAGATGGGTCAATGGTTAGAAGGACAGGTAGGGTCAAGGCATGGTTTCTTAAGGAGAGGTGTAACCCCAGCATGTTTGAAGGCTGCAGGACCAGTTGCGGTAGAAAGTGATAGGTTACGAATATGACAGATGGAAGGGACAACAGTGGAGGAGTTTAGTAAATGGGTGGGAATGGGATCGGAGGAGCAGGTAGTAAGTTTAGAAGAAGAGATAAGATGTATGGTTTTTTTCTTCAGTGATCTTAGAAAAGGGTGAAACGGTGAGGAAAGGATTAGGGAATGAAGAGGGGGAAGAGGGAACAGAGACGACCCTGAGAGGAACTCAAAAGTAATCTTGTGGACTTTGTCATGGAAGTACAGACAAAATCTAGACAGAAAGGGAAGGAGGGATTGGAGGCGGAGGCACTTTGAGGAGAAAGTTGAGAGTTGTAAAGAGATGGCAAGGGTCGGAAGCAAGAGAGTTAGTCAGATGGACATACTGTAGTACTCTTGCTTGGTGAGTGCTGTGGCCAAATGAAAAGGAGGCTAGCATGACTTTGAAATGTAGGATGTCCATAAGGGTGTTGGATTTGAGCCAAAGCCACTCAGCTGAGTGGGCACAGAAACTTAGGTAGTGGGTTTTAGAGAACAGTCAGAACTGAGGTACAATACACCTCCCAGGACATGAAATGGGAGGAGCAAGAACGCACAGAGCAGATGAGAGTACAGTGTTATAGGAAGATATAGCTTCATCAACAGAATTAGATGACACAGTGGAGGAAAGAGGTGGTGAGACAGCAGCACAGAGAACTGCTGGGTCGATAGCATGAAGATTTCTAAAAACGCTGTTGGAGATTGGATGAGACCGAGGAGGAGGGTTTATGAAGAATGAAATTTATCAGGTGATGGTCAGATAAGGGAAGAACCGAGGTGCAGAAGTATGAGGGAAAACAGTTAGAGAAGAAGACAAGGTCGAGGCAGTGGCCTTGCTGCTGAGTAGAGGCAGTAGAGCATAGCTGGAGATTAAATGAGATAGTAAGGGAAAGGAGCAAGAGGGTCAGAGGGGTTATCAATATGAATATTAAAATCCCAAAGAATAAGTGAGCAGGAAGATGCATCCAGAAGGAGGGAAAGCAACAAGTCAAAGTCAGTGAGAAAGGTAGAGGTGGACTTATCAGGGAGTCAATAAATTACAGCTATCTGCAAAGGTAGTGCAGTAAAGAGGCCTATGGAGTGAACATCAAAAGAAGGAAAGGAGTGAGACTAAGGCAGAAGGAGAGGCTGAAATTGGCAGGAGTGAGAGTAAAAACCCAACACCATTGCCATGCCTAAAGGAGTGAGGAATTTGGGAAAAATCAGTAGCCCCCATGACAGAGGGCAGCAGCTAAAGTAGAGTCTTCAGAGAGAAGCCAGGTCTTAGCTAGAGCAAGAAGATACAGAGTATTAGAGATAAAGAGGTGGTGAATGAAGGAGAGTTTATTGAAGATGGAATGTGTGTTCCACAAGGCACATGAGAAAGGGAGAGAGGACGAAAAAAAGAGAGCAATATGAATAAGACTTGAGGGGTTGCGTGTGGATCTGTCATGGGACTGTGAAAAAAATCTAGGGGGGCCAGGGTTGGGATTGATATCCCCCCAATGAGAGAAGGAAAAGGAGCAGGAGAGTGCAGGAGAGAGAGGAGGGGGCACAACGGTAACGAGTGTGAGGTTCTTTCAGAGAGAGGGGAGAAGGTTGAATGAGAAGAAGAACGTGTGCTCTTCAGCTTCACCATGACAGAGTAGAAGACAAGATGGCAGGAGAGATGAGGGTAGTAAGGAGTGGGGCTTGAGATTGGTTACATATATAAACGGTTATTCCAACAATCTACACTTGTAAATGCTACTATCTACCTGTCCAGAAGATGTAACAGTTTTCTAACATGGCCTCTATGTGTCTTTAAAAAATTGTCCCTAGAAAGCAGCCAAAATCATAACTAAAATGCAGCAAAATACATTTGCATCTGCTCAGGCTGTAGATGCGTATTTGATCTACTCACAGTCACGTGCAGGGGTCTGCACATGATCTAGAAGTCTAGGTGATGCTCACAGGCACAGTAGGAGTCCTTCTGTCCAGATTCAGCAGCACCTCAATGGCCTTGGGTTTGGCAATAACATGTCCACAGGGGCTGGCTAACTCCCCCAAGTATGCAAAAGGCAAAGAGAAAGAAACAATACTGGTGGCTTCATATGGGCCCTTCTGCTCCTGCAGAACAGAAAAGAAAAACAGCCCAGCCAGGGCGTATGCAAATGTTAGGTGAACTAGGCAGTCTCCTAGAGTGCCAGTGGTCCAAGAGCAGTCCATTGCCACCACTGCCACACCCAGATCTGCCAAGTTACTCAATTCCAGGAGTGAGATTTTCAATCAGTCCAGGATTTCTGACACTCATTCTGATGCATTATGGGACCTGCAAGATAAAATCAGGGGCTACAAATACCATACTGCACTGCAAAGCAAATTTAGAACCATAACTGGTCAAAAATCTCAAACATGGAACTGGGTAACTTGGCAGCTCTGCCCCCCTTTCCGGGACCTGCACCAGCAGCAATGACTTCAACTAGCCGCACAGCACTTACCTAAATCTCCAGTGCTACAGAACTGTTTGTGCTTCTGCCCCCTCCAGTGCCTGATGCCAGCTTCCTGTTTGCATGGGGACAGAAAAGGCTAATCAGCAGGAGGGGGCACAAGGAACGAGGTTGCATTGTGCTATGGGGTAGATTCTGATCCTCGTTTAGCGGGTCTGGACGTCCATTCCAGACATCCAGACCCGCTAAACGTCTGGATCATGCTGCTGGTGACAGAGCTCCCTGCATGTATATTGGACTTGTGCGGGGGGAGCTCTGTTCATGGGCGGGAGAGGGTGGGCTGGGGGAGGAGCGAGGGTGGGTGGTAGACAGGGACCCCAGACATACAAGGCCAATTCCGAGTATGACCCTCTATGTCCGGGGTTGGCCATTTAAACGGGAGACTTATTCCACCTCGGAGGTGGAATAAGTCCCCCGGACATCGGGGGAACCCGGAGCCTGGGCCAGCCATGGAGGCGAAGGGGTGCAGGGGGTTCCCTGCAGCCCAACGCTGGCCATGGCAGGCACGATCAGGGGTCGAGCTGCGGGGAATAGGGTGATCGCCACTGCTGCCGGGGATCACGGCTCCTGAATGGAGCTGCGGTGCCATGGCAATGGGACGCCAAGCACTGCGGCTCCATTCAGCAGCCTGAATGAGTTAGCCGGGGAAGTGGCTGGACGTCTGGGATGCAGGAATCGGGGCACGTCCCAGACATCCAGCCCCTATTCGTGATTCTGCTTCCACGGGGACATTTAGCCTCCACGGGAGCAGAATCGGGTGCAT
This sequence comes from Ichthyophis bannanicus, assembly GCA_033557465.1. Lineage (NCBI taxonomy): Eukaryota > Metazoa > Chordata > Amphibia > Gymnophiona > Ichthyophiidae > Ichthyophis > Ichthyophis bannanicus. The sequence continues at coordinate 63,419,081 of CM066042.1, read as the reverse complement.
CTCTTGGCCATCCGGATGCCTGGACGTCCAGGTGGCCCGGAGATGCACATCTCTGAATGCGTCTCTATGTGTTTTGCTATGCTATGTGCTATGTATTTTGTTTTGATTAGATTGTAAGCTCAGATGAGCAGGGACTGTCTTATATCTATATGTATAGCGCTGCGTATGCCTTGTAGCGCTATACAAATAATTAGTAGTAGGAGTTCACCGAGGGTGCCTCATATACTTGCACTGGTCCTGAGTCCAATTTCCAACCAGCTACAAAGTTCAGTCCTTAGCACTTTCCCAGTGTCCTGGAGTACTTTGTACTCTAAGCTGGAGGGTTTCTAAGCTGGGGTTCTGAAAGCAAAGTCCTGTTTCAGAAAGAATAAACTTAAACATGTATCCAAGTCCTAACAGCTGTTCAGTCACGACAGCTTTAGACTGAACCAGTTCAAGTTTTCCTTATCACTCACACAGTTTGGCTTCGGCCTATCGACCTCGCCCCAACAGGGCTGGAGAGGAAATGCACTTCCTCTCTTTCCTTGCTTGCTAGTTTCACAGTAACATTTTTCAAAGAAGTCCTTTTAACCAAAATCACTTTGTCACTTGCAGAATAATAATTTTTACTCACAACAACGAGCTTTAATACCAGCGCTCTCCAAAAACAGGCAAACGCTTGGTCTCCTCTGCTCTCTTCCACAGCCAGGAGTCAACAGAGCAAGCCCTGGGGAGGTATACCGCTCGTGATAACTCTGTCCTGTTCAGTGTCCGTCCTCCTCCTCTTTGCTAACTCTATTGGCCTGGTTCATCCTGGAGTCAATACAAAGTAAATAAAACTCACAGTTGTTAGTAGCTGGTTTCTTGATATTCTGTTTCTTCTGAATCACCTTCAGTTCCATACAACGCTAGATTTCTATGGGCTTAACTGGGCTGGCCAGGAATCAGGCAGGCTCCAAGGTGGGACATCCTCCTCTTCTCTGGGCTCCGTCACAAACTCATTCTGTTCCCAGAGAGGAACAGCTGCCTCACCTAGGGACTGTCTCTTCTCCTCCGCACTGGGGTTCCAATCAGCTCTTCTCCTGGGGAACTGTCTCCAAATTTACCTCCCCCAGGGAATGAAACTCAGGGACTTCTAAGGGAAACTTCTCCTCCCCCATCCTAGAGAAATTCTGCCCTTTTGCTCAAGGGAATTCTTTGGACACTGAACTGAGGATTGCTCCTCTTCATAGGCCCTGGGTCTACCTCCATTCAACCCATGTTACACCCCTGAGCATGCCTACACTGGGGTTGTGAAAAAGTACGCGCCTACTTGTCATCGGATGACTTGTATATGGGAAGTAATTTTATAAGAGGCCTTTCATGCTCCTATAAAAGACAAACACACAAAAAAGCCTTTATTAACCATACTCTATTTCATCACTGTTGTCCAACACCCAGGCCTCGGTGGCCTTCTGTTTAAAGACCCGTTTATACTTGCTTCTTGTTGGGGAGGAAAGAAGGGACGTGAGAGAGTCAAACATTTACTAGACCAAGATACTTCTGTCAAACATTTTTTCTTTGGCTTTCTCCCTTTGTAATAAATTTTTGAAACAATCTGTCGTCTCCTGTTCTCCTGCTCAACGGTGCAAAACTAGAAGAAAACTTGATGACCAGCAAATTGATTTACCAAAAAAACGTCCTTCCTGGTTTCCCTTCAAGCACAAAGTGAATAGGTACAGTATTATAGCAATAGCATGACAGTCAGGCAAATGCCGTTCTCATTGAGGAATACTGAAGAGATCCTCTGTTCAGTGTCCCAAGAATTCCCCTGAGCAAACGGGCAGAATTTCTGTAGAATGGGGAAGGGGAAGTTTTCCTTAGAAGTCCCTGAGTTTCATTCCCTGGGGTAAGTTGGATCTCTGATTATGTAGTTCTAAACTAAAAAGATAACTTACGACAGCTATTTATGCAACCCTGCTTAAATGGATAAAGTCATCAGGATGGTGCTGAACAACAGAGTTATCTGCATAACATTTGGCCCCGCCCCCTGGAATGCATTCCAGCCCTCCTCTTCCTAAATACATAGGGGCCGCTATTCAGAGCAATTAATGCATTTAACCGCATTAATTTCAGCGACTGGGATATTTGGCAGCAATTCCTGCCACTGAATGTCCCGATGCTAGCCGGCAAGCACTGGGCTGTCCAGGGCGGAGCCGAGACTGACCCAGCGATAACCAGGGGTCGTGCTGCAACAATAGTCAGCCAGTGCTCAGCTTCTGGATTCTTAAGTGGTGGAAATTAAGCACCTTAGAGGCTGGTCTGACATTCGCCGCAGAAGCTACCCGGTGAGCTTCGCTGTTATCTGGTTGACCCGAATATTCAATTCCGGTGGATGGATATGGCCCCTGTCATTGAATATCCAGGTTTTAAGTTCAGCAGTGATGACTAACTGTCGCCGCTGAATATTCCTCCTAAAACGTTTGGCTGCTGCCAACCGCAAAGTTTGCATAAACGATCTATGCTGTTGATTCTGAAACTAAGGTGCATGTTTACCAAACTGCAGGGGCCTGCTGCACGTTCTCCCCCAAAACCGAGATCAGGAGTGGTGCTTGATTTACACTACAAAATGGAGGTGTGCCTGGCATGTCTCCATGTAGCTAGCGTGGGTTTTGTGCCACCCCATGCTCATTCTGCTGGCATGATCAGCATGGGTGCATCCCACTCCACCCAAGCAGCAGCAAGTGCAACATTGCCGTGAGCACATGCCAAAATCACTCGCACTACCTGCTCCATCTGTGAACCACCCAGTCTCTACGCCAATCCACACTATTCGGGCACTGCGGGCTTTTTAGTGTGGCCACATTTTTTGGCATGCGGTGAATTTTACCGCGGTGCACTTGACACACGCTGCATCCCATGCTACCCACCAGCACAGCGTAGTAAACATGCCCCTAAGTGCATAAATTGTTTTGAATATCATCAGCGTCTTAGTTATTATATAGTTATGCAAGAATATCACTATATCCAAAGAAAGAAATTATCATGATTTCTATTCATGTCATATTCTCCATAAAACTAAAACTGTGAAAGTATTTTAAAGCACCTGAATTCACAGAAACTTGCTTTTTTCACATGCAATAAAGAGCCTTTCAGGGTTTCACAGATGTTTGAAACTGGTGATTAATGTAATTGCACTCTGTTTACACTCAAGGATCAAAAGAAAAGGCTTTTTTAGGTCAAATCTTTTAAACTTTTTATTTTTATTTATTTTTTTTAGCAAAAGTGAAAAATATATGCTCTTAAATGCTTGACAAAAATCGTTTTGGTTCTCAGCAAAGGTAAAGACAAAACTGTAGACATAAAAACACCAAAACACATCGTTTATAAAAATGTTAATCATGACGCGCCCGGTATTGGGTTGGACAGACTATGTGCCCCTATGGCGCATAGCCCTCCCTGCCGAACCTTAACCACAGATATTCAATGCCGGAGTCATATGCGGCACCAGCATTTAATATTTGGGGATCGCTGCAGACACTGGAAGCCGCAGTAGCTAACTGGAAGCAGCGCTTTCTCGTCTGTCTTTAAGGCGCAGATCACTAACCAGGCAGGATGAAATATCCTAATCCTGCCTGGTTAGCGCTTGTCGCCGCCTCTGCTCCGCCCCTGACATGCTCTGATGCTAACCGGATAGCATCGGGTCGTGTAGGGGAGTTCGGAGGGGATCTTCAGTGGCACAAACCATGTAAGTGCCATCAAATATCCCCATTTAAAGCATTTACATGGTTTATTGGGCTGTAAACCGTGTAAATGCCCTTTGAATAAATCAGGCCCAATAGTCTCAACAAATAGATAATGTTCATTAAATAAAGTATGTATAAGGTTCAGTTCAGATATTAAAAAAGTGTTCAAGGGACATCAAAATTGCAAATGTACCCGCCAGTCTCTTTCTTGATTCAGCCCTTCTGGGTCGTGGAGTAAATTCCGCCAAAGCAGCCCCCACAATTCAGGGGGTACCTAGGCAGGAAGGGGGGTCACACAGCAACGGTAATGCAGTGGGTAGTGTGATAAGGAAGCTTATCAGATATGATGAAAGGATATTGGCAGATCCCTCTGACAAAGGAGTCTAGGCCAAAGACCGCGTTTAGCACCCCAATGGGTTTATTTCACTTCAAGAGGATGCCTTTTGGTCTCCATGGAGCAGCGGCTACCTGCCAGAGGTTAGTGGATCAGGTTCTCCGACCACATCAAGAGTACGCTTTCGCTTACATGGATGATGTCATAATTCATAGCGACAGCTGGGCAGAACACCTTATGAGAATCGGAGCTGTACTACGGTCCATGAGGCAGGCTGGCATCACCTTGAATCCAAAAAAAATGTGCCTTTGCAAAACAAGAGGTGAAGTATTTAGGACACATGGTGGGAAAGGGAAAAATTAAGCCTTTGATCAACAAGGTAGCCAGTATCAAGAATTTTCCCCAACCAACCACCAAAAAACACTTAAGAAGTTTTCTAGGACTCATCGGATATTACCGGAGATTCATACCCCGGTTTGCAGAAGAAAGTGCAGTGTTCACAGACATGCTGAGGAAAAATTGCCCGAATCAACTCAGATGAACCCCAGAGGCTGAGAAGGCATTTGCTCTTTTAAAAGGAAAGCTATGCACAAGTCCAGTGTTGTGCGGGGTGGACTTCAAGAAGCCCTTCCTGGTGCAGACTGATGCGTCAGACGTAGGCCTAGGAGCTGTTTTGTCCCAAAGACATGAGGGGGATGAACACCCGGTGATGTATCTCAGCAGGAAACTATCTCCGGCGGAGCAAAAATATTCCACCATTGAAAAAGAATGCCTTGCTATAAAATGGGCCGTAGAAGCACTGCGTTTTTACCTTACGGGAAGGAAATTCCTATTAATTACAGACCATGCCCCGCTAAAGTGGCTTCAACAAATGAAAAATCATAACGCACGGTTGACCCGCTGGTATATGGCTCTGCAAGCGTTTGATTTTAAAGTAGAACATCGGGCAGGAAGACTGCATCAAAACGCCGATGCTTTCTCAAGAATTACGGACTGTTCGGAGGGACACTCGCAACCTCCGCCAGCCTGTAATAACTTGAGCAGGGGGGTATGTGATAAGGAAGCTTATCAGGACCCAGGAGACAGGGATAAAGAGAAGGAATTCCCCCTTATCAAAAGGACCTATTTTACAAGGTCAGAGACACAAAACTCCATTTACACCTAGGAAGCAGGTATTTCCTAGCTGCAATAGGTTGCAGAATGCCCCTAGTGGAGAAAAGGAGAGGGAATACAGGCCCAGGGTAAGGAACCCTTACATCACTGAATTCCCCAAGTGCTCAGCTGCCACGAGGCATTTTGATCTCCAACACCTGAGAGGAGAAGGGATGGGGCTGGAGCCTGAGAGGTTTAAGACTAGGTCAGATTATCCAGAGAGAGAGAGAGAGAGAGAGGAGTAGGAATGCTTAGTGGAAGAGGAATGGAGCTGGAACAGTAAGAACAGCAGGAACCAGGAACACAAGTTGGAGGACAGGACAAGGAAGCTCAGGTGAATGGTGGCCAGAGCATGAGAGAGGAGAAGCTGATACAAGCCTTGACCCAGATAGGAGCATTAGAAGCTTGTCTAATTTGGAGCACTACAGAGTTGCAAGAGACAGCTTTTGCCCTAACGGGAGGCAGTCAGCCAAGCCCTCTGAGCCAGACATGAAGGTAGAGCCTATGCAACTGGGTGAACAAGACCTAGCTGTAGAAGAAGAAGACTCATACATGGATTGCACTTTATGCCAGTCTTCAAATACGGAGGGTTTGGAAGGGAGTCAACCGTAAGAAAAACCTCCAGAGTCCGGTAACCCTGAGAGCCTGTAGATAACTCGTGAAGGTCCTGTATTAAAGGAGAAATACCTTTGCTGAGCAAACTGCAGCTATCTAATTAAAACTTGTTAAAGAGCTGCTAGCCAGTGCAGTGCACAGCCTGAAGCTGTGCTGACGGTGAAAGTAAGAAAAGCTTTGATTTTGTTTTCACTATTCCTGAAAGCCTTGCATAGAGAATTGTTTGCCTATGAAGAGTTTAACTTCTTGTTGAAAGTTTTTACTGTGCTTAAGGAGACAAACAGCCGGGAAGTGTTCTGGACTGTGAGAAAAGAAACCTACTTTAGGAAAAGCTGTTTCTGTTTGTTTTAAAACAGCACTGCTAGCCATATCTGATAGCATTGGCTGTTGAAAGGACTTTTCTTTATGCTGAAGAACATTATAAGCTGTTTTGTTTTGAGTTCAGTTATACTCTGATGTATTTCTGAAAGAATCCTGGAGAAGCAATCCAAAGGTGTTATTTTGTGAACTTTGCGTTACCCCATAAATAAATATCTGTCAAAGCCTTACCACTCAAGCCAACTACAAATGTGTTTGTTTTTTTTACCTGAAGCCAAGAACCTCCTGACTGAACTAACTTTCCCATGAGGCATTACAAGGCAGCCAGTCAGGTAAAGGCTAAATGGTGAATCTCTCCTATGACAAGCACGCCCCTCCATACTGTCTGTAAGGGGCTAAGGGCGTGACAGTAGACTTACTTTATCATATTTGCCACACTGCCTCTGCTCTTGAAAGTTTGCAACAGATCTGATGGCTGTTACCTACCGGGCCAAAGTCTCGTGACAAACAGCCACACCGTGAGACTTCAGCACTGCTGCAAACTTACAACAGCAGAGGCAGGTGCGGCAAATATGATAAAGCAAGTTTTCTGCTGCCATGCCACATGAGGAGGGGGACCACACCACCATGACAATGGAGGGTCCTCAGTAGTTTTGCTTGGGAGCCCTTCATTGGAACTTACGCCACTGCCATTGGTAGATCCACTATGATTCATGACGTAGTAGTATTTGGGAGATATCATCAGCACAGTCAGGCGGTGCATAGGAGGAAGTATCCTTTGCAAACTTTCCTCTTATCTCAGCCAGTGTGCTCTTAAGAGTCAAATCTATATAAGGCAGAGATGTGTAATGTCAATGTAATGCTAGCTTTAAAAAAGTATTCCGGGCTGATCCAGGAAACTGCAGGACCAGCGAGCCTGATGACAGTGTTGGGCAAAATGGCAGAAACTATTTCAAAGAACAAAAATACTGAACATATAAAGTAAGGGAACCCTCGTCTTGGGGCTGTTTATAACCCACAGGGCCCACAAAAATCTGTTCTTTTCCCAGCCCTCCCCCCTTCACTCAGCTTGCAAACTCTTTTATATACAAGGGACAAGTTCTTGTAGGCAGGGGAGGGGAGAGGACAGGACAGGGAGATCCCTTCAGGGCCCAGGTGCAACTCTCTTACAGAAACTCAAAGACTCAATTGGGATACTCCATCTGACCTTACTTTAATACGTAACACACTGGTGTTCAAAAATACCAGTCATTCTTTCAAACAAATGTATATAATCCTGAGTACATGGTCTGTGTGACTGCTTTCCATACACATCCAATATTTGTGTCTATGATCTCTGTTTATATTTTGTCAGTCCTGAGGTAAGCAATGGTGTTGCCGTGGAAGAGGCACCTAGTCCCTCTTAAGAGGACATCATAAGTTCTTTCCCTCCACTGTGGGATCCTCACTCGCATACTCTCCTTCTTAAATGGCAAAGAGGCATTTCTTCCCTATGCCTTTCAACGGCAGTTCGGGTCTCTCCAGGCTCTCTTTATCTGCTCTCCAATTCACAGGCAGAGGCGTGGTAAAATCCTCCAAGCCTCACAGGCACTTCATACACAAAAACTAACATAATATTGAGGTAGTCGTTACACTGGACACCAAAATATACATGGGCCCCAGGGATGGGACACATATACCTGGGAATAATACCCAGATATCTGGGAAACATTCTGGACCAGGGATTGACACTACACCCTCATATCAATAATATTATCAATTTAAAATGCCATAAAATAAGGATTGTCCAAACCCTTCGCCCCCTCCAGGATACTCATGAATATCATATGGTCTTCCAAACCCTGGTCTTACCTTACTTGGGCTATTGCAATATAGTCCTAATGAGCCTATTAGGATATGTAATCCACTCATTACAGATGTTGCAGAATACAGCTGCCCACATTCTGTATAGTGCATCTAAACATGACATATCACCCCAATCCTACACAGCCTACACTGGCTCCCCATTGTCTCCAGAGTAAGATCTAAAGCGTTACAATCTTCAAAATCCTTCATGACCTCTCCACAGATTATCTAAAATCACTTATGCTAAGAACACCAGATAGCTGACCAAGGAGAACCAATACACAGTTTACTCTTGCTATCCCACCTAACATCTTGAATAGTACACAGTCAGCTGCTAACCAAGCTTTCTCTCTATATGCCCCGAAGATTTGGAATACTCTTCCGAACAATCTTCGATCCATAACTGACCTCAAAGACTACCATAAGAGCTTAAAAACACACCTGTTTACTGATCATCTTGATACATCTGTCATTTAATAGCAACACTTTTATTATGCCAAGACAGCTTTCGTTTCCACTTCTCCCGCAGTTTATGCAAGCCCTTGATTCTTTAGACACTAATTTTAATGTCCCTACAGCTCTGGTACTCACCTCCCAATGTAACCTCTTCTCCTCACCCTCCCTTTCATCTTTTGTTAACCCTCAGCAAATGTACCCACTGTAAATAGTCATGTTGATGGATTACTCCATCCTTAGTACCTACCATGTTTTATCTAAGTTAATCTGTTACAGTTTACTGATCCTTACTTGGTTAGGTTGCTACTCAGCTTGCTACCTAGATTGGCCACTGTTGGAAACAGGATACTGGGCTTGATGGACCTTGGTCTGACCCAGTATGGCATATCTTATGTTCTTATGCTACCCCTCACTGACTGTTCCATGTAATCACTGTACATGCACATTGCCCGTAAAAGAACTCCTAACTCTAATTCTGGAATAGTCATGTTGCCAGATGATGTTAAAAGCCATAAAATTAACACTTTAATTTCCAATGGAAAATTACTGCGCATGGCATGCCACTTGTATTTTCTGACACCATCATCTTTTATTCTTTCCATTTTTGGATCTGAGAAAGGCACCTTAACTCCTGACAGCTAATCAAGAAATATATTAAGTTCAGGACTTAATTTGTAGACAAAAAAGAAGTGGCATTGTGGGCAGGGCTGGAAGTGACCTGTGGGGGCGGGGCTAGGGTTGGAAGTGTTTACAGCATTGGTGAATAAAATGGCAGGCCTAAACTCAATATGTAACTTGCCTAAATAGTGGCCGAATATAGCCACTGGATAATTTTCTGGCCTACCCTTGCTCCTCCCCTAACATGGCCCACAAATATACAGACAATGTCTGGCCATTTAGTCCCATATTATCTGTATATTTTTTTAAAATACTTAGGCTAATAATGCATTTGCAAGCAAACACATAATTGTCTTTGAATGGGGAATATTTATTCATTTGTCTGATAGGGTATAATTATTCTTTCATATGGAACACTCCCAGATTCACCAATAAAACTCTCCCAACAATGGATGCAGAACAGAATTAGGGTGTTTCACTTTACAACTCAATATACATTAAAAAGATTCCATTCAAATTTTGGTCTCAAATCACTGACAATACCACCAATTCCCTCTACTGTCAAACACTGTGCGTCATAACACAAAACTCTGCAAATGGACAACCAAACACCAGCATCAACTCTAAGACCTCAAGCCTACCTATGAAAAATCAGCACTGCAAATATTCTAGAACACCAGTAATCTCTAGCTGGAAAAAGAGAATAAGCCAAACTATTACAGAACCAACGTGGGAACAGAATCCCTCACTTCAGTTGCACATGGAAAAAAACAGACCATTACCTAGTGTCGCGCCCACCACCGCCCAGGCGATCGCCTAGGGGCGGGGGCGTGCCCTTGTGTTGTCCCTTTCAAGCAGGGGGTCCAGAGCTGAGGCTTCTGGAGGTTGTAGTTGTGTCAAATAATAGTGAATGCCGAGGGTTTTAAAGGCAAGTACAGGAATTTTTATTTACTTCCTTTCCAATAGAAACTTCTTTGAAGTTCAGCACATGACAACAAAAGTAGGATGCTTCTCCAACACAAAAACATCTTCACAAAAAGGATTCTTACAGTGACATAATGTTACAATGGCTTCACTCAGGTTGGTGCTTCTTCTAGACTTCCTTCAGTCAAGAATATAGCGTTTATTGCTCCTTCCAACTACAAGAACAGGAATCTGCTTTTCCCCAGTGTCCAACATTCTAAGCAAATCTTTAAATGTTTCTGTCTGTTTTACTCTCAGACAGCAGCTTCTTCTCAAAGCCTCAGATATTCAAATTAACCCTTTAAATGTTTGCTCTTAGGTTTAGACATTGGCAACTTTCTCTCTCAAACCTTTCAGCATTCAAGGTATAACTCATTCAGGTACTTAGCTTCTGGGTTTTTCTTTCTCCTTTTTAAAAACCCAATACTTCTCTACCCCGTCTTCTTACAAAGGGATCAATCCATTAAAGACTCTATGAACTCTTGCTCAGAATCACAAACTTCTGTCTGCATATCTTCATAACCAGGGTTTTTTATTTCTGGGGTTGGATCAGCTTGTATAAACGTAGGCTTAATTTCTTCTAACAGCTCTTAAAGTTTTTCCCATCGAGACCTCTCTTTACCCTCATGGCTTTTAGTAAGGCTGTAGAGATTCTTATCTTTCATTAGATGGCTCAGGGCCTCTAACTGGCTCACATTATTCTTAGTAACAGGTCTATTCACACACCTTTTCACAGCTGATGATTTTCTTGCAGCCTCTTGCACTGCTGCTCTCGTACCTTGCTTAAGATCAGCAACTCTCTCTGGCCAAACCGTCCTATCTCCAGACCTAGCTGCAATCCCTCTGCAGCCCAGGCTTCTTTCTGGACTGTGGCTTTCTGTGTGCTGGCTGCCTTGGGACTCCCCAGTGAGGCTGTCCCTGGAAAACCTTTCTCCTTCAGCTCTCCTGAAGCTTCTTTTTCCTTCCGTTCCCTTGGAAGTCCTTTCTCCTTCCTTTTCCCTGGTGGCCTCCCCTCCTCCTGTTCCCTGGAGCTTAAATGAGTGTGGCTGCACTACCGGTTCCAACTCCTCCCCCAGGTGCCTCCCATTACCTCCCCCTCTTGCCTCAGAGCTTGGGCGTGGCCTGCACTCAGCAGCTCTGTGTGGTTTTTTTCCTTGGCTGCAATTTGAAACCTACTGCTCTCTGGGCTATCCCTCTGGTTGAAGGTAAATGTTTGTTTTTCCCCTAGTTCCATGGGTTCAGATGCACTTTCATCATCACACTAGTAAATAATAAACTACAAATTAGAAAAGAAACATGCAGACAAAAATTCAAATGGAAAACCTCTAAAATGGACATTGAAGAAAGAGAAACAGAAATGCATTTCCTTGTCTACTGAACTCTAAGACATGTACATTTTCAAAACTGACATATTGCATTCTCTAAAAATCTGCCACTCTTTTGTACCTCTGTTGTCTTATTTTATTTTTCTAGTTGGTCGGTCCTGGTTTCTCTTTTCCACTTCCTCTTGTTGGTTTTCTTCTAAGTCAGGGATCTCCAAACCAGTCCTGGAAGGCTGCAATCCTGTCAGTTTTTTGGGTTATCCCTAATGAATATGCATGAGATACTATTCTTGCATATTCATTAGGAATATCCTGAAAACCTGACTGGTTTGAGGCCCTCTAGGACTGAATTTGGAGACTCCTGTTCTAAGTCCTTTTCTAGGATCTCATTTCCCTTTTCTGTTTCTTCCCTACATCTCTCTCCATCCCTGATCCTTCTGTTTCATCTCTTTTTCTCCATTTTTCTCATCTATCTTTTACCCAACTATAGGTTCATTCCATTCCTCCCTCTCCCTCCTTCAATCTTCATCCTTCCTCTTTTCACCTTTTCACCTTTCACCTTCTTACTGGCGTTCTATTTCCTAACGTTGCTTCCCTAGTCCATTCCTTCACCAGACTCCTATGTCCTCATCTTTCACCCACTTTCTATTCCCCCATTTCCACCCACCATATGTATCTCCTCCCAGCCTCAACTACCACCTTCTGCCTCTCATCCCCTAATCAGCTTATTCCCTAGTACATTCTCTCTTCACCTCCAGGTCCTCTCTTATGTCTTAACCCCTATCCAGGTTTCCATTTCCATGTTTACTTCCCCCATTTCTACTCTCTCACATCACCTTCAAGGAAGATCTGTCCCTTCCTGTGGTGCCCACTCACTCTATAGCCCTTTGTTCTTTTCAACCACCCCTAGTCCTTCCTCAAACCCTCCAAGGTCCTTCAAACCTTCGCCCCTCCCCATATTTCTGCACTTAGAGCCTTACTCATACCCCTCAGTCAATCATTGTATCCCCACGGTTCTCCTGATCTCTGGTCAATTTTTTATTCTCCACTATTCCCCTGGGCAACCTACTTTTTCATCCTACCCAGTCCCTGAGTCCTCACTCAGAATCCCATCCAGGCCCTGAGTCTCCACTTACATGCCCAATACCCAGCCTATGTTACCATTTCTTCTTTTTCACACTCTGACCCCAGCATTTATCAACACAAGCCCCCTTTTAGTACCAGGCCCCCAGCTCTGAAATTAGCTCCTTTCCAGCAACAGTCACCTTACAGCATCAGACCATTTCCATTCTCGCTCTCTCCCCCGCCCCAGCATCAGTCCATTTCCAGTCTCATTTCCCCCCCAGGCCCATATAAGTGTATTTCTAGCCCATTTCCCCCAGCATCAACCCATTTCCAGTCCCAGCCCCCCTCCTCCCTAGCATTGACCCTTTTCCAGTCCCAGCCTCTCCATTTGCAACCAGCTACTTCCTCCCTATCTCTCCCAGCCTGTTCTAAGTTAACATAGCCGCGGGAGCATTTTCATTTGTTCGAATGGCTGTGCTGTACTGAAGAAGCCTGGTTGCAGCATTTATAGTAAAGCAAAATCAGCACTTCCTGCTTTACTAAAAGTGATGCAGCCATGCTGCTTCACTTCTGCACAGCCAGGTCCATAGTGACATGTCATGCATTCATCACAGGTTCAGATGAGATAAAAGATCAATTTCTGGGGCCCATTTGGAAATATAGAAACATAGAAAAAAGACAACAGATAAAGACCATATATTTGCAGGCTATTTGCAGTCAAGTCTGGGACACTTATCTAAAGTTTTTTTCTCTTTTTTCATAAAATTTTATTTTTCTAATCACATTGGTCTTGATCTCCTGTTTCGCCATTGGTCTTATTTTAACTTTTTTTCTAGGGTCTATTGTGCTCTGTTTTTTCTCTCTCCTCCTCTACATCTTTCTGACAGCGATCCATCCCTTTTCATCTCATTTTGCTCAAATTTCCTCTTCTCTGCCTCTGACAAATGTGCACAGGGAAATAGTTTTTGGTTTCTTTTTGGATTTTTGGCCTCTTTCCTTGTTTTGTTTTGTTTTTTCATTTTTTCACACATTTGTGTTAAAATATTTGTAATGTGCATTAGAAGGTTTTTTTAAAATTTTTTATTTATGCAGTTTCAAAATATAAATACAAGAAATTTCTATCTTGCATAGAAAAGAGCTAAGAACTGAAGTATTACAAAATCAGAGTAAACATCAATTCAAAACCTTTCAAATCCAGCCCATAAGTCCTCAATATTGGGGGAAAGACAGGTCACTAATCAAAAGAAATCTCTCACAGTACTATACAGGAAAAAAGGATGACCCAGAAGGGCTAACTCCAAACATTGCATAATCCTACTCAACTGTAGGACCACCCTCCAGAGGCCCAGACGGGGAGTCCTGAATGACTGGCAATGTGGAAAAAATAAAGGAGGCCAACTGGGATGGGTCATAACAAAGGTAGCTAATACGAGCCAGCTTTACTAAACATTTGCAAGGAAAACGCTGAAAGAAAAGTCCACCCAGCTGAACCACACCAGATCTAAGCAACAAAAATTGCCTCTTCTGTTTCTGGGTGACTCTAGAGACAGAGAAAATCCTAATCTGGGAATCCATTGAGTTCGAAAAAACAATCTCAGAAGCCAGTGTCTATCATCCTCTAATGGCAGGGTGACCAACAAAGTAGTGGTCATCTTGGAATCAGAGGCAGACTTTTCTAAATATGCAGTTAAATCTAGACTATCAGAGGACAAGGCTGAAGACCGCTCCAGATTATCCAAAGCCCTAGTCCTAGCAGTAGACAGTTAGAAAGCCTTAGAAATAGGTGGCAGGGATTCTGTCAAAACCTTTAATACAGAAGTCAAATACTTCTTAAACAGTTCTAGGGCTGATAAAGACAGCATCTTAGGAAAGTTCAAAACTTGCAGGTTTCGACTTCTAGCTGAATTCTCTAAAAACTCCAACTTCCTGTGAATGACCTCAGAATCTCTCACAAAAGTCTGGGTAGTCTCTTGCACCCAATCCAAGCAATCTTCAAGAGAGGCAACCTTGGAGTTCACTGTAGCCTGACAAGTTTCTTACCAACTGCTGCCCAAATAATTGCAACTGCTAAGAGATAGCCTGAAGTTGTGAAGAAATTGACGATTCCATTACTGAAAATGCCTCTCATAAATGCTCCATGGTAAAAGACTTAGGTCTCACCAACTCGACTGCAGGCCCCTTGATAGGTATTTGCCCTTTGTCAATGGTCTCCAAGTTTGAAGGATGCAATGAAAATGACTCCAACTGCTGGGCACTCAAACATTCCTCCTCTGTGGCCTCTTCCACTCTGGAATTCTTAGCTGCTAACCCATTCTCCCAGTTTGCAGATACAGGGTGGGCCATTGCACATCCTGCTCAGGGGTAGGCCCCACAAGTCCTCATGCGCTCCCCTCTGAGCTCTCCTGCAAGGTTTTAATCACTGGCTGATCTGGGGGAATGTGACACTCTGGGCTTAGGAAACCTTGAGCTCTATGGCAGTCAGAGGCCTTCCTTCTGCCCCTTCCATGCCAGGCAGGCTTCCCAGAGTAACACTGCCCCTCAGAGCGGGTCACATGAAAGCGTCCATGGGCCCACTTCCCATCGGCTTCTCACACCACTGGGTCTCCGCCATCGGTAACTTTGCCTTCCGCTTGTGGCTGGAGTGCGGCATGTAACAGAAGCAGAATGCACAAAAAGGAAAGAGGCATAGGTAAGAGCACCCTCAGACAGAAGTCAATGAGCGTCCATCTGAGGCGCCATCTTGGCGCATTAGAAGTTTTTAATGCACATAAACTGACTTTACTCATGTTAATTTGTAAATTAGGGTACATTAAATCAGCTTTGCATGCACTGAATTTTTAAAGTTGTGCTAATAAATAATAAACCAAATATAGATTTACAAATGTACATCTCAACTGTCTCTGTCTTCCCCTTTTTTTCTACTCATACCTGCAATCATCTCTCTAATCATCTCCTTTCATTCTCTTCCCCTTCCAGTCTTTCCTTCTCATCCCTTATGGCTATCTTTTTGCCTCTTTCCTTGACATCTCTCACATTTTTATTGTCTTTAATTCTCCCTCACTTTTTCCCATCTTTGATTCTACTCCTTCATTTTCCCCGATACCACATCTTCATATCTTATCCTCATTGTCTACACCATCCATGGTTAATCTCTCTTTGCCTAATTGCTTTCCAGCTTCCACTCTGTTCCCCTTCATCATCCATCTTCCCCTTCTCCCCCTACTTTCACCTCTTCCTAACTAGGCATGTCCACTCTTTTAATCCACAATCACCAATCCCCATTCAATCGACAAAGCCCTGTTTCACTCCCTACCCAGCAGCCAAGGTCTTGAATCCCCCTTCCCCCTAGCTGCTGAGTCCACACTTGCTCACCCCTAGCATTGAACTTCTTTGTGTACTTTCAGCCACCTACTGTGGTCTCTCCCACATGATTCACGCATAATCAGCATCTCCCCTCTCTCATTTCTCCTTTCTTATCGTCCATCATCTCTCCTCTCTCTCTAACCTCCATTCCCTCCTCCCCAGCTAGGGTGATTTTATAAAGGATTTCTTCACCTACAACAGCATTTTAGGGGCAAAGGTAGACCTTTATACAAATACCTAGGCTTTGCACACATAAAAGCGTGCATGTAGGTCATGCGTACGCATGCTTTTATGCATTGGTAAAGTAGGTGTTCTGTGATGGAGTTGTGACAGAGTTGCATTTTTACACTTGATAAAAAACATGCGCATAAACCCAGCTTCCTTACTGTCCATTACGGGCCAGTGCAGACGAGTGGGTTATGTCCCCCCACTAGCAGAGGGAGAAAAAAGCTCCAAGCTGATTCATTCTCTTTATAGAGGGCTGGTGTTGCCTTTAGCGCCTCAGTATTTCTCTAGCTGTAGCAGATGGTACAGACATGTGGCCTGGTACAGCAGTTATCAGTCGGCCAATCCCAGAAAGGCTGTAAAAACCAACCCAGATTCCTGGTGGTTCACAGACCAAGTGTGGGGAGATGCTTTGGGGGAACAGACCATTGGGACTGATTCCCCTCGGAATAGATTCAGTTTGAGTTTCCATACTAGTGTGCCCACAACTGGTTGGTCCCTGGCAACTTTTCACCCTTGGTCAGTCCGACATGAGGAGTTACTGACAGACATTCTCCCTGTCTCCTAGAGTGTAACAAGTAGGTCCGGCACTACCCTTAAGTGAACTAGGTGGTCACCTAGAATGCCAGCCTTTCAAGGCTGGCCCATCAACGCCACTGCCACCCTTCTCTGGGACCTGAGCGGCGTCAATGACATTAAAACAGCAATGCAACACTTACTCAAAGCTTCCAGTACCGTGTACTGCTGGTGCTACATTTTTACCAGTCGCTTCCATGCCCATGCAAACAAGAAGTCTGCATCAGAGGGCACAGAGGTGACCAGTGAAAATGTAACACCAACAACACGCAGCATTGGTGGCTTTGTGTAAGTGTTGCATTGCTATTTTAGTGTCACTGCCGCTGCTGCATGTCCTGGAGAGGGGTTGCTAGTAGCAGCAGTGTGGTTGGGGTGGGAGGGAGCAGGGGAGGATGGCAGGAATGAGAGTTTGCCTAGGGCGCCTCATAGCTTTGCACCAATCCTGGCAACAGCCGTTCCCCAGATTGCCTCCCAGTCTCCTATGGTGCTGTGTCGGAGTTGGGCTTAGTCAGGGGATCTGAAATGATCACAATTTCCCCCTCCTTCCCTCCACTTGCTTCCAGTATTTCTGGAAAAAAAGGAGAGGATACACTTCAGGTAAGTCACAGCAGTTCAACATATCAATTGGTGAATTTGGCTTGGCTTGGGAGCAAGCAAATAAATCCTTGGAGGGTTAATACCCAAACATAACCCAAGATGAAGGGATTCCCCAGACTAAGCTATCATCCATGCATTGCACACTGAATAAGGCCTAGTCAGCGATCATGTTTTGGTGACATCAGAAGCCATTTTACTCGTGTTCAGTGCCAGAAATACTTAAGTGAAGCAGGCCAGGCTCTTTATCTCCCTCTTTCCCTCTAACAGACAAATGAGGTAGTTTGTGGAGACTGCACATCTACCCTCAGGCATAGTAGAGTCTGCGCAGCTCCAGTTGTCTCTTTCTAGGCAGCTATATGCAGTGGTTCCATGACTCAAAACCTCCTGGATAGGGCCTTTGTGACTTTCCTTCTGGAAACAGTATGGAAAGGAGGGAAGTTTTGAACATCCTTATAGTGGATTCTTGTCTGGTAAGTCTTGCACAATGGAGGCGATGCTAGGTTCTCCTTTGGTAGGATCCTCCAGATTTCCTGGTCAGGGCTAGTTCAAGACAGAGCCACAGTGTTTAAGACCATGTTTCCCAGGAGCGCCTGTATAGAATGGCAGATGCGGCAATCTTGAATTTGTTATGCAGTTTCACCCTCTTCAAGATGTAGCTATCTTTTGGAGAAGTCCTGGAACTTTAGGGACCAAGATTCAGAGGCTGTCTGGAAGTACGTATTAGAACCCTTTCTCACCTCTGGCCACTTCCCCATCACTCAATATGGTTTCAGAGGTCATGAGCAGTACTACAGATAATTCCTTCAGTACTACAGATAGCCCTGGACAGTTGATTTGACTGGAGCAGACCTCTTCTTGTTGTAAGTTGCTGTGCTGCTCCTTCATGCCAACACTTGGAGTCTTCTCACTGGGTAGTCAGATACTACTCAGTGGGCCCTTTGCCTTTAATGCAGATTTTCAGGAGCAGTATTAGGTTGGTATGGTGACCCACAGGGTTTTGGAGCTCAGTCTTATTTCAGATCTCCAGAAAAAGAAGGGCTGCGAGTCTACCTGTTCTTAGGGGTTCCCATGTGGAATGGCAGATTTCTTCTCCGGTAGTACCCCACATGGATACACAGGGACATTCCCTCCAAATGTTGCCATCAAATCTCAAATTAAGCATCCAGGATCCCTTTGTGCTATCCATGGATCCAGTTCCCTGTCAGTCAAGGGGTAATAAATTTGGATGTCCAGCTGTTTAGGGTCAAGTCAGCATGGGACAGTTGTGCAGTAGTCAGGTTCTGCAGCTGTGGAACCCCTATGCTGACAATTATCCTGAAAAACAGTTTAGTCTGCCCTAGTCTCTGGAGTATAGGAGTGCCCTTTTGTCTTCAAAGAACAACATGGTATTATGGCTTTGGATGTCAGGTGCTGAAAACCTCACCTCCAGTGTCCAAATCTTCCATATTTTTGTCCACCCTGTGAATGATATTTCTTCAGGTCTTAGGCTTCAGGACATTGGAACTGTATGTGATACTTTGGGCTCAGACCCATGTGTTTCTCCCAGTTCAGACTCCATTCTGGTCGATTTCCATTAGCCCAGTGTCACAAGACTACTTTCTTTCTTTCTCTCTTGGGAGCTGGAAGGAGTCTGAGCAGGTGACTTTTCAGTTGTCTCTGATAGGAAATGGATTGGGAGTCCCTTTCATTGTTATTTTGCAGCCTAGAGGTGAGCCTCATAGGCTGGGAAGGAAAATGTGATCCAGGACAGCTGAAGCAGTAGCAGTGGTCCTGGTGGAGAACCAACAGGCCAAAGTCTAATCCAAGGGCTGGAGCGACTCATCAAGAACTTTAGCAATACTGGCCTCTAGATTGGAAGAAGACAGTCGATGTGGTGGCAGGAAAGACAATGTTATTCGCTGATGTGAACAAATAGAGGAAATTAGTGCCCTGGTAGTGTGTTGGATTCAATCTGGGCTAGAGTTCCCCTGCAGGACCTGGCAGCAGCATATATGACCACCGCCATCATTGTACAGATGGATTTTCTGAGACAACCATTTTGTGATCCTAAGGTATAGGGACTGCAGGAAATGGCTGTGACTCTACTAGAGGTCAGGTAAGGCACATTCATGAGTGGATCTCAGATAGGATCAGTAAACTCAAAGACAAGCAAGTTCTTCAGCTAAAAAAGAAAAGCAGGAGTCAGGGGGGCTAGATATCCTAGTAGAACCAATACTGGCATCCATTCTTCTGTACATGTTCCTGCTGAGAGAATGGGCATTCCCGCCTCTGATCTCCGAAGAGGCCGGTCAAGAGTGATAGTTCGATTTTTTACCCAGTCATATGGTTCCTTCTTGGAAGATCCTTTTCATTATCTTTTATAGCCTTGGCTGCTGAGAGAATAGACAATATAACAAGGATACTTATGTAATAGGGTTAGTTATCAAGGTGCACTAATAGTAACATGTTTTAAATTCACCATTAACGTGTCTTTATTAGTAACTAGGTTCCATGGAACCTGTGTTAAAATAACACACGTTATGGTAAATTAACACACATCAACATCTGTGCATCTTAGTAACTAGCTCCTTAATGTCAGGTCATGCAACCTTTGATGGTGCAAAAGAGGGCCATGTAGTGGGCTTGTATTAAAGTTTGAAGCTCTGTGTGTTCAGTTTTTTTAGGAGACACTATTTCTTTTGAGGGATTTATTTCCTCAATCTTCTTTCTCGATGAGAGACTGGGATAAAGAAAAATGCAGAACTCAGCGTAAAAAGTCTGGCTTTAGGACACAGCCCCAGAAGTTCACTCATTCCAGATGGAATACTGTCCTCTGGGAAGTCGAGCATGAAAGACCTTTATTTGGAACCTGAATTTAGTTCTGAGGGCTCAGCCTTCCCTTCTTCGCAGGGTAGCATTTCTTTAGGTCTTGGAGCAGATGTCAGTCACCTTGGGTAATTTGCCTGGGCTGAAAAGGAAGTGACGTTACAGGGGGCGGGCGCTGCAGCAGGAGTTTCATAGGGCCAGAGGGCTCCGCACAGGTTTTCTTTTCTTTTTTAATGAACTTTATTGCAGCTGCTTCTCTGTAAGAAGCAGAAGCAGCGGTTGCAAGGGGGGGGGGGGCCGTGGACCATGGTCGCAATGACGGTTTTCTGCTCTGGCCGCTCCTGATCTCGCGGCCAGAGCAAAAAAACAAAAAGGCTTATCAAGGACCGATTTTTGTTCTCTGCCGGCAGCTGGCCTGGTCATGGAAAAATCGGCCAGGCCAGCTAAAAAATGTCTGGTTGGCAACCCTAGTATGCAGGTCTAGAGGATTTATATCTTAGATACAAGAGCACTGAGAACTATAATGGCTTCATCCCGCCCAGTGCGAATAAAACTTGGGTATGTCCCACTCATCTGGACAGATCTGGCATGGATGATGAATAAAGTAAAATTTAAACTTATCTATTAATTTCCTCAATTCCTGACTGACCAGTCCAGAACCCTCCCAGGGCTCGTAGTCTGACAAACTGTGAAAGCTAGCAGTGTACATGTTGTAGTCTGCTTTGATGGTAGTTGGCCTAGTCACACCCCTAGTTTAAGTTCTCATTC
This sequence comes from Ichthyophis bannanicus, assembly GCA_033557465.1. Lineage (NCBI taxonomy): Eukaryota > Metazoa > Chordata > Amphibia > Gymnophiona > Ichthyophiidae > Ichthyophis > Ichthyophis bannanicus. The sequence goes on along the minus strand of CM066042.1, from coordinate 63,398,355 downwards.
TTGGATTTGTGACTACAAAATGAAGTTTTTTTATTGCATCAGGTTTGGTTTTGGTAGTAAATTGGCCATACAAAATATAACAATTGTCTTATGCTGTCTTAGCTTTGACATAGGATACTGAAGCGTTAAAGGCAGCCCCAGCCCCCTATAAAGGGTTATGGTATGGTTTAAGGGTGTAAAGTTAACTCTGAGCTTTTATTCACTGGCTCCATCTACCGGCAGTGTGACTTAACCCACTTGTCTGGACTGCATTGGCAGGATTCAAGGTACGTAAATCAGGTAAATTTTAATAGTGTATTCCTGCTCTAGAGGCAGAATAAATATGTGCATCCCAGTTTCAGAGGATGAATGCATCTAAGTCTGTTTTATAAGAGAAAGTATATGTTTATTTTCTCTTATAAAATTGGCATATTGTAGGTACCCATTTTCCTCAAAGCCTTAGGTGACCTGCTACAAAATTACTTTGCCTGTGTCTATTTCTAGCAGTTTTTCACCTCAGTGTGTTACCAAGGATAATTCAATCTAAATGACAGTCCTCATTTTCAGTTTTTTCAATCAGGTGCTTTTTGGAAAATCATTTTTATAGGGATCAGTCAACCACAGAGGTAGTCTATTCCATGCACAGCAAGGCTCGATGTGCAGAATAAGGACGGCAATCACAGCTGGCTTGTAGAAATCATTCCCCTCTATATATGGTTAGCTGCAGCCTTAGATAGAAAAGATCTCAATCGTCATTCATGTGAAGGCACAGTTTAGGTAGTATGTGGAGATCAGAATTGAAACGTTCGGTTCGATACGTAATCGGTTCTGTTGGTATTTTAGAAACGACTGTGATAAATGTGGAGCTGTTCTAAAAACATAGATGGCAATGCATGTAAATGCCTGAGTCTATTTATATGGAGGAAGCCCAGCAACTTTCATGTGTAAGTGACGCCATTTCACAACCAGCACTTGTACATTGTTATCACTGACATGTCCATAGGAGCCATTTTGCAAACTAAGAGGTGTGGATACTGCTAGTTTACTATAGAGGGCGCTATCCCCAACCCACTTCAATTTGGAGGAGGGAATGAACTAAGGGGGATTTGGGCAGGGAACCCAATGAATCGCTCATGTAAAGGGCTGGCTGAAGCGCACACTATTTAAAACCTACAGGAAGCAGGAAGCAGGTATATATGCGGAGGTGGAGAATAGTGGACTTAAATGTGCATTGCTTATATGATACGGGGAATACATGTGTAGCTTTTTGTCCTGCCAGATTATTCCCCCAACACATCCACTCGGAGCTGGCACACACTAAGGACATCCACTGGTAAACTGAACCCTTTCTGAAATGGCCATTTACATGTGTATAGAAACATAGAAACATGACGACAGAAAAGGAACACATGGCCCATCTAGTCTGCCCTTCCATATCAACAACTACAACAGTCCCCTTTTTTCCTTTAGAGATCCTCTGTGTTTGTCCCATGCTTCTTTGAATTCAGTTACTGTCCTCATCTCTACCACCTCCACTGGGAGACTATTCCACGGATCCACCACTCTTTCCGTAAAGAAATATTTCCACATATTACTCCTGAATCTATCCCCTTTCACCCTCATCCCATGTCCCCTCGTAGCAGAACTTGCATTCAATCGAAAGAGGCTCTCTCCCTGTGCATTATTGCCACGGAGGTATTTAAATGTCTCAGGCGTACATATTAAGATTCTTGTCTGTCCTCATATATTTATTTATTTATTTAACAGCTCTTATATACCGCACTTTTATCATCAGCGCGGTTTACATTTTAACAACTTTGTACTTAATCATAAAACATATGTCAAGTTTACAAGTAACAGGGTATGAAAAACATGGATAACTGGGGTTAAAATAATATAAATAACAGATATTTACAACTATTTACAATAGATTCTCAAGTGTTTTGCGTTCTAAAGGTTGGGGTCTGTGAGGTTTTGTCTGGAACTTATATGCTTTATAATGAAGATCACTAACCATTTTGATAGCGCCCTCTGTACCAACTCCAGCCTGTTTATATCCTTCTGAAAATACGGTCTCCAGAATTGCACACAATACTCCAAATGAGGACTTATACAGAGGCACTATCACCTCCTTTCTCCTGATGGCCATTCTTCTCCCTATGCACCCAAGCATCCTTCTAGCTTTCACTATCGTCTTTTCTACCTGTTCAGCTACTTTAAGATCATCAGACACAATCATGCCTAGGTCCCGCTCTTCTTTAGTGGACCAAAGTATTATACCCCCTATACTATATTGTTCCTGTGGATTGCTGCAGCCCAAATGCATGACCCTGGATTTTTTAACATTAAATCTCAGCTGCCAAGTTCTAGACCATTCTTCAAGTTTAGCTAGATCCCTGCTCATGTTATCTACACCTTCCTGGGTGTCTACTCTATTGCAGATTTTGGTATAATCCACAAAGAGGCAAACCTTACCCGACAGCCCTTCTGCTATACCACTAACAAAGATGTTAGAAAGAATCAGACCAAGGACAGATCCCTGGTGCATACCACTGGTAACATCCTTCTCCTCAGAGTGAGCCCCATTTACCTGTACCTTTTGTCACAACCCACTCAACCAATTTCTAACCCAAGCAGTATCATTAAGGTCCATCCCTAGGGTGCACAGTTTGTTTATAAGTCGCCTGTGAGGAACGGTGTGACAGTGTTTACTGAAATCTAAATACACCACATCTAGGGCTCTCCGTCGGTCCAACTCCCAGGTCATCCAGTCAAAAGACCTGCCTCTGATGAATCCATGCTGCCTCGGATCCTGTAATCTGCTGGACTCCAGAAACCTCACTATTTTCTCTTTCCACAATGCTTCCAATAATTTACTCACCACCGAAGTTAAACTAACCGGCCTATAGTTTTCAACCACATCCTTACTTCCGCTTTTGTGTAAAGGGACCACATATGCCTCTCTCCAATCCATTGGCACCACTCCCGACTACAACAAAGCATTGAAAAGGTCAGTCAGTGGAGCTGCTAGAACATCCCCAAGTTCCCTCAGTATTCCAGAGTGTATCCCAACCCTTCCCATCGCTTTGTCTACTTTAAGTTTAGCTAGTTTTTCACAAACACAGTCTTCTGAAAATTATTCAAAATGTCCCTCGCTTCTGTTCCTGTTTCTGGGTGTCTTCTGAGGTCCTGCTCCAGATTCTTCATTTGTGCACACAGAATAGAAATATTTGTTAAGCAACTCCACTTTATCTTCATCAGCTTCTACATATTCCTCCCCTTCACACTTGAGTCTGACAATACCATTTTTGTCCTTCCTCTTCTCACTAACATATCTGAAAAACGTCTTATACCCCCTTTCTATTGCATTGGCTATTTCCTCCTCTTTTTGACTCTTTGCTTTCCTGACTACTTTGCTAGCTTCTCTAAGTTTTTCCAAATATAGATGCCTGTCTTCCTCATTCTGTGATCTCTTGTATGTCATGAAGGCCTCCCAGTTTTTCTTCACCTTTTCAGCTAATTCTTTTGAGAATCATAGTGGTCTCCTTTTCCTTTTACCTTTATTTATCATTTTAACAAAAAGGTTGGTTGCTCTTAAAATATCCCCTTTCAGTTTTGCCCACTGTTTTTCTACATCCTCCAGCTATTCCCATCCTGCTAAAGCTCCCTTAGATATTGGCCCATCTTGACAAAGTTAATTTTCCTAAAGTCTAAGACCCTCGCTTTTGAATGGATTTTAAACAGACCTAGTCCTAATACAGAATCACACCATCTGGTGATCACTGGATGCAATATGATCTCCCACTATAGCATCAGAAACACTTTCATCATTGGTAAGCACCAAGTCCAGTATGGCCCCATCATGTTCTGTTACCAGTTGTCTGAATAGTTCTCCCTGTAGAGAATCCAGGATGTCCTTACTTCTAGGGATGTGCCAATCAACATCTGGCATATTGAAATCCACTATCATTAGCACTTCCCCTTTCCTGACAATGCTGTGTATGTCTTCAATTAACTCTCTGTCCACCTCTTCCTCCTGTGAGGGAGGTCTGTATATCACACCAATTCAAATAGATTTCTCTTTCCCTCTGTCTAGTTTAACCCAGAGTGCCTCCTCTCTCTCTCTTAAGCTCTGTAGTTCCAAAGCTTTAATATTATTTTTTACATATAATGCCACTCTTCCTCCCCTTCTTCCTACCTTGTTGTTTCTGAATAAAGTATAGCCTGGTATAGTTACATCCCAGTCATGGTTTTCTGTGAACCATGTTTCTGTAACCACCACTAAATTCAAGTCAGCCTCTCCCTTTAAAGCTTCAACATCTGGGATCTTATTTCCCATGCTACGGGCATTTATGCATACCTCTTTCCATATGATGCCCCTTTTATCCATTTCCATAAAGGTATTTAATGTTTCACCTACCTAGGGGCTTTCTTCACCCATCCCCAAAAAATCTAGTTTAAAGCCCTCTTCAGTAGATAAGCCAGTCTGCTACTGAAGATACGTCAACCTTTCTTGGACAGATGATGCCATCTCTTCTGTGCAACCCTTGGAACAGCATCCCATGGTCCAAGAAACTAAAACGCTCTCGATGATACCATCCATGCAGCCATGCATTCATCTCCAGGATGTGAGCTTCTCTGTCTTGGCCTTTACCCTCAACAGGGAGGATTGAAGAGAACACCACCTGTGCCCCTATCTGCTTCACCCTCTATCCCAGAGTCATGAAGTCACTTTTGATATGCTCAGAGTCATATACAGTATGGCAGTATCATTTGTGCCGACATGGATTAGCAGCATTGGGTAATAGTCAGGGAGCTTGATGAGTCTTGGCAAACTCTCTGTAACATCTCAGATTTTGGCACCTGGCAGACAGCATACCTCTCTGGACAACAAGTCTGGTTGGCAGATGGACACCTCAGTACCCCTCAGAAGAGAGTCACCAACCACCACTACCCTTCGCTTCCTTGTGGTCACTGATTCTGCAACTTTGGGGTGCTCAAGCTCTGGTTCTTCCCTTTCCAGGGATACTTTCGCCTCCTCCACTTCCAGGACTGCATAATGGTTCTTCAATTCAGGGGCTGGAGAAGTCAAATTGGTGATTCTGCAGGCCCTGATGACTTGTGGCCAACCTTCGCCATTCTGTAGGCTCCCATCTTCTCCTCTTCTGGAGAGCTTGGATGTTGCAAGAAGCATCCCATCATTGTTCTTCTCACTGTCTTGAATGCTCCTCAGCCTCACCACCTCCTCTCTGAGTTCCTCCACTTGTTTCCTGAAAACTTCAGCATGAAGGCCTCCTGCACATGGAACCAGTCCTTCAACTGGCACTGGGTCCTCTGTCTGGACAGAGGCTGAAGCTGTAATGGGGACAACAGCTTTGGTGATATGATTTTTCTCAGCCATTGTTCAGTTGGTGGAGCTTAGGTATCTGTTGAAGCAAGAGAGACCTACCAAAGTACCAGCTGGTTTCCCAGCTGTCCTTTCAGAGAAAAAGCAGTTAAATCTTTTTTAAGTGTGTTCAAAATTACTACTACTACTAAGCATTTATAAAGCGCTACCAGGCGCATGCAGCGCTGTACAATGAAAACACAAAAAGACAGTCCCTGCTCAAAAGAGCTTACAATCTAAAAAGACAAAGCAAGAAAAGGAGTAGAAAAATATAAGAACAAGTGTAAGATGAAGAAAGAAAGGTGAAATAAAAGAGGGGAAGGAAGGAGAACAGCAAAATCAAGAGCCAAAGGCAGAGGCGAAAAGATGAGCTTTTAACTTGAGTTTGAAGAGGGGCAAAGAAGAGGCCTGACGTATAGACAAAGGAAGTTTATTCCAAGCGTAAGGAGCAGCAAGGTGAAAAGAGTGGAATCTGGAGTTGGCAATAGAGGAGAAGGGCATAGCAAGAAGCAACTGTTCCAAGTCCCTGGGTGTAGTATATGCCTGGTCATACATGTAAATCGGGAATAGGCCTTCTAAAATAACCCCCTATATATTTGGAGGAATATTTGTATGCTTGTTGTGTAGGTTATCCACTGTGATAATGGTACCCTGAGGCAGAGGAGCATTAGGAAGTTACAAGCTCCTGAATGAAATTATAGTACATTCAGATACGTTTTATACTTTATAAATAAATTGTGCACTTTTACGAGTTTACAGAACCGATGATAAGCAAAGGCATTATGGTCTGCCGAACCTAAATAGGCCAAGCCTAATATTTGACGGTTCCTTTCACATTTTTTTGAAATTAGAAAGTCGTGGATAACTCTACTAAATAATAGCTTTACCTTCCTTGCTCAAGAGTCAGTTTTTTCTATATTTTTCTATAGTCTCAAGTTACAGAACTTGGATATTTGAGATCAGTTAAGTTTCTTGGAGGAAATGACTATCCTAAAGTATGTATGTGCATTCCAGTATACCTGCTGACAACAATGCATACTTCAGTGCAGCCCATGTGTAGGCATTCCGTGGAGTGGGGTTTGGGTGGAGCCAGAATGGAGATGCAAGATGCATATGTATTTTACACACGTACTGTATAAAATATGTGCATACCCACGCAGAGTACACTCAGAAAGCTGCGTCTGTCTCAAGGCAGGTATAACTCTGCAATGGCATTTATGTGCTATTGGGGAGTTTTCTAAGAACCTGCTTTATAAAAGGCATATGCGAGTACCGGTTGTCTTTTTAAAAAATGCATAAAGTAGGCCCATTTTTAAATTTTTAATAGATAGCCTGCTATAAAATTACTCTCCACAGTCATGCATTTTTCACGATGCAAAATCTTGCTGTCCCCAGAAGGGCTGTCCTCCATAAAACATGTTTTCCTTGACTGCAGATACAGTCCGCCAGTATCTGAGCATCTGACAGCACTACGGAGATCAGTAGATAACTATGTAGCTGCAACACAACCCAAGAAAAACACATAAAATTTGTTTCCCTGGGATTTCTTTTTGGAAATCAGGATTTGTTGATCTCTCTCTTGCCACAGATTCTGCTGATAATCTATCATGTGACTGATCTCTGTCATTAAGCGCCATGCTGAGAGAGAGAGAGTAGGGAAAGTTGAAGTTCTTCGCCAAGTAGTGCTGTACACGCAGGGCCGGTGCAAGGGTATTTATTTATTTTATTTCGTTTTTAAAACTTGCCTGACCATCTTTTGTTCTAAGAAGCCCACCAAGGCAGCTTATATTCTAAAAGGCAGGCCATATATAATAAACAACAAACTTACTAGTCAGACAATAAAACCAGAACAATCTAAAATACAGGCCATAACATGTTGCTGGTCAAGCACATTAAAAGACAAAGTGACAATCTAAAAGTGAAGCCATAATGACACGAAACGCCCCGCCCCTCCCCTTCATTATCTTTCAGGTCATTAAGGTCCCCATTAAATTTTGATAATTTAACTCAACAATTATGATCACACAACATACCCCTCTCATAACTAGCCTGTAAAAATAGATAATTAGACATCATGGGGTCATTTTAGAAGCCTTGTTCATGCTTTGGATGTCCAAAAATGGGCCATGAGACATCCAAAGCACAGAGATGTCCCCAGAGCCATTTTAGAAGCCAGCATAGGGGACATGGAGGAAGTGTGGCAAGGGCGCTCCCGGAGCCATGGTTAGGGCATTCCCAGGAAGCGGGACATCCCTGCCTGATCACAGAAAAGTCATGCACATCCAGCATCATGTCTAACCCTAGATCTGCTCTGGCACTAATAGCGACAAACAAGCATCTGAAAAGTGCTGGTTTTACTGTAGCTGAAAAACATCCAGAGGGTGTAGAGAAGAAAGCACTCTGTCATCCCCAGTACTCAGCACAATGTCAACGACCGCATCAGCGGGACTGAAATCCTGGCTACCTTCTTCCTAGCCAACTACTCTAACCAGTGGGCTATCCTAGATGTCCAGGTTCTGTAATATCATTCCAGGGGTGTGTAGGTAGACCACTCTGAAGACATCCATATCGGGCATGTCCGTGTTTGTGAAATCACATCCGCACCTGGATGTGCCTACCTTTTTCAGACATTCTGGCTTAGACATCCCAGATAGCACTTGGACGCTCTTTCTAAACCCCCCTCCATCCTTTTTATTTATTTATATATATATATACACACATGCTCACATAGAAATTGTTCTCATTACATGTGTAAGAATCATTTTCCTGGGTTAATGGGTTGTTTGAAAACTACCTGACATCCTTATAGGTAAAAAGTATATGCAGATGGTTTTTGGCTTAATGTGATTCTCAAGACCTATTTATTCTTTTGCTTAGACTACACAACAGCCTCCTACTCTGCCTAAAGATCAAGCCGGCCCTATGTGCACAGATGCTGAAGTAACAAACTTAAGCAAGAGATGCAATGAGACTGGAGAATGTATGGTAGGAACCACTGAATACAAGCTCTATCCTTAGGGAAATCAGATGAGACGTTAGAACATGCAGTGACATGGATAAGCTACCCAATGGCTTTGAAGGTTATTCCAGAAAAATGATGTGCCCGCGTGTACACCTGTTATTTGTTGCACATGCATTTGGAAAGCAGAGTGGGGAGCAGCTTAGTGGTTAGAGCAGCAGGCTGACAACTAGGGAAACCAGGGTTCGAATTCTGCTTCTCCCATTAATAGTCTACTTGGTCTTTGTGACAAGAATGGTCCCTTCTGCTCCTGCCCCAGCAATAGTGATGGCCTCCAAAATGGCAGCAATACCCCTAGTGGTAGTCTTGCAGTACAGCAGCTAGGGAATGACCATAGCCACTTATCTGTCTTTATAAAATACTAGCACAGATCCGGCAGACATCACACTTTGAATGAGGGTATTGACATTACGACTGCTCAAGAGCAAGTATAAAAGTTAGTGTGTATAGTTTACAATGCACATACATTGTGACTCCTCTCAGACTCCACTCCTAAGCGTATCTATAGTACAAATGCATGCCGGCTTGCAATGGGCATAATTTTAAGCATGTTCTAATTTTATAACAGGCCTTTTATATGCATAAAACAGCATTTTATGTGTGAAAAAGGATTATGAAATGATTCTCTTAAGGACTGACGAATTTCACCCAGAGCACATTTTCTCTAAAGCTTAGCGTGCTGCCAGGAATGTAGGTCTGTAGCACCTTTCCTGAAACTGTTACTTATATGTACGGCCTGATTCACATGTCTAAATGGGGAGGAGTAGCCTAGTGGTTGGGGCAAGGTACTTCAGGCCGGAAGGTCGGGGGTTCAAATCCCACTAGAGGACAGCAACCTTGGGCCGGAAGGACTGGGGTTTCTAGTCCCACAGATGCTCCTTGTGGTCTTGGGCAAGCCACTTAACCCTCCATTGCCCATGTTCCCTGTAAGTATTAGTATATGTGTCTCATATCCCCGCGTGTTAAATGTATCCCCCAATTGTGCTGTGACCGCTTTGATTGCAGGATAAGGCGGTATACAAAACTGTCTAAATAAATAAATAAATCTACCAGGACCAGCCAGTACAAGATATCGGGCGCCCTAGGTGAACCTGCACCTTTACCCCTACCCCAATTCCTCCCAAAGAGTTTGATAACCAAACTCAACAACCATAATCATCCCAACACCACCCTCTCATAACAATACTGTAAAAATGCATACATGGACAGCATACTTAGAAATATTACCCTTTGCTCTGTATGTGTGTGCTCATGCCCATTTGCCCCGCAGGTAAAAGAATGCGCCGATGGCTCTTTGAGCTTGTGGGGCTATCGGGATCTATTTATTGCTTTGACTGCCACTACTCATTGCTGTCCCTCAGAAACTGCTGCCCTGGGTGACCACTTAATCTTGCGCAATGGCTGGATTGGCCCTGACATCCACCTTTTGTGCATGGAAACAGCACCTAAGACTTCTAAGATCACCTGCGTATGCATGAATGTGCTGGTAGACATTGGTAGCTGTGGGTGTATTTAATAAAATAGTGTGTACAAGCAAATCCCATCCCCTTTCCTCTAATTCAGGAATATGTATATGCATTTTGCATCCGAGTACGTGCTGTATTTTGAGTTCTAACATTTACTGTATAGTCGTATACATCTAGGTAATTGTAGAAATGCCTACCTAAAACACTGTTCTACACACTCAAATCACTTATGTCATTGTTTTTTGGCCTTAATTGGTGTAATGATTACATAATGTCGCGTCCATCCCTTATATAGGCGGTTGCCTAGTGGGAGTGGGCGGACCACATATTTATTTGTATCCCTTTAAGTGCTGCGGTCTCTGTTCCCTTGTAGTTGTGGCACAGACTGAGTCAGCAAGGAATAGGGTTAACAATAAGTTTTATTGTTATTGTTGCACAAGTGTTCACCTACTATCCCAATAACAGAAATAAACGATACTTCTCCAAAGCAAAGTCTCTTTAACTGAAACAGGATTATTCAGCTTCTAAACATACAGGCATGTTCCTTTCACAGCACTGTCTTTAAGCTTCTTCCTGATATAAACCATTTACTGCTTTCTCCTTCAGCAATAAAAATGCTTCCTTAAAATACCAAAAGCAGTAATGCTCTTTTCTTCCAGGTTTTTCCTAATTGGCCTGGCTTTTACACTCCAGCAGCTCTCTGCCTCTTCCCGTGTAAAATCCTCCTGGCACAATGTCAGGCTTCTTCCAGCACTTACAATTAGTATCACAGTTCATAGATTTTACCCTCTCTGGAAAAATGCACAATCAGTTTCCATATCAGAACCCTCACTAGCAACACCAGCTTCTTCAAACTGCATGGGCTCTCCCTCTGAGTCTGATATGCTTTCTTCCAATACAGGCTTCTCTTGAACAGGCTTCCACTGCTCTAATAAAGCCTTTAACTGTTTCAAACAGGACTCTTCTTTAGTCTGAGCTGTGGGGGAGGAACGTAGAACACCAGACTCTTTGAGTACTGCCTTAATAGATTCAAAAGGGCTCACCTTTTTCCTGGCCTTCCGTACCCTTTCTGGCAAACTTACAGGCAACCTCTTGCCCCCAGACTGCTTCCTCTGCTCCTGGCTGTTCTCCTGCTCAACAGGGTCTGACTCTGACTCCTGTCTCCAGAGCTTCCAATCAGCCACTTGCTCATATGCAGCTGTGCTTCTCTCTGAACCAGAGCTACTCACACGTTGCCTGCAATCAGAGTATCTGTGCAGCCTTTCCCTTGGAACTTTGCTCCTGCTTAAACTCTCATCTCGGTTCCTCTCACAGGTCCCCTCAGAACTCCTTTCAGGGTCTCTTCCAGAACTCTTACAGCTCCTTGCTGCCGACGTTCTTTCTGACCTTCCTGTTCTTCCTGTTCCTGTCCCTGACCTCTCTCTAACTGTTTTCTCGTGGCTAAATGTTTGGGGCTGTCCTATGGGCTTTGACTCCGCCCCCCTTCCTCTTACGTCAGCTCCCCTGGTTGTCATGGAGCTGAAGTGTGGCTCACTCTCTTGCTTTCTGAGCACAGGGTTTTTTCATTAGTAGAAGGTTTAACCCTTTCTCTGCCTGCACTGCTCTTAGCTACAGGGGAAAAAGAGTGATTTCTGCGCCTTTCACTAGTGTTTAACCCAGCTGCGCCATCACATAACCCCCCCCCCCTTAAGATATTCCGGGCTGGCTGCCTCTTTTCAGCACAGCACGGAATCCTTTCTTGGGCCTGGTAGCTATCCGTGATGTCCCTTTCTGCAGCCCCACGAGTTAAGGCTACATGCTCATGCCAAGGCCGTAGCATCTCCCTATGAACAATTTTCCGCTTCCCTCTCCAAGATTTCACCCTGTAGGCGACTGGGCCTACCTGCTTGACAATCTTACAGGGTCCTTCCCACATTTTCTCCCATTTTGAGTTTCTCCCGGGCACCATTACCCTGACCAATTCACCCACCTCCCAGTGGTGAGGTCTGGTATCACGACTATAATACCTTTCCTGGTGTGCTTGACCCGCTATCTTACCCCCTTCTACTATCCGGGATTTCCGTGGCCAACGCCCTCTCCACTCTCCTTGAAACATGGGTCTCTCACCCTCCTCCCTGTTGGGCTTCACCCACTGCTCCCGCACCTGTCGGACTACCCCCTTCCCTTTGGATCCTGGTAATCCATCCGACTGTTCACGCACCTGTCGGACTACCCCCTTCCATTTGGATACTGGTAATCCATCCGACCTTTTCCGGAGAATTTCCCTTTGAGGGTTCACTCTATCCTGGGCCACAAACCTAGTGTCTTCCGGCATATGGGTTAAGATATCCGGAAACCTCTCTATTATTTTCAGCAGGGCTTGCTGCTGATGCCAAGAGAGCTTCCCCCTTACCCTGGGCAATGTCTTGGTCTTGCACTCACCCACCTGAGAATCAAGGCCTACGTTCACCTTTTCCTCTTCCCTAGTGGCTGTCAAACCTGGCATTATGTCTTGGCCTGTGGATCCAAATCCACTCGACCCCCTTATCGTAGTGTTCAGCTCTGCAACTTCTTCTATGGGTGGAAACCCAACCCTTTCCAGAATGAGCTGTGCTATCCTGTCCCCAGTGGTAACCCTAAAATCCTTTTTAGAAAAGTTCAACAACAAAACCTTTATGGCTCCTCTAAAATCAGGGTCTACCACCCCGGCACCTACATCAACACAGTCTTTTACTGCTATACCGGATCGTGGAGCGATCCATCCGTAACATCCGGGCGATATTTCCATCTGTATACCTGTTTCTACCAACGCTCTTCCCTGCCGCGGGATAACAGTATCCTCGGCACTATAAAGATCATAGCCTGCCGCTTGTTCGGAGGCTCGCTTGGGAATCTGAGCATTTGGAGTGAGACGACAACACTTCAATACATATTTTGTCTTAGTGGCAGGGCCAGGACTCGGGACTGTTTCCCTACCTGTCTTTCCCTGTCGGGTTTCAAACAAAGGGGCAGGCATTATCCTCACCCTAGATTTTTCCTTCCGAGAGGATGTCACCTGTTTCTCCTTTATTTCCCCTCCTAAGGGTTCCTTTTCTGTCTTTTCTGAGCTTAAGGCTTCAGCATCAGGTATGGTGGACGTCAACCCTTCCACTAGGTCTTTCCTGAACTGTAGCCAATCCTTTCCCAAAACTAAGGAATGTGGTAGTCTGGGTATTACTGCCACAGGAATTTTCTTTTTTAAGCCTAGGCCTGATACTGTGACTGTGTGCAAGGGATACGCTGAAGCAGCGCCGTGCACACACCTGATCTTTATTTTCCTTTCAGCTTCCTTTACAGAACCTTTACTTTGAGCTTTAATATCCCTCCATAACCTTTCAGAGATCATCGATTGGTCAGCCCCTGAGTCTAAAAGAGCGTCGACTGGGATATTGTCCACCTCGACTGCTAGTAGAAATCCCTCCCCAACCTCCTTGAACTGGGTGGTCACTAGTACTACTTTTTCTCTGCACTCCCTTTTTATATGGCCTTTTTCTCCACAAGAAAATCATTTACACTGTTCCCAACCAGCTTTGCCTAGGGGTCTCTTTTGAACACATTCCCCCAGCATTACCTTTTCTTTCCTTTCTGTAATTCCCAGGACTGCTGGACCAGAAACACCCATCTTCCTCTGGCCTACCGCTCCAGCCTCTAGGAAACGTTCGGCAAGGAAATGACATCCTTAGTGTTTCTGCAGTCCTGCAGAATCAAGAAAGACTGTAATTCGCCTGGTACAGCATCAACAAATTGCTCTAGAACAATATTATCCAGAATGGTATCCACACTCTTTCCCTCTGGAGTTAACCACTTATATACAAGAGCTCTTATCCGGTGGCATAAGGCCTGTGGTGTTTCGCCTGGCTTCAATTTGCAAGCCCGCAAAAGGCGGCGATAGACCACTGGTGTTAAGCCCATCCGGTCACTTATGGCCTTTTTTGCTTCCTCGTAGTTGGATGCAAGATCATTGGGCATAGCTCGGTAGGCTGCAAGAGCCTCTCCCGTGAGGGATGTTGCTAATCTTATGGCCCATTGGTCTTTCGGCCAACCACTCATGAGAGCAATACGTTCAAAAACTTCAAGATAATCATCTATATCATCATCTTTTGATAACTGTCCAAGAGATAATATCCCCTTCCCTAGGGTTCCCAGTCCAGATACTGTTCCTAGAGAACCTGACACAGTTTTTAGGGCATCCGTTGTCTGTCTCTGCTCGCCGATCCAGGTGCCTAGCATGTCCAACAGCGGCTTTTGCTGAGCCCTTAGCATCTCTGCCATTCTCTCCTGGGTTTGGGCTGACATCTCCTGTTGCTGCTGGAATCTGTCCGTCATCCAATTCATCAGGTCTGCTGCCTCCATCTTGGTTCAGCTGTAATAAAACAGAAAGAAAACAACCCAAGTGTGGCTCACACACAAACGCCCCCTCTCTCCGCTTCCACTCCGGTTCTGCACACCCCCACCCCCTTGTAGCAGAATCCACAATAACCCCTTCCTATCTACGGGTTACCTGCTACAAGTGGTGAGTCTCGCTTCACAGGATATCAGTATCACTGGAACACCGGATCCGGTCCGCTTCTGCTGATACTCCACTCCACGATTTCCTGCAGAACTTGGCAAGCTCTTCAGAGGTACTTGCGCTGCTTGGTTTCTTTTTTCAGAGAACTTCTTTGGATATAATATTCAAGACCTTTGTATCTGTGAGGTAGTAGTTTGATCCAAAAAACTACGTCAGCTGTTGCGTCCACCCCTTATATAGGCGGTTGCCTAGTGGGAGTGGGCGGACCACATATTTATTTGTATCCCTTTAAGTGCTGCGGTCTCTGTTCCCTTGTAGTTGTGGCACAGACTGAGTCAGCAAGGAATAGGGTTAACAATAAGTTTTATTGTTATTGTTGCACAAGTGTTCACCTACTATCCCAATAACAGAAATAAACGATACTTCTCCAAAGCAAAGTCTCTTTAACTGAAACAGGATTATTCAGCTTCTAAACATACAGGCATATTCCTTTCACAGCACTGTCTTCAAGCTTCTTCCTGATATAAACCATTTACTGCTTTCTCCTTCAGCAATAAAAATGCTTCCTTAAAATACCAAAAGCAGTAATGCTCTTTTCTTCCAGGTTTTTCCTAATTGGCCTGGCTTTTACACTCCAGCAGCTCTCTGCCTCTTCCCGTGTATAATCCTCCTGGCACAATGTCAGGCTTCTTCCAGCACTTACAATTAGTATCACAGTTCATAGATTTTATCCTCTCTGGCAAAATGCACAATCAGTTTCCATATCAGAACCCTCACTAGCAACACCAGCTTCTTCAAACTGCATGGGCTCTCCCTCTGAGTCTGATATGCTTTCTTCCAATACAGGCTTCTCTTGAACAGGCTTCCACTGCTCTAATAAAGCCTTTAACTGTTTCAAATGGGACTCTTCTTTAGTCTGAGCTGTGGGGGAGGAAATTAGAACACCAGACTCTTTGAGTACTGCCTTAATAGATTCAAAAGGGCTCACCTTTTTCCTGGCCTTCTGTACCCTTTCTGGCAAACTTACAGGCAACCTCTTGTCCCCAGACTGCTTCCTCTGCTACCGGCTGTTCTCCTTCTCAACAGGGTCTGACTCTGACTCCTGTCTCCAGAGCTTCCAATCAGCCACTTGCTCATATGCAGCTGTGCTTCTCTCTGAACCAGCGCACAAAAATAACCCAAGCTTCAAACCTCCGTGTGTAACATTAAAACCCAAAAGTGCAATTCTTTTTCATTTTCTTTTTGTCGGAAAAGCCGATCAGAGGATACAGGAACTGTCACCCGTCCCCCACCACGGTTATTCCATTTTAATCATTAAATGCTTGAAAACACTTCACAGCGTTACTTATCTTGCTTGACTTCAGCCAATGAGGAATTCAAAAGACACAACGTGCCACGTTTCGAGCCCTCCAACAATCACCGGCTCTGCATCAGGTGGAAAACCAGAATCCCGTAAAAATGGCTTTTTAGAGAGCCATTTTAGAGAGCCATTTTTAGAAAGCCATTTTTACGGGATTCTGGTTTTCCACCTGATGCAGAGCCGGTGATTGTTGGAGGGCTCGAAACGTGGCACGTTGTGTCTTTTGAATTCCTCATTGGCTGAAGTCAAGCAAGATAAGTAACGCTGTGAAGTGTTTTCAAGCATTTAATGATTAAAATGGAATAACCGTGGTGGGGGACGGGTGACAGTTCCTGTATCCTCTGATCGGCTTTTCCGACAAAAAGAAAATGAAAAAGAATTGCACTTTTGGGTTTTAATGTTACACACGGAGGTTTGAAGCTTGGGTTATTTTTGTGCTTTGGTATTTCTCTGCCTTGAGCTGGGTGATTTCTTTGTTTCTCTCTGAACCAGAGCTATTCACACGTTGCCTGCAATCAGAGTATCTGTGCAGCCTTTCCCTTGGAACTTTGCTCCTGCTTAAACTCTCATCTCGGTTCCTCTCACAGGTCCCCTCAGAACTCCTTTCAGGGTCTCTTCCAGAACTCTTACAGCTCCTTGCTGCCGACGTTCTTTCTGGCCTTCCTGTTCTACCTGTTCCTGTCCCTGACCTCTCTCTAACTGTTTTCTCATGGCTAAATGTATGGGGCTGTCCTATGGGCTTTGACTCCGCCCCCCTTCCTCTTACGTCAGCTCCCCTGGTTGTCATGGAGCTGAGGTGTGGCTCCCTCTCTTGCTTTCTGAGCACAGGGTTTTTTTCATTAGTAGAAGGTTTAACCCTTTCTCTGCCTGCACTGCTCTTAGCTACAGGGGAAAAAGAGTGATTTCTGCACCTTTCACTAGTGTTTAACCCAGCTGCGCCATCACAATAATTGTCAATGATCAGGATCAATAAAGACATTTTGAACATATCAATCTAAATTATTTGTCTATGTTGCTGTTGGGTGCCCAGGGGCGGCCCAAGGGGGGTGCAGAGCCATGTGTGGAGACTCGGTGCGGGGCCTCTTTTGCATAAGGGGCCTCATTTGCATAAATATTTGCATAATGTTACCATACACTATCTTTTAGTAAACATGCCTCTTAATGAGTATATGGATAAAGAAAGACTAAAGATTTCTACATTACTATAATCCAGTGCCAACTGCCAGGCACATTAGAAACTACTACAAACACTGCCCATTTAAACCCATAGCAAACCCGCCGTATCCTAACAGCACTACCAGGACTCACAAAGCACCATACTCTACCTATCAAAAAGCAACACTGCAAATATTAAATTAATACATTTCAGAGAATAACAATACATGACCTACTGGGGAAAGAGAACAAGTGGCAAAGTCAAATAGGAATTACATAAACAGAATACCTCAGCTCAGTTACACATGCAGAACATAGACCATCACCAAACAAGGAATCACAATTTAGAAACAGGAAGACAATAATTAAACTGGGAACCCCAAAAGCCAAACTTGGAATGTACAACACCACTGTAGAAATAAAACTATAAATTAATTTCCTCTTGTACTAAACAAAGCGCAGACGTTAATGATGCACATTTCCCAGAGCTGACATATTCCAGTTAATAAATTCAAAATAAAGAGATATTTTTCTACCTTTTGTGCATTTCTTTTTCAGTTGCAATTGCTCCAGCCACTTTCTTCTGGTTTCTTCGTGTCTTCTGCTAACTCTCCATCGTCTGCTGTCCATTTGTCCTTTCTTCTCTCTTCTAATTTTTTTTTCCATTCTCTCTCTACATCTGCTTTAACATACTAATCTTTCTCCTTTTGCCCTTTCCTCATTCCTATTTCATCCACTCAAATTTTACCCCTCCATCCTCAATCGCAACTTACTCTCCCAATACCCGGCCAATTGTAGATTTTTTCTTCCCTACCACAGAAACTATTTTTCCCCTCTCCATTTCACTCTCCCAGCCCCATCCCATTCTAATCCTCCCCCAACATCAGCTCCCTTCTAGTTCCAGCCCCACCCAGCATCCACTCCCTTCTAGTCCCCGCATCAGCCCATTTCAAGCCCTAGCCCCCCATCAGCCCATTTCCAATCCTATCCTAGCCCCACCATCAGCCCATTTCCAGTCCTAGCTCCCCCATCTATTTCCAGTCCTATCCAAGTCCCTCCATCAGCTCATTTGCAATCCCAGCCCCCCATCAGCCCGTTTCTAGTCCTTTCCTAGCCCCACCATCAGCCCATATCAAATCCTAGCTCCCCTCCACTCAGCCCATTTCCAATCCAAGCCCCCCATGAGCCTACTTCCACTTCTATCCCCTCCATGAGTCCATTTCAATCCAAGCCCCCAACACAGCCCATTTCCGATCTTAGCACCCCCAACAGCCCATTTCCAGTCCTATCCTAGCCCCTCCATCAGCCCATTTCCTGTCCTAGCTCTCCCCCACCACTCAGCCCATTTCCAGTCCTAGCTCCCTCCCCTCACAGCCCATTTCCATTTGTAGCCCCCCTCCCCTTCCGCTATTGCATTTCAAGCCCCCCTTCCACTCAGCCCATTTCCATTCCAAGCCCCTATCCCCTGCTATTTGCAGTTCAAGTCCCCCCTTCCACTCAGCCCATTTCCAGTACTAGCAACCCCTCAGCCCATTACCAGTACTAAGCCCCGCTTCACCCCATTTTCCGTCTTATCCCCCCCATAGCTCATTACCAGTCCTAACCCCCCATCAGCCCATTACCAGTCCTAGCCCCCCATAGCCCATTACCAGTCCTAGTCCCCCCATCACCCTATTTCCAGTCCTAGCCCCCCCATAGCCCATTTCCATTCCAAGCCTCCATCCCCATCAGCTATTTGCAGTTCAAGTCCCCCCTTCCACTCAGCCCATTACCAGTCCTAGCCCCCCATTGCCCATTACCAGTCCTAAGCCTCCCATCACCGCATTTTCAGTTTTAGCCCCCCCCATTGCCCATTACCAGTCCTAACCCCCCATCAGCCCACGTCCAGTTCTAACCCCCCCATCAGCCCATTACCAGTCTTAGCCCCCCTATAGCCCATTACCAGTCCTAATCCCTCATCATCCTATTTCCAGTCCTAGCCCCTCCATCACTAGTCCTAACCCACTCCCCCCCCATCAGCTCAGGGAAACCTTAAAAGAAAAAAGAAACTTGCTGCCGGCAGCGGCAACAAGTTTCTTTTTTCTTTTAAAGTGGCTGATGGGCAGAATGTTGTTTGCGCGGGGCCCCCTGAAACGCGGAGCCCTGTGCAAACAACATTCTTGCTCAATGGATGGGCCGGCCCTGTGGGTGCTGTCTCTGCATATAGAGATTCATGTTGTGATTATCCACTGGGTTTTCTTGGTGAGGTGTAACTGGAAGTAGATTGCCAGGACTTTCTCCTACAGCACCTGGTATTCCAAGTTGGTCACTCATCCAGGAGTGGCCAAAGGGTTTCTGCCATCCCAGGCATAAGCCAAGGCTGTGCCACCCCCTCCCCCATCCAAGCTGCGCCGCATCGCATCGTGCTGCCCAGTTGGCAGGGTAGGGGGGGAGGGTCGGCACGGCAGGCCATGTGCTTTGGCACACATGGCCTGCAGCTTCTGACCCCCCTTCCAACACAACTTCCTGTCGGAGGGGGGCTCAGAAACTGCAGCCCATGTGTGCTGAAGCACATGGCATCCCACAGGCACCATGCTACCCACAGAGGTCTGCCACCCTAGGTGGCTGCCTAGTCGCTGGGCCAGCCCTGCATCCATCAAAGTACTCAGCAGGCCCAACGCTGCTTAGCTTCTGTGATCAGAGATTAGGCTCACTTGGGGTGGCTCACTCTGGAATTTGTTGCCAGAAGATGTAGTAAAAGTTGTTAATGTAGCTGGGTTTAAAAAAGGTTTAGACAAGTTCTTGGAGGAAAAACCCATAAACCATTATTAAAGTGGACTGGGGAAATCCATTGTTTATCCTTGGGATAAGCAGTATGTCATCTGCCAACCCTTTGGGAACCTGATAGGTACATGTGGCCTGGAATGGCCACTGTTAGAAACAGGATACTGGGTTCAATGGACCCTTGGTCTCAACCCGTATGGCATTGCTTGTGTTCACAGTATTATTACCATCTATTTTATATTGTCACCACTAGGGGGTGTCAAGACCAAATGTTCCCTCAGCAGTGAGGTTGCTAGGAATAATGGGAAAAAGGAAGCAGATTACCATGAATGATTTATTTACGCTCTTCAACGCTTCCAGCTATAGGTCCAGGTAAAACTGGTGTATCAATTGTTACAGCATTGCCAGTTCCTTCTGAACCTCTACTAGTTAGTTAACAGTCCAAAACCACAACAAACAGAGGGACTCACCCCGCCTTTGCAACAGTTCCTTTGCTTGACAGGGCTTTTCAGGCTTGGGGCCATTGTAGACAACTGGTCCAGTCCAGGATTTGTGGCTGCATTTCCTGCTACTTCACTTTATCTCAGATGAGGTTTACCAGTCTTTCAATGGCTCCCAGACAGCAAACCACACTCAAGGGAGTTAAAAGCCTTTCCCCTAAGTTTATCAGTACTCAAAAGATCCTCTATGACCACTCCACACTTGTGCAGTAGTCTTTATACCACTTCCATCTCCGTAAATGCAAATCCTTTAACAGCCTTCTTGCTGCCCTGCCTCTCCCTTTAGGCTTAGCAGAGAAGGAGACAGTTGGCACCATCTGGCAGGCAAGCTCCAAATTTCCAGAGCTTTAATTTGCTTGCCTTATCCTCAAACTGTCAGGGACAGAGCAGCTCTGCTGGAACAGCTTTTTCCTCACTCTCGGTCACCAGACATGCATCTCTTTTGAGCAGGCTCCATACCTTGTAGAGGAGGTTCCAGGAAGGTTTGCTCAATTTCCTTTTCTTCTTTGTCAATCAGCTCCTCCTCTGCAATGGATGCTTCTACAGGAGAAGTGAGCTCATGGGATTTCCTCCTCTCTCTCCCTTACAAGCAGATCACTGGGGTTGCACAGTGGCATGAACCTAGGTTGGGAGACTTGGAGTTTAAAGGGGCCCTGACTTTTTCCCTGGGTATCTGAGCTAGCCCTGCCCCTCCTGTTTGACCCAGGCTCTCTTCCCCTTTAAATCAATGCCTGCTTTTGCTAGTGTCTCCTATGGTCCCCTCCGGGTCACAATATATTGCAGCACACAGTAGGGAGACAATTTTATTTTAAATGGCTCGCATTTAGTTCCAAGGTTTCTGCACTATAACATGTTTAAGAATGCCCAGCAATCATTGTTTCCTGTAAGTCCAATCGATTGCATTTAGTATTCAGTTTAAAAACACAATATACCATAGAGCTTCAAATCAGGTCATTTATCCAAGTCTCTACTATAATCAGTGAGTCTCTTGCCTTCATTGTGACTCTATTAACTTGTCCAAGTTTATTTCATCACTAATTTTCAAATGCAAACACGTTAGCAAGCTCTTCTCTAGATCACAAGACGGCAACTGTGATCTTAGGGGGCTGCACACCTGTCTTATTAAAAAAAAAATAGTCAACACGAATAAGGTGTTTAATTTGTACCTGGACTGCCAACCAATGTTGGCATCAAGTTGTGCGGGAGTCCTCGGGCCATGCTACTGCCAGTAGGGGGAAATGCTGCTCCTCACTCCTAAAAGTGCGATATCGCAGCACCTCACCCTATCAGCTGTTGTGCAGCTCGAGGACACCTCGACAGCTCAACAGCTCTTCTCTGATTTAAAGAACCAAACAGAAGGTGAGCCTTGTCTATCTTTATTCCAGGCCCACTTACCTTATACCCCGACTCCTCTGAGCGACCCTTGTTGAAGTTTTCTAGAACCTAGTAATTTTTCTGCACAAATTTCTCAATAAAAATGACTCTAGATTTTTTTTTTAAATCCACATGCAATTAAATGCAAAAAGCCTACATTAACTGCTGATTAACTTCTTATTTTTCAAATTACTGATTGTAAATGTGCTTTCAAAATAAATGCCATCTTTGACAGGCTAGCTTTGGAAGTATAATAATGTACATATTTCCTCTCATCACTGCTGTTTCTAGAAGTCAGTCTGCTCTGCCCCACCGGACCGTTAAGAAATGTCTTACACAAAAGTAATGATATGGTATTGTTATTCTTCTTAAAAGAAATGTCTTGATGTTCAGTGTGAACAATTTCAAAATCAGTGAGACTGTTCACATTTTCTACTGTCTCCTTATTCTCTCTCTCTTGTTATACCCTCAGGGTCAGAGGTTACCCCATTTGCAATAAAAATGGACTGACTGGTCACAGGTGCAGAATGTTAATGTCACTTCACAAAAGCAGAGCACGCTGCAAGACAGCCAAGTATCGTAATGGGAAGAGCACGAGAGAATAGACGGACCTCACTGACAATGCCCGATAATGCAATAACAAAGAGAGAACGGTCTTTCGCCTTTTTAATTTGTGTGAATTCTATTTTGCCCAGAGAAGTCACATGACATGTTTGAGGGGAAAGAAGGTCTTCATCTCTACCAGGGAAGGAGTGGGCTGGAGAATCTTAAAGCAACAGTCATGAATTGGGCTATTTGAAAGGAAACTCAGGACCATTAAAGATAACGCAGATTTTGTCCCTGGTATAGAATCAAGTAGCAAAGCCTAGTGCTATGTGGGATATGTTATTGGATAGAATTTTTGGATATACTATTCAACAGAACGCTTTTTGAAAGAGACACGCAAGCATATGTAAGTTGTTATAGTCTTAATATACATATTCAAGACTGAGATTTCAGCACAGCAAATTGGATCTGAGATTTTAAGAGATCAAACATTAGATGTTAATAAAGAGAGCTTGATCATTTTAATGTTTGGGAATTAATTTGAACCCCTGAATAGGATCTGTTATAGAGTATACTAATACATTTGGCATGGGACGTCATCACAAAGTGTTCTTATTAGCTAATCAGATAAAAGCTTCAGCCATCAGCATCCAAGCCTATTCCAGCTAATAAAGATGCCCAATAAAAAATATTTCTAGGAGTAGACAGACATAGGATTGGTCAAAAGCACAAACACTCACTAATTTGCATTCCATTTCCAAAATCACAGTTAAAAAGCAGTTAAAATTAAGTCAATTTTGATAACTGATTACAACTATACTATCACATTCAAAATATTTTTTTAATATTGTGATTGTACTTAACTTACAGTAATATGGAAATAATTCTCCATTAATCTATACTAAATTAAAAAAGATGTGGGCTGCTGGCTTAGTGAGAGTGCTATGCACAATCATGGAGGAGATTTGGGTTCAGTTCCTGAGCCCATCGTCTGCATCTTGGGGTAGCTGGAGCTGGGGATGTTGTTAAGGCAGCGTTCAAAGCTCTTGAGGGAGGGAGGGAAGGCTGATATTGCACAATGATGGCATCAAGTGGCAGAGCTCAGGGTACATGTGTATCCCAATTCTGAAAGGAGCCTGCAACATTTGGTCAAGAATTGTCACTGCAAGGAAATGGGGCGTGGGGGGGGGGGGGGAAGTCCCTTTAAAAATAGATGGGTAAAAATCCAGAAGAGCTGTGAAGAAGGCATATTCCAGTGAGCTGTAGATAAAGGTTCATGTATTATACCTCAGTAGAGGATGGTTCTGACTTAAGGACACAACCTTATGTTGCCACTGAACTAATTCCAGACTATACCCTGAATCCTCTGGCTCACAGTAATATATGGAGATAAATATTCACCTAAGGCTACAGCCGGGCCACCCTGAATGAATGATCTGGGCAGCTAAGCAGAGTTGGGCCTGGGTAGAACTTAGATGGGAGACCTCCTTGGACTAGTAGGTGCTGTAGGGTTACTGCACAGACCTAGCAATCCACTTCCACTCACATCTTGCCAAGAAAACTTAGGGGATAGTCACAACTATCCAGAGAGTTGCTCAGAGTTTACATCGATTTGACAGTGCATACCAACATATTAACCTAAAGTAACCATAAACACAAACATCTTTTCTACCATTGGGCCCTTAGTAAGCTGCAATAAATCTCCCCACTTTTATTGTTCTGTATTTTAGAAGATTCATTTTGTTCCCAGATGTGCTATCCAGTCTTGTCCTTTTAATGCCACATAAAAGTATCTCAGAATTCAGACTGCAATCAATACGCTTCAGTAATTGCTTCTCCCTGTGATTGATTGAAAACGTGTTGCTATATAAGCTATGATCATTTTGAAAATAATCTTTTCCCTGAACAGGAGAGGCACAGGAAATATGGCCATGGGCTACTTTGATTCTAATATTTATTTTCAAAAAAAGATTGATCCTCAATTTCTCAGAGTGCTTCAATCATGGTTTTACTATCCCATGATCAGTTTTGTTTTCAGAAGGAAGAACTATACTTATTTATTTAACCAGTTTTTTTATACCACTTTATCCTCCATTGCCCATGTTCCCTGTAAAATAGTTATCTCCAAGTTATAATGCCCTGTTCAATGTAATTTCAGTTTGTTCAATGTAATCTGCCTTGATATCATGAAAGGCGGTATATAAGAAATGTTAAATAAATAAAAATAAATCCTTCAATCAAAGCGATTTACATTATAACTTAACTATGTACAAAGAACGCTTAAATAGGGGAAGGGGGAAGGGTAGACTGGAAACAAGTTAACTTATATACTATGCAAGATATAGGGTATAAACTATGCATAATTCAAGTCTATGGTGTTAGTCCATGGTCTGGGTTTATCAGGGGGTAGTTTGGATCTTTTCCTTGGTTAGGTAGTTAAGTAATGTGTTCCAGGTGGTTTGTGTAAAGTAGGGTTTTCAGCTTCTTCTAGAAGTCTTTGATGTTCATTATCGCTCGCATGTCATCTGGAAGAGACTTCCATATTGACGGGGCATATAGTGATGTAGATTGTTTGGATTTTTGGTATTCGTGGGGTGTGATGATCATATGCTTCTTGTTGTTTTTCCTGGGTCTGGTGCTTGTGTCTCTTATTATGAGGTCTTGTAGGATGTCGGCTGATGATTGGTGGATGATTTGTACTGAACAAATTTGGAGGAGTAACATAATGACAAATCACAAAATAAATCTGTGATCAGCCATTGATTTTACTGATACCATCAATTTTAGAGAGGTTACTGTGCTAGAAGCATAAAACCAACTGGAAAATCAAATGAGGAGGAGGTGTTCCAGGAAATTTTGGAGGGTTACCATACAGCCTCATTGAAAGATGGACTCTCATGGTTCAGCTTATAAAGATGAAATATCTACCAAAATGTGACAGTCCATTAACATGGAAATAAACGTTAACAATGAATTTCATAGGAGCATGTCTACAAAGCTGGGATAGTGCTTAGTATGTGCTATTCGTAATGAGGTTCTATTGAACAACATGGATCTCGTTACAAATAGCGTGTGCTGTTAGCCCAGCTTAATGAACATGCCCCTTAGTAAACATGCAAGGGATTAATACACTGACTTGTTTTCCCTCTTATGGTAAGTAAATTCATTGCCCATAATGTGCTGTATTCAGAAAACTTGTAATGTGAATCACTGCTAGGGGTGCGTTTTGGCTTTACACTACACAAAGACGTGAAATGTAAATAGAAGGTTCTAATAGATGGAAGAGGTTGTAGTCCCAGACTACCTGATCAACTGGGAAAAACTTCCTACTGCTCCACACTTAAAAAAACTACAGTCTACGCCAGGGGATATTTTCTGAAAAGCACTTTTATTAGGTATATCCTCAAAAGAAGGTATTTATGAGTCAGTAGAGGTGTACATTCAGTTCGTTTGGGTGCCTAAAAATTTAATGTGTGCACAAATCGCTTGTATACATGTATCACTCTGAGTTAACCTGTGTCTAATCAATTTGCACATGTATAATAATTCTTGTGTGCATACAGTGATAATCTAAAGAATGAAAATGTAAAATGAATACAAAAAAGTGCCCAGAAATTGGGAAAAATTCATTTAAAATGAACAGAAACCAAACATTTTTTTGGCTATGCACACATCTAGGAAACAGCAACAAAAAGCAAAATCAGAAAACTCTAAATGTGCACAATTCAAACAAGGCAGCTCAAAAGGAATAGTGCAAGCAGGTATTTGAAGTCACGGCGGCTTCTCTATGAATCCATTAGCAATACTACCTTCCTTCTTCCTCTGGGGACATCTGGCAGGTTCCTTCTCCTGGTTTTCCCATCAGCTATCCATTTTTCTGGACCCTGAGGTGGGCAGTCACTCTTCCTCTTTCTGTGGAAAAACACGCTTCAAAGAGGATAAGAACATAAGATTTGTCATACTAGGTCAGACCAAAGGTCCATCAAGCCAGTACCCTGTTTCCAACAGTGATCAATGCAGGTTAGAAGTACCTGGCAGGATCCCAAAAGATAAACAGATTCCATGCTGCTTATCTCAGGGATAAGCAGTGGATATTCCTCGGTCCACTTTATTAAAGATTTATGGACTTTTCCTCTAGTAACGTTTCCTCCTGTCGGGTTTTCAGGATAACTATAATGAATATTCATGAGAGATTTGCATGCACTGCCTCCATTGTATGCATATTTTTCTCATGCATATTCATTTTGGTTGTCCTTAGAATCTGGCTGGCTAGATATGTCCTGAGGACTGAGTTCAGAACCCACGGTCTACAAGATGGTATGACATGAACCTCAACTCAATTGATCTCCAGTAATGGGAGGATAGTCATTAGCCTTTGTTTTACCTGGGCTAATGATTTTTTGGAGATAATGGACCTTGTTCGGTTAAGAAGTGACTGAACCTATTTCACTGAGGCTTCAAGAAGATAACACTACCTTACTACATTAACAACCTGAAATGTATTTGAACCAGTAAGCAATATAATCCAACTCAAAAAATGATTTCATTATTAGAATGTGCAAAGAAGGACTACAAAAGGGGACTGCTACTTCTAGAGAGAGATCTGCAATTGTAAGTATTTACTTCTGGGAATTTTTCTAAATCGTGGGGGAAAAAAAAGACTTCTTTAAATTAAAGCTGATTAATCTGTGAACCTAGTGTATTTGTTAAATAAGTCAGGGCCTAGTAGCAGCAAAGAGCGTTCAGTTTAAATTTAAAACACAGCAGAGAGCTTTCTGGTTAAATTTAGACCCCAAGACTCCCTCTATCCAAGCAAGGGCTGTGGGACTCCCATGGAGATTGGTCACAGGTAACCTTAGAAGCACAGGACAGGGTACTGTGTAGCAGCCAGCTTTTAATGTCCTCTTTCCCTCACTCCCACCCAACACCCACCCAACACCCATCCACCCCTAGGATAATCGTAGCTTTAAAGGTGCTTAAACCTCTTAAAAGGAAAGGAGGTGCCATATTCACTCGCAGGTGCAGCTGTTTATTCTCATCAGCATACATTAAGGACCCAAGATTAATAAGCTTCAGGTGAACAAAGTACATGAAACATATTAAGTATAGTTTTATTAGTATAAGTATCCCCAGCAACCCTTAGTAAGTAAAGAACTTAAATATCTAAACACAACTTTCAAAGAAAGCCTTTGGGATTGCTGCCACGCATGCGTGGTCCTCTTCCTGCCCAAGGGCGCCATCTTGCTCAGCAACTCATCAGGGGAGGAGGGAGGGTAATGAGGATTGCTTCCTGCTGTCCCTGGAGAACACCTGTTACAGATGAGTAACTATGCTTTCTCCAGGAACAAGCAGAAAGTCAGTCCTCACTTATGGGACTCCCCAGCTACAGGCTTACCGAACCTGTAACCAAAAAATGCCTCCGCAAGGCTGGGAGCAGAAGCTGATGCCCGAAGGAGCCCGAGTTTTCGGGTCCCTGGGGCAAAACCCTCGGTAGCCATTGAGAAGGGTCGGAGGGCAGGAGTTGCTTATACCCTGAACAGATTACATAGTACAGTCTGGCCAAAGGCACTGTCCTGGTGGGACACCCTCTCCAGGCAGTAATGTGTGGCAAAAGTGTTTGCCGAAACCCAGGTCGCAGCCCAGCAGATGTCTGATAGCAGCACTGAGCGCAGCGAAGCCACCTTGGCTCAGACGCTGTGTGCGGTGACCCGCCAATCCAGTGATCGCCTGCTAAGTGTTGAGGTGTGTGCCAATAAACTCCAAGGCCTGTGCCGGCTCGAGGTGGGACTGGGGTAGTTGACCAAGAATCCCAGGCGCTTGATGAGGAGGATTGTATGTGATGCCATAAAGCAGCCTTCCCTGGCCAAGGGCCCCATGACAAGCCAGTCTTCGAGGTAAGGGAAGATCTGTACACCCTGCCATCTGAGGGAGGCAGTGGCTACGGAGAGGCACTTTGTGAAAACCCGCAGAGCAGATGTGAGTCCGAAGGGGAGCACCCTGTATTGGTAATGCTCCCCTTGCACCCTGGGCATAAGCATCCCTGAGATCCAAGGAGCATAGCCAGTCACCCTGCTGGAAGAAGGGCAGCAGGACGTCAAGAGATAGCATTTTGAACTTCTCCCACACCAGAAACTTGCTTAATTTTCGGAGGTCGAGGATGGGCAGTTGGCCCCCTGACTTTTTCGGGATGAAGAAGTACCGGGAATAGAAGCCCCAACCTCAGAGGTGCATCAGTACCCTCTCGACCACTTGCTGGGTGAGGAGGTTGTCTAACTCCCGCTGTAGGAAGGACTGGTACATGGGGAATCGAGAAGGCTCTACTGGGGAGAAGGAAGGGGGAAGCCTGTCCAAACGGAGACGGTAGCCATCCTGGACTACTCAAAGGACCCAAGCATCCATTGTGATGGACTCCCACTGAGGGGTGAAGGAGGACAGGCATCCTCCCACCGGCTGCGGCGCTGCCAGGGGGCGAAAGGCTATGCTGCTGACATCAAAACCCATAGGCAGGCTGAGGTGGATCTGGGATTTGGGCCTTTCGGTTTGCAATGCCCATGCAGCCCAAGATTTCCCTGCGAAGCGGTGGTCGGCATGGGAGTGGGTAGGTATGGCAGGTAGCCTCGGTAAGGTAGGCCCTAACGCGGAAAGAACAGCTTCTTAGTTTGCTGTTTCTTTCAAGGAAGGGAGGAGGTCTTGCGCGAGAGGCGGGTACAGGTGACGAACTCTGTCTCAATCTCGGCAGCCTTATCCTCCATCAGTTTACCGAAGAGCTGTTCACCAAGGCAGGGCACATCTAGGAGCTTTTCCTGATCCCACTGCTCCAAGTCCGAGGACTGGAGCCATGCCTGGCACCGGGCCCTGATGCCAGCGGCCGTGACTCGAGCCAAAGACTGGAATCCATCGTAGGCGGCGCAGGAGAGGTATTTTGAGCACTCCTCAATGGACTTGAGGAGGGTCCAGAACCTGTTGAGGGATTCACTTGCGAGGTCCGTGGAGAAGCTCCCAAGTTCCTTGGCTAGGTCACGTAAAAACATGCCCGTGTACAATTGATATGCCTGAATACAGCATGCGAGCATGGACCTTTGATAGGCCTTGCGGCCTAGGGCGTCGAGGGCTCTTGACTCACTGCCCGGCGGAACCAAAGAATGTGACTTCGGGCTCTTTTGTTTTCTCATGGCCGACTCCACCAACATGGAGGTGTGGGGGAGTTGGGTTTTTCTGAACACAGGACCGTGCTGGACCCTGTACACCGCATCAAGGTGTTTGCTCATGATGTGGACTGACACAGTGGTCTCCCACATGTGGAGTAGTAGCCTGGACAAAATGGGAGGAACTGGGACAGCAAGAGATTCATGAGGAGGGGACTCATACTGCAAGATATCAAGCTCTTCAGCTTGAGGTACCTCCTCCACCTGGGTAGACAGGTTGAGAGCCTGTGCCATATCCCGGACAAACACTGAGAAGGAGGTGTCCTCGGGGGGCGAGCACTGCTGAAAGGCGGGAGGGGGGGGGAACGGGTCTGACGGGAGGTCCCGATGGGTACGGGTTTCAGGGGAAGTATCCCCATCTGACTCCCAGCCCGAAAATTCAGAAGAGGAGTTTGATTCCAGCTGATCACCTCGCCCAGAGGCTGAGGCCCATTTGGAGCTGGAGGCCCTGGAGGATCTTGCCCCCGAGGAACAGGAAGGTGAGCGAGACCGACGCTGAGGACCCTCTCAAGGCCCATGGCTTTTGGGGGTTTCCAGGGTGGATTTTGGTGTCCCTCTCGAGGGAACCTCAGTCTCTAGGCATGGACCAGCGAAGCTGGATACAAGCGCCTGCTGGGAAGCTATGACAGCAGAAATGCTACATTCTAGCTCCAGCATACGGGACTCCCATGCGGGCGTGGGGCCCTGTGACGCTGACGCCATGATCACCAGGTTGGGCTTCGAGGAAGGGAGGGGTTCTTCGCTGGGACGATCCTCGAGAGACCTGGCGCCATCGCCTGAGGCCCTCCAAGTCTGTTTGAGGCACCTTACAAGGCTGCTCTTTGTCCGACTCTCGGGAAAGCCGAGGAGGACTAAGCGACCGAGCGCTTGAGCGCTCGTGCTTGTTGGGAGCCCCCGACAGCGACTTTGAGGTCTTCTTCTTATATCGCTCCACTTCAGGGGACCACTGGTCAGAGTGCCATCTTGAGCGCGGAGCCGAAGTGGGGGACCCAACCGACTGAGAGACGACCAAGGGTGCTACAGGGGATTCCGAGGCAGCCTTTCCGAAAATGTCCTCGGACTTCTGCTTACGACTGAGCAGTGCTTTGGAGGACATTTTCTTACAAAGCAAGCAGACCTCTGGATCATGGTCGGCTCTGAGACACCATAGACGACAGTCATGGGTGTCCGTAAGCGACATGTTATTGGAGCCTCTATCGCATTTTTTGAAACCGGTGGCCATTGGGGCAAAAAGGGCCCCCGCGAGGTTAAAGACCCATCCAGCCAGTGGTTAGGAGAAAAAAAGGCGCAAAACCCATCAACAACAAAAATTAGGAAAAAAATGTCCCCTTTCCTCAAAAGAGATAGGAGCAAGGGGGAGGACGGGTAGAGGACCGGTGGAACCAGAAAATAGTAGCCAGAGGCCGGAAAATGAAACACTTTTTCCGAGGATGAGGAGGTGCGTCCGAAGGGCTCCATTGAAAAAGGGAGGCTGAGCAAGATGGCACCTTTTGGCGGGAAGAGGACCATGCATGCGTGGCAGCAATCCCAAAGACTTTCTTTGAAAGCTGGGGAATTGCTCCGCACGGGCTCCGTCGGTGCCGACGTCACCCATAAGTGAGGACTGACTTCCTGCTTGTTCCTGGAGAACTGGACTTTCAGAAAGCCTTTGACAAGGTCCCTCATCAGAGACTTTTGGTAAAACTAAAAAGTCATGGGATAGGAGGCAGTGTACTATTGTGGATCAGGAACTGGTTAAAAGATAGAAAGCAGAGGGTAGGGCTAAATGGCCAATTTTCCAAATGGATAAAGGTGAATAGTGGAGTACCCCAGGATTTATTTATTTATTTATTTATTTTTATTTATTACATTCTCTTATATACCGCGCTATTCTACATCAGTGCGGTTTACATTGAACAAACTGAAATTACATTGAACAGGGCATTATAACTTGGAGATAACTATTTTACAGGGAACATGGGCTATGGAGGGTTAAGTGGCTTGCCCAAGACCACAAGGAGCACCTGTGGGACTAGAAACCCCAGTCCTTCCGGCCCAAGGTTGCTGTCCTCTAGTGGGATTTGAACCCCCGACCTTCCGGCCTGAAGTACCTTGCCCCAACCACTAGGCCACTCCTCCACTCCGAGATTTATGCTGAGTCTGCTTCTTTTTGACATATTCATAAATGACCTGGAAAAGGGAAGTGAGGTTATCAAATTTGCAGATGACACAAAACTTTTTAAAGTTGTTAAAACCCATGAGGATTGTGGAAAATTGCAAGAGGATCTTGATAAATTGGAAGACTTGGCATCCAAATGGCAGATGAAATTTAATGTGGACAAGTGCAAAGTTATGCACCTAGGGAAGAACAACCCAAACTATGGTTACATGATGCAAGGTTCCACATTGGGAACCACCACCCAGGAAAAAGATTTAGGCGTCATCGTGGATAACATGTTAAAACCCTCCGTCCAGTGTGCATCGGCAGCCAAGAGAGCAAATAGAATGCTAGGTATCATAAGGAAAGGAATGGAAAATAAAACAAAGGATATTATAATGCCTCTGTATTGTTCCATGGTGAGACCGCACTTTGAATTTTGTGTGCAATTCTGGTCGCCGTATCTTAAAATGGATATAGCGTTATTAGCAAAGGTACAGAGAAGAGCCACCAAAATGTTAAAGGGGATGGAAGGATACTCGTATGAAGAAAGGCTAAAAGGTTTAGGGCTCTTCAACCTGGAAAAGAGACGGCTGAGGGGAGATATGATAGAGGTTTATAAATTAATGAATGGCGTGAAACGGGTAAACGTATATTGACTGTTTACATCATCAGAATATAAAAAGACTAGGGGACATGCAATGAAGCTACAGGGTAACCTATTTAAGACTAATAAGAGAAAATATTTTTTCACTCAACATGTAATCAAACTCTGGAATTTGTTGCCGGAGGATTCAGTAAAAGCTGTTAGTGTAAAAAAAGGTTTGGACAAGTTCCTGGAGGGAAGGTCCATAAACCATTATTAAAAGGGACCCAGGATGTCACTGCTTGACCCAATACAAGCATTGTGGAAACTGTGTCTTTTGGGGAAACTGCTAGGTACTTGTGACCTGGATTGCCCACTGTTGGAAACAGGATAGTGGGCTTGATGGACCTTGGTCTGACCCAGTATGGCATATCTTATGTTCTTAAGTTCGTATGAATAACAGATTACACCTTTGAACACCACCTCACCTTGTGTGCTCCACTAATCTTAACCCCAGTCCATCCTTTGCATTCACACACTTCAGTGGAATCCTTTGATAATTTAAAAATGAATTCAGATATCTGTTCCTCTGAAAAATCATAAGATCATTTTCATTAATGAATGAGGGTTAAAGTAATGTGATTACCATGCTAGTTCAATTCAGTGCATGGAAATAAATTGGACTGCTTATAAATTTCAATGATGGGCTACTAAACTTTGAGGGTAATTTTATAAAGGAAGGCATGTGGAAATAGTATCTGCGTATTTTCCTCTATGCAGCTACTGGTGAATTTTCAAAATGAAAGTGTGAGTACACTAACATTTTGGAAAGTTCCTGAGGCAATTTGTGCCATTTACCATGCATTGTATTTCTGCTATTTTAAGTATGTATTTTCAAAAATATGTGAAAAAATGCAAACTCCTCTCCAGCCCTGCTCTTGGGAATGCCTCCGCTCAGTTCACATAAAATACTACATGTGCAGGCTGTAAAAATTTAACATCACTGCTGAGCTCCAGAAGGAGCCCTCAGGCACGGTCCCCCAGCTGAGGACTGTGCCTTAGAGGCCAATTCCATAACATGTACGTGTGGCCTGCTGACATGTCTAAATTAAAAACAGATCCTAATTCTACATCTGCGAGTCTAGACGTGCCTGTGGGTCCGGAATCAGGAAGATAGACCTATTTGGCGCGACACAGGCAAAGTGTTATTCAGCCGGCCCATGCACGTATCCGGTGCACAACCCATGCATGGGTGCGGGTGCAGGTGCAGGCCATGCGATATAATGGAGAAACATGTCCCCCCATCAATATTATCGGACACGGGTAAATGTATGGACGTCCCCGCGCCCACCGTATTCTGAAAAGTTACATGTTTCGGATCCTGCCCATCTCTGCGATGTACCCATGGACACCACACCCGTTGGAAAAAAAATGTGTGTCAAGCTTATTCTCTGGCCCTTCTCAGATCCAGGCTGAGCGCTCACCTCTTTGTTGCCGCTTTTGCATCTGATCTGCCTAAGCTCTCTTGTGTTTCCTGACCATTCCCCCTAAATGTATCCTGTCCACAGCTGCTATGTTGTCAATCTTGACTAGATTGTAAGCTCTGCTGAGCAGGGACCATCTTTTTACCTGTGTCTGTGCAGCATTGTGTACGCCTTGTAGCGCTATACAAATGATCAATAGTAGTTGTAATATGGCCTTTGGCTATGGCATCTGATTCCCACCTATCTGGTTATTGGCATTTCTCACAGCAGATATACCTGTCCCATCATGGCGTATGTCGGTCTGTATACATCGGCTATCTCTGGGGCAACCCTGTCTGCCTTCTCAGTTTGCTTTGTGGCACTGCTCCCCTGATCAGGCCTTTGTGGGCATGGAAGGGGGAATTCTTATGCCATCATATCCAGGTAGCCAGCCTCCAGATATATCACTCTTGCAGCTTGCATAGAACTTGGACTGGGGAAGGCTGTAGGCCTCATGGCACAATCTGGGGGATGTTGGCACAACATCAGTCATGTCTCCTAGTGCCTGGCACAGAGGACGTATGGCTGCCCTATCACACTGGCACCTGGTGACACTGTGGTCATCCATATGGTCCAAGTACCAGCCAGCCATTCATGGCCTCCCTGAATTGCAGAGCAGCACACCCGATCCTCCCGTGCTACCTCCAAAATCACACACACTCACTTGCAGTCACAAAGGACATCATCCTGCCAAACCAAACCTATAACTAACAGCTGCTATGCTATAATGGCATAACATCCCAGGACTACACATATGATCTCCCTTTCTCACTCCAACGTGATTTGTTTCCAGACTCACTCACATACTGTTCTTCCAACAGCAGTCCCAGTTTTCAGAACACAGGATTTGTTAGGGTCCCTTGGATCAGCTTTTTTAGCACAAACAGCACATTTCAGCATAGCCAGAATAAACACTATTGCTCTTCTTAATATTTCTGTAAGGGTGTTTATAAATGTTTCTTTACTTTACAACATTCCCTCATCTCTGCTTTCTGTTCTTTTTAATTGCATCTTGTATTTTTCCAGACTGCAGTCACACGAGTTCAGCACATACGTGTCACAACCATTCTTCTATATGGGACGAATTGCAGAGCACAGCAGAATATTTTCTAACTCCTGGCCTTATACCACGTTTCCACAGGAATAATGTGGACATCTGTGGGAAGCACTGAAAACGTATATGGGCCTTTCCTGAATACACTTGATACATCTCCACGGCTTACCACTCCTTCTTGGCATGTTCTGAGATCCCCATGCTAGCGCCATGGGTGTGCATGACAGCAGTGTTTCAGAATACGGTCGGGGCACACAAACGTCCCCGCTGCACGTACAAACCCCTTATTGGTGTTCTGGAATGATCCCCTTAATGACTAGATTAATGCACTTTGGGAGAGATATAAAACAGGGGGGAAACTCCTAGATCCTTGTGAATGAAGGCTCACGTGACCATATGCCTGCTCTGATTCCATATGAGCTGGGAGGCTGACGAAATAGGAGGAAGAACTACTCTTGGATCAAAATCACAAGGACAAAATGCAAAAAAAAAAAAAAAAATCACTAGAGGCATGGAGGAGGAACATGAACGTGGACGGAGAGCCACGGTTCAAATCCTAGTGCGAGTCACTTCACCCTTCACTGACTCAGGCAGATCTTAGATTGCAAACCCTCTGTGTTCTTCCTCAATGGAACAATATCTTAAGCTTGGATTTGGGAAGGTCAGTAAGCAAATTCAAAACTCATATTGTTAATAAATGCTGATTAAAAAAAATCTCATTTACAATAGTCCATTGACTTGTTCAGGTTAAAATGATTTCTGTACAATATTATATGTCGATCTCATGATATGATGCTGGAGAGAGAGTTGTGCTTCTTATCTTTTCGTCTGGATTTACACTAGAACATAGGACTGGAAGATAATGCATTGTATTTTCTTAGTATTTTATTTTGGCTGCTTGGCAGAATAATGCAGTACGTTTACATCTTTTTTCACCATAAACTATTTGAAAGGCAGCACAGCAAAAAGCATGTACACTCAAACTGACACATTTTTATCCAGAATAATGTTAAATGAAGGTCACATAAAAAACTCCTGATTCGACAGCTCATGAATGTTGATGATTTTTTTGGCATGTCAGGTAGATCAACTGGCCAGGAACTAGATGCTGTGGATGTTAATGATGCACAGAAACAGGATTTTCTGGTTTCCTTGGCAACAGGGGACACTACATTGAAGAATGTTTCATTTGCTATATTGTTAGCAAAGGGAGGAAAATAAGGTATTGTGAACACTGTCTCGATGGCTTGTGGAAGCAACATTGTAGTGCCTTTGGACTGATAAGAAGGCAACTTGTCTCTATCGTGCATGCCAATCTATAAGGAAGCAGCATTCCAGAGGATATGCCTTAGCAGAACTCATGCATTAAGATTTTTCTGCAAATAAAGCATCAGCTCTAAGGGTATTTTGTTGTGGTTTACTGCTAACCTTTTATCTGGTCATTGGAGGAATGGCTTGCGTCTTTGCCGATTGTTCCTACAGACCTGGAGGGATAACAGGGCAGATGGCTGGTGTTACAGATTTTTGGGAATGTGAAATGCCCTATTGCTGGACTGGTAAATTCTAAAATCAATTATATGGACACATCACAGTCAATTCAGAAAGAGGTGAAAATGTATTTTTCTCTCTGCTCGTTCAATATATGAGAACACAATAAAGAGAACTAGGGTTCTTCTGCTAAACAGAAGTACAAGCATAATGCGACTTGCTCTGTCAAACAGTCCTGTACTATATCACAAGTTATGACATTATTGGATGTCATGCAAGTGGGGAACGCGTGAAGAGAAGAGCTCACTGAACGCTCCATGTGTGCTCTGACCTGGGAAGGAGAAGGATAGTGTAGTTTGAATGGAACAGTAGCCAACTATTCAAGGGCGGCCCAAGGGTGATGTGGGGCCATGTGCGGAGACTCATTGTGGAGCCTCATTTGCATACCCACTGGACCTCATTTGCATACATTTAATTTATTTTAAAATGTATATGTTGTCATTCTAAAGTTGTAGGCAGCTTTCAAAGAAGCCCTTCACAAACCTCTTTTTTCTCCTGGCAATGGACTTAGGGGCATGTTTATTAAATATTAATGTGTGTTAAGTGCCGCTGCGCCAATAGGAAGAAATGGGTGTTCCTTCACATTAACTTTTAGTAAACATGCCTCTTAATGAGTGTCTGAATACCATTTGCATGGGCAGTGAGGATAAAGAAAGACTACTAGATTTCTACATTACTATACCCCAGTGCCAACCGCCAGGCACATTAGGAAGTACTACAAATGCTGCCCGTTTAGAACCCATAGCAAACCTGCCATATCATAACAGCACTACCAGGCCTCATAAATCACCAAACCCTACCTATCAAACACTGCAAATATTAAACCAATACATCTCAGAGAATACCAGTACATCTCCTACTGGGGAAAGAGAACAAGTGGCACTGTCAAATAGAAACTACATAAACAGAACACCTCAGCTAGGTTACACATGCAGAACATAGACCGTCAGCAAACATAGAACAAGGAATCACAATTTAGAAGTATGAATACAATAAAAATTAAACTGGGAACCCCAAAAGCCAAACTTGGAATGTACAACAACGCTGGAGAAATAAAACTATAAATTAATTTCCTCTTGTACTAAACAAAACGCAAAGACGTTAGCGATACACATTTCTCATATCTGACATATTCCAGTTAATAAATTCAAAATAAAAAAGTATTTGTCTACCTTTTGTTGTTTGTGCATTTTATTTTTCAGTTGTAATTGCTCCAGTCACTTTCTTCAGGTTTTTGTGTCTCCTGCTAACTCTCCATTGTCTGCTGTCCATTTGTCCTCTCTTCCATTCTCTCTATATATCTGCTTTAACATACTAATCTTTCTGCTTTTGCTCTTTCCTCCATTTCTATCTTTATTCCTTTTTCATCAATTCAAATTTCACCCCTCCATCCTCACTCCCCACTTACTCTCCCAATACCCAGCCAATCGTAGATTTTTCTTCCCTCCAACATAAAATATCTTTTCCCCTCTCCATTCTCAATCTCCCAGCCCCATCCCTTCAAGTCCTCCCCCAACCTCAGCTCCCTTGTAATACCAGCCGCACCCAGCATCCACTCCCTTTTCGTCCCTTTCTCTCGTCCCCCCGCATCAGCCCATTTCCAGTCCTATCGTAGCACCTCCATCAGCTTATTTCCAGTCCTAACACCCCATCAGCCATTTCTAGTCCTATCCTAGCCCCCCATCAGCGTGAAACAGGAAATGCCCTTTAACCTCCCGGCACTCAGCTCACTGGCTGGCTGCAAGAGAATACAGCCACCAGACTGAAGGAACACCCTGCTCTTCACTCCGGCGGCTGTGCAGAGGTGAGCTGGGGCTTTGGGGCTTCCCCAGCTCCTTCTGAAGCCAGTCAAAGAGACAGATAACATGTGCGGCATGAAGTTGGTGCGGTGCCCCCGAAGTGTGGGGCCCTGTGTGAACAACATTATCGCACAATGGTCTGGCCGGCCCTGCAAATATTCTGTTTGTTCAGAAAGAATAAGTTATACAAAATGTGATAATATATCTAATCATGAAATATCACTATCAGATTTCAAAGGAAGGCATTTATAGTTCAGCCGGCGAGTGTACCATCCCACAGAAATGAATATCGTCATGCTTGTCCACCATTAGTTGGCCATACACATAGAAACCAATTGCAAAGTCCACATTTCACTCACTAGATGCTATTACCACTACTGCTCCTGCTTATCAGGGTGTAGCACAGAGCTGTACTTGTGCAAATATGAGACAGCCCCTGATTGTCAGAGCTTACAGTCTAATCAACACAAACCACACGACAACTGGGGACTAGGGTATTTCTAGGGTAATGGCAAGATAGGGATGGGTGATGAGCTGGAGAATAAGGGCGTCAGCATCCAACGGCAGCCTTGTAGAGGTGGGTTTTTAGCCTGGATTAGAATAGGGCCAGAGATGGATCCTGGTGTACTAACTTGGATAGTTTGGGACTGTCTCTATCTGTGTTTGTACAGCTCTGCATATGCCCTGTAGCACTTTATAAATGTTTAATAGTAGTAGTTTGTTCCAGGCACATGAAGCAGCAAGGTGGAATGGACAAAATCTGGACTTGGCAGTGGAAGAAAGAAGGACACAGATAAGAGACCTAGAGGAGCGGAGTTCCAAAGAAGGGGTGTAGAGCGAGATAGAGGAGAAGATAGTGGGGAGCAGCAGAATGAGTACTGTCGCCCCCACCTGGCCAGGTAGATAACTGGTACCAGGAGAGGTCGCCTTTTGTTACCTTTTAAATAAGTTTCCCCAAAAATGGCTGCCAGGAGGGCTGCTGGGAATTGTAGTCTTATCTTAAGGCAAAGGAGTTGTGATCCAGTGGTTAGGCATAAGACAGAGAAAATTTATTTGTTGTAATCAGGGATTCCTTCATACACAGGATACAAGTGGAACAAACCCAAATATAGGATTTTACTCCTGCGCAACAGCTTCTCAAAAGAAAACAGGTACAACTTTGCTTGTATTCAAAAATGTAACTTATTCCAAAACTATACTTTTTAAATGTTTCTCTTTACAGGAACAAAAATCTCATGAAGCAAAAACAGCTCTTTGAATGTCCCTTGATTATTACTATCAACTTTAAGCTTTATAAGTTGAGCTTAGCACTCAGCTGTTTTTCTTCTGTCGTGACGTCTTCACAAATCAGGTTTCTCTTTTAAGCTTTCACACATTCAACGGCTCTCTAGATTAGCACTCTTCCACATCAGAGGCTTGACATAAAGCACATTGCATTTCAAAGGAATTGTCTTCTACATCTCCTA
Source organism: Ichthyophis bannanicus (assembly GCA_033557465.1). Classification (NCBI taxonomy): domain Eukaryota; kingdom Metazoa; phylum Chordata; class Amphibia; order Gymnophiona; family Ichthyophiidae; genus Ichthyophis; species Ichthyophis bannanicus. The sequence goes on along the minus strand of CM066042.1, from coordinate 63,358,961 downwards.
TTTCCATTTCTTCAATGCTAACATTCTCACACACATCCAAGGGCATCTGTAGGGAGAGCTGACTGTTCTCTTTCTTAATTAATTCATTCAACTTTTTAAGCAGGGCTTGCTTTTGCACTAGCTCCTCTGCTATGTGAGCCACTTGATACTCAGATAAACAGTCTCTCTTTATCCTGGGGTTTTGCTTACTGCTAGAATCAGCTTTTAACTCTAAAGCTAATTCTCCTAAGCTTTTACTGGTTAAGAAATGAGGAGGACACACTTGCCTGGAGTCAGAGGTGTTTAGAATCTCTCTCTGCCCTGTAAGCCAGTCATGCTGTCTTCCGTCTGCAGTAACTTCGTTTGATTGCAACAGCCTATCTTTCAGCTGGAACTGTTTTGGCACCTTTCCAAACAGTTCTCCCTAGAGCAGTTGGAAGCTTTTTTTTTTTTTTTAAATGCTTTATTTTCGTTTTATAACAACAAAGGAAATGGAAGACATACAGCTAAAAGACAGATACATAAAGTGTAATACATACACCAAAGTAAACCCCTGCCACCCCCCTCCCCCCTGCTTCTTCTCTAGAAAACTAATCATTCCCGAAGCGGGTGTGTACTTACATTATTGTGTTACAAAACCTAACGGTGAACTGAAACATGATGAGTGCACATTAAACAGGCATGTCGGAACAATGAGCAGATTGTACATAATCATTGAGCATCTGCCATTTAGACAAGCGAGAGTGAGTTTGGGCATGGGGAATAGCTCTCCGAGGTATCTGCTCATATTTACTATATAAGCAGACGAGGTTCCACCATTCATTGACAGTAAGTCGAGAGCTATCCTTCCAATTCCTCGTGATTAAGCATATGGCTATACCCAGCATGAAATCAAGGAGAAAGCGACCCTTCTTAGGAAGAGAGGGGACCTCCGCCACAGAGCGGAGTCCCACGATCTTCCAAGAGAGAGGTTCGTGAAGGTGTAAGATAAATTGAATACAACCCCAAACCCGCCTCCAATAAACCTGTAGTTGAGGACATTCATAAATAACATGAGCGAGGGTTCCCACAGCAGTATGGCAAGACCAACACTGGTCCCTAGCAGTTGTGTTCCATTTGGCTATTTTTTCTGGAGTATAAAAGCATCTGTGTGCAAAAAAGAAGAGAGTTTGGGTAACAGAGGCAGACCGGGAAACCCGCACTACTTTGCTCCAGAAAACGCTCCATAGCACAGGGGTTAAAGTGGTTTGCAGTTCGCGCTCCCAGGCTTGTTGGGCTCTAAAAGTGGCAGTGTCTGTACCCTGACATAATATTTTATAAAAGTTAGAGGCTACCCCATGTGTACTACTAATAGAGTGAACTATCTCTAGTAGCCCGTCCTCAGTAGGGGCAGAGGGCGGCATGATTTGAGCACTTTTGAGGCAGTGTTGAAGCTGCATCAATTGAAAGTAGTGTTTCGCTGGTAACGCAAATTCCTTTTGTAAATCAGAAAAGGTTTTCCAACGAGCTGCAGAGAAAAGCTGTTGGGGTGTCCAGATCCCCCTTAAGTACCAGGGTTTCCATGCTATCGTTCTATTTAGGACTTGAATTCTGGGGTTATTCCATAGCGGGAGTCCGTCCTGAGGACATACGTTCGGACCCAGTGATAGAATGAGAGTGTTAAAGGCCGCAAGAGTATCGACAATCATTGGTGGATGGCGGGTGTCTACTTGATAGGACATACCGGGGAGATGGGTCAACGGAATTGGGCTACTAAGCTCCTCTTCTATATCAAGCCAAACTGGTCTGCTGTCTGTTGAGGCGTCTAGCCATCGGGCACCTTGCTTAAGTAGGAAGGCTTTATGATATCTAAGAAAATCAGGAAATCTGGTACCCCCTATTTCCTTTGCAGACTGTAGTTTTTGTTTAGCTATCCTTGGTGGCTTGCCCTGCCAGAGATAACGGACGAGAAGGCCCTCAATATCTTTATAAGTATGTAGCGGGAGTAAGCATGGCAGCATTTCTAAAATGTAGTTCACTTTGGGGACTATCATCATTTTCACAGTTTCTAGGCGGCCCCACCATGTAAGAGATAAGGGAGACCAACGATTTGTGAGCTCACGGACTTTGGAGACTACCTCTTTGGCATTAAAACTGATAGTGTCTTCTAAAGGAGAACAGTAATGAACCCCGAGATACTTCACCATGCGGGATTGCCAAAGGAAGGGAAAGGCCTGCATGTCAGCCTCATGTACCCAGCGGTTCAGTGGGAATCGATTGTTTACCTTATCAGAATATAGAAAGACTAGGGGACATGCAATGAAGCTACAGGGTAAACTATTTAAGACTAATAAAAGAAAATATTTTTTCACTCAACGTGTAATCAAACTCTGGAATTTGTTACCGGAGGATGTAGTAAAGGCTGTTAGTGTAGCTGGGTTTAAAAAAGGTTTGGACAAGTTCCTGGAGGAAAGGTCCATAAACCATTATTAAGAAGGGACCCAGGATATCAATGCTTGAACCAATACAAGCATTGTGGAACCTGTGTCCCTTGGGGAAACTGCTAGGTACGTATGACCTAGATTGGCCACTGTTGGAAACAGAATACTGGGCTTGATGGACCTTGGTCTGACCCAGTATGGCATATCTTATGTTCTTATATAATGCTACAGATTTGGTCCAGTTAATTTTATAGCCCGATAATTGCGAGTATCCGTCAATCAGATCCAAGACAGCTGGAACCGAATCAAGGGATACGAAAAGCATAAGGTCATCTGCATATGCAGAGAGTTTAATCTCTCTGTGACTGAAGGGGACACCTCGAATACGTGCGGACTGTCTAATAAGGAGGGCGAGGGGTTCAAGAGCTAGATCAAAGAGCATTGGTGATAGGGGGCAACCTTGACGCGTGCCTCTTTGGAGATTAAATGGCTGAGACTTGATGGCATTTACACAAATACTGGCGACGGGTTGAGTATACATGACTTGGAGATATCGGAGGAAGCCCTCCCCAAAGCCATACCATCGGAGAACTGCAAATAAGAAGGGCCATTCTAGGCGATCAAAGGCTTTTTCGGCATCTAGGGAAAGACCCACCCATGGATGATCTAGATTGGCAGCACTGGATAGCACATGGCACAAGGTCCGAGCATTGTCAGCGGTGGATCGGCCGGGTATAAAACCGCATTGGTCGGGGTGGATTAGGGTGGCCATCCTGTCAGATAGCCGGGTGGCCAAGATCGTTGCGAAGATCTTATAATCGGCATTAAGTAGGGAGATTGGACGGTAGTTGGCGGTTAGCAGCGGGTCTCTGCCTTCTTTCTCAAATACTACCACATTAGCTGCAGAAAAGGATCCCAAAGAGGATGTATCTACCGCAAGGGCAGTAAAATAGAGTTTTAAATAGGGAACTAAATCTGCACTGAACGTTCTGTAGAATTCGGTCGGGAGACCATCGGGCCCTGCGGCGCGGCCCGAGGCTGTTCGTTTTAGGGCAGATTGGATCTCTGAAGTAGAGAAGGGTTCATCCATCGCATCCCTATCATCTTCAGAGAGGGTCAGCCGCTGAATGCCAGAAAGCAATCGCTCGAATGTCTCTGACGAGAACTCACATTCAGATTGATATAGGCGGGTATAGAAATCCCGAAAGAGTTCTACAATGTCGGAGTCTGTGGTCAATATGCCCCCTCCCTGTGGGGCTCGAAGGGCCGCTACGCGTTTGGCTTCTTTTTGACCTTTCAAGGCGTTGGCTAAGAGTCGACCGGCTCGGTTATTTTCACGATAATATGTCCCTCGTTGAAGCTCAATACTCTTAGAAGCTGCAGTTGAGAGGATTGAATTATATTGAAAACGGAGACGCTGTAATCGAATTAATACACATGGATCAGTACGTGAAGTTAGAACTCGTTCGCCTGCTTTGATTTGTTGGTCTAGTATGAGTAGCTGCTGTTTGCGTTGTTTCCGCAGGCGGATTTGATAGCTAGTGATCGTTGCTCGAATGGCCGCTTTGAAGCCCTCCCACCAAGCCCAATTCGCAGTATCCTGGGGTAGATTAAAATGGAAGTAATCCTGTATGGCTGCTCGAATTTCTAACTGGAACTCTGGCTGAGTTAACAGGGCTCTATCAAAGAACCAGGCCCCCGAATTCCCTTGGGGTGCAGTAGTGTGCAATTGAAAGGAAATAGCAGCATGATCTGAAATATGTTGGGAGTGAATCTTTGCAGTGTCCACCTGAGGAACTAACAGTTTTGATATTAGAAAGAAATCTATGCGAGACTGGGATTTGTGAGGGGAAGAGAAGAAGGTGAAGTCAAGCTCATTGGGGTGTAGTAACCTCCATAGATCAACTAAAGCAAGATCTTTGATCAAAGAGGTAAGCGTGGTGTGACTCTTGGGGGGACCACTTGTCCTAGGCGGCTGTTTGTCAATCAGGGGATCAAGGACTAAATTGAAATCCCCCCCAATTATCAATGAAGTATTAGCAGAGGCCTGCGCAACCTGAGCAATGGTAGCAAAAAAGGCAGGGTCATCCACATTAGGAGCGTAAAGGCATATACATGTAACTTCAAGGCTACCTATCTTGAGGTGAACTCTGGACCATCTACCTTCTGTATCTGAGCTAGTCGCAATAATAGTAGCATGCAAAGATTTCCTAACCAGTATGGCAACCCCACATTTCTTAGAAACGGCTGGGGAATAGGCGGCCACCATGTAAGGTTTAATATTGAGTTTAAGAGTTTCCTTCGAATTTAAATGCGTTTCTTGGAGAAAAATCAGATCCGCAGCTTCCTGACTTAGATAGCTTAGGATTTTCTTCCGTTTTATCGGATTATTGATTCCTTTTACGTTCAATGAGAAAATCTTACATGGTGCCATCAATCGGTAATAGACATTTTAGGTAAGGGCGCTTGAAAACATACAACATAATCAGAATCTGTGCAACAATGACATAATCACCGAGTATGCTGGCTAATACACCCCATATTGAAAAGTATGTACCAAAGTATCTTAGAGAAGAAGCAAAACCCCCAATGAATATGGCGACCATATGTCTGCGGGAGGAGGCCCTAGAGAGGAAATAGAAAGACATGAAAAAAAGAAAAGAAACACCAGAGTCCATAATTAACACTGTCTCTGATACTCATCGAGGCTACTGTGGGTAGATGGAGTCGGGTCACAGATATCATCAAAAGTAAGGCAACAAACCGCCCTCGCCAGACTCTTTGCTGGGCTGCGGCAGATCCAATATGGCAGGTACAGCGGATATGAGAATACTTGCAGGAATGTTCTGGAAGTCAGCGCATCAAGTCGGCTTCTTTGGAATCCAAAAACTCCGCTAGTAGATCAGGGTCCTCAAAAGTTCTTGTCTGATTGTGAAGCGTGACTCGGAGCTTGGCCGGGTACATCAGGCCATAGCGTGCTTGTAGTTGTTGAAGCCTCGGCCGGAATTCCAGAAAGCGCTTTCGGCGGTCGACCGTGGGTTTAGCCAAGTCAGGATAGAAGGAGATCTTGTGGCTCTCAAACTCCATATGGCCCTTTGCCCGAGAGGCACTGAGAATTTGCTCCACGTGTTGATATCTCAAAAGTCGAAAAATGATAGGCCGCGGGGTCTTCCTGTTGAGCGTTATGCTTGTGGGTACACGATGAGCGCGATCGATCTCCAAATCTTTGGTAAAGGTGATTTGGAGCAGGGAAGGGAGGATTTTGCATAAAAACTCTTTCATGTCTCCCGATTCCGCTCCCTCCGGTATGCCCACGAGTCGTATGTTGTTGCGGCGCGCTCTATTATTGCCATCTTCCACTTCTTTCTGCAAGGCCCGTACCTGACGTTCAACTTTGTCGAGTTTGGACAACCGGGCCGCATGGGAGTCCAATATGCTCTCCATTTTGTCCTGACGCGAAGAGAGCCCCTCTAGCTTGCCCTGCAGTACACCAAGATCTTCCCGCAGCGCTCGGAGTGCTTCACCGTTTGACTGCACGAGGTCCTTGACCCCTCTAATCTCTGCGAGGATTTCCTGCTGCATTTCGGGGCCCTCGCGCAAGGCCAGCCCCTTCTGCGGGGACGGGGGTTCAGTTTTGGAACGTTTGCCGTGAGAAGCCGCTGGAGATCCAAATTCCAGGCACGTGGGTTTGGTCCCCGCCATCTCACCAATGTGCCCCGGCAAGATCAGAGTAGAAGTTCCAAGTATGTACGGTGTTAATTCAGGATTCTGAGTAGGCCTCTCGGGAGCCTCAGCGTTATGCGACCATCCCGCTGGACATCAGGCTCCGCCCCCGAGCAGTTGGAAGCTTTAAGTCAGCAGCCTTTATCTCTCTCCTGCTGCCTTCGTTCAAAGGTTCACCAATACCTTTCTCGGATCCTCCTTCCCTTGCTCTCTCAGCTGTTCTTGGCAATCTCTCGGGAGCTCTCTCTCTTCTGCTTCCACTCTTTCCTTCACACTTTCTTTCACTCTCCCTCTTCCCCCTCTTCTCCTTTGTTCCTCTCGTGCTTCTCGTTCTGTCTGTGTTTCTAAAAGTCAGCTTTTTAAACTGTTCTTCTTCCTGTGCCACGCCTTGCTCCCAGCACATGTGATTAGAGTCAGGCTTCCCTCTAACCCTGACGTGCTGCTGTGGGTGGGGCTTAGGGATGACTAAGTTATGAGTCATAGACTCTTGGTTACCCGGGAAACCCTTGATACTTTCAGAATTAAAGATACAGGTCTCATTTCCCTGTGTATCTCTATGCTCAGCAGTGCTCTCCTCACCACAGTACTCTTACTACTACTAGTAGTGATCTTTTGTATAGCCAACAAGGCATATGCAGCGCTGTACAGACACACATGTAAGAGACGGTTCCTGCTCATCGGAGGAAACACACAGCAATGCACGTGTAGGTCAGTAGGAGAAGTTGGAACTGAATGTGGAAACGGATAGGGAGCCAGCGAAGTAACTTGAGAAGAGGAGTAACGTGAGCATAGCGACGCTGGCGGAAGCTAAGTCATGCAGCTGAGTTTTCATAGTAAAATTTACAACAAAGAAAATGAAATATATATCTGAGCCAGCCCAGCAGGGATAAGGGTGTGACAGCAGGGGGGGGGGGGGGGACGTGGGACAATGCATGCTGTGTGTTTGTGTGTTGGCTCCATATGTGCCTGTGATTGGGAGAGTACAGAAGAGGGAGTCTGAAAGGCGCAATTCCCTAACTGCTGATCTTCATTTTATCTAAGTTTCTGTGCTTCCGAAGCTGGAGCTGCTTCTCCCATAGAAAGGCATCAGGCCATTTTTTCTTTTTTTGAGAGTTTTGGACCAATATTCGAAGCCCTTAGCTGGCCGGCCAATGGGGCAGACCATGATATTCAGTAGCACTATCCGATAGTGCCGTCAAATATCTCCACCAACTGCCATGGCACTGTTAGGTTAGTGCAGGGGAAGGGGGCAATGCTGGCACCCAGTAAGTGCAATTTTCAGCAGCCTTTGTCTAGACAGCTCAGGCATAAGTTGCAATTTGGATAAGTGCCAGCGGAAATTTGTGCTTACCAGGTAAGTGTCAGCAGCTACTCCGCTGGCTCCTACCCAGGTACTATTGCTGAATATCCCGCCAATATTCAAGTGCCGCAACGGACTGCCGCAGCATTTAAATATCAGCAGTTCTGAAAATTGGGCCCGTTATACTTTTAGGGACACCAGTACAATTTGACCCCTTTTCAACCCTTGTGTCTTTTCGCCAGTTATCCCCCACACCAAGTTTATTCCCATTCTATTCAATTTTTGGAGTGTTGTTTTTTCCCCAGAGAGACGGACATTCTCATACCCTTATGCATAATGTTTTTCCAACATCAGTTGGGTTGGAAACAATAAATATCCATTGGCATAAATGCACAGGAGGAGAGCCTCTTTCGATTGAAAGCAAGCTCTGCTACAAGGGGGACATAAGATGAGGGTGAAAGGGGACAGACTCAGGAGTAATATGTGGAAATATTTCTTTACAGAAAGAATGGTGGATCCGTGGAATAGTCTCCCAGTGGAGGTAGTAGAGACGAGGACAGTATCTGAATTCAAAGAGCATGGGACAAACACAGAGGATCTCTAAAGGAAAAAAAAGGGACTTTAGTATTTGATATGATATTTGATGGATGCAACTGCACTTCTAACAATGGTCACGTAGTTTCTTTAGATACTCTCATATTGAAAGAAAATCCAACACTGGGTACCTCAAATGCCCTGGTGGAGTATTCTTTAATATAGAGGTTAGGAATGTTCGGCTATCAGTGGTTTCTATTGGCTTTCAACCGGTCATGTGACTACACCAGGAAGTTTAAATGGGACTACTTTCCGAGTGTGAGACGGCACAACACAATTTGAAGAAGAGCCAGGAGAATCTTAGGCTTGAAACGCAACGTTGGGTTACTGATTTGTGATTTTCATCACGGAATAGTTGCTACTCTGAAAAGTCGATACTGATTGAACAATCATTACACATCTAGCTGTATATTGGGTGAGACGGCTTGCAAACTCTTCTTAATGTCAGCACTGGAGATTTACGGGTTATCTTCTCCGTTTCAAGAAGTGTGGAGCTGCCCAATACTTGTACTTCGAAAGAAGATTACATCTGATCAGTTGTGATTTTTCTTTGGCTTATTGCCTACGTTTAAGAAAAGTTTTACTGGTTGGTACTAAGGGGTTAATGTCCCCTTAGGACTTGTTAGGGTTGCGTCCCTATAAAAAGAAAAAAAGGAACATCACACTACAAGAAGAAATTGTTTCTTCAAGGTGTAAGTTCTGACAAAAAATTTTTGTATGTTTCCCTTGTTTAGTTGCTTTGAGAATAATTGTGGGCGATATAGTGGGGTTAAATTTTAGGGGTACTGAAAGAAGTTAGGGCAATAGTCATACAAGTTAAAATCCATTAAAGCAATCATTCATTTCATAAGCCAAGCTTTTAGTATAAAACTCCAAAATCTGTCAATTTCATGGATGAATAAGAAACTGCAGTTTGATGATGACCCTAGCATTGGGATTTAGATCAGGGGTGAGAAAGTCCAGTCTTTGAGGGTCATAGAGAAAAATGGTCTTCCAAATAAAATTATGTAAGTGAAACATAAAATTGTATGGAAACAGTTCTCATGAAAATGTGATGGAGGATTGGATTTCAATACCTATTGTAAAGAATTTGAACCCAGAAGACCCAGTCCTTGGTTGAGGTCCTGGCAGTTATTTAGTTTGGATCTTTTTTAGTTATTGATATTAAATTCTAAAATAGGCAGCTAATATTCATATACTATAAGATTAGCTAGCCACTCACTATGAAGCTAACTTTTTAAGGGTCGTCTAGTTTTGTGCCAAATTCAAAGCGCACAAACCATGCTTATTTTACAAAGAAAAGTGGGCACCTACTTTTCTTTACACTATAGGAGAATAAGTCGTAAGATACAAGTGCCCAACCTAGCTATGAGCACTTAAAAGAGTCCCTGATCTTGGTGTAAATGCACGTACCTAGATTTGTAAACTATTTTATAACTTACATGTGTAAACTTAAGCTCCGCCTATGCTCTGCAAAAGCTCCACCCCTTGAGCTCGCCCACACCAAAAGTACGCACCATCGGCCTAACACTTTCTATAGTGCCCATCCAGCTGCAGAAGGCATGAAAAATAGATGATCTATGTGCATGGATGCTGCCGAACTTTACACAGCTCATTATAAAATTATCCCCTATATATTTTATAGATACAGAGTTTATTCACAAAATAAGCAATTCCAAATTCAATCGAGTCTGTTCAAAGTGGTCCTTTAGACCCTTATCTACTAATGCTTGGCATATGATAACAGTGTCATAATTTCCTGTCTAACGTAAACCATAGAAATATGAGCCTATATAACCTTATTTTACTCCTTGCATTGGCTCCAGATTGAGAGACACATTCTTTTTAAGGTGGTTTTATGAATTTTTAAAGTGTTGAGGGTCTTAATGTTTTGTCATCGACAATCTGTCTAACCTGGCATTGCCTGAGACATTGTTTGAGATCGCAGTCTCAAGGATAGCTAGATGGTCCTTCTTTGTGATATGCTCTCGGAGCTAAACTACATTCACAAAGGTTTACTATAACAGTTCCTGGAATCGGATTTGCTGGACTTTCATAAACATGTAAAACATAGGGGTCGATATTCAGCCCATGGCAGTCAGCATCACTCAAATGGCTGACCGCCGCAGGCAAAAATAAAACTGGATATTCAGCACCAGAGCCTGGTTTTGCCACTGACGATGGCGGCAATCTTCAGTCACTAATTGGATAGCACATCTGCATAAAGTTAGGACTGCCAGTGACCTCTCTTACCTTTATGTGGTTTCAGGCACGTTTTACAATGGCACATCCAAACGCAATCTGAGGCGTCAAAGCCAGAAGGTCTGAATAGAAAATGTCTTTAGAGACATCCCCAGAACAGCATCTCAGAACACAGACATCTAAATGCATAACGGTTACAGTAGTGGGTTAGGAGCAGGATGACCAGGGTTAAAATCCCAGGGTGGGTGTTTGGGATCTTAAACTAGTCACTTAAATCTCCTTTATGCTCTCTGGATGTTTTAAGGCCAAAACAAGCACTTTCCTATCTGTGATTGCAGCAGGTCTAAATATGGACGTGCCTGTAGACATCCCTGTCGTTCCTGAAATCGAAAGGAGACATATAAGTCCATTGCACCACCCCAGACACACCTCCAGCACACCCCCTTGCCTACTTGGATAGCCCTGCACCAGAAACATCTGTAAACACTATTTGTGGAATGGCTTCGGAGATGTCTCCATGATTTTGACATCCAGATGTCCTAAATCACAACTAAGCCTTTCAAAATGACCCCATTTGCCTATCTGTTTAGTGGCTAAATATTGCCACTAACTGGATGGTCATCAGCTCTGCCTACAGACCACCCCAAAACTGGGCATTTTCAGGGTGGTCTATGGGGACATTTAGCAGCGCTAACTGCTTAGTGTCGCTGAATATCAAGATGACTGGGGTTTAGCTGGCTAGCAGGTCCTGCTAACCAGCTGAAGTCTTTTGAAAATTGACCCCATATTTTATACAAGCATTTGTTGGAAATGTGACCTCTTGTGGTATTATGTCCATTTTAGTGAGCTCTGCTTGTATGATTTGTCACCAGTGGCCTACCTTGGGTCCTAGGGCACGCAGAGAGGGTCAGGCTGGTGACTATCCTGAGCCAGGAAGTGGGGGTAGTGCAGGCATAGTAGTACACACCCTCTGGGTAATGAAGTCCCAAACACTCCCCAAGCAGAGGAATAGAAGTAACAAAAGTGGTAAGGTCAAAAATGAGGTTTTATTTCCCCGTCCCGGGGTTTGGTAAGCACAAAGAACTTAGGACAAAATAACCATGCGCCGAGTAGAAGGAAAAGTAAATCAGGAACTGAAGAAAAATAACTCCTTTTTCTTCCAGCTTTCACTTATACAGTCCTTTAACACAGGAATCAATAAATGTTTCTTTTCAAAGGCAGCGATGCTCACTTTGCTTCTCAATGCTGTTCCTGCAGCTTTATACATCCAACTCAGCAAAGTGATTCTACGTTATCTGCTATAGTCAGTGTACAATCCATGGGCTCATCAATTATACATTCCTCTATGGATTCAACTTGTATATCTTCCAGTCCTTCCCCCGCTGGATACATGGAAACACATTCACACAGGGATTTAAAACAATTCCCTTTACCTTTAAGAGAGTCCCGGAGAGCTTTGCTATCCCAGAGAAAACTGATATTCTTTGTTTTCTCCCTGTTCCTTTTACAGAAACCACTGTCTGTCTTTTTCCTGTAAAGTTTACTTGGCAGTGCTTCTTCAATATCAGCAGAATCTAGAGATTTGTACCTTCCTCTCACCGGAGCTTCTGGGCACACCCAAACTGACTTTCTGCGTGGCTTTTCTCTCCAGTTAACTTCAACACCAGGCTTTAACTGAGAGTAGCTTTCCTGTAGTCTTAGGGTTTGAGTTCTCTGTACCTTTTCAGCTGAAGCTTTTCCTGGTCGGTTCTCAGGGCTGCTTAAATCACTCTCAGCCTCTCTGCTATCAGTCCTTCTAACGGCTCTCCTTCCAGTTCCCGTTTCAGTTCTCCTTCAAGAACTGCCTCCAACTCCTACTCCAGCTCTCCTTCCAGATCTCCCACTGCTTTCTAATGAGTGCTTTTTATCAGCCTTAGGGCTTAGCTTCGTTCCTCCCCCACTCAGGTGAATCCTATTACACTCAGGGCACGGGGATTGTTTGCAACTTGGGCGGGGCTGCTGCACTCGTGACTGGGTTTGTTTATATCTCCCCTGGCAACCTGTAGCCATGTGCTTTACTTGGCTGTCAGAATCTGACGTACTTTCCTCAGTTTCCTCTGACTGCATGGCAAGGGACGGATCTTCCCCATTACAGATTACATTAAATTTTATTGCTTGTTTTGTCCTATGATAATATTTCTTATGTTTTGTTGTTCTGTCACCTAGGAGCACTAGTAGTGGGTATATAAGTGGGCCTTGTGGCAGATAACACATAATAATGGCATTATCAGACACACAGTATTAGTAAATTAGTAACTACGCCCCTAAGACTCTTAAGTGCATTAAGGGAACAATGCACAATATTTGCCATTTAACGTACTTTTCACTCTTATATGGCTGCTTGACCCCCCTAGCAGTAGTTCCACAAAACTACCACACTAGGGGTCACCACCTGCCATTTGAAACCCAGATCCAAACAGTGCAAGAGTGACAGGATTCCTCCTGCCCCAGCTGCTAGATACCAAAAAAAACCCTAGCAGGTCCCAGTGAGTCTACGGAGCAGTGGGATCTGAGGCAGTGGTGTACCAAGGGTGGGGTAGTGGGTGCAGCCCATCCCGGGTGCTGGCCGGGAGGGGGGTGCACCACCGCCAGCCCCACAGAGGCAATGCATCAAGTTACATTTAAATGGCTTTGCTGTGGTGCCTGGTGCTTCAGGGGCTGTTTTATATTTTGGAACATCTTATTAGCATGTCCTTCATGGGCATGTTTTTATTATTTATATTTTTGGTACCATAGTTCATTTGGAGGTTTGTTTATTTATTGTTCAGTTTTCAAATTTTTTAAATATTTTACAGTTTTTAATTTTATATTTATGTTGTTTAATTTTTATCTTTGTTTTTATATGTTATAGTTAAGCCAGCCATAGCCCCTGATGAAAGCAGAATGAAACACGGCCTGTGTCGGGCCAGTGGCTTAAGCTAATCAATAAAAATCATTCTTCCTTTGCTTTCCACGTTTTTGGACTGGGCTCATCCCATTAGGACATCCAGCCCCTCTATTTGCCTTAGAGAATCGGGGCCTTAATGTTTTAAGGTGTTTCCTATATTTTTACATGTCACATTCCACTAATAGGCCTGGTCACATTCTGTGAGGATTGGATTCTGAAAATTCCTTGCAGTAATATTCTTTAAAAACTTTGCCTGTGTGCTCTGTACAAAAACGCTGCACCTTATGTTTTGGTTTGGTCTATTAGTCCACTAATATAATTGATCTGCATTTACTGTAGTCCATTGCCAAAAGCATGAGAAAGCTATGTCACATGTGCTCCTGACAGTGATGAAGTCCTTGGTTTGTACTTCGTCCTGTGCAAGGTTAGTTCCTGAAAAGCCATTATTGGAAAATTAAATATGAGCTATATGAAGTGTGAAACTCTAAGAAGACTTTCAAAGCATCTAATTATTTCATTTCATTTATTCATATTTATCTCCCACTTATAACATTACAAGCTGTTAACAAAATTAACACATTATAATATCCCCTACATATTAAAATTTTTAATTCAAAAGTAGAAGTTTAGTTTATTAACATTCTTGCTTTACAACTCTTCAAAAACAGCAGAGCGGTTCACAAATATAATTAATGCAAACATGAAAACATAAAATGCATCAATACAAAATAATGACAACTATAATAGATGTAGAAACATGAAATAAATACATAGATAAAGTAAGGACAAACAGATGAATAAACCCACTGCTTAGGGCCTCTAGCCAAGGCTGTAGCATATGGCTATGTTACAGAGAAGCCTTGTTTAGATTATAGCTCATCATGATGGGCTTTTTCAAGGAAATATTTCTTCAACACCATTTTAAAATTTGGTGTAGGATGTTTCAAGCCTTAATGATCAGGGTGGACTATTTCAGATGTAGGTCCTAAAAAAACAAAACAAGAATTACGAGTTGACTCCAGACAAGCGAATGCTGGAGATGGAATAGTTAAGCGACTGTCTGACTAAGATTGAAAAGTATGTTGAGGAGTATAAGGAATCAGATGATCAGGCAGGTATTCAGGTATGCCTTGGTAGATTACTCTAGGTGGCAGGAGTTAAACTTTGAGCTTAAATTGGTAAGAGATTGGGAGCCAGTGATGTTGGATGACGTCATACTTTTTTGCATAAGACATCAATTTACGTTAACATTTAGTTACATTATCCCGTAATGCTAGAGGGTTTCCAAGAAGCACCGGAGGAATGGTAGAAGACACAGAGCTCCCAGCAAACCAAATAACAGGGGATTTCTGGGGATTTAATTTTAATCCATTTGTGGTCAGCTAATTGACTACTACTGACAAACATTGATTCATGTTTGAAATATCTAGTGATTTCCTATGTACGTGCTACATAAATTGAATATCATCTGCCTAACCTGCTATGCCATGATCCTGAATTAAGGTGGCCAATGGAATGAGTAACAGATTAAAAACAACAGAGATAAGACCGAAGCCTGAGGAATATCACAGAGTAGATTATGGCAATAAGAGATGGAGGAGTTCCCACACATCTTAAATGTCCAAGAATTTAAAAGAGAGAGGATCCACTTAAGTGCAGCACCCTGTAGTCCAATATTTATTAATCAATGGATCAAAAGGTGGTGGTCGATAAGATAAAAGGCTGCTGTTAGGTCTAAGGAGACCACAGTCATGAATCAGCATTCCTCTAGTGCAGTGTGAATTTCTTTAACAAGACCACTGAGAGTAATCTCTGTACTGTGACCTTGACGAAACCCCACTTGCTTAGGGTGAAGGCAATTCGTTTTGGTCACAAAATCTGATAAATTAAGAAATATCTGCCCTCTTTGTGACCTTAGAAATAAAAGATAAATTTGATGCTGGATGAAATGAATTCTGGGCTGTGGCCCTTACGAGCTTCTTTCCATTTATTAGGAACTATTCCTGTGACCATACTAGTGTTTACTATTGCACATATACAGTAAACGGTCTTCGCCCTAGCGCCATTCTCTCATCAGATGGAACAGCAAAGGGTCTGTTACAGATGAGTTTGACATAACACTAAGGCTTGAGGACTCCCAAATAATAATTTTTAAAGGACCCCTACAGCGGGGGAAGTCCACTTCAGAAGATATGGGAGCAGATGCAAGTGGGCCCCCTTCCTTCGGGCCCCCCTACACCTCAGGGGCCGCTTGGGCAGAATTTATGCCAGGATATTTTCTAATGAACATTCTGAGACTGGATTGAACATTCCAGTGACTGGAATGTGCACAACTTCTAGAACAATTATTATCATAAAATCAGATGAGCTTTCAACAACTTTCAAAATCGTAAATAGTTACTTTGTTGTCGGATAGACAATAGAACTAAATTCCAGCTAACAGGAGCAAAGAAAGAAACAGCTCGAGCCCTGACACCAGTTTTAGGAACATTCTAAAGTTCTATTTGACTCGAACAAAGCGCGCGGGCTGGTTTGTAGGGGTGCTACAATGTAGATTAATCTACTGAATGTTCTGTATGCAGTGAACGGTATTTAATGCATAGACTTTTATATAATATACGTTGTTTAACTTGCAACCAATGCAGCTCTACAGAACATGCAGAAATACGTCGTTTAAAACTAATATGGCCGGTAGCATTTTGTATCAATTGTGAAGATCAAATAAAAAAATTAAGCAACCCAGATAAATATTACAATGGTTGAGAGACTGATATAACATGAACCGTTGCACCGCTATCTGAAAGTCAGCCACTGGGTATCACTAAGCCCCTAATCATTCTTCATTCAAAGAAAGCAATACAAACTGTTTTCAATATTTGGGGATACACTACCAGCTGAATAAGTGCTCTTAAATTTTTTTTGGCATTTATATGCATAATCTTTTTGATAGCAGAAATTATATGACCAAAGTTTTCCATTTTAAATTAGGTTGCAGGGGTGGAAATAAAAGTTAGGACAGAGAGCACCCAAAATTCAGCTGCTCTCTAATGCGCTCAAGTCTGAATGCAGAAATAGCATGAATAATAACTTGAAATGGATACAGTAAGTTACTGGATGTCTTCGTTTTCAGCATGCACACTGGACAGCATAGCTCTGCTGAATATTCGCCTAACTTTAAACAAATGACTTAGCCAGCTCAAGTTATATGTTGGCTATACTGCTGAATGGTGACCTTTGTTGTGCTGATTGGTTTTGCCTTGATGTATCATTTAAATATTTGCATTCGATTATGTAGAAATAAGGATCAACAAGTTATAGCTGATACTCTTTATTGGACTAACTCAATATGACCCTTATTTTAGAAGCATTTGCATGCGTAAATAAATCATTCACATGTGTAGATTGCTTTCATGTGCAAATAGGGACTTTGCAAAATCATATTTTGCCCATGTAGAACCCCCAGGAAGCAGAGACTTCAAGCGAGTATGGCAGGACGTGGCTTAGTACGGTTTGGGTGTGATAACATGATGAGGGTTCTAGCTAAGCTTTAAAAATAGTCTAGAATTTACCAGCTGAGATTTAATGCTAAAAAAAATTTAGGGTCATGCATTTGGGTTGCAAAAATCCAAAGGAGCGGTATAGTGTAGGGAGTGAGGCACTTCTGTCTGCGTAATTGTGTCTGACTATCTTAAAGTAGCTAAACAGGTAGAAAAGGTGACTGTGAAAGCCAGAAGGATGCTTGGATGTATAGGGAGTGGAATGGCCAGCAGAAAAAAGTGAGTTGATAATGCCTCTGTATAAGTCTCTTGTGCAACCTCATTTGAGTATTGTGTGCAATTCTGGAGACTGCACTTTCAAAAGGATATAAGCAGGATGGAGTCTGTGCAGGTTGGAGTCTGTGGCTACTAAAATGGTTAGTGGTCCTTGTTATGAAGCATATGAGGACAGACTTAAATATCTTAATATGTATACTTTATAGGAAAGGCAGGATAGGGACAATATCATAGAGACATTTAAATACCTCCCGTGGCATATATGCACAGGAGGGTTGCTTTTAACTGAAGGAAAGCTCTACTACGAGAGGACATAGGATGAGAGTTAAAGGGGATAGATTCAGGAGTAATATGTGGAAATATTTCTTTATGGAAAGAATAGTAGATGTGTGGAATAGGCTCCCAGTAGAGGTGGTGACATGAGGACAGTATCTGGATTAAAAAAAGCATGGGACAGACATAGAGGATCTCTTAAGGTAAAAAGTGGACTATTGTAGTTGATATGGAAGGGCAGACTAGATAGAAACATGACGACAGGGAGGTGACTGCAGCCGTGTGGAGGTGCGCTGTGCCCTGATCATTGGGCCAAGAGAGACTGCCGGGACTGTTAGACACCCCCGACACCGGTACTTCCTGGTACCTGCCGGGCAGGCACGCACAGGGCAGACTGCTCCTTGGAGGGGCCTTCTCCCTCTATAAGATTCTTGTTTGGTTTCCTCCGTGACCGCGGAGCACGACCGTGGGGCATGTGTTGAAGGGGTGTGTTCAAAGGGGCAGGTCCTGCCCCTTAGACACCCCTTCGACACCCCTTCGACGTCATTGAGGCGTCATTGTGGCATCTGACTTTATAAGCTTATGTCCTGTGCTGTTTGTGTTGGCTTAATGCTATGGTTTGCTTATTACTGTTTTTTCAATTGCAATCATTGTCTTTATATTGTTCGAGTTAACTATAGGCAAGTGGAAGGCTAAAGTAGTTAGCAGACCCCAGACGGCTGATACCGGGAGTGTAAAACCGGTAGGCTCTCTGGATAAGCATTTCGCCCCTCTTCCATTAGCTCAGTCCTCTCACGAAGGAGCTTCTTTAAGCCCAGGTGGAAGATCTTTTCCACCGTGCCCTGTTTCTGGTTTATCAGGTATGTCTACAGAATCCTCGGAGACGGAAAAGAAAGTGAATGTTGTAGTAAAATTGCCTACTTCTGTCCAGTTTGTAGCTCCTGGAAGCTCGTTAGAACTCCCAGCGTTACTTCCTGATGCAGAAGTTACCCTGAAAGGTGTCTGGGGTGCACTGCAATGTATTGATTCAAAAGTATCTTCTTCTTTGAGTTCCTTATGTGCCTTTTCTCAGGAAGCTGCGGTTTCTCTGCAGCAGCTTGATGAGAAAGTATCTTCGATTGATATGGCATGTGTTACGCTAGAATCTCAAGTTTTTCCACTCCATGCAACTAATGTTGCTGGAATTAAGGATTCTTTAAGTGTACATTCTAAGTTAGAATCACTTGAAAATTCTATGCGTGCTTGTAATTTATGGTTTTTAAATTTTCCTCATTCCTCTCTCTTATCACCTAAAATCCTATTAGATAAATTCCTGAGAGAAATTTTGGCCATATCAGATCCTATTGAGGTCTTCCAAATTTACTACATTCCCTCAGGCACCAAGAAGGTTAACTCTGCTGAAGGGGAGCTGGACGAAATAGTTCCAACTATGTCTAATTTAACTGCATTTCTAGAGGACTCTCTTGATATTATCAGTTTACGATCTACTTTGCTAGCTACCTTTTCCTCCCTCTTGGTAAAACAGCGTATTCTTCGGGCTTTCTTCAAGGTTAAGTCGGCGAAGTTTTGTGGTCAGACTGTTAATGTGTTTCCTGATGTGTCTCGTGACACTCAGTTAAGGCGGAGGCAATTTTTATCTTTAAAGCCTCAGGTCTTGGCATTAGGTGCCACTTTCTTCTTACAATTTCCTTGTAAATGTATCATCAATTTAGATGGTGCTACATATGATATTGTTGATGTGACACACCTTGAAAAATTTCTTTTAGATAAGAAGGGCACAGTTAGGGAAGACAGTGTTTAATTAGTAAGTGCCTCCTAGACTATGGGCGTATCGCCTTGTTTTCTTAAATTTCTTTAAGATGTACTTGTATTGCAGTTGGACTCCCTTGATGTGGGCTTTATTCCCATCTTTTCCTTTCTTTTTAATTTTTTCACTTTATATGATTTGTATTGATTTGGGAGAGTGTCTTTTTAAT
Source organism: Ichthyophis bannanicus (assembly GCA_033557465.1). Classification (NCBI taxonomy): domain Eukaryota; kingdom Metazoa; phylum Chordata; class Amphibia; order Gymnophiona; family Ichthyophiidae; genus Ichthyophis; species Ichthyophis bannanicus. The sequence goes on along the minus strand of CM066042.1, from coordinate 63,339,795 downwards.
GTATTTGGTTAATGTATTGACTAAATCTATAAAAAAAACAAAAAAAAGAAACATGACGACAGAAAAAGACCTCATCACCTATGTTTCTTCTCCTGCTTCGTCAAGTGTCTGGCATCAAAATAGCACCTCTGACCTCTAGTGATAGTCTCATGGTACTACCACTAGGGAATCGAGCTGCCAATGAGCTACCCGCAGCCAAAGACTATTAAAGCAAGGAATGGGCTGGGAGCTGGTAGTGTATATAAGCCATTTAGCCAGCCAGTATCTGAGGATTAGAAGCCCTCTGGGAAATACGTACCTGGCTGTAACTCACCATGAGCTACTGCAGGAAAGTCATGAGCTAAATACTAAAAAAAAAAAAAATGTAGGATAAAAATCACCAGACTCATGGTGCCAGATCCCAGTCCCAGTTCCCATTCTGCTGGAAGGCCAACGGGCAGGAGGAAACTGTCTGTCCCTCAGCGGGGCCTGTTTACTAAAACTGCGCTTCCAGGTAGCACAGGATTTAGTGTGTGGTTTGGGCACTGCAATGAAATGTAGCACAGGTCTATGTGCCAAAAATCTCATGCTGCCCTGAGAGCATGCAAGGGTGGGGACTGGGTGGGATGGGGCATAAAGCAGGCAGTGCTGGCACATCATGTCTAACACTAAGCCCTAAGCGCAACTGCATTTAATATCACCTTTATAGGTGGCGTTAAGAGCATCTGCATGCCAGCTTGCACAGTTCCATATCCTGGACCCACGCTAACTGCAGGGGGGAGAAGCACATGCCCCCTGACGTTAGCACATACCGCCCATACTAGCAGCGCAGCCCACACATGGGGTTACCAGCTCAGGGTTTAGTAAATATGCCCTAATATGCAATGCAGTAGTTTTGCTAATCTTTTATGTTGTATATATAACTGTGCGTTGTTCTTTAACCCACAGAGAGGGTAACAGTATGACAGGTTGCCTAGGCTAATTGGGCATGAAAGTGCCTATTTTTCACCTATTTCATAAAGAGGCATAGATGCCTGTGTGTCTTTATAAAATACTCACACAAATTCTGCATTGAAAGCATAGAGATTTACGCCTGCTGAGGAGCGGGTCTACATCTTAGCACACGTACACACATATGCATGCAGATCAGGACTCCACCAACCAGGGCCGTACTGAGGGAAGATTGCGCCCTGTGAGACTTGCACATCCGGCACGTGCCCCCCCCTGCGGCGGGAAAGAAGAGGTGCTTCTTGCAGGGAGGGAAAGATCTGCTTAGCATGCCGGCGGAAGGCTTAAGGGGCACATGTTAGCTTTCTTCCATTGCTTGCTGCTGCTGAGAGAAGAAAAAGAGGTGGCGGCAGGCAATGGAAGAAAGCGAAATTGCGCCCCATAAGCCTCTGTGCCCTCTGCGGCCGCACCACTCTCACAGGGCTAGGTACGGGCCTGCCGCCAACACTCTGCACAAGACCCTCCCCTGAGCAAGCCTACTTGCACTGAGCAAGCCCACTTGCACTTGTGGAACGTATGTATTTTTGGGCGTGACCTAATTTTATAAGGGGCGTTTTATACATGTAACTCAGTTTTATGCATGAAAAAAGTTAATTGAATTACTTTGTAATTGTGGGAGCTGAACTTTCTCTGTCACAGTTTTTCCTAATCGACAAAGTACAAAAGGGTAACAAAAATCACTTTGGAAGGAATGAGGCCATTGGCAGATCTTCCTTTATGTTTTTCACAGGTCGATGAGCAGAGAGGGGATTTGAACTGTCCTTTATTACAATGTGAGCAGTGATGCATACTTTTCTTAAGTACTCTGTCTCCTTATGATTTGAATGAATGAGTGGAATGGTAGGTGGGGGAGGGGATAGTTTCCTAGGATTCAGGCACTTTCAGAATGTAATCATTTAATTCAATACCTATCCTAACTCTGTCTCCATTGCCGCAGAGTTTAAACCTTTTCATGTCTCTGCTCTAATCTACCTGAGTGACTAACCCCCCCCCCCCCCTTTTCCTGTCTTCCATGTGCTTTTAGCTCTGTTTGTCTCTCTCTCCTGTGGGACCAGAAGAGCCCCTCTTGCAAGCTCTGCTGGAATTCTGAATCTGCTTGTTTTTTGTGAGTGCCGTCTGCCTCTATATATTTATTTTTTTATCACTGTTAGTGTGCTCTTTTATCTCGTTTGGTTCCCTCTTGCACTGTTGTTCAGATTTTCTCAGCTGAATAACTTATACCCAACCCCCCTCCCCTCAGCCCACCCACCCCCTGGCACTCAGTCTCTTATAGCTATCATCTGCTCATTACCTCCCTTATTCACAGGTGCACCTAATCCCCTGTGGGCTCTCTCCCACCTATCTATTTCTTCTGGCCTCTGTTCTCTTCTCCATCTCTCTTCTATGGCTGCTCATCACTTTGTCTTCCTATTCTTCATACTCCTTAATTGTCTCCCCTCCTATCAACACCTTCACTCCTCCTCTCCTTATCTCCCCTTTACCATCCTCACGTCCCCCTCCATCCTGTCCTCTACCCTGTCATCAGCTCTTGAGCTTCACCACTTTCTCCCTCTCATACAATCTTCTCCTCTCTCTCTAAAACAACCTCACCCTTGTTTCCGCCGTGCTGTCTCCTCTCTGCCCCACACTCTTCTACTCCTACTCCTTCTCTCATCCAGAGATGTCAACCCAAACTCTGGCCCCCCTAGATTCTTGTCACACTCTGAGAAGAGATCTTCATGCAATACCTCTAATCTTATTCATATTCCTCTCCTTTCCCTCTTTCTCTCTCCCTTTCTCATGTGCCTTGTGGAACACACGCTCCATCTCTAATAAACTTGTTTTTACTCATGATCCCTTTATCTCTAATGCTCTCTATCTTCTTGCTCTAACTGAGACCTGACTCCTCCCAGAAGACACCGCATCTGTCGCTGCTCTCTGTCAGGGGGGGCTATCAGTTCTCCCACACACCTCGTCCCCACTGGCCATGGTGATGGTGTTGGGCTTCTACTTTCTCCTTCCTGTCAGTTTCAACCCCTCCTGCTGCCTCCATCTCACTCCTTTCCCTCCTTTGAAGTCCACTCTATCCGCCTTTTCACTGCATTACCCCTCTGGGTAACTGTTATTTATCGATCTCCTGACAAGTCCACCTCTACCTTTCCCATTGATTCTGACCCATGGCTTTCCTTCCTTCTGGATTCCTCTTCCCCCTCCCTTATTCTCAGGGATTTTAACATTCATGTTGATAACCCGTCTGATCCTTATGCTTTAAAGCTCCTTTCCCTTACCCTCCTCATTCGACCTCCAGCTTTGCTGTACTGCCCCCACTCACCAGAATGGCCACTGCCTTGACCTTATATTTTTCTCTAATTGCTTACCCTCAAACTTCTATATCTCAGTTTTCCCCCTATCTGACCATCACCTCCTTAGCTTCACTCTTCATCAACTGCCGCCTCAATCTCACCCTGTCTCCTCCAACCACTTTAGAAATCTTCATGCTATTGACCCTTTGGCTCTCTCCTCCATTGTCTCATCACCTCTTTCCTCCACTATGTCATCTGAGTCTGTTGATGAGGCAGTAGCTTCGTATAGCACTATACTCTCCTCCGCTCTGGATGTTCTTGCTCTGCTCATACCACGTCCTGTGAGGCATACTGTACCTCAGCTCTGGCTTTCATCTACTAACCACTATCTACGTTCCTGTGCCCGTTCAACTGAGCATGCTTGGCTCAAATCCCACTTCCTTGCAGACTTTCTACAGTTCAAATTCATGCTTGTCTCTTTCCATTCTGCCATAGTACTTGCCAAACAAGACTATTATGTCCATCTGACTAACTCTCTTGCCTCTGACCCTCGCCGTCTCTTTACTACTATCAACTCTATCAAGGTGCTTTCGCCTTTGATCCCTCCCTCCCCTTCTACCCAAAACCTGGTTGACTATTTCCATGATAAAATCCACAAAATCACCCTCCAATTTACCCCAAAGTCAGCTACTTCCCCTCCTCCCCCTCTTCACTCCCAACTTTCCCCCTCTATCTCTGCTACCCTTTCTTCCTTTTCTATGATCTCTGAGGAGGAAACTGCACACCTTCTTTCCTCCTCCAAATTCACTACCTGCTCCTCTGATTCTATTCCCATCCATCTCGTAAGCCCCATCTCCTCCACTGTTGTCCCTTCCATCTCTCATATTCTCAACCTATCATTCTCCACTGCAAATGTCCCTTCATCCTTCAAGCATGCTGTAGTTACACCTCTCCTCAAGAAACCCTCAATTGAGCCTACCTGTCCTTCTAACAATTGACCCATCTCCCTCCTTTCTTCATTTCTAAACTATTTGGACATGTGGTTCATTGCCATTGCCTTGACATTCCCTCCTCTCAAGCCCTCCTGGATCCTTTACAATCTGGCTTTCATCCTTTACATTCTACTGAAACAGCTCTTGCCAAAGTCTCCAGTGATTTCTTCTTGGTAAAATCCAAGGGCCTTTATTCAGTCCTCTCTGCCACTTTTGACACTATTGACCACAATCTTCTCCTTGATACCCTGTCCTCACTTGGTTTTAAGGGCTCTGTACTATCCTGGTTCTCCTCTTCTCTCTCCCATTGCTCTTTCAGTGTTTGTTCTGGTGGATCCTCCTCTGCTGCTATCCCACTCTCAGTTGGTGTACCCCAAGGATCTGTCTTGGGTCCACTCCATTTCTCTCTCTATACCCAGTCCCTTGGTGTGCTCATCTCTTCCCATGGCTTTCAGTACCATCTTTATGCTGATGACTCCCAGATCTACCTCTCTACACCTGAAATCTCTCCAGCAATCCAGACCTGGATCTCTACCTGCCTTTCTGACATTGCTGCTTGGATGTCTCAGCGCTGCTTGAAATTGAACATGGCCAAAACTGATCTGCTTATTTTACCCCCTAAAACCTCCTCTTCTCTCAGTCTCTGAGGATAACTCTCTATGCCTCCCTATTCCCTCGGTTCGCAACCTTGGGGTTATCTTTGACTCCGCGCTCTTCTTCTCCACACACATCCATCTGATAGCTAAGACCTGCCATTTCTTTCTCTATAACATCAACAAAATCCACTCATTCCTTTCTGAACACACTATGAAGACACTTATCCATTCCTTAATCACTTCCTATCTTGACTATTGTAACCTCATCTCTCTCCCCTTCAGTCTGTTCAACACTCTGCTGCGTGGCTAATCTTCTGCCAACTTCGTCATGCTCATATTAGCCCTTTCTCTTCACTGGCTTCCTATCCATTTCCAAATCCAGTTCAAACTTCTCCTGCTGACCTATAAGTGCATTCACTTTGCAGCTCCTTACTACCTTTCCTCTCTTATATCTCTCTACACCCCTACTCGGGAACTCCACTCTTCTGGCAAATTGCCTCTATCTGTGTCCTTCTCTTCTACTGCTAACTTCAGACTTTGCTCTTTTCACCTTGCTGCTCTTTATGCCTGGAGCAAACTACCTGAGTCTGTACGTCAAGCACCTTCTCTGGCCCTTTTCAAATCTAAGCTAAAAACTCACCTCTTCACTGCTGCTTTCGGATCTTGACTCACCTGATCTCTCCTTACCATTTCCCCTAGATGTATCACATATTTACACCTACTGTCTTGACTAGATTGTAAGCTCTGATGAGAAGGGACTATCTTACATGTCTGTTCAGCTCTGTGTACATCATGAAGCGCTATACAAATGCTCAGTAGTAGTAGTAGTAGTAGAATGTATGAGCCTTTTTTCATTTGTTTTTGTTTGAGTGATATGAATATTTACCAAAGAGACATTCTGTCTTTTTGTGTTTCTGCTGGATAAGAATCTGGTTTGAGAAGACATGAGCCAATGAGGTTATTTTAATCGCTATTGGAGGGTAACTGTTTTTAAATGGTTAGGTGGGCATGATTGGTCATATGTATTTTGGAATTGTGTCCAATTCTGATTCTCTTGCTGGCATCTTGTGAAGTTGGTATTAACTCTTAAATTCTTTTATTGTTCTTATTTTTCATTCTTGCATTATTGTTTATATCATCTGACTAGTCCTTTGTATGTTTTTTGTAATATTTATATATTTTATTTTTGAATGTTAGATGTTCAGCTTTTTTTGCCCTCGCAAATGGCAAAGCAAATATATTTTGGCTCCATGTTTCACTGACCTTTTTGCGGCATTGAGCCATCTGTTGCTCGTTACTTGTGTACAGTTTTCTTTAGCAGCATTTTAAAGAATGTTGCCAAGGAATTATTTATTCCACAAGCAAACAGAATTTACCACCAGAAAGCTACAAATACCAACAGATTGGGAAGAATTTGCCTAGTTTATATCTCAGACTGTTTGTACAATTCTATGAATGACTCTCAGGAATGTTATTGTGTCTACAGTAGGTAGGACAGCAGCTGGTCTGAATGGGGGTTATGCTTATTGTATAGTGACAGATACATAATAGTAATCTTCCAATTAACTAATCGACACGTCATTCCTTTTCTGGATGCGTTCCCATATTGGGACTGACCAGGTAAATAGGGAATGAGTACGTACTCTTTCGAAACAGTACTAGGGGAGTCTCCTCTAAATTAACAGCGAGCAAATTTAAAACAAATTGGAGGACATATTTATCGTTCAAAAGATAATCAAACTGTGGCGTATGTTGTGAAGAATATGGTCCAGGCACCTAACACAACTGGGCTTAAAAGGGAGTTGACCAATTTCCTGGAGGAGAAACCAATAAATTTAGAAAGGTTGTGTAGGTGCAATCTAGGACGTTCAAGTTAGAAGATCTGAAATTCCATTGGGGGGGGCAGCAAAGAAGGTGGGCACATGGAAGTGCCTTCTAAAATCAGTTCGTCTTCGCCCTGAAATATAAACGTCTCTGGAAAAGCAAAGCAAACGGGAATGTGCAGACTAATGGACCAGGCACATGCAAGTTTCCAGCTAATTTTACAAACTTCAGTGTGTCTGATATGGACAGTGGCGGTTTCAGTGACATAGACGACCCCATTCTGAAAAACCATCAAGGGCATGTCTGACGCCACATATACGACCCAGCTCGTCATGTTGCAAGTGGAGATGTATAGTTACCAGCAGGCCTTTTTGGCATACCAAATCGTATTGGGAGAATGAAAGTGTGTTCTCCTCTTAACTCCACAGCTGTTAGGTTGCTGAAACTAACACTTTTCTGATGGCTATTTGTGTCCGTGGACAGGAATAGACTTTGAAATGAGTGCTGGCAAGTTCCTACATGTGGTGCCGTTCTAAAATCGGCTGCATACTTGTATCTTTTTAGTAAAGCCCCAGGTATGCCTCTATCACACTCCTGTGCAACAGGGCCACTTAACCCTCCATTGCCCATGTTCCCTGTAAAATAGTTATCTCCAAGTTATAATGCCCTGGTCAATGTAATTTCAGTTTGTTCAATGTAAACCGCCTTGATATCATGAAAGGCGGTATATAAGAAATGTTAAATAAAATAAAAAATAAAATGCTGGACACGTGCAAATCCAGAGCTTCCTAAAAAAGGCTCTTGAGATGTCAATGTGATTTGCACATCTGAATGGGCATTTTCAGATGTTGAAATCAGGGATAGAGATTCTAATATGATCCCTGTATTAAGCAGGCTGCCTTGAGAAAGCTGCAGCTTCTCCTTGTGCTCATCAGCTCTTCCATGCTCCACACCAGTCACGGGCTACCACTTGTCTCTTCCATAAATCTAAACAAAATGACACAAAGACTTGCGCAAGACAGTCCAGCAAATACTTGCACTCTAAAGATTCATTCCAAATACAATGCGCAGTAGAAGACAAACAGGATGGGCTACAAAATGGTCACAAAAGCACAGAACATACAGAACTTGCAAATCATGAGAACCACTTCAAGCTTTCTCCCTTCTCTCAAAAACCAACCTCCAGTGCTCAATCCTGCCCTTGACAACACCACACAGCACTGAGAAGGTCGTTCCTGTAGTGTACTGGTTTTTATTTGGAGCGGGCATGTGCAGGAAGCGTGGAGAATGGCAAAACCTCTTCTAGCCCTTTTCTCTATTTCCTGACTTTTTATCACCCTTTTGAACAGGAAATTTAAAGTTACTTTCATTTTAATGCAGGAGTAATGCTTCCTGCAATTTTACCGCACATATTTGGTACGCTATAAAAGTTTAGATAATATGTGGACATCAGAGCTGAGACGTCAAGGTCAGGATGTACACAATTGCACTGATGTTTTGGAAAAGGCTCTGTCAAACATGGAGCCTTTTCTTAAAGAGTGCAAGTGTGCACACGTATTCGCTGATAAGCAGAGCTGGAGGATCCTTTTTCGCAATCTACACGCTGGAAAAAGCAATGGAGGAAACTTGAAAACTTACACATGTAAGTGGACCATTTCATGAACCTAAACATAAAAATGTCACCAAGTAACTACAGATGCCGCTACCTTTTTTTAATTTCAATTTGGAGGGAGAAATAAACAGCGGGGGGATAAAGGAGGATAACCCCTTTAATCCCTCCTATAAAGAGCCGGCCAAAAAGAACAGTTTTTCAAAACCTTTATGTGCCAGGGAGCAGCTATAAAGCCGAATGTAGCCAATTTTGGTCATACAAGGGACATTCCCGTTTGGGCAATACACGTGGAGATTTTTGACCCACCCAGGCTATTACCTTATCACACCCTTGACGTGCCCTCTTGCAATTTCTGGTTGTAAAGATATCCACGTGCAAATTCAGTCCTTTCTGAAAATGTCATTTCCACATAGATGCCATTTCCACGTGTAAATGGCAAATTTTACATGTAAAAATTGTGAATAAGGCTTCTAAAATAAACCCCCTATGCATCTCGTTATTTTATTACATTTGATTAAGTTTAACATGGAAATAAAAACATCTTTGCTAAAAGTTTAACACTGATTTTAAGCACGCTCACATTGTCTGTAAGGGAGGTTATGTGAGATTTTCCCTTGTGCCTGTTCATTTTGTCTGAATTATATTCCATACTTTATTTTTATAGCTGCTACCAATTAATTCTTTTTTTTCCATTTAGTTGCTATATCTCTGCCTTGTTAACCTTATTCTCTTTCCCATAATAATCTGGCCTAATTAGGACAATTTATCTCTATTCGTCAAGCTCATGCTCTCTTCTCAGATGCATTTTCTTCTTTGCCGTAATTTTTGATCTGGTCCTATGCAACATTTTGTTTCTCTATGCTATAGATTTAATTATTCACATTTCAAAAAAGGCTATGGAAATGCCCATAACATTCCAGGCCCCGATTTCCTGCCAATCAGAAAAGGCGGGGTTCTGGAGGACTACTTGGAAGAAGGGGAACAGAACTAACGCCTGTTGTCCAAAAATGAGAATAAAAAAATCTTAACTCTGCTTCATTAACCGTAAACTTGTTTTGCTGAAGATGAGAAGATAGTTCTTAGCTTTAGCTGGTACAACTGCAAGCTCATGAATTCAATTATTGTGCTAACAAGCAGTCCCTTATACCTAGGTCTCTCAGATCTGATTTTAAATGCACGAAAATCATAATAAACCAGATATCTGCTTATCATGGTTCTGTGTAACAGAAGGAAACAGAAGAGGAACAGAGATGCATCTGTCACAGTCTAATTTAATTAGAAACCTCACCGGCATTTCTTGTTTATTAAGATTTAGCATTTCAGTGATTTCATCTATTCCAGCACCAAATTATTGTGACACAAATTGTACTGTGCTTGTCAGGACATTTTTAAAATTATTACAATAAATCAAGGCAGGCAAGAAAATAGTACAAAGTGTGTCATTTTTAATCTTTTATATTCTCCCATTAGGCCTACTTCTGGAGAGAGACTGCTAGTCAAAGATTAGCCTCAATCGCAAGGGAGAATCCTTGCTTAACAGTAGATAACGCCACACGGTGAAAAAGAAAACTGAAGTGTATGCCTTACAAAGTAACCCAAATGCCTCAGTATGTAACAAATGGCAGTTTATCCAGATTAATGAATTAAATGCAGGCCTCCACAGTGCAGCAGTGAGGGAGCTGTAGCCTCTATGTGATGGTCTTAGCAAATGACACCTTTCATAGAGGTGGTAAATTCCAGATGACAGCTTCATCGGTAATCACATCCTTCTGTCAATTTTTGGTAAGGGAAAGGGAAGAAGGGAGGGGATGTCAGATGGGCGTTATTTTGAGTTTTCAGAATTCTGTAAAATACATAAAGTATGTTGAAACGTATGGTCGGTATAACACAACCTACGGGCTGGCCTCAGAGATGGTTCTAGGTGTGGTGTCTGGGCAAACCTTAAGCCTTATGCCCCCGCTGACTGTCAGAATCTATCGCTTAGCTTTGAATGCCCTGCATTTTGCCATCTCCTCAGAAGTTGTTGTCCTAGGCATCTGCTAGTTTGCCTGATGGTTGGGCCGGCCCTGATAACGCAAAAGCTCTACAGACTCCTCATACCGATGAAGGATTTCTGTTAGGGAAATAAATCTAGAATAAGGGAATGCATGACAGTGAGGGACTGGCCCAGTGGTTAGGGTAATGCTGCTCCAAAGAAGGGCAAAATCAGGAACATCAGAAACTATTTCTCCACTAAGAGCGATGGATGCATGAGGTGGACTTTCAGGAGTGGTGACAAAAACAGTAAAATAATAAAGGAGTTGCCTGGTAGGAAGAGCAGCAGACTGGAACGCAGGGAAGCCACTTTAAATCCCATGTCTCGGACTGACACTGTTTGTGATCTTGGACAAATTACTTCTCTATTTATTTATTTATTGCTTTTATATACCGCGCTATTTAAAATCAGTGCGGTTTACATATAACAGGTTTGTGCATAACAGTCGCCTGCTGTGCATTTACAGTAAAACGGGAAGATACAACTTGGGCTTCAACTGGGGAAACTATCTACATCTATATACATTTATCTGCAATATTTACATGAGGTGATTGGGACTTACTGATTCCTGGCAGGGTGTATGGTGGGTGTGGCTGAGATACTGGGTTTGGAGTAATGTGCGAGAAAGAGATGGTGTTTTAGTGATTTTCTAAACTGAGCAAGGTCTGTCATTGCTCGGATGGTAGTTGGGAGTGTGTTCCAGATGCTCAGAGCGTAGAACTTGAAGGCTCGGTTCTTTGTTGCCTGGTTGCATTTTGTTATCTCATTGGGGACCTGTAGAGTATTAGAGGCGAAGGCTCTCCTTGCCCTGTTTGCTGGGGTAGGGTGGAGGAGGCCTGTTGGTGCAGTAGGCGATATTTTGTTGATGGCTTTGAAGGTCATCAGGATTACTTTATATATGATATGGCAGTAGATTGGTAGCCAGTGTAATATTGGGGTGATGTGGTCCCTCCTGGAGGCTCCGTGTATGAAACGGGCGGCTGTGTTCATTGCAAGCTGTAGTGCGTTTAATGTGTTTTTGGGTAGGCCTTGTAGGATCACATTAGCATAATCAAAGTGAGGGGTCACCGTTCCCTGAAAAACTGATCTGAAATCATCTGGTTGCAGCAGGGGTTGGAGATGTCGTAATGTCTGTAGTTTGTGGTAGAATTGTTTGGTGGTGTTGCTGATATGTGCTTTGAAATCAAGTTGTTGGTCTAATGTCACACCTAAGTAGAGGATGAGTTGGGAGTTCTGCGTCCCTTGTCTTTAGAGACAACAGTGGTGAGAAAGCTTGGTTTCTGGTTATGAACAGAACATCCGTCTTGTTGAAATTTATTTTGAGGCTCTGTGAATGTAGCCAGTCTGCTACAGCATCAAAGCATTTTACTAGTTGGGATAAGTCTGGCTGATCAGTTATGAAGTGGATGAAGAGTAGTACATCGTCTGCGTAGACCAGGCATGATATGTTCAAAGAACGGATTAATTCACATATAGGTTGCATGTATATGTTGAATGAGAGGGCGGAGAGTGAGGAGCCTTGAGGTACCCCATGTACTTGTCGGAACGGGTCGGAAGTTGTGGATCCTATCCGTACCTGTTGCCATATGTCCGTTAGGTAGGATTTGCACCAAGTCAATGCTGAGCCATTAATTCCCTTGTCATGAAGCCGTATCATGAGTTGCTCGTGGTTTACAGAGTCGAATCAGGCAGCAATGTCTAGAAAAATTAAGGCGTATCCGTGCTTGATGTTGTCAATCCCTGTGATCAGCGTGTTGATAAGTGTGGCAAGGAGCGTTTCCACGCCATGTGCTTCCCTAAAACCATGTTGGCATGGGTCAAGGGGAGCTGCAGCATCAATGTGGTCTTGTATCTGACGCTGAGCGACCTTCTCAATTATCTTCGCTAGCAGCGGGATGCTTGATATTGGTCTATAGGATTTGACCATCTGGGGATTTAGTTTGGTGTTCTTCAGGAGGGGTCGAATGGATGTCTGTTTGAGGCATAGCGGGAATTGTCCTGTAGAGACGGATAGGTCGATGATCTTGGTTATTATAGAGCTGATTTCCTTACGTAGTTCTCTTATCCAGAATGCTGGACAAGGGTCGTTGGGTGCATTGGTGGCATTGACGCTGGTGATGATGTCCTCAATATCTGAGTCTGATGGTGTCGTGAGTGAGGTAAGTGGTTTAGGTGGGTTGCTTGTGGGACTGGATAGGATGGCTTTGCCAACGTTTTTAGTTTTGGCCAGCAGGTAGTTAGCATAATCCTGGGGGTGTATCCTGGTTGGTTGTGAGGATGATGGTTCCTTTGTTAGGGTCCTTACTATATTGAACAGCTCATGGGGTTTGTTCAGGGATCTGCTTAGGAGCTCGGAGTGGTGCTCTTTAATTTTTATTGATATTAAGTCCCGGTGTCTCCGCAGGTGGGAATTGTAGGCTGTCTGGTCTGTTGGGGTCCGTGTGCGTCTCCACTTTCTTTCAAGTTTTCTAAACATTTGTAGAGATGTCCGCAGCTCGGTGGTGTACCATCGTGCAGGTTTTCTTCTCGTTAGTTGCGTGCCTGGGGTCTGTGGCCTGGCTTTGTTGGGTATGCGAGCGAAGGAACTCAGGCTGTTGTTCCATGACGCCATCGTTTCTTCGAGGTTCAGTGATGTTGTCATGATATTGTTGTCATGAGTGGAGGAGTGGCCTAGTGGTTGGGGCAAGGTACTTCAGGCCGGAAGGTCGGGGGTTCAAATCCCAATAGAGGACAGCAACCTTGGGCCGGAAGGACTGGGGTTTCTAGTCCCACAGGTGCTCCTTGTGGTCTTGGGCAAGCCACTTAACCCTCCATAGCCCATGTTCCCTGTAAAATAGTTAACTCCAAGTTATAATGCCCTGTTCAATGTAATTTCAGTTTGTTCAATGTAAACCGCACTGATGCAGAATAGCGCGGTATATAAGAGAATGTAAATAAATAAATAAATATTGGGGAGGACATCTTTGATGATCACTTCTTTGTCGAAGGGTCTGTAGTGTCCGAAGTGTGCTGCTGACTTTTCAGTTGTTTTCATTGTCCGTTCGCTGTCCTGGTTCATGGGTATCTGGAATATAATTAGATTATGGTCTGACCATGGGACAGGGGATATAATTACGTTGAAGTCATAATTTGAGTTCGCTTCTGGTCGAGAGGAGAAAATAAGATCTAGTGTGTTGCCCTTTTGATGTGCGGGGGCGTCAACTATTTGTTCATAATCCAGGCTGTTGAGTGCCTCCAGAAAGGCTTTGGAATGGGTATCCTGCATGGCTCGTAGGTTAAAGTCTCTCAGTACCCAGTTTGGCTTTCGCGTATTCTTAGGGTTGGAGGCTAGGTCGATTATTGTTGCAAGGTCTTCATGGGGTGATGATGGGGATCTGTATATAAGGTTGATAGTATTATAGTTGTTGGCTATGGTGATCACATCGAGGTGCGTTGAGCTATTGGAACTGATCGTCTGATACTGGAGCTCCATTTTTACGAGAATGAATGCACCACCTCCCCTACGGTTCTCTGTGGCAGGTATGGATTGAGAAGTCGGGGGAAAGGGGTAAGCTGATTGATGAGGACTGAGTCTGAGGTGGTGAGCCATGATTCTGTTACTAGTAGGATGTCTAGTTTGAGGTGCATTACGAGGTCAGTGATGATTGGGCACTTTTTAAGAACAGACCGTGCGTTTATGAGGGCACACCTCAGGTTGCGTGGTCTTTGCTGTGGCTGAAATTTCGTGGTGTGTTGGAGTGGTATGTGGATTAGGTATGGGTGAGATATCTGTGAGGGTTCCGTCAGTGGGCGGTTTGTGTTGCTGTGATTTCTTCTTCCTTGGTTTCATAGAATCAGAATCGGATTGTGGTCTGCTGCAGAGGAGAGGGAACAGTTGAAGGCGTTGCTGAGAAGGTATATAACGATTAAAGTTATACAGGGTATAGCCATATTAGGGTGTAGCTTGGTGCATTCTGTGTGAGGTGGGAGGTTTCCTTGGCTTGGTGCATTCTGTGTGAGGCGGGAGGTTTCCTTAGCTTGGAAGGGCTTATACGTGTTCACCGCGGGAGAGGAGATTATTGGGTAACACCAATGGTAGCAAGCTTGTTCTGTAGGGCTATCTAATGGTAGCGATGAGAGTTACTTGTATACTTTGGTAGTGAGGTGTTCACAATATATTTTGCACTGAGGTATTCATAGTATACAGTAAAATATGGTAATGAAGTACTTATAAGACACAGAAAATTCTCATAGTGAGGACTACACAGGGCATGTTAAGACTTTAGCAGTGGTCTATTTACGGTAGCCTGTGACATTCAGCTTGCAGTCACAGTAGGTTTTGCAGAGGGAATACTCACAGTATTTTCAAGGGTGAAATTTCACAGAGCAGTCAGGACTAAGGTGCACCGCGCATAGCCGTCCAGGAAGTATCTGGAACTGCACGCTGGTCAGGGAGCTCAGCTGCAGTGTTTCTGCTGGAGTAGTTGTGGTTGGTCTGCAATTGTGGTTGCGTGGCGGTTTCAGAATTGTACTCACCTAGACTCTAAATGCTATGGGAAAGGTACGTGTACCTGAATGTAATTTGTAAAGAGCCCTGCTGAAGAGTATATACAGTTCTGGTTAACATTATTGTCACCCTTGCTGTTTAATCTCTTAATGTCCAATATCTCCTAAAAAAAATGGCCACTGAAATGGCTTTGGACTATATATGCATACATATTTGACACACAAAAGATTCAAAACAATAGCAATTAAAAAAGGAAACAGTAGGAAATAGTAAAAAAAACCTTGGACATTGCCAGGACATGATTATTGGCAGCCTTAAACAATTCAAATCAGTTTGAACAGAAGAACCACATTCCCATTGCAGTAAAATTAGACGCTTCTGTGATCAATTGTCGGAACTCACATGACTTGAATCAACCAATGTCTCTAATGTTTAACCTGGACACATTCACTCCCTGTTCTACTGTCACAATGGTGAAGACAAGAGAGCTGCCTGAGTCCGTCAGAAAAGCCAGTGATACATTTACAGGTAAAGAAATGAAGCTTATAAGGAAAAACTACACCCTTCCTACATTTAGATATGGTGGAGATTCCATAATGTCGTGGGGCTATTTTATTGCCTCAGAAACTGGAGGACTGGAACATATTAAAGGAATCATGAATTCAGGGGACTACCAAGATATTTTGGAGCAAAATATGCTACCTAGTGTCAGAAAATTAGGTCTGGGTCGAAGATCATGGGTCCTCCAGCAGGACAATGACCCAAAACATACACCCAAAAGCACAAAAGAATGGTTAAAAAGGAACAAATGGACTATTTTAAATTGGCCAGCAATCAATCCTGATCTCAATTCAATTGAGAATCTTTGGAAAGAGCTGAAATCTGCCATTGGTAAAAGGAATCCTGGAAACATTCACGAGCTGAAACAAATCACAGTTGAAGAGTGGGAGAAACTACTAGCAGACAAGATGTAAGAAACTTTTATAGATGGCTACAAGAAACATTTGGAGGCTGTCGTCACTGCCAAGGGTTGTGCAACCAAATATTAGTGAAGGATGCCATTAATCCTATCCAGGTCTTATTTTGTTTTTTCCCCGAAATTATTATGTCTAAGTTGCATAGATATCTCTTTTATTATTTCTATACCTTTGGGCATATTTTTAAAATATTATGGTGACATACAGTTGGAATATTTCAAACTATTTCTCAAGATATTGTACACAACATACCTAAAATGCAAGGGTGCCAATAGTGTTGTCCACAACTGTACATTCCACTCATACGTGATCATCTATGTGTGCAAATCACTATTAATGGAAATGTAGCCACAAAATTATGCCTGTGATAAAATATAATGTATATTGCCACCCTCACCTTTGCTTCATCCAAACTATAGCACCTACATTCAATTGCATAAAAGTGTCAGATCGCACACGCTCCTTGTGTCTACTTTTTACATGCATATGCAGCTATGCAATTTTATAACAGATCTTTTCTGCATGTAAAACAGGCTTTACACACAGACAAGCTTTTAGAATGATCTCCATATAGTGCTTTCCATCTAGTGTCAATCATTTTTGTCTCATCTATAATTCAGAAACTGTTTGCTTTTCATATACTATTTGAGTTTGTCCTGGAATTTTGTGCCACAGAAGCAGATTCACACTGCAATGATGTGTCACAGCATTAAAGGTCACCGATGAGACATTTAATAAAGAAGGACATGGGTCTGGCATACTTGATCCTCAACAAAACCTAGACGCTAACCTTGGATAGCTAAACTCTGAGACAGCACAAAAATCTCATCAGAATCAGACCGAATAATAGGCTCAGCCACTCTTTGTAGCCCTGATCTAGAAGCATCCGAGGACTGGATAATTGAATCCTCTAGAACGGAGAGGATCTTTACCTGAAAACCTTCACCAGCTAATGGACAGCAGAAATAACACAATCAACGGATGTTTATGTTTATGTTTATGTTTATTAAAACTTTATATACCGCCCAATACAAAATAGCATCTGGGCGGTTTACAATACATAAAAGCATTTAAAAGGAAGGCTGCGGAAAAAGAAACAGAAAAGAACGCCATAAAATCAAAGAACAGGGATAGAAACAGATAGCAGTCAGGGGATACAGAAGGCAGACATGGAGGGAAGGAAGGGAGCACATAGACAAAACAAAGAAGCTCAGGAAAGAGGAATTAGGAACTAACATAAGTTTACTAAGTAGGAGAAGAGGGTGGGGCTGGAAGGTGGAGGTTGAGGCAGACATGAAGGGAGGGGGGAGACATGGACAACACACAAGGTGCAGGAAGGAGGGTTTAAGGATTTGACATGATTAGTCCTATGACGAAGAAGAGGACGGGACTGGAGGAGGGAGGTTAAAAGCAGAACAGAAACTGTGAGTTTTCAACTTGGCTTTAAAGGATTGATAGGAGGTCTCTAAACGTAGGGAGTGGGGGAGTGAATTCCAAAGCCTTGGACCGAGAAAGAAGAAAGCAGAAGATCGAGTTAGTTCTAAGTGTGCTTGAGAGGGAGGGGGAAGAAACATACGATTAGCGTGGATGGAACGTAGGGAGCGGTGAGGAGTATGAAGACGAACTTGATCAGCAAGATACAAGGGGACACCTGAGTGGATCACCCTGTGAACAAAGATAAGAACTTTAAATTGGACACGAAAAGGAACAGGAAGCCAGTGATAGTGTATTAACAAGGGAGTGACGTGATCAAAACGAGAAGCGTGAGAAAGAATACGAACAGCAGCGTTTTGGACCCGTTGAAGACGACAAATTTGTGATTGGGGAAGCCCAGCAAGACAGACATTACAATAGTCAAGACGCGACATAACAAGGGAGATAAGCAGGGTGGCCAAAGAGGAAGGGGTAAGGAAGGGGCGTACAGTACGAAGTTGTCTTAAAGTAAAGAAAGAGCGCTTAACCACAGAAGAAATATGCTCTTTAAAGGACAGGGAGGAATCCAGAGTTACACCCAAGTACCGCATAGAAGAAACAGTGGGTATAGGCGCAGAGGAAAATGTTGGGGAGAGGTTGGGTGGGGAAGAACCAAAGGTGAACCAGATAGCTGAAGTTTTTGCGAGGTTAATGTGCAGGAAGTTGGTCGAAAGCCAGGAGGCAACGGAAGAGAGACAGGAGTTAAAGGCAGTGATGTCAGGTGCAGCAGAGTCAGTGTGAAAGAGGAGAAAGATGTCGTCAGCGTAGAAGTGGGCAGAGACACCGTGCTGTTGAATAAGAAGAGCAAGGGGAGCCAGAAACACATTAAAGAGAAGGGGAGCAAGAACAGAACCTTGGGGAACACCACATGAAAGGGGGGTTGAAGGTGAAGACCCAGAACCAGTGTGAACCGAGAAGGAACGATTAGACAGGAAGGAGTGAAACCAACGGAGGATCCCTAACAATCTTAAATAATTCCCTAGTACGGCTGGACCCGGTATTCAAAAGTGTTTATGAAGTTAGCAGGTCCCAGTGAGCCCCAATATTCAGCAACTGAATGTCCCCACAAACTGCTTTGGCACACTCTAGAACAGGGCGGGGCGGGGTTGGGACGGTCCCAGCACCGGTCCGGTCAGAGGTGATTTTCAGTCTGCTAAGTGGATAGGTAACTGCATAAAATTAGGACAGGTCAACGGCTGAGCTAACTTTATGTAGTGTTGCTGAATATCGTCACTGAACTGATAGCAACGAAGTCAGCAGCTAGCTGATATCTGTTGCATATCTGGCATCTGGGACTGGTGGCCAAATGTTTTACAAGCGCTGAGCGCTGTGGTCTGAATATCGGGCCCATTACTACTATCCAGAATGCACCTGTGGAAATAAGATTTTGCCTCCACTCTTACAGTCCCTCCAGTCTGACCTCACAGCCTCTTTTAGATTTCTGACATGCTCATTCCAGTTCCCGATCCATTCTCTTCTGATCTCTCAAAGTCTCAGAGAACCAGTGGAATAGCTTCTCATCTGCAAAGTGGGTATATTTTAAGATGTTTTGACTTTTAAGATTTACCATGACAAAACTCCTGGAGATTTGCTTGCCACTTTCTAATGCCCTCTCCCCCCTGCTCCTTATGTTCTCAGGAGGAGCGGTTGTCGGCCCTTCCATCTGACTATAAAGAGCAAGAGCACGTTTATGTATGTTCCCCATCCATATCCACTACTGTGAAATAACATTATTTTATCCTATAGGATGAGTGATGATTTGATACAGTTTAGATGGGCAATTAAAACTTCTATTCTCAGAAGGTTGACCTGTTAATGTTAGAAAGTTGAAGGAACTTTGACAGAAGGGTCGTGTTGGACTCTCTCTGTTTTGTTTTAGTGCCTTTGCTGTATTTATGGCTTTCTGATTACATTAGGGTTTTTTATAACCTGCACTAAGCTTATTTGGGAAGATGGGCTAAATATCACAGTAAATAAGTAAATAAAGATGCCACTATATCAAGGGCAGTGGACATGATGGCTTTCCACTTATCATACCATCCAGGGCTTATGAGTTAGGAGGCCAACAATGACTCCAGTTGCCCTAAAAGTGCATCAGAATCAGTTTTACCTCTTGCTAGCTTTCGTTCCAATACTGGCCAACAAACTGTTACTTGCATCAAATAACACAGGTACACTAAAATAAATTTTTTTTAAACTGCCTCTAATGTTTCGATTGATTTTTACGTTTTTTGGTGCGCTGAATCCAAATCTGGTAACCAATTTGCTCCATCACGTACAGATTTTTTGCTACATTGGGTTAGCAGTTTGAGGTGAACGTTTCAGATTGAGTGAGATCGAGATAAAATTTTCTTGGATGAATTCTTTATACTAATTGTTTAGTAGTTATTCAAATAAGAATAAAGAAAATTGTAACAAGGCAGCACATAAGAATAGAGTAATTTCAACATAACACACTGTGATGGTAGCAAAATTGTCTGCACTTAAAACAGCCACATACATGTGCACAAACATTGAGCATATAAGAGCGAGGTTAGACACAAAGCAAAGCAAAGAAATGTGCAAAAAATGTTGTACAGGTATGTAGGTAAGAACGCAAACCGCACCATTGCAATACATGAAGACAAACACCGATGGTGTGAAAATAAAATTCTAATAAATGAGATCCGACACTGTGGTAATAACTAGCAAATTTTTATTTCAAAGTTTAGTAAAAAACACGATATTTGTCAAAACAGTTTAGAATATAAAGTCATTCATGTGTAAATCAATCTCCTGGAGGGCCCGTAGCTTCTTCCCACGAATGCTTCTCTTGTTGCGATGCTTGTCGTATATATCTTCTGGGGTCTCCCTCTGCGGCAACCAGCAGAAATCAGCCATCATAGTGGTGTTCCATCTTCCTTGGTACCTTCTCTCTGCGTCCTTGATGTCCTGGTGAAACCTTTCACCTTGTTCTTCACTGTACGCCCCCAAGTTTTCGGGAAAGTAGTTCACATGGGAGTGCAAGAAATGGACTTTCAGGCTCATGTTACAGCCTTGTTCTTTGAAGGCATTGAGCATCCTGGCAACAATATCCTTATAGTTCTCATCCCGCCTGTTCCCCAAGAATTTGAGAACAACATCCTTGAAGGAATCCCAGGCTTCTTTTTCCTTCTCAGACATCGTTTCAGCGAATGCTCCATCTGAAATTCCTTATATCAGGGCCAACAAACACTCCAACCTTTAGCATTGCTTCAGAAAGTCGGGGTAACATTGAGCAAAGGTACCGAAAGCACTCACCATCTTTTGGAAGGGACTTGATGAATTGCTTAGAGACCCAACTTAATGTGGAGAGGTGGTAATAGAATTTTATCACGAGGTACCAAGCTCTCATGAAGAACATTTTTCTCACCGGGTCTCAAATACTCCCGAATTGGCCAGTCTTTTTTCCCCCAGTGTAGGTCGCGGGCCCGGCTATCCCACCAGCAAAGGAAGCAGGGATATTTGGTGAAACCGGATTGCTGCCCTAATAGCATGGATAGAATTTAAAGTCTCCACAAATCATCCACTTATGCTCATCATAACGAATCTTCTGAAGAATCAGGGCCAAGTTCTCGTATTTTTCTTTGAGAATAACAGAGTGAGCAATAGGAACTGAAGCGAAGTGTTGCCATTATGAAGAAGAACACCTTTTATGCTGTCTTTTGACAATCAATGAACAGCCGCCATTCAGCAGGATCATACTTGAGTTTAAAAACTTTTTCCATCACTCCGTATAATCGTTGAAAAAATACCAAATCTCCTCTTTGCTTAAATACTTCAAAAATTGTGTCTCTCGGTTGCCGAACCAATAAAAAGATGTTCCTGGTGACAAAAGATTATTCTGAATAAGCCGAGAACCTAGCAGTAGCGCAGCATCTATTTGGGAGTCCTAAAATCCCGGACTAAATCATTCAATTCAGCTTGAGAGAAAAGTTCAGGTTTCGGATCTGGTTCAGTTCAAACTCGGAAGTACTGGACTCATCGGAAAAGCCATCTGATGAGTCTCATCATGATCAGAACCGTCCACACAAATATGATCCAAAGATTTTGGTGGTTCAGGCACAGGTACTTCGTTGCTATGAGGCATAGGCCTAATTGCTGAGGGAAGGTTGGGGTAACTTATTACTTTCTTATTTTTTATCCCTTCACAATGCAAGAGCAAAAATAGCAGTCACTGCTGTGGTCTCTTTGTTCACGCCACATCATAGGTATTCCGAAACGAAATGCTTGTTTTTTACCTTTCATCCATAAGCGTAGATCTTCCTCACATGTCTTGCACACTTTGTGAGGAGCCCACGGTGTGTCTTGATCGCCTAACTTCAACCGAAATAGGTGAAATATACTTTTTTAATAAATGCAGAATGTTCCTCTGCCGCTTTTTCACGTTATATTCCCCACAAATAAAACAAAAACTGTCCCGGACAGTTGACGAACCTCTGGCTCTGTGAGCCATCACAAAATACACAGCACTGCAAACTACAACTGTATTGAACAACTTCGGAATAAATCTGGATTATGACTTAGCAAACAAAAGGTAATAAAGAACTAGCAAGAAACTGAAATATGACAGGAACGAAAATGTCGCAACCACCCTGTATGAGCGAGCGAACGAGGCGAGGCGAACACGAAAGAGCATGCGCCAGCGCGAGTACAGGATAAAGCCCCCCGCCTCCCAATTGTCCTGTTAATGTATAAAATGAATACAAAACACTCTAAAATATCATGAGGGAGTGTTTCTAGTTAGTTAACCATTACAACCTCTATTTTGGGCCAAGAAAATAAACTGCAGTCGGCTAAAAAGAAATTATGTGAACATTCCTTATATGGGTAAGAAATCTAATTTTGCAAGAAAACGTGACGTGATGGAACATTTTGGCTATTTTTCCTGGATTCAGCACCCCAAAATCTATAGGAATCAGTTGCAAAACTGGAGGCAGTTTTTTGGTAGTGTACCTGTGTAATCTAACTGAAACTGCAACAAAGAATGGCCAGACCATAACACAGGACTAGTTAAACATTCAGATACCACCCTTTCACCTTTAAAACTACTGGAACAAAAAAATAGCATCTAAAAGATGGCCCTACCAATAAGTGGAAAGTAAGTTCACTTGTACTAATCCCACATCATCCACTGCTGTAAAAAAACAAAATCGGCACTAAGGTCCAACTGATCATCCAAGTACAAGTTAGAATTGAACAATTGTTCATCTTGCAAACTTAGATTTGCAATAAGTCATCAACCTGTGATGAGCGGTGATCTGATGGTTGGTATACCGGCAATATAACCAACTTGACATTACTATCCAATACTGATTCGCCAATGTCTATTGACAATTAAATAAGCCAGACAGTATAGTAAAAGTGAGTGGGATATTTAGCCTGTGAATGACAGCAAGACCCCCTCTGCTTTTCCAACGTGGGAGCAATGTGATATTACATAATTTGAGGGACATAAAGCTAGCGGGATTGCAGCCTCCGTGGTAGACAACCACATTTCCACAATCAGTGCTAAATGAAATGCCGACTCTAGTAGCATATCGTTAATCAAAGATGCCTTGACTAATACA
This sequence comes from Ichthyophis bannanicus, assembly GCA_033557465.1. NCBI lineage: Eukaryota > Metazoa > Chordata > Amphibia > Gymnophiona > Ichthyophiidae > Ichthyophis > Ichthyophis bannanicus. The sequence continues at coordinate 63,316,943 of CM066042.1, read as the reverse complement.
GTGGTTCCCAAACTGTGGGTTGGGACCCCAAATAGGGTCACTTATGTGTATAATAGGTTTTTTATACTGTTTTATCATTTCAGTCAAAGAGGTTTACATTGTAACTTAAACTTTGTAATGTACATTAAACAAGGACATTGATAACCCTCCAATGCCTCAGAAATCCAAGTCAAGTGACTTGCCCAAGGCCACAAGGAGTGTTAGTGGGAATTGAATCCTGATCTCTTGGTTCCTAAGCCAGTGCTCTAACCATTAGACTACTCCTCCTCTCCAGATGGGGAGTCACAGAAAAAGGGCTGCTCCCAGTGGTATAAATTCTGCCCAAGCAGCCCCTGCAATGTGCAGGGGGGCCTGGGCAGAAAGAAGGCCCACGCAGCAGTGGTAAGACAGCACGGCAAACTTTATCATGTTTGTCACATTGCGTCCACTCTTGTGATTTTGCCATGGGCCCAGCAGCTGTTTCTTGCCAGACCAAAGTCTCATGATAGCAGCCACACTGCAAGACTTCGGCCTAGTGGGGAACAGCTGCCGGGCCCGCGGCAAACTTACTAGAGTGGAGGCAGAGCAGCAAACACAATGAAGTAAATTTGCTGCTGCCACCGCATGGGAGGGGCACCATACGAAGGGGGGTGCTGCATGGGCAAGCTGCACCACTGCGACAATGAGGGGCCCACAGCAAAATTTTGCTCGGGGGCCCCTCATTGTAACTTAAGCCACTGCTGCTCCCCCTCCCTCTGGGCCTTCACGGCAGCCTGTGCCCAGTCGTAGCAATCAGCGTTGGGTCTACGAGTCAGTAAATGCTCACTGCTGCCTCTTCCTGTTAGACTGGAAACCCATGCAGGGTGCTGGTGTCTGTGAGTGTTCATTGATACACGGGGCGCTATGCTGACTGCTTCTGTTGCCACCTCTGTGCTGTTATTCCACCTTCACAATCTGGATAAGTGGGGGCAGGAGGAAATGGATTGGTTTATTTATTAAGAGGTGGGGAGGAGTGGAGGTCTGCTATTTTGTTTTTAGCATCCTCTGGATTACATGAATTTGTAAGCATTAAAATGGGGTCATATTGGATAAACAGCTAGGGAAGATGAAGCTGCTTTGAGAAGGTAATGGCAAAGCCCTGCAGTATTATGTGTAGAAAGATCACAAGCGCTGGGGTGGACCTATGACCACCTAATCATTCACGTCCAGAAACAGGGAAAGTCAACTATATTCATCAGGTGCAGTGCTGGGCATTAGACAAAAAAGCAACACGTGATAAAACCTGCCAATAGATACAACTTCTACTCCAAAGAGCTAAATTTAGAGATTCTCACAACTTTGCTTACCTCTCCTCCCTTGAGATTGGAAAGCGCCAAGCAGCACAGACAGGCAGCCACACTGCTCTTCCCTACAGCGCTAGGATATGCTTTCATTGCAAACAAGCTGGGAAATTTCAATTGGTTTTCAAAGCAAAATGAAAAAAACATGAAAGAAATTGCAGGTCGATATTCTAAAGCTTATTATATTGACCTGCTTTTTTTTCTCATTTCGTTTTTAAAACTAAGCCTATCCCAGCCAAACTTCCCCTCTAGCCCACCTTTTAAATTAAAAAAAAATACTCCCTCCCCTGCAAGCTTGTGCTCCCCGCAGTTGTTGAACCCTATCTTACTCCCATTCTAAAGAGGCAGGCTGGTCTCTTTTATATGGTGCAGCTTGGTTTGGTTTATCATGTTGGAATTGTTCCATCACTCTCTGGGACCAGATTGCTTGCACAGGGATTTTCGACAAGATTTCTACAGATTTACCACTTCACACTGGTGAAGAAAAGGTTTAGACTTTACATTTAATGATACTCAGGATTTTTCAAAGGTGACTTGAAAGAAGAAATTTCCCTCTCCTGAAACTCCCTTATATTCTTCACACTATGCTGAGTTTTGCATTTGTTCTCTAGATATTTCTTTAGATTTCTTATTCTACTTTCCAAAGGCAAAGAGGTGTGTGAGGCCTGTGTGTATGGGGCCCTTTTTCTAAGCGTCGTTAACCTGTTAATGTGTGTTGCAGCTAGCGGTAACTGGCTGCAGTGAACCCTAATGTGTGAGCAAGCCAGCTAGTGACCGCTGAAATGTGCATTAAGTGGCAATCACATGCTACTGTGGACGGTGAGCAGATAAAGGCGGAGCATAGGCGTGGCTAACACATTAGCACGCGAGTGTAGTTACCATGGCACTTCGCGCATCTGTAGGTGGTGTTAGGTGCCCCCATATTACTGTGCTGCTCGTTAGGGCAGTCCAACATGAATTAGCTGCTGGGATCATACAGGCAGGATCAGTGCTAGGGTATGAGAGGCCCTAGGTGAACCGCATTCCCAGCACCCCCGGGCCCAATGCCACCGCCGTGGTCCCTCTTGGAGATGTGCAGCGGAGACAATACATTTAAAAAGGCACCAAGATAGTGTGGAGGAGTAGCCTAATGGTTAGAGCACTGGCTTAGGGACCAGGGTTCAATTCCCACTAGCACTTCTTGGGGTGTTGGGCAAGTTACTTAACCCTCTATTGCCTCAGGAAAATCCACATTATCAAAAAGGCACCAGAGTTATCTTCTGTTCTAGTGCCACCTGTGTTTCTGCCCCTCCTTCAATTCCACAAAGTGGAAGTGCAAATGGCACTGTGGAAGAGAAGGCAGCTCCAGCACACGGTGCCCTTTTTAAATGTCTTACCACTGCTCCACGTACCTGAGGGGGCGTGGCAGCTGTGGCAATGGGCATCCCCTGACCAATTGTGTTCTAGGTGACTGCTTAGTTCACCCAGTGGTTGTGCTGCCCTGCATATAGGTCATTCCCCTGACAGCTAAAGGCAGTGTATGACGGGCAGGCAGGGCCGGCCCGTCCATTGAGCGAGAATGTTTTTTGCACAGGGCCCCGCGTTTCAGGGGGCCCCGCGCAAAAAACATTCTTTTGTAAAAGTAAAATTGAAAAAAAAAAAAAGAACAAACCTGTCTCCTGCCGCTGTCGGGGCCGCCACGGCAGAATCGAGCGGTGCCGCGGGGCCCCCCAGTACTACCGGCACAGCCTCTCCTCCCTGTGCGCTCTCCCCTTCTGAGCTGCAGTCAGACGCGCCGGCTTGCAGAGCGCGAAGAAGAGTTTCCCTTTCGCGACTCTGTTAGGCCCGCGGGGGATGATGGAACTTCCCATCAGCCCCCGCGGGCTTAACAGAGCAGCGAGGGAAAAACTCTTCCCTCGCGCTCTGCAAGCCGGCGCGTCTGACTTCAGCTCCACGAGAGAGAGAGCTGCTACAGGGAGGAGAGGCTGTGCCGGGTACCAGGGGGCCGCGGCACGCTCGATTCTGCCGCCGGCGGCCCCGACAGCGGCAGTAAACAGTTTTTATTTTTTTAAAAATTTTCCCGGGGCGGGGTTGGGGGGGGCGTTTGGTGTGGTGCGGGGCTGGGATGGGCTGGGGGTTAGAAGTGCTGCTGGGTTGGGCTGGGCTGGGCTGGGGGGGTGGTGTTAGGAGTAGTGATGGGCACTGGGCTGGCGGGGGGGGGGTGTTTAGGAGTAGTGATGGGCTGGCTGGGCTGGGGGGGGGGTTAGGAGTTGTGATGGCTGGGCTGGGCTGGCTGGGGGGGAGGTGTTAGGAGTAGTGATGGGCTGAGGGCTGGCTGGGGGGTTAGGAGTGGTGATGGACACTGGGCTGGTTGGGGGGGGTTAGGAGTGGTGATGGGCACTGGGCTGGGTGGTGGGGGTAGGAGTGGTGATGGGCACTGGGCTGGCTGAGGGGGTTAGGAGTGGTGAGGGGTGAGTGGGCTGGGGGGGTTAGGAGGTGATGGGCGCTCTGGGGGGGTTAGGAGTTGTGATGGGCGTGGGGAGGGGTAGGAGAGTGGTGATGGGCGCTGGGGGGGCTTAACCTAAAATTTGGGTGATGGGGTTTTAGGACTGGAAATGGGCTGGTGGGATTAGGACTGGATGGGGGTTGATGGGGGGTTAGGACTGGTAATGGGCTATGGGAGGGCTTAAACTAAAAATTGAGTGATGGGGGATTAGGACTGGGAGGGGCTGATGGGGAGGTTAGACTGGTAATGGGCTATGGGGGGGGCTTAAACTGAAAATTGGGTGATGGGGATTAGGAACTGGAAAATGGGCTGGTGGATTAGGACTGGGGAGTGGGCTAGGGGGGGGCTAGGACTGGTAAGGGGTTGGGGGGGTGGCGAGGACTGGCAAGGGGCTGAGTGGAGGGGGGCTTGAACTGCAAATAGCTGGGGGGGCTGGGGGGTGGAATGGAAATGGGCTGAGGGGAAGTGGGTGGATTGAACTGCAAATAGCTGATGGGGAATGGGCTTGGAATGGAATGGGCTGAGGGGACGTGGGGGGCTTGAACTGCAAATAGCTGATGGGGAGGGGGACTTGGAATGGAAATGGGCTGAGTGGAAAGGGGGCTTGAACGCAAATAGCTGATGGGAAGGAGGGCTTGGAATGGCTCTTAGGGGAGGAGCTAGGACCAGGAACTGGGCTGATGGATGGGCTAGGATAGAACTGAGAATTGGGTGTTGGGGGGAGCTAAGATTGAATGGGCGGTGGTGTGGGCTTGGATTGAAATGGAGTCATTGAGGGGCTAGAACTGGACGTAGGCTCCTGGGGGGCTGGGATTGGATATGGGCTGAGTGGAGGGGAGCTAGGAGGTGGCAGGGGCTGATGGTGGGGCTAGGATAGGACTGGAAATGGGCTGTTGGGGAGGCTGGTATTGGAAATGAGCTGATGAAGGGACTCGGATAGGACTGGAAATGGATGGGGGAGCTAGGACTGGAAATGGGCTGATGTGGGGACTAGAAGGGAGCGGATACTGGGTGGGGCTGGAACTAAAAGGGAGCTGATGTTGGGGGAGATTAGCAGGGGATGGGGCTGGGAGAATGAAATGGAGAGGGGAAAAATATTTGGTGTGGGAGGGAAGCAAAATGTACAATTGGCCGGGTAATGGGAGACTAAGTGGGGATTGAGGATGGAGGGGTAAAATTTGAGTGGATGAAAAATGAATGATGAAATAGCAAAAGAGGAGAAAGATTATTATGTTAAAGCAGATGTAGAGAGAGAATGGAAAAAAAACTAGAAGAGAGAAGAAAGGACAATGGGACAGCAGACGATGGAGAGATAGCAGAAGACACACAATAAACCAGAAGAAAGTGGCTGGAACAATTGCAACTGAAAAAAAAATGCACAAAAGGTACAAAGATATCTCTTATTTTTGAATTTATTAACTGGAATATGTCAGCTCTGGGGAAATGTGCATCATTAATGTCTGTGCTTTGTTTAGTACAAGAGGAAATTAATTTATAGTTTTATTTCTACATTGTTGTTGTACATTCCAAGTTTGGCTTTTAGGATTCCCAGTTTAATTATTGTCTTCCTGTTTTTAAATTGTGATTCCTTGTTTGGTGATAGTCTATGGGGTCTGTTTACTAAAAGGCCGGTGGTGTGCGGTCCGCGGTACCGAGCGGGTGCCGTATAAGGAGTGGGCGTTCCGTCGTGAAGAACAGAAGCTGTGATTGACAGATGCGCTAAGGTGCGCGGCGCCCGTGTGGTTAGTGCCCTGTGACATTACGGAGTGTTGATCTGTGCACATTTCACACTGCTCACTCGGTTTTTGGGCTTCCACTATTGTGCTGCACATTGCTGACGGAAACGGTTTCTTTTCCCTGCACAGCACCTCTAACGCGAGTGTTTCACTGGCGTTATATGCTCTTTGCAGATTCGGGCACGCTCTGGGCGGCGAGTCTCTCCCCTCCCACATTCCGCCCACTGACCCGTCTCTCCGCCCCTAGGGGGCTCTTCCTCCGCCCTCATTTCGCCTTTGCACGCCTCTTTCGCACATTACCGCCCCAGCAAATGTGCGCGTTGTCGGCGCACGCTTGCGGGACCCGTTAATGTGCCGCGCACTCGTACGGGGCGCTTAAGAGCACTTAAATACATCTTTTAGAGCGCTCATGTGCGCCCCGTACAAGTGCGCCGTTTAGTAAACAGACCCCTATGTTCTGCATGTGTAACTGAGCTGAGGTATTCTGTTTATGTAATTCCTATTTGACATTGTCACTTGTTCTCTTTCCCCAGTAGGTCATGTATTGTTATTCTCTGAAATGTATTGGTTTAATATTTGCAGTGTTGCCTTTGTATAGGTAGTGTAGGGTGCTTTCTGAGTCCTGGTAGTGCTGTTGGGATACGGTGGGTTTGCTATGGGTTCTAAATGGGCAGTGTTGGTAGTAGTTCCGACTGTGCCTGGCGGTTGGCACTGGATTCTAGTAATGTAGAAATCTTGTCTTTTTTAATCCCTACACTCATGAAGAGGCATGTATACTAAAAGTTAGTGTATGGTAACATTATGCAAATATTTATGCAAATGAGGCCCCTTATGCAAATGAGGCCCCGCACCGAGTCTCCGCACATGGCCCCGCACCCCCCTTGGGCCGCCCCTGCGGGCAGGCCACCCCGGGTGCCATCTGGGAGGAGGATGCACCATCACCGGGCTCACAGAGGCAGCACAGCAAGCTTACGATTACGTTGGGTTGCCGCAGTGCCACAGATCTTGTGCTCCAGAGGCTTGCTGCTCTTCTCTCCCGGCCGGTCTTGCGAATCATGAGACTTTGTCTGGGAGAGGAGAGTGACCAGCCCCTGGCGCGTGAGGCACAGCAGCAACCCAACTTAATTTACGTTTGCTGCGCTGCCCGCATAGGGCCAGCTGGGGATACGGGGGTGCATCATGGCATGCTGCGGCAGCAGCACAAGGGGGTAGGGGGCACCTGCCCGGGAAATGGGGGCTGGGAATGCCACTAGCTAATGCAGAGGTTTTGTGCTTAACGTGCATTTTGTAAAAAGGTCTCTCTGTGTTTGTCTCACTCCCTCCCACCCAATAACTTGTTTGTGATGTTTTAGTTGCACTAAATTTTCACTACATATTGGGAAATTCAATGAAGGGATTTCTTTCTGGCGCCACAAATACAAGTGGTCTGCACACGTGTCCTAGAAAGTAGGGTCCGTTAATTCTGCATGAACCGTCTCGTTTGAGTTGTCTATTCAGCCTCTAGAATGCCACACTGAAAGGAGTTACGGCTATCTGTCAAGAAGTAACTGACGAGAAACAGCGTCATTGGGACAGAATGTCGGGGGATTGGTCCTGCCCCAGGTATGGTAAGGGGCGGGAAAAGGAGGGCCCAGAGAGGTCACAAAAGCACAGGGAAAGAAAGGTCTGTTTTTTTCTAATTTAAAAGTCACGGGGTCAGTATTCCGAACCCATAGCCGGTTGGCTAACGGCGGGACAGTCAACAAATGGTGCTCACTGAGATGATCAGTGGCACTGAATATGCCCACAACCCACCTTGGCACAATCTGAGTGCTGCAGAGGTGGTCTGGGAGTGCCGCCAAGGCGACGTCAGTGCTAAACAGATATCCAGTTAGCGGATGTTCACTCTGCATCTATCCGGACAGCTTAGACTGCATGAGAAACTGGCCTAGGTGGCAATCTGGATAATTCGCTAACCGGATAGGTGTCAGCCCTTACCTGGATAGTGCTATTGAGCACCATATTCGCTGCTATTGAATATCATGCTGATATTTGAGCACTGCAGCTGACCACCGTGGCATTCAAATATCAGCCCCTCAATTATTTTCAGCAGGTAAGGGCTTGGACCTGATTTTATTGTACTATTTTTTTTTCAAGATCTTGTTTCTCCCTTTTATTCTCCTATAACTTCAGTTGTGTTTCCCTCATGCACGATCACTATTTCCCTGTGGGGAAAAAAATGGAAGTCCATGTCCCAATTCCATCTAGTCCAGTGAGAAAATGACCTCTTATTGTTTCATCTTTTTTAAAATTTGTTCTTTCAAAAAAGAAATATGCCTAGCTGTTTATATGTAAACTCCTCCTCGTCCCTCCAGTGCTTAGTATCACACATTTCACTTTTCACGTCTGTTTTGCAAGTTGCTTCTTTGTAACTCCCTGTAGACGGGCTGTCACTATGAGTGGCTGTCTGACTCTTCCTTATGCAGGAGGGTGAAAAGATCACAAGCTTCAGTCTTTATCCATAGACAAGCAGTCTGAGTCAGCCACGCCTAGGTGTGTCCACCCTCTGGGACCGGAGTAGTTCTACCGTAGCTCAGAGGAATTCCTTTTTTGCTTTTTAATTCCTCTGAGCTTCCTGTTCCTGGTTACTGTTTCAGTTTTTTCCCATCCATCGTTAGGGGCAGATGGATACCACAGCTCTCCTCAATAAACTACCAAAAAAGAAATTTCCAAACTAGAAGGATTTTGATTCGGAATGGAAACCTCTAAAATATGTCTGTGCTGCAACAAGAAGCTCAGGTGGAGTGACTCTCAGGACTCCTGCACAAAATGCCTTGATCCAGCATACGTGCGCCCATGGAAAAGGACAAAAGACCCAACATCTAAGGAGCAGTGAGGGGACAAGCATAAAAAGAAGCGGGCACCAACTGCTCCCCTGAATGGGAATCAGAGCGAGCCAAAGACCGTGTTCTGGGAGGACCAATAGAGCCCACGGTGGTCCCACGCACATGTACCGCAGGCCATGAGGTAGCTTAAGCACCGACACCCCTCCATACCCTGCACTGACTCAATCGATCCAGCCTGAGGCCCTCCTCCTCCATGCAGCTCCTCCCGCCTCACTGCGCCGCTCCAGTGTCGACCTGGAAGCCTCCCGAGGCCTTCCTGATGATCGCAGTCCTCGGCCCCCCTGGCCCGACTCAGCTCCTGCCTCCATGGCAGCCTCCCCCTTTGAATCGCATGACCCGGAAGAGAGAGACTGCTGCCGCTCCTCAAAAACCCTCCGCGGAAACAGCCGCAGTGAGTGGGGTACTCACCAGCACAGCCAGTACAGCTGGAATGGGAAGGATGAGCAGCAGTCAGACCCCCCCCCCACCAGAGCAAGTCCTCCCACCGACGACATCACTCTGGGGACCGCCGATGCTCCTCCTCCCCCTCCCCCGCCAGCACCACCAGCAGCAGCAACACCACTGCAAGCAGAGCCAGCACTCCTCCTCCTCCTTCCTCTCCGACCAGAAACTGTCGCACAAATGCTGCTGCCAGAGAACTATCCAACAGCGCCACTTGCAGGCCAAAGCTCTGAATCCTCCTGCTCCTTCATGAACAGAAAACAAGGCAAGCCCCAAAGAGCCTAGGGCTGCCTCGCAATACCCAGAACTTATTTAACTTTGGGGGGGATTTATGACCCAGCAACTCCTTGTACTCCAGGGGCCCCCCTCCCACACATATCTCAACCCAACCAGCGACAAGGACAACACCGCCTGACAGGACACTCCTCCAGAGGACCCATACTTGGGAGTGGAGGGCAAGATCCTGGACCCCACAGACACTGCCTGGGAATCCGAAGGTGAGAGCCCTCCACCTACGCCCTCATCACTACCACCTCCGGACCCACTCCTGGACTTGACTCCGCCCTTTTCCAAGCCAACCTCACCCCAGAAGACTTGACATACCCTAAATTCCCCCAGAAGATCTCAACACAGCTGGGTCTGTCACCAAAGAACACACCAGACCCCAGGAACGAGGTTCTGGGGATCCTCAAGTACCTGGACTCCATTAAAACTATGGTGGCAGTCCCTGTCCACCAGGTACTGCTGGACTGCAGAGACAGATTCTGGTAGACTCCCGCAAGGACACCGGCCACCGCTAAGTGGCTCGACCTGAAGTACCAGGTCCAGCCGTCCCCTGATTTTGACAAGCCCCAGTTCCCACACCAATCCATTGTGGTGGAGTCTGCGCTGAAGTGAGACAAGAATGCATGTACCCATTCCATTGCCCCGCTGGGTAAGGACCTGCACACCCTGGATGGGGTGGGAAAGAGGGTCTACCAAGACGCTACACTCAAAGCCAGAATCGCCGCCCACCAATTCCAGATGGTGAGTACCAGGACATCTTCCTGGCCAAAGCCAAGAATGCTCTATTCTCCCTGACACCGGAAGCTCGCAACACTCTTACCACCCTCCTACAGGACTTGGAGGACTGCGGAAAACACCTCATCCAATTGCCCTTTGATGACTTTGAAAGTGCCTCACAAACTTCAGGGACAGCAATCGCCACCAAATGGGTAGCATGGTTAAGGGTGTCAGACCTCCGCGAGGATACCCATGATCGAATTGCCAATGCCTCCTGCATGGGAGACAACCTCTTCGACAGCAAGGTCAAGGAGACAGTAGATGGCCTAAAAGAAGACTGCTCAACTCTGCAGACCCTGTCTAACGAGGGATTTGCCCACCATCATCATCAAAAAAGACACAACTCATAAAAAGCTTACTACCACCATGAAAATACAGCTCCTATTGCTATCACAACACCACCTACCAGAAACCACAATGATACCAAACCTCCTAGCAGAACAAACCATGACAGAGGGAGAGAAAGCAGCAGAAGTCCCAGCCGTCCTCCTCCTCAAAGACAACCTGGGTTTTTGACCATCTGGGCAGGATGGCAATCGTATTGGGGGGACGACTTTCCTGCTTCCCGAAGGCCTGAGTGATCATCTTGACCAATCACTGGGTCCTCGAGATCATCTGCAAAGGATTCTGCATCCACTTCCTGTGAACCCCACCCACCGCACCACCCATCAGCAAGGCAACAGGGCAAAGCCTCCCTCATCTTCTCAGGGAAACTCAGAGCCTCCTATAGCTAAAAGCCATAGAACCGGTCCCACAGGCAAATCAACCAAGATTTCTACTCAAGCTACTTCCTTGTGCCAAAGAAGTTGGGGGGGGGGGGGGTGGCACACCATCCTCGATCTCAGACTGCTCAACAAGCAGGTCCTTAAGGAGAAGTTCCAGATGCACTTCCTCGGAACCATTCTCTCACTCATCTATGACAAAGACTGGCTAACCTCCCTGGACCTCCAGGATCCCTACACTAACATCCCCTGCACCCATCACAGAAGAAGTTCCTGTGCTTCAAGGTGGGCAACCTTCACTACCAATACAGGGCGGTACCATTCGGCCTCTCATCCACGCCCAGAGTCTTCACAAAGTATGTGGTGGTAGCTGTTGCACACCTGTGCAAGGCAGGTATCCGCATCTTCCCATACCTCGATGACTGGCTGATTGCTGCACGTACGCAAAGCCCTCTAGACCACAGCATCCCTTCTACAATCACTGGGCTTCCTCATCAACTTCAAAAAAGTCACAGATGACCTCCATGCAAGTGCTGGAATTCATAGGTGCCCAGATCCACACTACCCAATCAAAGGTTTTCCTGTCACCCCAGAGGGCAGACAAAATCATTGCTCTGGCCACCCAGATTGCAGAGACAAACACCACCTTGACATGTGCCTTCCTGCGCTTGCTGGGGCACTTGACGGCAGCAGTCCACGTCATCACGCACGCCATGCTCCACAAGGGCCAACTGCAGTGGCACCTCCGAAGATACTGGAACCATCACAGACAACCTCTGCAACACCAGATCCCAGTAAATACGTACACCAGGAAAACTGGTGGAAGACAAGACGGAACCTAATCAGGGGAAGGCCCCTATGACCACCCACAACACACATCACACTCATCACCAATGCTTCAAAGAGGAGATGAGGGGTGCACCTCCTCGAGCTCCGCACCAGGGGGACCTGGACTCCAGCTGAGATGCGACTACACATCAACCTCCTGGAACTCTGGGCCATCGGAAACACCCTCCGTGCTTTTCAACTATGGATCCATAACAGAGCCATCCTGGTCCAAATGGACACCCAGGTAGCCATGTTCTACATCAACAAGCAGGGGGGCACAGGCTCACAACTCCTGTGCATGGAAGCCTACAGGATCTGGATCTTTGCCATCTCCATAGGGACCCACCTCCAGGCCACCTATCTGCCTAGGGACGACAACACATTGGCAGACAACGTCAGCCGACAGCTTGCACCATATGAGGGATCTCTAAAACCCTCTGTCACATCACATCTCTTCCGCTTCTAGGGATATTCTGTCATGGACCTATTTGTCAATGAGGTGTTTATGTCTCTGGATGCTTTGGGAAAAAATGATTGATGATATATTTTCCAACTTGTATTTCTAGTTATAATTGATGTGAATGAATGGGAAGATCTTCCATGCTTTGATATATTTAGATATTTGATAAAATTGTGTGATGTGATAAAAGGTTAAGAAAAGGGAAAAAGTGAATGATGCAACTATATTCAAACAAGTGAATTAAGTAATTAAAACAGTATGGTGAATATATGTATAATGTTGAAAGTTTAACTATGATAGTGTATGAGTAAATGTCTGAAGAAAAATGCTGATATTCTCTTAGTCTCTTTTAAACTAATCTACAGGAGTCGATTGGAGGAGTGATCTTAAATTCTCATGTCTTGTATGTTTTAGTTATTATGGAAAGACCTCTGCAGAACTGATGTTGTTAATTGCAAGTGTGATCCAATATGCTTACCTCTTCTATTGCTGCTGTTTGTGTTTTTGCTCAGAAATTTCCCATTGGACTTAAGCCACTGGGCTGGTAGCAGTAGTCTTTGCAATCCAAATTACTGATTTTTTAGTGCTTTAACATGTCTCTCATTAAGTTTTCGTGTCTTCTACACTTGGAAAAAAAACAGTTTTCTTTCAGCTTTAGATTGCTACTGTTTGACCTCACTCTGTACTGATGGTTCTGCTTTGTGCAATGAATAAGGGAAACTGATGCAATTGTAAGAGCTGATTCTGTGACAGTGGCTGCTTTGCTATTTGCTAATGCTCAACTAGCTGGAGTGTTCGCTCTTTCTAGAGCTCTTGAGTTATCTGCTCACTTGATTGATACTGATTTTGCCTTAGGCTTCTTGCATGAGGAGCCCTATGTACTGATATTCTACTACTATGCTGTTTTGTTCTGAAAAGAAGTGGTAATTAACAGTTCTAAGTTGGTTCAAATTTGGTGTTAAAAAGTTTTATAGTTTATGAATGTACACACCCTTATATATGTCTATGTGAATTAGAATGGAATGGGGAAGTAGTCTAATGACTAGAGTACTAGCACTCCTTGTGACCTTGGATAAGTCACTTAACCCTCATTGTCTTACAAAGAAAAATTTCAAGTTATCAATGTTCCTGTTTAATGTGCTGTACCAAGTTTTAGTTGCAATGTGAACTGCTGTGATTAGTGGGGAAATTAGTATTAAAAAAAATAACAAAAAAAACAAAGAAAAATGCAAACATAGATAAACCAGATCAGTTGGGTGTGACTGGGAGGTTATATGCTGAGGTGAACAGATGGGATTTAAGTAGGGGCCTGAAACTGGTGGTTATCTTCCAGACGGAGTGGAGTGGGAAGAGAGTTCCACAGAGCTGGACCAAGGAAGAAGAAGGCAGAATGACGGGTAGACTGTAAGTGTGCATGAGATGGTGGGGGGAAGTGAAGTCGCTTAATGTGAAGAGAATGAAGACTACGTGTAGGGATGTGGAAGCGGAGAAGACCAGTGAGGTACTGGGGTGTTTGTGTGTGCAGGATGTGGTGATAATGTTTAAAGTAATGTGAGTTGAATCATCACCTAAGATAAGACAGCCTTCCTAATAATTGTTGACAAACAATTGAAATTAGTTTAAATAATTTGTCATAAACTGCTAGTTATGTTTTAATGTTGTTACCCCTTGAATAACCAGATTGACTATATCTTGTATATTGTTAAGGCTGGAGAATACATCACAAATATAATTAGTGATATGAATATGTACAATTGTGTTCCTGACAGGAAAAAGCAATGTGTCTATCAGGCCACATGCTAACATTTGATTTGGCAAGTAGACAGAATAAGTTTAGGAATGTAGATGAAAATAATGAGTATGTTACAGACTAGCTATGTAATAGTTTAGTGCTAGCTATAGATGTATTGTAATTAACAATAGATAATATAATTCTGTTCAACTATTTAAGACTGTCATTAGGGATGAATAATTGTGCTTGTTTGCAATTATATGGCATCAAGAGAGATGCTGTAGTGGAGAATTGGATTTTTACAAATTATATATTGTATGCACTGAATCTAATGGGCCGAAGATGAAGAAAACGACTGAATGAAATGCTACTGAATATGGAGACTCCTGATAAAGATCAGCGATTCCAGCGGAACTACTCATGTATGTGCAGCAGTGAAGCCTGGATGGATGGTCACTGAAAAAGATTGATCTAAGATGTGCATAGCACAGCCCATGGTGAGAAAGGATGCTGCTGACGAATCTGGAGTGATGACTGGTGTCATGATATGAGGGACTAATCTCTGAATTATTGCTAAATCTACGAGAAGCAGTTGGCCACTGCTGGATGAGGTAGTGCTTACAAGAATAATTGGTAAAGTCTTGCTCTCTGTACACATTTTTTTATTGAGGCTAAGCAAAGGTAAACAATGTCACATGATTTTGTATGACTATTTCTTCCAATGAACAAGATGAGGTTGTGTACACCTCACCTATGGACCAGATGTGCCTAGGACTTTGAAAGAACATCTGCAAAATGAAGCCTACTGTAGAAGATTATTCCGGAATTGGACATGTTTCAGCTACTGTTCTTTTGTAATGATTCTTTCTAGAATCACAGGGAGGACTGTAGGGATGGACAGATAAAGGGATACCAGAATCCCCAATATGTAATTGAAGATGGATGAATTTCTTGATACAAAATGTGTTTAGAAGTTTGACTTTTCACCTACTTCCTTTTAAATAGAATAGGATGTCATGATCATGAGTTCTCTGTAACCGTCTTTAAAATAGATGGAACAGTGTTAACGCAAGCAAAAAGAACATAGGCTATGAACTGTGCAAACATAAAGTTCATTGTACAGTCAGCTGGAAATCCCTGCTGACAAAACATAATTTTTGCAACTTTTGCAATTATAAACAATTTTGTCATAATTGAGTGAATTTCATCTAATATATTGTAATCAGATCTTACTCTGTAAAAAGAACTTTGGCGACACCTTGTGTTATTTCGTGGTTATAATAAATGACTGTTACTTCCTCTTTTTTTTCTCTAATAAAAGGGGAGCTTTTAGGAGGAGAACTTTGAATTCGGCAGGCGTGAAACTATGCGTGTCCATAGACCGTCTGTTGCCGTCTTCCCTCTGAGCTCAAAGAAAATAACACTTGTGTGTGTGATTGTGTTCTGTATTACTCTCTGCTTGTCTCTCACTACTGATGGACCAGAGACCTAAAGAGCCGTGGTATTGTGGTCAGATCATGGAGTTTTCTTCAGTTGGAGGACAATAACAAAATGTCAAGCATTCTGCTCCAGATGGCCTTCCAATGGTAGGACAGCATTGGATGCATTATCAATCAACTGGGGCTCACAGACCTGCTACGCTTATCCACCAACCTCCCTCATTGCCAAAGCCCTCCAAGGGTCTCACAAGACAGGGCCCAGTCATCTTCATAACCCCATTCTGGCCCAGACAGCCTTGGTTCCCACAACTCCTACAGCTATCCAGCAGGGACTTGCCCATACCACTGCACCCAGACCTCATCACCCAGGACGATGGACGAATGCTCCATCCAAACCTGAAGGCACTGGCACTGACTACCTGGATGTTGAGCAGGCGACCCTGAGGCTGCACCACTTGTCACAGGATGTCATGGAGGTCCTCCTGGCAGCTAAAGGTCTCAGTTCAAACATTCACAGCTATTTGTAAAAGTGTTTTTGTTGAAAACACCACCCTTACTGGTGCTGCTGTTCACATCAATGACCTTTGACTTGTGTACACCTCGACTATTTTACACATTTTTTTATCATTTTTCTTATTTATCCTTTTTTTATGTGGTAGTCCATTTTATAAAAAATTCAAAACATTCCTCAAGTTTTCAAAAATTTAAAACATTCCTCAAGTTTTCAAAAAGTGGCTCTCTCAGCTACAACATATAGAGGTTTTGTTATTTAACGGATCAATGACAATTCTGCTGATACTCAATTCCAAAACAGCCGTGATGTCCTTCATAACATTCAAAAATCTTACCATGCGGCTTGTAAAAAGAGTATACAGCTAGTACTTAGCTTCAATATCGTTCGAAGTATCATCCGTTGTGTTGAGTGGCAATATTGGATTGATGCTTGGCGGCTGCTGTTCAAATCCCAACGCCGTATGTCTAAGGCGCCCAAGCGTTTCACTCTATGCGTTTCCTCAGGGGATCACAGGCTCGGGAGGCATCTAGGCGTGGCTGACTCAGACTGCTTGTCCATGGAGAAAGTGAAGTTACTTACAGTAACAGGGGTTCTCCGTGGACAGCAGTATAAGTCAGCCACACCATCCTGCCCACCTCCGCTAGGTTGAGCCTGCTCAGCTAGAAAACCTCTGAAGCACGAAGAGGAAGAACTAGGAACAGGAAGGGGAACAGGAAGCTCAGAAGAATTAAAAAAAAGAAAAGGGATTCCTCTGAGCTATGGGAGAACTACTCCAGTCCCAGAGGGTGGACACACCTAGGCGTGGTTGACTCATACTGCTGTCCACGGAGAACCCCCGTTACGGTAACTAACCTCACTTTATAGACCATATGATCAGTAAAAACCCATGCTTGTATAGCACCATCAAAGTTCCTCTGGTTTGAAAGGCTGACATCTGCTGTATGCCGCTTATTCACCACACAAATGTGGGAAAAAGAAGAGGAATTAGGTAAGTGGAATAGTTTTATGTCTCTCAGTAGCTAATGACGTTTGTTCAGTGGAGATGACTGAGCTGTATCTGTACAGTCTGATCCTCTCTTCTACATGTGATCAATGCTCCGTTATCTGGGAGTGACAGCAGACAACTTTAAAAACTTTTAGACCTATGAGCTAATCGCCAAAAGATGACTTTTATAATTTTAGAGACAATGTTAAAATGTACATTGCCTTAAAAATAAAAGGTCATCAGGATGCCGTAAACGCAGATATTACAAGTTTTATAGTTTTAAATGGCGTTTTGATCTTGCTGGCAATGTAATGTGCTTAGTTTGACTGACTGTGGAAATGCTTTAAATTAAGCTGTCAGCACTTTATTTTTACAGTATTTCTATTTTATAGAGCTCATATAAATGCAATTTTTTCAGTATTGAATTCTCCAAAGTGCTCAAGACCTGCACAGAGCGACATGACTTATTGGTGGAATATAAAGACCATGAACAGACGCTGCGCTTTGAGCAGTTTCAGAGTTATATGAAATGTTTAAAAAGTTATGTATATATGAGCTCATGAGGTCTGTCCTGGGCTCGCTTGAGCTGTAACAAGAAAAATAATTACTGTGTGTTTCCTTCATGCTTAGTGCATAGGGAACTCCTAGGTAATTACTGTATTTTACCAAGCAGCAAGGATTTAGAGACTCTTAAAAGCTGCATTTAACACGTGTGCTTCTATCCCACATCAAATACTGATGTGTTACGCTGCTTGCTTCTTTATAAATGAGATCTGGTTCCCGGAGGGGTTTCTGTTCGGACACTTTTGGTTAATAAAATAACATTGGACTACATCTGAACATCAGTTTAAAATTGCTTACCAGAACTTGTTAGTGGACGAGAAAGCATTTAAAATGAACCATTGGAACAGATCTTTTCATCAAGGGCATCGTAGATTTTATCTTCCCACTTGCAAACAGAAGAAATGTCTGCCGCAATTGGGTGGCATCATGAGTGAAATCAAGTAGCTGACACAGGTAGTTCAGCCTGAAGGACCCGATATTCAAAGGACCTAACGTTGAGAGAGTAGAAGTAGACAAAGTAATGTGACTGGATGGGATACACCCTAGAATACTGAGGGAACTTGGGGATGTTCTAGCGGCTCCACTGACTGACCTTTTCAATGCTTCTTTAGAGTTGGGAGTAATCTCAGAGGACTGGAGAAAGACACGTGTGGTCTCTACACAAAAGCAAAAGTAAGGATGAGGTTGAGATCTACAGGCCAGTTAGTTTGACCTCTGTGGTGAATAAAGTAATGGAAACGTTGCTAAAACATGTTGCTGTCATGTTTCTCAGTTTGCTCCTAAATTGGCCTCTGAAAATTTACTAGGGCTGAGTGCCTACATTTTTTCTTAAAATTTCTCTAAACTCCGAAATTTAGGAGCATAAAAAGTGGATGGCAATGGGGCAGATTTAGGGCGGGAAAAAAACATTAGCAGCTTAGCGCTGATTTTCAGCACTAGACACCTAAGTTAGGCTCATAAATCTAAGCAAATGAATGACAGGCTTCAATACAGGAGCATCGATGTTAAGCTCTTAAATTAGGATGAATTTTCAGCTGAAAACATAGGGCCCAATATTCAAAGGCAATTAGAAGGTTTACAGACCCGTAAGCCGTGTAAAAGCCACTTTGAGGGCTATTCAACGCCACTGACATGCTTACTGTTGCTGATAATCCCCAATTAATGCCACTACCCACCTCAGTGCTAACCGTGTAGCATGGGGACGTGCCGTGGGCATTCCCGAGGCGGCACCTGTCATTAATCATGCAGCGGTGATATTGAAAACATCGGCCATCTTTACCCGTGGGAACTAACTGGGCAATGGCTCAGTATTGCCACTGTCTGGTTAGCTTCTGTGGCAGTAGCGGCCGTGCGGCAAACCCAGATATTCAGTGCCGGTGGCCAGATATGGCCTTGGTATTGAATATCTGGGTTCTCGTCAGCGCCGGCAGCTAGCCACTGTAATCACACTAGCCACCAATGCTGAATATCGGGCCCATCGACTTCTAAGGGTGGCTGAAAATGGGGCCCAAATTTAGGAGCCTAAATTTAGGAGCTCAGCTTTTTTTGAATACTGGATTCTAAATCTTTGCCAGTTTGCAAGGTTGTTAAATGTTCTTTTTAGGAGCATTTTTTGAAATACATGAGCGTGCCCGTTGCCAAGATTCACCCTATCTGTCTGCGCATCCATCCATATCTGTTTGCTGGCACATGTGTTAAGAAACAGATATGTATGGAGAAAAGTAAAAGAGATGGTCCAAGGGAGGAGCCGTGGATGGAAAAGAGGGCAGCCCTGTCCCCCTTCCCAAACATGAGGATCCAGCGGCCACACGATAAAAGCGGTTGAGCCGCACAGCTTGTTGTACAGTTGCTTGCTTTAAAACTGCTCCAGTGAGGCTGGCATCAAGAGAGGAACTCAGACACGTATCTTCTCTTGCTGTGACAACTCACCATAGCATGAAGAACATAGAGAAGAAGCAATAGAGGGAAATTCTTCCAGGTCACCTTAGAAAAATGCTGAACATCATCAAACATAGATCCTCCAAGATTTCTAGAGAAAAAAAATAATTTCACACCAGTGAAGAAAATTTTTTTGAAAGTCCCCTCTGCCCACAGTCCACTCACATGCACTGGATAGGAGAAGCTCTGTGTAGCAGACCTCCTGGCTTCCCCAGTCCTAGCCCACTACTCTATTCCTAGATGTCCAGCTTCTGGAGACATCTATGTAAAAGCCCCTGCAGACGTCCACATCAGGCATGTCCATGTTTATGAAATCGTGCCTGAGAATTGGATGTGCCTGCTTATCTTGCAGACGTTCTATCTTGAACATCCTCGATCACACTTGGACAGCATTTCTGCACCATAGCTAAGGTTGCTTGATAATCTGAAACCATTAGGCTTCTGCTCCTGCCTTCTGGGACAGATAGCCTTGCATTCGAATACCACTGATCCCTCTCATGTTTGTGCACATCAGTACTTTACACCGATAATGGACTTCTATCTTGGATTACTGAGCCTAACTTAAACTGAACACTTTCTTGTGTCACATCTTAATTACCAAACTCCACAAGCTTTCTTACATTGTATACTCCATCTGGAACATCTGTATTCCAGATCTTTTTATCATCAGCAGAAAAGCAAACCTGCCCTACTAGCCCCTCTGTAGTTATAAACTATTATCTGCAACCTTATGCACAGGGGTAATGTCACAGGCAACACTCAGCAAACCTGATCTCAAGACTAGAATCAAGATTTTCTGCTCCAAAATTAATTTGCAAGGTGTCAGCAGCAAGTTGAATCATTTTCGTATTTTCCTAGTGCCTGTGGGGACTTTGTCACAGTATAAAGTAGAATAAAACAAAACTCAAATTATGCCTGATGACATCCGTGTAACAAAGGCCGGAAGGTCGGGGGTTCAAATCCCACTAGAGGACAGCAACCTTGGGCCGGAAGGACTGGGGTTTCTAGTCCCACAGGTGCTCCTTGTGGTCTTGGGCAAGCCACTTAACCCTCCATAGCCCATATTCCCTGTAAAATAGTTATCTCCAAGTTATAATGCCCTGTTCAATGTAATTTCAGTTTGTTCAATGTAAACCGCACTGATGCAGAATAGCGCGGTATATAAGAGAATGTAAATAAAATAAAAATAAAATAAAGTTGCATCTATGCATTAAGAAAGACTTATCTCTGGAGCTGTAGATCATTAAGGCAAATAGTGTGTTTCTGAGTATAACAGAATAACAAATTGAAATGAATTAGTTATGCAAACATTTGGGTTTGAATTTGATTGGCTATCTTAACCAAGCTGATAACTCTTTTGGCCTCGGATGCATGTTCCTGTGCATTTGGTGGAAGGTGAATATTTAAGGCTTAGCTCAGCAGAGGGTGATGATGAGCAATACCTACATTGGGCATACCATGCCACTAAGCCTCTCTAAAGCTTATAGCTGATGAAACATCTACTTACGGTGGATGAAACATTTTTCAAAGTCTGTCAGTCAAGTAAGCAAAATTTACCAGTTTTAGTAGAAGCCACAAAATACCTATTGATGAATTCAGCCCAAAATTCCTGCTGCAGATCCCCTGCTTTGCCGTATCAAAATTAAGAATTGAGTTTATGGCGATGATTTAAATTTATTCAGCTGCCTCTATTTGAGACCTTGGAATAAGTATGATTTAGGCAGAATAAACAAGTAGGCGGTGAAGGACAAGTGCTTCAGGAATCACCCTGGAGAATAGAGTAGCAGCCTGGTGTTTAGAATAACAGACTGCAAATCAGGAAAGCTAGAAGTCATGTCCTGCTTCTCCCACTGGTGCTGCTTATGACCTTGGACATGTCACCCTCCATTGCTTCAGGTATAACGTTATGCCCTCATATTCAAAACACTTAGGGACTTTGGTAGGTCTCTCATTTCCTTCAACAGGTACCAAAGCTCCAATAACTGAGCTTTGTCTGGGAAAAATCGTGCTGCCAAAGCTGCTGCCTTGCTACAGCTTCTGCTTCTGTCCAGACAGACAACCTGATCCCAGGCGAGGGACTGGTTCTATATGCACGATGCCTGTAAGCTATATCCTTCATTAAAGAAGTGGAGGAACTGACAGAAGAGATGATGAGACTGAGAAGCATCCATGACAGCGAGAAGTACATCAGTGAGAGGGTATATCACAGAAAGAAGAGCTGGACACAGAGGCTGAAGAGGGTATATCACAGAAAGAAGAGCTGGACACAAGTCACCAGAGGCTGCAGAAATGACACCCAATCTCCAACTCCACCATCCCTCAAACTGAAGAACCGGTATGCAGGCCTCGAAGTGGAAGAGGCAAAATCATCCCAAGAACAGGAAGAACTATAGTTCAAGCACCCAAAGTTGCAGAATCAATGTCCATAAGGAAGCAAAGGGTAGTGGTTGCTGGTGACTCTCTTCTGAGGGGTACTGAGGCATCTTTCTGTCGACCAGACTTGATGTCCAGGGAGATGTGCTGTCTGCCAGGTGCCAAAATCTGAGATGTTGCAGAGTATTTCAAGACTCATCAAGCCTACTGACTATTATCCAATGCTGCTCATCAATGTCAGTACAAACGATACTGCTAGGTACCCCTCCGAGCATATCAAGAGTGATTTCATGGCTCTGAGAGAGAGGGTAAAGTAGATAGGTGCTCATGTGGTGTTCTCCTCAATCCTCCTTGTTGAGGGTAAATGCTGAGGAAGAGAAGCTTGCATCCTAGAGATCAATGCATGGCTGCTTGGATGGGGTGTCAGAGAGCATTTTGATTCCCTGGACCATGGGATGATCTTCCAAGGGCTGCTGAGCAGAGATGGTGTCCACCTATCCAAGAAGGGTCAAAGTGACTTTTGCAGCAGACTAGCTGGCCTACTAAATAGAATTTTAAATTAGGATTTTTGGGGGATGGGCGAAGAAAGCCCAGGTACTGTAAGTGAAAGTCCTCAGGTAAATAAAACATGAAATAGCTCTGTAGACAAGGGCAACATATGGAAAGCATGGTGTATTAATGCCCGTAGTATGGGATATAAGATTCCAGATACTGAAGCTTTAAGGGAAGAGGCTGATTTGGATTTAGTGGCAGTTATGAAGACATGATTCACAGAGAAGCATGACTGGGATGTAGTTATACTAGGCTACAATTTATTCAGGAAGGACAATCTAGGAAGAAAGGGAGGAGGAGTGGCACTATATGTAAAAAAATATTAAAGCTACAGAATTGCAGGACTTATGAGAGAAAGGGGAGGTATTGTGGGTTAGACTGGAAAGACAGAATGAAGCACCAGTTTGCATTGGTGTTATATACAGCCTCCTTCACAGGCAGAAGAAGTGGATAGATTTAACTGAAGACATTCACAATATTGCTATGAAAGGAAAGATATTGCTGATAGGTGATTTCAATATGCTAGACATTGCTGCAGTGTCATCTAGAAGTAGGGAGATCTTGGATTCTTTACAGGAAGAACTATTCCAGCAACTAGTAACAGAACCTACATGTGAGGGGGCCATACTGGATCTGGTGTTAATGAATGGGGAGAGTGTTTCTGATGTTATAGTGGGTGATCACCTCACATCCAATGATCATCTGATGGTGTGGTTCAGTGTTAGGACTAGGGCTGATTGAGTGAGGGTCACAGATTTCAGGAAAGCTAACTTTGCCAAGACAAGGCAACACATCAAGCAATCAATAGCAGGATAGGAACAGCTGGAAGATGTAGAAAAGCAGTGGATGAAACAAAGGGGATATTTTAAGGGCAACAAATCTTTATTAGGAAAGTAAGTAAAAGGAAAAGGAGGCCATTATGGTTCTCTAAGGAAGTAGCTGAGAAGGCAAAGAAGGGGGCCTTTATAAAATACAAGGGATCACAGAAAGGAAGAAGACAAGCACCAATATTCAGAAAAGCTTAGAGAAGCTAGGAAAATAGTCAGGAAAGCACAAATACAAATGAAGAAAAAATAGCCAATGCAGTAAAATAAGGAACAAAACATTCTTCAGATATGTTAATGGCAGGAGGAAGTGCAAAAGTGCTATTGTCAGACTGTAGGGTGAAGGGAAGGAATATGTAGTAATTGATGAGGATAAAGCGAAATTACTTAACAAATATTTCTGTTCTGTGTTCACAGATGAAGGGCCAGGAGCAGGACTCAGAAAACACCAACAAATAGGGACAGAAGTGCACTGGATCTTGAACGATTTTCAGAAGACTGTTCGTGAGGAGCTAGCTAAACTTAAAGTAGACAAAGCAATGGGGCCAGATGGGATACATTTGAGAGTGCTGAAGGAATTTAAGGAAGTCCTAGCAGCTATACCATTTGACTTTTTCAATGCTTCTTTAGAGTCTACTGTGGTCCCAGAAGGCTGGAGAAAGGTACATACGATCCCTTTGCACAAAAGCGGAACAAAGGATGAGGTTGGGAAATACTGGCCAGTTAGTCTCACTTCTGTGGTAAGTAAACTAATAGAAAGGCTGCTAAAACAGAGGATAGTGAGGTTTCTGGAATCCAATGGCTTGCAGGATTCAAGACAGCATGGTTTTACGAGAGGCAGGTCTTGTCAGACAAATCTCATTAATTTCTTTGACTGGGTGACCAGAGAGTTGGACTGAGGGAGAGCTCTAGATGTGGTGTACTTAGATTTCAATAAAGCCTTTGACACTGTTCTGCACAGGTGATTTATAAATAAATTGAATGCCCTAGGAATGGACCCTAAACTGGCTGACTGGGTTACAAATTGGTTGAGTAGGAGGTGACAAAGGGTACAAATAAATGGTGCTTACTCTGAGGAGAAGGAGGTTACCAGTGGTGTGCCGCAGGGATCTGTCTTTGGTCCGATTCTTTTTAACATTTTTGTTAGTGATACTGCAGAAAGACTTTCATATAAGGTTTGACTCTGTTTATGATACCAAAATCTGCAATAGAGTAGATACCCAGGAAGGTGTAGATAACATGAGGAGGGATTTAGTGAAACTTGAAGAATGATCGAGAATCTGGCAGCCAAGATTTAATGCTAAAAAATGCAGGGTCATGCATTTGTGCTGCAAAACTTCAAGGGAGCGTTATAATATAGGTTGTGAAGTACTTTTGTCCACGAAAGAAGAGCGAGACCTGGGCAAGATTGTTTCTGATGATCTTAAGATGGATAAACAGGTAGAAAAGGCGATGGCAAAAATCAAAAGGATGCTTGGGTGCATAGGGAGAGGAATGGCCAGCAGAAAAAAAGGAGGTGATAGTGCCTCTGTAGAAGTCTTTGGTGAGATCTAATTTAAAGTATTGTGTGCAATTCTGGAGACCACACCTTCAAAAGGATATAAACAGATTGGAATCTGTGCAGAGGGTGGCTACCAAAATGGTCAGTGGACAATAGCGGGCTCTTGGATTATAAACTCTTTAAGGACAGGAAAATACCTACTATGCTTAAAATGTAACCTAGTTTCAAAACAGAGAATAAAATCAAATACAAATAGGTTTATAAAATGGAGCACTCTAGATAAAGGTACTATAACCTGGTCCAATCATGAAACAGTCATATTAGCCTTTAGGCTAGTGGAGCAAGGTAAGGGGCAGAAATGTTGGAGATTAAATGATAGCTTATTGCTGGATAAAAAAATATTGCAAGCTTTGGAGAGAGAAAGTTGGGAGTAATTTGAAAGGAATTACACAGATGGCATCACCAATTCACAGATGTGGGAGGGCTTCAAAGCAGTAATTAGGGGAAAATGATTTCTTGGGAATCTCAAAAGAAGAAAAAAGTTCAGGAATGAGAGGTTCTCGAGAAGACTGTTACATTCCTCAAGGGTCAAGACAAAGCTAGGCCAGATTCCAAATGCGAGGCTCAACTAGAGATCAGGAGTAAACTATAAGAGTTGTATGTGCAGAAACTACAGTGACAACAGGAGAGGGCTAAACAGCTATTCTATGATCAGGGGGCACGGCTGGGAAACTCTTTGCAACTCACTCCCTCAAGCAAAGGGAGTTTGGGCAGGTATGTAAAGGGAAAGGGAAATTGAGGGGGGTCCTCAATAAGGTGGAGGATATTAGAGGGCAATTTCAAAGCTTTTCTGAAGTACTATGCAAAGCTAGGCCATAGGCAGTGGAAACAGATCTAGATAGCTATCTGGAATCTGTTTATAGAAAAGACGGAGGACCTGGAGAAGGAGATAAAGGCTGACGGAAGTGCTCAGGCTATCGACTCTCTCAAATTGGGGAAGTCCCCCCGACTAATTTTCGCTTTTTGACTAATGCTCTGTATTGTCTCGACTAGATTGTAAGCTCCGACGAGCATGACTGACGAGCAGGGATTGTCTCTTGTATGTTTATCTGCACAGCGCTGTGTGCGTGGCACTATATAAGTGCTTAATAGTAGTAACAGTAGACTAGATGTTCTGTCATCTAAGTTCTATGGGACCTTTAAAGGCTTCCGGTGGGCCCATTTGGAGCTGTATTCAATGACAGGCTCTAGCAGATTTTATTTAACAGGTATTATATACCGCTTTATCATTTCAATCAAAGCGGTTTACATTGAAACTTAAACATGGTAAAGTACATTAAACAGGAACATTGATAACTTGGATTTTTATGAGGCAATAGAAGGTTAAGTGACTTGCCCAAGGCCACAAGGAGTGCTAGTGGGAATCGAACCCTGGTCTCTGGGTTCCAAAGCCAGGTATTCTTAATCATTAGGCTCCTCCTCCAGATACCATGGACTGGGCAGGGATAACAGTAATCCTTAAAGAAGGGAAAGGCCTGGAGGACTGCTGGTCACATAGACTTATATCTCTTCTTAATCCAGACATTAAGGGCCTGATTTTCAAATAGGCAGGCTATGCTCTGTGGTGGTGCATAGCCTTCCCGCCGACCCCCTTAACCCGGATTTTTACTTCCACGCCGGCAGAAGTGAAAATCCGGGTTTGTCTGGATGCACCAGCAGCTGCAGAGGCAACACAGGTAGCAGCAATTTTCAAGGCTACCTGCATAGCTTCTGCTCCTTAAAGATAGGCGAGGAAAAACCTTGCCTATCTCTAAGGTGCAAAGGGCTATGTGGGTAGCACTGAAAATTGCTGCTTCCTGTGTAGTCCTTTCCTCTGCCCCCTGAACGCTCCTAACATGCCCCAGGGCTACCCGCATAGCATCTAGGCGCGTTAGCATTTTCAAAGGGCACTATCCGTGGAGGTGCCCTTGTAAAGGTCTTATCCAGGATTTTCGATGGGTAACTAGGGAAGTTACCCGTCTAAAGGCTTTTGAAAATCGGGCCCTAAGATCCTTGTAAAGATTTTGGTGTCTTGCCTGAAGAGATACATATTGAAATTGGCACATGAGGATCAATCCGGCTTTATGCCTTGGGGATAGGTGAGTGACAATGTTCAGATATTAGGCTTAATTCATAAAGCGAAAAGATAAGATACCTCACTATTACTATCGATTGATGCCAAAAAGGCACTTGAGCAAGTCGATTGAGGTTTTATGTACCGAGCATTGGAAAATATGGCCTCAGTGTGTCTAAACTGGATTACGAGTAAAGCTACGTTGCTGAAGGACTGAATGGAAAAGTCTGTCTTTGTGCAGATAACTCGAAAATTTGCAACAGAGTGGACTCCTCTGAGGGAGTGGAGAACATGAGGAAAGATCTACAAAATCTGGCAGAATGGTCTAATGCTTGGCAGGTAAGATTTAATGTGAAGAAGTGCAGTGTCAATGCACTTAGGAAGCAGAAATCCAAGGGAAATATATGCGATAGGGGGTGAGAGGTTGGTGTGCACGGATCAGGAGAAAGACCTTGGTGTGATTATTTCTGAAGATCTCAAGTTAGCAAAACAGTGCGACAAGGCGGTGGCAAAAGCCAGGAGGATGTTGTGTTGCATACAAAGAGGAATTACCAGCAGAAAGGAAGAGGTACTAATACTACTGTACAAATCACTGGTGAGGCCTCAGTTGGAATACTGTGTTCAGTTTTGGAGACCGTATCTCACAAAGGATATAAAAAGACTGGAAACGGTTCAGAGGAAGGTGACCAAAATGATTTGGAGCCTGTGTCAGAAGACTTATGAGAAGAGACTCCAAGACCTAAATATTTATACGCTAAAGGAGAGGATGGACAGGGGAGATATGATTCAGACCTTTAAATACTTAGAGTATTAATGAACAAACAAACCTCTTGCAAAGACGGGGAAGCTGTAAAACTAAAGGGCATAACATGAAGCTGCAAGGGGGTAAATTGAAAGGCAATGTCAGGAAATACTTTTTCACTGAAAGGGTGGTGAATGCTTGGAATGCCCTCCCGATGGAAGTGGTGGGGGCAAATACAGTGACAGAATTCAAAATGGCATGGGACAGACACAGTGGATCCTTTTATAGCAACAGGATTAAATCAAAATAAACTCATCTCTTATATCTCAACAAATAGGGGTGTCCTACATGGAGCAGTGGGTACACCCCTAAACAAAGGCATGGGGAGGGGTGACCTGCATGGAGCGGCAGGTGCACCTACTCTTGCACCCTTGCTGGGCAGACTAGATGGACCATACTGGTCTTTATCTGCCGTCATATACTATGTTACTATGTTAGAGTAATCCGCAAGTGTGGCAGGTAGTCTGACTTGTAGGCTGGGTAGAGGAACTCACCAAGGCTCCTTTGTCACCATTATTTGCACTTTCAAAAGAGCCCTTTGCAGAAGGGATTATACGGAGTGTAGTCCTGAGGAACATAGAGATGAGGGAGTAGATTACTGAATTACAATATTTATTTATTATTGGCATTTTGTTCGTGCCTTTCCATCTGCCATTTGCAGATGATATCCTTTATACAGTGAACAGGCTCTTTATCACTTTACTATTATTGGCGTAGGAACTGGAAGACCACGAATGATTAGCACTGTTTAAGGTAAATAAGCAAATATTGGAAATACTAGCTATAAATTTGGTGGGGGGGGGGGCGGGGTTGGAGGAAGCACAGAATGATTGCAGCAAAAATTTCCTTCTAGATGGACTAAGGAGAGCATTAAATATCTAGGAGTCATCATAACAGATCCAGGGAAATTATATCACACAAATTATCAGAGGTTATTGGAGGGCTAGATGGAGACCTGGCAGTATGGATGCCCTTTAGCATTTCCTGGGTGAGTCGTGTGACTAGCATGAAAATGTTGAGGCTTCAGTATTTTCTCCATGCCTTTCAGTACTCCTGAATGAAATTCCAATCCAATCCTTTGCAATCATTCATGGGAAGGTTTTGAGGATTATCTGGATGCGTAGGCCCATCAAGTGTGGCAAGAGCAGTATTATATTTAAGTAACGAGCTGGGGAGACTAGTGGTCCCTAATAAGATACTATAGCAGCTCAGTTAAAAGCAATATAGCAATGGAATAGGGACCCAGTAAGCACTGATTAAAAACTGAGCAGACGAGGATAAAAAACAGGAGGTTGGTGCATTTAGTTTGGGTAAGGAGTAAGGATTTTGAGAAAATATTGGTTAATACACAAGGCTCATGCCAAGCATCTGAAATGAGTATAGGAGCAAGCTGATGGAGGGGAAAGGGTTGTCATTCCTGACACCGCTTTAGCATAATCCTCAGCAGATTTAACCTATCCGGACTTTAGAAGATGGGAGAAGAAAGGTCTATATGCGAGAGGACTTTTATTGGCACAAGATAAAATGCAACCTTTTGAGCAACTTTGGGAGCTGTATGATTTAAACTGGAACTATAGGTATAGATATTTTCCAGTATAGCACTACTTCCAGACGAGAAGAGTTCAGAAAGATTTAGATGGGAATAAGAATCTCTGAGGCATTATGTGAAGGGAAGTTAGGCAGAGGGTTGGGCCAACCATGAGGAATACTAGGCCTAGGGTAGCAACTTCTGGGTGGTGAGATCAAAGCAATTGACTGACAGCCAGGGGAGTCTGAAGCTTAAGGATTCCCTGGGGTACCAACCAGTGGTGGGATCTGAACTGACTAGGAACCGGTTCGGTCCCAGCCCTCCCACGTGCATGATGACCGGGTTGTTGCACCTCGCGTGGAGGCATTGCAGAGGCCGTATGCTTGGGCCACTGTCCTCCACCGAGATGCAGCAACCTGGTCGTTGTCCTGCAGCCCAATCCCCCGCCTGACAATGTTTTGACAGCATTAGGGGCTTCACCCGATTCCATGATTCCCAGATGCTGTCAAACATTGTCAGGCGGGGGGGGGGGGGGGGGGGAGGGAGGGGGGGTATTCCTGCCACTGCAGTACTGGTGTTTCAATGTCATGTTCAGCCCGGTTTGGTGAATGTGGACTGTGGCAAGAACCGGTTCACACCAACTGGCCCAATCTCACCACTGGTACCAATACACTGAACCAACTCTGGGGTTGGCTCTTGTTAGGTAAGAAGGGTATTATTGATAAGCTTCTCCAAGCACTAGTACCCTAGTGGTTAGAGCACTGGCTTGGTAACCAATAAACCAGGGTTCAATTTCTACTAGCACTCTTTGTGGCCTTGGGCAAGTCACTTAACCCTCCATTTTCTCAGAATATTAGGAAAATGTGTGAATGCTGTCAACTTAGTTGAGATTGAGTTAAAAATGTTATATAGATGACATATAACACTGGAGAAACTACATAAAATGAGTAAAATAGTTGGAAAAGAGTGTTGGCAGCACTACAGACATGGGGGGGGGGGTGGAAGGCATCACATTTCTATGCATGTGGTAGTAGAAACATGACGACAGAAAGAGACCACATGGCCTATCTAGTCTGTCCTTCAGTAGTGTGCAGAGGTCTAGCAGTTCTGGAAGGACTGCATAGGTAAGTCTTTAGGGCATCATAGGTAACAGGTTAAACCGAGATCCTAAAATATTTTTATTACACGGATATACACCAGATATAACCAAACATGAACGAAGGCAATTTTTATAGCCTGATAAATTAAACAGCCATGGACAAAGGTAAAGATATCATGGCAAAGGACTTCTGGGGCAAGTTTTGGAACTGGTGGCCAGGAAGGCAAAGAGGATAAGTACAGGGTGTTATAAAGGTGGAAGGCTTCTGGTTATGACTTTATATTACTGTTTTGTGTTGACATTCTATTGTATTTCTACTATTATTGCTTGAAGGGCTGGAGACAATATTGAGTCATTGAGTTCTTGATTAAATGGGTGAAGGTTGGAGGGGGGAAGATGGGGGGCTAGGAAGGAGGCTGAGGTAATTACTGGATATAAGTTGAAATGGCCACAGGATAAGAAGTTATTTAAATGTTAGAGATTTAATTATTGTAACGATGCATGGTAATTTTGATGCACAGTAGGCGATTGAAAGGTCACTCAGTATGTAGATCCATTAATTTAAGTGTTTGTATCTAATGGCTTTTTTTCAACAAAAAAATTTAATTATAGAGAAAAATAAAATGGAACACTCATATATTCCTTGGGACATAAACCATGTCATTCCTCTTTTCTGGTGAATTTAGTTTTAGGGACAGATCAGTTGAGAAGATTGTCAAGGGATATCAATTGATGCTGGGGGTTATGAGGCTATTAGTGATGAGAACTGGATTAAGATTATCTGCTCTTTCTAGACAGGTCTGTAAATACTATCAACTGTGACTATAATGTTCCTGCCATTGAAAAATATTGACATAGGCCCCAAAGGGGGCATACAAAAGACAACCTATAGCGAGCTGCACCACGCGGATATTAAATTGGCAGCTGTCATATCATTTAAGTATAGGTAGGTTTAAGGAAAGCAAAATAATTTCTTTAAAAACTAATGGCCTTTATGTCCTTTCAATCCTGAGGCATTTTCAGTCTCCTAAGAAATGTTTTCTATAGTCCCAAAAAATGAGAAATCCATAGATGTCTCTAGACATGTCAGTAAAGGTTATACATTCCCTTAATGGTATTTATTTTTATTGTTTGATTTCATATTTCTGGAAATATCTGGATTTGTTTAAATTTAATAACTCACCTTTCCAATCTAAATACAAGGTGAGGAACACAGGCAAACAAGCTACTTTCCCAGTCTAAGTGGTTGAGGGTGAAGTGAATTGCTCAAGGTCACAGGGAGCATTGGTGAAGTGGGATTTGAATCCTGGCTTCCCTGGTTCTCAACCTGCTGCTGTAATCACTAGGTAAGGTCTTCTCATTTTAAAATAAATCATAAACACTAGAAACTAAGGGGCTTTGTATTGGGAAGGTGTCTCCTGCTGCTATAACTCCTCTGTATAGTTAGTCTGTTCCAGCAAGTTCTCTCCCAGCTTCTACTTCTCAATCCCTTCCATTTGATATCTACAGAAAGGCTGATGAATGCTCCTTTTAAAGTCTCCAAAGCTTGAGAGTCTATGGGCAGCCATCCCTGTTACTGAGGGTGAAGAAACAAAACTAACAGTTATATTGCCCCAATAGTGCTCAACAAAAGGTTCTCACTTTTCTCCCCAGAACCAGAGTCTGTGACTTCCTTGTTTCCTCCAAGTCCGCAGAAAACCCTCCTTTTTATTAGTCCAATTGCTGTATGCAAAGGAGGTTATACCTCTTCGCTACTGAGCTTAAACAACAGGTGGCTCTCTTGAGCCCCTTAAGCACAGTCTCCAGCCTCCATAGTCTTTCATAGTTCCAAGTCCCTCCA
Organism: Ichthyophis bannanicus; assembly: GCA_033557465.1. NCBI lineage: Eukaryota > Metazoa > Chordata > Amphibia > Gymnophiona > Ichthyophiidae > Ichthyophis > Ichthyophis bannanicus. Next base: position 63,285,201 of record CM066042.1, on the reverse strand, counting down.
GGGTAATTGACTCAGGCCTCCAGTTGCCTGGTCAGCCTCCCACCTCCCACAGAGCATTTAAGCTACTTCCACCCTTTGGCAGGCTTTACCTGGTATTTGCCATGGAGACATCCATGGGGGTTTTAGATATTGAGTCCTCCCATAGACTTGGGTCTTCCTGTTCCTACTCCATTTCACCCGCATCCTCTGCAGGGAAGTCCATCTCTAGGTCCATGCTAGAGGCAGGGGTTCCCTCCCATAAAAAGATTTTTGAGCCCCAAGTACCCCTCCTCCTGTTTCCAAGGTGCTTCCCCTCTTCCTATCACCCCATCCCAAGGGTCAGAAACCCTCCTGCCAACACTGGGACCCTGGACTTGGGGACAATGTTGGGAAGCTGTGGGTGTCATCCTCCTGTGAGGGGACATACCCCATCACAGGCATGTTTACTAAAATGTGCTAATTTAGCATGCAGTTTGACCATGAATCTAGTGTGGAGGCCTGCAGTAGCCTCAGGAAGCATGGGCATTTGTCCTCCTGCATTAGCGCATCACAACCATGTGGCACCACACTAACCAGCATACAAGTGCTTTCAATGCCCACACTAATCACAATGCAATGAGTGAAGGAGTAGCCTAGTTGTTAGAGCACTGGCTTGGAAAGCAAAATACCAGAGTTCAATTCCTACTAGTACTCCTTATGGCCTTGGGCAAGTCACATAACCCTCCATTACCTCGGAAGAAAGGTCTGGCCATCTACTTCCAGCCACACTGCCAAGAAAACCCAGGAGCTGCTGGGTCACCAGGATTCAGCACTGACTCAAAAGCACACATTCGTCTTTGTTTTTTTAAATTGTGATGCACCCAAGATGCCATATTCTGCCTTTAACCTGCCCAGTCCCCACCCAGTCTAGCACTAAATGGTTACCGTGGAATTTATAGTGCAGGGCTCCATGCTAACTTTGAGCTTAGTGCGCTTACTGCATGCTAAATCCAACACTGTTAGCACACTTCAGTAAACACGCCCCTAAGAGCCTTATATTCAGCCAACGGTCAGCAGATAAAGTTAACCAAGATCGTCTGATTAACTTTATCTGGATATCCAACTAGAATGTATTTTGGTTGACTATCTGGTCTAAAGATAACTAGTCAAAGTTGTTTGGTTAGTTTTAGGAAAGCTCTTTGGATGATCACAGTTACCTGTATAACTTTGACCAGGCTGTGCAGATCATTGGTGACAGACCAGTTTTAAATTGTGACTCAAGAACACCCCCAGCACTCCCTCTTTTAAACCAGGTAAATTTTCTGCAGGAAATGATTTGCCAGGCCAAACTTTAGCGGTACAGTGGTGGTGGAGTGGAGGAAAGTATATGAAAACTAAAAGTGTTTCCAACTGACTCTCAAAGTTAGCCAGAAAATCTTTTGAATATGATTCTAAAAGTATTTTAATAGGCTTACTGTGAATTCACTTGCGCTGAAGTGGAATTAAGAACCTTAGTAGATTGACTGACTGTGTTTTACATTATACTATTGCATTATCATCTTATTAACTCTAATTTTAAGTTGCAATTTGCTTTGTTGTTGCTTATAAATGTGGGATGTAAATGTAGATTGTAGATTAAATACAATTAAGATACTAAATGGTCAACAATTTTGAAGCTACGTGACATGTGTACTTAAGAAGAAGAAACAGAATAAAGTCTGATCTAAGCAGTCTAAAAATTCACTGCTAACATGCTGATTTTAACATGTGTTAGTACCCCATTTAATACTTGAAGGCCCATTTTATGGTTATAGTTTATTGGATTTGATATGCTACAAATGATAATAAAATATCTAAATAGTTCACAATAGAATGTGTAGAACACTGAGATCAGAACTCAGGTACCACTTGGAACATGCTCAGTTCTGGAGGTATCTGGCCAAAGGCTTTACGTACAAGGAAGTGCAGACACAACGGGGCAGCCATTTTACTAATGTAACCTGGGGCCACACTTTCTGCCCTGCAGTTTCTTGGAACCCACAGGAGACAGGCCTGGAGACACCATCAGGAGGCTGGAGGCTTTTTGTGCATTAGATATGTCCTCCAGCCCCTGGAAATTCAGGATTCAAGGGACTTGTAGCAGGTACAGTGAGTTTGGTTCGTTTTAACTGAAATTGCAGGTTACCGTGTCCTGCAATATAGTGCGCTGTAACAAGAATGCAAGCAGACAAAATGTATTACAAATCTTTTCTTTACTAGCATAAAGTAAAAAAAAATAGTTCACTAGAAATATATACAGGTATTACAAGGACAAAAACATAACAAACTTTGCACAGTGAATTGGAAAATGAAAATAGACCCGTTTAATATATAAATTAGAATTGGGGCAGGTTTTCTGACGGTAGAAATAAACCAAGGATGGACAATTAGTTAAGTGCAAACAGAGTTTCTAAAGTATTGCACACCAATAATAAATACTCTAACTTGATCCAAGTACAGCCACAGGCCTCTCCCAGAGACCTCGATGCTTTTCATGCAATGAAGATCCTGGTTTCTCTAGACGTTATTGCAAGGCCTCATTGTTTGAATGGATATGACCCTTGCTTTAGACTTATCCAGATATAGTTCTATTCGAGTTCCTTCCTGATTCTCTGGAAATAGAACTGAAATTTATACAAATTACTTTTGGTCTGTGGCAATTCTGGGTTCAACTTTTCCCAAGGGAGCTTCGAATTGCAGTCCTGAGAGCAAATGCTGGATCTTTGTCTTATCTCAGACCCGGGCTGGGGCAGATAAATGCTTGTTTTCAAAGCTTAAAGACCAAGAAGTCTTAGAACCGTTTATGGGGAGCTGCAGTACAATTCCCCTCACTTCCTGTTTCTCATTGCTTCTTATCTAAAAGCCCGACAGACCACAGCTGACTCAATTCAAAAACTCAGGTGGTTTCAGTCAGAGGGCTGTTCAAAGTAAAAGTCAATCCTTCTGTCTCTGACCAGAAAGTCAGTCCGGCACTTCCTGAGCATCCTTAAAGGTTCAATCCTGGTAATCCACTTTGGGGTTTGTTGTTAGCAGTCTGTATGCTCGGGTTTGTAATTCCTAAAGCTGGTAGCAAGCATCCATGCCAGGATTTGTAATTTTTAAAGCAGAAACCTCTAGAAGGGGGGTAAGTCTTTATCAGTCAATTCTGCATAAGGGCTGGAGCCTCTGTTTTCAGGGAGTCTTCACACTAATATACTAAAAAATGAATGGCACTAACCAGGGGCGGCCCAAGTGCGGAGACTCGGTGCGGGGCCTCATTTGCATAAATATTTGCATAATGTTACCATACACTAACTTTTAGTAAACATGCCTCTTAATGAGTGTATGAATAAAGAAAGACTAAAAGACTTCTACATTACTATAATCCAGTGCCAACCGCCAGACACATTAGGAACTACTACAAACACTGCCCATTTAGAACCCATAGCAAACCCACCGTATCCTAACAGCACTACCAGGACTCATAAAGCACCATACCCTAACTATCAAAAGGAAACGCTGCAAATATTAAACCAATACATTTCAGAGAACAACAATACATGACCTACTGGGGAAAGAGAACAAGTGGCAATGTCAAATAGGAATTACATAAACAGAATACCTCAGCTCAGTTACACATGCAGAACATAGACCATCACCAAACAAGGAATCACAATTTAGAAACAGGAAGACAATAATTAAACTGGGAATCCCAAAAGCCAAACTTGGAATGTACAACACTGTAGAAATAAAACTATACATTAATTTGCTCTTGTACTAAACAAAGCGCAGACGTTAATGATGCACATTTCCCAGAGCTGACATATTCCAATTACACAAAGGCAATATACCATAAGATCAGAACTCTACGTCACCTCCGACACCTACTGGACTTCACAGACTACCGAACAACCTTCCAGGCATTAGTCCTTCCACATTTTGATTTCGCGAACATCATCCTCCATCGCCTCCCACAATCGACCTTAAACCCGCTCCGCCTAGCTTTGAATGCAGCCGCAAGAGTCCTCTCTGGATCGTCAAGATCCGACCACATAACGCCCATCATGAAGGATTTGCATTGGCTACCTTTACATGCCAGGCTCCAATACAAGTCATTGGTCCTCACCTTCAAAGCCCTAAATAACTACCCCCCTACGCCAATCAGCAAGCTAGTCCATGGTACCCTGGAAAATAGAAACAGAAGGTCTACTGCACTGAACACATTAGTAGTCCCCAAGCTAATAACTACATGCACAAAGGCTACCTCCAACAGAGCCTTCTCCATATTCGCCCCTTTAAACTGGAATGCACTCCCCCATGAAATCCGTGGTATTAAAAGCCTCATCCTATTCAGAAAAGCCTTAAAACTCCACCTGTTCACAAAATGTTACCCAGAAACTTCCAGTGATAGAAGCACAACCAGCAAGCTTCCCTCATACCCCAGCCGCCCCTGCACGTCAATACCACAGATAATAGGTAGTCCCCACTCAAGCCCAACCAACCACTAATCTTCATCTTCACAAAATCAATGCAACACCCATTTATATTAGAGTATTGTACATAGTTTCGAGTTAACATGTATTTAGTTTCCCCGGTTTCGATCCCATGTTCAATTCCCTGTTCTTTGTAAACTCACTGTTGTTTCTGTACATTGCAGTATTTTTGTTCGATGCACACAACGCGCTGATTTTAATTGCGCGGTATAGAAGAAATGTTAAATAAATAAATAAATTCAAAATAAAGAGAGATTTTTCTACCTTTTGTGCATTTTTCTTCAGTTGCAATTGCTCCAGTCACTTTCTTCTGGTTTCTTTGTGTCTTCCGCTAACTCTCCATCGTCTGCTGTCCATTTGTCTTTTCTTCTCTCTTCTAGTTTTTTTCCATTCTCTCTCTACATCTGCTTTAACATACTAATCTTTCTACCTTTGCTCTTTCCTCATTCCTATTTCATCTACTCAAATTTTACCCCTCCATTCTCAATCCCCACTTATTCTCCCAATATCCGGCCAATTGTAGATTTGTCTTCCCTCCCACACAAAATATTTTTCCCCTCTCCATTTCACTCTCCCAGCTCCATCCCATTCTAATCCTCCCCCAACATCAGCTCCATTCTAGTTCCAGTCCCACCCAGCATCCGCTCCCTTCTAGTCCCCGCATCAGCCCATTTCCAGTCCTAGCCCCCCATAAGCCCATTTCCAGTCCTATCCTAGACCCACCATCAGCCTATTTCCAGTCCTAGCTCCCCCATCTATTTCCAGTCCAATCCGAGTCCCTCCATCAGCTCATTTCCAATCCCAGCCCCCCATGAGCCCATCAGCCCATGTCAAATCCTAGCTCCCCTCCACTCAGCCCATTTCCAATCCAAGCCCCCCATGAGCCTACTTCCAGTTCTAGCCCCTTCATGAGTCCATTTCAATCCAAACCCCCACCACAGCCCATTTCCAATCTTAGCACCCCCCACAGCCAATTTCCAGTCCTATTCTAGCCCCTCCATCAGCCCATTTCCTGTCCTAGCCCCCCCCACTCACCCATTTCCAGTCCTAGCTCCCTCCCCCTCACAACCCATTTCCATTCCAAGCCCCCGTCCCCATCAGCTATTTGCAGTTCAAGCCCTCCTTCCACTCAGCCCATTTCCAGTCCTAGCAACCCCCTCAGCCCATTAACAGTCTTAGCCCCCCCAGCCCATTACCAGTCCTAACCCCCCATCAGCCCATTTCCAGTCCTAGCCCCCCAATAGCCCATTACTAGTCCGAACCCCCCCATCAGCCCATTAAGTCCTAACCCCCCCATCACCCTATTTCCAGGCCTAGCCCCCCCATCAGCCTATTTCCAGTCTTAGCCCCCCATAGCCCATTACAAGTCCTAATCCCCATCATCCCATTACCAGTCCTAACCCCTCCCATAGCCAATTACCAGTCCTAACCCCCCCATCAGCCCATTTCCAGTCTTAGCCCCCCCCAATAACCCATTACCAGTCCTAAAACTCCCCATCAGCCCACTTCCATTCTTAGCCCCCCCCCATAACCCATTACCAGTCCTAAACCTCCCCATCAGCCCACTTCCATTCTTAGCCCCCCCATAACCCATTACCAGTCCTAAACCTCCCCATCAGCCCACTTCCAGTCTTGCCCCCCCCATAGCCTATTACCAGTCCTAACCCCCCCATCAGCCCATCTCCAGTCAGCCCCCCCCATAGCCCATTACCAGTCCTAACCCCCCCATCAGCCCATTTCCAGTAAGCCCCCCCCCATAGCCCATTACCAGTCCTAACCCCCCCATCAGCCTACTTCCAGTCAGCCCCCCCCATAGCCCATTACCAGTCCTAACCCCCCCATCAGCCCACTTCCAGTCTTAGCACCCCCCCCCATGGCCCATTACTAGTCCTAACCCTCCCCTATCAGCCCCCTTCCAGTCTTGGCCCCCCCCCCCCATTACCAGTCCTAAACCCCCTTCCCCCCTATCAACCCAAATTTAAAAAAAACCAACCCAGCTGCTTCTGCCGCGGCAGCATCAAGAGTGCCGCCGCCGCCGCGGGGCCCCCCCCGGCAGAGCCTCCCTGCATCGCAGCCTATCCCCGAACGCGGGCTTCTTTCAGACCCACGAGAGTTTCCTTTCTCGCGGCTCTGTTAATCCCGCCGGGGCTGATGGGAAATACCACTTCGCAGTATCATAGAAAAATCCGACTTCAGGTCTGTCGCACAAGCGCTAATCATTCCTCACCTGGACTACTGCAACGCCATTCTACAGGGGCTTCCGAAAAGCACCCTAAATATCTTACAAATGGCTCAAAATGTTGCTGCGAGAATCATCATGGAAAAAAATGTCACGGACCACATAACACCAGTACTTATGGAACTACATTGGCTCCCGGTAGCCGCCCGCATCATCTACAAACTACTCATAACAACGTTTAAACTCATTCACAATATTGCTCCCTCATACCTTGACAACCTAATCACTAAGCAAGCGCACAACAGAAACAGAAGAACCATACATCTCAACACTCTCTGTGTCCCAACCAGCATAAGATCCGTTAAAACAGAAACAAGCAACAGAGCATTCACCTATGCAGCGCCGATCCACTGGAACCAGCTCCCTCCTGAACTCCGAATGTCAAATAACCTGAATGAATTCAGAAGGAACCTCAAAACTCATTTATTTCAGTCATACTACGGCCCAACCTAATTACAGCAATTACCACAATGATTTCTCTTCTGCCACCCATAATGACACTCGGAATACACGCAGCATATGGACAACCGATATGTAATCCTGTATATATGTATATTTGTATATTCTATCCCCCTCCCGCGCACCTTTATAATCTAATGTCTATTTAGAGTTGTAAATAGTATCTAATCACAAATTCGTGTGTTATGTAAATCATTGCTCAAATCAAAATTGTATTCTTAAAAATTCATTGTATTGTACGATACATGATGATTCTGTAAAGTAAACCGCGGCTGATCATAGGAAGCAGCGGTATACAAATGTTTACTAAATAAATAAAAATAAATAAATAAATAAACTATCCAGAAGGTCACCATGAGTCGATACCGACTCAATGGCACTTAACAACAACATTACTTCATATGTGGGAATCCAATATATAAAATTAGAAATACCTGTGTAGATTTTTGCCACAGACAGGCCCCGCCCCAAAATGCTCCTGGATCATCTTCTGGCCAAACATTTGTATATGTATGTTTCTTGGACAGTATAACCTATTTAAAACTAATAAGAGAAAATATTTTTTCACTCAATGCGTAATCAAACTTTGGAATTCATTTCCGGAGGATGTAGTAAAAGATGTTAGTATAGCTGAGTTTAAGAAAGGTTTGGACAGATTCCTGGAGGAAAGGTCCATAAACCATTATTAAAAAGGATCCGGGAAATCCACTGCTTCCCCCGTGCAAGCACTGTGGAATCTGTGTGTCTTTTTGGGAAAATGCCAGGTACTTGTGACCTGGCTTAGCCACTGTTGGAAGAATAACGGGCTTGATGGAACTTGGTCTGACCCAGTATGACATTGCTTATGTTCTTATGTTATGTTATGTTCTTAGGTATGACAAATTTTAATAAAGATAAACAAAGATTTTACATTAGCTGGTGAATTACTGCAAATTGCTTGGCTTAATATGATCCGCGGTAACCTATTTTTATATTAATGAGCTACTTGAATTTATCTGCATACAACGCAGTTCATTAACACATTTTTTGTTCGTTACGCCATGACAAGTCCATGTGAGAATTATTAACAAGGACTAAGCACTAAAATGCATTCAATAATGCAAGCATTAATGCATGTTTAGTATGTATTAACATTAATAGCCTACAGAGGATAATGTTATAAACCTAAAATGCCCTTTATCGTGTGGAAAAGGCCTCTTGTAAGAGTTAGGGCAGGCCTAAAACTTTGCAAGGCGCAAGCCAGGATGTAATGGTAGAGTAGACATGCTTAGGGGAGGAGTTTGGATAAAGAGTGGGTGGAGTTACAATTTATGAGCATATTTTATATGCATATGCACATATTTTATAAAGTACGTGTTAACATTTACATCTGCTCTCAAGCAGGCATGATATCTTCAAGAGTTGTGCTAGTATTTTACAGACACATAGGCTAAAACTAGGTGCCTTCCTGTCCTAGCCATTATCATATAAAATTGCGCCCTTAGGAGGTAATGTTATAGTCTTTCCCGCATGTATGTGGCCGTACACATGCATAAACAGCCTCTTATAAAAGACCGACTGGTATAAAGTATGCACAAACATTTCCACCAGTTCACAAGCTAGGGCGATCTCTGCCACATACTCTAGCATTTTATAAAGACAAGTGGCCCCTACCTCTAGCACTCTGATATAAAATTACCCTCCACAGGTGACTCTTCTAAATGGCGCCTATTTATAGTCACTTGTTAAATCTGAAAGCATTAGAACTCAAAACATAAATGTCTCTTTTTGAAAGTATGTGCCAAATTTTTGGTTCCCAGCCTGTGGTCCTTAGGCCCCTGAGGGTCTGCAGGACAGACAAGAGAAAAGAAGGAGACTAGTTGGGATTGGCTGGTGAGGAAGAGAGACTGAAGGCAATGGGCCGGGAAGAGGACATGATAAAAAGCCTGAGGCTGGAGGGAGAAAGAGAGACTGGTCAAGACCAGAAAGAAAAGGAAGATGAAGAGGGCTAGCAGGGACAGACTCTGCAATGAGGAGAGGCGGGGCTAGAAAAACTGGTGGGGATGAACTGGGGGGGACTTTAACTTTTCAGAAGTTAATAAGGGGTCCACACAACCAAAAAAGGTTGGGAATCTGTGTTATATAATGGAAGGCCAATTCCGTAGGTGCACGTCCGGAACGTCCGGATGTCCAGGAATCTGGACAGCCCAGAGATGCGCCCAATTCTGCTCCTGCAGGGGCTAGACGGCCCCACGGGAGCAGAATCACAGCGTAAGGCCTGGGCATCCAGGACATGCTCCAATTCAGGCACCCCGGACATCCAGAGCTCTGCCGGGCTAGCTCAGCCTGGCTCCTACATGGAGCCATGGTACCGTGGCATCCCGTTGCCACAGCACTACAGCTCCATGCCGGAGCCCCGATCGGCCGCATGTCACCTGGGTTCCCCCTTCCCCGCAGCCCAGCCCCCGATCAGGCCTGTCATGGTTGGGGTCAGGCTGTGGGGACCCCCTGCCCCACTCACGATGCCATGCCTGCCCCGCCACATTGTCCTCCCAGGTCTAGGGGTCTTATTCCACCTCTGTGGTGGAATAAGTCCCCCGTCCATCTGCCCAAGCCCGGACATACAGGGCCATCACTGGAATAGGTCCTGTACATCCGGGGTCAGGGCATGCCTCTGGCCCGTCCTTGCTTCTCCCTCAGCCCGACCCGTCCCGCTCAGGTACAGAACTCCCCGCACATCTCTGCAGTACGTGCGGGGAACTCATTCAGGGGAATAGGGCCTGGATGTTTAGTGGGGCATATGTGTTCGCCCTGAACGTATATCCCTGCTAAATGCAGGTCAGAATGACCCCCCTTAATATGCTGCCTAAAGGCATCAAGGTATGTACAAAGTAAAAAGGTATGGCTAACAGTTAGGGAAGAAGAACTCACAATAATAAAATAAGAAAGTAAGATAAAGCAAGACTGGAGGTTCAATCATTTAAAACCCTTCATATAGAAACTCACAGAAACCAGAGCACAGACAGGAATGTTATTTCTCGTTGCTGTGGTTTCTAAAGAACCCGCAAGCCTTCAGCATGCAATCATGACTTTATTTTCCACATCACTCAGTTTGCACGCTGTGGAGCTACTACTCAAGTGGGAACAGGGCACAGGTGGTATCCTAAGTTTGCACTAGAACTCAGGCGGCTTCCAATGGGGCTTGCTAATCCAAAACAGTCAGGGGCATCTTCAGATCACTTCTAAATGGCAGTTTTTCCTGTGTAGTTGCTTTTATTGTGAATGATCAAGGACCCTCGTTCTTGTACTTCCAGTTAGATTAGCAACAAGACTATGAGTAGCTGACACACAAATACTATAAGAAGTGACAAGTGTTTCACAAACTTCGATCTCCACATTTAGGAGAATGCTTACCTATAGATCAAATGTGCCCAATAGCATCCTTTTCACTGGTTAGGCATAAAACCCTCATATTCCTAGAACTTCTCACCGATCTGGAAAGGAAAAGCTCTAGTAACTGTGCTTGAGCTTTCAAATAGACATGAACGAGTTGGATGGTATCGACCTGCTGCGGCCAGAAACACGTGATGCTTCCATTGCAGCAATTCAAAAAGCGAGTTTACTGCTGACTCACTAACCTGACATACATTAGTGAATCCGCTAGCAAATGTTTATGCAGTAAAATAGCGCATTTTGCAGCAGCTTAGTAACTAGGGCTCTGAATCTTTATTATCTCTGACATGGGGATGATAGGATACTGAGAATCCTTTTCACATTTGAATTCCTAAGAAGAGCAAGTTTCTTTGACTTCCTCGGATCCCTCCAGTGCTGAAATTTCTGAAATATACACGCTAAACACAATTCAGAATTTGAAAAACGATTCTCCCTTCTTTTACTTTCTTTAAGGCATTTGGGTGCATGTGTTCCCAGATCCTAATTATTTTATAGAAAATAATCTTTTTATTTGGCTTAACTGTTTCCTTCTCCTTTGTACTTCCAGCTTAGTTGGAAACAGGGCTAGAATTTGGCACCATAAGGCTTCATTTGTGACTGCCTAGGGAGTTCCTCCCCCTCCCCCCAGAAGCTGCCACCCTAGGTGACTGCCTAATTTGCCTTGTCGTTGGGTCAGCCCTACCTTCAACTTTATTCTATAAACTAAATAACATACACAGTGGGACACCCAAATATATCTTGCCTAAACGTCACTATCAGATATAAATATACCTTAAAACATTCTGTATAATAACTTCATATATTGCTTGCTGCCAATGCCGGGAACTCAAACTGTGGCTTTTATTGGTTCAGGTAACCTGTGACCACACCACCGGTAAACCTCATCTTCGTCCCCTTTAAAGCACAGAATAAAAGCTGCAGTTAACAAAAATGTTAAGACAATGGTGTCACACTGCCTTCATTCAAAGAACATTTTGATACCCTGCCACCTAAATAATGCTTTCAAAATCATCGAATGCAGTATAATATCCTGGGGTATTGTAACCGACCACGGCCGTTGGGTTTGCCGCTGCTGCAGCTTTGTCAAAGAACTCCTCCACAAACCGCCGTTTCTCAATTCATACTCTGCACATCCAAGAAAAATGCTCCGTAATCCAAACACATCTACAACATAATAACACGTATCTCAAATATCACTCAACTACTAATTCGCCTTAAAATCACTATCGAGTCTATCTCTTATCTTCAAACTTTTACATCACTGAACAAACAGCTGATTCTTCAGTTCACAGAGCATACACCCACCAACCAAACACACCCTGCTTTTAAAACCTGTAACCTCCCCCTCAGAATCACTCCTCCAATTACCAACCTTCTGGCAACACCTTACTCATTCTGAAAAAGTTGCACAGACCTATCGTAATACACCTAAAAATCAAGACCCTATAAACCCGCCAAGCCCTCCTTACCTATTGCAAATTGAAAAATAAGAATAAAACTGAAAATGAATTTCAATGATGAATTTCAAAAATATTCCTACAGCAATTCAACCCACACATAGAGGGCTCAATAGAACCGATGCCATTCCGTCATTGAATTGAGTCCCCGCGGAACCACTGTCTGCTAGCGAAAAATAAATTCCTGTTCACGCTTCTGCATTTACATCTATTATCTTTATATTTTACACAGGACGAGGGAAATGCATCATGTTTCCGATACTTGTGCTTGAAAACAGTATTGTTGCCCTCATGGGATGAATGGGGGGGGGGGGGGGGCGGGGTAGTGACTCTTCTTCCTTCCCCATGCCTTGTTCAAACCTGAAACTAAGGAGTCCTTTCCTCCCCCTACCCCACACACTTCAGATAAAGGTATCCCAGATTTGTCAGAAAAAAATTCTGGTAACCCTGGTCATGAGGCTTAAATCTTGTCAGTAGGCTACACCATTTTGTGATGACTACGATTTCCTCCCCACCCCCGAGGTGCAGAAGACCTGTGTCAGCAATTTATTTATTTATTTAATTTATTTATTTATAAATGTCTTCTATACCGCCCCTTCCAGAGATCAAGGGCGGTTTACATGGAACAGTTAACAATTTTGTATACATCAGTATACTTTACATAGAACAGTGTTTAAACTATGTACAGGTAAGAGTACATGGAACATTAACTGAACTAAATTACTATTAAATTAAATTAAATTAAATGAACTAAATTACAGGAACTATTTACAAGGCGCAGTAAAACAACAGTTTGCATGAGACATTTGCAGTGAGTAAATGGATATTAATTAATATTAATTAATTAATTAAATTAATTTTAATTAATATTAATTATCAATTAATGTATTATTATGTATTTAGCTCAGGCTTTTCCATTAGCAGTCCAAGGCAAGTTGCTTTCAAGTTCACCAGGTATTTCCCAGTCCCAAGAGCGCTTACAATCTATGGATCTCTTTTATTAAAGTGTGTTAGTTTTTTGTACTTAATGCATGTCCGTTTTAGCATTAAATATGTGCTAAGTCCAAAGCCTCCATGGTAACTGTTAGAGGCGTGACCATCAGTTGCCATCCGGATGCTCACCCTAATGTGTGGCACAATTGCCACAGATGCACCTAACTCCACCTATTGAGGTGGTATTTGTGGCATCGGCACTAACTGGAAACATTGACAGGGCACAATACGTCTCCCATGTTAACCCCGATGGGCCTTCCATGCCCACACTCCATAACTGGAGGAGTGATTCTGAGGGGGAGGTTACAGGTTTTAAAAGCAGGGTGTGTTTGGTTGGTGGGTGTATGCTCTGTGAACTGAAGAATCAGCTGTTTGGAGTGGAGGAGTGGCCTAGTGGTTGGGGCAAGGTACTTCAGGTCGGGGGTTAAAATCCCACTAGAGGACAGCAACCTTGGGCCGGAAGGACTGGGGTTTCTAGTCCCACAGGTGCTCCTTGTGGTCTTGGGCAAGCCACTAAACCCTTCATAGCCCATGTTCCCTGTAAAATAGTTATCTCCAAGTTATAATGCCCTGTTCAATGTAATTTCAGTTTGTTCAATGTAAACCGCACTGATGCAGAATAGTGCGGTATATAAGAGAATGTAAATAAATAAAATAAATAAATAAAATCCCAAACCCAACTATTCACCTCTTCAATGCACGACTGGCAATTATCATACAAATCAGCACATGGTATCTGTCATGCCCCTCCTGTAGCAGTTACTGGGGGCTCTTGTGTAGTTACCACACGGGAAAATGTGTGTCAACTGCTTAGCGCCTTTATAAAAGGGCCCCTAAGTTTGTACCTGAGGCAATGGAGGTCACAAGGAGCTAGAGTGGGATTTGAATCCTGCCTTCCTTTAGTCCAGACCATTGCACTAACCCTTAGGCTACTCCTTCACTCCATCCATATGGCATCCACTGCCAACGAGCCACAGTGCCGCTGGAATGCACCAATAATAGAATACTTATCTTGATTCTTATTAAGATAAACAGTTATGTTTGGTCTTCCTGCTCAGCCAGTCCTATTACTACTATGCTTGCCTGAAGCATTTTCTGAAGAATATTGCTTCTTCTTACAAAAGAGAGATTTTGCTCAAAAGCTGAAACGTTTATCTTTTTTCTTCCTTGTCAGTTAACATAGATATAGATATCCTTAATATGAAATGTAATAGAAAATGAGAGAGTCTGCAGAGGTAAAAAATTCCATAGCAGCAGTACTGCAGTAAATTGGGGGTGGGGTTGGAGAGTGAACTTATGTGGACCGAGTACATTGGCTTATCAAAAGCTCTGCATTACAAAGAGAACCTCATCCCAGGGCTCTAAGGCCAGAGCTTCCTAAACTTGTCCTGGAGATCCCACAGCCAGGATATCCACAGTGAACATGCTTGAGAGAAACTTGCACACACAGGAAGCCCAGTATATGCAAATGTATCTGATGCATATTCATTGTGGCAGACTGTTTATGAGGTCCCCAGGACAATTTTGGGAAATTGTGCCATAAGGTAACTAGAAAACTACATGACCTACATCATATTGCTTTTCACTTTTTTTTTTTTTTTTTTGTTTTCTTTCAAAGTTACTTCTCCAAGGTGGAGTAAGTAGGGAAAAACCAGAATAAAAATTTGAAGGGGCCCTTTTACTAACGTGCGCTAAGCAGTTAATGTGGGAATTAGCACCCAGTAAGTGTTAGCAGGGGCCTGCGCTGTTGCCGTGCTGGCTAACTCCCCCGATAAGTGCAGATAACATGACAAGGTGGTGACTGGATGGTTGGGGCTGGAGAGTGGGTGGAGTGCACATTGCACTTAGCTCAGGGGGTAAATATTATGAATGCTGCAATTAGTGTGGATGCACTTACCACCTCAATGGGTGGCACAAAGTGTACTGCTACCGCCGTGCCTTAGGGTACTTTCTAGTGCCGACGTGCCAAGAGCATGCTGGTCGTGCCCCTGACATTACACAACTTGTGTACTTACCTGGTATTCATTTATACTCAAAGAATGCAAAGAACGCAAAAAAAAAACCTTACCGCATCTTCTTAAAGGGGCCCCTAAACGTTTGGCAAATTGCATATGAAATAGTTCTTTACTTCATGAGGCCACTAGAAAAAGCTGCAGGCTGCATCTTTGCATGGAGATACCCGAAGAAGGTCCACAATAACCTATTCGTTGTAAATATTCCTTTGTATCCTGCAATTCCGCAAAAAGTGATTCTCATTGGCTTGCAGTCACGTAGGCATCATAGGAATAGTCTTAAGTGTTCTGAGTGTGTCTAAAAGCATCCGACATGCTCGGGTAGATGCTTAAAAAAAATTCTCATTGGTACATGTGCATAAAAGTGGCTTCTCAGAAAAAATAGCGGTCAAGTTTCAAAAGCGCATTTCAGAGGCACTACGGATCGCAGACTGCCTCAGCACGAAGCCGCATAGTGTGGGGGAGGGGAGACGGGGTCTGTGGGTGGAGCCGGGGCGGCATTCTGTATAGCGGGTGATATTCAAACAATTCTATACCGACAAGTCAGCAAACAGCTATCCAGATATTCCACACCATGAGATGGACAGACTGTTGTCTCTATATGAGTAGTGCCAGCGCTGACCACAGTGCCCAGCTATTCAGTGTGGGCTGACTATCCAGATGTCATTTAGCTGCGGCAACTGGCATTTTCAACAGCTCCATATTGACCAGCCAGAAGCATTGCGGACCTGCTGCAAACTGCATAAATGCCGCTCACTGGCATATCGCGTGACACTGAGGCGGTAAGAGCTGCTGAAGATCCCTGGTTTGTGTCACTGAACACCTGACGCTAAGTCACTGGCGTTGGGGTGTTCCAGGGTGGATTGCAGGTGGCACCAGAGTTATCCGGGCAGCAGAGATAGTCAGCCGCTGGCCTGATAATTTAACCGGCTGAAGTTAGGCCAGCTGGATAGCTAATCCTTTATCCGGCCAACCTGTGGGTTGGATGTGACCCCAGCATTGAGTATCCGGCTCTAAATGTGACAATGACCAGCTGCTTTAAATGCGCTGCCGTCATTCAATATCAGTCCCATATGCAACAGATGCATAGGCATTCCTGGGGTGGGATTTGCAAATCTGTCTGTATTTTAGGCATGTGCACGGATTTCTACTGCTGTCCTGGAGCAGGGCTTCTGGCGAGGTGCATATGTTGCTTTCATAAAACATAGGCCTTCCGTGCCAGGGCACCAAATAATCTCTTCTACATCTACGGTATACGCTGCCTATGCAATGGCACAGAAAGTTGGGCATTTTTCAGTGATTGGTATTGTAGATCGTGTGCACTTCCTGAAGAAGGGGACAGGGGATGTGTGCAGCATCATGTCTGCTGACAGCATCTGCTAGCTCACTGCAGTCGCTATTTGCATCTATATTATCAGGAAATGACGGTTGTGGGCAATAAAAGCAGCATTCATTCAAGACTGACACCGAACCCCAGACAGTTTTCATTCGGGTGGACCCCGTGCCAGAATCGTAGATGGCAGGGGCTGTATTTCATTCATATTAATCCTGTGTTTTCAGATGAGTGATTTGTAGCTCATTGAATCACCCTGAAATTGTAATAATAAACACCCAAGGACAAGACCCTCTGCTTTGATGCTAAAATACTAGGAGTGTGTACAGGCTGTATTTGTTTTATTTTCGGGGGGATTTAGCTCATGCCTTTTCGTCGGTAGCTCAAGGCGAGCTGCATTCAGGTATTGTAGGTGTTTCCAGAGAGCTTACAAGCTAAGAGCTACAGTTGCCATTGTGCCCTACTGCATTAATGCATGCCATTTTACCGCAGGTCCTGCTTTACGCAGTGGGATCTAATTATTAATAAGGCATGTTAATGGTCTTAGCCTGCATGGACAACTTAGTGCACGTTAGTGACTAGCTATAAGATTGCATCTAAGGTGATGGAGACTGACGTGACTTGCCAAGGTCATAAGGACCGTCAGCAGTATTTGAACCCTGACTGTCAGCCTGCTGCTCTCACCACTAAGGTGTGATTGTGCTCATTTTCCTTTTGGTTCATTTGGTTAAGGGGAAAAAAAATCAAATCAACTTTTGTAAAAAGAAACCAAAACCAAAGGTGCTCGGTAACCCAACTGGAGACTGCTTGCCCACCGATGAGGTAAGAAGGTCAGTAGAATTTTGGAGGGATGCTGCAGGTCCCATAATGCATCAGGATGGGAGCTGTCAAAAATCCAGGACTGGCCTAAAATCTCCCACCTGGAACTGGGTAACTTGGCAACTTTGCATCATGTTTTTGAGAAAACTATTTTTCTTAACTTTCACTCTTAGACAATGAGGCACATTCTACTCTGGCCGTACAGCCCCCTGTGCCCACAGGGTCAGAATCGGGTCTATGGCCTGAACGTGCAGGCTGGGTCTCCAATTTCTGAATCATCTGCATGCCCAGCCACATGCCCGGATACCTCAGTTAGGCTCCTGAATGGAGCCGCAGTGCCATGGCGTCCCATCACCATGGCACCGTGGCTCCATTCAGAAGCCGTGAATGCTGGTCATTGCCGATTTCCTTCTTTCCCCGCAGCCGGACCCTCGATCCGGCCTCCCATGTCCAGAATCCAGCTGCGGGGAACTTACTTCACCCCTACTGTTTTGTTCAGGCCTGGCAGCATGATCCCCCCGACGTCCAGGGGGACTTATTCCACCTCTGTGGTGGAATAAATCCCTCTGAATCGGCCCTGTATGTCCGGGGTCACATTCACCCATGCCCCGCCCTCGCTTCACCTCAGGAATGCCCCCTCCTGCCCCTTTCTGGGCCTCCTTGTGCAAACGCACTGTTAGTACTGGGGCTGGTAGGGGAGCGAATAGCAGGGATGGACGTCCTGTTTAGACGTCCATCCTTGCTATTCGCTGTTTGGAATGACCCCCAATGTATATATATATTTTTTAATTTTATTTTTAACAACATTCTCATTGATAGAAAAAATTACACAAGCAAAAAGTAGTAAAACAAATGTGCTTAGAAAACAAAACAGCAAGGAAAAAAGAAAAAAGAATTCTAATCTATTGTCCACATTACAGAAAGAACTAATCCCAAAAAGAAAAAAATCCAGAACGCAAACATTCAAGTTACATTGCATCAAAATATCAAGACCCCCATTTACTAGACCATTCTGAGTAAACACAACTCAAGAAATAATCAAGAATTCCCCCCCACCCCCTCCAAGAAGTCCTCTGAGTTGGACATCAGGGAAAGAATTAATATTCTGCCTACAGAAAGGAAGGTTTCTCTTTTGAAAGTAAAGTTTTGAAACTTTATTTTTATCAGTTTCCAAAGAAAAACTAACCAGCAAAGTGGGCCAAGGTGGTATATCATCTACAGAGGATTGAAAGCTGGTCCGCCTCTTCTCGCCTTTAGCAAATATATATTAGATATCTGACCCATCTCTGGTTGCACAATAAGCAGAACTTGTTTCAGATATTTCTGGAACAGAAATAAAGTTTAAATATTTAGATACAGGAAAATGTTAAAAACTAAGATTTTTAATCCTAGCTTGATTCTCCATAGAAAAGGAATCTTTAACAGAAGAGGAAGAAACAGCCTGAAATGTTCCATTTGCAGCTCCAGTTTATGATTCAACAGCCTAGAACCAAACACTGAAAGCTTAGAAACTGTTTTAGAAGTAAAAGTTGAAAGTTGTCTCAGGGAACTATTGTCTGCTCAGTTCGGGTCACAACATCCCAAAAAGCTTTTAAAATATGCTCTTTACAAATAGGGCAGAAATGACAGAATCCAAAGTTGGTAACTGAACAGCTATTGGAAGGGGAGAAATATCCCCTCAGAGCCCAGCGACGACAGTGGGTTACTCTGAGGAGGGGAGAAGGAGACTGGTTGTAGCTCCCTTTAATCTTGGAGGGTAGCACTGGTCTCCTTCACAAACACAGAACAGCCGGGCAGGGTCAATATACTTGATACAGAGGAGTTGAGGGGGGAATCAGTACTCACCAAAGATGCCAACTCCTGCCTCTCTGGACATGCCCCTTCAGAGCATCCCGTGGAAGGGGCCGCCAGTCTTATAGACCCCATTTGTGACATCGCCTGGGCAGGCTTCACAGATGCCGAGATGGATGGCAAACGCTGGTTTGGACAGCTATCTCCATATATTTTTTTACAACACATCTGACTCTACTATTGCATGGTTGTTTAAATTAAAAACAATCTAGCTATTCATAAGTGTGCTTCATAAAAATACAAGTAGCTTAGTGTGATGTATTACGTGTAATGGAAATAACCTTTAGGGGTAATTTTCAAAGCATTTGAACCATGTGTAAGAGAGCGAGAGAGAGAGAGACTGAAGTAGGTGCATCAGACTCAGCCGTAAGGATAAAGCTGAAACACAGCAGCTATCCACTCTCCGCAAGTATCCAGCACAACTTAGAATCTCTGAACACAAAGACGTTTTACAAAGGATGTCCAAGGGCAATCCGGAACGTCCAAGCCAGAATGTCTGGAAAAAAAAGCCCCAGGTATGTCCAAGTTCAGGTACGATTTCACAAACATGGACATGCCCAATATGGATGTCTATGGGGATATCTACATATACCTCCACAGAAGAGCATGTCCAACCTTAAACGAGATTTCAGCCCATCATAGCAGTTGCTTCTGGTAGTCTGCTGGACATTATAACGTTGCAAGTCTGCCTCTTATACATGCTGCATGCTATCCAATGTCTTTCTAACCTTCAGCAAAGAATTTAAAAATACAAGGGCACTAAGTAGGATAAAAGGGGGTCAGGATCCAAAAGCACACTTGAAGAGGCGGTTTTTAGCCTGGATTTGAACGGACTAGAGACAGAGCCCAATGACATGACTCAGGAAGTCTGTTCTACGTGAACGGCACAGTGAGGTGCTAGGGATGGAGTTATCAGTGGAAGGGAAGGGCTTAGATAAGAGCGGTTTTACTGATGAGCAGAGACCCCAAAGGAGCGGCATAGGGAGGGATCTCTTGCTAAATTGCCCTCTCCATTTCTAAAATCCCCTTTTCACTAAAGGCTTTAAGTGACTGTTTCACTTCCAGCAACGCAGTCTTTGGCAAAATTCTTTTGTGAACAGGACCCTACGTGCTGCATAGGTCTTTCTGCTAAGTGCTTCCAATATTTTCTCAAAAGGCTCCTGTCCTCCTAATACTGATGCAAGATCCAAGGACATCTCAAGTGTTGGATCTGCTATCACTTCCTGATCTCTTTTTGACTAAGATGTATCCATAGGGTCTGGGCCTTGAGAGTACTATGTTCCCTTCTTGTCCTTATCAGCCATCCGCATTTTGATCATTGTCAAAGCAGAAGATTTATGGGGCCCAGATGTGGTCACCATGATATTCAGAGGCTCTATCTATATAGTACCACTAATTACTTTCCCAGACCGCTCTGGCACTATCCAGTTACTGCAGGGAGGGTCTGTGGGTGGAGGGAGGTCAGTGTCAGTGCTAACCGGATAACCAGTTAGTGGGAATTTCAGTCGCTACCTATCCAGTCAACGTAGGCCACTTGAAAAGCTGTCTTAAGTTGGAAGCAATATAATTGATAGCTGAAAATCATCACTAACGGGATAAGGTCACCATTTATCTGATTAATACCACTCAGCTGGGATATTCCACGCAGATCCTATCCGGGTACTGTTGAATATCCTGCCAATAGTTAAGCACCATGACAGACTTCTGTGGCATTCGAATATTAGCCATTTTGAAAATCAGCTTCTATGTTCCTAATGTTTACAGTTATGCTCATAAATAGGCCTTTTTAAAAATATACTAGGCTGCTTAAATTTATACCTAAACATTGGGTAATTGTGACTTGGATTGGCCACTGTTGGAAACAGGACACTGGGCTTGATGGACCTTTGGCAGTTCTTATGTCTCATGGATGGCATTTCTGAAGGCATTTACACAGGTAACTGCCGTAGTTAGAACATAAGAGCATAAGAACATAAGATATGCCATACTGGGTCAGACCAAGGTCCATCAAGCCCAGTATCCTGTTTCCAACAGTGGCCAATCTAGGTCATACGTACCTAGAAGTTTCCCCAAAAGATACAGGTTCCACAATGCTTGTACTGGGTCAAGCATTGATATCCTACGTCCCTTCTTACCCTTACATCGTGTAACCATAGTTTGGGTTGTTCTTCCCTAGGTGCATAACTTTGCACTTGTCCACAATAAATTTCATCTGCCATTTAGATGCCCAGTCTTCCAATTTATTAAGATCCTCTTACAATTTTCCACAATCCTCTTGGGTTTTAACAACTTTAAATAGTTTTGTGTCATCTGCAAATTCGACAGCCTCACTCATTATTCCACTTTCCAGGTCATTTATGAATATGTCAAAAAGCAGCGGACCCAGCACAGATCCCTGGGGTACACCACTATGCACCTTTCTCCATTGGGAAAATTGGCCATTTAGCCCTACCCTCTGCTTTCTATCTTTTAACCAGTTCCTGATCCACAATAGTACACTGCCTCCTATTCCATGACTCTTTAGTTTTGCCAAAAGTCTCTCATAAGGGACCTTGTCAAAGGCTTTCTGAAAGTCCAGATACACAATATCAACCAACTCACCCCTGTCCACCTGTTTATTCACACCTTGAAAAAAACATAACAGATTAGTAAGACAAGATCTTCCTTGTCTAAAACCGTGTTGGCTGTCTCCCATTAGACCATGACTATCTACATGCTGAGTAATTTTATTCTTTATGATGGTTTCTACCACTTTTCCCGGTACTGGCGTGAGGCTCACCAGTCTGTAGTTTCCCGGATCACCCCTGGAACCCTTTTTAAAAATTGGTGTTACATTGGCGATCCGCCAATCTTCAGGTATTAGAGATGATTTTAATGATAGTTCACAGATTACTAATAGCAGGTCTGCAATCTCATATTTCAGTTCTTTCAACACCCTTGGATGTATACCATCCGGCCCAGGTGATTTGCTGCTCTTCAGTTTATCTAATAGTTGTAATATATCTTCCCGATGTATCGATATTTCCTTCAATCCTTCCGCACCTTCAAATACCACTTCAGTCATGGGTAACATCCCTACATCTTCCTCAGTAAAGACCAAAGCAAATAATTCATTCAGTCTCTCCGCTATCGCCTTGTCGCCTCTTAGTGCCCCTTTAACTCCTCTATCATCTAATGGACCAACTGACTCTCTCACAGGTTTTTTGCTACGAATGTACTTGAAAAAATCTTTATTTCGTGTTTTTGCTTCCGCAGCAAGCTTCTTCTCAAATTCTCCCTTTGCCTGCTTTATCAAAGCCTTGCATTTGACTTGCCAGTGCTTGTGCTGTTTCCACGTTTCGTCGTTTGGCTCTTTTTTCCATTTCCTGAAAGATGCTTTTTTGGCAACAACAGCCTCTCTGACCTCACCTTTAAACCATGCTGGCAGTTTTTTGGACTTCCTTCCACTTTTCTTAAAGCGTGGAATACAGCTGGTCTGGAATTCCAAGATAGTATTTTTCAACAACACCCAAGCTTGATGTAAGTCTTTAACCTTTGCAACTGCTCCTTTTAGTTTTCTTTTTAACTATTTTCCTCATTTTATCATAGTCTCCGTTTCGAAAGTTAAAAGGTAGTACTGTGGATTTCCTTACTATCCCTCCTCCACTAATTAAATCAAAGGCGATCATGCTATGATCACTATTGCCAAGTGGCCCAAACACCCTTATCTCTTGCACTAGAGCTGGTGTTCCACTAAGGACTAGGTCTAATATGGCTTCCCTTCTGGTCGGTTCATGAACCAGCTGCTCCAAGAAGCAGTCATTTATGTCATCTAGGAACTTTATCTCCCTAGCATGTTCTGCCATAACACTGACCCAGTCGATACCGGGGTAATTGAAATCACCCATTATTATTACTGTGCTGTAACTTTTGTTAGCTTCCTTGATTTCTTTGAGTATTTCATCATCCATTTGTTCATTCTGGCCAGGCGGTCGATAGTACACCCCCACTGCCATCACCTTCCCCTTTTTACATGGAATTTCAATCCATAGAGATTCTACAGCAAATTTTGTTTCCTGCAAAGCTTTAATCCTTTCTGACTCAATGCCCTCTCTAACATAGAGTGCAACCCCTCCACCAGTTTGATCAGCTCTATCATTACGATATAGTTTGTACCCAGGTATCACAGTGTCCCACTGGTTGTCCTCCTTCCACCATGTCTCTGATATTCCAATCATATCTAACCTCTCATTTAGTGCTATATATTCTAACTCTCCCATCTTAGTTTTTTATCTGTGTTAATGCCTTAACCAGGATTTTCCAAAGGCTCCTACATGGGTAGTGCCTTTGGAAAATCCGGGCTAAGTCACTACTGTGCCCAGATGCTATGGGGTCTATTCTGTCCTGCGAATAGTGGGGATAGACATCCCATTGGGAAAAAACTTGCCTATCTTTAAGGCGCAGAGGGCTAAGTGGGTAGCATCGAAAATCACAGCTATCCACTTAGCCTCGGCAGCGGCCAGTGTGCCCAAGCAAGCCCAGATTTTCACTTCCATCGCCACGGAAGTGAAATTCTGGGTTAAGGGGGTCGGCAGGCAAGCTATGCGTCGCGTGGTGCAGAGCCTGCCCAACTGAAAATCGGGCCCTATGTTCTTAGTACTCCAGTTGCATCCTCATGTAGAGCTTTCCTTGTACCCTTCATGCTGAATGTTCAGTTTTCTGTGGCTCCAACTCTAGTTGTGGGACTAGAAGTTTCTTCCTGCACCTTTGTGCTTCCAATTCAATTGGATCCAGCTCTGTTGGGCAACAGTACCATTAGCTTTCATTGTACGGCCGCTTCGGATGATCATATCTTTGGGCCAAGGAGGCCATTTATAAATTTTCTAAATAGATTTGTAACACTCTAGGGATTTCCCTCCTCTATATATTCCTTCCCAACTCCGGCTAGCCCTTTGAATGACAGGCAGTCTTTGGCCAAGGGCCAGAAATGGACTCCCTCTGGAACCTGGCTAATGTGGATCCTGAGTCTGGTCACTAGGAGCTGCTGTTGAGCAATAGCTGAAATTCCCAACTTCTGCAGCATCCCCAGCCCTGTTCTGGGAGTCCAACCCAGGTTCTCTGCACCACTACCACTTAACCAGGCCAGCTTCAGTGACTGCAGCCATAAAACCTTGATTTAACTGGGCAGAACAGATAGCTATTTAGCTGCAATAAGCTGAGCAAGTCTTTCCTGGAGGAAAGGAATAAAATGCATTTTGAAGCATAATAAGGAGGAACTGCATTGCGCATTATCCCTTACCGTCCAGCACTGACCTCAAAGAGCAATGCTGTATGTGACAATTTTGAATTACTCGGGAACCCCCCCCCCCCCCCCGAATATAAAACACTTGGTTTTAACCTATAATCTATGCCTAATTCTGTTTACAAACAATTTACATTAATGTTGCCATTTTTAAATTCTCTTAGGCAAATCTGAAAACCTTACATTTTAAACATGGTAATATTCATGCCTCTTTGCTTCGAATAATTATCTTAAGATGCTGATGACTCAAAGAGGGTTCAGGGGGCCAAGGCCACGTCATCCCAGGGGAAAAAAGACCACTGCTTTCCTAAATCAATTAACATCAGAAGCATAACAAATAGCTCATAAGCTGGAAAATCACTCATGCTCTTTTGCCAGCGAGCGTTTATCCTAACAGAGTGGGTTCAAGGTATTGGCTCCATAGGTAAACGTTAAGCCGTGTACCTCCCCTGGCTTTCAGAATCTATGTGTTTATGGCGCTTGATATACCACCGACAAGCAAAAAGCTATCTCAGTGGTTTACAAAGTTAATATAAAAAGGGGGAAAACCAAAAGGAAAGAAAGAAGAAAAGGAAGTACACAGTATGGCTTTACAAGGTAGGGCTTTGAATTCCTCTGTTTGTCCCCCCTAGAAGCTGCCGCCCCAGGTGACTGCCTGGTCTTCCTAGTGGTTGGGCTGGCCTTAAGTGATGCACTTTACCTATTACTAAGCCTAATATTCAAAGGGACTTATACCGACGGAGAATAATTTTGTAAAGGCATTTTCACAAATATATCCCAGTATATTCACTGGAAATGCCTCTTATAAAACTACCCTACATGTACAATATGCACAATGGCAAGGAAGCATGTACTGGTACGCAACGTTGTAGGAGGAGCTTGAGGCAGAGTGCCTACAGCATCATGACTTACATGTGTAATTTATAAAATATGCGCGATTGCTTGTATGGTACCTACTAACATTCATACCTGCTCTCAAGCTGCTGTAAATCTACGCAGATTTCTGAGGATTCGTGTAAGTAATTTCTAAAGATATAGGCGTCTACGTATCTTTATAAAATAGGTCAAAATAGGTGACATCTTATAAAATTGTACGTTTAGCAGTGGTCACTAAGGGTAAATCCCCTATCCAGCTAGCACTGAGTGGAGGAGTAGCCTAGTGGTTAGAGCAACTGCCTAGTACCCAAAAGATCAAGGGTTTGATTTCCACTGGCACTCCTTGGGCAAGCCACTTTACCCTCTGTTGTCTTGGAAGAAAAGGCTGGCAATCTGCTTCCAGTGATACATTGCCAAGTGCTAGTATAGTTAGTGTGAAGCAAGGGCATTCAGCTGCCATCTGTAGAGTTACAAAGACAAAAAAAGGCCACTTTTTGGCGTGAAATAAAAAAAACTAAAAAAAATACACTCCACTAAAACCAGTGTTATAAGAAATGTCCAGAGCAAAAAATGCATTAAAACACAAACATATCCAAAAGAGGAGGGAAGGTCTCAGAACACCAGGCAACACATAAGCTGAAGGGAACCTCCAAACCTCTGCCCTCTCACATCAATGACCAATCCACCACTCTCCCAGAACGTTTTTACTCAAACATCCTACGGCAAAAGTTCATTCTTCAAACTGCATAAAAAGAATCAAAGATCACATCCAGCAAATACATTCTTCTTATCAGAAAAGGATTCTCTTTAGTTCGATGTCCCAACGCCGTACTCTTCGGCACCAAATACGCGTTTCACAAAAAATGCTTCTTCAAGGGAAAGCTGATAACTGCCATATAAAAACACAAAAAAGAAAACACATACACTATCCAGCTCTTTAAATAATCCCATAACAATATCCTGACAACTAACAAACAATGCCCACTTACCACAATGTTACAAGACAAGCAAACCTTAAAAATCGATGACTTTAACCACCATCAAGCGCTCCTCACAAAAACGCCGTGCATGCGATCTGCTCACTGACATACACCATATATACCAAACCACAGTTCCATGCTCCACCCCCTGACTAAATACACGCCCCCCCAGTCAATCTGTGCATTCAAACCGCCCGGGACCACAGTCTTCAATCGAAAGATCCACTGTTGCTCACATAACAATGCCTGTTCCCGCGTGCAGCCACCAAAACCTCTCTTAACAACATCTATACAAAAGCATCTCATATCCTCAAACACATGTCCCAACAATAGGGGCTTCAAAAACTTTACAATGCAATCTACTGCGGTGCTCACAAATTCTAACCCATAAGGGTCTCATGGTCTTACCAATGTACAACAAGCCACACAGGCAAAAAATTCCATAAACCACCCCAGAAGATTCACAAGAAGTAGCTCATCTCAATTTATAAACCTTATCATGATATTGAAAAGTCTGAACATCATGGGATACCTGACAAATAGAGCACTTCCCATATCTCTGATGTCCTCCACCAGACAGACTCAAAGGGGATAATGAGCGCAGGGAGGCGGGACTTAATTTTTCTTTTAAATTTTGATCTCGTAACCATACACAACGTGTTCGCTTTCCCTTTTCGCTTTCTGTAGAGTTGAGCAGTTTAATTTAGGCCTGTGAAAATGCAGTCCTACATTTAACCACTTAGTTATAAGGCACATTTTAGAAGGACATCACAGATTTCGCGTACATGGTCTAAGTCAGAACATTTGAAATTCCATGGGAGGGGAAGCAGTGAAGGTGGCTCCGTCAGACAGAAAAGACACGGGGTTGTACAGAATTACACCACAGATGCGTGCAATGGAATGGAACCGGTAAACCTAGATCGGTTGTTTACGCCATCAAAAAGTAGAAAGACTAGAGGACACACAATGAAACTACAATACAACCCATTTAAGACTAATAAGAGAAAATATATAAATATATTTTTTTTTTCATTTAGAATTTTTCAGTTACCTTTCCGCATAATCAAAGCAAACCATATAAATACAAGCAATGAAAGTATATCCAATACTACAGAAGAAAAATAAATGGTGAAGCCCACATCTAGGGAGAATGATCCTGCACTCAATTAACACAACATCCTAGGAAAATAGGCACTAACAATAGCACCAAGCTAAGAGAGATGTCATAATACATGCCCACGACCCATTCACCTATTTCTCTCTATCCCTCAAGAACGTTTGTAAATGAGACGGGTCCCAAAAGGTACATGTGTGTCCCTGCAAGGCAACAACATTCTTGCAGGGAAACCTAAGATAAAAAGTAGCCCCCACCTCAAGGACCCGCTGCTTCAATTCCAAAAATTGCCTCCTCCGAGCTTGGGTCTGACAAGTAACATCAGGAAATACACCGAGTTTATGCCCACAAAATAACTTATCTTTATGCTTAAAGAAAGCTTTCAGGATTCTGAATTTAACGGATTCTGAACCAAGCGTTACTACCAAGGTACTCCGCTTAGTGATGACAGCTGCAGAATCCTCTAAGAATGTCGTTAGATCCTGACTGTTGGGCGAAGAGAATCTAAATTCCCTTCCCCCTCTCCAGCTTCACGAATCTTAGAGGGAACATAATATGCCTGAATAACATCAATTGTATCTGTGATGTTTAAGATTTCCAAAAAATACTCTTTAAGGAGAATCTCTGGAGAGAGCAAATGAGTATGCGGAAAATTTAATAAGCGGAGATTTCTGGCTCGTGCCCCATTCTCCAAAATCTCCACTCTAGCATAAATCACCAAGGAATCTTTAATGTAGGTAATGTTTGAAGCTACACATGCTTGGAGCACACAGATTTATTCAAACAAGACACCTGCCTATCCACATCAGATAATTTCTCTGCGACCCTATGAGTAAAAGTACATAAAGCAGATACCATTGCAGACAACCTAATGCCAATATTATTTATCGTCCCTAAAAGATCTTTAAGGGTCATATCCCCTTCTGAGGGAGGAGATACACTAACACCTGTGTCTACCAAAATCACTGCTCTAGAAACTGGAATTAAAGAGGCAGAGCCTCAAACAAGAGTTCCTCCAATATGCTCTGGTGTGCCGAAGGGGCACCAAAGGGGCATGTTCTGCTCCTTTGGTCATGCTCCTTCAGTCTGCGACCTGCGGGCCACAACATGTGGTGGCGTGTGACAGCTGCTGCTCTTCATCTGGCACTGGGGTCCCCACGAGGGAATGTCCACATGCGTCTGTCTGATGGCTGGGACAGGCACACCAATGAACACAGGGAGCAGTCCAACAGGGTAGATGGAAGCCCTGCTCTTGTTCTCCGCACCACAATCAGGTACAGCTCCCGAGAAAGTATTTTTTCATACAATGCATAATCAAACTCTGGAATTCATTACTGGAGGATGTAGTAAAAGCTGTTCGTGTAGCTGGGTTTAAAAAAAGTTTGGACAAATTCCTGGAGGAAAGGTCCATAAACCATTATTAAAGAGGACCCGAGAAATCCACTTCTTGCCCCAGAGCAAGCACTGTGGAACCTGTGTGCCTCTTTGGGAACTTGGATTGGCCACAGTTGGAAACAGGATACTGGGCTTAATGGACCTTGGTCTGACCCAGTGAGACATTTCTTATGTTCTTATATTCTTAAGTTAAGACAATTTTAGAAGCTTGTATGTGCTGCGGGCTCAGCAATGTAAATGTATCCGGGATGGTATTGCATAACAGGCACATGTATTTCTCACCACCACACCCACCCCAGCCGGCCACTTTGCAAGTGAAGAATTGCAATGGGCAGCAGCCACTAAAAAGGTCTCATTTATCTGTATGCTTTTTGGAGTGGCGAATATTACTGGGTGAGTGAGAAGACTTTGTCCTCTATGTGCAGATCTGTGGTTGCCCAAACAAGAGGTTTACAGATGACAGTTTGTACCTGGGGAAGGTATAGACGTGGACATGTCCACCACCAAGTCCAAACATGCAGTGCCGTCCTACAGTCAGGCTCACGCATGGATCGTTTAGAGAATCCCTCTAGCATACTCCCATGTGACAGATGTGATCGTGCTGGACACGTGTAAACTCAGAGCACTCTAAAATGACTCTTGGGATGTCGACGTGATTCGCACGTCTGAATGGGCATTTTCACCTGTGGGAATCACCATAGTGCTTCTAAAATAACCCCCTATGTGTGCGGATGGCAGCTAAATATCACGGCTATGCCTACAGTTACCTGCAGCAAGTGCTTTCTAACTATATTCTGCACTGCTGCTTATCTGGATAGCGGAAATTAGAATTAGTTCACGCTTTTCTACAAGTTCAAGGTGAGTTGATTCAGGTACAGTAGTTTTTTCCTGGCCCCAGAGGGTTTACAATCTAAATTTGTACCAGGGGCAATAGAGAGAAGTAAATGACTTGTTTGGGAGATAAGGAGCGGCAGTGGGGTTTAAACCTGGTTTCTCTATGTCATGGCCTACTGCTCTAACAATTAGCCTACTGCTCCGCACAGTACTTGCTGCTGGGTCTGAACACCAGCCCAACTGTTTTTAGTTTGAGGCTCTAAATGTGTGTATGCAGTACATGTCTGGTGCATCTATTTTGAGATGATTTCCTAGAAACTTTTATGAAGAATACTAAATAGGCCCATAGGCCTTCTGCTTTCATTGACATGAGACAGGCTTAAGGGTTCGTATCAGGGAGGGGGGGGGGGGAGAACATATGTTTCAAAACTTTACTGTTTAAAAAACAGTCCACACATAGTCTTGAGGTTCCCAACATATTTCCTTACTTTGAAAAGCAAAGCAACATCACAGTCTTTAGACATTTTATTTTTATTTATTTACATTCTCTTATATACCGTGCTATTCTGCATCAGTGCGGTTTACATTGAACAACTGAAATTACATTGAACAGGGCATTATAACTTGGAGATAACTATTTTACAGGGAACATGGGCTATGGAGGGTTAAGTGGCTTGCCCAAGACCACAAGGAGCACCTGTGGGACTAGAAACCCCAGTCCTTCCGGCCCAAGGTTGCTGTCCTCTAGTGGGATTTGAAATTTGAAGTACCTTGCCCCAACCATTAGGCTACTCCTCTACTCCATGATATTGGAAAACAATAGTAGATGTTCTTCAATAGAAGCTGCTTCTTCCAGATGGCTGAGTGAAATGAGCTATTCTTAGCCTGCGCCCGGGAGGGCTAGATAGATGCAGACTTCCAGAGATTTAGTGGCACAAGCATTTTCCACTCTTTCCAATCCAAGATGTCAATTCAGTAAGCTGGTTATTTGTACTGTATGTATATATCCAAGAAAAGGAATGAATTAGGTATATGCTATGGTTTCATTGTTTGTATTTTGTTGGCATTTCCCTTTGTTTTACTTATTTTTGTTTTTTGATTCCTTTCAGTTTTCTTAGTGTGTGCTATTTTGCCTAAAACATTTTAATGGACACTACCGGCAGATGGGGCTGTGCGAGCGGCGCGGCCGTGTAGGACGCAAGTACAGAAGGGGCTTTTAGAAAGCACTATGAGTTCCTGCATGTGTCTGAGGAGACAGGGGGGTGCCAGGTTCAGGGGTTGTGCAGGGCACATGTCTAACTCGCTACGGTCTTGCTGCCAGCTCCTCCTCCCCACTGATACAGGACAGGCATTTATGGAGCATAGGATAAATCGAAAAAAAAAAATTGGTTTTCTTTCATTTCCACAATGACATGAAAAAAAGGTCCATATTTCCTATTTTGTTTTCAAGGAAAATTCATCCCCAAAATAAATATAAAGATCTATTGCGAGGAAGCATGGAGGCAAAAATAGTAACTAAACCCAAGAAAGAATGGAATAAGCCCAGTATTAGTGGCCAAGAAGTGCATGGGAAATCCACTGATTAACATTTCTTTATGGCATGTAAAAAGAAAGCAAATTGGACAGACTAAATGGACCTTTGCATGTTTCTATATTTAGTGACATTCAACCCCCTGGCTCATTGCTTCTCTCTGTGCACCATTTTTCTACTACAAATCTTCTGGAACACAGAATGAAATGGAGCTGGGACTGAAAAGATGCTAAGATTACACCCTGGCTCATTGAGATTGTGCTGTGGACTGAAGCGACTCACAGACACACTAATCTAAGGTCTAACAGGAGTTGCACGGCAGATCTCTTGATCACTCACAATCAGTAGGTTTTTCAGGTAGAAAGAGGAAAAGCTCAGTTTGCCTGCAGCAACTCCAAGGTCATTAAAACATGGAGATGATCTGTGAAAGACGGTGTAGCTGCCTTAAAGTGTTGGTGACCGTGCATGAGAGCAATGAGCATTGCGTGGCCACTTAAAGGTCTTCATGTGTACGCTGACGACACTGCTTGTGTTTCCATAACAAGTCTACTTCCTGGCCCTTCAGCCCCAACACAACAGTGGGGGCAAACTGCATTTCATATTATATTGTAAGTGATCATGACACAGTATGGGCATCATTTTCCTCATAACCACTCATTAGGATGCTGATCTAAGTTCCATCGCCAAGCTTTAGCTGAAACTGGCATCACAGATTGTCTCCATGGTGTTGCTGAAGCTCCTCCTTTCCTCACATCGCACAGGCGTTGGACAGATGACGGGAATTACCCTAATGGTGTGAACAAACTACAAGCGGACGGCAGTAAATTCCGGGCATTGCACGACGTGATCACACAGGGGTTTTGATATTAATTGATGCCCAGCCCTCAATTGCACAGAAACGTAGTAGGAACTGCGTGAATGTTTGAAGTCCACATGTATCATGGATTTTTGAATAATTTTGAATACAAGTTATCACATTTGCATTGATTAATTTAGAAGGTAATTTATAAGGGACTTGGACATGTAGAACAGCGTTTTATGCACTCAGATAGGCTCTTATAGGATTGCCTGATGTGTATGCACGTAAAACCTAGATATAAAGATTATGTGATATATGCAAAGACTTTTATGGTGGGAGGGGGGGGGAAATAGGTAGACTGGGGGAAGGATCGGCTTTTATGCACATATTTTATAATATACGTCCTTGTGCACCTATTCTTACCAGCACATGCATGTGCATAATTACATCAATGGAGGAGTAGGTATGGGCCCACTGTCCCTGGAGTCATTTTATACAGACACGTAGGCATGTATGAGGCTTTTATAAAATAGCCGGTATTTCTTCTAGTTTAGGCAAAAATACGTTTGTGAGAGAGGACATTGAATATCCCCTTGGGCAGGACCAAATATCCTTTTTATACTGTGAGAATAAAATGCTGCAGACATTTGACCATTGGCATGGCATAAGAATTTTATAAAACTGAGGCCTTTGTGAATATGGTGCAGATACAGTGACTGACAGCAAATAATGACTATGCAAAGTGCCCCATACTTATACTGGTTCAACACACTGGCAATTTCTTAATCATTTGTTTGGTTTTTAATTCTGTATAGATGCAGCACATTTAAAGAATAGTAACACGGTTTACTTATTGCTTTGGTCAAAAAACCTCCTAAACCTATCCTGGTCAATTGAGTATTTGGATATCCTGAAAACTCAACAGGTTAATCAGTCACCAGGAGCCCCTTTACTAAAGTGCCATAGCTTTTTGCGCGAGTGCGTTTAGCACAAAAACTATTGTGCATTAAGTGCAAAACCTTCACGGTATTTGTCAGGGATACGATTACCATGTCTGACAGTCTCCTTTTTGAAATTTAAATGCTAGCATGAGGGAAATGGTTAAGAAAAAACTAAAAGGAGCAACTGCAAATTTGAGAATTAACATCTGGCCAGGGCATTATTTAAATATACTGTCTTCGAAGCCCAGACCAAAATGCATTCCACACTTAAGAACATAAGAACATAAGATATGCCATACTGGGTCAGACAAAGGTCCATCAAGCCCAGTATTCTGTTTCCAACAGTGGCCAATCTAGGTCATATGTAACTAGCAGTTTCCCCAAGAGACACAAACTCCACAATGCTTGTACTGGGTCAAGCATTGATATCTTCGGTCACTTCTTAATAACGGTTTATGGACCTTTCCTCCAGGAACTTGTCCAAACCTTTTTTAAACCCAGCTACACTAACAGCCTTTACTACATCCTCCGGTAACAAATTCCAGAGTTTGATTACACATTGAGTGAAAAAATATTTTCTTTTATTAGTCTTAAATAGTTTACCCTGTAGCTTCATTGCATGTCCCCTAGTCTTTCTATATTCTGATAAGGTAAACAATCGATCTAGTTTTACCCGTTCCACTCCGTTCATTAATTTATAGACTTCTATCATATCTCCCCTCAGCCATCTCTTTTCCAGGTTAAAGAGCCCTAACCTTTTTAGCCTCTCTTC
Organism: Ichthyophis bannanicus; assembly: GCA_033557465.1. Lineage (NCBI taxonomy): Eukaryota > Metazoa > Chordata > Amphibia > Gymnophiona > Ichthyophiidae > Ichthyophis > Ichthyophis bannanicus. Next base: position 63,251,614 of record CM066042.1, on the reverse strand, counting down.
ATAGGAGTATCCTTCCATCCCCTTTACCATTTTGGTGGCTCTTCTCTGTACCTTTTCTAAAATCGCTATATCCTTTTTAAGATACGGCGACCAGAATTGCACACAATATTCAAGGTGCGGTCTCACCATGGAACGATATAGAGGCATTATAATATCTTTTGTTTTATTTTCCATTCCTTTCCTTATCATACCTAGCATTCTATTTGCTCTCTTGGCCGCCGCTGCACACTGGGCTGAGGGTTTTAACATGGTATCCACAATGACGCCTAAATCTTTTTCCTGGGTGGTGGTTCCTAATGTGGAACCTTGCATCGTGTAACCATAGTTTGGGTTGTTCTTCCCTAGGTGCATAACCTTGCACTTGTCCACATTAAATTTCATCTGCCATTTTGATGCCCAGTCTTCCAATTTATCAAGATCCTCTTGCAATTTTTCACAATCCTCTTGGGTTTTAACAACTTTAAATAGTTTTGTGTCATCTGCAAATTTGATAACCTCACTCGTTATTCCACTTTCCAGGTCATTTATGAATATGTCAAAAAGCAGCGGACCCAGCACAGATCCCTGGGGTACACCACTATTCACCTTTCTCCATTGGGAAAATTGGTCATTTAGCCCTACCCTCTGCTTTCTATCTTTTAACCAGTTCCTGATCCACAATAGTACATTGCCTCCTATCCCATGACTCTTTAGCTTTGCCAAAAGTCTCTGATGAGGGACCTTGTCAAAGGCTTTCTGAAAGTCCAGATACACAATATCAACCGACTCACCTTTGTCCACCTGTTTATTCACTCCTTCAAAAAAACATAACAGATTAGTAAGACAAGATCTTCCTTGTCTAAAGCCATGTTGGCTGTCTCCCATTAGGTTGTGACTATCTACATGCTGAGTAATTTTATTCTTTATGATGGTTTCTACCATTTTTCCCGGTACTGACGTCAGGCTCACCGGTCTGTAGTTTCCCGGATCACCCCTGGAACCCCTTTTAAAAATTGGTGTTACATTGGCGATCCTCCAATCTTCAGGTATTAGAGATGATTTTAATGATAGTTCACAGATTACTGATAGCAGTTCTGCAATCTCATATTTCAGTTCTTTCAATACTCTTGGATGTATACTATCTGGCCCAGGTGATTTGCTACTCTTCAGTTTATCTAATAGTTGTAAGACATCTTCCCGATGTATCGATATTTCCTCCAATTCTTCCTCACCTTTAAATACCACTTCAGTCATGGGTAACATCCCTACATCTTCCTCAGTAAAGACCGAAGCAAAGAATTCATTCAGTCTCTCCGCTATCGCCTTGTCGCCTCTTCGTGCTCCTTTAACCCCTTTATCATCTAATGGACCAACTGACTCTCTCACAGGTTTTTTGCTACGAATGTACTTGAAAAGGTCTTTATTTCGCGTTTTTGCTTCCACAGCAAGCTTCTTCTCAAATTCTCTCTTTGCCTGCCTTATCAATGCCTTGCATTTGACTTGCCAGTGCTTGTGCTGTTTCCAGGTTTCGTCGTTTGACTCTTTTTTCCATTTCCTGAAAGATGCTTTTTTGGCAACAACAGCCTCTCTGACCTCACCTTTAAACCATGCTGGCAGTTTTTTGGACTTCCTTCCACTTTTCTTAAGGCGTGGAATACAGCTGGTCTGGGCTTCCAAGTTAGTATTTTTCAACCACACCCAAGCTTGATGTACGTCTTTAACCTTCGCAACTGCTCCTTTTAGTTTTTTCTTAACTGTTTTCCTCATTTTATCATAGTCTCCCTTTCGAAAGTTAAAAGGTAGTACTGTGGATTTCCTTACTATCCCTCCTCCACTAATTAAATCAAAGGCGATCATGCTATGATCACTATTGCCAAGTGGCCCCAACACCCTTATCTCTTGCACTAGATCTGGTGTTCCACTAAGGACTAGGTCTAATATGGCTTCCCCTCTGGTCGGTTCATGAACCAGCTGCTCCAAGAAGCAGTCATTTATTTCATCTAGGAACTTTATCTCCCTAGCATGTCCTGACGTGACACTGGCCCAGTCGATACCGGGGTAATTGAAATCACCCATTATTATTACTGCGCTGTAACTTTTGTTAGCTTTCTTGATTTCTTTGAGCATTTCATCATCCATTTGGTCATTCTGGCCAGGTGCTCGATAGTACACCCCCACTGCCATCGCCTTCCCCCTTTTATATGGAATTTCAATCCATATAGATTCTACAGCAGATTTTGTTTCCTGCAAATCTTTAATCCTTTCTGACTCAATGCCCTCTCTAACATAGAGCGCAACCCCTCCACCAATTTGATCAGCTCTATCATTGCGATATAGTTTGTACCCAGGTATCACAGTGTCCCACTGGTTGTTCTCCTTCCACCATGTCTCTGATATTCCAATCATTTCTAACCTTTCATTTAGTGCTATATATTCTAACTCTCCCATCTTATTCTTTAGACTTCTAGCATTTGCATACAAGCATTTTAGAGAATGTATTTTATTCATGTTAATTTGGCTGTTGTTAGACATGGGTAAATTGGGATCTTTAAGCTCTGTCTGCTCCATACTTGAGGGCATTTGGGCTACTTTACTCTTTTGTGGAACCTCTCTGCTTTTGGTAGTATCCTTCAAGGATACATTCTTCCGAACCATCCGCTCTTGGGCGACTGTCGGCTTTCCCCTAATATCTAGTTTAAAAGCTGCTCTATCTCCTTTTTAAAGGTTAATACCAGCAGCCTGGTTCCATCCCGGTTAAGGTGAAGCCCATCCCTTCGGAAGAGCCCCTCCTTTCCCCAGAATGTTCCCCAGTTCCTAACAAATCCAAAACCCTCATCTCTGCACCACTGTCTCATCCACGCATTGAGACTCCGGAGCTCTGCCTGCCTTTTGGGTCCTGCGCGTGGAACAGGAAGCATTTCGGAGAACGCTACCCTGGAAGTTCTGGATTTCAACTTCCTACCAAAAAGCCTAAATTTTGCCTCCAGAACCTCCCTACCACATTTTCCTATGTCATTGGTACTGACATGTACCAAGACAGCAGACTCCTCCCCAGCACTATCTAAGACCTTATCTAGGTGGCGCGTGAGGTCCGCTACCTTTGCACCAGGCAGGCATGTTACCAGGCGATCCTCACGTCCACCAGCCACCCAGCTATCTACATGCCCAATGATCGAATCACCAACTATAACGGCTGTCCTAACCCTTCCCTCATGGGCACATGGCCCTGGAGAAACTTCCTTAAGGTGGAAGGAAGGCCAAACGACAGCCAGCATGGCTTAAAGGTGAGGTAAAGAAACTGTTAAAGCTAAGAGAAAATTTTTCAGAAAATGGAAAAAAAAGAGCCTAATGATAAAAAACGGAATCAGTAGTACTAACAAGTTAAATGCAAGGCATTGATAAGGCAGGCAAAGAGAATTTGAAAAGAAGCATGCCATGGAAGCAAAAGGGCATAATAAAAACTTTCAAGTACATTCATAACAAAAACACCTGTGAGAGAGCCAGTTGGGCCATTAGATGATAGAGGGGTAAAAGAGGACAAGGCCATAGCGGAGAGACTGAATGAATTCTTTGCTTCAGTCTTTATTGGAGTGCATGAGTGTGCCAGGAGTTGTGATATATGCTATATGATATATATCACGTTGGAGTCAGGAGTGGTGCCAAAGGACTGGAGAGAGGCTCATGTGGTGCCTTTACACAAAAGCAGAAGTAAGGATGTGGTTGAAAACTACAGGCGGGTTAGTTTAACTTCGGTGGTGAGTAAATTATTGGAAACGCTGCTGAAAGAGAAAATAGTGAGGTTTCTGGAGTCCAGCGGATTACAGGATCCGAGGCAGCATGGATTCACCAGAGGCAGGTCTTGTCAGACAAATCTGATTGATTTCTTTGACTGGGTGACCAGGGAGTTGAACCGAGGGAGAGCTCTAGATGTGGTGTATTTAGATTTCAGTAAAGCCTTTGACACTGTTCCTCACAGGCGACTTATAAACAAACTGAGCACCCTAGGGATGGACCCTAAAGTTACTGCTTGGGTTAGAAATTGGTTGGGTGGGAGGCGACAAAGAGTACAAGTAAATGGAGCTCACTCTGAGGAGAATAATGATACCAGTGGTGTGCCCCAGGGATCTGTCCTTGGTCCGATTCTTTTTAACATCTTTGTTAGTGATATAGCGGAAGGGCTGTCGGGTAAGGTTTGCCTCTTTGCAGATGATACCAAAATCTGCAATAGAGTAGACACCCAGGAAGATGTAGATAACATGAGGAGGGATCTAGCTAAGCTTGAAGAATGGTCTAGAATTTGGCAGCTGGGATTTAATGTTAAAAAATGTAAGGTCATGCATTTGGGCTGCAGCAATCCAAGGGAGCAATACAGTATAGGAGGTGAAGTACTTCTGTCCACTAAAGAAGAGCGGGACCTAGGCGTGGTTGTGTCTGATGATCTTAAAGTAGCTAAACAGGTAGAAAAGGCGACGGCAAAAGCTAGAAGGATGCTTGGGTGCATACAGAGAGGAATGGCTAGCAGAAAAAAAGGAGGTGATAATGCCTCTGTATAAGTCTTTGGTGCGACCTCATTTGGAGTATGGTGTGCAATTCTGGAGACTGCACCTTCAAAAGGATGTGAACAGGATGGAGTCAGTGCAGAGGGTGGCTACTAAAATGATTAATGGGCTTCATTATAAAGCATATGAGGACAGACTTAAGGATCTTAATATGTACACCTTAGAGGAAAGGCGGGATAGAGGTGATATGATTGAGATGTTTAAATACCTCCGTGGCATAAATGTTCAGGAAGAGAGCCTCTTTCAATTGAAAGCAAGTTCTGCTATGAGGGGACATGGGATGAGGGTGAAAGGAGATAGATTCAGGAGTGATATGCGGAAATATTTCTTTACAGAAAGAGTAATGGATCCATGGAATAGTCTCCCAGTGGAGGTGGTAGAGATGAGGACAGTAACTGAATTCAAAAAAGCATGGGACCAACACAGAGGATCTCTAAAGGTAAAAAGTGGACTGTTGTAGTTGTTGTTATGGAAGGACAAACTAGATAGGCCATGTAGTCTTTTTCTGTCATCATGTTTCTATGTTTCTATTGAAGAAGATGTAGGAAACTTACCCATGCAAGAAATGATATTCAAAGGTGACGTATTAGAGGAATTGAAACAAATTGATAAATTAGGAAGATGTAATACAGCTATTTGATAAACTAAAGAGCAGCAAATCACTTGGACTGGATGGCATATATCCCAGCATGCTGGAAGAATTGAAATATGAGCTTGCAGTCCTACTTGTAGTACTCTGTGAACTATCTTAAAAAGATCTGTACTACCTGAAACATTGGAGAGTGGACAATGTAATGCCAATTTTTTTCCAGGGGTGATCCAGGAAATTACAGACTATAGTCTGTACCAGGCCAAATAATAGAAACCATTATAAAGAACAAAATTATTGAACATGTGGATAGTCATGGCTTAATGGCAGGAAGTCAACATGAATTTAACCAAGGAAAGTCTTGTCTAACTAAGCAGTTATATTTTTTCGAAGGTGTGAACAAACAGGTTGATATATAGTGTATCTTGATTTTGAGAAAGCCTTTGACAAGGTTCCTCATCAGAGACTTTTGGCGAAACTAAAAAGTCATGGGATAGGAGGCAGTATATTATTGTGGATCAGGAACTGATTAAAAGATAGAAAGCATGTTGTTGTTGTTAAGTGCCGTCGAGTCGGAGTCGACTCATGGCGACCCTCTGGATAGCTATCCTAAATTGTGTTCGATCTATAGTCAGGCGGCTCATTGTTGACAGACTGGTACCCGTAGCTGCTGTTATTGTATCGATCCATCTAATTGCTGGCCTTCCTCTTTTGCGTTGACCTTCTATCTTGCCAAGCATGATGTCTTTCTCTAATGATCTCTCTCTCCGCATGATGTGTCCAAAGTATGAAAGTCGAAGTCTTGTCATCTGAGCTTCTAAAGAAAGCTTAGGTTTGATCTCCTCTAGTACAGACTGATTTGTTCTACGGGCAGTCCATGGTATACACAGTATTCGCCGCCAGCACCATAATTCAAAGGCATCAATTTTCTTCCTGTCTATCTTTTTCACTGTCCAGCTTTCACATCCATATGATGTTATTGAAAATACCATGGCCTGAACAAGTCGAATCTTTGTATGGAGAGAGACATCTCTGCTCTTGAGAATCTTATCTAGGTCTTTCATAGCTATTCTGCCAAGAGCAATGCGTCGTCTGATTTCTTGACTGCTTGTTGCTTCTTTATTGATAGTTGATCCAAGTAGGTTAAAGTTATTCACGATTTCAATTTCTTCTCCTTCGACGATGAACCTGTTGATTATGCCAGTTGTCATGATCTTTGTCTTCTTTACATTAAGGTGCAGGCCCATTTTGAGACTATGTTCTTTGATTGTGAGAAGCAAATGTTTCAGATCATCTTCACTTTCCGCCAGTAATGTGGTATCATCAGCATAGCGAAGGTTGTTGATGAGTCTTCCACCAATCTTCACACCTCTGTTGTCTTCATACAATCCTGCTTCTCTGATGATTTGTTCTGCATATAAATTAAATAGGTAGGGGGAAAGTATGCAGCCTTGTCTTACACCTTTGCTTATTTTAAACCATTCTGTTTCTCCTTGTTCCATTCGAACTGTTGCTTCTTGATCAATGTACAGATTGTGCAAAAGAACGATCAGGTGTTCTGGTATACCCATGCTTCTTAATGTGGCCCAGAGTTTCTCATGGTTTACACAGTCAAAAGCTTTGCTATAGTCGATAAAGCACAAATAGATATCCTTTTGGTATTCTTTAGTCTTTTCAAGGATCCATCTCACATCTGCAATGATGCCTCTCGTTCCTCGCCCTTTTCTGAACCCTGCTTGCACTTCAGGTAGTTCTCGTTCCAGGTATGATTGCAGTCTCTTTTGAATAATCTTCAGTAGAATTTTGCTGGCATGTGGGATCAGAGCGATTGTGCGATAATTTCCACAGTCAGTTGGATCACCTTTCTTTAGTACTGGTATAAACACACAGATCTTTTCCAGTCAGTTGGCCATGATGCTGTCTTCCATATTTCTTGGCAGAGCCTTGTAAGTACGGTAACAGCTGCATCAGATTGCTGTAATACTTCTATGGGAATGCTATCAATGCCTGGTGCTTTGTTCTTTGATAAGGCTTTCAATGCTGCTTCAACTTCTTCTTTCATCACCAATGGTTCCAGATCACAAGGTACAGGTTGAAACGGCTGTTGGTCCACTTGATCTTTAGCATATAAAAACTCTGTATATTCCTTCCATCTTTTCTTGATCTTCTCAGCATCATTCAACATAGAACCTTGAGCATCTTGTAACATTCCAATTCGAGGCTGGAACTTTTTCTTTAACTCTCGTAGCTTTAGGAAAGCTGATCTTGTTCTTCCTCTAATAGTTTCTGCTTCTATTTCCTTGCATGCGTCATTGTAGTACTTTTCCTTGTCCTGTCTTGCTGCACGTTGGAAATCTCTGTTGAGTTCTGTGATTGTCTTTCTTTCTCCTCTGGCTTTAGCTTCTCTGCGTTTCTGGGCAATTTTCAGAGTTTCTTCCGTCATCCATTTTGGCCGTTTTTTCTTTTTACCTTTTGTAGAGACTTCTCGCTTTCTTCCAACACAACCTTCTTGATGTCATTCCATAACTCTTCTGGAACTCTATCATTTGTATCTAAAGCAGCAAATCGATTTTGCAGGCAGTCTTTAAATTCCAGTGGTATATTCTCAAGGTCATATTTTGCTGCATTCATGAGTGGTTTGCTCTTTTTCAGCTTTACCTTGAGTTTGCATACTAGTAGTTGATGATCTGTACCACAGTCAGCTCCAGGTTTTGTCTTTGTTGATGTTATAGAGCTTTTCCATCGTTGACTTCCACAGATGTAGTCAATTTGATTTTTATACAATCCATTGGGTGAAGTCCATGTGTACAGTCTCCGCTTGTGTTGCTGGAAGAAGGTGTTCGAGATGAATAGATCGTTGGTCTTGCAGAATTCTATCAGTCTTTCTCCAGCTTCATTTCTGTTGCCAAGTCCATATTTTCCAACTACTTTGTCTTCTTCTTTGTTGCCAACCTTTGCGTTCCAATCACCCATGACTATCAGGATATCCTGTTTGCATGTTCTGTCAATTTCAGCTTGTACTTGTTCATAGAACTCTTCAATTTCATTCTCTTCTGCAGTTGTTGTTGGGGCATATACTTGAATTATAGTTGTGTTCATAGGCATTCCTCGTAGACGAATAGAGATTAAGCGTTCGCTGACTGCATTGTATTTCATTACAGTTCTTGCAAGTTTCTTCTTTATTATAAATGCAACACCATTTCTTCTTTGTCTTTCATTTCCAGCATAGTAGACCATGTGATCATCTGATGCAAAGTGCCCGATGCCAGTCCATTTCAGTTCGCTGACACCCAACAGATCAAGTTGTACACGTTCCATTTCATTCTTGACCACCTCCAACTTCCCTTGGCTCATGCTTCGTACGTTCCATGTTCCAATGTATAAGACATCTTTACAGCTTCTGACTCTCATTTCATGCGCAGCTACATCAGCAGTCAGACGTCCCGAGGGCTTTGATCCAACCACATCATAAATGCTGGCTTTACTCTGAAAGGTCTTCAGCTCTTCCCCAGTAGCTAGTTGAGTGCCTTCCAACCTGGGGGTCTCATCTTCCAGCACTACAGCACAATTTGTTTTGTTGTAACTATCCATTGGGTTTTCATGGTAAGATACAGAAGTAGATTGCCGGGCCTTTCTTCCGCGCAGTTTAAGTTTGGTGTTGTTGCCGTTGTCACAGAAATGTGATCCTCCGCCGTCAACACTATCCCATTCTGCTGCTGCCCAGATGGGTGGTTTGTCTTGGTCTGGCATCTCAGCTGAGACCTGTCCATCTTGGGAGACCCTGCCAGTAGTTAAACTACCGATAGTTTAGCTCTCAGCATCACTGATGCACACAAGCCCTCACAGCACGACAAGCTGCAAACCAAGTGAGGAAAGCATAGGGTAGGGCTAAATGGCTGGTTTTCCCAATGGAGAAAAGTGAATAGTAGAGTACCCCAGGGATTTGTGCTGGGTCCACTGATTTTTAACATATTTATAAATGACCTGGAAATGTGAATAACGAGCGAAGTAATCAAATTTGCAGTGGACACAAAATTATTTAAAGTTGTTAAAAGACAAGAGGATTGCGAAAACGTGCAAGAGGACCTTGAAAAATTGGGAGACTGGGAATCCAAATGGCAGATGAAGTTTAATGTGGACAAGTGCAAAGTTATGCACTTAGGAAGGAACAACCCAAACTATGGTTATACGATGCAAGGTTCCACATTAGGAATCACCAATCAGGAAAAAGGATCTGGGTGTCATCATGGATAGTACACTGAAATCCTCTGCCCATTGTGCAGCGGCAGCCAAGAGAGCAAATAGAATGCTAGGAATCATAAGGAAAGGAATAGAAAATAAAATCAAGGTGATTATGATGCCTCTGTATCACTCCGTGGTGCGACCATACCTTGAATATTGTGTGCAATTATGGTCACCATATCTTAAAAAGGATATAGCAGAATTGGAAAAGGTACAGAGAAGAGCGACCAAAGTGGTAAAAGGGATGGAGGATATCCCTATGAGGAAAGGGACAAGCAGCATGAAATGTGTATACCTTTTGGAACCTGACAGGTATTTGAGATCTTGAATGGCTACTGTTGGAAACAGGATACTGGATTTGATGGACCCTTGGTCTGACCCAGTGTGGCATATCTTAAGAGCACAATAATGGAAAGCATTATTACTGTGGGTAAACATCTCCACCTATTGAGGTGAAGATAATTGTATGCACGCTAACTGAAACATCGACAGCGTGCAATATGTTCCCCCATGCTAACTGCAATGTGCCCACCATGCCCACTCTCCACCCCTAATCCGCTCATTCGGCAGTCTAGTTACCGCAAAAAGAAAAAAAAAATCAGCGCACGTTAACGGTCATGCCTTGCTGTATCTTATTGTGGGCCTAAGCACACAGTTAAGATGTGCCAAATCTCATGCCAATCACATAGCGCACTTTAGTAAACGTGATAGCACCTGTTGGAAGGGTCCATCTGCCTATGCATAAGTTTGTTTTCACTTGCAAATACCACTTCTCGAAATGGACACATGACACTACTCACATACACCTCGCACTAGTGGTGTGCATTCACTCGTGTGCATTTGGTTCATTAATGCACCTTAAAAAATGTAGTGTCTGCTAAATTGATTTAAATTGATGTTGTGCACTTTAGTAAGTTAAATCAATTTGCTGTGCACTAAATATTCAATATTAAAACAATATATAAAACTAACTAAAAAGAAACAAACACCTAAAAAGCAGAAAGAAATTCCTTAAAAAAAATCCCTACTTGTGCACATTCCTACCTCTCACCTTACGAAACACTTTATCAAGTCTCTTCCCTTGAGTTCCCCAGAGAGACATACATATGTTTGCACATCAGGTCACACTGTAACAAGATAATTTTATAGCATGTCACCTAAGTTAAGTGGGCAGGAAAGCACCTATTTTTCGTCTATTTTATAAAGACACATAGAGCCCGATTCAGGTAGGGGCACGTCCAGGCCATCTGGACGGCCCCAAGCAAGATGAGCCCATTTGAACCCAATTCTGGTTTGCGGGAACAAACTTTCCTGCGGTAACCAGAATCGGGCCCGAGGATGGCCCAGCGTACCCCTGTTGCCTGCTGGGACATCCTCCCTGCAGGCGCCCCCAACTCCTGCGGCTTCGGCCTCCCTTTTCCCTGCCACTTGACCCATGGCTGGCCTGCCATGGCGTGGATTGGGCGGCGGGGATCCCCCGAACCCGGCTGCAGCCCCAGGGGGGGATCCCTGGGCCCGATCACTGGTTTTGTGCTGCTTATTCCACCTTTGAGGTGAAATAAGCAGCATGTCCCCACAGGCCTGACAGGACGTATAGGGCCGTCACCTGTACGTCCTGCCGGGCTGGCCCGCCCCCGCTCTGCTCCAATCCCACCCTCCGCCATCTCTTCCCGTCCTGATGCTCCTGATGCCCCGAGCCAGAGGGAGAATCGGGCCCGGACGGCTTGCGGGACTGCCTGCAACCCACGTCCCAGAATCGGGCCCATAGGCACCTATGTGTCTTTATAATATACTAGCATAAATCCTGCCTACATTAAAAGTCCTGACATTTACGTCTTCTTATGAGCAGATAGTTAGCATGTAACGTGCACATATATTTTAGGAACTGTGCATCTAAATCGTAATTCTGCCCATGCTCCAACCAAATTCCTCTCCTGAGTGCCAGGAATGGTTAAAGGGCATTTCCTGTTTCCCTGCACTTCACAAGAGCACAACGCGAGTGAAGGAAGATGCTGCTCTTCACTCCAGCGCTATGCAGAAGTGAACCGGGGCCTCAGGTCTCCCCGGCTCTCTCTGAAGACAGCCCTGCAAACCCACCCAGTGGAATGAAGTTTGCGTGGGGCCTCCTGAAGTGCGGGGCCCTGTGCAAACAACATTCTCACACAATGGACAGGCAAGCCCTGAGCGATTGACGTATGAAAAGGGTTTGTAACATTACTTTCTAAGTGAGCACATCTCAACTGTAGTTCAAGACATAGTACAATGGGTATTTCCCATCCCCAGAGAGCTTACACAGAGTAAAGTGACTTGCCCAAGGTTGCAGGAGGTATTTGTGGCAGAAACAGGACTTGAACCCCGTCACTCCGATTTCACAGTCTAGTGCTCTAACCACTAAGCTAATCCTCTGTTGAATAAGCTTGGGCTTCGATGGACACCCCTTACTTTCTTTCACTTTCAGCTCTCTCCCCTCCTCTTCTGTGCACTTTGGGGCATATTTACTAAAACGTGCCCCAGTGGGCCACAAAACCAGCGGAGGCCCATGTCAACTTCAGGGTATGGACGTGTGGATCCAATCCCTAGCCATTGGTGTGTTGCTAATTCACAGCACCACTGAACCTTGCACACAGATATACCTAACGCCACCCACTGAGGTAATGCTAAGTGCATCTGCGCTAACGGTAAGAATTGAGGTTAGTGTGTGCCCATCTCGCTTGTGCCAGCCACAATACACCATCAGGGCTGATGTTCTGCCCCCAACTCATCCTGCCGCCACTGATTTGCATGCTAACATTTTAACGTGGGAATTTTAGGAAGTGTGCTTACCATGTGCTAAACCCCAGATGTACCATTTAGATCTGTTATGAAGGACTCAGAGCCTCACAACATTTCACGTGCTTACACAGACATCTTGTTATTAAGAGGACACACTTTGTGCAAATGGCCCAATTTGTTTTCAGATAAAATATCTGTCATTATGGAGCATGTATACTAAAATATGCTAATAGTTAGGACAAGGTTTACTACATGCCAAGCACACGGCATCGTTAGTATAGAGCAGCATGATAAAAATCCCTCACTAACCTCTTAGTGTGGGATGGGGCAGTGATTGGGCGTGTTAGGGGAACAGTGTGGGCGTTGCTTGGGCATGAATGCAGTTACCTCCTTCACAATAGGTGGTAGTAAGTGCACCCGCGTAACATGTACTTGCTGGTCAGTCCAGTGAGGTGTTCTCCCCTTGGTAACTGCAGGGGGACATGTTAGGCATGCCCCCCCCCAAAATTAGCGCAGGTCTACGCCACCTTCCGCACTAACGTTTGGGGGCTTAACGCATGGTAAACTTCCTCCTATTAGTAAACATGTCCCCAAATTAACAGGAATGAAAGTGAAAGATTAAATGAAATAGGAAATTTTGCTTAAGACAGTAAAGATGTTTACATCACACAACACTTGTGCTCAGAAGCTACCGTTTAATGTAGCACTAAAAATTACATCAAAATAGCATTAAGGTTCTGACTCAAAATGTCAAAGCTGGGATTTCACAGTTGGAAACTCTGGTCTGTTCCATCTGCAATGATCTTCATGGTCAGCACATTAAAAAGTTGTAAACTGGCTCCATTCAGTCACAAAATGCAATCAATCATTTTTTTTCATAACTGACTCCTGCTACTCAATTATTACTAAGATTTGAATTAATATCATAATATGCTCCGAGGACGCTCACGGGAAAGAAAGAAATGAGGAAGTTACCTCATAATGTCATGCTTGTTTTGTAAAAAGAAAAAGAAATGGCTGAAATCATTGAGGAGATATCACAAATCTTTTTTTCTTAATTTTTTATTTACGAATTTCAAATAACAATCCAAGTAGAAATTGTGCAAGAATTGAAAGGGTTAGGAAATACAAGCCATGTACAGACTACGCACGTATACAGTGAAATACCCTTTACACTCCAGCTCAACAACATAGGACATTCAAAAAAGAAAAACATGATACATAACAATATTGCAAGGAAAACCTAAACAGTACGGCTTAATCAGTGGCATTACTAAACTACTGCATGATCTCAGGGGGTACATTTGCGAGATGAGAACTGATGAAGGCCACCAGTTGGAACGGATCAAAGAAAACATACCAATTGCAACCTAACAAGGCACTTGCAAGAACATTTCAGAACCCCCCCCCCCCCCACCCCCACCAGCTGGGTCACTGCTGGTTTGAGTAAAAGGAATTCTTTCCTCCTATTCTGTGTCTCATGTGCTAGGTCCGGATAAATTTGAATGTTAAATCCTTTAAAGGGAACGGAACGTTCACTTTAAAGTAAAACTTAAAGAGCCACAGTCAGAGGGCAAAGCTAAAGTGACCAACAATAGTAACACAGTAACATAGTAAATGACGGCAGATAAAGACCAGTATGGTCCATCTACTCTGCCCAGTAAGATGGCAAGAGTAGGTGTACCCGCTGTTCTGTGCAGGCCACCCCTCCCCATGTCTTTGTTTAGGGGTGAACCCGCCACTCTGTGCTGGACACCCCTGTTTGTTGAGACATTAGATAGTTAAGTTTATTTTGATTTTATCTGTTGCTGTAAAGGGATCCACAGTGTCTGTCCCATCCCATTTTGAATTCTGTCACTGTATTTGCCCCCACCACTTCCATCAGGAGGGCATTCCAAGCATCCACCACCCTTTCAGTGAAAAAGTATTTCCTGACATTGCCTTTCAGTTTACCCTCTTGCAGCTTCATGTTATGCCCTCTAGTTTTACAGTTTCCCCGTCTTTGGAAGAGGTTTGTTTGTTCATTATTTCTCTTTAAGTATTTAAAGGTCTGAATCATATCTCCTCTATCCCTCCTCTCCTCCAAACTGTACATATTTAGGTCTTCAAGTCTCTTTTCATAAGGCTTCTGATGCAGGCTCCAAATCATTTTGGTCGCCGTCCTCTGAACAGTTTCCAGTTTTTTTACATCCTTTGCGAGATACGGTCTCCAAAACTGAACACAATATTCCAAGTGAGGCCTCACCAGTGACTTATACAGAGGCATTAGTACCTCTTCCTTTCTGCTGGTAATTCCTCTTTGTATGCAGCCCAACATCCTCCTGGCTTTTGCCACTGCCTTGTCGCACTGTTTTGCCACCTTGAGATCCTCAGAAATAATCACACCAAGGTCCTTCTCCTGGTCCGTGCATACCAACTTCTCACCCCCTATCGCATACAATTCCCTTGGATTTCTGCTTCCCAAGTGCATGACACTGCACTTCTTCGCATTAAATCTTAACTGCCAAGCATTAGACCATTCTTCCAGCTTTTGTAGATCTTTCCTCATGTTATCCACTCCCTCAGGGGAGTCCACTCTGTTGTAAATCTTTGTGTCATCTGCAAAAAGACAGACTTTTCCATTCAGTCCTTCAGCAATATTACTCACAAATACATTGAACAGTGCCGGGCCCAATATCGAACCCTGGGGCACCCCGCTAATCACCCTCCTTTCATCCGAGTGAGCTCCATTTACCATCACCTTCTGTCATCTGTCAGTCAACCAATTTCTGATCCAGTTCACCACCTTGGGACCCATCCCCAAACTATTGAATTTATTGATAAGCCTCCTATGAGGAACAGCATCAAAGGCTTTGCTGAAATCCAGGTAGATGACATCCATTGCATGCCCCTGATCTAGTTCTCTGGTCACCCAGCCAAAGAACTCAATCAGATTTGTTTGGCAAGATCGTCCTTTATTTATTTATATTCTCTTATATACCGCGCTATTCTGCATCAGTGCGGTTTACATGTTGCATGTTTACATGTTGCATCGGATCATGCAACCTGTTGCTTTTGAAAAAGTCCACTATTTGCTTTTTCAGGAGCACCTCCATTACTTTTCCCGCCACCGAGGTAAGGCTCATGGGCCTGTAGTTGTCACTTCTTCCCTGTCACCACTTTTGTGAAGAGGTACCACATCAGCCCTTCTCCAGTCCTGAGGTACTTCTGTTTCCAAGGATCTGTTGAAAACATCCTTTAACGGCAAAAGGAAAGCACCAAAGAACATAAGATATGCCATACTGGGTCAGACCAAGGTCCATCAAGCCCAGTATCCTGTTTCCAACAGTGGCCAATCTAGGTCATAAGTACCTAGCAGTTTCCCCAAAAGACACAGGTTCCGCAATGCTTGTACTGGGTCAAGCATTGATATCCTGGGGCCCTTCTTAATAATGGTTTATGGACCTTTCCTCCAGGAACTTGTCCAAACCTTTTTTAAACCCAGTTACACTAACAGCCTTTACTACATCCTCTGGTAACAAATTCCAGAGTTTGATTACACGTTGAGTGAAAAAATATTTTCTTTTATTAGTCTTAAATAGTTTACCCTGTAGCTTCATTGCATATCCCCTAGTCTTTCTATATTCTGATAACGTAAACAATCGATCTACGTTTACCCGTTACACTCTGTTCATTAATTTATAGACTTCTATCATATCTCCCCTCAGCCGTCTCTTTTCCAGGTTAAAGAGCCCTAACCTTTTTAGCCTTTCTTCATAGGAGTATCCTTCCATCCCCTTTACCATTTTGGTGGCTCTTCTCTGAACCTTTTCTAATAACGCTATATCCTTTTTAAGATACGGCGACCAGAATTGCACACAATATTCAAGGTGCGGTCTCACCATGGAACGATATAGAGGCATTATAATATCTTTTGTTTTATTTTCCATTCCTTTCCTCATGATACCTAGCATTCTATTTGCTCTCTTGGCTGCCGCTGCACACTGGGCCAAGGGTTTTAACATGTTATCCATAATGATGCCGAAATCTTTTTCCTGGGTGGTGGTTCCTAATGTGGAACCTTGCATCGTGTAACCATAGTTTGGGTTGTTCTTCCCTGGGTGCATAACTTTGCACTTGTCCACATTAAATTTCATCTGCTATTTTGATGCCCAGTCTTCCAATTTATCAAGATCCTCTTGCAATTTTCCACAATCCTCTTGGGTTTTAACAACTTTAAATAGTTTTGTGTCAACTGCAAATTTGATAACCTCACTCGTTATTCCACTTTCCAGGTCATTTATGAATATGTCAAAAAGCAGCGGACCCAGCACATATCCCTGGGGTACACCACTATTCACCTTTCTCCATTGGGAAAATTGGCCATTTAACCCAACCCTCTGCTTTCTATCTTTTAACCAGTTCTTGATCCACAGTAGTACACTGCCTCCTATCCCATGACTCTTTAGTTTTGCCAAAAGTATCTGATGAGGGACCTTGTCAAAGGATTTCTGAAAGTACAGATACACTATATCAACCGACTCACCTTTGTCCACCTGTTTATTCACACTTTCAAAAAAACATAACAGATTAGTAAGACAAGATCTTCCTTGTCTAAAGCCATGTTGGCTGTCTCCCATTAGGTCATGACTATCTACATGCTGAGTAATTTTATTCTTTATGATGGTTTCAACCATTTTTCCCGGTACTGACGTGAGGCTCACCGGTCTGTAGTTTCCCGGATCACCACTGGAACCCTTTTTAAAAATTGGTGTTACATTGGCGATCCTCCAATCTTCAGGTATTAGAGTTGATTTTAATGATAGTTCACAGATTACTAATAACAGGTCTGCAATCTCATATTTCAGTTCTTTCAACACCCTTGGATGTATGCCATCCGGCCCAGGTGATTTGCTACTCTTCAGTTTATCTAATAGTTGTAATACATCTTCCCGATGTATCGATATTTCCTTCAATTCTTCCGCACCTTTAAATACCACTTCAGTCATGGATAATATCCCTACATCTTCCTCAGTAAAGACCGAAGCAAAGAATTCATTCAGTCTCTCCAATATCGCCTTGTCGCCTCTTAGTGCCCCTTTAACTCCTCTATCATCTAATGGACCAACTGACTCTCTCACAGGTTTTTTGCTACGAATGTACTTGAAAAAATCTTTATTTTGTGTTTTTGCTTCCGCAGCAAGCTTCTTCTCAAATTCTCCCTTTGCCTGCTTTATCAATGCCTTGCATTTCACTTGTTAGTGCTTGTGCTGTTTCCAGGTTTCGTCGTTTGGCTCTTTTTTCCATTTCCTGAAAGATGCTTTTTTGGCAACAACAGCCTCTCTGACCTCACCTTTAAACCATGCAGGTAGTTTTTTGGACTTCCTTTCACTTTTCTTAAAGCGTGGAATACAGCTGGTCTGGGCTTCCAAGATAGTATTTTTCCACAACACCCAAGCTTGATGTAAGTCTTTAACCTTTGCAACTGCTCCTTTTAGTTTCTTCTTAACTATTTTCCTCATTTTATCATAGTCTCCCTTTCGAAAGTTAAAAGGTAGTACTGTGGATTTCTTTACTATCCCTCCTCCACTAATTAAATCAAAGGCGATCATGCTATGATCACTATTGCCAAGTGGCTCCAACACCCTTATCTCTTGCACTAGATCTGGTGTTCCACCAAGGACTTGGTCTAATATAGCTTCCCCTCTGGTCGGTTCATGAACCAACTGCTCCAGGAAGCAGTCATTTATGTTATCTAGGAACTTTATCTCCCTAGCATGTCCTGCCGTGACACTGACCGTCGATACCGGGGTAATTGAAATCACCCATTATTATTACTGCACTGTAACTTTTGTTAGCTTCCATGATTTCTTTGAGCATTTCATCATCCATTTGTTAATTCTGGCCAGGCGTTCGATAGTACACACCCACTGCCATCGCCTTCCCCTTTTTACATATTTTGTTTCCTGCAAAACTTTAATCCTTTCTGACTCAATGCCCTCTCTAACATAGAGCGCAACCCCTCCACCAATTTGATCAGCTCTATCATTACGATATAGTTTGTACCCAGGTATCACAGTGTCCCACTGGTTGTCCTCCTTCCACCATGTCTTTGATATTCCAATCATATCTAACCTCTCATTTAGTGCTATATATTCTAACTCTCCCATCTT
This sequence comes from Ichthyophis bannanicus, assembly GCA_033557465.1. NCBI lineage: Eukaryota > Metazoa > Chordata > Amphibia > Gymnophiona > Ichthyophiidae > Ichthyophis > Ichthyophis bannanicus. Next base: position 63,233,321 of record CM066042.1, on the reverse strand, counting down.
ATTTTTTAGACTTCTAGCATTTGCATACAAGCATTTTAGAAACTGTATTTTATTCATATTAATTTGGCTATTGGTAGACATGGGTAATTTGGGATCTTTAAGCTCTGTCTGCTCCATACTCGAGGGCATTTGGGCTACTTTACTCTTTTTTGGAACCTCTCTGCTTTTGGTAGTATCCTTCAGGGATACATTCTTCCGAACCATCTGCTCTTGGGCGACTGTCGGCTTTCCCCTATTATCTAGTTTAAAAGCTGCTCTATCTCCTTTTTAAAGGTTAATGCCAGCAGCCTGGTTCCATCCCAGTGAAGGTGAAGCCCATCCCTTCAGAAGAGCCCTTCCTTTCCCCAGAATGTTCCCCAGTTCCTAACAAATCCAAAACCCTCATCTCTGCACCATTGTGACTCCAGAGCTCTGCCTGCCTTTTGGGTCCTGCACGTGGAACGGGAAGCATTTCGGAGAACGCTACCCTGGAAGTTCTGGATTTCAACTTCCTACCTAAAAGCCTAAATTTTGCCTCCAGAAGCTCCCCACCACATTTTCCTATGTCATTTGTACCGACATGTACCAAGACAGCAGACTCCTCCCCAGCACTATCTAAGACCTTATCTAGGTGCGCTTGAGGTCTGCTACCTTCGCACCAGGCAGGCATGTTACCAGGCGATCCTCACGTCCACCAGCCTCCCGGCTATCTACATGCCTAATGATCGAATCACCAACTATAACGGCTGTCCTAACCCTTCCCTCATGGGCACATGGCCCTGGAGAAACTTCCTCGGTGCGAGAGCATTTTACATCACCTGGAGGACAGGTCCTAGTTACAGGATCACTTCCTGCCACACCAGGGTGATGCTCTCCTGTCACGTGACCTCTCTCCTCCATGGCAACAGGGATGCTGCCAGACTGGAGGTGGGCTTCAGGACTATATCCCTGTAAGTCTCGTCTATGTACCTCTCTGTCTTTCTTATGTTTTCCAAGTCTGCTACTCTAGCCTCTAGAGAACGGACTCGTTCCCTGAGAGCAAAGAGCTCCTTGCACCTAGTGCACACGTAAGACCTCTCACCAACTGGGAGAAAATCATACATGTGACACTCAATGCAAAAGACTGGAAAGCCCCCATCTCGCTGCTGGACTGCTGTCTGCATCTTAGTTTTAAGTTTTTGTTTAGATCTTTAAGTTCTTTACTTACTAAGGGTTGCTATGGATATTTATACTAATAAAACTGTACCTAATACGTTTAATATACCTTGTTCACCTGAAGCTTAATTAATCTCAGGTCCTTAGTGTATGACTGATTTGGGTAACGAGCTTCACCTGAGAGCACCCCCTGTCTTTTAAGATGTGTAAGTACCTATAAAGCTACGATTATCCCAGGGGTGGGTGGGTGTGGGGAGGGAAATAACACTTATTAAAAGAGGGCTGCTACACAGTACCCTGTCCTGTGCTGCTGAGGTAAGCTATATTCTTATTTGATTTAAATTATAGCTCTTTGCTGCTGCTAGGCTCTAACTTATTATGAAATTTAAACTACAAGCTCTCTGCTGGGTTCTAAATTTAACCAGAAAGCTCTCTTCTGTGTTTTACATTTAAACTAAAAGTACTTTGCTGATGCTAGGCCCTGAGTGACTATTAAATTAAAACTACAAGCTCTCTGCTGGGTATGAAATGTAACCAGAAAGTTCTCTTCTGTGTTTTAAATTTAAACTTAAACTGCTGCTACTAGGCCCTGACTGATTTAACAAAAAATAGTGGGTTCACAGATTAATTAGCTTTAATAGAAAGAATTCCTTTCAAAAAATTCCCAGAAGTATATACTCACAATTGCAGATCTCTCTCCAGAAGTAACAGTCCCCTTTTGTAGTCCTTCAGGAAGGAACAGAAGTGGTGACAGTCCATATCTTTTAGCTGCAGGAGCTAACTGGAAAGCATGCAATTCCGTGAGGCAGTACGGCGACCCCGGATATTCAATGATATTCTATAACTGGGGTTCTCCGTGGACAGCAGGATAAATCAGTCACACCTGGTGACATCATCCGATGGCGCCATAGATGGACGGACCTGACTCCGGTCCATTTACAAGCTCCCGTTGTGTTTCTCCTCTGGCAGCCGAACTAAGAATGGAAGACATTGGCACAGATGCCGGGGCTGTACCAGAAGCACTTCCTCCAAGCGGGGCAGTAAGATGACCAAGCACAGGATCAGCTGACCCAGAGGCTTGAGGGCAGAAACCACCAGCAAACAAAACAGGTGGGAGCCACAGCACCGGCGAGAAGTCACACCCAAATGAGGATACTGAACACTCCAGCCCCGGTGTGCTCATGCCTGGAATACCACCGACATCCAACTGCTGACTCCCTGGTCAGACTAAGAAAGCATCCATTGGACCCAAGGTAAGCAGGGTGGAAGAGGTCATACCGGGCTCTTGCCCTGTTTACCCTTCCTCTTTGGCATATTTAGAAAGCACGGCCAGAGACACAGCCATCTTGAATCCCCGAAGACTTCTACTCCCTTTTACTCGAAATCACAAATCTTTACAATAAAATACTATCATTGCCACTAGTGATGGCACTCCCAGGGATTTCAACACTTCCTTAGTGGTTGCAAAGAGTAATCTTTGGGCTACTGACTTATAATGCAACCAAGGTACATAACAATGGCTTGAAAAAGCTCTCATTGGCGGTAGCTTTATAACTGCCCCATTAGTGAAACGTGGATACACTATGGGGCATGATTACTAAAGCGTACTATCTGGTAGCACAGGATTTAGTGCACGGTTTGGACGTCATCCTAAGTAGTGCGGGCCATCTGCTAAAAACCCTGTGCTACCTTGGTAGTGCACATTGGGGCAGTGACTGGGTGGGATGGGGGCATTCCCATGGCAGTGCAGCTAGCATGGGCATTTGTAGTTTGCACAAGTAGCATGAGTACAATGGGTGGCATCAGTTGCACCAGCAGCTGTTTTGGTTCGCTGGGGACGGCGGGAGCGGAAGGATGCTGTTTGCGCCTCTCTGAGCCTGATGTCATCTTGAGCCCGGAGGCGAGGTCTGCTCCAGAGAGGCCCCTCTATTCCCGACATGGATACATCATTGGTCAACTCTACCCGTGTGCTGGGGGACTCGATTGGAATGCTGCTGGAGAGAGAAAGTGCCGCAGCAGCCTCTTTAGAAGCCGCGGATCTTGCTGTAGAACGCAGGCCAAGGATTCCGGAGCAGTGAGTGTGCTGCGACCTTCTGATGGGGATCAGGCTGGAATTGTTCAACATTTGGTCTCTGATATTCAGCAGTTGAAACCCATGTTGCAGAAGCCGACAGTTATTATGCTTGAAACTTTGTGGAGTGGCCTACAGGCATTAGCATCATCGTATCTCTCCCAGTTTGCTTCTTTTCAGTCCCTGTTTTCTGGTTATGCTCAGGCTCTGGAACAGCAGAAGCAAACAGTGACTGCAGTAACAACTAGAGTGACTCAGTTAGAGGCAAAAGTGGAGGATCTTACATCTGTGTCAGGTACTGTGGTTAAAGATATTTCAAATATTCATTTGAAGATTGGGTCGTTGGAGAACTCAGTACGAAAGAGGAATTTGCATCTCCTTAACTTTCCAAGGGTGCCTACTATTCTCCCGAAGAAGCTTTTGCATTCATATTTCACTTCTGTGTTAAAGATACCATTAGAATCAATTCCTCCCCTTGCTAGGGTTTTCTATGTGCCCGCTGCACAGCGTAAAGGCCTTTCTTCATCTTCACCACTTCAAAAACCATCCTTTGATTCTTTGGACCTGACAAGCTTTTTGGAGACCTCTGATCCTGAGGTCCTTCAGCGATCAACACTTTTCCTAACACTAGCTTTGGAACCTGATCGGGACTGGCTAATGAGGCTGTATTTTAAGGCTAGAGATGAGTTGTTTATGGGAGCTCCTATCCGTATGCTTCCAGATGTCTCTAAGGCCACCCAGAAACACAGACAGCAGTTTTTGCTGCTGCATCCTTAAGTTCTGCAATTGGGGGAGGGGGTATTTTTCTTGCATTACCCATGTAAATGTTTGATAAAATATCAGGGTGTTAATTATATCTTTTTTGATCCCTCTCATTTAACTCAGTTCGTCGTTAGTAAAAGTATTAGTGCATCTTCTGAATCTGTGAATCCTTGATAGATCCGCTTTGGAAACTAGGATCTCATATAGTTGGATTATCGCACCAGTATGTGGTCTTTTTAACTTAGGATTTTTTTCCTTAGTTTATGTCTGGCACCTCCTAAAATTGTGATGGACTAGTGAAATAAGTTTTCTTATATTTGACTTTGTTGGGTAGTTTGGGTTGGAAGGTTGCCTTCTCCCCTGTTTTGGTTGGTATGATTTTCTTTTTGTGTAACAAGTTGTTTTCTTATTTTGAAAATTGCATAAATGAAAAATTTGAAAAATTGCATAAATAAAAAATTAAAAAAAAAAAAAAACAGAAGAGGCCAGAGCACAGAACTTCATAGGCTGCTTAAGTGGCTGGTTTTGAAAATGCCCCTTTGGTGATGAAAGAGATCATGTTGAATGCAATGAAGGTTTGGAATAGATTTGTCATGAAACCATGTGGTTTTGAATCCCTCCACAAAGCAAGTTTGAGGCAAATGGATGGGGCAGGGGGCGCGGAATTATGACTATAAAAATCTTGCTTCTTGTTAAAGATTTCCTTTGTATCCAGTTGCAGGCCTGGAAAGAAAAGTCCTTATTTCTGTTTCTAATTGCAAACTGGGAGGGTCCCTTCATGCTACTCCACTTATTTTATGGTTATTTATAGATTGATTGCAAAGCCATGTAATTATGCCCCCCGTGTCAAATATAAATCAGTTCTTTTAGCTTCCATAATGCAAGAGGTATCGAAATGCTACAAAAATTAAATATGAGTGAGTTTCAGTTTTGTGGAATGCTTTTTATTACTTGAAAGATTCTTAAACCCATTAATATTAGATTAAATATAAAATATTTATGCTTGCCTATTGGAAACTGGTAAATGTTTCACTAAATTTATTACAGAATGCCAGATGTCTGTTAATTATGGCACTCAAGTCACTGAAATTCAAGTTAGAAAAATGTACGGCAAAATTGGTAGCCAAAATCAGCATATAAGAATTAATTGTGTCCTCTGAGACCCTGTGTCATTCAAAAGTCATGCAAACTGACATGCAGCTTCTGATGCTGGCCCAAACTTTGAATTATGCAATACAACATCAGCTTCGCTACAGTACACCTGCCCTTATTTTCCCTTTCCCAGTAGTCAGGGTCCTTTTTCTGGCATCGGTGTCTGAATGAAGCAAAAGGACTGTAAAGAGCACTCTCCTGCCTTGATATTAGCTCTCGGTAAGGGGAAGATGACATAAAGGTGGGCCCATACCTCGGTCATCATACAGTCTCACTCGTAAAGAAGGGCAAAAGCCTTTGGATGATCCTATTTCACTGGAAGTGCTGGAGAATTTGGATAATGAAACAAAATCTTTTCTAACTGGAAGGGTAAGAATCCTTTGGCCAGAGAATGATAGGGTCCTATTATTACCGCTCTTGTGCATGTTGGTATTTTGATACAAGGGGGGAGGGGGGCTGAGAAGTCTTTGGCCTTGTAATGAAAAGAAAGCTACGGGCACATTTCAGTTCTGCAGAGAGATCATTCGGACCTCCAGAACTGAAGTGTGCTTGTAGCTTTCTGTTTCGTTACAAGGCCAGAGACTTATCAGCCCTCCCCCTCGTATGTACCATGAGAGGAGTGGAAAAATCCTTATAGGACTAGAGGAAGTAGGAAACTGGAGTGCGAGCTGGAAAAGGAAGGTACTGATTCTGGTTCTTGCTGGTGAAAGGAGAAATTCAGTGGAAACCTTGCTATGGGAAAGAGGAGCTGCTGGACCCTAATCCTGAAGATCTCCAATCCAGTGGTTTTCAACCCATTTCTTAGAGACCGCATGGCCAGTCATGTTATAGGACAGGGGTGTCCAACCCTGTCCTGGAGGGCCGCAATCCTGGCAGGTTTTAGGGATAGCCCCAATGAATATGCATGAATATATATGCATTAGAGATATCCTGCCAACCTGACTGGTGTGTGGCCCTCCAGGACTGGTTTAGAGACCCCTGCCTTACACCTAGGGTTGCCAACCGGCCGGTTTTCAGCCGGCCTGGCCGTTTTTTCCGCCGGCCTGGCCGGTTTTTCCATGGCCAGGCCGGCTGCCGACACAGATGTAAAACCGGCCATTGAAAAGCCGGTTTTTTGATCTGGCCGCAAGATCGGGAGCGGCCAGAGCAAAAAAACGGCTTTTATGCCGAAGTCCGCAGCGCGAACACGAACTCGATTCCCCATAGCAGTGCAGCCGCTGCTTCTGCTTTGTACAGAGCAGCGGCTGCAATACACTTACATTGAAAACTAAAGATAAACTGTGTAAGGAGCCCTCCGGTCATCGCAGAGCCCGAGGAAGTGATGTCATGGGGGCGGGCTCCTCACAGGTTGTCTTTCCTTTTCAAATTAACTTTAGCTGCAATAAAGTTAATTTGAAAAGGAAAGACAACCTGTGAGGAGCCCGCCCCCATGACATCACTTCCTCGGGCTCTGCGATGACCGGAGGGCTCCTTACACAGTTTGTCTTTACTTTTCAAAGTAAGTGTATTGCAGCCGCTGCTCTGTACAAAGCAGAAGCAGCGGCTTGGGCAGAGGGGGGGGGGGGGTGATGGTGTAAGTGAACCAGCAAGGAGGGGGGGGGGGTGATGGTGTGAGTGAACCAGCAAGGGGGGGGTGGTGTGAGTGAACCAGCAAGGGGGGGGGGGGTGTTGGTGTGAGTGAACCAGCAAGGGGGGGGGGTGGTGTGAGTGAACCAGCAGGGGAGGGGGTGAGTGAGTCAGCAGGGGGGGTGAGTGAGTGAACCAACACTGAGGGGAGGGGGGTGTGAGAACCAACACTGAGGGGGGGTGTGACTGAATCCTCGGTAATTTTTGTGGGTGGGGCTGGGGGCGGGGCAGGGGTGGGACTAGGGGCGGAGAATGGGTAGAGCATGGCGAGCCACAGGTGTCGGGTTTTTCTCGGTGAAAAAGTTGGCAACCCTACTTACACCTCTGTCATTTAAGATTGTGAGTGAACAAGGTGCAGATGTCCTAGACATCAAAAGGGTAGATAGAATTTGTCACATCCTCCTCGCTTCTCACCACCACCAAAATGTTGTCTATTAGACATTTGTACCTTGCCCACTCACAATCTTAAATAACAGAGGTGTAAGGCAGGGGTCTCCAAATCCAGTCCTGGAGGGCCACAAACCAGGTCGGGTTGGCAGGATATCTCTAATGCATATATATATCATGCATATTCATTAGGGCTATCCCAAAAACCTGCCAGGATTGCGGCCCTCCAGGACAGGGTTGGACACCCCTGTTATAGGATATCCACAATATATGCATGAGATAGATCTGCATTCACTACCTCTGTTAAATGAATATCTCTCTCATGCATATTCATTGTGAATATTCTAAAACCTGACCGACCAAGCAGTTTCTGAGAACTAGGTTAAGAACCACTGCTGTACTTGGTTCTCTTATATTTATCTCTCAAGGAATTGACTTTAAAGTAGTCCTGTGTAGTGTCGGATTATTGTCCTAAACATGTTAATGTTAAGGGTTATGAAAAAGTCAGTGCTTGTGGTGCAAGTTTTCGCTTAGTCACAGCTTTTCCACCTCTGCAAATCTTCCTGTTCCAGACTAAGGAGCACATAAAACCCGTGGGCAAGTGAAACACCATTTTTAAACCAAGAAAATAAACGTGCTTAAACATGGTCTTTAAAAGTGCCAGGTTTTTGTTCTTATGATTTTTGAAAAGTTGTGCACAAAAAACACTCATTTTTTTGATTGTTCTGGTATATAAAAAGCCTATAAGTAAATACATGAAATTTAAAAAAAAGGAAAAAAACAAAATATCAGACCCAAGCCCATAGAAAGAAACAAATCCCCTCCTTGGCCCTCCTCAGTCCCTGGATCCCCCCACCCCTGACTCTTAGGAGCATGTTTACTAAAGGGGTCATTCCGAGGCAAGAATAGTGGATATGGACGTCCCGTTGGGACGTCCATCCCCGCTATTCAGGCCTTTTCCCAGTCCCGTCTATTTTCCCTGCATGTTGTATGGGGAAGGTAGATGGGGCGGGAAAGGGGTGGATCAGGGGCAGCTTCAGGGCAGGCAGTAGGCAGTCGTCGGCCCTGAACATACAGGGCAAATTCCAATATCAGCTCTGTAGGTCCGGGGCCGGTGACTTGCACGGGGAACTTATTCCAACTCTGAAGTAGAATAAGTTCCCCTAGTCACAGGGGGACTATGGGCCTGGGGCGTGAAAGGGCAGGGGGGGCTGAGGACAATCCCTGCATCCCAACCCTGGCCTTAGGGGGCCAGATCCGGGGTTGGGCTGCAGGGAAAGCAGTTCTGCGGCCGGTGGCCGAGGATCACGGCTTTTCAATGGAGACACGATGGCATGGCAACCAGATGCTGTGGCTCCATTGAAAAGCCCTGACTGAGCTAGCCAGGCAAGGCCTGCACATACAAGCCTGTTTGCCATTCTGATCCCATGGGGCTAGACGCGCCCCGTGAGATCAGAATCCCGTCTCCCTCTGTGCATCCAGTTCCAATCGGACACACAGAGGGCCCGGATGTCCATGACGGAATCGGGCCCTAAATGTTTTAAGTGCATACAGCTCTTTTATTTCTACGGGCACAGTGACACTTAATGCGTGCTAACTTCATTAACAGCATTAACCTTTAATAAATATACCCCTTAGTTTGACATGATATATCATATAACCACTTTGATATGCTATGGGTAACAAAAATAGGATTGTAAAGATAAATTATTTATAATTAGTTCACACCAGCAGCTTGAGGCTTATCTACATTCAGGTAGAGTATGTAGTTCACTGTCTCCAAAGGGTTACCTGAGGTAATGGGGGGGGGGGTTAAGTGACTTCCCCAAAGAATCGCTGAGTAGGATTGAAACCGTTGCTTCCCTGGTTTTAGCCCATCATGCTACTCCTCCACTCTTATCTTTTCATGGGGCAGTGGTGTTCTTCATGGTGTAAACGTGATCCACAGCTGTTCTTGCCCACATGCAAAGAAGAGGGTTCAGGGATAGAACTGTAGCCACTAGAGGGAGCTACCAAAGGAGAGCGCTGTGCTTGTAGGGCCAGTGAAAGGGTATTATGCTCTAGGCAAACCTTGTGTCTTATGCCCCCTCAATTAGTTTTCAGGCTTCTAGACCCCCCCCCCCCTTCCCTAGTGATAATTAAACTCATCATGATCACCCCAGTACCACCTTTCCCAAAACAATCCTTAAAAAAACGTATCATGAACATCAAACTTTATTAAATGTTGTTAATATATATTCACGCACATGGAGGCCAACTCTGTTCTGTGCATCCCCTGCATGTCCAGCCGATCAGAATTGGGACGTGCTCCGATTGCACCCAATTCTTTTCCGAGGAGGCTAGATGTGCCCACGGTATCAGAATCGAGTCTACCGACCTGGACATGCAGGCCATGCCCAAATTCTGGCCATCCAGACATACAATGCACTTAATGGAGTGGAGGAGTGGCCTAGTGGTTGGGGCAAGGTACTTCAGGACAGAAGGTCAGGGGTTCAAATCCCACTAGAGGACAGCAACCTTGGGCCGGAAGGACTGGGGTTTCTAGTCCCACAGGTGCTCCTTGTGGTCTTGGGCAAGCCACTTAACCCTCCATAGCCCATGTTCCCTGTAAAATAGTTATCTCCAAGTTATAATGCCCTGTTCAATGTAATTTCAGTTTGTTCAATGTAAGCCGCACTGATGCAGAATAGCACGGTATATAAGAGAATGTAAATAAATAAACAATGAGCTCCCTGGCTCCTGCATAGAGCCATGGCACCGTGGCTCCATGCATAAGCCATGATCCCTGGCAGACCCAGCATTCTGCTTTTTCCCGCAGCTCATCCCTGCACCCCCTCACATCTGGTCCACTGCCCAGCTCCCCAATCAGACTCCGACTAGGAGGACTTATTCCATCTCCAAGAAATAAGTCCCCCGTGCAAATGGCTGACCCTGGACCTACAGGGCCAGCCTTGGAATTGGCCCTGTAGGTCCGGGGTCATGGCACCGCCCACAGCCCGCCCTTGCTTTGCCTGCAGCCCCCCCCCCCCCACCACCCACAAACAGAGCTCCCCATGTAACTCCTATCTATGTGCGGGGAATTCTGTTTCCAGGACGCAGGCCCAACGTTTAGTGGAGCTGGAAGTCTCGATCGGACTTCCAGACCTGCTAAACGTTGTTCAGAATGACTCTCATAGAGGCACATTCCAACCTGGCCATCCAGCCCTTTGTGTGGCTGACCAGAAACGGGATGCCCAAAGGTAGACCTGATTCTGATCCCACAGGGCTAGACATGCCCGCGGGATCAGAGTCGGGCCATGTGCAGGCTAGGCCCCGATTCTGGTCAGCCTGCATGCCTAGCAGATCTCCGGGCTCTGGCTATCTCAGTCAGGCTCCTGAATGGATCCGCAGTGCCATGGCGTCCCATTGCAAAGGCACCATGGCTCCATTAAGGAGCGGCAAATGCCAGCTGCCACCGTTTTTCTTCTTTCCCCACAGCTGGCCCCTCTATCCGGCCTCTCATGGCCAGGGTCCTGCTGCAGGGATCCTCCTACACCCCCTACCTTTTTGTCCTGGCCCGGTGGCATGATCCCCTGACGTCCAGGGGGCTTATTCCACCTTTGAAGTGGGATAAGTTCCACATCCATGTTCATGGCCCTAGACGTACAGGGCCGACCTCAGAATCAGCCCTATACCGGCCTGCCCATGCCCTGCCCTCGCTCTGCATCAGTAACGCCCCCTGCCAGCCCCGTCTAAGCCTACCCATACAAACGAGCTGTTCGTATAGGGAGGCATTAACCGGGGCCAGCAGGGGAGCAAGTAGCGGGGATGGACATCGAATCTGGACATCCATCCCTCTCTATTTGCTGTATTGAATGACCCCCATAGTGTGTATATTAGATAGATAGATAGATAGATAGATAGATAGATAGATAGATAGATAGATAGATAGATATAATAGCTATAGATGTATAGATATATGCAGTGAGGACAAAACTAGGAACAGAAGAACAGATACCAAGACTGGCAGAATATTCAGGTTTAACAAACCCCTTTTATTGACTCCTACAGATACTTTGTTGCTTTGTGGGGTCTTTCCCCACGTGGATCTTTCCTCCAGGACCTTGTCCAAACCTTTTTTCAAACCAGTTATACTAACAGCTTTTATTACATCCTCTGGTAACGAATTCCAGAGTTTGATTACTCATTGAGTGAAAAAATATTTTCTCTTATTAGTCTTAAACGGGTTACACTGTAGCTTCATTGCAGGTCTCCTAGAATTTCTACTTTTTGATGCCATAAAGGATTGATCTACGTTTACCCGTTCCACTCCATTCATTAATTTATAGACCTCTATCATATCTTCCCTCAGCCTTCTATTTTTCAGGTTGAAAAGCCCTAATATTTTAAGCCTTTCCTGATAGGGGTATCCTTCCATCCCCTTTACCATTTTGGTGGCTCTTCTCTGTACCTTTTCTAATTCCGCTATATCTTTTTTAAGATACGGTGAGTAGAATTATGCACAATATTCAAAGTGCAGTCGCACCATGGAACAATACAGAGGCATTATAATATCCTTGATTTTATTTTCCATTCCTTTCTTTATGATTCCTAGCATTATATTTACATTCTCGGCCACCGCTGCACACTGAGCGAAGAGTTTCATCATGTTGTCCACGATGACGCCTAAGTCTTTTTCCTGCGTGGCTGTTCCTAATGTGAAACCTTGCACTGTGTAACCATACATTGGGTTTTTCTTTCCTAGATGCATAACTTTGCACTTGCCCACATTAAATTTCATCTGCCATTTGAACGTCCAGTCTTCCAATTTTTCATAATCTTCTTGGGTTTTAACAGCTTTGAATAATTTTGTGTCATCTGCAAATTTGACTACCTCACTTGTTATTCCCATTTCCAGGTCATTTATGAATATGTTAAAAAGCAGCAGACTCAACACAGATTCCTGGGGTACTCCTTTTTCCATTGGGAAAATTGGCCATTCAGCTCTACCGTCTGCTTTCTATCTTTTAACCAGTTCCTGACCCACATTAGTGGAGGAGTAGCCTAGTGGTTAGAACACTGGCTTGGTAACCAAGCAACCAGAGTTCAATTCCCACCAGCTGTCCTTGGGCAAGTCACTTAACCCTCCATTGCCACAGAAGAAACACCTGGCAATCTACTTCCAGTGACATTGCCAAGAAAACCCAGGAGCTTCTCGGTCACCAGGAGTCAGGACTGACTCAAAGGCACACATTGCATTTTTGCATTTCACAGATTAATAATAGTAGGTCTACAATCTAATATTTCAGTTCTTTCAACACCCTCGGGTGTATACCATCCAGTCCAGGTGATTTGCTACAGTTTAGTTTATCAAATAGTTGTAATATATCTTCCCAGCTTATTGATATTTCTTTCAATTCCTCTGATGCATCAATTTTAAATACCATTTCAGTCATGGGTAGCTTCCCTACATCTTCTTCAGTAAAGACTGAAGCAAAGAATTCATTCAGTCTCTCCGCTATGGCCTTGTCCCCGCTTAGTGCCCCTTTAACCTCTCTATCACCTAATGGTCCAACTAACTCTCTCATAGTTTTTTTGCTAGAAATGTACTTGAAAAAGTCTTTATTATGCATTTTTGCTTCCACAGCAAGCTTCTTCTCAAATTCTCTCTTTCCTGCCTTGTCAGTGCCTTGCATCTAACTTGCTGGTGCTTATGTTGTTTCCAGTTTTATGTCATTTAACTCCTTTTTCCATTTTCTGAAAGATGCATTTTTTGGCTACAACAGCCTCTCTGACCTCATCTTTAAACCATGATGGCAGTTTTTTGGATTTCCTTCCACCTTTCTTAAAGCATGAAATACAACTGGTCTGGGCTTCCAAGATAGTATTTTTAAACAACTCCTATGCTTGATGTAAAACTTTAACTTTTGCAGCTGCTCCTTTTAGTTTTTTTCTTAACTGTTTTCCTCATTTTATCACAATCTCCCTTTTGAAAGTTAAAAGGCATTACTGTGGATTTCCTTGCTGTCCTTCCTCCATTTATTAAATCAAACGTGATCATGCTATGATCACTATTGCCAAATGGCCCCAGCACTTTATCTCTTGCACCAGATCTGGTGTTCCACTAAGGACTAAGTCCAAAATGCTTCCATTATTTTGGTTCATGAACCAGCTGCTCCAAGAAGCAGTCATTTATTTCATCTAGAAACTTTATCTCCCTAGCTTGTCCTGCAATAACACTGACCCAATCGATACCGGAATAATTGAAATCACCCATTATTAATACTGTATTGTATCTTTTTTTAGCTTCCCTGATTTCTCTGAGCATTACATCATCCATTTGTTCATTTTGTCCAGGCGGTTGGTAGTACACCCCCACTGCCATCACCTTCCCCTTTTTATATGGAATTTCAATCCATAAAGATTCTACCATGTATTTTGTTTCCTGTAACACTTTAATCCTGTGTGACTCAATGTCCTTTCTAACAGAGTGCAACCCCTCCACCAATTTGATCTGCTTTATCATTGCGATACAATTTGTACCCAGATATCACAGTGTCCCACTGGTTGTCCTCCTTCCACCAGGTCTCTGAGATACCAATCATATCTAACCTCTCATTTAGTGCTATATATTCTAACTCTCCTATCTTATTTTTTAGACTTCTAACATTTGCATACAAGCATTTTAGAGGTCGTATTTTATTCATATTAATCTGGTTATTAGAAGACAGGGGTAATTTGGAATTTTTAAGCTATCTGCTCTGTATTTAAGGGCAGTTGGGTTATTTTTGTCTTTATTGGAATCTCTCTGTCGATATGCCCTAACTTCAGTCTTTTGCTAGTATTCTTCATGGATACATCCTTCTGAACATGTGCTCTTGGGTGACTGTCGGATTTCCCCTATCCCTTTGGAAAAGTCCCTCCTTTCCCCAGAATGTGCCACAGTTCCTAACAAATCCAAAACCCTCTTCTTTGCACCATCATCTCATCCACACATTGAGACTCTGGAGCTCTGCCTGCCTTTTGGGTCCTGCATGTGGAACAGGAAGCATTTTTGAGAAAACTACCCTGGAAGTTCTGGATTTCAACTTCCTACCTAAAAGCCTAAACTTGGCCTCCAGAACCTCCCTACCATACCTTCCTATGTCATTGGTACCAATATGTACCAAGACAGAAGACTCCTCCCCAGCTCTAACACCTTAATTTAGCTGGCACGTGAGATCTGTTACCTTCGCACCAGGCAGACATGTTACCAAGCGATCCTCATGTCCACCAGCCACCCAGCTATCTACATGCCTAATGATCGAATCACCAACTATAATGGGCATCCAAACCCTCCCCTCATGGGCATATGGGCCTGGAGAAACCTCCTCTATGTGAGAGGTTTTACATCACCTGGAGGGCAGGTCCTAGCTACAGGATCACTTCCTGCCACACTAGGATGATACTCTCCTGTCACGTGACCTCTCTCCTCTCTCCACAGGGAGGTTGCCAGACTGGAGGTAGGACTTTAGTACTACGTCCCTGTAGGTCTCATTCATATACTTCTCTGTCTTTCTTATGCCTTCCAAGTCTGCTACTCTAGCTTCCAGAGATCAGACTCATTCTCTGAGAGCACATGTAAGACCCCTTACCAGCTGGGAGAAAATCATACATGTGACACTCAATGCAAAAGACAGAAGAATCCCCATCTCACTGCTGGACTGCTGTCTGCATCTTAATTTTAAGATTTTGTTCAGATATTAAAGTTGTTTACTTACTTAGATTTGTAGGGGATACTTATGCTAATACAAGCATACCTTATATGTTAAATTGAGTTTGTGTACCTCAAAAATAATTAATCTCAGGTCCTTAATAAACATCTTCCTGATGAGGATAACCAGCCATACCTGAAAGTGATTATGGCACCTCCCCCCTTTAATAGGTTTAAGAGCATATAAAACTAAGTTTATCCCAAGGGTGGGAGGGAGTCGGGGTGGGAGGGGAGAAAGAAGACTTACAAACTGGCTTGCTATACAATGCCCTGACCTGTGCTTCTAAGGTAAAGTCTTACTAATTTCCTGGGTGATTCACACAGCCCTTGGTTTGATAGAGGGAGCCTTTCAAATTGCCCCTTTGATCTGTCACTTGGCTTTAACACCTATTTAAGACAACTTCAGAGATCTTTTGCTTCCTAACTGGAAGGCCTCTTTGTAAAGGTCACTAGAAACAAATTTAGTTTTGTACTCA
Source organism: Ichthyophis bannanicus (assembly GCA_033557465.1). Taxonomy (NCBI): domain Eukaryota; kingdom Metazoa; phylum Chordata; class Amphibia; order Gymnophiona; family Ichthyophiidae; genus Ichthyophis; species Ichthyophis bannanicus. The sequence goes on along the minus strand of CM066042.1, from coordinate 63,217,981 downwards.
GAGACTATTTATTCTACTTCTATGCTAAGCTATACTCTGATTTGATTTAAATAAAAAACTCCCCAATGGTACTAAGATTTGACTAACTCAGCAAACACACTGATTTCGAAAATACACAGATTTATATGCTTTAACCCAAAGATTACACTTTTCTCCCAAGATTTAGGATATATTCCAGAAGTTAAATACTTACAAAAGCAGATCTATTTCCAGTTGTAGTCGTCCCTTTGGATAGTCCTTCAAGACTCCGGGTAACCCTTCCAACAATGTTTTCTCCTATGCCTAGATCATCTGAAGGGAAATGTCAAATGATCCAGGCATTGGGGAAAGCCCCCAATGCATCAAAATACCATTGGGGGCCGGTGCCACTGACAGAAAGCAAATTCATGGTGGCCCAGCAGGCCCAATCTCCTACCCTGCTCCCAACTAAAAAGAAACTGGTGGCCCAGTGGCCCCACCCCCCACCCCTATCCAACCAAAAATAACCCTGGTGGCCCAGCAGCCCCTCTCCCCTCTCCCAGTACCTTTACAAACAAGTGGGAGCACTGCCCTCACGTGCCCGCTCTTGTCCCACCATCTTGAAAAATGGCGGCACCTGGCCCAACACACAGGTGTGGTCAGTCTGCCATATATGGCATATTCTACCTTTTATTTATTTATTTAACAAGTCTTTTTTTTTATACCGCCTTATCAAAAAAATCAAAGCGGTTTATAGTAGAACTCAACAATTTTACAAAGAACTCATGGAATAGGTAGGGATGGCATTATATGGCAGTCTGAGCTCACCCGGTGCATCCCAGGATGCATCGCATAGGGCCAGACACTGCCATTTTTCAAGATGGGTTATTTTTATTTGGGAGACAGGTGGAGGGGGATTGGGGCCGCTGGACCACCAGGTTTATTTTTAGTAATCTTGATGTCATTTTTGACTCATCCCTTTCCTTCTCCTCACATATCCAACAGATAGCTAAAACCTGTTGTTTCTTTTTCTATAATATTAACAATATTCGCCCCTTCCTCTCTGAACACACTACTAAAACACTTGTCCATTCTCTAATTACTTCCTGTCTCGACTATTGCAACCTTCTTTTTCTGGTCTCCCTCTGAGTCATCTCTCTCCCCTGCAATCTATTCAGAACTCTGCTACGTGACTAATCTTTCGCCAGCCTCGATATACTCATATAACCCTTCTTTGAGGCTGCTTTTGGATACTGATCCTCTGTTTCCTGGGGTCTCCTTACCATTCCCTTTTCTATCTTTGTTATCTTTTGTCTTGTCTGTCTTGATTAGATTGTAAGCTCTGACCAGCAGGGACTGTCTCTATCTATGTTTGTACAGCACTACATATGCTTTGTAGCGCTTTATTTATATTTACTAGTAGTAGTAATAGTAGTAGCATACCATATTATTATGTGCAGCTCATTTGCCTATAATTTAAATACATTTAAATACTCTTGGCTTTAATTGTGCACTAGTTTTTCTTTGCTGTTTGCGTGCGCCCGTCTCTTTTCTGCATTTGGCGGTCGCCGTAAATGTGCTTAAAGGTGGCGTTATCTGTGCTTAAAGCCCGTGCTAGTTTTCTGCATCAGCCCATAAGTTTGTGCCTGAAAAAATGGAGGGTTAAGTGACTTAGCCACAAGAACTGCCAATGAGATTCAAACATTGGTCTCTTTGATCATAAGGTCACCCTAACCACTAGGCTACTCCTCCATTCTTGTGCTTCCAGAAGTTACCACTCTAGGTGGCTCTCTAATCTGCCTAGTGATTAAGCCAGCCCAGTGTAGTGAACCAGCCACTAGTAAGTCCAGGGAGAGTGGTTGTAATTCAGAATATCTCTCCTAGACACAGAAAAAGCGCCATTTCGTGTTAAGGCATCAAATACAAAGCAACGGGGGTGCTGCAGATCATGACATTTTTGTTTGACTACCATTTATATGGCTTGCAACCTGTTTTCTCCTATAGAATATTATGTCCTTCATTTAATTTTCTCATTATGTCTTTGGCTACGCTTTCCCTTCACCTCCTCACCCCACTGGCATCATGCAGACCTTGAAAAAGAGTGGAAAGATCCTGCAACATGGGTCCCGACTCCTGGAAGAGTGAGCATAAAGGAAGTGTTCAAATTTGCTGTTCTGTGCTCAAGCGTATGAATCAGAGAGGAGCTGACATACATGAGAAGCAGCAACGTCCTACGAAGGATGCTTACCCGCTGCAGCTTCTCATGCACACACAGAGGCTCAACACGACAGGAAATTTTAAGCTTCAGCATAGAACATCTTTCCCATTCCCACGGACTTTTTTTAGTTGACGCATATAATTTCCAAGACCATTCTAGTCCCTCCCCTAGGTTCTATCTCACAAATATCCAGGAGCTGAATGTCTCATTGCCTCCTGCATCTCACACTCCTGCTCCTTTAGAGCATCACTCCCGATCCAGATCAGAGCCAACTTGCCAAATTGGTTCAGCTGAGATATTAGCTTGGTCTGGAATATGACGAGACTTGACATTTTAAAGATTTATTTTGCTTTATTGCATAGGATATGGGATTTTTAGCATTGCATAGGCAGACCTTGCTTAGTGTTGGCTCTTTGCTGAGGAAGGCTGAACAAGTTCTAGCTTACAGTTTTTATCCGAATACTCAGCTACCACATATAGGTTTCTGTTAGCAACACTTAGCAGCAAGTCAGGAAGAATTTCAAGCCCAGAAGTGTGAACCTGGGTGCAAGCAGATATTTCTGCACCAAATATAGAACAGCTTCTGACTAACAATCTGTAATCCAATGAAGGAAAGATTCAGATCGTAAAGTGTCAGATTATATTTTGACACTCAACTTGCCAAAGCAAAACGAATCTGATATACAAATTGTCCTGATGTGATTAAAAAACAGCAAAATAGCATTTCACTTTTCAGAAGCTAGCAGAGGTAGACAAAAATGCCCGAAGGCAGTAGCTATTTTGCTGGAGCAGCAGGTAGGTGAAAACAGTAGGTATTCAGCTCCTGACTCATAGGCGAGGCACTTCAAAATTGTTATTATCCGAGCTCTCTTGGAATAAGAGACAAATGTACTTGTCTGCAGGCCATTTCTTTATGACTAGGCTGTGCTGTAACTAAGCTGTAACATAATGCAGATCACCTAGAGCACAAATGGGATGTGGTAGAAGTTTCTTTTTTTTATTATTATTGAAAATTTTGAAATCAATTACATTCCACTCAAAAAAGGAAAACCATTGATACAGTTAGCCAAGCAATGTACACTAAAACAAAAAAAGGAATACAAAACCATATTGCAAACAACAAAACAAAAGTGTACAATGGTAAAGCCCCCATCTAGGGAGAAGAGCCAACAACTATTAGAACCACATTATATTAAGTAAATAGACAAACAATCATGCCAAATTGAGGAGAAAACCTTAAAACTAAAACCACCACCGAAACCTCCCTACTTTTTCCTATCTGCCAAAAACTTTTGAAGATGAGAAATATCCACAAAAATAAAAGTCTGCCCCTGCAAGGTAATGATACACTTGCAGGAAAATCTTAAATAAAAAAATAGCACCAAATGCCAATACTTGCTTGTGTGGAACGAGTAACATCTGGAAATATCCACAATTTATATCCACAAAACAATACATTCTTATTCTTGAAGAATAACCTCAAGACCTTAAGCTTTGCCGATTCTACAGCAAAGGTAACCAGCAATGTATTTCTCTTTGTCATCACATCATCAGATCCTGACTGACAGTGGGATGAAGGGTTTCAACATCCCCTTCTTCCGGTTTATCCAGACGAGACTTAATTGGAACATAATAAGCCTGAGCAATTTCTATCACTTCTTCCAACTTCAGCACCTCCACAAAGTACTTTTTCAGTAATATTTCTGGTGAAAGCAAATGTGTGACTGGAAAGTTGAGGAAGTGCAAATTCCTAGAATGGGATAGATGTTCAAGTGCCTCTAACCTTGCATGAATTAACATAGGATCTTTTATATATGCCGCATTAGAAGAACAATAAGAGACACCACCTTATCTAATGCAGAAATCCCAGCATCCAAATGAAGGGAGTGGAGGAGTTGCCTAGTGGTCGGGGCAAGGTACTTCAGGCCGGAAGGTCAGGGGTTCAAATCCCACTAGAGGACAGCAACTTTGGACCGGAAGGACTGGGGTTTCTAGTCCCACAGGTGCTCTTTGTGGTCTTGGGCAAGCCACTTAACCCTCCATAGCCCATGTTCCCTGTAAAATAGTTATCTCCAAGTTATAATGCCCTGTTCAATGTAATTTCAGTTTGTTCAATGTAAACTGCACTGATGCAGAATAGTGCAGTATATAAAAGAATGTAAATAAATAAATAATAAATAAGCATCTTATCTGCTGCTCCCTGGGTAAAATTGCACAAAGACAAAACAGTTGAAGACTATTTAACATCAGTGTTATGAATCCCCCCCCCCCCCCCGATCTTTAAGAGTGATTTCCCCTCAGGGAAAGTCACAACTGTGCTAGGTAAATCCACCGGAGCCACCAGAACAGGTACCAGAACAACTGGGGTTCTTTCACCTTCAATAAGAGACAATGACCCATCAAGAAAAGTTGAAGATAAAGGTGGTAAAGGATGTGGTGGTGGTGGAGTGGTATCACCAGAGCTCAACGAAGCCCCTTCAGGTGAGGACGGAGAAGGAACTAAGGGAACCAAATGTCTGCCCAGGGGTCCAACAACTTTACCTGTCGATGTCACCACAGGCTCTACCTTAACAATGACTTTGTTTTTCCGCTTCCCCATTTTCACCCAAGGACCACTGACACTTGGTCGCATATAGCAGCCTCGATGTTTTAAAGTTGCAGGGGACCTGCCAATCCTCAGGCAGTCCACGTCCCGCCTGGTAGGACCCCACAGAGGTAGCTCAGCAATGTGGGGTAGCCAATCACCAGGGCAGATGGACGCCCCTAATCCTCCTTCTCCTGCACACAGTAAGCACGGCTCCTCCAATTTGCCAACTTCAATGCAAAGTTAGGATGCTTGAACAAGACTCAAGCCACAGGCTCCGCAGGGAACAGCTTCACAGAGGAAAGCAGCAGACTACAGCAGTTAGTTCTCCATCCCTTAAGAATTAATTCTCTGATGTGCCAGTGCAGTTCATTCTTGGAGTACATACGACACATGGGTCGAAGTTCAAAAGCAATTATCTGGATAGTGGCTCCCATTATCCAGATAAACGCCCTATCTGTCAATTTTCACACCCACTGAAAACTACAAGAGAACACCTTGACACTATCCAGATAGAGCTGGGATGGAGCAAGAGAAGAGTGTAGGCCTTCTGCCTAACTATATTCAATTCATTATCTGTATAGCTCTCCAAATAACCTTTTGACCAACAAAAAAGGTTATTTCAACCCTTGGAAATATGTGATAGGTTAATATATAAACACCAAAAGGCAGTCCTAAATTTATCTGGAGAGCTATACAGATAGTGGATTGAATACTCGGGTGGTAATTGTATAAAGGGTACATGGAGAGTTACACACTAAAAACTCTAGAGGACTTGCATGTGTGATGGCCAATTATCTTGTGCTTTTGGCGGTCACTATTCTCTAAGCACATGGGTAAGTCCCATCGCGTGTACTTTCAGTTTGAATGTGCAGGGTGGAGCTTGGGCGGAGCTTAAATTTACACAAGTAAGTTAGAGAATATTATAACTTAAGCGTGTTTTCTCCAAATCTAGCTGCAGGCATTTACCTGCTATAACTAGGTAAAGCTACGTCTGTACAATCTGTTATAGAGAGTATATAGGCCCCACATATGTGCATGGTAATGATCAGTAACTGTGCAGGAGTTTATAGAATTACCCTCTATATGTACTCGTATATTCAGTGTTACCGCTTTTGCGGATAATGGTGCTCAGTATATGCTATATTTCACTGCTGCAGACAGCCTTTAAAAAAATTCAGACTGTGGTGCTTAAATATTGACCCATTACTTATCTCCAAGGGTTGAGATAGCAAGTGAGACTTCAAACACTGAAATTTCACCTCCTCTTCTTAGGGACTCAAGGAAAAAGGGGCAATTGGCCTAGGAGTAAACTAATAAACTTGCTCCCTCCATCAGATCAATTTTCAGAGACTTGCTCAAGGCCATTGCAAGGGTATCAGGGACCCTTGTTGAACCCTTCGTTCTTGCACCTCCACCTTTACATAGCTACACGCTGGCAGAGACTCTGGCACAGCATTGCTATCGCTCCCCCTTCACCTGGCCAACACAACAGCTTCAGCCCAATCTCTTGTCCCTTTTCCACAGTCACAGCATCCATTTTCCACCAACCACTTGCCCAGCACCCTCTGTTGCACCAGCCCTGCCCACCATCCTTTTTCTACACCTCCACCATCTCCTACCCTTCCAGCAACATCTCTCTCCATTGCACACCAGCCCAGCATCCTCTCCCTCTGCCCAACATCCTCTCTTCAAATCCACTCATGCCCAATGTCCTCCTCTTTCCACCACCGACATTTACCAAGCTTCTCCTCTCCCTCTCCCCTCATGGTGGCAGCTGCAACCTTTTTGAAAATTCCTGGGCCGGCATGTTTGATGTCCTTCTTGCTACTCATGGTGCATAAAAACATGAGTCAGGAAGTAGTGGCCCATAAGTTCTAAAACTGCTTGCAGTCGCCGTATCTTAAAAAGGATATAGCGATATTAGTTCAGAGAAGAGCCACCAAAATGGTAAAGGAGATGGAAGGATACTCCTATGAAGAAAGGCTAAAAAGGTTAGGGCTCTTTAACCTGGAAAAGAGATGGCTGAGGGGAGATATGATAGAAGTCTATAAATTAATGAACGGAGTGGAACGGGTAAACGCAGATCGATTGTTTACGCTATCAGAATATAGAAAGACCAGGGGACATGCAATGAAGCTACAGGGTAAACTATTTAAAACTAATAAAAGAAAATATTTCTTCATTCAACGTGTAATCAAACTCTGGAATTTGTTACCGGAGGATGTAGTAAAGGCTGTTAGTGTAGCTGGGTTTAAAAAAGGTTTATGTTTATGTTTATTGACTTAATATACCGCTCTACAAATACATATCAGAGCGGTTTACATGGTACAAAAAACAAGGAAATCATATGGTGAAAAGGGGAAAGGAAATTACAATATTAACAGGAAAGCAAACCAGGCAGAACCAAACGACAGGACAAGAGGAGAAAAGAGGGGAAGCGGGAAGAGAAGGGGTGAGGGCTACACAGAGGGATCAGTGAGATCAAAAGCAAGGGCAAAGAGATGGGTTTTGAGTTTGTTTTTGAAGGTAGTATGTGTCTGTTCGAGTCGGATGGAGGAGGGGAGAGAGTTCCATAGGGCGGGGCCAAGGAAAAAGAAAGCGGAGGAACGAGTGGACTGAAGGTGAGCATGAGCAGGTGAAGGGAGATGAAGGCGGTTAAGGTGGAGAGAGCGTAGGGAACGAGCTGAGGTATGAAAATGGACAAGGTCAGCGAGATACTGAGGGGAATGGGAGTAGAGGACGCGATGCAGGATTGTCAGAACTTTGAAATGAATACGAGACTTGACAGGAAGCCAATGGAGGTGGATGAGCAAAGGTGTAACATGGTCACGGGGGGAGGAGTGGAAAATGAGACGGACAGCGGTGTTTTGGATGCGCTGAAGGCGGTGAAGTTGAGTGGCGGGGAGACCGGCTAGAACAGAATTACAAAAATCAACACGAGACATGACCAGAGAAAGAAGAAGGGTGGTGAGTGCTTGTGCAGTGAGAAAAGACCTGATGGCGTGAATCTGTCGGAGGAAATAGAAAGAGGATTTTGATACGTGAGCAATGTGATCGCGGAAGGAGAGATGAGAGTCAAAGAAAACTCCCAGATAACGGAAGGAGACCACCAATGGAACCGGGGAGCCAGAAAAAGAGGGGGCAATCTGGGGAGAAGTGTCACCGCGAGAGAACCAGATGGCAAGAGTTTTAGTGAGGTTGAGGTGAAGGCAATGCGTAGTGAGCCAGTTGGCAACAGCAGTGAGGCAGGTGTTCAGAGGGGAGAGATCGGGAGAGTGAGGAGAAGTGGACAAGTTGGACAAGTTCCCGGAGGAAAGGTCCATAAACCATTATTAAGAAGGGACCCAGGATATCAATGCTTGACCCAGTACAAGCATTGCAGAACCTGTGTCTTTTGGGGAAACTGCTAGGTATGTATGACCTAGATTGGCCACTGTTGGAAACAGGATACTGGGCTTGATGGACCTTGGTCTGACCCGGTATGGCATATCTTATGTTCTTATGTTCAGTGCTGTGTCTTAAAAGTGGGTGAGTGGTCCTAGAGGTTTACAGGTGTTTTGGACCCCCCTCCAAATTTAATAGCCTAGGCAACTGGCTACGTCATCAATATACCTCTTTAGGAAAACCTCAGCAAAACCAAGCTGTAGTCTATAGTAAGTTTCACCATTTCTGTGTCCTGTAAGTCATTTGTGACAAAATTTCTTAAGGTCATAGGCAGGGCCAGTCCAAAGGGTTTCTGTCACCCTAGGAAAACTCTCCAGCTTTGCTTCCCCCCTCTCCCTGCTGATGCTGCCCCACCAGCTGATTTTGACTCTGTCCCTCCCCCCTCCCCCCAGCTGCAGCTGATTCTGTCTCGGGAGGGGGAGGTGGGCAGCAGCACTATTTCCAAAAGAGGCAGCAAACGGAATTGGCGACAGCTGGGGGGGTGGCGTGGCCACCCATGTGTGCTGCTGCCACCGCCAACCCAGACCCGCTGCCCTAGGCGGCCACCTGGATCGCCTTGTGGATGGACCGGCCTTGGTCATAGGCTTATGGGTTTCACCTCTGAAACTATTAAAGCAGTCACTAAGGAGCAGAATTTGATCCTGGGTCACATCCACAAGAAGAGTTACAAATATGCTGGTTGTTAATCAGATTACGTAGTGCACATGAGATGTTTGAGGCTGCTTTCAAAATGTTTCCCAGCCCATGAGTGATATATTTTAGCTCAATAATTCATCTCCTTAGTAACTTATTTATAACTGATTAGCAATTTGCTATCAGTGTTGATTTGGAGCCCACTCAACTAAAGCGCCCAGACTGTGCTACGAGCAATCAGATGTCGTTTTAATACAGTAGTTATATACTCTAACTAAAAGTACAAATTGGAGCCAGTTCAATGACTCAGCGGCATTTCGGGCACTTTCCAGACTCCAGTGCTCCTGCCCAATATACCCACTAGGAAGCAGGAACAAACAATGTAAGAATTTGAAATGCCTAACCAGGGTGACCCTGTTCCTTCCTGGAACAAACCCCGCCTTTTCTCTCCACCAAGTCAGGCAGTACAAAACCTGTACGATTTGTTAAAATCTTTGTATAAATTTTGATGTCAACATTCAGCAGGGAAATTGGCCAATATGAAGCAGGATCAACCAAATCTGTCCCATTCTTAGGCAGTACTGTAATTAATGCGTGATTGGTAGTTGGTGGAAAAGCTCCTGCACAGAGGGCCTGATCAAATTTAGGGAGCTACGGTATTGCACTTAACGTTTCAATAGCCCCAAAACCATAGGAACATGACAGCAGAAAAAGACCACGTGGCCTATCTAGTCTATCCTTCCATATCATAGTAACACAGTAAATGATGGCAGATAAAGACCAGTATGGTCCATCTAGTCTGCCCAGTATGAGGGCAAGAGTAGGTGCACCTGTCGCTCAGTACAGGCCACCCCTCCCCATGCCTTTGTTTTAAGAGTGAACCCACTACTCCATGTAGGACAACCCTGTATATTGAGAAATTAGTTACGTTTATTTTGATGTTATCCTGTTGCTGTAAAGGGATCCACTGTGTCCACTTTCATCGGGAGGGCATTCCGAGCATCCACCACCTGTGAAAAAGTATTTCCTGACATTGCCTTTCAATTTACCCCCTTGCAGCTTCATGTTATATAGTATTCTGTGAATTCCCATGAATTCAGATACAGTTCTCATCTCTACTACCTCCACTGGGAGACTATTCCATGAATCCACCACTCTTTCCATAAAGAAATATTTCCGCATATTACTCCTGAGTCTATCCCCTTTTACCCTCACCCTATCTCCTCTCATAGCAGAGCTTGCTTTCAATCGAAAGAGGCTGTCCTCTTGTGCATTTATGCCAAGGAGGTATTTAAACGTCACTATCCTATCTCCTCTATCCCGCCTGGCCTCTAATGTATCCGTATTAATATTTTTAAGTCTGTCCCAATATGCTATATCATGAAGACCACTAACCATTTTAGTAGTCACCCTCTGCACAGAATCCATCCCGTTTATTTATTTATTTTATTTAACAGGTTTTATATACCGCTTTATCATTTCAATCAAAGCAGTTTACATTGAAATTTAAACTTGGTAATGTACATTAAACAGGGACATTGATAACTTGGATTTTTTTTAATATCCTTTTGAAGGTGTGGTCTCAAGAATTCCACACAATACTCCAAATGAGGTTGCAGAGATTTATACAGAGACACTATCATCTCCTGTTTTCTGCTGGCCATTCCTCTTCCTATGCACCCAAGCAGCCTTATAGCTTTCGCAGTCACCTTTCTACCTGTTTAGCCACTTTAAGATCAGAAACCATCATGTCCAGGTCCTGCTCTCCTTTTGTAGAAAGAAGTACTTTGCCCCCTACACTGTACCACTCCCTCGGAGTTTTGCAGACCAAATGCATGACCCTGCATTTTTTAGCATTAAATCCCAGCTACCAAATTCTTGACCATTCTTCAATTTTAACTTCTCATGTTATCTACTCTTTCCTGGCCATCTACTCTAATGCACATTTTAGTATCATCCACATAGAGGCAAACAGCCCTTCTGCAATATCACTAACAAAAATGTTAAAAAGAATTAGATCAAGGACAGATCCCTGTGGCACACCGCTGGTAACATCCCTCACCTCAGAGTGAGCTCCATTTACTTGTACACTTTGTCACCTCCCACTCAACCAATTTCTAACCCAGTCAGTCACTTTAGGGTCCATCCCTAGGGTGTTCAATTTATTTATAAATCACCTGTGTCAAAGGCTTTACTGAAATCTAAGTACACCACATCTAAGGCTCTCCCTTGGTCCAACTCTCTGGTTACCCAGTCAAAGAAATCAGATTTGTCTGACAAGGTCTGCCTCTGGTAAACCCATGCTGCCTCAGATCCTGCACTGGATTCCAGAAAGCGCACTATCCTCTCTTTTAGTAGCATTTCCATTAATTTAGTCATCACAGAGGTCAGAACACCCAGTCTGTCGTTCTCAGCTTCATCCTTCTACTTTTGTGTAAAGAGGCCACATGTGCTTCTCTAGCCCTTTGGGACCACTTCTGTTTGTAAGAAATCAGTTGAGCCACTAGAATGTCCCCAATTTCCTTCAATATTCTTGGATGTATCCCTTCTGGTCCCATCACTTTGTCTATTTTTAGTTTAGCTAACTCCTCATGAACACAGTCTTCTGAAAATCATTCAAGATCCCCTTTACTTCTGTTCCTATTTGTGGGTGTTTTCTGAGGTCCTGCTCCTGGCCCTTCATCTGTGAACATGGAACAAAAAAATTTAAGTAGTTCTGCTTTATCCTCGGCTTCTACATACTCTTCCCCTTCACCCTTGAGTCTGACAATACCACTTTTGCACTTCCTCCTCTCATAACATATCTGAAAAATGTCTTGTCCCCCATTTTATTTCATTGGCTATTTCTTTTTTTTTTTTTGTAGCTTTGCTTTCCTGACTACTTTCCTAGCTTCTCTAAGTTTGTCTCTGTGATTTCTTGTATTTTATGAAGGCCACACTTTTCTTCTTCAACTTTTCTGCTTCTTCTTTTGAGAGCCATAGTAGCCTCCTTTTCCTTTTACATTTACCTTTCTTATTTACCAAAAGGTTGTACAAAAAGGTTTGTTCTACAAAAAGGTTTGTTGCCCTTAAAATATCCCCTTTCAGTTTTACCCATTGCTTTTCTACATCCCCCAGCTGTTCCCATCCCACCAACGACTCCTTGAGGTATTGTCCCATCTTGGCAAAGTTAGTTTTCCTAAAGTCTAAGACCCTCACTTTTGACTGAATTTTATCAGCTCTAATCCTAATACTGAACCACACCATCTGGTGATCACTGGATGCGAGATGATCTCCCACTATAACATCAGAAACACTTTCCCCATTGATAAGCACCAAGTCCAGTATGGCCCTTTCGCATGTGGGTTCTGTTACTAGCTGCTGGAATGGTCCTCCCTTCAGAGAATCTAGGATGTCCTTCTTCTAGATGACACTGCAGCAGGGATGTGCTAATCAACATCCGGCATACTGAAATCACCTATTAGCAGCACTTCTTTCATGGCAATACGGCGTATGTCTTCTATTAAATCTCCGTCCACTTCTTCTACCTGTGAAGGAGATCTGTATATCACACCAATGCAAAGAAGCAAATCTTACCCGACAGCCCTTCTGCAATAATCGCTAACACAAATGTTAAAGAATCAGACCAAGGACAGGTCCTTGCAACACACCACTGGTTAAATCCTTTACCTCAGAGGAAGCTCCATTTACCTGTACCCTTTGTCGCTTCCCACTCAGCCAATTTTTAACCTAATCAGTCACTTTACGGTCCATTCTTAAAATGCTCAATTTATTTATAGGTTGTCTGTGTGGAACGGTGAAATCTAAGTACAGTGGTGTGCAAAAGTCTGGAATCACTTGTAAATTTGACATTTTTTCAAATTCGTGACCTTATATCTTAATTTATTTTTCCTCCCAGTGGCTCTTTCTGTGTATCTCAAGATAAATGATAGATTTGGCTATTAGGGCCAACTTTTAGTATTGGTTTGGCCCTTATTTTCTGAGTTTGTTCCCCATAGTTGTCCTGTTGATAGATTTTCTGTGAAAATCGCGTAATGTACATTGTTGGCCAACGATATATTATTGTAAGTATGCTTTAAAATATTACGGACGCACGCCAGGTTTCCTTCAAATTAATGTATGTGGCCTTGAAAAAGGCCATTTTTGTGTGTCAGTGATGGCTCAGTATTTGATGGGCCACCCTTTGTTCTTGATCACCTGACTGCACCTTGTCGGCATTGAATGAACCAGTCTGACAAGGTGATCGTTGGTGACAATGCGGTTCCAAGCTGCAATGAGCGACTCAATCAGCTCACGCTTTGATGTCAGATGCCTCTTGGATATTCCCAAGGCCACCTTGTGCCACAGGTTCTCGACTGGATTCAGATCTGGAGACTGAGCAGGCCAGTCCATTGGCTTGATGTTGTTCCGCTGCTTCCAGCTGATCACCTGTCTGGAGTGATGGCAGGGTGCATTGTCATCTTGGAACAGGAACTTGCCAGGAAACAGCTGGTGTGCTGATGGCACCATGCACTTTTGCAGTATAGTGATGTACTTGGCCCCGTTGACCATTCCATCGATGATGTGAAGACGTCCAATGCCACTGGCAGCCATACTGCCCCAGACCACGATCTTCAAAGGATGCTTCACAGTGAGGTTGAGACACTCAAGCTTGAATTCCTCTCCAGGAAATCTCCTCACATAGGTGTGGGCCTGGTTACCAAACAGGCAGAAGGTGTTTTCATCGCTGAATAGCACCTTTTCCCACATTTCAGTCGACCAGGTTGAGTGCTTTCTCGCCCACACGATCCGGTTGCGCCTTTGTATGTCAGTCATCAGTGGCTTATTCCGTGCTTTGCAGTCCCGGAGACCAAACTGCAGGCACCGGCGATGAACTGTTGATGAGCTGATACTGACCTCACTCTTGTCTGACCACTCTCGAAGTAGCTGAGGAGAGGTCAACTTGCGATTAGTCAGTGAAATGCGTCGTAGTACGCGGTCTTGGTGTGATGTTGATGAACGTGGACGACCTTAACGAGGCTTGTCCACCACTGAACCCATTTCTTTCTTCTTCTGTACAATCTTAACAACAGCACTCTGATTGCAGCCAACTTTCCTGGCAATCTGATGGCTTGAAAATCCTTCCTCGCTCATAAAGGATACACGAACATGCTCCTCCAACGTCAGGGTCCGAGTCATCTTTATGGTCGATCCAGAAAGCGTATGAAATTCAAAAATTCCGCGCATTTTTATAGCTGCACTGTTGGCTAGATATCTACATTGTGATTGGATAGTGAAACCAGCCTCCTGATTGGTCAGAAATAACGTGTGCATATTGGATAATCTCGATCCAGTTTTGACACAGGATCCACAAAAATTGCAGTAGCTATCTCCCAGTGTCTATAAAGTATTTAAATTGGAAGCAAGGAATGCAAAAAAAGTCAACTCTAATAGCCAAATGTATCCCTTTTAACGTGGTAGAAAGGTGAATATGCCGGGCTAACGCAAAATTTAAAAAAAAAAGTTAGAAAGTACGAAAAACGCAAAACTCACAAGTGATTCCAGACTTTTGCACACCACTGTACATCACGTCTAGGACTCTTCCTCAGTCCAATTCTCTAATGGCCCAGGAGCGGGCGCATGTGGGCAGCGCTCACACTCCTCTGTGAAGGTTCCAGGAGGGGGTGGGGAGGGGTTGGGGCTGCTAGGCCACCAGGCTTATTTTTAGTTGATGGGGGGGAAGATCAGAGATGCTGGGCCACCAGGGATTTGCTTTCTGTTAGAGGCACCGGCCTCCACAGCATTTTGATGGAATCAGGGGCTTTCCCTGATGCCTGGATCATCTGAGGGGAAGGCCAGCAAAATACTCTCGAGGCACATATACAAATTAGTCATGCAGTGCTCCTGTTTCTCTGGGAGAGCATGCTAAACTTGTGCCGACCTCTGTGCGCATGTATTTGACTTGCTATACCAGTTTAACTCTGCCACTTGCGCCGTTTAACATGTGGCCAATTTGCACAGGAGCCCCTTTCTGCATGCTGATGTTGAAGTTGCATATTATCAGTGCACTGAAAAGAGGCGTACAGATTTCATAGTGCGCGATTTCAGTGCCGGCTTTCTGCATCAGCCTGAATATTAGCATGCTATTTTATTACAGCCAGCTCATTCGCCTATAATTTAAATACTCTTGGCGTTAATTGTGCGCTAGTTTTTCCTTTGCTGTTTACACCTGCATCTGTATCATTTCAGCATTTGGCTGTGGTGGTAATTTTATCTTAAAGTGGCATTTTCTGTGCATAAAGGTTGTGCTAGTTGTCTGCATCGGCACAAAAGTGTGTGGCTGAGACAATAGAGGGTGAGGTGAGTTGCCGAAGATCAAAAGAACACCAGTGCATTCTGATCCATGGCTTCGCTGGGCCTCAGCCCATTGCTCTAACCACAAGGCTATTCTTCACGAGCTGTTTTGGGGTCCCTCTTGTCCCTCTGATGTGGCTATTAAGGATGCGAATGGGTCATTTGACTTTTGGTTTGTTTCACACATTCGATTTAATAAAAATGTTTTAAAATGCATGCTAGTATTAGTTCATAGGTTAATCAGGACCAGTGCAAGGGTATTGTGTCCTGTAGGTGAACCAAAAGTCTTATGCCCCCTCCCCCCTAGATTTTGATAATTAAACACTATCACTGAAATGCCACCCCTCCCACAACACTCCTGTAAAATGCATAACTGGGTATTTAATATTAAACGTAGCTTTGTACGTAGACGTGAGTCCACTCTCCTTGCAGGTAAAAGAAAGCGCTGATGGCTCTAATTCGTGTGGCTGACAGGATCTAGTGTCTTGTTTTGACTGCTGCTGTTTTTGCTTCCTCTCAGAAACTGCTGCCCCAGACAACCACCTTGTCTTCCCTAATGGTCGGGCCAGCCCTGAGGTTAATACACATTAAATAGGTTTAGTGTGCACTAAGTTTTTGATGGTAATTTTATAAAGTCATTTTTGCATGTATGTGGCCATATAAGCATGGAAATAGTCTCTTATAAAATAGTGAACGGCGTAAAAGTGGTTTGACATGAACGCATGCACTTGGCTGGTGGAGGGGGAGCAATATGGGTGGAGTTTGCATTGTTTTTAAAATACTTTCATCACACATATACTTGCGAACTTTACACATGTTTATTTCTACTGGCTATTCAGCTGGGGGGGGGGGGGGCATATTCCAAAGGATTCATTCGGTTAGCAGACCTGCTGACTGTGTTTGTGGCAATGACTGGGATATTCAGCAGTACATAGCTATTTTGTGTTGCTGAATATCCCCTGTTAACGCAACAGCCCCAGTGGTAGCCACATAGCATTGAGTTAACCAGTCAGCAGCCATATTCCGCCACTGGAGAGTTATCATAAAATGGCTAAGGCCAGGCACATAAAAGGCTTTAGCTGGTTTAGCTATCCAGCCAGTGGCCGAATATGACTGCTGAACCCAGCATTTAATATCCCGGCCTAATTGTAAATGGTGACAGAACACGGGCCGCCACCGGGTGCAAATATCTGCATCTGACTTGAAGGCAGATCCCTGCAATTTAAGCTAGTAATTTATAGAGAACAAGTAGGCACTTACTTGCCTTTATAAAATAGGCTTACAATAAGCATGTTTTGGCTGCCTCAACCTAGAAAGCCTATTAAAAAATATCCTCTTTAATGGGCGCAGTAATGAGTGCATATCGGCTATTTCAAATGGCACTGGAAGACCAAGTCCATCATCAATGTTAATTTCAGCTGTACAAAATGAATGCCACACATCAACATTTCAAAATGGTGCCAGTCTAAGGTCGGCCAGCACCATTATGAGAACAGCACCAGGGAAACAGTAGTGACTGGAAGACCTGCAAAATGGGTAAGAGCTGGTGCACCTATGTCCTCCCATGGTTTTCAGTGCCATCTTTATGCTGATGCCTCTCAGATCAACCTCCCTGCTCCTGAAATCTCTCCAGGGATCCAGGTCCAGATCTTTGCCTGCTTATCTGACACTGATGCCTGGATGTCTCACCGCCACCTGAAATTGAACATGGCGAAAACTGAGCTCCATTTGTTTCCCCCTAAACCCACCTCTCCCCTTCTCTATTTCTGTGGATAACACTACACTCCTCCCTGTTTCCTCAGTGTGCAACCTTGGGGTCATCTTTGACTACTCTCTGCACACATCCAACAGATAGCTAAAACCTATCATTTCTTTCTCTTTAAATATCAGCAAAATGTGTCCCTTCCTTTCTACATGCACTACTAAGACCCTTATCCACTCACTAGTCACCTCCTGCCTGGACTATTGTAACCTGCTCCTCACTGGTCTCCCTCTCAGTCATCTCTCTCCCCTTCAATTTGTTCAGAACTTAGCTGTACAGCTTATCTTCCACCAGTATCGCTGTGCTCATGTAACCCCCTCTTCTCAAGTCACATCACTGGCTCCCTATCCATTTCAAACTTCTCCTACTGACCTACAAGTGCATTCATTCTCAGACTCCTCACTACCTTTCCTTTCTTACCTCACTCTCCACCCCTCCTTGGGAACTCTGGTAGATCCCTTTTATCTGTGCCCTTCTCTGCCACTGCCAACTCCAGACTTCATTCATTCCACCTTGCTGCTCCATATGCCTGGGACAAACTACCCGAGTCTGTGTCGGGTTCCTTCTCTAGCCCTATTCAAATCCGGCTAAAAGCTCACCTCTTTGAAGCTGCTTTTGGATCCTGATGCCCCTCACTCTCTTGTCCATTACATTTGTGTATCTTACCATACTCTAGTCCCCAGTTTTGCTACATTTTTCATCTTGATTAGATTGTAAGCACTAATGAGCAGGGACTGTCTTACATCTATATGCACAGCGCTGCATATGCCTTGTAACACTATACAAATGATTATTAGTAGTAGCAGCAGCTGAAATGAGAGTGGTTCAAAGAGACTTCGGGGACTGGACAGAAGCCGGGGGGAGGAAGAGGATGTATTTAAAAGGCTTAGTTTTGGGGTGGAACAGTATCAAAAAACAAATTTTATCTTGAACTTTGTTGTTTGTGGCACAATTAGAATTTTTTCAAAATTTTACCATAACAGCAAAGTTACTCTTATCTTGGTGACAACGCAATTATTTGTAAGCAAGATATTATATTTGAGAACTGAAGGATGCGTTTATACTGAACAAGAGCACTCGGTATTCAGAGAGAAGTCTCTCCAAATTTTGTATCATAGCTTTTTTTGTAAAATAATTAGTGGTTTATCCTAAAAAAAAAACAGCTGATATAGATAGCCTAAATGACGTGCAGGTGCTCGGTCTACTGTAAGTGCATTTGCCTCAGTAAACATACAATTAGCCTGCATCCATCTCAGCACATTTCCGAATGTACTTCGGTACTTGCTTCTGGAAGCTGCTAAATATAAATAGAGGGCTTTTCCATTTGAAAACGCTTTGCTAAGGCAGGGGACGTGAGTGTGTTAAGTAATTGTGCAGTTGGCTGGTAACCTGCGCTTGTAGGTAGCTTAAAGAATGTTGAATAGCTGTAATAAGATGAAGATTCATTTGGAGCGATCAGAGAGCAGTCACCAGCTCATCTACAGAACTGCAATGGCTTAAGACCCAGTAGGAGCTAGACAAGCACGCTCTGGCACTGGGAGATCATCAGCACGTGTCATATTGATGATTTTTTTTTAATTTCACTTCCTGATTGGCAGTCATGGTTTTTTCAAAGTCTCTTCTGCTCCATGGATGAAAGCCCCTTTCTTGTGACGTCTAACCCAATAATGCAGCACCTCCCCCTACAGGCAGCAGTGCATCCGGAGGACTCCCAACACAGCTTCGCGGGACTGCTGTGTCCTGTATCTTAAGATGGGCTGAGGATCGGGTAATACTGTAACACGTATGGTGCTCACACACCATACTGACCAGTTATGAACTGGTTACACGAGTAAATCTCTCACAAGCTCATTTTATTTACATCATATCAAACAGTGTAAACACCAAATGCATCCTGGTGATATTTAAGAAAAGCAAAAACCCCGCTTATGCCTGAACTCCTTAGTGCTTCTCAGTTTTTACTGTGCTGAAAATGACCTCACTCTTCTTAAATTGAGGTAGTTTTCAGTAGGAGCAAAGCCAGGACAGTGCTCCGCCTACCTACTCTTAGGCCTCTCTGTTTCTTCTCCCCTCCCCACCCTCTACAACTGTTAGATACAATTTCCATTTTCACCAGTGTTATCATGGACAGATTAATCCAGCTCATAAACACTTTTACACATGCGTTGAACAGTGCTAACAAAATATATGAATTTAATATATACTATTGTCAAAATAGTCCCTTGGCATTCAGCTACTGGCTTGCCACTCCCTCTCTTGCTCATGAGTTGGACAACAGCAGCATGGAGGAGTAGCCTAGTGGTTAGAGCAGCAGGAATGGACTTGGGTAGTCTAGCTGGTCCTAATGGCCCTTACCAGCAATCAGGTTCTAGAGACTTTACTGGAGAATACTTGTGAATTCATTATCCAGCCCCTTTTCCCAGCACTATTATTAATGGGCAAGTGTACTCTCAATAGATCAGAAAATCACATTTAAATGCGGTAATGTAAACCAATTAATCAGCCCATTCTAAGCTGATGTGATTTACAGCAAGTGAAGATGAAAACCTGTTATTGCAAGAATGATTTGCATTCGGCCTCACCAGGATACAAACACATTGAGAAGGAAAAGTGCAGAGCGAGCCTTGACCAGGTGCATAGCTCATGAGGAGCCAGGAAAGGGAAAGAGGACAGCAGGGCTGCGTGAAGATGTGTTGGTTTCAAAGTGAGTGCTTTTTTTAACATATTTTTGGTCTATTTATAGCAAGAAGATCCAATCAAAATAAAAAAAATAAACCTATATGTTTTTATGCTTCAACAAATTGAGAGGGGTGACCTGAACAAAGCGGCAGGTAAACCTAAATGAAGGCACCGAGGGGGGGGGGGGGAGACCTGCTTGAAGCGGCAGGTACACCTACCTTAGATACCTTACTGGGCGGACTAGATGGACCATTCTGGTCTTTGTCTGCCATCATTGGCTATGTTACTATGTTAACTATAGCAGCGTTCACACAGATGAAATGTTCATATTTGCCAGTATGTACAGTCTAATCATCCCTCCTTCCACTTCTACCCACTTCCCCAAATGGTTAATTTAGTGCAACTTGGTCTCCTTGCTGGCCAGGGGTTACAGACACCCTTCTTAAAGGGTGAGTAGTAAAGTGCCTCGGAGATTGGTCTTGGGACCAAGTCTGTTCAGTATCTTTGTGAGTGATATTGCCGAAGGGTTAGAAGAAAAGGTCTGCCTTTTTGCAAATGACACGAAGATTTGTAATGGACATCCTAGGAGGGAAGACAACCTGAGAAGTGATTTACAGAATTATAAGCATGGTCTAATGCTTACAGTTAAGCTTTAATCTGAAGAAGCGCAGTGATGCATTTGGGGTGCCAAAATTCAAAGGAGCTTTATGCAATAGAAGGTGAGAGGGTGACGTGTATGGATCAGGAGAAAGACCTCAGGGGTGACAGTGTCTGGGGATCACGAGGATGCAAAACAATGTGACAAGATTGTGTAGCCTAGCATCCTTCTGGCTTTAGCCACCGAGAGGGCATCAAGGAAATAGTTTATTTTTATTTATATTCTCTTATATACCGCGCTATTCTGCATCAGTGCAGTTTACATTGAACAAACTGAAATTACATTAAACAGGGCATTATAACTTGGAGATAACTATTTTACAGGGAACAAGGGGCTATGGAGGGTTAAGTGGCTTGCCTGAGACCACAAGGAGCACCTGTGGGACTAGAAACCCCAGTCCTTCCGGCCCAAGGTTGCTGTCCTCTAGTGGGATTTGAACCCCTGACCTTCCGGCCTGAAGTACCTTGCCCCAAGCACTAGGCTACTCCTCCACACATTTGTGAGGCCGCATTTTGAGTGCTGTTTTTCAATTTTGGAGGTTCTCTCTCACTAAGGATATAAACAAGCTAGAAGCAGTGCAAAGTATAGCCACCAAAATTATACTGGTCTGTGCCAGAAGACATATGACTGGGGTACGTACAGGGTGGCCCAAAAAAAGTAAGAACATCTCATAGCATATAAGTTATTTAAAAATTCAAAAAGACAGATGTAAACGATTGACAAATTTAAAAAAAAAAGATGGCGACCGGAAATTGTCGAAATAAAGATGTTATATAGCTAAAAAAGGTAAATAAGTAAAACTATTTAAGCTTTAAATTTATGAGATGTTCTCACTTTTTTTGGGCCACCCTGTATATTTAGGTCTTCAAATCTCTGGAGAAGAGGAGGTACAGGAGAGACATGATATTTAAAAACTACGAAGCTGCAAGGAGGTACACTTAAAAGCAACATCAGGAGCTATTTTTTTCACAGAAAGGGTGGCGGGTGCCTGGAATACCCTCCCAGTGGAGATGGCAGAGATAAAAACAGTGACGGGATTCAAAAATGTATGGGATTAACTCAGAGGATCCCTAAATGTCAAGAGAATGGAATCTAAGGGCAGAGATTTCCACCCAAAGCAGAAGTCACAGTAAATGGCTTTTTTTTTGCATGTCGTTAAAGGGATGGGGGGGAGGGGAGGGACGATAACCTCCACATAGCAGCAGTTGCAGCCCTAAACAAAGGTTGGGGGGCGGGGGATGATAGTTACAGTCCTGACTATTGTACTAGGCACAATGGATGGACCACACTTTGTGCTGTCATTTATTGCTACTAACATCCTCTGTGCATCTCTAACGCCAGCAAGGTAAGTTCTTGTGGTGTGGCATTCTTTCTCCTCCATGACACCGGAAGCCCGATTTCCTGCCCTGCAGCTGGGTCGCAGGCCTAAACCGCTTACCCACTTCTCCCTGTTCATTTTCCCTATCTGTACTTGGGAGGAGGGTCTCCCCCTTCCCCGCAAGATGTCAGGAATGCAATTTATGAAGCATCCCTAAAGCAAGACTTTTGCTTGTTGAAAGAAAAATGCCTGGAGCCTGCGTAGGTTGGCTTCCAGGCTCAGGCCTGCCGCTCCAGGGGTAAGCTAGGGCTGTAGATTTCTGTAGAGGCAAACACTCTCCAATCTCAAAGGGAGGAGGGCAACAAATCATGCAATGGAGATATCTACTGGCCTTTGACTGCAACATTCTGGCAGAAGACCCAGTGCGTGGTCCCTGCCCAAAGACAGTGACTGTAATGACTGGGCTAAAGTAAGAAGGGCTATAAAACAGGAGGAAAAAAGCCCCAGCTAATTGGGGACACTCTCCAACTGAGCCAAAGGAGGAAGCTACCAGGTTAAAAGCAAAAGATCAATGTTGCAGATGGTTTCTTCATGTTGATTTTATCTCAATGACATCATTTGCAGCAGCTTCCTTCAGTGTGAATCAATATTTCTAAACACCTCCCTTCTCACCCCCCTAAAAAAAGACTTACTGCATTACAAGCTATTGCCCTCATTTCTGGACATGTCTCCTGTGCTCGGTTTGGTTCCTGGTGCGTCATGTCTTGCTGAGATAACCAAGAAGAAAGTTTGCCTTCAGAAGGAGGAAGGCATTTCTCCCTTTCATCATTGTGGTGTTTAATAGAAAACTACTTCATGTCCCGGAGTGCAGGATTGCAAACGCCATTGTACAGAGCATATGCAGACACTGTTGCCATAACAACAAACTGAGGGATCGGAAATGCAGATTCTTCCAATCTGACTCTACGGCGCGGCTTCTTTCTGGATCAAAAGCACTGCAAACTGCAAAGCTCACTCTTCGAAGAGTGTGCACATGAGAATGAAACATAAAAGTTGGGAGGAGGGTCTCCCCCTTCCCCGCAAGATGTCAGGAATGCAATTTATGAAGCATCCCTAAAGCAAGACTTTTGCTTGTTGAAAGAAAAATGCCTGGAGCCTGCGTAGGTTGGCTTCCAGGCTCAGGCCTGCCGCTCCGGGGGTAAGCTAGGGCTGTAGATTTCTGTAGAGGCAAACACTCTCCAATCTCAAAGGGAGGAGGGCAACAAATCATGCAATGGAGATATCTACTGGCCTTTGACTGCAACATTCTGGCAGAAGACCCAGTGCGTGGTCCCTGCCCAAAGACAGTGACTGTAATGACTGGGCTAAAGTAAGAAGGGCTATAAAACAGGAGGAAAAAAGCCCCAGCTAATTGGGGACACTCTCCAACTGAGCCAAAGGAGGAAGCTACCAGGTTAAAAGCAAAAGATCAATGTTGCCCTACATTCCGATTAAGTTTTAGTGCCCGAGGTATCTCTTAGTTGTCTTAGACTAAAAGAATAATTATGATCCCTCTGCATAATAAATAGACCGATTTTGCTTTTTGTAGCAAAGCCGACTGCTTCAGACTTATTTTGAGGATGTGTCAGCCACTCAGTGGCCTAAGTTCTAATGCTGGGCCCCCATACTAAGTTTTGCTGGGGGTCCCTCGGCCCCAGCAGCAGATGATACACTTAAGCGCTTCTGTAGCTGCCAGTTCGGATGAGGTAATTTCATTGGAAAAAGATGTTGAGAGGCAGCATATGCACACTATTTACTGCTGTCTTCTTCCATCCCTGGAATGTAGGAATCACGGACCCTTCTTGCCTAGAACCCCCTGGACCTCAGAGATGGACCCAGAGCATGGCAAACAGTGCACTTTAGGGATGTGCACAGAGCAAAACGTTTTGGTTCATTTTTGGTTTGTCTGGGCTTTTTCTGATTTTCAGACATTTTTTCGGCTCTTTTCATACATTCATTTTAATAAAAAAACATCAAATACACATAAAGTCTTATTAACGCTTGATAAGTGACTTAATGTGTTTTATTTTGTAGGTTAACATGCATTACATCGATTTAACATGTGCTAACAAACGCATACCCCTTGGACAGTGTTGCCATGCGAGCAGTATTTACATCACTACATCCCCTTGTAACTAGTTACTAAAACGTTTGCTGAAAATAGAGAGAGGCCCCTTATGAAAAATACAGTGTCCGTGAAGACTGATTTCAGAAATGGCATTATCCTGACAACGGGAAAGGAGAATGCTGGGGTGACGATAGTATTAATAGCCTAGTGCCTCAGCAGATATCCTTTAAAAATCCTGCCAACGTGTACCATGTGCATACAAAACCCCTGTGTCCTTTTGCACCTGCATCGTGGTAGGTTCAGAGCACACACTGGAACGTGGCACAGGTTTAAAAATGCGCTTTGCATGCCTGAGACTTCTGCAGACCTGACCACCCATTTTTCCCATGAGCTCATGAACACTCAGCACAAAACAAATCCAGTCTGAAACATTTCATCACCCAGGATAAAATGGCATTTAACTGTGTCTGCCTTTATGGCTGCAATGAGCTACTGCATTCCAGTACTCATTGCCATAATATATATCCTGCCCTTATTGTTATTCTTTTCCACTTTAATTAACAAAAAGAATTTAAAACAGTTCACTGGCCATAAAAACACGTCCTATGAAGTGTAACGACATCAGTCACTGTAAACACCAAAAGTGGTCTTTTTAAAATTCAATTCCTAGAATTTACAATTCATCTTTATAGTAATTAACTAGACTAGGTGGAGTACATAATATAAAACAATAAAACTAAATAAGCACAGCCTGCACAATTAAAAAAACCACTCCCACCTCTGAATACGTCTCTCCACGTTATTGTGGAATGCACACTTATTCTCAATCCCTGCTCCCCTGTGTAACATTATCGTAACATCAGTATGTAATTTGTACATAGTTTTCCCTGTTCTCTCTCCAAGTTGTTCTCCCTGTTCAATGTAAACTCGAGAATGCCTTGTGGTCCTCGAATCGTTTTGTTAATTGTAAACCGCGCTGACGATAAAGAGCGCGGTATAAAAGAAATGCTAAATAAATAAAAAAATAAATAAATAAAATAAACAAACATTCCTTCACTACTCTTCGAAACCTAACATTACCTCTTATTCCAGCAGTCTAAGTCCGTCTGGCAGTAACTAACTCAAGCAACTTTCTTACTTACACAGTGCTTGACTATCCCAAGGTCATACGTCATATAATGGAATACACCTCAAGCAATTTTAGAAATCTTCCATAAATGACAGCATGTCTGAACTCCAGTGGCATTATTTTCCACAGCTGAAAGGCAGTCGTACTGAAAACCTTTACCCTATATCTTGTCCTTCTATCTCTCTCACTGTTGGTAGTTTAAAAATGCCTCCTGGCTGGATCTTTACACCCTATTCACAATTTTTCAGATGTGTAAATAGCATGGCCCTATTCCTCATATTGCTTTAAATGCCAAGGAGAGGATTTTAAATCTGACAATGCATAACTGGGAATCTGTAGGGTTCTCTCGAAAAAGGAGGCGTGTGGGGAGGGGGAGCTCTCTGCTATTCCAAAAATAACCCTATAAAGATTTTTTTAGGACGTCCCAGCAAAACAGCATTACATCATCAAGTTAGTTAACCACCATCATTTTCATTAATATTTTGAAGTGGACAAGGAAAAGGACAGAACACAATTGATGTAGTTCATCAATCACAATTTCCATTATTTATTTATTTAGCTAGGTTTATATACCACTTTTCACCTGGTCAAAGCGGTTTCCAGAGAACAGAACATTTTATAGTAAACATAAGTTGTACAAGGAACAGCATAACAGTTAAGTATTGAAACAGTTCAACATTTTGCTAACTATTGTGAATCTGCTTTGGTTGTGTTATGTTGATGATGGAGGGACCAAAATGTTTGGCGAATAGGTGGGTTTTCAAGTGTTTGTGGAAGGGAAGGAGACTGGTGATATTTCTTAATGTGCAAGGGAGGAAGTTCCATAGGAAGGGAGCGTAGAGCTCGAATGCTTTGCAGCATGTTTGCTGGTTGTATTTATGTTTGGATCATCGTATGCTAAGTTTGTTGATTGTAGTATGTCTTCGTGGCCTGGATGGATGTGGTTTCTGTAGAAGGGATTTGAAGCAAGTTTCCTGCTGTGAGTGAAGTGCTTTGTGGCATTTAGTCATATAATCCTCCAAATCAAAAATGCTATTCAATGGTGTTGTTATTAGGTGCTGACGAATCAGTTTTGACTCATGGCGACCTTCTAGATAGTTATCCTAAACTGTGTTGGGCCTTCAGTCAGGCACCCATAGCTGCTGTTATTGTATTGATCCATCTCATTGCTGGCCTTCATCTTTTGCGTTGACCTTCTACCTTGTCAAGCATGATGTCTTACTCTAATGATCTCTCTCTTTGCATGATGTGTCCAAAGTATGAAAGTCAAAGTCTTTGACCTTCTAAAGAAAAGCTTAGGTTTGATCTCCTCTAGTTCTGACTGGTTTGTTCTTTGGGCAGTGCATGGTATACACAGTATTCGTTGCCAGCACCATACCTCAAAGGCATCAGTTTTCTTCCTGTCTATCTTTCTCACTGTCCAACTTTTGCATCCATTTGACATTATTAAAAATACCATGGCTTGAACAAGTCGAATGTTTGTATGGAGAGAGACATCTCTGTTCTTGAGAATCTTGTCTAGATCCTTCATAGCCATTCTGCCAAGAGCAATGCGTCCAATGGTGCACCCAAATTCCTAAATACTAGCTGATGTCTACACAGGAAATTGTCTACATTTAGCACTATCGTCCCTCGCCCTCTGGTCTCCCATCCAAGGTACTCCAATGCTGTAGGGGATTCAGTGACAAAAAAAACAGCTCCAGAAATGCACAAAACAAAACCCTTACCGTTCCCCTAGACATATAGTGCCCGGGTGTTGTGTTGTCTGTCTTAACTAAATTGTAAGCTCTAATGAGCACGGCCTGTCTCTTACCTGTCTCTCTACAGCACTGCATACACCTTTTAGCATCACACAAATGATCAGTAGTAGTAGCAGCATCTACCAACCAGTGCACCCCCTGGATCCAGTGGCCTCAAAGTCCCACTTGCTTCCATAACCCTTCCAGTGTAGCAGGCCCAGCTACTGGCAGTTTCCAGTACCCCACTCGCGCTGTAGGTAGGGTTTAAAGTCCCATCTCAGAACAGTTCCTTAACCACAAATATAGCCTTTTGCAAAAATCGTAGTCTTTCCGAGCTTCAAGGCAGCTCTCCTGTCTACATCCTCATGAACCTTCTTATCCAGCTTCCGAATTGGGCTATCACCACCCAGACTGCTACAATACTCATGTCCAAAAATAAAGCTGAGTTCTATTCAAAACTTGGTTTAAAAGCCTACTGCACGGCTTAGTTGAAAGCTTCTTCAGTCATGAGAGCAAGGGCTAATCAAAAGTAAGGGAATAAAGCCAGGTTTTACCTTTTCTTGGAGTCACGAGAAGCTCAGCCTCATGAAATCTCTCCCTGAGACTGACTACCTGTTCTGCTCCCTGGGCTTATACCCCATCTATCCCCACCCCCTTCTGACCACCCCTCATTAATTTATGTTTATGTTTATTAAAATTTGATTGACCACCCTTAAAACAAGTTGGCAGAGCGGTTTTCAATAAAATCATAAATAAGTGAAGCGGATGAAAAGAACTCCAAAGTCATGGACAGGAAACATTTGCACACATTCCAGAGGGAGAACCAGGGGAGGGAGGAAGGGGGGAGGGAAGGGAGAGTGGTGTTGACAGAGAGAAATGGAGGAGAGAGAAGTCATCCACAGGGTCCAGTAGGTCAGGTGATGGGGATGTCAAATGCCTCATGAAATAGAAGGATCTTAAACTGAGTTTTGAATCGGACAAGGGAAGACCCTAGACGAAGGGCAGGGAGGAGATTGTTCCAGAGGTGGGGACCAAGGAAGTAGAAGGCTGAATTCCATATCAACTCATACCAGATATGGGAAGCAAAAGGCAGAATAAGGCACTTTGAGTGGAGTGAGCAGAGGGAGTGTTGTGTGGTGTGAAGAATGATGCTGGAGGTAGGGAAAGAACATAGTAACATAGTAAATGACGGCAGATAAAGACCAGTCTGGCTCATCTAGTCTGCCCAGCAAGGCAGCAAGAGTAGGTGCACGTGCCGCTCTGCACAGGTCACCTTTCCCCTTTCTTTAGGGGTGTACCCACCGCTCCGTGTAGGTCACCCCTATTTGATTTTATCCTGTTGCTATAAAGGGATCCACTGTGTCTGTCCCATGCCATTTGAAATCTAGTCACTGTATTTGCCCCCACCACTTCCATCGGGAGGGCATTCCAAGCATCCACCACCCTTTCAGTGAAAAAGTATTTCCTGACATTACATTTCAGTTTACCCCCCTTACAGCTTCATGCTATGCCCTCTAGTTTTACAGCTTCCCCGTCTTTGGAAGAGGAAGGAATACTGGTGTGAAAGGCTTTACGAACCAAAACGATAATTTTGAAGTGGATGCGGCACTGAATGGGAAGCCAGTGGTAGTGGACCAGAAAGGGGGTGATGTGGTCATAGCGTGGGGCATGAGTGAATTACCTGGGAAACCAACCCCCGCCTTTTCCCTAGTTCTGGGAGTAGATAAAACCTGGCCTGGATTCCTGACAGACTTCTTTTTTCCCTTTAAGCCATAGTGATGCGATATATATTGCATCACATACCTCTCCCCCTTTTTCCAGGACTGGAGCTCTTTCCTCACTCTCTACTTCATCTACTTCTCGAGAGAGGAAATTCACATTGAGGTGATCCTTCCCCTTCCTATGGGCTATACATGAAAGTGGTATGTATGCCTGAAGGGCAAGGTACTGCCGCCTCAGTTGAGGGTCGGAGTTTTTCATTAACCCTAACTACTTTAATGGAGCATGATCAGTTACTAGGGTGAAAGATCTTCCTAACAAGTAATATCTCAATGATTCAATGGCCCGTTTTACTGCCAGGCACTCCTTTCCTGTGGTAGAATACTTTTTTCCTCTCTGAATCATCCAGAAAAATAATAGGGTCTGCTAGATCAAAAATGCAGAATAGTCTCTATGCAATCGTCTCTGCACATAATCTGACAGAGAGTAAGGGGTACAAAGCACCCGTAGTGGCCTCCGTGCGATATCGGAGCTGCAGCCCCTAAGAACTTCAGAATATACTAGATCAGACCAAAGTCCATCAAGCCCAGAATCCTTTTTCTAATAGTGGCCAATACAGCTTCCAAGTACCTGTCAGGATCCCAAAAAGAACTAAACGTCACAATGTTTACCCCAAGAGATAAATTACATCTTTCTCGAAGTCTACCTTAATAACGATTTATGAACTTTCCTCCAGGAACTTGTCCAAACCTTTTTTAAACCCAGCTACTAAACTCTTATCTAAAATCTGACTGCTTTTGGTATAAAACTGCTGTCTCTTTCAGACATTCCTGAATTTGAGAAGTAATAACTCTCTTTCTATTACCTTAGCCAATGAGAGGAAGTTTGACACCGGCCTATATATAATCTTCACAGAACCTAGGGTCACAAGGTTTTTTGTTTTTTTTCCAAAAGCAGGGAAACCAAAAATTGCTTAAGACTATTTGTTGGTCTTGCCTCTTCCAATGAGGAATTCACTGTCTTGAAAATTCTACTTCAATGTGACATGCCGAGCTGCTCAGCAGTTTACCACTAGAGGGAGCTCAAGAGGGCATAGCAAAGCTCTGTGAGAAAGTGAGCTCATGGTAATTCAGGAGGATGTAGTCCTTGAAAGTCCTGAATTGGCAGGAAATTAGCTCATATTGGACATGGGAAGTTTGGGAGATGCAGTGAAGCACAGGTTCGCAACACCGGTGATGGTAGTTAAGCACCTTGAATCATTTTGTGAGGCTGGTGGAGTAAAATAAAGAGCTCAGGCTGTTTGTAGAGAGGCACTGTGAGCAGAAAGATAGATCAGGAGGAAGACAGATGGTTAGAATACATTGGAAAGAATAGAACCACAGAGTTCTTTTCACCTTCATGATTTTTATGAACAATTTGGCAAGCCAAGTAGAAGTGGGGTGGGTGGGCCTCCCTATTGCCTGAATAGTACACATGATAACTGTCCATGATTATCAATGATTTGTTTGCCCTCCTGAATGTTTTCTTTCCCTTCCACCACTTCTCTTTCCTTTTCTATTAATATTTGGAGTTCTTTGAATTTTTAAATGATAAATCATTTGTGTTTTCTAAAAAAAGGCAGTATAGCAAATAAATAAACTATAAACTGTAAATCAAAGAATTTTAGGAAACTGACAGGAAAATATTGTGTTTGCTGTGAGAGCTCTCATTAGAAGCCATAATGAAGCATTCACATAGTTGTTTAAGAACATAAGAAATGCCATCAAGTCCAGTATCCTGTTTCCAGCAGTGACCAATCCAGGTCACAAGTACCAAAAAGGTACACAGATTGTACAATGCTTGTCCCGGGGCAAGCAGTGGATTTCCTGGGTCCTCTTTAATAATGGTTTATGGACCTTTCCTCCAGGAACTTGTCCAAACCATTTTTAAACCCAGCTACACTAACAGCTTTTAGTACATCCTCCTTTACTGAATTCCAGAGTTAAATTATTTGGGCAGGGAGCCTGTGCTAGGGAAAGAGAGACAAGCTGGGAGAGGTAACTTCCCATTAAGAATACACCATGGAGTAAAGTTGAACCAGAGGGCTGCTTCTTGGCTGGGAAAGTTACTGAACAGGAGACCGTGGTGATATATGCTGCTTATTGTTTGAAATGACATGGGAAATACAAATATTAATACTAAATGATCATTGGGTTAACTATATAACAAATTCAATAGATATATCAACCTACAGGAGCTCAGTGGTAGTTAACATCTGAAATTCCTTTATCAAGAGATGAAGAAAAAGTTTTAAATGTGGGCCTTTCCTTTATTCCTACTGTGTGATATGATCCATTTCAAGCTAGCATTGCCTGAAGAAATGATTTTGTAAATTACATTTAAAATGATATGCTGCAAAACATGTTGGGTCCGATTTTCATTTAGGCAGGCTATGCGCTGCGTCAGTGCATAGCCTACCTGCTGATCCCCTTAACCCGGATTTTCATTTCTGCGATGACAGAAATAAAATCCGGGTCACGCCACACAGGCTGGCAGTCGCCGAGACTAAGCAGGTAGCAGCGATTTTTGATGCTGCCCATTTAGCCCCAGCACCTTAAAAATAGGCGAGGGCTTTCTTCACCTATCTTTAAGGTGCAGAACGCTAAGCAGGTAGCATCGAAAATCGCTGCTACCCAGTTAGTGCCATTTCTGGCCTCTGTTCTGTCTCAGAACGCCCCAAACATGCCCTAATGCTAAGTGGATAGAATCTGGACGCATTAGGGACTTAACCGGGTTTTTCCAAAGGCACCAGCCATCTAGGAGCCTTTGGAAAATCCCAGTTAAGGCATTTACATGGGTAACATGGGCTGTTATCCATGTAACCGCCTTTGAAAATCGGGTCGGTTATGAATTCGGATGATTCTATAGTGCCCCTCCATATCAAGATAAATCCTTCCAGGGGTTGATGACTCTTTAACGATGGCTTTTGAAAATCTGGTTTGGAGAGGTAGTGAGCAAATGGAGAAACAGAAAAAAAATCAGGATATTTGAATATCGCTTGGGAGCAAAAGGCGGCATTAAGGGCGCGATTTTCAAAGGCCGTTACATGGGTAACAGCTCATGTTACCCGTGTAAATGCCTCAACCGGGATTTTCCAAAGGCACCTACATGGGTCGCGCCTTCGGGAAATCCCACTTAAGTCCCTAATGCATCCAGATGCTTCCCGCTTAGCTTCGGGGTGTGTTTGGGGCGTTCCAGGGCAGAGCGGAGGCGAGGAATGGCACTAAGTCGATAGCAGCAATTTTCGATGCCGCCCACTTAGCGTTCTGTGCCTTAAAGATGTGCAAGGAAAACCCTCGGTTATCTTTAAGGTGCTGGGGCTAAACGGGCAGCATCGAAAATCGCTGCTACCCACTTAGTCTCAGCGGCTGCCGGCCTGTGTGGTGTGACTCATATTTTCATTTCCGTCGCCGCGGAAATGAAAATCCAGGTTAAGGGGGCCAGTGGGCAGGCTATGCGCCGACACGGTGCATAGCCTGCCTAAATGAAAATCGGGCCCTAAAGGAATTATCCTATAATATGGATAGAGTGATAAAAAGGGTAGACAAAGGTGAAGCAATTACACTGCCATCTAGAATGCAGTACTATGAGGTATATTTAAAGAAAGATAAAAAAAAGGAAAAATCAAAGATATTTTTAAGATTATTTGGGGATTTAGATTTGCACAATAAAATGGACTGTTTGAATTGGACTGAGGAACTATTGATTTGAATGGTAAGAGGAGTCTGACAAAAAGACTATTTTTGAAAACTCTGTGGGTTGATATATATTTTTTGAATTTGTTATATGGACAGTGACATTTCCTTTGCCCTTTCATATCATTTTTAATCCAAACGTGACATGAAAAAAACTCCGAAATTCTGTGGGAATCAGTGTGAGTGGGCTTTAATGTTTAATGCACTACCTATATTTGAATATTTTGATTTCTCGTTACTATTTATTGTCGTTTGTGCAAACACACAGGGAGAAATGTATGTTTGATATAGGTGGTTATTTTAGAAGTCCTGTTCGTGCTTTGGACGTATGAAAACTGGCATGGAGACGTCCAGAGCACAGATGTCCCTGGAGCCATTTCAGAAGCCGGGTCTGAGGACACCCCCAGTGCAAGACCATCCAAGTCAAAACAGGAGCATGGCAGAGACATGACCGTGACTTTCCCAGGAACGTGGACATCCTCACCTGCTTTAAGAAATGTCCTGGACGTCCCAAGCCGCGTCAAAGATTATACCTGCTCCAGACACAAAGTGCTTGATTTGCCAGGCAAATGTCTAGAGGGTGTGGGGAAGGAGACACACTCATATCCCCTATATTGTCCATTGTTGATAATGAACACTGACGGGGCATGAGGGCGTTTTTTTTTTATTTTGCCACGCCACTAGATATTACTGTATGCGACCTTGCTTGAGATGGAATCTCCTTTCCACAGTTTCATAGCTGGGACATCTATACGGACGCTGGCACAAGTGTCCCTGTAGGGGGATCTATGTTTCTAAATTGGGCCAAAACATAGAGGTCTCCGGCATTTTTCTGCTACCCTGGACACCCCAGATAGCATTTCATAGAGGATGTCAAAGTGCTACTTACAGGGTAATGCGCTGTTTTCTGTTTGAACGTTTTTAGTTAAGAGGGCTATAAATGCCAGAGATTAGATTCGATTAAATTACATTAGATAAGCTACATACATAGGGAAAAGCATCTACAGACGGTGTAGGCGTGCATACACCGCAGGGATTGAATAGAAGTTCATAAGCCATGCTCTGCATGCTTTCCCCACTTGTTCTTAATTAGCAAAGCAATAAGGCACTTAAATTCTTCTAGTTTTGTAACACAGATGCACCGGCAGAAAATTTTCACTATATCTTTCAATTACACTTTTTAGGACCTTTGGCATCTCTAGTTTGGTGTCTGGGATGCCATAGCCTGCTGGAACTGACCTGGTCACGCCGGGACTCACTGTGATTTGTACGGACACAGCAACAATTCTCAACTTTCAGATCTCTCTCTAGCCATTTTAGTATCACACTGTCAGCTCCCACACTGCTTCGTGAATGCTAAGATGCAGAAGCAACCCAGAATATACATCATGGATGATGCCAGTACTCCCCAGAGTGACTCTCTGTGGCCAATGGATGAGGCCAGATATAGGAGGCAATGGGGAAGAACGTTTCCTCTCCGTATATATTGCACCAGTGTTTGGATTGTGGGCGGTAGGTCAAGGGGACATGGCGGAGCAGCGTGTGGGACATGGGAAGTAGACACAGCCCGAGCAGCTCCAGTCCATCTGCCTTCAAGATCAGTTCCAGTACTGGTTCCTCTAGAAGCTCCTCTACCGGCTCCAGTTCTTGCTTGGCTTGACAGGGCAGGCTCGTCACATGGAACAACTACACTAAAGGCTACCAGCAGCACCGGTTCATATTCAGCTACAGCCTTTTCTCCTACTCTAGGTATTAGCAACACTGCATATAGTGCACATTATTTATGTAGACAGTCGAATGGCAGGTAAAACCTGTAAAAAATGCCCAATCTATTTCCATTTCCTGTTTGCTTAGGACAGATATCTATACATAATATATCTCTACTGTACTATTCTGTGTGGAATAACTGTGGACTTGTTTTACTGAGGCTTTTTCCTTTTCTATGTCTATAACAAAATATTTTTAAATTAAACCATCTAGCATTCGGTCCCTTCCTTGCCTATTATATAGGTATTATTAACAGTGCGACGTGGAGGAGGGGCCAAATTTTATTTATTTTTTTATTTATTTGCAGTCTCTTTTATACCGCGCTATTCGACATCAGTGCAGTTTACAATGAACATAAGAGTTGCACATCTCAATTTCGTGATTTGTGCTTACAGTGAAACAGGTATAATAACTTGGGTATACATTATACAAATGGTTAGAGGACTGGCTTGGTAACCAAGAGACCAGCATTCAGTTCCCACTGGGCAAGTCACTTAACCCTCCATTGCCTTGGAAGAAAGGCCTGGCAATCTACTTCTGGTCACACTGCCAAGAAAACCCAGGAGCTGCTGGTTTGCCAGGAGTCAGCGTTGACTCAAAAGGCACACATTGCACTGTTGCATTAACACTGTATTTATTTCCCAATTTTAAGTCCCTTGCCTCTCTGCTGCAGGTAATACTGAGTCTATCAAGTGTTGTATTCTGCTTCTCACTTGCTAATGAGATCGTGCTTGCACATGCTGTTATATCCTTGGTTTTATGTTGCAGGCAGTCAGTATAAATTCAAGACAAGTGGGAAAAGCAGGAGGAGCACAGATCATGTGTGTGTGCATCTGACTTGGGAGGGGTGGTTAGAATGGAGTGGTACCGAAGCATTCCATTGGTCGGGAAAGAGTAATACAATGGAGCAAGTGTGATAATGTATCAGATTTTATAGTTTTAACCACAGAGTGACACTCTCCCATGGCCAGGATAGTGATGTCACACTGGAATTTGAAACTGAAAATCTATTATATTATTTTGTATAATATTTGTTTAGGACACTGTGAATGCGTCACATGCTTATAAGCATATGGAAACAAAATATAACATTTCTTTATATAATGGTGATAATTGTAAAATGTTTTCTATTCATAAGTGCAATGTGTGCCGTCAGGCATCTCCTGGGTTTTCTTGGCAGTGTGACCAAAAGTAGATTGCCAGGCCTTTCTTCCAAGGCCACAAGGAGTACTAGTAGGAACTGAACCCTGGTCTCTGGGTTACCAAGTCAGTGCACTGACAATTAGGCTACTCCTCCACTATTCACAGTGAAATATATATTCAAGTCTAACATGATTAAATGACTTTGGGCCGGATATTCAACTGGGCAGGGCAAAGCGCTGTAGCTGCTTAGCCCTGCCCGCTGACTTCCAAACCCCGGATATTCACTTTGCGGCAATGGAAGTGAATATCTTCTTTGCCCAGGCGAATGCAGGCTTGGAGGAGCTAAGAAGGGCTTAGAAGTGAGTTTCATGATTGCCATAGTATGCACAAAACTAACCCATTAGGAGAAACTTCCCAGTGAGATACAAAGTCTGCAGAGGCTCTCTGCAGATCATGTGCACATGTAGCAAAAGGGCAACTATTTTAAACCTATTTTACAAAGACTTCATAGGTGCCCATAGGGCATGTTTACTAAACCGCGCTGACTGCTAGAGTGAGGTTTAGTGCTTGGTAAGCACGCCATGTGAAAGGTTAGCGCAGGGACCAATTCTAAAAGATATGCACTAACAGGATACTGTGAGAATGGGTAGAGATCGGGCAATCCGGTAACAAATTCCAGAGTTTGATTACGTGTTGAATGAAAAAATAGTTTCATTTATTAGTCTTAAATGGGTTACATTGTAGCTTCATTGCATGTCTCCTAGTCTTTCTACTTTTTTGATGGAGTAAACAACCAAGCTACATTTACCCGTTCTACTCCATTCAATAATTTATAGACCTTTGTCATATCTCCCCTCCACCATCTCTTTTCCAAGTTGAAGAACCCTAACATTTTAAGGCTTTCCTCATAGAGGGTATCCTTCCATCCCCTTTACCATTTTGGTGGTTCTTCTCTGTACCTTTTCTAATTCCACTATATCCTTTTTAAGATACAGCGACCAGAATTACACACAGTATTCAAGGTGCAGTCGCACCATGGAACAATACAGAGACATTATAATATATTTTGTTTTACTCTCCATTCCTTTCCTGATGATTCCTAGCATTCTATTTGCTCTCTTGGCCACCGCTGCACACTGGGCCGAGGGTTTTAACGTATTATCCATGATAATGCCTAAATCCTTTTCCAAGTTGGTGGTTCCTAATATGGAACATTGCATCGCGTAACCATAATTTGGGTTGTTCTATCCTAGGTGCATAACTTTGCACTTGTCCACATTAAATTTAATCTACCATTTGAATGTCCAGTCTTTCAATTTATTATAGTCGTTTTGCAATTTTTCACAATCCTCTTGTGTTTTAACAACTTTGAATATAATTTAGTGTCATCTACAAATTTGATCACCTCACTTGTTATTCCTATTTTTAGGTCCTTTATGAATATGTTAAAAAGCAGCTTGCCCAGTGCAGATTCCTGAGGTACTCCACTATTCATATTTCTCCATTGAGCAAATTGGCCATTAAGCCCTACTCTCCGTTTTATCTACCTAATATGTCCTGCTGTGACATTGACCCAGTTGATATTGGAGTAATTGAAATTTTTATTTTCTTGTAGCTTTTGTTAGCTTCCCCGATTTATTTTAGCATTTTATCATCCATCTTTTCATTCTGGCTAGGTGGACGATAGTACACCCCCATTGCCATTGCCTTCCCCTTTTTACATGGAATTTCTATCCATCGAGATTCTACAGTGTGTTTTGTTTCTTGCAAAACTTTTATCCAGTGTCACTTAATGCTTTCTCTAACATAGACCGCAACCCCTCTACCAATTTGATCTACCCTATCATTGCAATATAGTTTGTACCCAGGCTTCACGGTATCCCATCAGTTGTCCTCCTTCCACCAAGTTTCTGAGATGCCAATTATATCTAAACTTTCATTTAGTGTTATATATTCTAGCTCTTCCATCTTATTTTTTAGACATAGTATTTGCATACAAGTATTTTAGAGGTTGTATTTTATTCATATTAACAATCTGATTATCAATTGACAAGGGTAATTTCGAATCTTTCAGTTTTGTCTGCTCTGTACTCAAAGGCATCTGGGTTACTTTTATCTTTATTGGTACCTCCCTCTCAGAATTCCCTAACTTCCTTCTTTTGCTAGTATCCTTCAAGGATACATCCTTCCAAATCATGAGCTCTTGGGCGACTGTCGGCTTTTCCCTATTATCTGGTTTAAAAACTGCTCTCTCTCCTTTTTAAAGGTTAATGCCAGCAGCGTGGTTCCGTTCCGGTTAAGGTGGAGCCCATCCTTTTGGAAAAGTCCCTCCCTTCCATAGAATATTGCTCAGTTCCTAACAAATCCAAAACCCATTTCCTTGCACCATCGTCTCATCCACGCATTGAGACTCCGGAGCTCTGTCTGCCTTTTGGGTCCTGCACATGGAACAGAAAGCATTTCTGAGAATGCTACCCTGGAAGTTCTGAATTTCAACTTCCTTCCTAAAAGCCTAAATTTGGCCTCCAAAACCTCTCCCTCCCACATTTTCCTATGTCATTGATACCAACATGCATCAAGACAGCAGGCTCCTCCCCAACCTATCTAAAACCTTGTGTAGGTGGTGCGTGAGTTCCACCTCCTTTGCAGCAAGCAGCATGTTACCAGGCAATCCTCACATCCACCAGCCACCCACTTATTACATGCCTAATGATCGAATCGCCAACTATAATGGCTGTTCTAACCTTCCTTCATGGGCACATGGCCCTGGTGAAGCCACCTTGGTGCGAAAGGGTTTTACATCACCTGGAGGACAGGTTCTAGCTACAGAATCACTTCCTGCCAAACCAAGGTGATGCTCTCCTTTCATGTGACCTCTCTCTTCAATGGCAACAGAGAGGTTTCCTGGAAGTGGGACTTCAGTATTATGTCCCTGTAGGTCTTGTCTATATACCTCTCTGTCTTCCTTAACTCCTCCAAGTCTGCTACTCTAGTTTCCAGAGATCAGACTCATTCCCTAAGAACAAAGAGCTCCTTGCACCTAGTGCATGCATAAGACCCCTCACCAACTGGGAGAAAATTGTACATGTAACATTCAATTCAAAAGGCTGGATAGCCCCCATTTCACTGCTGGACTGCTGTTTGCATCTTAGTTTTAAGGATTTGTTTAGATATTTAAGTTGTTTATTTACTTAAAGTTGCTAGGGATACCTAAACAATACAACTATACCTAATAGGTTTAAGGGACTTTGTTCACCTCAAGATTAATTAATTTCATGGCCTTAATTAATTTCAGGGGCTTAATTAATGTATTCTTGATGAGGATAACCAGCTGAACCTGAAAGTGAATTTGACCACCTCTTTCTCTTTAATAGGTTTAAGAGTATATAAAACTAAGATTATGCCTGGGGTAGGTGGGAGGGAAAGAAACACTTATAAAAGCTGGCTTGCTACACAGTGCCCTGACCTGTGCTTATAAAAAAAAAAAAAAAGGTTTGGACAAGTTCCTGGAGGAAAGGTCCAGAAACCATTATTAAGAAGTGACCGAAGATATCAATGCTTGACCCAGTACAAGCATTGTGGAACTTGTCTCTTGGGGAAACTGCTAGGTACATATGACCTAGATTGGCCACTGTTGGAAACAGAATACTGGGCTTGATGGACCTTGGTCTGACCCAGTATGGCATATCTTATGTTCTTATGCCTTTCAATTTACCACCGTGCATCTTCCTGTTATGCCCTCTAGTTTTAGAGCTTCCCTGTCTTTGGAAGAGGTTTGTTTGTTCATTATTTCCCTTTAAGTATTTAAAGGTCTGAATCCTATCTCCCCTGTCCCTCCTCTCCTCCAAAGTGTACATGTTTAGGTCTTCAAGTCTCTTCTTATAAGGCTTCCGACGCAGGCTCCAAATCATTTTGGCGCCTTCCTCTGAAGTTTCCATTCTTTTTACATCCTTTGCAAGATATGGTCTCCAAAACTGAACACAGTATTCCAAGTGAGGCCTCACCAGTGACGGGTACAGTGGCATAAGTACCTCTTCCTTTCTGCTGGTGATTCCTCTTTGTATGCAGCCCAACATCCTCCTGGCTTTTGCCACCGCCTTGTCGCACTGTTTTGCCACCTTGAGATTTTCAGAAATAATCACACCAAGGTCCTTCTCCTGGTCCGTGCATACCAACCTCTTGCCCCCTATCGCGTACATTTCCCTTGGATTTCTGCTACCCAAGTGCATGACACTGCACTTCTTTGTATTAAATCTTAATTGCCAAGCATTAGACCATTCTTCCAGCTTTTGTAGTAGATTTTCCTCATGTTAACCACTCCCTCGGGGGAGTGCACTCTTTCAAATTTTTGTGTCATCTGCAAAAAGACAGACACTTCCATTCAGTCCTTCGGCAATATCACTCATAAATACATTGAACAGTGCCGGGCCCAGGATCGGTCCCTGGGGCACCCCGCTAATCACCTTCCCTTCATCCGAGTGAGCTCCATTTACCATCAGCTTCTGTTGTCTGTCAGTCAACCAATTTCTGATCCAATTTGCCATCTTGGGATCCGTCCCCAAGCTACTGAGTTTATTGATAAGCCTCCTATGAGGAACAGTATCAAAGGCTTTGCTGAAATCCAGGTAGATGACATCCATCACATGTCCCTGATCTAGTTCCCTGGTCACCCAGTCAAAGAACTCAATCAGATTTGTTTGACAAGATTGTCCTTCAGTAAAACCATGTTGCCTCGGGTCTTGCAACATGTTGGTTTTGAGAAAGTTCACTATTCGCTCTTTCAGGAGCGCCTCCATTACTTTTCCTGCCACCAAGGTAAGGCTCACAGGCCTGCAGTAAGCCTAAGGCCCATTTCTGTAGCTAAATCTCCTTAGAAATGCTTTCAAAAATGACTCAGCATTTTAGAATCACTCCATATAAACAAATAGAAACAGAAATATGACGACAGAAAAAGACCACATGGCCTATCTTAGTCTGTCCTTCCATATCAACAACTACAACAGTCCCCTTTTTTGCTTTAGAGATCCTCTGCGTTTGTCCCATGCTTTTTTGAATTCAGTTACTGTCCTCATCTCTACCACCTCCACAGGGAGACTATTCCACGGATCCACCACTCTTTCCGTAAAGAAATATTTCCGCAAATCACTCCTGAATCTATCCCCCTTCACCCTCATCCCATGTCCCCTCGTAGCAGAACTTGCTTTCAATTGAAAGAGGCTCTCTCCCTGAACATTTATGCCATGGAGGTATTTAAACATCTCAATCATATCCCGCCTTTCCTCTAAGGTGTACATATTAAGATCCTTAAGTCTGTCCTCATATGCTTTATAATGAAGACCACTAACCATTTTAGTAGCCACCCTCTGCACCGACTCCATTCTGTTCACATCCTGTATTTATATAATATACAGAAAAGAGCTGACTATTCCAGGGATAAGGAGGCACTGTTTCTTGTCTCAGCCTGTCCAATGCGTTTCCAAATGAAACACACTCTGTATACAGAAACCCCAGCACTTAAGAACAATCTAAACTGTCTGATACAAGCTAATGGCTTTGAAATTGCAGGTGCAAGCTGTTAACAGACAACGCTAATTCCAAACAAAATTAAAAGCTGTCCTTTTATTAGATACAAAATACATTTTATTAAATGTACTGAAAAAGCAGAAAAGGTCAAGAAATTAAGAAAAAAAACAGAACACTGTAACTCAATGACAGGAAATAGCAGCTTCATCAGGAGGGTTTTAATTTCATTTAATTTATTGTTTTATATCCTGCACCTACCAGACCACGATAGTTCATTCATAGCAGACAGCAAATATTAAAAACACAAAAACATGTAAACTGTGATAAAAACGACATAGTAGAGATGTGCCGGGGAGAAGTCTGCTGTTTTGGTACATTTTGGTACCAATGACATAGAAAAGCATGGTAGGGTGGTTCTGGAGGTCAAATTTAGGCTTTTAGGTAGGAAGTTGAATCCAGAACTTCCAGGGTAACATTCTCAGAAATGTTTCCCGTTCCACGCGCAGGACCCAAAAGGCAGGCAGAGCTCCAGAGTCTCAATACGTGGATGAAACAATGGTGCAAGGAAGAGGGTTTTGGATTTGTTAGGCAGCAGCCGCATGCGACAGAACAAAGGCAAAGCTCCCCCGATCGGGGTAGAGCGCCTGAGCGGGAAAGCCTCCCGCTCAGAAGCTCCTGCCTAATCCAGGCAGTGGGAGGTCCATATAATAACACCCGATCATCAGGTGCACCCGTGACTGGCAGGCCCGTGCCCGAGGGCCTTACCAGAGGGCCTGGCCAGAGAGCCCTTTGGCGGGGCACAGAGGCGAGAACACAAAGACCATCAGGAGCATCCAGACAACACCCTGCCGATCCCAAGAACAAGCAAAAGTAACACACAACAAGAGAGGACACTAAAACTAAGGTACAGAGGCAGCTATGCCACCATATTTGATATCTGTAACCCCTTACACACATCCATGCAATCCCTATATGCAATCTGAATTGCCACACATATATATCACTCCAAAAGCAAGTAGTAACAGCAGACGAAAAGGAAGGCCTAAGCCCAGATTACCAGGCCATACTATATCACCAACTACCACGCAAACACTCCTAATCTCTCTGATACACGCACGTTCAGTAAGAAACAAACTCCTCACGCTCCAAGAGCTCATCACATCCTCCAAGAGTGACATATGCTGCATAACTGAAACCTGGCTGATGGAAGCAGACACAGTGATCATGAACCTGCTAACACCACAAGGATACAACCTCTATAACTGCTCAAGGACCCATGCCAGAGGAGGGAGAGTAGCCATACTAGCCAAATCCAAACTACACTTCCGGAGCTGTGCAACAGAAGCCATAGTGGAATCAGACATAATCACAATCACCAACAGGCAACTCACAATATGTCTGGTATACAGGACCCCATCAGTAAACTCAGACCTGTATGTCATTCTCAGACAAGTGACAGATATCACTGAAACTCAAAGGAACAGATAATCCTTGGTGACTTCAATCTCCCATCCCTACAGGAATCTCAAGCAAATGCATTCCACGACAAATTATCCACAACTCGACTCATCAAAAAGGTAACACCCTCGACCTCATCTTCCGCAGCGAGCCCAAAGCCATGGGGAACAGCAATGTAAAGATCACACTGGTCCCTTGGTCTGACCACCATATTATCACCTTTACTACCTCACACCAACATACACCCAATAAGGAAAAAGGCCAGTGGACAAGGAGATTCAAACTTACAACAAAGACGAATTCCTACAACAAACACTTCCAAACTTACAAGCAGACCTGACAGAAATAGAAGACCTAACAACTGGAAAACCGTAATATCATCAGCAGCTCAAGCAACAACAACCCACATAGGAAGCAAAACAAGACCAACGATGGCACGATGGTATACACTCAACCTACGGAAACTGAAGACACAGTTGAGGTGAACAGAGAGAAGATGGAGAAAATCAAGAAATGAAATGGACAGAGCAACATACATGAATGAGCTTGATAAATACCACATTGAGACAGATAATGTTAGGAGAGCATACCACTAGAAGATTATAATGTCATCAATTAACAAACCACGTGAACTGCTTGCTATTGTCAAAAGACTAATGAAAACACCCAACTCGGAAAGCCAACTCCCAAACCTTCCACCACAGCAATTGGCAGCACAGTATAAATAGCTTCAACAGCAGCCCACCCCACATACCACAGCAATGCGAACTACCCTCCTAATACTTCAAACATTGTCTGGGAAACATTCGAGAAGACCTCGAAAGAAAAAATTGAAACCACAATATCAGGTCTAAATACCACAACCTCCCTACTTAACCCATGCCCGGTAGAGTGGATAAAAATGTCAAAAGAAGAGCTGAGTACAATACTAGCAAACATGGTAAATGCATCATTGGAACAAGGAAGAATGCCTACCAACCTAAAACCTCCATCATACGCCCATCCCTTAAGAAGCCAGAGCTTG
Organism: Ichthyophis bannanicus; assembly: GCA_033557465.1. Classification (NCBI taxonomy): domain Eukaryota; kingdom Metazoa; phylum Chordata; class Amphibia; order Gymnophiona; family Ichthyophiidae; genus Ichthyophis; species Ichthyophis bannanicus. Next base: position 63,175,048 of record CM066042.1, on the reverse strand, counting down.
ACCCACTGGATCCTGCAAATTCAGACCAATAGCAAGCCTACCGTTCATCACAAAGATAATTGAGAAAATAGTCCAACAGCAACTACAAGAACGCCTAGAAAACAACAACACTCTGGACCCGCAGTAACATGGATTCCCCCCCCCCCCTCACATGGTGTCGAAACCCTCATGATCACTCTCCCAAACACTATCACCAAAGGGATGCAGACTAAGCAGTCGGGCTACGTGCTCATCTTTCTGGATATCTCCACAGCATTTGACACAGTTGCACACGACATCCTACTATCCAGACTACAAGACATTGGAATACAAGGCAAAATACTACAGTGGTTCCAATCATACCTAGACAACAGATTTCAACTCATCTGAACCAGCTCCGCTACCTCTTCCCCCTTTAAACAAACTCAAGGAATACCCCAAGGTTCCTCGCTCTCAGCAACTCTTTAACATCTATCTCCAACCCCTCTATGAAATAATACGATCCCACAATATCAACTACCACCTTTATGCAGATAACATCATGCTGTATGGACCAATTACAACAACTGATCCAAATAACCCGAAACTAATTGAACGCTTTAATGATGTCTCCAGATGGCTACAAGAAAACAATCTTACCATAAACTTTAAAAAAACAAAAGCACTGTTTGTGACAAAGGACCAATCCTTCGCTCCCCCCCCCCCCATCTCTCAACCTAGGCACAGCTAAAATAGCAGAACAACTGCACGTAAAATATCTAGGAATCATCCTTGACAAGATACTATCATTTAAACAGCAGGTTGCAAAAAACGCAAGAGCTGTCTACTTCAAAGCAAAGATGGTACAGAGACTCAGAACGCTCATCGAACCACAAGACTTCCGTACAGTTATACAGGCATTGACACTACCTCACTTAGACTACTGCAATACAATATACCAAGGACTCACCACCGCCACCATCAATCCACTACGGACTGCCCTTAACACCACAGCACGGATCATACAAAGGACAAAGAAACACGAGCACATAACCCCTGTCCTAAGAGATCTGCACATCCTTCCACTAGAAGCACGCATAAAATATAAAGCACTGACCCTCATACATAAAGCAATCCACCAACAGCCATCATCTCACCTGCAAACCCTGCTATCCCGGATGAACTCTGGAAGGCCTACTCAGCAGACTGCAAACAATACTCTCGTTGTTTCTCATAACAGAACAAAATTTAATACTCAAACCTGTAACTGTGCATTCGACTTTTATGCACCCTCACTATGGAACGCCCTCCCAAACCTAATCTGCAACAAGGATCTCCCTGCATTTAGAAAGCAGATAAAAGCTCTCCTCTTCAGGGAGCATCTTGGGACAACACAGAACAAAACTACGCAAAATAGGCTGAGATAACGGAGAGAACCTGAAATGTAAACAGTACTGAAATGCAAATGTGACTGAAGAGAAGGACAGTAATGTCAAAGAATGTAAATGTAATGTTGCCTCCAGTCTGTTCCAACAAAACGATTTATATTAGATAGAGGCATTATAATTTATTTGGGTTTGGTTCTTTTTTTGTGGTAGTATATTGTTTACCAAACCTGGGGATCAATATTATTATTTTTTTCCCATAGACCAAATTGGGGCATGCAACAGACAGCTCTGCAAGATCCACCCCCTCCCCACCCCATCTAACTTTCCCATACAACCAGCGGGGACGTTATCTGCCAGCAGGAAAGGCCACCAATAGTGGGGATGGCATCCCATTGGGATGTCCATCCCCACTATTTGTGGGACAGAATAACTACCTATGTCTTGCTGAATTACCTTGGGACCTCTTTACAACACATGTCAGCAGCTTTGCAGAACAGCGGTCAAAAGAAACATAACCACGAGGCGCACGTTTCGGGCCCTAAGCCCTGTGTCAAGTGTTCATAAACGCGCTAATATCCCGCTTCCTGCTTAGGGCCCGAAACGTGCGCGTCGTGGTTATGTTGCTTTTGACCGCTGTTCTGCAAGGAATACACGAGGAGATGCTTATGATGAATATGAAAACATTGCACTGGGACTTTTCTTAGATAAGTACTACATTTTTGTTTGATTAAAAAGGAACCGGCTGTCTGGTGCGGCTGAGTTTCCCTTTCAGTCGCCTCCAGTCTGTTCCAACAAAAAGATTTATATTAGATAGAGGCATTATAATTTATTTGGGTTTGGTTTCAATTTTGCCTATGGCTTGGCTGCTGTATCAATGCAGCAGGTATGGCAATTCATGTTGTGGATGAATGGTGTTGGTATACAATCTCCTACCCTTATGCACTGCAGATGGAGATCCGGGGTCCTATTCCTACATGTCACATCTATGCCACATTTGCCATGACTTACCTTTTTGCTGCTATAGTTCCTGCTAGAGGCACTGCAGCAATTGTGGTTGGGTCCTCCACATGGCCCTTAACTTGATCTTCCATGAGTCCAGGTCACCTTAGGATATGGAAGTAGCTGTTGGGATAAGTGGCAATATCATGATTATCCATACTCTCCATTCAAAGTTCTTCCCCTGTCATCCATCTGGCTCTCACTATTGCCCTTGAATAGGGGTTTAGCCCTGTCTAGGTGTTCATGCCCTGTGGGATGTGGTCATATGGCATGTCCTGGTCCCAGATGCTAGTCACATCCTCCCTTCAGTCATCCTAGTTCCCAGTGCACCCATGGGCATTGTTGAAGGCTGTCATTTTTTATGTGAAATATCGGGCCACAATATGGCTGCTTTTCTTCAGTTCTTCCTCTGTATGCCAGCACTGACTGCATCCAAGCACATTGTGCACTGCATATGCCCTAGCCAGGGGTTGGATCCTTACAAGGTCTTATGCATGCCTACACACATGGCCTCGCTGCTCCATGGCCATGGGCCATGGCATTTACAGACATGCCCATGTGCCCCCACCCACACATCCTAGCACCCCAACCATGTATCATCCATGTTCTGTCTGTCTCTTGTTGTCTTGCCACTGCTCTGCTAATATGTGTGTCACTACTCTACCTGTCAGGTTCCACTTGTTGTCCTGGTTATCTGTGTGTCTGTGGTAACACATCTCTTTGTTTTCTCAGATTGGTGCTACTCTTTCAGGTCCCTCAGAATGTGTTCCCAGGCAGACTAGCCTGTCTTGGCTATCTTATCACCCATCCCTGGCTACCTTATTTCCCTGCCTGCACACTAGTTGTCTGTCAACAGCTACATGTCCCCCTGTGTACTATGTCTTTGGGTGATTCACCTTGTTAGAGTCATGCAGATCCTCTCACTGCAGAATGGGAAGGCCTGTGCCATCATGAGGGGTATAGCAGCTTCTCCTCCTCCAGAACCAGGTAGCACTACATTAGGGTTTCAGCACTAGAAATGTTTGACTGCCTGATAGCCATCCTGGCTACGCTGTGCACAGAACATAGAGATGTGCAAAGGTTCTGCAAGAGAGATGGTGGAAGGAAGACAACCAGTAGGACACTGTGATACCTGGGTACAAACAATATCGTAACAATAGAGCAGATCAAATTGGTGGAGTGGTTGTGCTCTATGTTAGAGAGGGCATTGAGTCACAAAGGATTAAAGTTTTGCAGGAAACAAAATTAACTGTAGAATCTCTATGGATTAAAATTCCATGTAAAAAGGGAAGGGGAAGGCGATGGCAGTGGGGATGTACTATCAACCGCCTGGCCAGAAGGAAAAAATAGATGATGAAATGCTCAAAGAAATCAGGGAAGCTAACAAAAGTTACAGCACAGTAATAATAATGGGTGATTTCAATTACTCCGGTATTGAATGGGTCAGTGTCACGGCAGGACATGCTAGGGAGATAAAGTTTCTAGATTAAATAAATGACTGCTTCTTGGAGCAGCTGGTTCATGAACCGACAATAGGGGAAGCCATTTTGGACCTAGTACTTAGTGGAACACAAGATCTGGTGTAAGAGATTAGAGTGTTGGGGCCACTTGGCAACAGTGATCAGGAAATGGAAAAAGAAGCAAATTGACGAAAACTGGAAACAACACAAGCACTGGCAAGTTAGATGCAAGGCACTTATATGGCAGGCAAAGAGAGAATTTGAGAAGAAGCTTACTGTGGAAGCAAAAATGCATAATTAAGACTTTTTAAAGTGCATTCTTAGCAAAAAAAAAAACTGAGATGTTGAACCATTTGATGATAGAGGGGTAAAAGGGGCACTAAGAGGGGACAAGGCCATAGCAGAGAGACTGAATGAATTCTTTGCTTTGGTCTTTAACTGAGGAAGATGTATGGATATTATCCATGACTGAAATGGTATTTAAAGGTGATGCTGCAGAAGAATTGAAAGAAATATCAATACTCCAGGAAGATGTATTACAACTATTTGATAAACTGAAGAGTTGCAAATCACCTGGACTGGACGGTATACATTCAAGGGTGTTGAAAGAACTGAAATATGAGATCTCAGACCAACTATTAGTAATTGGTGAACTATCATTAAAATAATCTGCAATACCTGAAGACTGGAGGATGGCCAATGTAACGCCAATTTATAAAACAGGTTCCAGGGGTGATCCGGGAAACTACAGACCAGTAAACCTGATGTTAGAACCGGGAAAAATGGTAGAAATTATCATAAAAAACAAAATTACTGAACATGTAGATAGTCATGGCTTAATGGGAGACAGTCAACATGGCTTTAGCCAAGGAAGGTCTTGTCTTACTAATCTATTATGTTTTTTTGAAGGTGTGAATAAATGGGTAGACAAAGTGAGTCGGTTGATATAGTGTATCTGGATTTTCAGAAAGCCTTTGACAAGGTCCCTCATGAGAGACCTTAAAGAGTCATGGGATAGGAGGCAGTGTACTATTGTGGATTAGGAACTGGTTAAAAGATAGAAACCAGACTGTATGGCTAAATAGCCAATTTTCCCAATGGAGATCTGTGCTGGGTCCGCTGCTTTTTAACATATTCTTAAATGACCTGGAAATGAGAACAACAAGTGAGTTAATCAAATTTGCAGTTGACACAAAACTATTCAGTTAAAACCCATGAGGATTGTGGAAAATTGCAAGAGGATCTTGATAAATTGGAAGACTGGGCATCCAAATGGCAGATGAAATTTAATGTGGACAAGTGCAAAGTTATGCACCTAGGGAAGAACAACCCAAACTATGGTTACACGATGCAAGGTTCCACATTAGGAACCACCACCCAGGAAAAAGATTTAGGAGTCATTGTGGATAACATGTTGAAACCCTCCACCCAGTGTGCAGTGGCGGCCAAGAGAGCAAATAGAATGCTAGGTATCATAAGGAAAAGAATAGAGAATAAAACCAAGGATATTATAATGTCTCTGTATTGTTCCATGGTGCGATCACATCTTGAATAATGTGTGTATTTCTGGTTGCCATATCTTAAAAAGGATATAGCGTTATTAAAAAAGGTACAGAGAAGAGCCACCAAAATGGTAAGGGGATGAAGAGAGGCTAAAAAGGTTAGGGTTATTCAACCTGGAAAAGAGACAGCTGAAGGGAGATATGATAAAAGTCTATAAATTAATGAACGGAGTGGAATGGGTAAACGTAAATCTATTGTTTACACCATCAAAGTATAGAAAGACTAAGTGGCATGCAATGAAGCTACACGGTATCCTATTTAAGACTAATAGGAGAAAATATTTTTTCACTCAACGTGTAATCATACTCTGGAATTTGTTACCGGAGGATGTAGTAAAAGCTGTTAGTGTAGCTGGGTTTAAAAAGGTTTGGACAAGTTCCTGGAGGAAAGGTCCATAAACCATTATTAAAGGGGACCCGGGATATTCACTGTTTGACCCAATACAAACATTGTGGAACCTGTGTCTTTTGGGGAAACTGCTAGGTATTTATGACCTAGATTGGCCACTGTTGGAAACAGGATACTGGGCTTGATGGACTTTGGTCTGACCCAGTATGGCATATATTATGTTCTTATGAGTTCTACACATGCGAGATGCTTCATTTTCCATTGTGTACAGGCGCAAGCCTCACATTCGGGGGACATGTGTATATTCGGGAACAGGGAAGTGCGATTTTAGAAGGTCCATGTAAGTGCACAGCACCTTTTCTGAAATCACCATTGTTTTCCACATGTTTTGACTTCCATGAACCAGTCACTGCCTGGATGGCCTTCCTAAAATGTGCTTTTAAGGGGCTTGTTTACAAAGCCGCGGTAGCGGTTCGCGGTCGTTATCGGGGCCGCGGCTCCGATAACGATCGCGAACCGCTAACGCAGCTTTGTAAACAAGCCCCTAAGTGTTCATTCTGTAAAGGCAATTCTAATGAGTTGCTGGTGAGCAAGACCATTTTTGTTGGAAGTGCTGCACTTGTGAAACTTTTTACCATTTGAAATACACACCGAGTTCAAGTTTTTACATTTTGCAAAGACATTAAAAAACTTTCATTTCCCATAATATTATCTAGGAATTTGAGAGGCCTGTTTACTAAAGGGCATGCAATTAGTGTGGTGCAGCACATTACCAAAGTGCTGACAGGAGGATGGGCCTACATACCACCAAAAGTGAGTGTGGGCTTTCGCACTAGTTTTGCAAGTCAAACATGTGCTAGCAGTATGCCCTTTAGTAAACACAGAAACATGTCAGCAGAAAATGACCATATGGCTTATCTAGTCTGCCCTTCCATATTAAATACTATAGTCTTCTTTTCTCCTTTAGAGATCCTCTGTGTTTGTCCTATGTTTCTTTAGTTCAAATATTGTCCTCATCTCTACTACCTCCACTGGGAGACTATGCCATGCATCTACCAGTCTTTCCATAAAGAAATATTTCTGCATATTACTCCCGAGTCTATCCCCTTTCACCCTCATCCTATGCCCCCTCGTTGCAGAGCTTACTTTCAATCGAAAAAGGCTCTCCTCTTATATATTTATGTCATGGAGGTATTTAAATGTCTCCATCATATCTTCTCTATCCTGCCTCTCCTCTAACATATACATATTAAGATATTTAATTTCCCATACGGTTTATAACGAAGACCACTAACCATTTTAGTAGCCACCATCTGCACCTACTCCATCCTGTTTATATCCTTTCAAAAGTGTGGTCACCAAAATTGCGCACAATTGCACATGATATTCCAAATAAGGTCACACCAGACACTTATACAGAGGCACTATCACCTCCTTTTTTCTGCTGGCCATTTCTCTCCTCATGCACCCAAGCATCCTTCTGGCTTTTGCCATCACCTTTCCACCTTTCTCTCGGCCAATTAAGATCATCAGAAACACACAAGCCCAGGTCCCACTCTTCTTTCATGGACAAACATGCTTCGCCCATACACTGTACCGCTCCCTTGAATTTTTGCAGCCCAAATGCATGACCCTACATTTTTTTTTGCATTAAATCTCAGCTAGCAAATTCTTGACCATTCTTCAAGCTTAGCTAGATTCCTCCTCATCTTATCTACTCTTTCCTGGGTGTCTTCTCTATAGCAGATTTTGTTATCATCCGCAAAGAGACAAACCTTACCCGACAGCCCTTCCGCAATATCACTAACAAAGATGCTAAAAAGAATCAGACCAAGGACAGATCCCTGCGGCACACCACTAGAAACATTCTCTCCTCAGAGTGCGCTCCATTTACCTGTACACTTTATCGCCTCTCACTCCCACTCAACTAATTTCTAACCTAGTCAGTTACTTTAGGGTCCATCCCTAGAATGCTCAATTTATTTATAAGTTGCCTGTGCTGAAAGGTGTTAAAGGCTTTACTGAAATCCAAGTACATCACATCTAGGGCTCTCACTTATTTCAACTGTCTGGTCACCCAGTCAAAGAAATCAATCAGATTTGTCTGAGAAGACCTACCTCTGGTAAAACCATACTGTCTCGGATCCTATAATCCATTGGATTCCAGAAACCTCACTATCCTCTGTTTTAGTAGTGTTTCCATTTATTTACTCACTCCAGAAGTCAGACTAACCAGCCGGTAGTTCTCAACTTGATCCTTACTTCCGCTTTTGTGTAAAGGGACCACATGTGCTTTTCTCCAGTCCTCTGGTACCACTCCTGACACTAAAGGAGAATTGAAAAGGGCAGTCAGTGGAGCTGCTATAATGTCCCCATTCCTTCAATATTCTCAGATGTATCTCTTCCGGTCCCATGACATGTCTACTTTTAGTTTAACTAGTTCCTCACGAACACAGTCTTCTGAAAATCATTCAAGATCCCCTTCACATCTGCTCCTATTTGTGGGTGTTTTCTGAGATCCTGCTCCTGGCCCTTCATCTGTGAACACAGAACAAAAATATTCGTTAAGCAGTTCCGCTTTATCCTCATCAGTTTCTATAAATTCCTCCCCTTCCTCCTTGAGTCTAACAATACCACTTTTGCACTTTCTCCTTTCACTAACATATCTGAGAAAGGTCTTATCTATCCCCCCCCCCCCCCCCCAATTTTATTGCATTGGTTATCTTTGCTTTCCTGACTACTTTCCTAGCTTCTCTAAGTTTTTCCAAAGATTGATGCTTGTCTTCCTCTCTGTGATTTCTTGTATTTTATGAAGGCTATCCTCTTTTTCTTCATCTTTTCAGCTACTTCTTTTGAGAACCATGGTGGCCTCCTTTTCCTTTTAAATTTGTTAACTTTCTAACAAAACGATTTGTTGCCCTTAAAATATCCCCTTTCAGTTTTGGCCATTGTTTTTCTACACCCTTCAGCTGTTCCTATCCAGCTAACAACTCCTTGAGGTATTGTCCCATCTTGGCAAAGCTAGTTTTCCTAAAGTCTAAGACTCTCGCTTTTGAATTGACTTTATCAACTCTAGTCCCAATACTGAAGCACACCATCTTGTGATCACTGTATGAGAGATGATCTCCTACTATTACATCAGAAATGCTTTCTCCACTGGTAAGCCCCAAGTCCAGTATGGCCCCCTTCATTGTGCATTCTGTTACCGGAATAGTTCTACCTGTAGAGAATCCAGGATCTCCTTACTTCTAGATGATCCCGCATCAGGGATGTGCCCAATTAACATCCGGCATATTGAAACCACCTATCAGTAGCACGTCTCCTTTCATGGCAATACTGCATATGTCTTCCATTAAATCTCTGTCCACTTTTCACTGTAAAGGAGATCTATATATCACACCAATTGAAATGGATTTCCCGTTCCCTCTTTATAGTTTAAGCCACAGCACGTCCTCGCTCTCTTGAATTCTATAGCTTTGATATTATTTTTTTTACATACAGTGCCACTCCTCCTCTCCTTCTTCCTCCCCTGTCCTTCCTGAATAAAGTATAGCCCAGTATAATTACATCTCAGTCATGGTTGTCCGTGAACCACATAAAACATGCTATTAGTTGTATGTGATTGCATTTTTATATGTTATATGTTTATATGTTTTATTAGATTTTATTTTTATATAAAACTCAGTTTTAATCTTTTTGTATACCTCTTTGAATGGTTTGTACAGAAAGGCAGTATATAAAATTTTATAAATAAACAAACTAATAACCTTTAGTTTCAAACAAAAACTTCTTCCTAAGAGGTATCTGCTGAGATTTGTATCTCCTTTGTAGGCACGCTACCCAGCCAAAAAAAAGGTGTTGAAGTTTGAAAATGCAAAACTCTGCATTGTTGCCTCCCCAGCCTAACCTCCCCTTGGAACATCTCCCATAAGTATGGATAAAAGCATGGACATTGTAGAACAGTTCATGTACTTTTACCCACACATAGGTTAGTTTTCAAAAAGCCCTTTTACCCAGATAAATGGCTTTTGAAAACTGCACTCAGAAAGGCTTTTTCATATGTAAATGCTGTTTTACACATGCAAAGAATACCTCTTCAGATGCACTAGTGATGAACATGCTACATTACGAGTGGCATGGAGGAGTAGCCCAAGAACTAAAAAGACCAGGGATTCAAATATAGCTAACACTCCAGCAAGTCACTTAACTCTTCATTGCCTCAGGTACAAACTTACAGGCCCTTGCACAAAGCCAGCACTGAAGTTGCATGCTGTTATCTGTCTACGTGTTTTCGTAGCGTGCCGATAGTGCAAGATGTCACCACCAGTATGGAGCAAAGGGCATGTATGCAAATGAGCTGTGCGCAAAACATCAGCATAAAGTTGAAAGGAGGGGAGCCAGCACATGCGCAAACAAGAGACGTGCTACTGGTGGCCATATACGCATGCGTGCAAATGTCAAACACTCACGTTATACACGCAGGACATGCAGGTCCTTTTGGCGCACACCCCAGAATACCCAATACTATTTCGCCCAAAAACTATTTTTTATATAATCACAACAAAGAGACCTAAAATAAAAGATGAATAATATAAATGCGTGCAAAAGCATACGAGGATAATAAGCAAAAACCATTTCTTCTTGAGCGCCAAACGTTTGCTTATACGCTGAAAAGATCCACGCAGAAATGTTTCACATCGAAGATAACTGTTCATCGTTACGTACCCTGAAACAGTCTTTCCCTACATGTGCAAGACATGTACGCCACCTCAGACCAGGCGTCGAGATATTGGCACTCCTGCTGGTTACGTAATCCTCTACGCGTTTCTTGGCATGGGGCGCAGCCCTTATTAGCATGCCATTTTAATATGTGCAGCTCTTTTGCATATTATTTAGATACACTTGGCATTACTGTGTGCGCACACTTTTCCTTTGCTGTTTACGTGCATGTCAATCTCTTTTCTGCATTTGATGAGGTGGAACGTTTGTGTATAAGTTGCGCTATCAGCCTGCAAAGGGCACATTAGTCTTTCTGCATCGGCCCGTTAGATTGTAAGCCTTTCAAAACAGGAATATACCTATTGTAACTCACCTTGAACTACTGGAATGGTGTAAGCTAAATACTCATAATCCATTACTTATTTATTTAGAAAAACTTATGTAGCACCCAAGATGATTCAGAATTACTCAAGACAGTTTACAAAAACTGTTCTACCAGTATCATCGAGAAAACTTATCAATTCAAAGAACATATCATCAGCTTTCCCAGCATCAACAATTAGACCAAAATTGACAGTAAAGATGAGAATCTGTCACTATCCTATCAATGTGTGTGACTAGGTCCCACAAACATCTCTAAACCAAGAAGAGATGAGTCCTTTCAACTAATACCCCTGCCTCAGCCCCCAACTGAAAGACTGTGTCTGTTAGTGGCAGAACAGAGTGGAAACCCCCGGAATCTTGAGGGCTGGGAGTTTGCAAGATAGACAGGCTCAAACAGATTGGATTTTCCAGAGACATATGGCAATGAAGAAGTAAATTTGTTTTTCCAGTTTTGGTCTAAAGCCAAACCCAAATTTAATTAACTCTTGCAACTCAATATTTGATTCAAGCAAGCCGTCTGCAAAACACATCAAGCCGCATCAACCCTTAGGCATGACTAGGCAGTCATCTAGGGCAGCAGCTTCCAAGGACCAGCCAAAAGCAGCAGCAGCCAAAGCAAAACGCTAGGTTGCGACGGTGAGAACAACCTAAAGAGTCATCAGCACATTCTTTTACCTGCAGGGAGAACGGCACACCCTTACATACAGAGCAAAGTTTCATATCTCAAAAGTATGACATCGTTCAAGAATGCATTCTTATAGGATTAGTGCAGGAGGAGTGGCATTTGGACCATCATGATGGGTCGAGTTTAATTATTCAAATCTCTACGGGGGGCTATAAGGCTGAAGGTTTGTCTTAGGCACCCTTGCACTGGCCCTGTTGCAAAGCACAGTGCAAGCATCCTTACTCCAGAAATTAAGGGACACTTATACTAAAGGGCGCTATGGTGTTGCCGACGCGCCAAAATGATGGCATGTTAGATACAATACCGCTGCGTTAGCTGGCATGGAAAGCATTTCCCTGCCAGTTAACGCAACACCCTGCCCCATAGTGCATGCGGTGTTAGCATGGGTTTACCTACCGCCAGCTACTGATGTGATCCCACGCTAATGAAATTAGTGCACAGTGTAAACCCCACACTAACTGCGCAGAGTACACGGTGCCCACTCTCACCTCAACCCTGCCCATTCGTGCCCTTAACGCGCCTTGGACAGCTAGCACGGAAGTCGTCATGCGCTACCTGACATGGCCCTGCGCTAGCTGGCTACGCAAATGCCAGAACACACGTTGTCAGCTATCGTCCTTTGGTAAAAGTGCCCCTAAGAGTTGGACCTCATGCTAACATCTTTCCATAAGATGCAGCAGGAAGGAGAGGGACTTTCTCGTAAAAAGATCCTGGAAATTTGTTTTGTGCTTCTACGGGCACAGAGTAGATAACATTTTCACTCATTGGGTACTTGCAGTTTTCTAACTCTGCTCCAGATTGTAAATTTGACAGATTTCATATTCCTGGAGGCAGGGAGCTACATGGAAGCATATGTTTCTCAGCTTGGCTAACACTATGAATTTTTATAACAAGCAGAGAGAGAAGGATAGTACATTTTAGCTCTTGAAAGCTCCAGAACCAGCAGGAAGGGATAGAGATGTGTATTTATTTGCAATGGCTAATGTCATGGACATTTCCCATGTCGTTTCATATCGTTGCTAACTCAAAATGACAGGAAAAAGACTAAGGGGTATTTTTACTATGCCGGGCTAACAGTTAACCCGGGCTATCTGCCTCTAGGTCCCATATTATTCAATGGGACCTAGTTGCAGATAGCCTGGGTTAACCGTTAGCCCGGTTTAGTAAACATACTCCTAAGAGTTTGGGGGGTGTCTGCTGTCGATCAGTCAGTACACACCACTGATGCCGCTGCCCCCCAAAATGAAAAAAAAATTACAGATTCCCTTAAACAATATAGAAAACTAAACAAAATGAAATGTTTTGACCTCTGCACACCTCTGGTAATGGGGTCAGTAGACAGAGGAGAGGGCAGAATTCTTGAATAATTTTATTGATAGGGACTGCAGGAATTATGGTCATTGAATCTTCCATGCTTGATTTGTGACTGATTCTGGTGGGGGGAGGGTTCATGGTTATAAAGTGCAAGCACATTTTTTATAAATTAGTCCCCAGGCCATTTGTGGAACATCGTAAGAAGAAAGAGAAGAATGAAATAATATGTACCTTAATCATAATGCAAATCCTCATAATGCAATTATGCAAATTATGAGTTCTTTTTAATGCTGTTTTTTATCTGCCTGACCTCTTTAAAAAAAGACCAAAGTATCCGGCAACAAAGAACGAATGGTGGCCAAACGAGGACAGAAGTGTTCCTACTCACTGACAACTCTTCTTTGGTTCAAATAATTCTGTTTGTCATTGCTTCGTTCCACTTCTTTGGCAATATCCATTTTAAGTTAGGGATAGCTATTACTTCTTTAATTATTTGCTGGGTTAACAGTGTTTTCAACTAATATTATTGAAAATGGTTTATATAGTTGGAGTCTCCGAGATTTCCCCTGAGGAAACTGATAGACATTGTCCAACAATGACCTTCAAAAGGTAAAACAGAAGTTTCTTTTGGTAAAGCTACCAAATAAGGAGTGTGTACCATTATTTGGGAGCTTGACCCCTAGCTACAGTACTACTAGAGGTCAACTGACACCACTGTGAACCTGGCTCCTAAGGGGCAGGAATGACTAGGGATTACTTCCCCACACTAGGGATTGCAGCGGTAGGTCCAGGACATGTCTTCAGAGGGTGGTGGGTCTTGGAGGGGTATGGATTTGGAATAAGGTCTTGGATTAGTGGGCCTATTCTGTCTGGGTGGCAGGAGACTGTGACCAGAGGGGTGTTTGTCGGTGGGATCAAGGGTGGATATGATCCTTGAAAGACTTTCGGTCTTTTTAAGAAGGCTCCTGAAAGCATTGGGTCGTGTGTTAGAAGCCGCATTCTCACAGGGAATAAAATAATGCCAGAGAACTGTAAGCTACCTTAAAAATTCAGAACAGTCTGACTTCATTCCCACCTATCACATCCTACAGCCACCCACCCCACCAGCCATTTTTCTTTTATAGACTTTGAGAGGATAATTTTATAAAGCATTTTTCACATCTAAAGGGCATTTTACACATTTCAAAGGGCCTTTATAAAAAATACCGCAGGGGTTATATACATAAAACTAAATGCTATGACAAGAAGGCAAATCATTTTATGCTCTAGCATAGAGTTTAGGGGAAGTCATGATATACACACATCTTTTTATAAAATATGCATGAACATGTGTATCTTAGGGGTGAACCTTTATACCTACTCCCGAGGAGGCATATATGCACATGAATTCAATCTAGCCAAAATTTCTGCCAGGTTACCCCTAGTATTTTATAGTCACATCGGCACCTAAGTGTCTTAACAACATAGGCTTAATACAGTCACCTACTTGGCCTTTACAGCCTGTTTATGTCTGGCGCATGGGTACTGGGCATCCTAGGCAAACCTTCAGCCTGACTCCACCATTCTCCCAAGGGTTTGATAATTAAACTTAACAATCATGATCATCAAAATAACAAATCTCCTACAAAAACCCTGTAAAAATTCATAATTGGGCATAATACTTTCAAATATTCAACATTGCTTTGTATGTAGGTGTGCGCCCGCTCTTCCTGAGGGTCAGAGAACGTGCTGTTGGCTCTTTGAGTTGTGTGGCTCTAGGGATCTATTGTTTTGCTTTGACCTCTGCTGCTCTTTGCTGACCTCATCAGCTGCCACCTAGGCAACGGTCTAGTGTTGCCTGATGATTGAGCCCATCCCGTGCCTGTTATAAAATTACCATCTGCTAAGGGGGCAGACTACAGATATTCAACGGCACTATCTGGATAGTGTGGCTGAATATCTCCACAGACCACCCTGCAGGGACAGTCCATGGGCGGCATGGGGACGATATCAGCATTAAGTTCTGACAGTTACCAGGTTAGTGTGATTTTTAGCAGCCCTTGCCTGACAATTTATGCTGTACGAAGAGCAGGTCTATGTTACAATTAAGCTAAGTGCCAGTGGAAAACCTCACGAACTGAGTAACTGCTGGTGCTTATGTCGTTAGTATTACTCATCTTGGATATTCATCAGCAGCTCCTATCCAGATATTGCCATTGAATATCCGGCTGATATTTAAGCACCACTGCTTAGCGCTACGTCATTTGAATATTGGCAATTTTGAACACTGGACCCATTGGTACCACTGAATTCTAGGAGAGTGCAAAAGTCATAAGATCACCTTAAGTCAACGCATTTTTTCTTTACTTTGTTATGCCTGCACTGAAACCTTCTTATTTGACTTATCTGTGTGTCTGGGACTAGACTGTAAACTCCAGTGTGCAGGGACCATCTATTACAAGTATCTTTTGAGTTGTAGACATGATTAATAGTAGTAGTAGCAGTTGTAGATAACAGGGCCCCTATGTCTAAGGCTTTGCTTTGACCTTGATGTGTATCAAATGCAGATTGTGTGGAGAGATTATCAGTTTGATTAATGTGAAGGGTATGGGGAGAACACAGTAAAACAATTAAGATGACTACCAGGTAACAAGAGGAGTGTTAACAAGAAGTGGAAACAACCAGAGGAACAGCAGCAGTGAGACTTCAGACCATTAGAGCAGCACCGGAAACTGACCTTGAATAATCCTGAGCCGATCTCTTTGCTCCCCTCTTGAAGGAAAACTTAAGATATTTGAAACCCATAGTAGTAGAAAGAAAATGTGTAGTTTCAGCATATGCACTTTTTTTGTAATGTGCTTACTTTTGTTAATAGCCAACACGAATGGGATAATTTTATAAACTTTTTTGGGCATAAAACCTCTTTTTGCATGTTTTAAAAGGGCTTTTAAAAATTACCCAGGGATTTTGTGGATAAAATGATGCATGGTGATAAGAAGGCAGATACTTTTATGTGACACAGATGTAGGCATATTCTATTTATTTATTTATTTTATTAATTTTATTATATACCGCTTTATCATTTCAATCAAAGTGGTTTGCATTGAAACTTAAACTCGGTAATGTACATTAAACAGGGACATTGATAACTTGGATTTTTCTGAGGCAATGGAGGGTTAAGTGCCTTCTGGTGTGGAATCTGGGTGGCATGTGCGTAGAGTCGCCATTTCTGCACATATTTTATAAAATACATACATATGCACATACTTTACATACAAACGTTTACACCTGTTCCTCAGCAGGACTAAATATTCACTGCTTCAATCTAGCCACGATTTCTGCTTCTTTTCTAAATCAAAAATGTGCCCCCCTTGGATTCCAATTCTGCATCTGCAGGACTGGATGTGCCCAGGGAGCCAGAATCAAGGAGATAGACGTATTCGGCAGGCACGTGCAAGCACTATCCAGCCGGCCCCATGCCCCAGACGCGGGTAAATGTTTTGGATGTCCCTGCGCCCACCATATTCTGCAATGTTACACATTTTGAATACTGCCCATCCCTGCGATGTACCCGTGGATGCCACACCCCTCGGAAAAACGTGCATCTCCTAAGCTGCTCATCGCAGACAGCAGTGTGCTGATGCGCACTAGACATAAATATCAATGAGAACTGACAGCTGCTGCAACCTAGACCATATACCAGTCCCCCTCATGCCCTGAAAAGTGCTACGTAAGCCCAGTGCACCCTGATATGGTATACAAGAATGTAAATATGTACACATATGTCAGGACATACCTTGCAGCAAATGGTACGTGGCATTAGGAACCGGCCCCAGTGATTCCTGCCCTGGCCATCTCTACAAACATGCCTTAAACTGATAGGGATGGACCCTCACCAAGTGCACAAAACCCCAAACTAATCTTGCAGGTCCCCAAAGGATGCATAATAATGCTGAGCAACACATGTATGCCCTTTTGGTGCCCATGATCTATAAGTGCACTCATTCTGCTGCTCTGCACCACCATTCCCCTTTTATCTCTCCCTATACCCCTTCCTGGGAACTGTCAGATTGATTTTCTCTGTGCCCTCCTCTTCTACTGCCAGATCCAGGTGTCAGTCCCTTCACCTTGCTGCTCCGTATGCCTGGAACAAACTACCCGAGTCTGTACATCAGGCTTTGTCCCTGGCCCTCTCAAAACCAGGCTGAGTGCTCACCTCATCGCTGCTGCTGTTGAATCTGATCCACCTAAGCTCCCCTGTGTTTCCTGACCATTCCCCCTGGATGTATCCCGGTCACAGCTGCTAAGTCATCTGTCCTGATTAGATGGTAAGCTCCGCTGAGCAGGGACCATCTTTTACGTGTGTCTGTGCAGTGCTGCGTACACCTTGTAGTGCTATATAAATGATCAATAGTAGCAGTATTATGGCCTTCTGGCTATGGCATCTGAGGCCCACTTATCTGTCTACACTTGTCCCATCATGGCGCATGTCAGTCTGTATACATCAGCTACCTGTGGGGCAACCCTGTCTGCCTTCCCACAGCCAGCTTTGTGGCAGTGCTCCCCTGGTCAGGGCTGTGTGGGCATGGGAAGGGAGATCCCTGTGCCATCACTCCAAGTAGCCAGACTCCAGATATATCACCACTCTCGTAGCTCATTGATCCTGGCCTGAGCAGGGATGTAGGTCGCATGGGACAATCTGGGGTATGTTGGCACCACATCAGTCATGTCTCTCAGTGCCAGGCACAGCAGGTGCATGGCTTACCTATCACCCTGCCCACAATGTCTGATCTTATTAGAGTACCCTATGTAAAATAATCCAGAAGGAATCAGCATAAGTTCCCCATGGCTAAATGTCAAAACATATCCCTATCAATAATACGGACCCTCAGAATAAGGGTATTCAGTAGTGCAAACAGCACTAACACATGCTCAACAGCAACATCATTGGTCCCACAAAATGTGCATTATGGCCATGCATTAGTGCTGTTTGCACTATTGAGTACCCTTATTCTGAGGGTCCCTTATTGTTGACGGGGATATGTTTTGACATTTAGCTATAGTGAACCCTCTGAGTTTGACTGCCCATTCACACTGGCACCTGGTGATGCTGCAGTCATCCATACGGTCCAGGTACTGGCCATGCTTTCATGTTCCCCCTGATTTGCAGATGAGCACACCAAATCCCCCTGTGCACCCCTCAAACCACACACACAAACACACTCTCACTTTCTGTCACAAAAATATGATTCTGCCAAAAAGATGCCCTGAACCTATACATGTCCAAAATGAAATTAAAAAATCCTAATATAGGCATAAATATATATCCAAACACATTAACACCATAACACATGAAACATCAGCTCTTTAAGAGAAGAAAAAAGACCTCAGTATCCCTCAGGGACAAAAACAAGACCCAAACGCAACAGAGGGCGAGCTACACCAGACTGTAAGCAATTGAGACTGGAGAAAGCTCGATACATCAAGGGTATGAAAAAAACCTCCCTCAGTCAAGTGTACTACAATACTATGAACCGTCCCCCAGACATTCGTGTGCATTCTTTATCCAAAAATTGTTATGCAATGCAACACATGTAACGGACCTCTAAAAATGCCCCTTACAAGGGCTACAAAATTCAGGATGTGGTGCGCGATGTTCGGTCCAATTTTTCAAAACAGAATTCACAATACCACAGTTCTGCATTCAAATTTTACATCTTAAATCAGGAAAAAGACATTATAGAGCTCCTAACTGAAAAGAGTGCAGCACACAAAAAAGCTTATTGGTGGGCAATTATAGTCTCCTGTTCACATCAGCGATGTTGTGAAGACAAACTAGCCATACAATATATAGCATAAGTCTTCTACAGTTGTTTAGCTTGGCATAAGAACATAAGAACTGCCATACTGGGTCAGACCAAGGTCAATCAAGCCCAGTATCCTGTTTCCAACAGTGGCCAATCTAGGTCACAAGTACCTAGCAGTCTCCCCAAAAGACACAGGTTCCTCAATGCTTGCATTGGGGCAAGCAGTGATATCCTGGGTCCCTTTTAATAATGGTTTATGGACCTTTCCTCCAGGAACTTGTCCAAACCTTTTTTAAACACAGCTACACTAACAGCCTTTACTACATCCTCCGGTAACAAATTCCAGAGTTTGATTACACGTTGAGTGAAAAAATGCAACGGAAGTGAATATCCAGGTCTGGCCATGCTGCCCGGAAGCCGCCGAGGCTAACTGTGCAGCATTGATATTGGATAGTGCATGGTTAGCCTCGGCGTCTATAAGATAGGCGAAAGTTTTCCTCGCCTATCTTATAAGCACCGAGTGCTAATCGCGCAACTTCCAATATTGATGCTGCATGGTTAGCGCCTCTGCTCCACCCTCACTATCTGGCTAGCATTGGGGCGCGTAGGAGACTTAGTCGGGGATAGTTGATGGCACTATCCGTGTATGTCAAAATAATATCAAATGATATCTGCTCTTAAACAGAAATCTCAACTAACAAAATCTTATATCACAACCTATACACATTTCACAGGCAAAATGACCTCAGCAAAGCTTATATCCCACAGTTAGTGAAAAATCACCATAGGGAGCAGCATACGCTAACATCACTGGTCAAAATGCCACCATTCAACCACCTATAACTCTATATATACCAAACCTTAAAACACCCCCTAATTACTCTTGGGAAAAACACTTTAAACTAACTTCTAAAACTTCCACCATACAAACATACAACACATACAAACAGCGTCTCAATTTCGCACAAGTCTGCCAAATTTGCATAACAAGGAGTTATACGGAATTCCACCAAAGCTGTAATCTTTCACCTAAAAGAAAGAAAAAGTAATTAGGCAAAAGCCAAGAATAACAGCACAGAAGTGCTCCATGTACTTATCTTCTTAACAGCAAGCTGGCACCGCAACACCCCATTGCAAGCAAAGGTTCCAATGTTTACGAACAGGATCCTAAGGATCTCCAAAAGTATATGGTAGCGGGAAAAGAATTTCACTAAAATTAAACAAATTTTCTTCACACCCTACAGAAGCTTCCGTTTCGCCGAGATATGGCTTCTTCAGGGGTTTAATAATAAACCATCCTCTTCTTCTCAATCAGTTTGCTCTCCCGCCATCGAACAAGATGGCGTGTGACGCACTTTTTAACAAGAACCCACAGCCAATCAACATCTCAACGCCCCCATAACATCACCATTAAACTCCCATTCACAAAAATCAACACCTAAAAATCTACATTGAAAGAGTGATCGGATCAAAGCTGCACAGTCCTTCCACACAAAAAATGGATATGGCAATAATTACAAAATTCAAAAAAATTTAAAAAATCAAAAAAATCAAAAAAATAATGTCCATTCGATCTTGTTATTAAGACCATTCGGGTGTAAAGTATTCAAACGATAAATCAAACGCTGTTCTTTTTGTAACAATAATTTGTTACGATCACCTCTTCTAATAAGTTGAGGAACATATTCCAAAACAGTACAACGAAGGTCATCAAACTGATGTTTCAAATCCAAGCAATGTTGTACTAAAGGAGTATCAATACGTGCTTTATGAAGACTATATTTGTGTTCAGCCAACTGAGTCCTCAAGGGCCGTGTAGTTTTACCAATACACAGCTTCGGACAATTACACCATATGCCATACACCACATGGGAAGTATTACAGGTTGTAGAAAAAGGTACACATCGCACATATTGTTGATACTTCGCACAGACCGAGGCACACATCATATTACAAAACGAACATCGATGACATGCTGTATGACCCGTCCCAGCAGGAAGAGTGTCCCGTCGCAACACAGCAGGACATAAACAATCCTTTAAATTATATCCGCGACTGTATGCCATTTGTAACGTGCAGCCCAACAATTTAGGATGAGTATTAATCAAATTCCAATGCTTCCGCAACACTGTTGCTATCCGATGAGAAAAACTAGAATGTGGCAACACGCAAGTGATTGTAGAAGATGGCATATTTGCTGGTCTCTCATGGTTAGAACGCAACAACCATTCACGATGGTTGAAGCGAGCTCTTTTATAGGCTTTATGTAAAACATCAGGAGGATATCCCCGATCTAGAAACTTTCGCATCATGAAGCTAGCTTGCGTTTTAAACTCAGCCACTGTAGAACTAATGCGTCGGCAGCGCAAAAATTGTGAATAAGGTAAACTTTGTTTTGAATGCAACGGATGAAAACTGTCAAAATGAAGCAGGGTATTCCTATCAGTAGTTTTAGAATAAACTGTAGTTTGTAAATATCCATGATGTTTAATAATCTTGACATCCAAAAAATGCAACGTAGACGCTTGAATATTAATCTCAAATTTGATCGAAGCATTGCAACTGTTTAAATACGTAAAGAACTCATTCAAAAGATCTTTAGAGCCATGCCATAAGAGAAAGATATCGTCAATATAACGATACCATTTAACTACATTCGTCATTTAGCAAGAAGAGTAAACAAATCGATCTTCAAAATTACTCATATATAGATTGGCCAAAGAAGGAGCAAACGTAGCACCCATGGCTGTTCCAGAGATTTGCTGAAAAAATGTTTGATTATAAACAAAATAATTCCTTTTCAACGCTATCTCAGCTAATTGTCAAGTAATGACTCTCTTTTGGAACGGGTGGGTATCTTTTGGATATGTTTTTGAAGCAGGAGGTTCCAAAGATCCGCTCTTTTATTAAAGATACCACACATTTTTTGCAAATATTGGAATATTTAGGTTCTGTTGAGCAAGTTGATTGGATGGCCAGTTTGGATGTGGCAGCGCTCTATACTTTCTCAGACGGCTGCCTGGGTGAGAATGTTCACAGTCTTGGCAAGTGCATATATCAATAAGATTTGCAAGGGATTGTGGGAAATGCAGTCCATTCACACCAACCACAGCCACTCACAATAATTAGTTGTGCTTGAGTGTAAAGCCAATAAGATATTTATTTATGGGGTTATTTCTCCCAACACAGATATGCTTGGTAGCACATAAAACAGGATACTTGCTTTCAGTGTTAAACTTAGAAAAACAAAATCAGGAAAACAACAGTTGAACTTGTCAGGCAATCAAAGCAAAAGAATAAAGACCTGGTTGGTAACAAACTGGTCTTTTCTGTAGGCTTTAGCTAATATTTTCTTAGCAGTGTTTCAAACAACAAGCAAAACCCACAAAGAAGGGAAAAACTGTTCTTTTCAGGTTAACTTCTTATATCTTCACACATAGATTCAGAAGTGATTCCCTCAGAGCTCACAAGCAATTAGGTAAGGCTCAATTGCTAGCAGTTACCCAGCTGAAACCCCTTAGCTGGCTTGCTTTCTACTGCGTGGCTCAAATCCTACTTCAGGAACTTTTCTGAGTAGATTAAAGAACAAGTTTGTATTTCTTTGTGATGGTTGTTGTACTTTGTAACAGAAAATTACCAAAGGAGTTTAGACAGAGAGCAATCCATATATTCACAGCCTGTATCTAAGACCGCTCCCCCTTCTTCAACAATCATGGGTTCAATATCATGGATTGGCACAGAGGAATTTCTCAATGTAGCACTCTCAGGAGAATACTTGTTTCCCTGCTGTCTTTCAAGGTTATAGCTAGGGCATAGATCAGTGTTCATACCTGAGCTTCCATTGCTTTTAGAGTTCCTCTCTAAATAGCCTGGCCAGTATGTAGTCCAGTTCTTATGTCCAGCCTTCCAATCCAGATCCCTGGACACTGGATCTCTCTTCACATACCTTCTGGCACGGGTCTTAGGGTCCCTTCCACGTGCAGCCGTCTCCCTCACAGGTACCGTCTGGAGATTCCTAGCCCTGCAGCACCATTCCTCTGGCTTTCCCCAGTCCAATGGTGTATGCTGGCCCTTGGAATGCCTTCCAGTATACGTACTGCTCTGGACTCCTTTAGACCTCCCAAAGGCTTTTCTCTTCTTTCTTCCAAAGTGTTTCTTGCCCTCTCTGTCCGTACTGTTTGGCTTCTGCTTCTGATAATCCTCCCGATGATGAAGATGTCCAAGATGAGGATCTCCAAGCTGATTCTGAGGATCTCCCAGATGAAACTGAGGATCATTCTCTGTAGAATAAACTCTACCTTTATTCTGCTTTGATGAGTGCTCCACCCTAGCACAGCGCAGCTGTGCTGAATCAGGCCCTGCCCTTTGAGATGAGTGCTTAGGGATTACCTCATAGCCCTCCTGATTGAACACATGTTTTCCCACTTCAGCTCCTCCAATGGCTGTAGGAAACCTGGTGCATTCTGGGACTGGTAGTCTTTTATGGGAAAATTCTGTTTTCTTATTTCTACCAGAACTGACAGGTTGCTTGTTCAGAGACACTTCACCTTTTCTATAGCTCCTTCCTGAGCTATGATAAGCTTCCTTATCACAACTTCCATTCCCCAAGATGAAGCATTGGATGTTTTGATGAATATCTGGAATGCTCGTGCATCCCCGATTAGAGTACCTACTTCTGTTTTACTTACTTTAGCTGAGATAGCGTTGAAAAGGAATTATTTTGTTTATAATCAAACATTTTTTCAGCAAATCTCTGGAACAGCCATGGGTGCTACGTTTGCTCCTTCTTTGGCCAATCTATATATGAGTAATTTTGAAGATCGATTTGTTTACTCTTCTTGCTAAATGACGAATGTAGTTAAATGGTATCGTTATATTGACGATATCTTTCTCTTATGGCATGGCTCTAAAGATCTTTTGAATGAGTTCTTTATGTATTTAAACAGTTGCAATGCTTCGATCAAATTTGAGATTAATATTCAAGCGTCTACGTTGCATTTTTTGGATGTCAAGATTATTAAACATCATGGATATTTACAAACTACAGTTTATTCTAAACCTACTGAAAGGAATACCCTGCTTCATTTTGACAGTTTTCATCCATTGCATTCAAAACGAAGTTTACTTTATTCACAATTTTTGCGCTGCCGACACATTTGTTCTACAGTGGCTGAGTTTAAAACGCAAGCTAGCTTCATGATGCGAAAGTTTCTAAATCGGGGATATCCTTCTGATATTTTACATAAAGCCTATAAAAGAGCTCGCTTCAACCATCGTGAATGGTTGTTGCGTTCTAACCATGAGAGACCAGCAAATATGCCATCTTCTATTCTAGTTTTTCTCATCGGATAGCAACAGTGTTGCAGAAGCGTTGGAATTTGATTAATACTCATCCTAAATTGTTGGGCTGCACGTTAAATTTGGCATACAGTCGTGGATATAATTTAAAGGATCGTTTATGTCCTGCTGTGTTGTGACGGGACACTCTTCCTGCTGGGACGGGTCATACAGCATGTCATCGATGTTTGTTTTGTAATATGATGTGTGCCTCGGTCTGTGCGAAGTATCAACAATATGTGCGATGTGTACCTTTTTCTACAAACTGTAATACTTCCCATGTGGTGTATGGCATATGGTGTAATTGTCCGAAGCTGTATATTGGTAAAACTACACGGCCCTTGAGGACTCAGTTGGCTGAACACAAATATAGTCTTCATAAAGCACGTATTGATACTCCTTTAGTACAACATTGCTTGGATTTGAAACATCAGTTTGATGACCTTCGTTGTACTGTTTTGGAATATGTTCCTCAACTTATTAGAAGAGGTGATCGTAACAAATTATTGTTACAAAAAGAACAGCGTTTGATTTATTGTTTGAATACTTTACACCCGAATGGTCTTAATGACAAGATCGAATGGACATGATTTTTTTAATTTTTTTGAATTTTGTAATTATTGCCGTATCCATTTTTTGTGTGGAAGGACTGTGTAGCTTCGATCCGATCACTCTTTCAATGTAGATTTTTAGGTGTTGATTTTTGTGAATGGGAGTTTAATGGTGACGTTATGGGGGCGTTGAGATGTTGATTGGCTGTGGGTTCTTGTTAAAAAGTGCGTCACACGCCGTCTTGTTCGATGGCGGGAGAGCGAACTGATTGAGAAGAAGAGGATGGTTTATTATTAAACCCCTGAAGAAGCCATATCTCGGCGAAACGGAAGCTTCTGTAGGGTGTGAAGAAAATTTGTTTAATTTTAGTGAAATTCTTTTCCCGCTACCATGTACTTTTGGAGATCCTTAGGATCCTGTTCGTAAACATTGGAACCTTTGCTTGCGATGGTGCGTTGCGGTGCCAGCTTGCTGTTAAGAAGATAAGTACATGGAGCACTTCTGTGCTGTTATTCTTGGCTTTTGCCTAATTACTTTTTCTTTCTTTTAGGTGAGAGATTACAGCTTTGGTGGAATTCCGTATAACTCCTTGTTATGCAAATTTGGCAGATTTGTGCGAATTTGAGACGCTGTTTGTATGTGTTGTATGTTTGTATGGTGGAAGTTTTAGAAGTTAGTTTAAAGTGTTTTTCCCAAGAGTAATTAGGGGGTGTTTTAAGGTTTGGTATATATAGAGTTATAGGTGGTTGAATGGTGGCATTTTGACCAGTGATGTTAGCATATGCTGCTCCCTATGGTGATTTTTCACTAATTGTGGGATATAAGCTTTGCTGAGGTCATTTTGCCTGTGAAATGTGTATAGGTTGTGATATAAGATTTTGTTAGTTGAGATTTCTGTTTTAAGAGCAGATATCATTTGATATTATTTTGACAGTAGTTTTGCTCTTACACAGCTTTTCTATTGGTACTATCCGTGTATGTGCCATCGAATATCCGGTTAGCAGGCATTTACATGGCTAACTGGCTGTTAAACGTGTAAATGCCTTTTGAATATTGGGCCCTAAGTATCCAATCAAAACAGCACTGCACACTCGCAGAGAAACACTAAAAACCACCAGGCTAGAGTGAAGTGTGATACAAAACCTTTTATTTATTGCTTCACTCCAAGGGGCTTTAGGGGCCACCTGACATGGCCATGTTTCGGCACCACCTTCATCGGGGGATTGGCCTACATAGAAATTTATATAGAAACATATAAATACAATAAAACACTTATAAGAATAAATATGTATAAAATCATATAAATATATAAAAAGAATAAGAAAATAAACAAAAGAAACGTGATCCCAAAATGCAGAGAATTAAAAAACAGTATAATAGTGAACATAAAAATGCATTTTTCAAATTTAAAAGTAAAAGTGATGATACAATTGTAGACTAATTATGCAAAACCTTGTTGACTTACACTAATTTTTTTATGCCGATACCCTCTTCTTTTGTCCCTGCGTTTGGTATCATGCCAAATTCCCAACTTTTTTACAAGAAGTCTCCCCAAATTTAATGATTCTTAACCCCCCTTTATCAAAGTACAACAAGATATTTTGCTTTGATTTTATCTAGTTGCAGTTGGAAAATAGTTCCTTCTGTTTTAGTCCACAAGGTTTTGCATAATTAGGGGTATGTTTACTAAACCGTCTTAATGTTACCGGCGCTAGTTGCAGCGATAATGTGAAGAATGCCATATAAGGAGTGGGCGTTCCGGCGGCAAGGTAGCAAGAATCTGTAACGCGCGATAGTGGGCGCCGTAGCACATTAACGCACATTAACCCTAAGTTCATGCCAGTGCAGTGTTAGAAGCTATAAAGATATAGCCCACTGGTTACTGCAATGACTGCTGAGGCAGAGGTCATGGATTCGATCCCGCAGTGGTGTTATGTAAGAAGGCTGTCTGAGGCAATTCCTTTTAATCTAAATCAGTGCTGTCTGAGGCATTTCCTTTTTTAAGTTAAATCAGTGCTGCCAGCAAAAACACCCTCACAGTGCCGTAACATAATGTGCCGCATAAGGCGCCCTATAAGGCACTCCATAGGGCACATTATAAAGTGCGCTGTCCGCCAAGGCGCCTTCTAATGTGCCCTATAGGGCACTTTATAGGGCACCTGATAGGGCGCCTTATGAGGCACCTTAAGGTTACAGCACTGTGAGGGTACATTTTGCTGGCAGCACTGATTTAAATTAAAAGGAAAAGCCTCAGACAGCTGTATTAAATAACACCACTGTGGGATCAAAACCATGACCTCTGCCTCCACAGTCATTGAAGTAACCATTGGGCTACATCGCTATAGCTACTAACACACCGCTGGCTGGCTACAGAAAGACTGCAGGTCACCACACAAACTGTCTGCTGTGGTTACCAGGATAGGGTAAACCCACCCGTACCCATGATGTAGACTGCTGATCTGCATGTGCAGTGCAGCTGATCACAAGATGGGGCATACACCCCCACAGCACCTCGGCCTGGTAGGGGGAACTGACCATGTGTGTTACTGGCACAGAGTAGCTACAGACCGTGACATTATGTGGGTCCTGTGCTCACCCTGAAGGTAAGGTGGGGTGCCCAGCACCAGGTCCGCAGCACCTGGCTTGGCTGAGATAGGCTATGCTACAGGTCCCCATCAGTGCCAGTGTGTGCTAGGTAGTCCTTGCAGACACACCTAGGATACACCTCTGTCCATCTGTATTTCCCAGTCACATCTAGCCCTTGTGGACTATGTTGCACCCAGAATAGCACATATCCTGTGCGGGTGCCATGGTTACATGTTATAAGTGAAGGGGGGTGTTTGGACCCAAAAGCAGATTATGTAGCACCACCCAACCTGCCCTCTGTGGCTCAGGGTGGGGGACAGGATCTCCCACCAACAGATCCACATTCTACATCTCTGCAATGGTGGCAGTAGAGGTGACCATCAACCCCAGTCCTGCTGGGGAACGGGCACCCTACAGGGCAGTCAATGTAGATCTGTATGCATCACATAAGGCAATGGCAGACAGGCACAGAACACTGGAAAAGCTCAGCTGCCCCCCACCACTATCTGACATTCACTAGCAGAGGGCACAGTCAGTCTCCACCCGCTGCACCCTGCAAGGTGTTCCAGCCATACACATGCTAACTGCAGTCAGTCTGCTAGCTAGCACATAGTGCACGTTCCTGGAGGAACTGTGTGCACCCAAAAATGAGATGTGAGCACACACACCAAGCAAGTATGTCAGTGATTGGGTCCCAGAAAAGGGAACCCATAAATATCACTTGAGAGAAATACTGTATAGCACTATGGGGGAACCTAGCCATGCCGTGGTCACTGCTCAGTCAGGGTGAGAGTGACCTCCCAGCATGACATGCTGTGGCCACCCTAGTCGTGCAGGTGGTGGTTGGGCACTACAATGTCCCAGCCATTGCCCAATGCCCTGTGCAGATGCATCCTGCCCAGGCCACCCTGTCCGGGCCATACCCACAGTACCTTGCTCCTCATTATGCACATTGGCAGGCTAACACTGGAAACACTGCAAGAAGTGTGGGCTCAGTAAGGTGTAGGCAGCCACAACACACTGGATAGACATACACACACTTCCACACCTATGCCAGCATTGTGCAAATATAGAGGTTTGTGGCAGCCCTGGCCGCCACACCAGTCCTGGGCACAGTGCGGGCATTGCTATGGTACACAATACTGTTGGGGTCACTCCCCAGGGTGGTAAACACTGTCAGAAGCAAAAACTGAAACACTCCACAAATATCGAAAGGTTACTATGATGAATCTCTGTCAACAAATCGTGTTTAACTTAGAATTTGTTAGCTGACATTAATCATAGCAACCTTTTGATATATGTGGAACGTGTTCCCAAGTTTAGGACGGCATTGCTAAGGTATGCAGGTGCCAGTATTGGGAGATGCTGCTCCACGCAGGGCCCAACAGCCTGACTCTCCATGAGGCTTTGGATAGTGGAACCTGTGTGTGTGGGTGTTTGTGCCCCTGTTGGCCACTGCTCTAGGGCAGAGGTTCCCAACTCCAGTCCTGGTGGGCCAAACACTATTCAGGTTTTCATGCTGTCCCTAATGAATATGCATGAGATACATTTGCATACAATGGGGGCGGTGCATACAAATGCAGCACAGGCATATTTATTAGGGACAGCATGACACCTGAATGGTGTTTGGCCCTCCAGGACTGCAGTTGGGAAACTCTGCTCTAGGGATTACACATGTTTATGGTGTCTGTGCTCTGTAGAGTAAAATATAGGCATTTCAGGCATGTTTATTTTATCTGCAATAAAGGTTCCGTCTTTATTACCACGGTTTAATATAGGGTAAAATATGGGGACAAGGTTGGCAGGAGCCACAGCTGGGACTTGAACTTGTGACCTTCTGCCCCTGAACACACTGGTTGTGTGTACTGCACCAAACTGTTGCCACAGGGGCAGATCATTCCCTGGGGATATCATGACTGTTCGTCAGACAGACCTTGTCTGTTGCAGTGCACGGCACCCATCTAAATGGGGCTTGGCCATGGTCTGCTGTGGGCAGATGCCACTGCCCCCTCTGCCACCAGCATCCCCCCGCCACCATGCTGACATGCCCTTCTGCTGGTGGTGCTGGTGGTGTGCAGTCCCAGGCCATCCAGTGTGCCAGTAGGCGGCTGCCTATGGCGTGTGATATGGGGTAGGGGTGCCTGCATAGACATCAACGCTTCCCCCCGGCACCGCCTGCCAATGTTATGTGCCCTTTGGGGTACTTGCTGGGTACTATCCCCTGGGACGCTGTGGGACACATACTCATGGCCATGTTTGCCCTTGGTCAGTTGCTGTCCTGCTGGTTTTCTGCTTCCACATTCCTATGTGTCTCCTGCTTTTGTTATCCAAGTTTGGTTCCCATGTTAATTGTAACCTCAGACTTATGTACCCTGTCTGATTGTTCTGTTCCATGTAAACCGCGCTGATGCTGAATAGTGCGGTATATAAGAAATGGTAAATAAATAAATAGCTTGAAAAGAAAAACAAATAGCACTAAGATGTCCACTGCTGTGCTTTACTTTAACTATCTTCTCTTAGCAGATATGGCATTTGCAGACATGATGTGTAAGTGGACTGAGCAAGGCTGGTAAGGGCTGCTGCTGGCACCACACAGTGTCCAGCTATTGTGCCTGCCATATGCATACGGACTCATCATTTCACTAACAAAAGAGGCATAGAGCTCTGTTCTTAGTCTTCACACTAATGAGCACTGGAGACAGTATCCCAGTGATGAGACCTCTGCCTGCAAACTCTGAAAGAGCACTGAAGCAGAATCCCCTAAAGCAGGACTAATGTGTATAATTTAATAAGACCTATTCCCTTGATTGTAAGGTTTGCCACCCCAGCATAGACAGTACAGTATGTTCTGAGGATATCTGAGCTGGTGCCTTCATGCTTTCAAGAGATAATTATAAATTATAAGTTCTTTCCATGGCAAGGAAATTCACTGAAGCAGAAATCTGAACCAGCATATTCTAACATGAACAGGAAAAATGCAAAGTGAACCATCTGGGTGTGGATTTGCTACACACTTAGGTGGTCATCCTGTTCTTTGAATAGCGGGGTTGGACATATGGCCTGGACGTCCAACCTGCACTCAGCCCCAGAACCGGATTCTGTGCCCCACACTTCCCGCACATACAGAGCAGTTGTGCGGGGGAACCCTGGATGCTGGCATGAGGGGGCAGTGCAGGAACAGAGCAGGTGAGTGGTCAGCTGTCGAGACACACAGGGCCAATTCAGATCAGGCTGCTGTACATTCCCCAGCAGCCCCCAGGACATCTGGCTTATTCCACCCCGACAGTGGAATAAGCCCTGGGGCCTCTCGCAAGCACACCACACACCCCCTTGAACCATGTCTGTTCCACTCTGTGCCCCTGCAGCCATGATCTGGGCCATGGGGGCCGCCGGTGAAGACCGGACAGTGGTCTGCAGGGATCAAAGTGCGGCATGGCATTCCGAGCCATCCCGTGGACGGCTTGTTGCCATGATGCAAGGTCGCCACTGCTCCCTCGCTCCAGCAGTAGTGTCCTTGCATGTGGATGGGCAGCTCCCTGTACATCGATCAGCTCAGCATACCGCGTGTACCCAGACGTCTATGTCCCCAATTCTGCCATTGCGGGTATGTCCGGACCCCACGGCAGCAGAATTGGGGAGATCTCTGGCACATCCAGGTTTTGGCTGGGAAATGCGGCCGGATGTCCTGGAAGCAGAATTGGCCTCTTAGTGCTCGATATTCTGCAACAGCTAGCACTGCTAAAGCAGCTACCTCCTGCCGCAGAACATTAAACCCGGACCATATCCAGACCCAGCATTGAATATCCAGGTTCTCCAGGTTGCCAGGAAGCTAAGAGGGCAGTGGTGATATTCAATTGCTGCCTGATTAGCTTTCACGGTGAATGTTAGGACAGCCTTTTCTGACCTTGCCACTTTGCCATTTACTGGACAGTGGCTCCATATCGCCGCTGCCTAGTTATCGCCGGGTGCCATCTCCCCAGACTGCCCCAATGCTAACCAATTAGCATTGGAGTTTGCAGCGGCAGCACCCAGGAAAGTCACTAAGCATGTTAGTGCTGTTGAATATCCCAGCTAGGGGGATTAACAGGTGCCAAACTTGTTAAACCCTTTGAATATCAGGCCCTTACTATTTACCTCTACCACAGTGTATTGCTTTAGCTCTTGTCATCTTGTTTTAATTGTTGTGCCTTTCCTTCTGTGTTGAATAATCTGCCAAAGATACAATCGCAGAGTGGGGTAATAAGGGGATGGATATTAGCTCCTTGATCAAAATAGACAGGGGTCTCCTGCTAGCCTAACTAGATCTGCTTCTCCTTTACCTTGGTGCTAGAGTCTCTCAATTGAAAGTTCAAATGCCAAAATACTACCCTGGAAAAATGGGCTGCATGCCTGTATAAACCTTCACAGATAGGATTAATGCCACATTCCATGTCACTTTAATATCAGATGAAGTCTATAGTGCCATTATGGACTTTGTAGTAACAGTAATAGTATTCACAAAGGAGCTTTCCCGTTCTTTGTGTGACCTTAGTGCCACAAATGTGACCATAGGGTCTATTTGCATTTGACTTTAACGTAGGCTATGTACTGTATAAATAGATGTTATTTACACTGTTCAATAGTAGGGAATGTGTAGGAGAAGGAATGATGTCGGTAGTAATATCGAGTGGATATGAAAGCCGAGACTCATGAGTTGTGTGTTCTTTTCCTGTCCTCGCTTTTCTTGTTTTCTCGCTTGCCGATGCATAAACCAGTAGAGGTCACAACAAAGTAGTTTGCTTTTAGGTCTCTGGCCTCTTGTTTTCTGATGTGCCCCTAGAATGATCATGAGGACAACAAATTAAAAGCAGATCATTTAGACGTTTCCTCATTTGTGTCCTTTCAGGAAAATATATAGCAACATAGTAAAATGATGACAGATAAAGACCAGCACGGTCCATCTAGTCTGCCCAGTAAGGTGCCAGAATTGTAGAGTTGCTGCTCCAGACAGGTTACCCCTTTCCATTTAATTTTTTTTTGTTTCTTTTGATTTCATTCTCTTACTCTTCCATCACTGTTTTTACTCCCATCATCTCTTTTGGGAGGGCTTTCTAGGCATTCACCACCCTTTCCATAAAAAGGTTCCTAACGTTACTTTTATGTTTAAAACCTCCTTGCATCTTCATTACATAAGAACATAAGATATGCCATACTGGGTCAGACCAAGGTCCATCAAGCCCAGTATTCTGTTTCCAACAGTGGCCAATCTAGTTCACATGTACCTAGCAGTTTCCCCAAGAGACACAAGTTCCACAATGCTTGTACTTGTACAATGCTTGTACAATGCTTCATTTCATGTCCTCTACTTATACAGCTTCTCTGTCTTTGAAAAAGTTTATTTTTTCATTGATACCTGTTAAGTATTGAAACGTCTGTATCATATCTCCTCCTGTCTCTGCTCTTTTCTAGGGTATCTATATGTAGGTCTTCAAGTCTTTTCTCATATTCCTTCTGATGCAGGCCCCAAATCATCTTGATTGCCTTCCTCTGAACCATTTCAGGTCTTATTATATACTTTGTAAAGTATTGTCTCCAAGATTGAACACAATACACTAAGTGATGCCTCACCAATAACCTGTACAGGGGCACTAATATCTCCTTCATCCTGTGGGTTATTCCTCTCTCTATACAGTTTAACATTCTTCTGGCTTTGGCCACTGTCTTGTCACACAGGTTCGCCACACAAAACTATTTAAAATTGTTAAAACCCAAGAGGATTGTGGAAAATTGCAAGAGGATCTAGATAAATTGGAAGACTGAGTATCAAAATGGCAGATGAAATTTAATGTGGACAAGTGCAAAGTTATGCACCTAGGGAAGAACAAACCAAACTATGGTTACACGATGCAAGGTTCCACATTAGGAACCACCACCCAGGAAAAAGATTTAGGCGTCATTGTGGATAACATGTTAAAACCCTCAGCCCAGTGTGCAGTGGCGGCCAAGAGAGCAAATAGAATGCTAGGTATCATAAGGAAAGGAATGGAAAATAAAATAAAATATGTTATAATGCCTTTATACAGTTCCATGGTGAGACCACACCTTGAAAATTGTGTGCAATTCTGGTTGCCGTATCTTAAAAAGGATATAGCATTATTAGAAAAGGTTCAGAGAAGAGCCACCAAAATGGTAAAGGGGATGGAAGGATACTCCTATGAAGAAAGGCTTAAAAGGTTAGGGCTCTTTAACCTGGAAAAGAGACAGCTGAGGGGAGATATGATAGAAGTCTATAAATTAATGAACGGAGTGGAACGGGTAAACGTAGATCGATTGTTTACCTTATCAGAATATAGAAAGACTAGGGGACATGCAATGAAGCTACAGGGTAAACTATTTAAGACTAATAAAAGAAAATATTTTTTCACTCAACGTGTAATCAAACTCTGGAATTTGTTACCGGAGGATGTAGTAAAGGCTGTTAGTGTAGCTGGGTTTAAAAAATGTTTGGACAAGTTCCTGGAGGAAAGGTCCATAAACCATTATTAAGAAGGGACCCAGGATATCAATGTTTGACCCAGTACAAGCATTGTGGAACCTGTGTCTTTTGGGGGAAACTGCTAGGTACATATGACTTAGATTGACCACTGTTGGAAACAGGATACTGGGCTTGATGGACCTTGGTCTGACCCAGTATGGCATATCTTATGTTCTTATTTTCTTATGTCCTTCTCATGGTCCATACACACCAGCCTCTCATCTCCAATCATGTACAGATACTTTGGGTTTCTGCATCCCAAGTGCATCACTCTGCACTTTTTTTGCATTAAATCTCAATTGCCAAGCAAACTTTACCTTTTAACCCTTCGGCAAAATCACCCACAAAGACATTGAACAGTAGCAGTCCCAGGACCAATCTCAGAGGCACTCCATTACTCACCCTCCTTTCTTCAGAGTGAGTTCCATTCACCACTACCCTCTGTAGTATGTTAGTCAACCAGTTCTTGATACAGTTAACCTCCGCCTAGAACCCTCCTACAAAACCTTTAAGACTATGCTGAAGACCCATTTATTTTGCTCTGCTTTTAACCTCCCTCCTCCCCCTGCCCCCTCATCTCCCCCACCCCGCTGAATTCAGATGTTCCCCAACTCTCCACTACTATGCAATGCTTCCGCTTTGCCTTGTTGCTCTATCCTCCTTTCTTATTCTATCCTATCTCATACTTTTCTTTCCTTTTGTTTTGGCGTTCTTTTCCTTTTCAGCAGCCTTATTATTTCTGTTATTGTAAACCGCTCTGGTGCCTTGAGCATGAGCGGTATATAAAATGTGTTAATAAAGATAAAGGTAAAGAACAACCTTGGGATTCATCCTCAGGTTATTTAGTTTATTCACAAGTCTCCTATGAGGAACCGTATCAAATGCTTTGCTGAAATCTAAGTAGACCTCATCCATCACATGCCCTTGATCTAGTACTCAGGTCACCCAGTCAAAGAAATGAATCAGATTTACTTGGCGCAATCTTCCCTTGGTAAATCCATGTTGCCTCAGATCTCGCAACCTGCTGGCTTCCAGAAAAAACACTATCCAGCTTCTCCATTATTTTTCCACCACCAAGGTAAGGCTTACTGGTCTGTAGTTTGCCACCTCTTCTCTATTGTGACATTTGTGAGAAGGGACCATGTCATCTCTTCTCCAATCCTGTGGCACCTCCCCAGTGTCCAGGGATCTATTAAACACATCTTATAAAGGTCCTCTCTGAGCTCCTGCAGTATCCTGGGATGTATCTGATCCAGTCCCATCTTCTTGTCCACTTTCAGTTTTGCAAGCTTTTACAAACATCTTCTTCTGGGAATGGTGTTACATCTATCCGGTTCCCCTTGTTATCTTTGTCAACCATGCGTGGCCCACCCTTCTCCAGTATTTTCTTTTGTTAACATGGAACAGAAGTATTTGTTAATTCTATTTCTTTCCTTATCACTTTCCACAAATTGATCCTCAGCATCTTTGAATCTTGAAATTCCACCTCTAGCCTTCCTCCTTTCCCCAATATACCTGAAAGCTTTCTCATCTCTCTTCACATTTGTAGCCATTTTTTTCTTCTGCACGTGCTTTTGCCATCATGATTTTTCTCTTTCAGTTTTATCTCATATTCTTTTCTGTGTTCTCCTTTTTGTGATCCTCTGAAAATTGTGAACACTGCCATTTTTGCCTTTACTTTTGCAGCCACTTCTTTGGAAAACCATACTGGTTTCCTTTTCCTCTTGGTTTTATGTATACTTTCCTTACATATAGATCTGTTGCCCTTGTTATGGCCTCTTTCATTTTAGCCCACTGCCTTTCCACATCCCTTATCTCCTCCCACCCTGCCAGCTCCTCCCTCAGGTACTTTCCCATTTTACTGAAGTCAGCATTTTTGAAGTCTAGGACTTGGTGTTTGCTCGATGGACTCTGATGAAGTTTGCTGGATGTGCCAGAGAATTCACTTTAATTAGTAGCAAGAAAGATAAATCTTCTGTTAGTGTGCTGCAACCTGTATGAACTTTTACTGTAGAAGCCTGTGGCATTTGTAATTGCTGAAGACACTTAATTGGTAACAAAAGAAAACTGGCATTTTGAGGGTAATTTTGTAAAGTTGCATCTGACTATTTTGTACTTATTTTATAAAGTCAAGAATGCACGTACTTGACTAGAAAATACCAGCGTAAGTGGCGGAGAAGGCTCCTTAAATTAAGGACATGACCTATAAAAGCCATAGAGCTGGTGGAAGTACACGTGTAAATGATCATATGCTATCATGCATGTACTTGCTTACAGTATACTGCTCCACCCAAACTCCACCCATGTGCAAACCCACAATGTGTAAACAATGCATGCACTTTCATGCTGGTGTGGATTTTATAAGAGGACACTTACACACGTAAATGACCCCCTTCATTTATTTATTTTATTTTCATTTTCTTCTGCTTTGCCTAAACAAATGGTCTAGGTGAATTTCATAACAGGAACAAATGAAACGATCATAAAAATGAATACACACTAAATAAGCATAAATATGCAAAGTGGGGTAGTGAGGGTCTCCGTACGCAGGGGCACAGCCTCCCTCCTGCCACCCAATCCTGGCTGACAGCAGGAGAGTGCAGTTGGTGACACATCAGGCCAAGTACTTGTCTAATTCACTCTTCTGCTCATAGTGCCTCTCTTGCCCATGCGGGTCACAGCTCATATCAGCTGTTTGGCCTCCTAATATTTCATTGATCTTTGAATGAGGCAGAAGAGCTGCTATTAGCAGGAAGAGCATGTTAGAGAAGTGCCTGCCCAACCCCCATTAACTCTGCTCCCCTGTTACGATCAGCCTGCAGGGAGCAAGGAAGGAACTAGGGAAATGAGAGGGAGAGAGAGGAGCTGGATGGTACCTATGAGCAGCGGACTGGAGAATTGCTAGATACTTAAAAGAATCCGGGCTCAGGCCCATTAGAGCTCCAATTAGGGTTGCCAACCAGCCAGTTTTCATCCATCCTGGTAGGTTTCGACATGGCCAGGCTGGCTGCCAGCAGAGATCTAAGACCGGCCATTGAAAAGCCGTTTTTATTTTTTTGCTCTGGCCACAGGACTGGGAACGGCCAGAGCAGAAAACCAGTTTTTCCATCTCTCTCCTGGAGTCCTTGTCCCTCTCCCCAGGACAACCTCACCTTCTCCTCTGCTCCAGCCGTGGCTCCTGCTTCTTACAGAACCACAGCTGCAATAGCACTAACAATTAAAATAAAAGCAAAAGCGGTGCGGAGCCTCCTGGCCCTATGGAATCCCTGTTGCTGCATCCTGCTCTCAAAAGGAAGTTACACTAGAGGAGGCGGGATGCAGCAGCAGGGTTTCATAGGGCCGGGAGGCTCCACACTGGTTTCATTTTTATTTTAAATTAGCGCTATTGCAGCCACGGCTCTCTAAGACACAGGAGCCGCAGCTGCCAGGGGAAGGAGGTGGCAGGAAGGGACTGACACAGGGAGGGGGCTAGAAGGGAGCTTACATGGGGAGAAGCTGGGTGCTGGAAGGGAACAATGAGGGGGGGAGGTGGGGGCTGGAAGGGAGCTGTCATGGGGGAGGAAGGAGGTGGCAGGAAGGGAGCTGAAAGAGGAGGGAGGAGATAGCAGGAAGGGAGCTGATATGGGGAGAAGCTGAGGGCTGGAAGGGAGCTGAAAGAGGGAGTGCTGGAAGCTGACATGGGGGAATCAGGGGGCTGGAAGGGAGCTGACACAGGGGAAGGTAGGGGCTAGAAGGGAGCTGACAGAGGGAGGGAGGAGGTAGCAGGAAGGGAGCTGACACAGGGGAAAGTGGGGACTAGAAGGGAGCTGACACGGCGGAAGGTGAGGGCTAGAAGGGAGCTAATAGAGGAGTGAAGGAGGTGGCTGGAAGGGAGCTGACATGGGGGGGAAGTGGGGGCTGAAAGGGAGCTGACAGAGGGGGGAGGTAGGGACTGGAAGGGAGCTGACAGAGGGGTGAATGAAGTGGCTGGAAGGGAGCTGACAGAGGAGGGGGGAAAGGTGAAGGCTAGAAGTGAGCTAAGAGAGGAGTGAAGGAGGTGGCTGGAAGGGAGCTGACATGGGGGGGAGTGGGGGCTGAAAGGGAGCTGACAGAGGGGGGAAGGTGAAGGCTAGAAGGGGTGAATGAAGTGGCTGGAAGGGAGCTTACACAGAGGAAGGTGGGGCAAGAAGAGAGCTGACACAGGGGAAGGTGGGGGCAGGAATAGAGCTGACATGGGGTGAAGCTGAGAGTTGGAAGTGAGCTGAAAGATAGGGAAGGTGGGGGCTAGAAGGGAGCTGACAGAGGGGTGAAGATGAGGGCAGGAAGGGAGCTGATACAGGGTGGGATGAAGAAGGTTGCAGGAAGGGAGTTAACAGAGGGGGAAGGAGGGGCTGGGAGGGAGCTGACACCTGGGATGATTCTAGAAGGTGACTGCAAGGGAGCTAACACCTGGAGATGAGACTGGAGGGAGCTGAAACCTGAAGGTGGGACTGGTAGGTGGCTGGGTAATGGGAGGGGGCATTGGGACTGGAAGTGAAGGGGCACATGGGGATGGCACTGGAAAGAGGATGGACAGAGGGTAGAGTGACTGGAAGGGAGGTCAGGATCCCAAAGCAACCTTGAGGAAGTGGGGTTTTAGCCTGAATTCAAATAAGACCAGAGATGGAGACCTGAAATATTGACTTAAGTATTCTATTCCAGGCATACAGTGTAGCAAGGTAGAATAAACGGAGTCTGGAATGGGCAGTAGAAGAGAAGGGCACAGATAAAATTTATTTATTGTATTCAGTTATTGCATCAATTCATGTTTACTTGTTCATTATGCCTGTTCAATGTAATTTAACCTGTTCCTCCTTGTAATGCGCTGTTCTTATGTAAACTGCACTGATTATAAAAAGTGCAGTATATAAAACCAGGAGTAGCAGCCTAGTTGTTAGAGCAACTGCCTCATACCCAGAAGATCAAGGGTTCAATTCCCACTGGCACTACTTGTGACCTTGGGCAAGTCACTTTACCCTCCATTGCCTCAGAAGAAAAAGCTGGCAATCTACTTCTGCTGATACTTTGCCAAGAAAACCCAGAGGTAGCTGGGTTGCTATGAGTCAACATTGACTTGATGACACTAAAAAAAATATTAATAAATAGAACCAAATAAAAGCAATTTGCCCAATAAGCAGAGTTCCCAGGGAGAGGTGTAGAGAGAAATAAGAAAGGAAAGTGTGTGAGACGCAACAGAATGAATGCACCAGTAGGAGAAGTTTAAATTATATGTGGAATGATATGTGTCACAGTGTCAGCACATTATAAAGAAATACAGAACCCTGCAAAAGTGCACTCAGAACCGATAGCAAACCTACTATACCATAACAGTACTAACTGCCAGGACTCACATAGTACCAAGCATACCTATTAAAAGGCAGCAATACAAATATTACACCTGGTCATAAAACCCCAATAACAGACCATAGTGCTGCAGATTGCTACACAGAAGGTAAACACTAAGGGCCCGATACTCGAAAGGCATTTACGTGGTTTACTGCCCAGCTACAAATTTAGCTTTGACGGCTCCAGGCATGTGCGGCGACCCCAGATATTCAATGCTGTTGCCAGGGCATTCAATATTCAGGGTTAAGGGTCAGCAGGCAGAGCTATGCGCCAAAGTGGCACATAGCCTGCCCAATTCAATATTGGGCTCTAACAGAATCCCGCACTTCAATCACAAACACTGAACATAGACAGACCTTCACTCATGGCTGGATTTCCTAAAGCGTGCTGTCCACATTCGTGTGCATGAATGCTGCTAATGTACCTTATTACTAAATACGCCCCACTGTATTAAATACGGCCCGTGATAAATAATGTGCATTAATGTGCATGCCTTTAGTAAATGTAGCCCAAATGTTGCATAAGGGTTCACAAATCAGAAATAGAAACATTCAGAAAAACCCAAACCAAACCCCCCTGAGAAGTCAGACTCTGCATGCAGTGCAACACTGGAGAAACCCCCCCAGAAATGCATTTATTTAATTATCTATTTATTTTTTTATCTAATGATATTTATTAATGAATTTTAAGGATATGCATGGTGGGATTTGTTGTCCTATGAAGTGCTTTGTTAGCCTTTTCTCATGACATCTATTTATTTATTTATTTGATTGATGTTATTTATCTATTGAATTTTAAAGACATGCATGGTTGTACTTTTCATCCTACTATGTTTCCCAACCACCCTCATTATGGCCTATTGAATTTTAAAGAGATGTATGGCTGTAGTTTTTGCTCCCCCTCCACCCTCGCCTTGCTGTACAACTGAGTTGCATATTTTCAGAAACTGATTAAAGAGATGTTATTAAGTTTCTAAATGTAAAAAAAAAAATAGTCCCATTCAAGGTCATGAAAAGCAGGGGGTGCAGGGGATGGATTTCCCCATAGACAGACTAGACAACTGCTGGGGCGTGGGGGAATGGAGGGGATGGAGCTGTGATTTCAGAGGGCAGCAGCTGACTCCTCAAAAGCCTAAGGGCACCCAAAGCATTAAATCCATTGCTGGTAATAGGTTTGGACAAGACCAGCAGGCACCTAGGGTGCACCATGTCACCCTTTTGTGTCATTGCAACTCTGTGAACATGAGGACCCCAAAGAGAGGAAGGGGCCACTCCCTTGCCCAAGGAGCCATTTTATCCAAAAATCACCCTGGACTGGAACAGCAGGTGACTTTGACAGAAAACATGTTACACAGAGTACTTGGGAGAATCTTTTTGTTTGTAACACATTCCAACTACACTTTTCTTAGGACTGAAAGATCTTCTTAAGAGTATTTAGAAATGATTGTGGTTTTCATGCTGCATTGGGAAATAGGAATATTTTGGTTGGACTCGGAATGTGTTTACTACTTATCATATTTGCTGTGGGTTTCCCGTTGGTGAGGGACAGCACACTGCTACCATAAATTAAGTCAAAGCAAACCAGATGGATATTCACGATGTGTCTGATGTTATTTAAAAAAAAAAATCTGCTTATGACTAAGCTTGGGAGGACAGTTCATTAGGGTATCTTTAAGTGACACTTTTAAAACATGTGACATCTGAGAGGAATACAGAAACATCAAAGAGGATGTCAGACACTCTAAGTCCCAATATGGTCTGTCCAGCTTGCTAACATTTATAAGCTGTAGACCATATTTGATCTCTGGCTTCCCTTTTACTTGTTTGCAATTAAAAATCTCTGTGCTTGGCCAAGGCTTTCTTGAATTCTCTTACTGCCTTTGTCTCTACTACCTTCAGTAAGAAGCCGTTCCATGCACCCACCACCCCTTTCTGTAAATAATTATTTTCTATCATTATTCCTGAGTCTAGGCCCGTTGAGCCTCCTCTCGTGCCTTTTGGAACATAAGAGCTGCTATACTGGGTTAGAACAACGGTCCATAATACAGAGTATCCTGTTTCTAACAGTGGCCGATCTGAGTTACAAGTACCCGGGAAGATCCCAAAAAGTAGTAATATTTCATGCTCCTTACCCCCAGAGATAAGCAGTGGACTTCCCTTCAGTCTGCCTTAATAATGGTTTATGGACTTTTTCTTCCAAGAACTTGCCCAAACCTTTTTTAAACCCAGCTATACATTTAGCACATCCTCCAGCAATGGTTAGAGCAGTTGGCTAAAAACCCAGGAAACCTGGTTCAAATCCCACTGGCACTCCTTGTGACCTTGGGCAAGTCACTTAACCCTCCATTGCCTCAGACACAAACTTAGGGCCCGATATTCATAGGACTTAAGATGGTTAGCAGACCTGCTCACCGTGTTAATCTCTCTAACCAGGCTAAAGGTTAACCTGGGTTATCTGCAACTAGATCCCATTAATAACATAGGATCCAGTTGCAGATAGCCTGGTTTAACCGTTAGCCCAATTTAGTAAACATACGACTTTTCATAAGACTTTATTTTTGGTGGAGGACAAATCTGAGAGACATTTTAACTTCTTCATAGTCACCTCTGCTATGTAATGATAGTGCTCTTCATGTGGGACACATTAAGGTTCATTCCGAGGCACAAATAACGGGGATGGACGTCCCGTTGGGATGTCCATCACCACTATTTGTACCCTCTCCCTATCCCGTCAAACTTCCCCACGAGTTGTTCGGGAAAGTTAGACGGGAGCGGGAAAGAGGTGGATCACGGACGGGGTTAGGGCAGGCAGTGGGAGGTCGTCGGCCCTGGATGTACAGGGCCGATTCCAATGTCGGCCCTGTACATCCGAGGCTGGCGGCTTAAATGGGGAACCTATTCCATCTTGGAGGTGGAATAAGTTCCCCAAGTAGGCAGGGGATGGTGGGCCTGGGGCTCAGAAAGGGCAGGAGGGGGCAGTAGACATTCCCCGCGGCCCAATCCTGGACTTGGGAGGCCAGATCGGGGGTTGGGCTGCAGAGAAAGCTCTTTTTGAGCCGGCAGCCGGGGATCGCGGCTTTTGAATGGAGCCACAGTGCTATGACAACCGGATGCCATTGCGCCATGGCTCCATTGAAAAGTCCTGACTGAGCTAGCCAGGCAAGGCCTGTACCTGCAGGCCAACCTGAATCGAGGTCCCAGCTTGCACATACAGGCCTGGATGCGATTCTAATCTCACGGGGCTAGATGTACCCTGCGGGATCAGAATCCTGGCCAACTCTGTGCGTCCAGTTCCGACCAGATGTCCGAGTGCCAGGATGTCCGGGTCTTATTCGGTCCCATTGTATTTATTGTCGATCTGTGATCGAGTCTGATTTTTTTTTTTTTTTTTTTTTAACATACCCGGTCTTATTATAAGACAACAATCAAGTCGCCTTTAATTGTGACACTGCTTGGATCATTTATGCCAGTCAGTGTACCTGCAAGTTATTAAGTTTAGAATTCTGAACATCTCAGAAACATCTGATGTGTTAAGACTGATGCCATTTAGTACCACACTAGCAACAAACTTTATTTCATGTTGATGATTTGGGTGTTGGCTGTATGGAAATTCCTTCATCGTGATGATAGCTCC
Organism: Ichthyophis bannanicus; assembly: GCA_033557465.1. Lineage (NCBI taxonomy): Eukaryota > Metazoa > Chordata > Amphibia > Gymnophiona > Ichthyophiidae > Ichthyophis > Ichthyophis bannanicus. The sequence continues at coordinate 63,132,458 of CM066042.1, read as the reverse complement.
ACATTATTGGCTAGAAGATACATTTTCCGTTGGAAGACAGTTTCCCCCAAGGGTCTCAACAGGGAAATAGAATGGCATCATTTTTTGCAAACCCATTTGTTGGCTGGCGGATGAGTTAAGAAAGATTTGTATGTTAGCCAATCAACATACATACAGTAATAGAAGCCCATTGATACCCAGGTAACACATGGCATATTTCACGGACAGCAGCAACTACAGAGGGAGTACTTTGTCTACAGCCACAAACTTTGTTTTAAATTGATCCATACCATAACACTTATGAATTATTATTATTTCTGCAGATGTTTGCCTTCCTCCCCAAAGAAGCCGACACTGGTGAAACATAACACTGTGTTGGAGGACTGGGAATTATTATAGCGCTGTGCTATGATAAAAAAAGAATTCAAGCTATTTAAAAATGAGAGCAGAAACTCCCATAAGGGAAATATTTGGAAATATATTTAAAGTTTTGAAAGTTTTTACTTTCATTTTATTTGTAATGGCATTTATTTATTTAGTTAGTTGGTTTTATATACCGCTTTATCAAAGTGTCAAGGCAGTTTAAATAGATCACGTTACCCCACTTCTCCTTAATCTGCACTGGCTCCCTATAAGAGTTAGATTTGTCTATAAGGTACTCATCCTTACCCATAGGGCCCTCCACACTAGCACACCCCAGTACTTGGCCGATCTTATCCACCTCCAGCCTGTCCCTCGTCTTTTGCGCTCAGCTCATGGCAATCGACTCTTCCTTCCTCTCCCATCCCAGACACATCTTGAATGTACTCGTCAATCCGCTTTCTTTTTTTAAGCCCCGTCCTGTGGAACTCTCTTCCGCACTACTTCCGTGTCAAATTGTCATTCTCTCGTTTTAAAGCTCTTCTCAAGACTTACTTTTTCTGTCAAGCCTTTGATCTTCCTCTCCCGTCAGATCACTATGTTTCGCCCTTGGTTGGAGCTCCCCCATGAAACGCTGCTTAGGCCAACATGCCCCTGTCTATTTCCTGCCATTCTCTCTGGACAGTCGTTTCAATGTCTCAATGTCTCTGTATGTTCTTTCCACGCTTCTCTCTCCCTGCCCTTTTCTGTCACTTTCCTATTAAAACAATGGCGTTCCTTTTCATTTTCTGTTTCCTGCTATTACCCTACTTCATTGTACACCCCCTGATGCTTCGGCACGGGCGGTATATCAAGCACTGCGAATAAATAAATAAATAAAACTTAATATACATGGAACACAGTAAGGTGAAAACTAGAACAGCAGCAACAAAAATAGTGAACTGTGGATTACAATATTGGAAACGCTAGTGATATAAGTCTACATAGTAGGGTGGCCAGAGACATGGATGAAGCAGGAAGGTGGTGTGGGCATGGTGGGGCAGGGGTAGGGAGGAGATGACAAGGGGAGGGGTCAAAGAAGGGAGAATGGATTTTTGATCAAATGAGAGTTCCACCGAAGTGTTCCATGAATAGATGGTCTTCAGTTTTTTCCAAAAGTCTTCAAGATCCTTCATGGATTGGATGTTGGGTGATAGCACATTCCATAGGCATGGAGTGTAGAGCGAGAATGCTCATTTTGATGTTGTGTGCATGCTCTTTCTGTGTCCTGGAGGGAGGATCAGTGTGACTTGTGCATTGGTTCTCCTCGGCCTGTCATCTGGTGTCTTTTGGATTAGTGAATGCAGGTATCCTGAAGAGAGGTTGTGGTATGCTTTGAAGGTAGTGAAGAGGGCCTCGTATTTAATGCAAGATGTAATAGGAAGCCAAAGGAGGTTTTGCAGTATTGGTGTTATGTGTTCATGACTGGCGGCACCAAGTAGGACTTGGGTGGTGGTGTTCTGGGCCAATTTTAAGGGGTGGATGACAGATGCTGGTAGTCATAGAAACATAGAAACATAGAAACATGATGACAGAAAAAGACCACAAGGCCCATCTAGTCTGTCCTTCCATAACAACAACTACAACAGTCCACTTTTTACCTTTAGAGATCCTCTGTGTTGGTCCCATGCTTTTTTGAATTCAGTTACTGTCCTCATCTCTACCACCTCCACTGGGAGACTATTCCACGGATCCACTACCCTTTCCGTAAAGAAATATTTCCGCATATCACTCCTGAATCTATCTCCCTTCACCCTCATCCCATGTCCCCTCGTCGCAGAACTTGCTTTCAATTGAAAGAGGCTCTCTCCCTGAACATTTATGCCACGGAGGTATTTAAACATCTCAATCATATCACCTCTATCACGCCTTTCCTCTAAGGTGTACATATTAAGATCCTTAAGTCTGTCCTCATATGCTTTATAATGAAGACTACTAATCATCTTAGTAGCAACCCTCTGCACCGACTCCATCCTGTTCACATCCTTTTGAAGGTGCGGTCTCCAGAATTGCACACCATACTCCAAATGAGGTCGCACCAAAGACTTATACAGAGGCATTATCACCTCCTTTTTTCTGCTAGCCATTCCTCTCCGTATGCACCCAAGCATCCTTCTAGCTTTTGCCGTCGCCTTTTCTACCTGTTTAGCTACTTTAAGATCATCGGACACAACTACGCCTAGGTCCCGCTCTTCTTTAGTGGACAAAAGTACTTCACCTCCTATGCTGTATTGCTCCCTTGGATTGCTGCAGCCCAAATGCATGACCTTACATTTTTTAACATTAAATCCCAGCTGCCAAATTCTAGACCATTCTTCAAGCTTAGCTAGATCCCTCCTCATGTTATCTACACCTTCCTGGGTGTCTACTTTATTGCAGATTTTGGTATCATCCGCAAAGAGGCAAACCTTACCCGACAGCCCTTCCGCTATATCACTAACAAAGATGTTAAAAAGAATCGGACCAAGGACAGATCCCTGGGGCACACCACTGGTAACATCCTTCTCCTCAGAGTGAGCTCCATTTACTTGTACTCTTTGTCGCCTCCCACCCAACCAATTTCTAACCCAAGCAGTAACTTTAGGGTCCATCCCTAGGGTGCTCAGTTTGTTTATAAGTCGCCTGTGAGGAACAGTGTCAAAGGCTTTACTGAAATCTAAATACACCACATCTAGAGCTCTCCCTCGGTCCAACTCCCTGGTCACCCAGTCAAAGAAATCAATCAGATTTGTCTGACAAGACCTGCCTCTGGTGAATCCATGCTGCCTCGGATCCTGTAATCCGCTGGACTCCAGAAACCTCACTATTTTCTCTTTCAACAGCGTTTCCATTAATTTACTCACCACTGAAGTTAAACTAACCGGCCTGTAGTTTTCAACCACATCCTTACTTCCGCTTTTGTGTAAAGGCACCACATGAGCCTCTCTCCAGTCCTTTGGCACCACTCCCGACTCCAACGAGGCATTGAAAAGGTCAGTCAGTGGAGTTGCTAGAACGTCCCCAAGTTCCCTCAGTATTCTAGGGTGTATCCCATCCGGTCCCATCGCTTTGTCTACTTTAAGTTGAGCTAGTTTCTCACGAACACAGTCTTCTGAAAATTGTTCAAGATGTCCCTCGCTTCTGTTCTTATTTGTGGGTGTTTTCTGAGGTTCTGCTCCTGGTTCTTCATCTGTGAACACAGAACAAAAATATTTGTTAAGCAATTCCGCTTTATCCTTATCAGCTTCTACATATTCCCCCCCTGTACCCTTGAGTCTGACAATACCACTTTTGCCCTTCCTCTTCTCACTAATATATCTGAAAAATGTCTTATCTCCCCATTTTATTGCATTGGCTATTTCCTCCTCCTTTTGAATCTTTGCCTTCTTGACTACTTTGCTAGCTTCTCTAAGTTTTTCCAAATACAGATGCCTGTCTTCCTTTCTCTGTGATCTCTTGTATTTCATGAAGGCCTCCCTCTTTTTCTTCACTTTTTCAGCTACTTCCTTCGAAAACCATAGCGGTCTCCTGTTCCTTTTGCCTTTATTTACCATTTTAACAAAAAGGTTGGTTGCCTTTAAAATACCCCCTTTCAGTTTTGCCCACTGTTGTTCTACATCCCCCAGCTGTTCCCATCCCACTAATGACTCCCTGAGGTATTGGCCCATCTTCGCAAAGTTAGTCTTCCTAAAGTCTAAGATCTTCACCTTGGAATGGATTCTAACAGCCCTAGTCCTAATACTGAACCACACCATCTGGTGATCACTGGATGCAAAATGATCTCCCACTACAACATCAGAAACACTTTCACCATTGGTAAGCACCAAGTCCAGTATGGCCCCTTCACGTGTGGGGTCTGTTACCAATTGCCTGAATAGTTCTCCCTGTAGAGAATCCAGGATCTCCTTACTCCTAGATGATACTGCAGCAGGAAAGTGCCAATCAACATCTGGCATATTGAAATCTCCTAGCAGTAGCACTTCCCCTTTCCTAGCAATGCTGCGTATGTCTTCAATTAACTCTCTGTCCACCTCTTCCTCTTGTGAGGGAGGTCTGTATATCACACCAATGCAAATAGATTTCTCTTTCCCTCTTTCTAGTTTAACCCACAATGCCTCCTCTCTCCCTTTTAAGCTCTGTAATTCCAAAGCTTTAATAGTAGTTTTTACATATAGTGCTACTCCTCCTCCCCTTCTTCCTACCCTGTCCTTTCTGAATAAAGTATAGCCAGGTATAGTTACATCCCAGTCATGGTTTTCTGTGAACCATGTTTCTGTAACTGCCACTAAATCTAAGTCAGCCACTCCCACCAAAGCTTCAACTTCAGAGATCTTATTTCCCATGCTACGGGCATTAATACACACTGCTTTCCATATGTTACCCCTGTTACCCATTTCCATAAAGGTATTTAATGTATCACTTACCTGGGGGCTTTCACTTACCTGGGGGCTTTCTTCACCCATCCCCAACGAATCTAGTTTAAAGCCCTCTTAAGTAGATTAGCCAGTCTACTACCAAAGATGTGTTGACCTTTCTTGGACAGATGGATGCCATCTCTGCTCTGCAACCCTTGGAACAGCATCCCATTGTCTAGGAAACCAAAACGCTCTCGAAGACACCATCCACGCAGCCATGCATTAATCTCCAGGATGCGAGCCTCTCTGCCTTGGCCTTTACCCTCAACAGGGAGGATTGAAGAGAACACCACCTGTGCACCTACCTGCTTCACCCTCTGTTCCAGAGCCATGAAGTCACTTTTGATACGTTCCGAGGTATACCTGGCAGTATCATTTGTTCCAACATGGATTAGCAACATTGGGTAATAGTCAGTGGGCTTGATGAGTCTCGGCAAATTCTCCGTAACATTTTGGATCTTGGCACCAGGCAGACAGCATACCTCTCTGGACATCAAGTCTGGTCGGCAGATGGACGCCTCAGTACCCCTCAGAAGAGAGTCTCCAACCACCACTACCCTTCGTTTCCTTCTGGTCACTGATTCTGCAACTATGGGGTACTTGAACTCTGGTTCTTCCCTTTCCAGGGATGCTTTCACCTCCTCCACTTCCAGGGCTGCATAATGGTTCTTCAATTCAAGGGCTGGAGAAGTTGGATTGGTGATTTTGCAGGCTCTGGTGACTTTTGTCCAACCATCGACATTCTGTTGACACCCATCTTCTCCTGTGCTGGAGAGCCTGGTTGCTGCAAGCAGCATCTCATCAATGTACTTCTCACTGTCTTGAATGCTCCTCAGCCTCGCCACCTCCTCTCTGAGTTCCTCCACTTGTTTCCTCAGAGCTTCAGCATGCAGGCACCCTGCACATGGAACTGGATCTTCAACTGGCAATAGGGCCTCTGTCTGGACCAAGGCAGAAGCTGTAACGGGGGCAACAGCTTTAGCAATACGATTTTTCCCAGCCATTGTTCTGTTTGTGGAGCTTAGGTATCTGTTAAAGCAAAAGAGAGAGATCTACGAAGTACCAGCTGGTTTCGCAGCTGTCCTTTCAGAGAAAAAGCAGTTAAATCTCTTTAATTATATTCAAAATGTGCTGGTCCAATTCACTGTGATTTGATAAAGGGGGAGGTGCCCTATAAAGCAAGACTGCTCACTAGGGGTGGGTGGGAGTCGGGGTGTTAGCAGTCCTGATTAGGTGTTAGCAGTTCCTGAACCTGAGGGGGTTACAGAGTTCAGCAATACTACTGTGCTCAAGTACAGATTCCCCTAAAACAGCAAAAATAAATTTAACCTTGCTTTAAAAAAATATACACAAAACCCTTTTAAGAGCTCCCAGTCAGAGAGCTAGCAATGTAACAAAAAACACCAAACAAAGAAACCCTCAAAACCTCACTTACTGTTTGATGTGTGGAGCCCTGGTTAAGAAAGCCTCAAAAGGGCAGGGCAAAGCAGCCTTTTTATGCAGGCTTCAATTGCACTCAGGAAACAGGCCCACTAACCCCTGATTAGGTGTTAGCAGTTCCTGAACCTGAGGGGGTTACAGAGTTCAGCAATACTACTGTGCTCAAGTACAGATTCCCCTAAAACAGCAAAAATGAATTTAACCTTGCTTTAAAAAAATATACACAAAACCCTTTTAAGAGCTCCCAGTCAGAGAGCTAGCAATGTAACAAAAAACACCAAACAAAGAAACCCTCAAAACCTCACTTACTGTTTGATGTGTGGAGCCCTGGTTAAGAAAGCCTCAAAAGGGCAGGGCAAAGCAGCCTTTTTATGCAGGCTTCAATTGCACTCAGGAAACAGGCCCACTAACCCCTGATTAGGTGTTAGCAGTTCCTGAACCTGAGGGGGTTACAGAGTTCAGCAATACTACTGTGCTCAAGTACAGATTCCCCTAAAACAGCAAAAATGAATTTAACCTTGCTTTAAAAAAATATACACAAAACCCTTTTAAGAGCTCCCAGTCAGAGAGCTAGCAATGTAACAAAAAACACCAAACAAAGAAACCCTCAAAACCTCACTTACTGTTTGATGTGTGGAGCCCTGGTTAAGAAAGCCTCAAAAGGGCAGGGCAAAGCAGCCTTTTTATGCAGGCTTCAATTGCACTCAGGAAACAGGCCCACTAACCCCTGATTAGGTGTTAGCAGTTCCTGAACCTGAGGGGGTTACAGAGTTCAGCAATACTACTGTGCTCAAGTACAGATTCCCCTAAAACAGCAAAAATGAATTTAACGTTGCTTTAAAAAAATATACACAAAACCCTTTTAAGAGCTCCCAGTCAGAGAGCTAGCAATGTAACAAAAAACACCAAACAAAGAAACCCTCAAAACCTCACTTACTGTTTGATGTGTGGAGCCCTGGTTAAGAAAGCCTCAAAAGGGCAGGGCAAAACAGCCTTTTTATGCACGCTTCAATTGCACTCAGGAAACAGGCCCACTAACCCCTGATTAGGTGTTAGCAGTTCCTGAACCTGAGGGGGTTACAGAGTTCAGCAATACTACTGTGCTCAAGTACAGATTCCCCTAAAACAGCAAAAATGAATTTAACCTTGCTTTAAAAAAATATACACAAAACCCTTTTAAGAGCTCCCAGTCAGAGAGCTAGCAATGTAACAAAAAACACCAAACAAAGAAACCCTCAAAACCTCACTTACTGTTTGATGTGTGGAGCCCTGGTTAAGAAAGCCTCAAAAGGGCAGGGCAAAGCAGCCTTTTTATGCAGGCTTCAATTGCACTCAGGAAACAGGCCCACTAACCCCTGATTAGGTGTTAGCAGTTCCTGAACCTGAGGGGGTTACAGAGTTCAGCAATACTACTGTGCTCAAGTACAGATTCCCCTAAAACAGCAAAAATGAATTTAACCTTGCTTTAAAAAAATATACACAAAACCCTTTTAAGAGCTCCCAGTCAGAGAGCTAGCAATGTAACAAAAAACACCAAACAAAGAAACCCTCAAAACCTCACTTACTGTTTGATGTGTGGAGCCCTGGTTAAGAAAGCCTCAAAAGGGCAGGGCAAAGCAGCCTTTTTATGCAGGCTTCAATTGCACTCAGGAAACAGGCCCACTAACCCCTGATTAGGTGTTAACAGTTCCTGAACCTGAGGGGGTTACAGAGTTCAGCAATACTACTGTGCTCAAGTACAGATTCCCCTAAAACAGCAAAAATGAATTTAACCTTGCTTTAAAAAAATATACGCAAAACCCTTTTAAGAGCTCCCAGTCAGAGAGCTAGCAATGTAACAAAAAACACCAAACAAAGAAACCCTCAAAACCTCACTTACTGTTTGATGTGTGGAGCCCTGGTTAAGAAAGTCCTTGGTATACTTAATTAGTTCTGTTCTATTTTTTAGTGCATTATAGGATGTTTTTGGGAGAGTAATGATATGCAACCTTGTGACTTGCTCACAGTGGTGATTGTTAATATGAGCCACCCTCTCTTTTCCTTCTTTTTTTAGGATGATTGAAATAATATGAAGTGTTGTTGATTTCATATGCGGGGTTCATTATTATCAATACTTTTTGTGATATGTTTTTTTGAGATGCACAAACCAGAATTGTACATAATACTCAAGGTGCAGTCACACCATGGAGTGATACACAGGCATCATGATATTCTTTGTTTTATTCTCTATTGCTTTCCTAATAATTCCTAACAGTTTGTTCGCCTTTCTGGCCACTGCTGGACACTGAGCAGGTTTCAATGTATTTCCCACAATGACACCTAAATCTTTTTCCTGGGTAATGACTCCTAATATAGAACCTAGTATCACGTAGCTATAATTTGGGTTATTCTTCCCTAGGTACATTACTTTCCACTTGTCCACATTAAATTTCATCTGTCATTTGAATGCCCAGTCTTCCAGTCTCACAAGGTCCTCCTGCAATTTCTCACAATCCATATTTAACAACTTTGAATAACTGAATGATTTAACAGTTTTGAATACTTTTGTGTCATCTGCAAATATGATCACCTCATTTGTTATTCCTATTTCCAGATCATTTATAAAAATGTTAAAAAGCACCAGTCCCTGTATAGATTCTAGGGGTACTCCACTATTCACCTTTCTATGTTGAGAAAATTGACCATTTAGCCCTGTTCTCTATTTTCTATCTTCTAATTAGCTCCCAATCCATTGCTCCCTATCCCTTGACTTTTAAATTTCCTCAGGAGTCTCCCATGAGGGCGTTGCTAAACACTTTCCGTGAATCCAGATGCATTATATCAACTGATTCACCCTTAGCCATATTTATTTATTCACACCTTCATAAAAATGTAGCCCATTGGTGAGGCAAGACTTCCCTTGGCTAAATCCATATTGGCTTTGCCCCACTAAATCATTTATCTATGTCGTCAGTAATTTTGATCTTTATAATAGTTTCTACCATTTTGCTTGGCACTGATGTCAGGCTTGCTGGTCTGTAGTTTCCTGGATCACACCTTGAACCCTTGTTAAAAAATGGCATTACGTTAGCTGCCCTCCAGATACTATAGACAATTTTAATGTTTGGAGGTCTACTACTAATAACATAAAACCTATTTCATTTTTGAGGTCTTTCAGTACTCTGGGGTGTAGACCATCTGGTCCAGGTAATTTACTTTTCTTTAGTTTGTCAGATTGTTCTATTACATCTTTCAGGTTCACCAAACTTTGTTTTAGTTCCTCTGAATTGTCACCATTAAATACTATTTCTGGTATGGATAGCTCCCTTATATTTTCCTCAGTAAAGATCCAAGAAAAGAATTAATTTAGTCTCTGTAATGGCCTTGTCCTTCCTGAGTGTCCCTTTTACCCTCGATCATCTAATGGCCCAATTAACTCCATCATAGGCTTCTTGCTTCAAATATATTTCTCCATTTCAAAAGATTTGCTTCTTGTGGCATTTTTACTAAATTGTGCTACCTGGTAGCATGGAGTTTAATGCATGGTTTGAGCATCATGCTAAAATGTAGCAGGGGTCCTAGTGCCAAAACTCCCACACTATCCTGGTAATGTGCATTGGAGCCTCAGGACTGAGCAGGACAGGGGCAGAATGCAGGCATTGCCAGCACATTGCAGCTAACAAGGGTATCAGTCGACCATGGTAACACGTGCAGCCCGATTCTTGAAGCAGGTCATCTGGGCCGTCTGGATGTCCCCGCTGAAGACAGGGCCACTAGGACCTGACTCTGGTCGACTGGAACAAGACACTCCCACGGGAGCCAGAATAAAGCCTGAGGACAGCCCAGCATACCCACTGTGCCTGCAGGGGCGTCCTCCCCACAGGTGCCCCGACAACTGTGGCTGGCCCCAAATATCCCTGCCACCCAACCCATGGCTGGCATCCCATGGCCTGGATCAGGCGGCGGGGACTCCCCCGCACCCGGCCCCATGGGTGGCTGCCATGCCCCAATCCCGTGAAAAATACTGCTTATACCAACTTTGAGGTGGTATGAGCAGTACAGCCCAGCAGGCCCAGCAGCATATACAGGGCTGTGACCTGAATCAGCCCTGTACATGCTGCCAGGAGGCCCGCCCCCTCCTGCCCCTTGCCGGTTCTCCCTGTCCTGAAGCACAGGACATATAGGGAGAGCCGGTGCGGGAATAGGGTTTAGGGGGATTGTGGGGCTGCACATCCCAGCGGGACGTATATCCCCGCAACCCACAATTGTGACTGTGTGCCTAAGTAAACAATATTACTTAGAGGTATGGATAGGAGTAGACACTAGTGGACCCATTTTTACTGTCCCAGATAGACAAGTTGAAAGAAGTACTGCAGGTGCTGTAGCTTTCAAGAGACTCTACAGAGAAAACCACATGATGGTTTTCCTTTTATAGCCAAGTAGTTGACCAAAGGGTGACAAAAAGAAGTCAATGATTGTAGCATTACAAAATGCTTATCAACTCACATAGCCAAATGATCATCAAGTCATATTGACACGTAGAGCTGTCAATATACAATACGCAAGTTCTAGAAAATCATGTCCTGGCTTTATTTGAACATAATTTAATGTTCATAGACATTTATGTGATCTTTGATAGCTATAACATTCCCCATCCCTTTATCCTTTTTATCATTCTAGCTTATTCAGTATTGTTCTGTGTCGAGATATCTGTGCATGTTGCCCAAAAAGTGAATTTAGTGGTAAATGCGTCATAGTAGAATGCTAAGATGTAATGCTTGGGAAGGAAATGATCTTCAGTGATGTAAAGTGGGGTTCATAAAGGTGAAACAGCAATGCAAAGTGTGCCAAGAGGTTTTGAAAGATTTGGGTTTATTTTGTTCACCACATGTTAACCTTCCTTAACTCCTGAATTCAATGCAATATGTGCTATCAAGTCAATGCTGACTCTTGGCGACCTGGCCCCTGGGTTTAGCATTCTACTAAAAATGAAAAATTGTTATTCTCTCTCCATTTTCCCTACTTATTCCAATGAAGTTGGACCTTGTAAGAATTTTATCACATATTGAAATGAGGCGGTTGGGTGGAGGATAGACACATATTTTCGTTAGCGTTTAATCTTTAGTTCAAGTCAACATCACAGTCTGCATGTGATCAATGGGTTTCTACTGCTCGGTTCCAAATGTTGGTGGCAGGAGGAGAGCCTATTAGAAAAGGGATCATAGACGTCATGCTAAACGTATGTTTCAAGATTCAGAGCAAGGCAAGTAGAAATAACCTGTTTAAAGCATGTTTATTTGATGTTTTTATGAAAGATGAGAAACTTCCACACCATGTGTTTTGAATGAAGAATGCAACACGTTTTTTAATTCACCAAAAATCTTTGTCCATAAGCTTTCCTAAACCCCCCCCCCCCCACCACCCAATTTAGGGGACTTTAGCTTTTAGTGCAGAAATGACAAATTCCAGTTCTCAAGTCAGCGCTTCCTCAATGAATATCCATGAGATCTATTTGAATTAATCTACTCCAAATACCAGGTTAATTTGCAGTTTAGCTGTCATGGAAACCAGATCTGTTTGTGGCACTTGAAGACCAGACTTTGCCATCATTCCTATAGCGCATGGATCTCTTATATTTATTTCCTTAACATACCACACATCATAATCAATCTACCATCATTGCTAAGGATAGGGACAGAGATGATCTTACGAAAGTCAGAAGGCATGATACTTCCGCTGAATATCCAGTTCATATTTAAATATTGCAGTTGACCATTACGGTGTTTCAGTATCAGCCCAACTCAATATCGGGTGGTCTGCGTGTAACTTCTACTCATAAGTAACACCAGCCAAATGACAGGCCTAATTTATGCATAGGAGTGGCAATGTGATCACTGATTATGCATATATTCAGCAGCGCATGTATCCCCAGATACCTTCTCTTCTAAGCACTATGTCTAAGAGGGGGCAGAGGCAACTATTGCACATTTCATATGCCCAGAGCCATGCTGTGCAGGGGGAAGATGCCTTTCAGGGCCCTCTTCTATGCAACTAACAGTACCACTCCAGATGCGCTCAGAGGCACACCAAGAATTGAAATGTCTGTTTTTGACAGCCACTCCTGAATAAAGTGACATTTACTGATAAATGCTGCCGCTGCCTTGACTTCCTCTCCTCTCATGCCCTCCTGGATACTTTACAATCTGACTCTCGTCCTTTACACTCTACTGAAACAGCTCTTGCCAAAGTCTCCAGTGACTTGTTCCTGGCAAAGTCCAAGGGCCTTTATTCTGTCCTCATCCTTCTTGACCTCTCTGCTGCTTTTGACTCTCTTGAACACAACCTTCTCCTTGATACCCTGTCCTTGCTTGGCTTTAAGGGTTCTGGTTCTCCTCCTCTCTCTCCCATCGCTCTTTCAGTGTGTGTTCTGATGGCTCCTTCTCTGCTGCTATCCCGCTTCAGTTGGTGTACCCCAAGGATCTGTCTTGGGTCTACTCCTTTTCTCTCTCTATACCCAGTCCCTTGGTGCACTCATCTCTTCCAATGGATTTCAGTACCATCTTTATGGCGATTGACTCCCAGATCTACCTCTATCTATCTAATTAACATTTCTAAAGCGCTTCAAACGTACAAAGCGCTGTACATACATGAAGAAAAGACAGTCCCTGCTCATCAGAGCTCACAATCTAGTCAAGAAGATCACAAAATACAAATACAATCAAGTAAGACAAAGTAAACAATAAACAAGAAGAGCAAAAACAAGAATCAAGAACAGAAAGCAATAGAGAAGAGATGGGTTTTCATTCTGGACTTGAAGAGGTCCAGACAGGGCGAATTGCATACAGACAGAGGTAGATTGTTCCAGGCAAAGGGTGCAGCCAGGTGAAAGGAGTGAAGTCTAGAATTAGCAGTAAAAGTGGAGGGCATAGATAGACGAAGGCTGTTCGAAGAGCGAAGAACGCGAGAGGGGATGTAAGGAGAGATAAGAGATGATAGGTAGTGGGGGGCTGAAGAGTGAATGCATTTATAGGTCAAGAGGAGGAGTTTGAATTGGATCCAGAAGCAGATGGGAAGCCAATGAAGGGACTTGAGAAGAGGAGTAACATGGGAAAAGCGATGCTGACAGAAAATTAGTCGAGCAGCAGAATGTTGAATAGATTGAAGGGGAAAGAGATGGTTTGCGGGAAGGCCAGCAAGGAGAATATTGCAGTAATCAAGACGGGAGGTGATCAAGGAGTGGACAATCATTTTAGTAGTGTCATCAGAAAGGAAGGGGCGAATTTTGTTAATGTTATAAAGGAAGAAACGGCAAGTCTTAGCTTCGCCTCTCTACGCCTGCAATCTCTCCGGCAATCCAGACCCGGATCTCTGCCTGCCTATCTGACATTGCTGCTTGGATGTCTCACTGCCGCTTGAAATTGAACATGGCCAAAACTGAGCTTCTCATTTTTCCCCCTAAACCCTCCTCTCCTCTTCCTCCTCTCTGTGTCTCTGTGTATAATTCTTTACTCCTCTGTGTTTCCTTGGCTTGCAACCTTGGGGTCATCTTTGACTGCTCTCTCTCCTTCTCCACACATATCCATCTGATAGTTAAGACCTGGCATTTCTTTCTCTATAACATCAACAAAATCCGCCCATTCCTTTCTGAACGCACTACTAAGACGCTTATCCACTCCTTAATCACCTCCCATCTTGATTACTGTAACCTACTCTTTGCTGGTCTCCCTTTGAATCATCTGTCTCCCCTTCAATCTGTTCAACATTCTGCTGCGTGGCTAATCTTCCTCCAGCTTCGTCATATCCATATTACTCTTCTTCTCAAGTCACTTCATTGGCTCCCTATCCGTTTCCACATCCAGTTCAAACTTCTCTTGCTGACCTATAAATGATTTCACTCTGCAGCTCTTCACAGCCTTTCTTCTCTTATCTCTCATTACACCTCCCCACGGGAACTCCGCTCTTCTGGCAAACTGCTTCTATCTGTGCCCTTCTCTTCTATTGCTAACTCCAGACTTCGCTCCTTTCACCTTGCTGCACCTTATGCCTGGAATAAACTACCTGTGTCTGTGCGCCAGGCGTCTTCTCTGACCCTTTTCAAATCCAGGCTGAAAACTCACCTCTTCGCTGCCGCTTTTGGATCTTGACTCACCTGATCTCCTTTGTGTTTCCTTACAATTCCCCCTAGATGTATCCCATGTCTACACCTACTGTGTTGTCTGTCTTGACTAGATTGTAAGCTCTGATGAGCAGGGACCGTCTCTTACATGTCTGTGCAGCTCTGCGTACGTCTTGTAGTGCTATACAAATGCTCAGTAGTAGTAGCAATAGTGATAAACTCATTTCAGATCCAACATAAACAATTCAATAAGTGACCTTCAAACACAAACGCAAATGAAAAATGAATAACTCCCATGGAGTCCGGGGATCCCTCAGTTCTTCTCCCTTCCCTGTGGGAATATGCATTCTGCAGTGACCTGGGGCAAACAGACAATCTCAAGGCTCCAGTAGACTTCCAGACCTCTGTCCTGGTCTATAACCAATAATACTCCATTCTGTTTCCTGCTCTCCAATCATCATTCTTCTTTTGTGTCTCCTTGAACCACTCCTCCAGAATTTGCTGTGACACAGCTACATCACATCACACACTAAACTGGGATGGGCCTTCTAGTCCAAAGCCTTAGGTCTTCATGGCTCTTGAGATCCACTCTCCAAAGCCTAAACATGCAACAGGGAGAGAAGAGAGGAAAGGAATCCTTCCAAAACCCAGCTCTCGGTCTTGTTAACCAGATTCCTCCCTAGACATTCTCCTATGGATGCCTCCCATTATAAATAAATTACTGCCAGGACCTGTACGACCCATGAAGTCACATTAGTAAAGAGAATGTATGGCTTCCCTTATGTAGAGAGGAGATTATATACAGAGGAGATCATATGTTTTTTGTGTTCCAAGATACAGAAATTTCTTTTACCTAATTCAGAATGAAAAGCCAGATTTGTAGAAACTGTATATTTGTCTTTAGAAAGAGTCTTTAGATAAAAAGAGCTTCAGCGACTCAAAGAATAAGAAGCACTCAGGAGAAGAAAGAGTATATGGCACCATCCATTAGCCAGCAATTTGTGATGTTCTCTGTTATTATTTCTGCATTTATATTGCAATTTTAGACAAAATGATGTACAATTTCTTGAATAACATATATTACATATTAGAAAATGGGACTGACTTTTTTTTTTGCAAAGTCAAATCCTGTTTGTTTACTTACAGGGCAAATTTCAGTAGGTGCCAGAATGTATAATTTAAGACAGAACATCACTGGGACTCTTAAATTAACAATCTCCTACTCTTGTGAACAGCCCCATTGGATTTTTTATGTACACAGCTGCAGACATATCTCACCTAAACAGCATCACCCTCAGTGGCACTATGCCACTTAGCCATGCTCAAGCATTGGGGTAGAAGATACTTTGGGAACGATACCCCAAGACTGAATCCCAATACCATTTCCTGTAGAGCTACTACTACTACTACTACTACTACTACAGATCATTTGTATAACAATTCAAGGCATACGCAGTGCTGTACAGGCACATGTAAAAGATGGTCCCTGCTCATCAGAGCTTACAATCAACACAACAGCTGAGGACAAGGATATATGTAGGGGAATGGTAAGGAGACCCATAGGAGACTATGCAGATCAGGATCCAAAAGTAGCCTCGAAGAAGTGAGTTTTCAGCCTGGCTTGGAAAAAGGCCAGAAATGAAGCCTGACTTACAGACTCAGGTAGTTTGTTCAAGGTATAAGGGGCAGCAAAGTGGAAGGATCGAAGTCTGGAGTTGACAGTGGAAGAGAAGGGACAGACAGAAGTGATCGGCCAGAAGAGCAGAGTTCATGAGGAGGGGTTTAGGGAGAGATAAGAGAGGAAAGGTAGTGAGGAGCAGAAGGGAATGAGTGCACTTATAGGTCAGTAGGAGAAGTTTGAACTGAATATGGAAACAGATAAGGAGTCATTGAAGTGACTTGAGAAGAGGGGTTATATGAGCATATCGAGGCTGACGGAAGATTAGCCGTACAGCTGAGTGTTGAACAGATTGAAAAGGAGAGAGATAATTCAGAGGGAGACCATCAAAGAGGGGACTGCAATAGTCTAGATGGGAGATGACCAAAGAGTGGATAAATGTCTTAGTGGTGTGTTCAGAAAGGAAGGGGCAAGTTTTGCTGATGTTATAGAGAAACAAATGACTGGCTTTAGCTATTAGTTGGATGTGTGTGGCGAAAGAGAGGGAGGAGTCAAAACGACCCCAAGGTTGGAGACGAGGAAACAGGGAGTAGCATAGTGTTATCCACAGAGATTGAGAAAGAAGGAAGGGGGAGGTAGGTTTAGGGGGGGGGGGGAAATAAAAAGCTTGGTTTTGGCTATGTTCAATTTTAAATGGCAGTGAGACATCAAGGCAGCAATGTCAGATAGGTAGGCAGAGATCCGGGCCTTGATTGCTGGAGGGATTTCAGGTGTAGAGAGGTACATCTGAGAGTCATCAGCATAAAGATGGTACTGAAAACCATGGGAAGAGAAGAGTGCACCAAGGGACTGGGTATAGAGAGAGAAAAGGAGTGAACCCAAGACAGATCCTTGGGGTACACCAACAGAGAGTGGGATAGCAGTAAAGAAGGATCCACCAGAACAAAACTAAAGGTGCGGTGGGAGAGATAAGAGAAGCAGGATAGCACAAAGCCCTTAAAACCAAGTGATGACAAGGTATAGGAGAAGGTGGTAATCAACAGTGGAGAATGTAAAGGATGAAAGACAGATTGCAGTGGATTCAGAAGGGCTTGAGCGGAGAGAAAGTCAAGGCAATGGCGGTGAACTGCACTTTCAAGTTGTTTAGCAATGAAGGGGAGGAGGGAGATGGGTTGATAAGTAGAAGGACATATCGGGTCTAGTGAAGGTTTCTTGAGGAGAGGTGTGACAAAAGCATGTTTGAAGGCTGTAGGAACAGTTACAGTGGAGAGCGATAGGTTGAGAATATGCGAGATGGAAGGGATGACATTTGAGGAGATGGATGGGAATATATCCAAATATTGCACACACCAAAGCTTAATCAGCTGCTGAGACTTCACAGGACTATAGTTCATAATTGTGTACCTTTAGTAATTATAACCATTGAAGAAAACCTCCTCTTATACTTAGTAGGAATATCCACCGTATATATGCCTTAATTAATAAGTCAAAATACTTAGTATAAGAGTGATAGAACCATCAGCATGGAGCCATGGGGAGACTGCTCAGAAGTTTCTATATAGCAGTATTTCACCCATTGCTCCCATTTTCAATCAGTTCAATTTCACTCATTGCATTTTTCTTCTATTTTTTGGTACGTCTTTATCGTATTATTCTTTACTTTACTATTCTCATGCACTTCATGAACCACTTCATGAATCACAATCCCTTAAAAACGCTACACAAGGTCAAAATTAGTTAAAACCTTCATTCGTTGCTGCTGTTCACCAATTTACTGAGCATAGTTGCAATCATCTCGCTGTGCTGCTTGACCATCAAAATAGTCTTCATATAATATTTCAATAATATGACAATGCTACTTAGCTGATAGAATGTTCCTTTTCACCCAGGCTGTCCATATGCTATCATATGCAGATATCTCAACCAACCCACAGACCTTCCAAACATACACATACAATACAGACACCCCATAGACCACCCATACACAAAACTGAAGCCAGGATGAGATCATGACTATGTTATAATTAATTAATTACCCTGTTATCCGAGTTGTATTTCCTGTTTTACTGTAAACACAAAGTACCGTTGAATTGTGTAACTCTTTGTTTATTGTGAACCGCGCTGATGCTGAATAGCGCGGTATATAAGAGACTATAAATAAATAAATAAATAAATAATGTGCCTTCAGTGACCAAGAGACTCCAACTTTCTCCCGACCTACCTGCAATTCATAACTCTGCTTCCAGGGGCTTGGCATTTCTGCAAGAGGCAAAACACACAGCTCGAAAACAGGAAGGAATCATCTATACATCTTTGAAGAACCCTTCTTCACATTCTCTGCAAGAAGCACAAGACACATTATCTCGGACCTAAGAAAACCAGCCTTGCAGCAGCCTGTAAATCATGCAAATTGTGGGATGAAAACTCCCCCCCCCCCCCACTCAATGGCATTTTAAATAGTCCAGCAGTATCCGGTTCACCTGCCGTTCAAGAGAAAATGTGATGACATCAGCAGCAGATCCTCTCTTAAAGTGAAAGCCTTCAAATTAGAGGGTAACACTCTTGTTGCGTCATTTAATCCCAGTGGTTTTTCAGTTTGTAAATGAAAAATCCAACATTGTTCTCTATAAAATATTGAATGTCTGAATCACAGAGACGTCCCTAGAGTCATTTTAGAAGGTAGGTCTGTGGACATCACCAGCGCAAGGATGTCCAAGTCTGAACGGGGGCATGGTGAAGGCGTGTCTGGGGCATTCCTAAGAACCTGAACATCCCTGCCAGATCTCAGAAATGGCCCTTGACCTCCGCCCACCCAGTGCCCGTCACAGGGTGGCGCGGCGAGAGGCCGGAAGAAGGTCAGGCACACGGGGGGGTGAAAGAGGGGAGGCGGCGCATCTTTTAAAGTGATTGGCTCCCCATCTGGTGCGCGCGTGGGGAGCCGAGGGGCTGACAGGAGAGACGGCAGTGCTCGGAGGACTAGCGACTGGCAAGGCACAAGGAAGAGGTCCGGTGGCAGGTAGCGGCGGCGGCATCGGGCAGAATTGGGAGACGCAGGATAGAGCAGCTTACCAGGAGCACAGCAGAGCAGCAGGGCGGTAGACGGTGATTAACAAGGTCTGGATCTGCTGTGGGCCTTGTGTGGGGATGAAGCAAGCACGCGGTCAGGACTGGCAGGCTGGTCGGCGCTCAGGCAGGTGATTGCTGAGGTTGTGGGATAATTCGGTGGCAAGGGCAAAAGGCCAATAATAAAAAAAACAAAAAACCCAGCAACAGAAGGAAGGTAAAGTTGGTAGTTAGGTGGTGGTTGGGAGTGAGAGGGACATTTTGGCAGGCTTGATGCCAGCGGGGGGAAGACACTGGGGTGGGGCGAGAGGGCCTGGAAGGGCTAGTAGAGCCATAGGGAGGGGGATGGCGCTGACTAGTGCTGGTCAGGTGGCAGGTCGGGCACAGGCGGCCACTTGGGAGGGTAGGGCTGCTGGGGGAGAAGGTGGTAGGCGCCCTAGGGAGGCTGGGGCTGGGAGAGGAAGGAGGGGGGCACGGTCCCCACAAGGGGTGGGGAGGGGTAGAGGAAAAGCAAGGGGGTCCCGTTCACGGGCCAGGATTCGGGGGGGGGGGGAAACCTAGGCAAGTTGGTACCGCCGGAAGGTGGGTGTACGGGTAGCGCTAGGGGTGCGGGTTGTTTGGGCATCCGGGGGGGGGGGGGTGCTGGGGTAGGACACAGCTTGGGGTTGGAGGGGGTTGCTGAGAGGGGTGGTAGGGGTTCCACAAGTCCAGCCCTTGTTGGTGTGGAAGGACATGGGATGCACCCCTCGGTGGCAAGTTGGGGGGGTTATAGACCTGGGGGGGCGGGGTCCTGGGAGCACTGGGTGGGCGGAGGTCAAGGGCCATCAGGGGTAAATTGGCTCGGGGTGTGGCAGCCTGCTTGGCCTTCGGTGATCCCTCCCTTGGTGTTCCCTTTTATGTCTCCACAGGTTCCAGCAATGGGTTGGTACCAGGCGTCACAAGGAGCTGCGGCCCATCAGGGCGAGGAGTGGCTGGAGGTGCGAAGGCCGGCGTATCCGAATGTCAGAGTAGAGGCATCTGTAGTGCGGCCCATAGAGCGGCAACAGCAAGGTGTGCAGGAGGGACATGCTGTGTTGGGGGAACTTCCTGTAGGCGCGGAGGACATCAGGGCGTCAGGTGAGTTGCATGCCGCACAGGGCAAGGTGTCGGTGGAACCGTTGGGAACGAAAGGAAAGGCGCGTAAGAAGCATAGACATGCGTGTAGGAGACGGCATGGGTCAGATTCATCCTCGTCGTCGGCCTAAAGCAGCGGGGGCGTGGTACATGAGTTGTGGGAAGGTGTGCCACAGAACTTGCGGCGTAAGATCAGGAAAAGGAGATATATTGATATATTCCGGTTATTAGAGGGGCGGAGGCATTCGGGGGATAGCAAAAAGAAGAGACGGGAGGATGAGAAGGTGGGGCGGGTACAAAAGGTGTCCCGGAGTGTAGTGAATTGGACGCAAGCGTTTTTGCGTTTGGCGAGCGTATGGGGGCATCATTGCCCAGAACAGTATGGGATGCTGTTGGCTTACGCGGATGCTATTCTGGAAGCATCGCAGACGCATGAGGGATGGTCGTGGTTGAACTACGACGAGAAGTTCCAAGATAAAATTGAGGAGAACCGGTTCTTGCCCTGGGTTTCGTAGGATATTAATTTGTGGCTGATGCAAATGTCGGCTAAGTCAGCGTCAGGGGGAATGGGGGGAGCTGGGGGGGTAGTGACACCAGGGACGGCGAGTCGTTCCTTTCGGCCTACAGGAGCCACGCTGCAGCAGAAGGTGGGTGGAGCAGGGACAGGCGACGTTTGCTGGCGATTTAATAAGTCATCGTGCCCCTTTCCGGATTGCAAATTTCGGCTTGCCTGCTCCAGTTGCGGCGGGGGGCATTCGGCGGCAAAGTGTGGTAAAAAAGTGCTCCTGCCTGCTAGTGGGCCAGTCACGAAATGAGAGAGAGTTATGCAGTCTTGCCCCCACCCCTATACAGGTAGAGGTTTTACGGCTTCACCTGCGGCAATACCCGAGACGAGGGGATAGGGTGGTTTTGGAAATGGGGTTTAGGGGGGGTTTTGTTGTCCCAGTGGCTGGCACAGTAGTAGGGGGTAGGCTGCGCAACTCACCCTCAGTGCGGCAGTTAGCGTCCATTGTTTGGAGTAAATTGTTAAAAGAGTTGGAGTTGGGTAGGATTGCCGGTCTGTTTCAGGAGAGGACGTTCCCAAATTTAGTGGTTTCCCCCCTAGGACTTATCCCGAAAAAGGAAGGAGGGAAGTTTCGGTTAATTCATAATTTGTCTTTTCCAGAAGGTGACTTGGTTAACAATCATATACCCCGGGAGAGGTGTGCGGTTCCATATGCTTCATTCAACAGGGCGGTGGATTTGGTGAAGCACGTGGGGGGTGGAGCATGGATGGCAAATGTCAATATTGAATTGGCATTTCGTTTGCTTCTGGTGCACCCGTCCAGTTTTCTGTTGTTGGGTTTCTACTTTGAGGAGCAGTATTATTTTGATAAATGCATGCCGATGGGGTGTTCAGTATCCTGTGCTTACTTCAAAAAATTTAGTACCTTTTTGCATTGGGCAGTTGTGCAGGAGGTGGGTTGTGAGAACGTGGTTCATTATTTGGACGATTTTTTCTTTCTGGAGGCAGAGGATTCCAGGGATTGCCAGAGGCTATTGCAAGGTTTTATGGAGGTGGCAAAGGAATTGGGGGTGCCGTTAGCGGAGGGTAAGACGGTAGGTGCTGCTAGGAGACTCACTTTTCTGGGGGTAGAATTGGACTCCAAGGATATGGTCGCGAGGCTGCCAACGGATAAGGTCATGGCATTGCGGGTGTTGGTTGCTAATTCAAGGGCCTCACGAAAGTTGAGTTTAAAGGAGTTGCAGACGCTCATTGGGGCGTTGAATTTTGCATGCCGCATTATACCGATGGGTAGGGTGTTCTTGCAGCGGTTGGCAAGGGCAACAGCAGGGGTGCGTAAACCGCATCACCGTATTAGAGTTTCGCAGGTGATGAGGGCAGATTTGAGGATTTAGAATAGCTTCAGTTGTTCCCCGGGGTGATAATAATGTGGTCCGACATTATCCCAAGGCCGATTTGTCAGGACCAGAGGCACTGGTCCAGGGGTTTAACGAAGATCCACCGACAAATTGGCCGTTGGGTATGTGCACATGGAGGGTACCAAATAATGCATGCATGGGTGGAGGTGGGCTGTGCTGGATTGTATGGCCGGGATGGGGTGCACTGGATTTATTATTGAACGACTGGCAGGAGGCGTTAGAATGGGTAGTTCAGAGGGATTCTCGCTGGTTGCAGCTTCGAGGGGGGGGGCGCGGAGACAGTGAGGTCACCCGCGTCGGTGGCAGGATCCCGGATTTTTCCAGGGTCCGGAGGCTTAGGATAAGCTTCGGACGGGGTTGGGGTACCCCCGACCCGGACAACCCCTGGCTGGCTTTTGATAATTATATGGTGAAGTCGGGGTTAAGGGGGGTAGGAAGTTGGCAAAAGCGGAGGCGATCTCACCTTGCTAGTGATATGGCTGGTGATATATCATTCCGCTATTATATGTGTTAAGATTGTTATGGCATGTTATTTGCAATTGATGGTTCATCTGTTAATGGTTAATAAAGCTGTGACTAGATGTTTCCCAAACAATGGTGTCAGAGTTTTATGTAGGAATGGGGGGAAAAGGTGTGGGGGGGGGGGGGAAAGGGTCAAAGGTAGTGGGGTGGGGACGAGCATCGAGTCCGCCCTACCTTGGTTAATTCCCTGGACGTCCTGAATCACATCTAAAGTTAAACTTGCTCCTGGCTTGAACAGACATCTGAAAAGTGCTCATTTTGTCAGGCAAACATCTGGAAGGTGTGGAGAAGGAGCTACACTAAGACCCCCTGTATTTTACACTATGAGGGTCATTCTAAAAGATTTAGTCCAGGTTTGGACGGGAAAATCACAGACACCTCTTTGTAACCATTCCACAAATGCTGTTTGCAGATATCTCCAATATGGGGACGTTCAAGTAGGCACAGGGTGGGGCAGAGGCATATCTGGGGAGGGGCAATGGGCCTACATGTTCAATCCCAGGAACCAATAGACATTGAGAAAGTGTTTGTTTTCACCTTAAAACATCCAGAGAGTGTAGAGAAGATGGAGAATTAAGTGACTGGCTTTAGATTACAAAGTCCAACACTGGGATTTGAACTCCAGCCACCCAGCTCTTAAGCCACTACTGTAACCATTGTGCTATTAGACATCTTGGTTCTGAAATGCTTTCCTGGTCACGTCTATATAGACATTTGATATGGTTATGGTTAATTTTATTTGATATACAACTCCAGTGCACGCAATCTATGCGGTTTACAATAATTAAAAAAACAGAAAAAGAAAAGAACTCCATATATAAAATGGACAGCAAAAGAATCGTAAGAGAAGGGTGAAAAAAAGAAAAACACATGCAAACACAAGTACATCAAAGACTATGACTGATAGATCTGGCATAAAGCACCGGCCATCTCAGGAGATTAAGTATTTGATTGAATGTTAAAAACAGATTAAAAAAGATGAGCTTTGGGCATCCTGTTGAAAGCACTATAATTCAGTTCAGTACGTAAGGATGCTGGTAAAGCATTCCACAAAGTCAGGGTCGCCGCCGAAAAAGCTTTTTCCATGTGAGCTCATATTTTATCAGAGACGGAGAAGAAAAATGGAGGAGATAGCCATGTCGGGAACAGAGCGATCTTGCAGGAGCGTGAAGGGTAATTAATGGCAAGAAGTAATCCATGGCTGTATCATGAATTTCTTTATGGGTGAGGGTGAGAGCCTTAAATTGAATCCAGGAGTTTATGGGCGGCCAATGGTGCTGTATGAATAATGGAGTAACGTGGTCGAATTTTCTTGCATGAGTAAGTATGCGAATAGCTGCATTTTTTTAAGTGTCTGGAGGCACCTAAGTTGAAACGGAGGAAGGTTGAGATAAATAATATTACAGTAGTCCACTCTGGAAACTGAAGTATGAAGAAAGACAGTGACTTGGGCGGGCTTGTCAAGAAAAGTGCCAGAAATGTTGATTTAGAAACCCGGGCTAATTGTGGTGAAAAAGTCACCGCAGAATCTAGAAAAATGCCTAAATAACAGATGGAGAAAAGTAAGGGCAGTGATACATCTTCTAAGATTGGAGTGAGTGGAGCATGGTGGTAGCCCATGAACCAAATAGCCATCAATTTTGATGGGTTCAGTTTAAGAAAGTTGTCCTGTAACTAGGATGAAATGTGAATAAAACCTAAGTTAATAGGAGAGGAATCAATGGAACAATCATCAGATGAAAACAGTAAAATTTATTTTATTTATTTATTTAGTGTACACTTATATCCCGCTACTTCCAGCGATCAGCAGCGGTTTGCTATACATAACAGTATGGTTGTACAGGCCATGGATTAAAACATACATAATGATTCAGTACAGGACAGAAACATTCAGATTACAGGTTTACACTTGATTGCAAGACATTGATTACACATGTATGTACATATTTACAGGTTGTCGGAGTCTATAGGTGTTTGACGTGTAGTGCTCTTTCCTTGTGCATTGTGAAAGAGGTTATGTGGGATTGAAGTGTGTCTGGAAAAGATGCGTCTTTAGCTTTTTTCTGAATACCAACAGGTCACTGATTGCTCTCAGTTCGCATGGTAGTTGGTTCCATAGCAGTGGCGCTATGAAAGAAAATGCTCGGTTGCTGGTGGTTGCAGTGACAGCTCTCAGGCTAGCCGGAACAATGAGGGTATTGAGGTGTGTGGTTCTTCTGCTTCTGTTATTTGTCCTTTGCATAGGCACAGCATGAAATGACTAGGCTTTGTATTAAAGTAATTAAGGGGCTGAGAAAAATGTTAAAACGATAAAAGAGAGAAAATAGAACCTTGTGGGACGTCACACAGATGGTCTCGGGTTGATGAGGTATCATTCCGAATATGAATCTGTAATGATCTATTCCGAAGAAAGGGCATGAACCAGGAAAGTACTATACCACAAATGGACTGAGTCAGAAGATGATCATGGTCCACCAGGTCAAAAGTCGCCAATAGATCAAGGGAGACTGCGAGAGTGTACTTACCATGATCTATGGCCCTATAAATTTCATTTAGAATTTCTGTGACAATTGTTTCTGTGCTATGCTGTGGCAGACGCCTGACTGTCATGGATGCAGAAAATGGATATTCTCGATATGATCCCATAACTCTTGGAAGACAGCTTTATCTACCACCTTAGACACAAAAGGTAGGTTTGAAATGGGCCGATAGTTTTGGACATCATGAGCGTCCCATTGCTGATTTTTTAGAAAGGGTCTAAGTATTGCTTTCTTCCAGTCAGTTGGAACCAGACCTGTTGATAGGCTTTGGTTAAACAGCGAATACAAAATGGGAAGCAACTCCAAAGAGAGTTCACCGAGCCATGCAGAGGGAATGGGATCTGATGGCGAATAGTTTTATGAATAGATTGCAATGCTCAAGATAGGTTGGTAAGTGATACAGGGGCAAAAACTGACCAAGTATGTATAGGAACCAATAGATAGTGCCACAGACTATCCGACACCACAAACCTACCTGGATAGTGCCACTGAATATCTCCAGAGACTGTCTCAGCACTATCTGGTTAATGAGGGGATGGTCCATGACTTGAGCGAGGGTGATGCTGGCGACTGTCTGGATGGTGGGGATATTCAGCCGCTATCGAGATAAATCCAGCCTTATTTGGATAGCCTATCTACACAACTTAGGACAACAAATATGCTGTCTGGATAAGTCATCCCCTCTTCGTATTGTCCCATGACCCTTGCCACCCTTTTTCTGCCCCTGTTACCTTCTCAGCCCAATTTCATTTCCTTTTAACCTATTTGCATATTTTATTCGTATTTTTAATCTTTTGACAGTAAACTTCTGATAATATTTTGGAAAGCGGTACAGCATATATTCATAAATAATTAAATAAATAGCGGCTGAATACTGTGCTAGTCAGATCGTCGCCGGCATTGACCGCTCTATCCATTTTGGGGGTCATTCTGCCCTGCGAATAGTGGGGATGAACGTCTGGTTTGGCCGTTCGTCCCCTGCTATTCACAGGGACAGTATGCCGGTGATAGAGCTCTGCGCCCGTACAGCGGCTTTGTGCGGTGAGCTCTGGATGGGGGCAGGAGGGAGAGGGCTGGAGGATGAGTGTGGATGGGGTGCACAACCCAGACATACAGGGCCAATTCAGGTCACGGCCCTGTAAGTCAGGGGAGGCTAGGATGGACGTGGGACTTATTCCACCTCGGAGGTGGAATAAGTCCCATGGGCCAAGGTGCTTGGGGCGTGCAGGACATGGTAAGTGGCAGAGGAGCTGCAGTCTGTGGCGGTGCTCCTGCATGGCGTCCCAGTGCCAGGTAGGTAGTGGGACATCCTGCATGTCTGAATCTGGGCCCGTCTGGCCCATTCAAGTGTCCTGATTCTGCAACCGTGGGAATGTATAGCTCCCGTGGTTGCAAAATCGGGTGCAAATCCATCCCATCCAGATTTTGGACATCTGGATGGCCCAGACGTGCCCTGATCAGAATTGGCCTCCATGTATTTAAATGCTGTGGCTGACCACCGAGGTGTTTAAATATTTGACAGGTTGCACATCAGCCCTTTATAGGCCACCTTTCTGGACAGCCATTCAAAATGATTTAGAAAAGTAAAACACAACAATTTAAACAATAATTTCAATAAGTAACTATTTATCAGCCTAAAACAGCAGCAGCAAGGAAAAATAAAACAATTGCATCCAGTTGACATTAAAGAACTATAGCTAAAAATAGCGGTGCCGATATTCAGGGGCAGAGTCTGGCACACTTAAAGCCGCTGCCTGTTGCCACTTTAACCTACACCCAGATAGTCAATGCTGCAGTCAGATCTGGCCACCAGCACTGAATATGGGTAAGCCGACTTGAAAAACCAGCAAAAGGTAGGACAGCCCACTTCTTCATCTGTGTCTGTGATTCCTTTTGTCCCCCAAAGTTATGTAGGATTTAGGGTGTTCCCAGCTTGTAGGCAAGCCAAGTCCTTTGAACGGGGCATCCAAATTTACTCTTAAGGAAACCGTCTCTCCTCCACACTGCGATCTTTTTCCGTGCACATAAAATGCTCACTGGAAATGTTCTCAAACCTTTCTCCTTGTACTAGCTCCAGATCAGGCCACAATTTCTAAAGCTCCAAAGCTCGCTCCTGATGTTGTAAGGGTGGGAGATTCTTCACAAAACAAAAACTGCAGCCCAAATTGAGAATCACTGCCTTATGCTCATTTAAGCAGAACCATTCCAGTAAATCTAAAAGGGGATGCAACAGCAGAATGGTTTACACCTCCTCACTTTTCTAAGGTGGTATGAGCCTGTTGCCAGAACCATATCCCTTATGCCATAATACATCAAAATGTGTAATTGCTTTCAGCCTGAAAGACTTTTTATTTATTTAACAGCCTTTGATCGTTTACTTTTCAGAGGAGAACATGAAAGCAAAGAGCAAGTATACAGGCAACCAACAATAGACAAATATGCACTGTGTGCGGTCAAGTCAATGCTGACTCCTGGCAACCCAGCAAGGTCTTCTTGGTAAAGTGAGACTGGAAGTAGATTTCCAGGTCTTTCTTTCAAGGCAGTGGAGGGTAAAGTGACATGCCCAAGGTTTTCCATGGGAATCAAACACTGGTCTCTTGGTCACCAAGCTGCTACTCCTCCACTCCTGAATAAATATATACCGAGGCACATTCCAATGTGTCTGTCCAGTCCCCTGTGTCCCCGATTTGAATTGGAACGCCCAGAGGTAGACCTGATTCTGATCCCCTGGGGGCTAAAACGTGCCCGTGGGATCAGAATCAGGATTTAGGCCTGTACATGCAGGCCAGGCACTGATTCCGATTGGCCTGCATGCACAACCACTTGCCCGGCTACCTCAGTCAGGCTCCTAAATGGAGCCGCAGTGCCATGGTGTCCCATTGCCATGGCACCGCAACTCCATTCAGGAGTCACGAATGCCGGCCACTGCCGATTCCATTCATTCCCCACAGCCGGATCCTTTATCCGGCCTCCCATGGCCAGGATCCTGCTGCGGAGAACTTCCTGCACCCCCTACCTTTTGTTCCCGGCCGACGACAGGATCCCTCGACATTCAGGGGAACTTATTCTACCTCTGCGGTGAAATAAGTCCCCTGTCTAAGTTCATGGCCCCAGACGTACAGGGACGACCTCAGAATCTGCCCTGTATGTCTGGGGTTAAGGACCGCCAATGCCCCATCCTCACTCTGCCTCCAGAACACTCCATCCCACCTCCATCTAAGCCTCCCTGTACAAATGCGTTGTTCGTACGGAGAGGCTTTTGATGGGACCTGCAGGGAGGCGAATAGCGGGGATGAACATCCCACTATTCACAGGACAGAATAGCCCCCACAGCAGACACGACACATCAGAGGCAGCTCTTTGGGTAACTACAAATGAGGGCTCATATTACCACATTTCTGATTGCGTTGGAAGCCCTAAGAAGTAGAAGGAAACTGCAGGGCAAAAAAAATAGAGACCTTTTTTTAAAATTCAATTAATATTCCAAAGCAGAACCTAATAAAAAATGTTAGCCCAGATGCAAACAGTGATGAATGAGTTGACTATTGCTAAGTGATCTAAGGTTTGCTTCTTTGGGTAGTTAATTTTAAGCACAGAACTATAAAATGCTGAGGGCACAGATGCTCGAGAACACTCCTATATTTACATCTGGTACTTAAAGTTTCATTCAAAAGAATTTCCCTGGATTCTAATAGGTCCCTGGAATTGAGGGAAAAAAAATCCACCACCACTGGAGTTGCTATGGCAACATCATCATCTGTGGTACTTAGTAGATTCTACATTTGAGATGCAAAATCCCTTCCAGGAGTAGAGCAGTCAATAGATGTATTATTTCTTAAGGCTTTAAAGGGAACAGAGGAATATTATCCTCACTATAACAAGCTATGGTTTCTTTGGGTCACTCATCTTTATTTAAACGGGCCATGCTTTAATCATTTATTCAACCTTGGGCAAACTTTAGTGAATGGGCCCCCCTTTCATTTCTTCCAGATTGAATCTCTCCCCCCCCCCTCCCCATCCTAAATCCCAAGGCACAATCTTCTTTTAAATGTTTCCCATTATGGCCCCACCAATATTTTGCCTAACACAGCATCAGCAAATAGAAAGCTTGGAGGTGGTGCTGGATATTGGTTTGTTTAGCCCCTCTAACCAAAAAGATGTTCATCCACCCCTGAAATATACTGTGAAGCACTGTACGCTTCTTACTATTTATTTATCTAGGCTTATATACTGCTTTTCTACCAGTCAAAGCGGTGTACATTCAGGTACTGTATATATATTTTTCCCTTGTCCCAAAGGGCTCCCAATCTCGTTTTTGTAACTGAGGCAACAGAGAGTTAAGTAGCTTGCCCAAGGCCACAAGGAGCACCTGTGGGACTAGAAACCCCAGTCCTTCCGGCCCAAGGTTGCTGTCCTCTAGTGGGATATGAACCCCTGGTCCTCTGTAACTTTCCCCAACCACTAAGCCACTCCTCCCTCCTATAGGACAGTGAAATCTGAGATCCATACAGGACAGGATAGAACTTCATTTGAAACTCTACAAGCCCTCGATTCACAGAAACTCCCCAAAAGTAGGTAGACAGCACAATTAGGACATTTCCCCTTACTATGCATCATGCCAAAAAAATAATACAATTCTAATTCTGGCATCACCTTAGTGATAACGGCACAAACTGCCTCCACTACCAGGCATATTGTGAAGTACTGCAAAACCCTATGAATCAGGCACTCAGAACAGACCAAGGGCTACAGCAAAGACCCTACCTATGAGACGTATTAGAGAGATGTTTGAAATTTAGTACACCCTCTAGTGGAAAACAGAACAAGCTGGACTTCTAGGGATTCTTACACAGAAGTCACACACAAGCATAATACCTCACTTTGATCACACTCGCGGAACACTAAACAGGCCCTCACCAAATACAGAATAAGGAACCGCAAATTAGAAATGTGCAGACAACTCACTAACATAGTAACATAGTATATGATGGCAGATAAAGAGCAGTATGGGCCATCTAGTCTTCCCAGTAAGGTGGTTAGAGTGGTTGTAACCACCATTCCAGGCAGGTCACCCCCCTCTATTTATTGAAGTCTAAAAGATGTTTAAGTTTGCTTTAATTTCATCCTCTGGCAGTGATGCCCTTAGCCAGGTGGTCCTGCAAGTTCCAATGGCAACTACCACATATCAAGAAGCTGAATTGTAGGAATCATGTATGGATCATAGAAGATGAGAAACACATGCTTGTATGCTGATAAACAGTATTGTGAGCGAGGCATTCCTGGAAAATCTTCAGTAGTGGAGTTCTGTAATTCAGTAGTTTGCGGTATCAAAGAGTGAGGAGCATTAATTTTTAAAGTTTTCAATAGCACTTTGATATACCTCTGCTAGGGAAGGATCATGGTGGGATGGGACACTGGTGTAGGTCTTTGAAGGTTTAGTTCTCTTGAGTTCAGGCTGCTGCTACCACAGATTGATGGGGAAGCTGGATATGGTCATGTCTGGAGGCAGAAAGGACCTTGCACTTGGTCATAGATGTTGCTGGTGTGGATAATGGCATTTTCCGTATCATTGGTGATAGATCTTCGAAGGCCTAATGGACTTTCTCTTTTGGGGTGCCTAAGCACTACAGATAGAGTTGTAATCCTGTTTGTTGGCTGCCATCTCAAGAGAACCCAGAGCTAAATGCTTTGTATCTTTTTTTGCAGAAAGTTTAGATATGGTTGATCTTATTAGCCTTCTGAAATGTGTTCCTCAAGTTCGTTATGTCCTGGGCAGGCTCAGGGAGAATTGGGTCCTCCATGGAATTGTACATCTTGTAGGAGTAGGGCCTATTGTGCATAGAGCTGGCATCCGATTCATGAAAGAGGGCTGTGTCATACTGCAGGGGAGGTTGCCAGCCACAGTTAGAACCCTCCTGCTCCCTCGGAGATTGACAGGAAAACAGAATTGATTTGGGTTCCTGGATCTGGGCCTGCTGGGTCTCTGAATGATCTGGAATAACCGGCATTAGAAGACCCTTCAGTCTGTTTAGAAGTACTTGTCATGGTTTTCTCCAGGCAGAGTTCCATCATGGTGTAAGTAGGTGGACCCCCATCCATTAAGGGTGCTGGGATGGTAAGAGATTGGCTGCTTAGTGCCCAAAGCAGCTTGATCTACATGACATGAGTAGGGTTGCCAACTGGCTCAAGATGCACCCAACGGGCCCTACGCAGCCCTGGTTCACCCCATCGCATGTAGCGAGATAAGAAACAAACTAATGCAGGACAGTATCACCAATGCCTAATTGAGAGAGGCACTGTAAAGGTATAGCAGGAACCAACATATCAAAAGCAGCTTTTAGATTAAAGAACAGTAGTAAATATGACATACCACTTTTGTCAAGGCCACAGAGAAGCTTGTTCACTAAAAACACCAACAGTGGCTGGTTATGTTTTCTTTGAACCCCAACATTTATCTGCCTTTATTTCCTCTAAAAATGTTGGTACCCAAACATGTGGTTCTGATCCCTCTGTAGTGAGCCCTGTTATGTAGTAGGGCTGTTATGGAGTGGAGGAGTGGCCTAGTGGTTGGGGCAAGGTACTTCAGGCCGGAAGGTCGGGGGTTCAAATCCCACTAGAGGACAGCAACCTTGGGCCGGAAGGACTGGGGTTTCTAGTCCCACAGGTGCTCCTTGTGGTCTTGGGCAAGCCACTTAACCCTCCATAGCCCATGTTCCCTGTAAAATAGTTATTTCCAAGTTATAATGCCCTGTTCAATGTAATTTCAGTTTGTTCAATGTAAACCGCACTGATGCAGAATAGCGCGGTATATAAGAGAATGTAAAATAAATAAATAAATAGGGTAAGTTTGCTGCCTTGTTAGGTAGCTCTTCAGTCTACTTGAATATGCTGCTTAATACCTTTTTTGTTCTGTTTTTCGTTTGTATTGTGTACCCTTCTTCACCTTACTAGGGGGCTTGGGGGAGTATGCCATGTATTTTTCTATTCTTATGAATATTAGGATTTGTTTTTGTTTCTTTGATGGCTCCCTTTTCTAATCAAGATTGACTTTTGTTGTATTATTTTGAAACTTTATAAATAAAAAATGAAAACAGGGTTTCAAGGCTGTGACCTGTTCTGAAACCATGTTGCTGAAGATCCAGAACATGATGCAGTTCAACAAAAGATCCCTCTGTTCAAAGAGCTCTGCCAAAAAAGACAGAGAGGAAACTGGTCGATAGTGTCTTATGCAACATTTAGGTGACAATATATGCACATAAATGTTTCTCACTAGACTACGAATAAAGTGGCACAGTTGCCATGTTAATCTACATAAATAGCATTAAAAATTAACACAAAAATTATAGGAGATACTTTTTTTACTGGATTAACTTAATGGATTTGTGGATGGCTATCAAGAGCTTCTCCCTTCAGTCAATGACCAATGAAAGGATATTTCCGAAAACGTATTTGTTAACTCTTATTAACTAAATTGTGAATTATAATAGACTAGCCTAGTGGTTCAAGACGCAGTCATAGAACCAGAGAAGGGAAAACAAATTAGAAGCAACCCATTCTGTATTCTTACTTTTATTGAGATTTCATGATTTATTATTATTTTACCCCTACTGGCACAGTGAATAAAATACCTAATTGCTATTTCCCCTCTGCTCTTTGCTTTCTCATGAGACCAGAGAAGTCAGGTTCAAGTCCTGCTGGTGCTCCTTGGGATTTTGGGCAAGTCACTCTACCCTCCAGTAGGACTTGATTTACTAAGGAGCGTATCGCACAAGCACTTGCTAATGTGTATCAGCGTGTATGTGTACCCACAAGAAACTAAAAAGGCATTTATTTGCTCTGGCTTACCCAGCTGCAATCACTGAGATACAGGGTTAGATGATGTGTTTATTTATATTTTAGGAAGATTATGGTATCTGTGCTTATAATTGATATTTTTGTTTGCTATAGCCCACCTAGATACTATGAGATGGACAGGATACAAATAAATAAGTAATTCTTGCACATCACATTCTATGCACTACGACCTATTTTCTAATAACATGTGCTAAGAGAATTAGCACATGCCCAATGTACCCTTCTATCAACATATCAGGCAATAGCAATCGTCACTCCCAGCTCTCTCCTTAACCTTCAGCAATGCTATTCTCCTCATAGACAAATTGACTTAACTTATCTTCTCATCTTCCACCAGAATCTGCCTTGAGTTGACCCAATGCTCAGCCTTCATGTATCTTGCTCCATTCCTCTGGAACTCCTTCCCCCTAATCTCAGATTGTAACCTTCTTCTCTCAAGTTCAAGATGGGTTTGAAGACCTTTTTCTAGCATTTGGGCTGCCCTGAGTTGGATGGCTGGGTGGTCTCAGGGGCAATTTGCAAATGGGTTCGTTTTATGCATGCCTTGACAATCATGAGCCTCACTCCTAAGTCAGGATGTACAGAGTGCGATCTCAGTCTCTCAAATTTACTGCTCACACTTGCCGCAATACTTGTATTGAGCCAAAGAGAGCTTCCTTCTGGAGTTCATGAGACATGACATGTATAGGCAACTTAACAAGGTGGGATTGGAAATTTTTCTTAATCAAGCCTATGGCTCCCAATACAATGTGAAATATTTCTGTACTCTCTGCCACACTTTCTTGGTCTTCGAGGCATTGCTTGGGATGGGTCCAGTGGCTTTTTCCTCTCCCTTCTGACTCCCCCATTTAGATGTTCTTTTCCTCTCTCCCTCACTTTCTCTCTCCAGCAAGTTATTTCTCCAAATTGAAACTGCCTTGCTGCAAATTTTTCCCAAAAGGTGTTATAGAAAGTTGCCACTTATCTCATATACTTCTCCTATAAAAGGAATAACAGGACGTCAGTCTGGGAGAGCAGAAAGTTTCAGATCATTCTCAAATTGTCCATAATATCATCCCTAGTCCCAGAATTTTCTCATGGAATCCATAATAGCTCAGAGTCAATACAAGAACATCAAACAGTCCATATATCTTAAATTTGAAGCATTCTTCAAAACATACACAGATAACACCACTTATATTCAAAATTATAGTCCTCTTGCAGATTTGATCTGTGAATAACTGACATAACGCTATGTTTCTATGGGTCCCACCATCTGTGTCAGGGTCAAACCACACAGAGAGAACATAATTCTTCCATATCAGCTTCTCATTGTTTTGTTTGGCATGGTGTGTCACTCTGACCTTTGCTGGAGTTTTCAGTTCTTTCTATTTTAGAAAGACATCATAGGCACCTATGTGCCTCTATAAAGTGGGCTCCCAGAGCTGGGAGTGCCTGTAATTCATGCTCAATATGTTGTCTGAAGGGTATGCTGGGCATGTGCAAATGCTCTTAACATATAATATTAGTAAATAGGTCCCTCTGCATAGGATGTAACCTGCTCTGATGCACGTGCAAATATGTATGTGTTTACTATGCTTGTATATATTGTCATGATGCG
Source organism: Ichthyophis bannanicus (assembly GCA_033557465.1). Lineage (NCBI taxonomy): Eukaryota > Metazoa > Chordata > Amphibia > Gymnophiona > Ichthyophiidae > Ichthyophis > Ichthyophis bannanicus. The sequence goes on along the minus strand of CM066042.1, from coordinate 63,097,918 downwards.
GACACTAATAAAGTTGGTTTTAAGAAAAGAAATCCTGTTTTAGAAGAACTAGATGTGCAGTTACCTCCTGGCACAGCTAGAGGGGGCAGGAACAGACACACTGATCCTAAAGAACCTAATCTCACTGATTACCTGCAGCTGACAGAGAACCAGGAAGTCAGCAGCCACGGATCTCTTTATAAACCAGAGCAGAATGCTTCTGGACAGAAACAGAAACGGCAGGAGAAGAGGAGATGGCAGCAGTTGCAAAGAGAGCAATGGAGGAATAAGCAGTGGAAACAACAGCAGGAGCTGAGGAAGGAAGAGAAAGAGGAAGAAGGAACTGGAGTTAGAGGTGAAACAGCAGTAAAGCCTGGAAGCTATCAAGGACACAAACCTGATTGCTGTAGAAGAAGCCAAGCTGGAAGCTGGAACAGAAATAGACCTTACAAGGTGGGAAGCCATAAAACCCAAACTAAACCTGTTGTGCAAGGGGAGTTTGGCGGAAGTTACTCCAAGGTAAGAGGCCCTGCCACGCCTAGTTCCTATACTCTACCTGTTTGTGATGTAGAGAGAAGAAAGCAAAGAACCAGAGAGGGAGGTTCTGAGAGAGGCTTATCTCTAGAAGATCACTACCCAGTTTTACCTACTCGGAGGGAGAAGCAGTTGTACAAACAACTGAAGTTTTTACCCAGGGAGCCAAGGTATGAGACAGTAAAGTTTAACTGTAATGATTGCACTGCTAGAAGCCATCCTAAAAGAAACGTTCCTTTTAAAAGAAGCCAGAGTAAAGACTGGTTCTCCAGTTTACCGCCAGCTTTGAGAGCCCCTGCTTATGTGGAGCAAAACTCCCAAGCTGAAGATTGCCATACTGGAATAGACAGGGATAGTGAAAGCACATTGGATCTGTATGGGGCAGATGATTTAATGGAAGTGGATTTTCCAAGCACTATTCCCTTACCTTTACCTGAAGACATGGAGTGTAATTGGTGCACTGCCTGTGCTCAAAACTGTGCATGTTACAAAGAAGAATAAATGCAATATGTTTTGATTGTTTAACTATTCTGAATATTACTTGGAAGAAGCCTGCTTTGAACTGTGAAGTAACAGTTGATTAGCCAATGAACTTTGGTACCTTTTGAAACAAAGGACTGTTTCTATTATCAAATTGTCTCTTATTTTGAACCTTGCTTTTGAACGGGGAATAAAAGCCTGTATTACCCTGCACTCGGACTCATTGTTCTTTCATAGCGCTACCTAGTGGCGCACCTTCTTTGTGTCCGTGACACCGTGTGACAATATTCTATACAAACTCATATGTGAGTACATCACAACCATACCCCTGCTCCATGTGAACTACAGCCCCAAGAATGCATACATGAATTTAGTACAAAGGTAGGTGCTATATTTCTGTGCACTCTGGTTTACACATGTACGACGACCCTGCACAATCTTACAGTAGTTGTTTTCCATGCATAAAATATATTTTATAGGCAGAAAGTGCTTTAGAGAAGAAGTTCCGACTGTCCCTTCTCTGGGTCTGCCAATACCTTCAAACAACAGAATAGTCCTTGTCTAATTATATCAGGTAGCAACAGATGGAATCAATTCCCAGAAGGATGAATTGCGCAATGCAATTTCACATTCTTTCTGCGAACACTCTAGAACTGTGGTTCTAACTGGAAAACTGAACAAGGCGATATGACAAGCAAAGAGTAAGAACTCATACTTGACAAAAGTGACTTTAATTGATGAATATTCATATTGACAGTACCGACAGGAGATGGAGACCGAGCAAGAGACTTCCTAGACCAGATACCAAGATGTATTTAACCTAGTTAGAACATTAAGGTCTACGGAAAATGTATTTGAATGAATTGCCAGGAAGTTCTACCCACACCTACCCATTCAATAGGGATGTTTATTTGTTGATGTACCTTAAAAAATGTAGGGGCCTGTTTACTGAAGTGTGGTTTGGCAACTTGAGCCTTAACGGTAGTTCCGTAAGACTTCCACTAGGAGTCAGAGAAGCCATTTTGATCTCAGGTCTCCAACGGAGCAGGAATGACTGGGAAATCACTCCTACTGCCTACTAGACACCAAGAAAACTCCTGGTAAGAGGCGGGGAGGTGTCAGGAGTGTATGGGGGTTCATTAAGATGTCTGGGGGCTATCTACAGTCATGACAGTGCACACTTACCATGAGCTAACTGCAAGGCACTGCCCATACCCATAACCTTACCCATTCTCCACCCCTCTTACCACCTGCCATGACAAGCAGTTACCATACAAATTAATGCCCAGTGTCACAGCCATGCCGTAACTGTTACCCTGCACTAATTCATGCAGTAACTGCTTGCCACGCTTTAATAAATAGCCCCTTAGTGTGCACAAAACCAATTTACTGCACATTAACCAACAAATTAGCACACATACACTCTGCAGGTTCTATTGCATATCACAACTTTTTATGAAAATGAATTTCTGAAACAAAGTGAAAAAAAACCCCACTCAAAATTGGGGAAAAAACCCAAAACAAACTAAAAATGTTTTGCTTGTGCAGATCTTACTGTCCAAAGAATTTTGACTTCCATTGTTTCATATTTTAAACAAATTAGACATTAAAACCAGGTAATGGCAAGAATTTAAACAGATCTCTTATTTCAACTTTATATGCTGAAATGACACTGTTACACAGAGTAATTACATAATAAATTTGTTAAGGGAATATAAAAGCATGAAAGCAGTGGTAATGGTTTGCCATTAAATAACTGAATTCTAAATTAGTTTTTCCAGCCTTAATGTGGCCGGCTGCTACAATTAGGTGACATTGTTTGGGGTGCATTTAGTGTTTTTAATTTTCTCTTGCAGGGTTGTCATTAATTTTCCCATTCAAACAGGACACTCATTATTTAGTGGGACGCAAAAAATATGTCTCAGTTTCCCATAGACTTAAACCAGCCCAAAGCTAAACTGTAGCAGAGAAATGCTCAAATTTGGTTTTGGTCATTACGGTTTTTGCTAGAGGAAAGAACGAGAGAAACAATTTCTTTATATGAAAAAGTGATGAGGCTTGTAATCTGTTAAATATTTTATTTTACTCTTCACCCTAGATAAAGCTTCACTTCTTTTCCCTGTCCTTATTTAACCCCACTGCATGCACTAAGCCAGAGTCCGTAGGACAGGGGTGTACAAGTTCAACGGTTGAGGGTTGCCAACAGGCCATTTTTCAACATATCCATAATGAATAAGCATAAGATAGATCTGCAGACGTACTACCTCCATTGTAGGCAGATCTATCTCATGGAGGAAAAGTCCATAAACTGTTATTAAGGTAGATTTGGGGAAAGGCAGTGCTTATCCCTGGGGATAAGTAGCATGGAGTATGGTTCCTTTTGGGATCCTGCCAGGTACTTATGACCTGGTTTGGGTACTATTGCAAACAGGATACTGGGTTTGATTGACCTTTGGTCTGACCCAATATAGCAGTTCTTATGTTCTTATGCATATTCTTTGTGGATATCCTGAAAACCTGGCCAGTTTGTGGCCGTCAAGGACTGAGCTTTTGCATTCTTGCCTTGAGGTAATGGTTTTTAACCTAGTCCTTGGAATGCTCCCAGCCAATCAAAATTTCAGGATATCCATCTCAATGAATATGTATGATAGAGTCACACAATGGAGGCAGGGCTAGTGCAAGCATTGGAGGCGCTCTAGGTGAGCCCTCCATCCTGCTGCCCCCTCCCCTATAGGTATCCCCCTCCCCTATTGTTGCTGCTGCCGCCACGGAAACAGCGCACATTAAAGGAGGAGCCGCAATGCAGCTGTTGACCCCGGAGGAGCGTAGTTCACCTAGTTCATCTAATGGTAGCCCCAGTCCTGATTGGAGGCAATTCATGCAAATCTATCTCATGCATATTCATTTTGATGGATATCCTAAAAACCAGACTGGCTGGGGGTGTCTTAAGGACTGAGTTGAGAACTACTGCATCCATAGATCTGCAGGACTGTAGATGCAGTGAGATAAAATCAGATCTGAATTAGCTTCTTCAAGGTGAGGAGCAGAGCAGGACTACAGGAAAGAGCCAGCGGACAACCATAACCTGTCCTAGACTCAGCCATTCTTTTTCCATGTAATGAACACTGGAAGGGTTGATGTGTTGCGTTTTCCTCTTCAACTTGAATTGAAAAAATGACAGGTACACGTTCCACTTGCAGAATCTCCTCTGCCCTTTTCCTATCCAAGGGCTATGCTGGGAGCCCATTCAAGACTTACAGGAAACGCTCAATATAAGAAAACCGATTTCTGATGGTGCATCCCTCATGCAGCTGCAACAACATATAACTGCAGCCAAAAAGACTTGTCCTCAGAGGGAACAAATTGTCACATAACTGATGCTAAGATATTTTTAGGCCTGTTTTACTTAAGTGGTAGCATCTACTGGGGAGGGTCTAGCCATACAAATTTATTTGTTTGTTTGTCAGGATCAGGGAATGGATGTGAGAGAAGGAAAGCGGGTGCAGGATTAGGGAAGGGAGGGGAGAGAAGGAAAGCAGGTGCAGGATCAGGGAAGGGGTGGGAGAGAAGGAAAGCGGATGTAGGATCAGGGAATGGGTGGGAGAGAAGGAAAGCGGATGTAGGATCAGGGAATGGGTGGGAGAGAAGGAAAGCGGATGTAGGATCAGGGAATGGGTGGGAGAGAAGTAAAGCGGGTGCAGGATCAGGGAAGGGATGGGAGAGAAGGAAAGCAGGTGCAGGATCAGGGAATGGGTGGGAGAGAAGGAAAGCGGGTGCAGGATCAGGGAAGGGGTGGGAGAGAAGGAAAGCAGGTGCAGGATCAGGGAAGGGAGGGGAGAGAAGGAAAGCAGGTGCAGGATCAGGGAAGGGGTGGGAGAGAAGGAAAGCGGATGTAGGATCAGGGAATGGGTGGGAGAGAAGTAAAGCGGGTGCAGGATCAGGGAAGGGATGGGAGAGAAGGAAAGCGGATGCAGGATCAGGGAATGGGTGGGAGAGAAGGAAAGCGGTTGCAGGATCAGGGAAGGGATGGGAGAGAAGGAAAGCAGGTGCAGGATCAGGGAAGGGATGGGAGAGAAGGAAAGCGGATGCAGGATCAGGGAATGGGTGGGAGAGAAGGAAAGCGGATGCAGGATCAGGGAAGGGATGGGATGGGAGAGAAGGAAAGCGGATGCAGGATCAGGGAAGGGGTGGGAGAGAAGGAAAGCGGATGCAGGATCAGGGAAGGGGTGGGAGAGAAGGAAAGCAGGTGCAGGATCAGGGAAGGGAGGGGAGAGAAGGAAAGCAGGTGCAGGATCAGGGAAGGGAGGGGAGAGAAGGAAAGCGGATGCAGGATCAGGGAAGGGGTGGGAGAGAAGGAAAGCAGGTGCAGGATCAGGGAAGGGATGGGAGAGAAGGAAAGCGGATGCAGGATCAGGGAAGGGGTGGGAGAGAAGGAAAGCGAATGCAGGATCAGGGAATGGGTGGGAGAGAAGGAAAGCGGGTGCAGGATCAGGGAATGGGTGGGAGAGAAGGAAAGCAGGTGCAGGATCAGGGAAGGGGTGGGAGAGAAGGAAAGCGGATGCAGGATCAGGGAAGGGGTGGGAGAGAAGGAAAGCGGATGTAGGATCAGGGAAGGGATGGGAGAGAAGGAAAGCGGATGCAGGATCAGGGAATGGGTGGGAGAGAAGGAAAGCGGGTGCAGGATCAGGGAAGGGGTGGGAGAGAAGGAAAGCAAATGCAGGATCAGGGAATGGGTGGGAGAGAAGGAAAGCGGGTGCAGGATCAGGGAAGGGGTGGGAGAGAAGGAAAGCAGGTGCAGGATCAGGGAAGGGAGGGGGTTAGCAAGGAGAAAAGATGGGGGATGGATTGGGGAGAGATGAGGTTAGAGAATAAGGTTACCAGATGTCCCCGATTTTCAGGGATTATCCACGATTTGAGAGCCATGTCCCCAGCTCCCACCTGTTTATCAGTCTCCTGTCCCCATTTCCATCAAAGGGGAGAGGGGGGCTATAAAACTAATGTATTATCAATTGAGTGATTTGAATACGTCCATTTTTAGAGTTTACATCCATCATGTTAATATTTTGCACATTGCAGGGGGAAATGCATCACTGCTTCTATTTCTCTGTCGATTTGTGATATTGTTGCTGTCATGGGATGGATGGGTGGGGGGGGGGGGCAGTGTAAGGACTCCCATGCCTTGTTGCTCAAACCTGAAACTAAGTTGTCCCTTCCTCGCCCTGATCTCGGATAAGTATTTTGAATAAAAAAAATTTGGTAACCTTACTAGAGGAAGCACAGAGAACAGAGGGAGAGCGTGAAAGTAGAGTAGGGAGCTGAGTGCAAAGTTGGCTGGAAGGGAAAAGAGACGGTGCCTACCTGGCTGAAGGGAAGGAGGGTATTGAAAGGTAGGGATGAGATATAGTACAAGAGGGTGGGAAGAACAGGTATTGAGTGCAGGAGGAAGGGGGAAAGTTTGAGGGTGAGAGAAGCCTACATGGCGACAGCCACACATATACAGGGTTCCCGAAATACACCCCCCAACACACCCATCCCAACAAACACAAACCTATCCCCCAACATAAACACACTTCCACCCTACCAACACACATGCACACTCACAGACATCCTCAGCCCACAGATAACACCCCCCCAGGCCCTATGCCCACCCAACCACACATCGCCTGCCACCCTACTGAGACACACTTTACTATGGTTGTTTCAACCAAAGTTCCACACACAGACATACCCAAGCCAGTGAATGGAGGCAAAGGTTAGTTTTATAAGGTACCACCTAGATTTATGCATGAACACCACATGTAAATTCCAGCATTTTACTCATTTAGGTGCATATGTTTGTGACTTATGAATGTAAATGACCTCTTACAAAACACCAACTAGGGTCAAAGTACACACACAGTTTGTATCGCATGTACCTAACTGTGGGTGTGTACATGGGTGCCGTCTAGGTATAGATTAGAAAATTCTTTAATTTATGGGCATGATAGCAGAAAGTAGGTACAGCCATTTACACCAGCTATAGGGCTGTAAGTGAGCGCACCTTAACATCCTGTATACTGCACATATACCTTTGCACTATACTCCATCTTATCACACGCTAACTAGGCACGAGTTTAGAAAATTACCATTTAAGTGAGCACTTTTCAGCTTGTTTTGTCTGATTGCACAAAAACTGATGCAGGAATATCCTCAGCTATGTGATTTTATTTATTTAGACAGTTTTGTATACCGCCTTATCTTTCAATCAAAGCGGTTACAACACAATTGGGGGATACATTTAGCATGCGTGGATATGAGACACATACACTAATACTTATGAGGAACATGGGCTATGGAGGGTTTAGTGGCTTGCCCAAGACCACAAGGAGCACCTGTGGGACTAGAAACCCCAGTCCTTCCCGCCCAAGGTTGCTGTCCTCTAGTGGGATTTGAACCCCCGACCTTCTGGCCTGAAGTACCTTGCCCCAACCACTAGGCTACTCCTCCCTCTTCGTGATGTGATATACTGTATAGCTTATTCCTCAAGAAAAATATAGGGGCCTGTTCAACATAGGCAGGGCCTCCACTAAAAATCCTGTGCTAACCAGCTAACGCATGATTGGTGGGAGACTGGGTGGTTAAGGATGTAATGTGGGCATGGATGGCACATTGCACTTAGTGTGGGCATTTTGGGTGCACACTAACCGTGCCTGCTAGTGTGGCTGTACTTAAAGCCACCTCAATGGGTAATGTAAAGTGCCCCTGCATGCTGCTTTGCACCGTGCGACCCATTAGCAAAGCGCTAATGGCAGGAGGGACATATGCACATGCCCCCCCCCCCCCAAGAATTAGCATGAGCCTCTACGCTAATTCCATTACATAAACGCACGCTGCTGGCACAGACTTTAGCAAACATGCTCTATAAAGTCATATATAAAAACCAAACTTCTTTTCAGCTTTCTTGTCCATTTCATTTATAATTTATCATTATTTATAAGTAGTATAAAAAGAAAAATATTTGTCCTGTACATGTATTTTGTTTGTTATCTGCTCTCATTTATTTTCCTTTTTTCAACTCTATGCATCTCTGCCTAGAAGAGATGGTGGTAACAGCTGAAGGAAAGATTGCCCTGCAGCTGAACCCTGTCAATTCTTTTGTACTCAGCAGGCAATTACAAGTTGTGAATACTCAGCAACCTTCCCTGTCAGATTTTCATATGGAGCCCATAGCAATTGCTTGCCCTTATACAACGCTTTCCATTCAAAGAGAATCCCAATCTGTTGTACAGACAAAATGACTCAGAAACATGAATGCAACCAGTGCTGGTGTGGAAAGTCCGTTTACAGACATTGATGTCTACAACTCTATACAGCAAGCAGAGATGGAAAAATAAAAAAATATGGACTCATATGTCTTGGTTATAGTTTGGTAAATTGATTTTCCAGTGAAGAATTAAGATTCTGTTTTATCAAAACGTTTTTTCTTCTCTTGCTGTAGCACAAGATGGAGAACAGGCCACCACTTATTGGACAGGGTGGATATTAGCGATGTTCATTATACCAGTTGCCCTGTCATTCCATCTCCCATGCTGCTAATGATCTTGCGCCTCCCTCCTCTCCCCCAAACATCTGCATTATTTTCTACTCCCTTTTATTCCCAATAAAACAGTTTTTTTGTCCTTGCAAAATCTCATCTGCTCCCACTCCAACACCGACAGCTTTTCGTAAGAGGTGCTCTAATGGGACACCAAGCTTCATAGGTTTCAGCCCATCTGGGTAAGTGATTACCTCCCATACATACAGATGGATGAAAAAACATGCTTAAAATAAATGATGGCATTCTGACACCATTTTATCAGCAAAAACTGAAAAATAATTTAAAAACAATTTAAAAATATGATTTAGGATGGTGGAAGGCAGGGCCAGTACTAGGGTTTCTTGTGCTCCCCTGCAACCTATAAATTGGTGCCCCTCCCTCATTATTATTAATGTTGGCTACACCCCACCCTCCTTTTTCCCATAACTCCTTTGTGAACTCTTTTCACCGCATGCTAATATTTCTCCTTCAAATCCAATTTTATAAGAAAATTGCAGTGAAGGGGCAAATGCACAGCCAGAATAAAAATAAGTACTGAGCAGTAAATACTTAGTATCATACAAACAGGCTGTGATAGTCCAAGAGCATGCTAAATTTTTATATATGTATCAAAAGAAAAATACTCAGCTGTATGGACATCTCAGAAATATTTTACTCATTGAAAAAATATGCAAGGAAAAGATTTCGTACATAAGGAAGGAATCAAATACATAGCCATGCAGTCAATTTACATCTAGAAACAATAAGCAAAATTGGTGAGAGAAAAGCAAGAATAACATGGCCAATTTCCGGCCAGACCAAGGAGTAAGCTATGCTTTTACCCATTACTCAGGATTTCTTTCCCAAAATTATACTTTACTCTAGAGTGAGGCGAGAGAAAGAATGGCATCTGCATTGTCAGCAGAAACGAATACAATGGCTCAGTGCAAATAGCGTGGGCACAACTAGTGGGTGTCCTTAGTTGCACTAACAGCTGTTTTGCCATGTTGAAATTTGGTAACTGCAGGGGGATGTAACTGTCTCCCTGCAATAAGCCTACAGCCCCGCACTGGTAATGTGACGCATACATATGTTACCAATGCAGAGCCTAGGAAACATGCTGCTAAATATGCCAAGCAACAAGAGGGGCTCAACAGCACCCATGCAGCAACTCCCACTTCCACAAAAACAAGGGCGACTTGGTAGCCACAACACAGGATTTTCCACCTTCACAAAAACAAGAGAGGTGCAGTGGCTCCTTCACAACACTTCCCACCCTCTGAAAAACAAAAGGGACTTTATGTTCCCAACACAACACAACACCTCCCACTCCAACCTCAACATAACTCCTGAAATTGTGCACTGGACCAGCATGGTGGTAATGTAAATATATAGTCTGCAAAATACAAAGAAATGCAAGATGCCCGCACATTAAGGACCTAAAAGAAAAAGTGAGAACCACAGCACAGTTTATAAAACTAAATTATGAAATTATAACTTTTTTTTTTATATAAACTGCGTTATGGTTCTCGATTTTTCTTTTTGAATATATATTCTGCATCCACAGAAACCTCTCCCTCAACTATGGGTGCAGAGCAGAAGTAGGCATTCACCCACAAAACTCAATATATTAAAAAAAAAATCTGATTTTGGTCATCTCACTAAAAACAATATTTATTTATTTAGACAGATTTGTATCCCATCTTATCCTTCAATCAAAGTGGTCACATTACAAATGGAAGGTTACAAATAACATAGGGTAAATAAGACATTAACAAACAAACTAAGATGAATCAATGTAATAAAATGGACCTATTGGTAAAAACTATTGCTTATATATCAAATCATAAGTTTCAGCAAATAGCACGGTCTTCAAGGCCTTGCGAAAATCTTTAATACCAGTCATAATTCTGAGGTCGATTGGGAGAGAGTTCAAAAGTTTGGAAGCCAGTAAAGAAGGAGCTCTTTTTGAAGTTGCTTATTTAGTCCTACAGTATCCAGCAGGGGTGCCAATTATGTTGTCATTATTGGCGCTGCTTCTTCTTGGCTTATTGATAACATCTCTAGTTATAATACTTTATAATGCATCTGCTGACAGGTGATTGTAAATCCTAAAGATAATTAAAAGTGTCTTGAATTTAGACCTGACACTTACTGGAAGCCAGTGCAACTGTTGTAGGACAGGGGAGATATGATCTGTTTTTGCTGAACCAGTAATAATGCACGCAACAGTATTCTGAACCATCTGGAGAGTGTGTAGAGTTAGCTGAGGGAGGCCTTGAAAAAGCAGATTTCCGTAATCTAGGAGGGGGGTTATGAGAGCCTGACATACGGTACGGAAATGGTCTTGGAGTAATGGCTTCAGTTTTCTCACAATCTTTAGACGATGATAGGCCTTGTTAGCAGTTTTAGCAATGTGAGATTTAAGGTTCAATGCCTTATCCAATATTATGCCAAGGTATTTGATTTCGTTCTTAACTATGATGGGTCTACCTAGTAAATCAATAGTATTTGGAGGAATGAAATTAGGGTTCTTAGTAACAAACATTGCCTCAGTTTTGTCATAATTAAGTGTAAAATTATTATTTAAAAGCCAGGTATTCATGTCTTGGAGACATCTAGAAATTGCTGAAAAGTCAAGTGACTGTAATACAATTGGAGTATATACCATGATGTCATCAGCATAAAGGTGATAATGGAATTTGTGAAGTTTAATAATATCACATAAAGGTTGGATATAAATATTGAACAGAATAGAAGATAAAGCTGAACCTTGTGGCACTCCTTGAATGATTGGGAATTGCAAAGATTTTTTTGGTCACATTTGAATTGCTGCATACGACCTTCCAAGTAAGAGCTAAACCAGTTTAAAGTATTCTTTCGTAAACCTAAATGATGCAAACAGTGCAGTAGCTTAGAATGAGATATTGTGTCAAAAGCAGCTGAAACATCCATGAATACGCTCGTACTAGCAGGATTACATTCTTAATGTCATCGATACCTCTTAAAAGATTACACAGGTACACTAAAAAAAATTTTTTTTAAACTGCCTCTAATGTTTCGATCGATTTTTACGTTTTTTGGTGCGCTGAATCCAAATCTGGTAACCAATTTGCTCCATCACGTACAGATTTTTTGCTACATTGGGTTAGCAGTTTGAGGTGAACGTTTCAGATTGAGTGCGATCGAGATAAAAGTTTCTTGGATGAATTCTTTATACTAATTGTTTAGTAGTTATTCAAATAAGAATAAAGAAAATTGTAACAAGGCAGCACATAAGAATAGAGTAATGTCAACAAAACACACTGTGATGGTAGCAAAATTGTCTGCACTTAAATCAGCCACATACATGTGCACAAACATTGAGCATATAAGAGCGAGGTTAGACACAAAGCAAAGCAAAGAAATGTGCAAAAAATGTTGTACAGGTATGTATGTAAGAATAGAAAACGCAAACCGCACCATTGCAATACATGAAGACAAACACCCGATGGTGTGAAAATAAAATTCTAATAAATGAGATCCGACACTGTGGTAATAACTAGCAAATTTTTATTTCAAAGTTTAGTTAAAACACGATATTTGTCAACACAGTTTAGATTTTAAAGTCATTCTTGGGTCAATCAATCTCCTGGTGGGCCCGTTTCTTCTTCCCCCGAATGCTTCTCTTGGTGTGCTGCTTGGCGTATTTTTCATCTGGGGTTTCCCGCAGCAGCAACCAGCAGAAATCAGCCATCATAGTGGTGTTCCATCTTCCTTGGTACCTTCTCTCTGCGTCCTTGATGTCCTGGTGAAACCTTTCACCTTGTTCTTCACTGTACGCCCCCAAGTTTTCGGGAAAGTAGTTCACATGGGAGTGCAAGAAATGGACTTTCAGGCTCATGTTACAGCCTTGTTCTTTGAAGGCATTGAGCATCCTGGCAACAATATCCTTATAGTTCTCATCCCGCCTGTTCCCCAAGAATTTGAGAACAACATCCTTGAAGGAATCCCAGGCTTCTTTTTCCTTCTCAGACATCGTTTCAGCGAATGCTCCATCTGAAATGAGTTTCCTTATATCAGGGCCAACAAACACTCCTTCCTTTAGCTTTGCTTCAGAAAGTCGGGGGAACTTTGAGCAAAGGTACCGAAAGCACTCACCATCTTTTGGAAGGGACTTGATGAATTGCTTAATGAGACCCAACTTAATGTGGAGAGGTGGTAATAGAATTTTATCACGAGGTACCAAGCTCTCATGAAGAACATTTTTCTCACCGGGTCTCAAATACTCCCGAATTGGCCAGTCTTTTTTCCCCCAGTGTAGGTTGCGGGCCCGGCTATCCCACAAGCAAAGGAAGCAGGGATATTTGGTGAAACCGGATTGCTGCCCTAATAGCATGGATAGAATTTTAAAGTCTCCACAAATCATCCACTTATGCTCATCATAACGAATCTTCTGAAGAATCAGGGCCAAATTCTCGTATTTTTCTTGGAGAATAACAGAGTGAGCAATAGGAACTGAAGCGAATGTGTTGCCATTATGAAGAAGAACACCTTTTATGCTGTCTTTTGACGAATCAATGAACAGCCGCCATTCAGCAGGATCATACTTGAGTTTAAACTTTTCCATCACTCCGTATATATCGTTGCAAAATACCAAATCTTCCTCTTTGCTGAAATACTTCAAAAATTGTGTCTCGCGGTTGCGGTACCAATAAAAAGTTGTTCCTGGTGACAATAGATTTTTCTGTTTAAGCCAAGAACCTAGCAGTTGGGCAGCATCTTTTGGGAGTCCTAAATCCCGGACTAAATCATTCAATTCAGCTTGAGAGAAAAGTTCAGGTTTCGGATCTGGTTCAGTTTCAAACTCGGAAGTACTGGACTCATCAGGAAAAGCCATCTGATGAGTCTCATCATGATCAGAACCGTCCACACAAATATGATCCAAAGATTTTGGTGGTTCAGGCACAGGTACTTCGTTGCTGTGAGGCATAGGCCTAATTGCTGAGGGAAGGTTGGGGTAACTTATTACATTCTTATTTTTTAAGTTGTATCCCTTCACAATGCAAGAGCAAAAATAGCAGTCACTGCTGTGGTCTCTTTGTTCACGCCACATCATAGGTATTCCGAAACGAAATGCTTGTTTTTTACCTTTCATCCATAAGCGTAGATCTTCCTCACATGTCTTGCACACTTTGTGAGGAGCCCACGGTTTGTCTTGATCGCCTAACTTCAAACCGAAATAGGCAAAATATACTTTTTTAATAAATGCAGAAATGTTCCTCTGCCGCTTTTTCACGGTATATTCCCCACAAATAAAACAAAAACTGTCCGGAGAGTTGACGCAACCTCTGGCTCTGTGAGCCATCACAAATACACAGCACTGCAAACTACAACTGTAGTGAACCACTTCGGAATAAAGCTGGATTACGACTGAGCAAACAAAAGGTAATAATGAACTTGCAAGAAACTGAAATTTGACAGGAACGTTCATGTCGCAACCACCGTGTTTGAGCGAGCGAACGAGGCGAGGCGAACAGGAAAGAACATGCGCCAGCGCGAGTACTGGATTTAGCCCCCCGCCTCCCAATTGTCCTGTTAATGTATAAAATGAATACAAAACACTCTAAAATATCATGAGGGAGTGTTTCTAGTTAGTTAACCATTACAACCTCTATTTTGGGCCATGAAAATAAACTGCAGTCAGCTAAAAAGAAATTATGTGAACATTCCTTATATAGGAAAGAAATCTAATTTTGCAAGACAACGTGACGTGATGGAACATTTTGGCTATTTTTCCTGGATTCAGCACCCCAAAATCTATAGGAATCAGTTGCAAAACTGGAGGCAGTTTTTTGGTAGTGTACCTGTGTTATCAAAGAGAGAGGTGAGGAAGGTTTCAACATTGTGTTGTGGTTTGAAGCCATGCTGGTGAATGTCCAGTGGTGCATATAAGTCCAAGTGATATTGAAGTTGATTTTGTACTGATTTTTCAATGACTTTGGTAAGGAATGGTAAACTGGAAATTGGAAGGTAAGATTTCGGATCAGATGGGCTTAGTGTGTTATTCTTAAGGACTAGTCGAATCATGGCTTCTTTTAATGGCTGTGGTAAGTATCCTTGTTGAAGGGAGTTCTTAATCTTATGAATGTAAAGTGAGAGCAGATGTTTTGTTGCTTTGATCCAAGACACTGGACATGGGTCTGAAGGTGAGGTTGTTGTATTAAGTCCATGTATTATGTCTCCAATTTGCTGGGGTGATGGAATAGTGATGTTCTCCCAAATGTATGTAGTCATCTGTCGGTGTAGAAGGGGGGATGTATGAGTGATGATATTTTTGGATCTTAGGTAATCTGCAAAAGCCTGTGGGTCTATGTGGTGGGCATGATGCTGCATAGAGTCTTTTGAGAGCTTCAGAACAATGCTAAAAAGCTCCCTCGGTCTATTGATAGATTTCATGATTATATTGGCATGATATAGTTGCTTACGTTCATTTAGAAGATTGTTATATTCAAGTTGTTTAACTTTGTATTGGGTCAGTAAATCATGAAATTTAAATCTCCTCCATTTTCTTTCTAACCTTCGGAGTTTGCGTTCTATAATCCTGATATCACTTGAGTACCAAGGAGCATTAGACCTCATACGTGCTTTTGGTTGAGATCGAGTGAGAGCTGATGCTGCATTAGATAAAGTATAATTCCAGTTGTTTATATTTGAATCATGGGTGTCAAGGCTTTGCTCTAATTGTGGAGTGACTTCATTTATAAATGTATCTCTATCAAAGGCCTTGAAGCGTCTGGTTGTGTTCTCATAGTCTAATTGTTGAAAGGAATTATTTAATGTCAGGGAAAATTCAATTAAGTGATGATCTGACCAAGGGACTGGAGTATTTGCTGTCATTAAAGTCTTATTGTGCTTCATTAGTTGCTTTGGAATGAAGACCAAATCCGGAATAGAGCCATGTTGATGTGTAGGAGAAGTAATTATCTGGCGATATTTTAATGAAGTCATAGCTTTTAAAAATGCTGCTGCTTCTTTAGTGGACGTAGATGGTAAATTGTAATCACCTAAAGAAATGAGGGGTTTGTGCTTAGAGGTGTTGGCACATACGGTTTCAAGGACAGAGGATAAGTATTCAGCTGTGGCTCCTGGTGGTCTATAGGTTAGAGAGATGCTAAGAAATTTATTTGCAATAGTAATTGTACTAGATTCAAAGGAGTTACTGGAAGAAATAGGTTTAAATCTATATTCATTTCTGGTTAGAATGAGTACACCTCCTCCTTTCTTCTGTGTTCTAATGCAATTAAATGCTGAGAAGCCAGGTGGAGTTAACTGATTTAAGATAACTTGATCAGTCATCCAACCAAGTCTTTGTAATGCAAATAATGTCTAATTATTTATTTAGTATTATATTCTCCAGTACCAGGCACATTGTGAACTAATAAAAAAAAACTACAAAAGTCACTGAAGATCTAAAAAGCCAAATCTACCATACCATACCAGCATAAACTTCTAAAAATCATATAACAAGAGGCCTACTCAGAAAAAAGCAGCACTATAAATACTGCAAGAGGCCCTAGAACATCCATACACCTATTTGAAAAGCCGAACAAATCAAATTACTACAGTACAGACAGGGCCGGATTTACCTATACGCCATGTACGCCATGGCGTAGGGCCCACAGCCGGCAGGGGCCCACAAAAAAAGAACCAGGTAATTTTTTTTAAACACAATTTAAAAAAAAAACCTGGTGGCTGCCGCTGCGGGGCCCCCTCTGCTGCCGCGGGGGCCCCGTCTACAAGCTGAAGCCGTCGGGTCGGGTCGGGTCGGGTCTCTCTCCCTCCCTCCCTCCCTCCTCGCTGCAGGCTGCGAGAGACGCGAAGATAGAGCGTCTCCTCGCGTCTGTGTTAAGCCCGCAGGGGCTGATGGGATTTCCCATCAGCCCCTGCGGGCTTAACACAGACGCGAGGAGACGCTCTCCCTTCGCGTCTCTCACAGCCTGCAGCCTGCAGCGAGGGAGGGAGAGAGACCCGACCCGACCCGACGGCTTCAGCTTGTAGATGGGGCCCCCGCGGCAGCAGAGGGGGCCCCGTGGCGGCAGCCACCAGGTTTTTTTTTTAAATTAAATTTTACTTTAGGCCGGGGGGGGGGGGGTAGGCATGGTAATGGGCGATGGGGGGGGGTGAGGACTTGTAATGGGCGATGGGGGGGGGGGTAGGGCGGGTAATGGGCGATGGGGGGGGTAAGACTGGTAATGGGCTATTGGGGGGCTGGGGCTGCAAATGGGCTGGGCTGGGCTGGGCGGGGGGGGGTGTTAAGGAAAGAGGTGGGCAGATGGGGATAGGACTGGTAATGGACTGTGGGCTGTTGGGGGGGCTTAGAACTGGCAATGGGCTTTGGGGGGGGTTAAGACTGGAAATGGGATGTGGGATCATGGGGACTGGCTGGAAATGGCCTTGGGGGGGCCTAGGAGTGGAAAGGGGGTGGGGGGTTAAGACTGGAGGTGGGCTGAGGGGGTTAGGACTGGTAATGGGCTGTTGGGGGGGGTTAGAACTGATAATGGGCTTTGGGGGGGTTAAGACTGGTAATGGGCTGTGGGCTGATGGGGGTTGTCTGGTAATGGGCTATGGGGGGCTAGGACTGGAAATGGGCTGGGGGGTTAAAACTGGAGGTGGGATGATGGGGTTAGGACTGGTAATGGGCTGTGGGCTGATGGGGGGGGGTAGGACTGGCAATGGGCTATGGGGGGCTGACTGGAAATGGGTTGATGGGGTTAGGACTGGAAGTGGGCTGATGGGGGGTTAGGACTGGTAATGGGTTATAGGGGGGGCTTAAACTGAAAATGGGGTGATGGGGGGTTAAGGACTGTAAGTGGGGTGATGGGGGGGCTAGGACTGGTATTGGGTTGGGGGGTTGCTAGGACTGGAAATGGGCTGATGGATGGCTAGGACTGGAAATGGGCTGATGCAGGGACTAGAAGGGAATGGATGCTGGGTGAGGCTGGAACTAGAAGGGAGCTGATGTTGGGGGAGGATTAGAATGGGATGGGGCTGGAAGAGTAAAATGGAGAAGGGAAAAATATTTTGTGTGGGAGGGATAAAAAATCTACAATTGGCCAGGTATTGGGAGAGTAAGTGGGGATTGAGGATGGAGGGGTAAAATTTGAGTGGATGAAATAGGAATGAGGAAAGAGCAAAAGGAGAAAGATTAGTATGTTAAAGCAGATGTAGAGAGAGAATGGAAAAAAATCTAGAAGAGAGAAGAAAGGACAAATGGACAGCAGACGATGGAGAGTTAGCAGAAGACACGAAGAAACCAGAAGAAAGTGGCTGGAGCAATTGCAGCTGAAAAAAATGCACAAAAGGTAGAAAAATATCTCTTTATTTTGAATTTATTAATTGGAATATGTCAGCTCTGGTAAATGTGCATCATTAACATCTGCGCTTTGTTTAGTACAAGAGCAAATTAATGTATAGTTTTATTTCTACAGTGTTGTACATTCCAAGTTTGGCTTTTGGGATTCCCAGTTTAATTATTGTCTTCCTATTTCTAAATTGTGATTACTTGTTTGGTGATGGTCTATGTTCTGCATGTGTAACTGAGCTGAGGTGTTCTGTTTATATAATTCCTATTTGACATTGCCACTTGTTCTCTTTCCCCAGTAGGTCATGTATTGTTGTTCTCTGAAATGTATTGGTTTAATATTTGCAGTGTTGCCTTTTGATTGGTAGAGTATGGTGCTTTGTGAGTCCTGGTAGTGCTGTTAGGATACGGCGGGTTTACTATGGGCAGTGTTTGTAGTAGTTCCTAATGTGTCTGGCAGTTGGCACTGGATTATAGTAATGTAGAAATCTTTTAGTCTTTCTTTATCCATACACTCATTAAGAGGCACGTTTACTAAAAGTTAGTATATGGTAACATTATGCAAATATTTATGCAAATGAGGCCCCTTATGCAAATGAGGTCCGCACCCCCCTTGGGCCGCCCCTGCTGGGGGCCCACAATTTTTGTTGGCGTAGGGCCTCACTCAAGGTGAATCTGGCCCTGAGTACAGATACCTACGTACAAACTCCATATTAACAGAACACCTGGCCTCAGTCACATACTCAGAACACAGACCCTCACCAAATAAAGAATAAGTAACCACAACCTAAAATAAAATATGTATACAAAAATTAAACTGAAACCCCAAGAAGCCAGACTCTGCATGCAGTGCGACACCAGATAAATAAGAGATGCATTTCCCCATAAAGTGTAAAATATAAAGATAGCGCAAAGTCCAATCACTAAATTGAAAATAAAATTATTTTTTCTACCTTTGTTGTCTAACCATTTTATTCTCTGATCAGGCTAGTCCTGATCTGAGGCTCCTGCTTTCCTCTGTCTTCTCTTAGCTCTCTTTATACAAGTGGTCTGTAGTCTGCCATTTCTTGTCTCTCCTTTTGTTCTCTTCACTTCCTTCTATCTTGGTTATTGATTTTTTTTTCCTTTTAGCTTTCTTCCATTTATTTTTTTATTCTCTCTCTCTCTGGCCACCCAGATTGCACTATTCCTTACTATCCAGTTCAGTCCCTCTTTTCTTTAGCCATCTACCTCACAAGAAACAGTAAGTGCTTATTACCACCTTTAGAAATACTGTGTCCCAGCAACTTGTAAAACAGCACAGCCCTGAAAGCAAAGAGACGTGTTCCTGTGGCCGATTTAATCATCTTCAGAGTGGCAAATCAGTGAGGTGGGGCGGACATTGGCGCATCCCTGCTGCACTTTCCCAGCTTACGGGGTAGGGCCGGCCCCGGTAGAAAGTATTTCTAGCCTATAATGGTATCTTTTTTGAAGCCCGATGCATTTACTGGTCTTTTTCCCTTCCCTGTAGTTATTATCTATGGGGCAATTCTTCCAAATGGGTAGTTTTGCGCATACCATGACAGTCATGAACCTCACTTCTAAGCCCGAGTAGGTAGAGTGTTATTATCCTGTATAGTTGCATTGTTGATTTATAGAGTGAATTTAATGCACAGAGGATTTTGATATTATTGGTGGACTGACATCAACATTCTCTGGGGTAAATTGATTGTGTTTGTATCTTAGTTTAAGGTCACTTTTCCAGAATCGTCAACTAAGAAGTTATAGCTTCGAGTACAGAGGACCCTCTTTATAGCAGCTCATCACCTCCACCTCTTTATGAGAAACCAAAACTTGTCTCCTATAGTAAATCTTACACATTATTTGTGATCAGCCAGAATAAATTGTCTTCATAGAAAACGGAGGTGGCGATCTACAGTATAGACCACATGGTATTTATTTCACACATTTATAGATCACCTTCCCACATGATTCAAGGCAAAGATGTAATAACATGAAATGCACAATAAAAATACAAGGGACAATTTTGAAAACCTATTTGGGCTTGCAGTCCCGTGGGTGCATGGTAACCACAGAACTGCAAGTTCATTTCTACCTGCTTTGAAACCCGAACAAATAGACTGGGGCGGGTCTTTCAAAATTAAAGCTGTGCTGGCAGTGTCCTTTCCCCCAGCACCATGCCAAGCCCCGCCTCTCTTCTTTTCTGCCACAAATTTTGGCCACAACTTGGATGTCTTACCTGCACTGGGAGGTAAGGGAGGGGACATTTTCATCAAGTGTTTTCCCGGGATAAACAGCTGTTTTTCTGCAAAAAAGGCTTTGAGAATTTGCCCTCTCTATTTTCATCTTGAGCCAACTAAAAAGTCCAAAACCTTGAAAAAGAATCCTCTTTATAACCAACATAGAATCCTCTTTGTAACAAACATTTATTAACCTGTATTAACTGTTTAATAGATGGCATAAGTTCCAATGAGGAGCCCCCCCCCCCCCCCATTGTCGTGGGGGTCCACTCCCCTGTACAGATCCCCCATCTAATGTGGTAAACTTACTTGGTCATCCTTGCCATGCTACCTCCACTCTTGTAAGTTTGTCACATGCCCAGCGGCTGTTCCCTGCTGGTCTGAAGTCTCGCGGTGCAGCTGTTATCGTGAAACTTTGGCCCGGTGTGAAACAGCCACTAGGCATGAGGCAAACTTACAAGATGTGGTAAGGAAGGCTGTTCAGAAGAGATGAAGTGGCAAGAAAGTGAATCCTGTCCCTTTAAAAATAGCAGTAAACAGGGTTTCCCTAGCAACCACAAACCTCCGAGTCAGAATGCAGCTAGTACCAAGCCCCACCCACTTCATCACGTCAGAGCTAGGTTGAGCCCTAGCAGCTCCCACGTGTGCAGGGAGAAGGGCGTGGTGCCTGAGAAGCACCAGGTTAAAACTGCAGTGTTTGAGCAGTTAGAGAGAGGCGAGAGACAAGCAGTTGGATCTGAGAGGAACAGATCAGAGGCAGACACAGCTGAATGAGAGACTGCCAGGAGAGAGGCAGCTGAACAAGAAGGGAAAGCAGCATGGCCCCGAACAGGAAGGATTAAAACAGCTGAGAAGCCCAGAGCCAAGGCAAGTGCGTGTTTCAAAGTCCCGTCGGGAAAGGAATCTAGAAGAGTCAGTTCCCAGCAGGGGAAACAACTCAGCTAGCCAGCTAAACTACAGAGGTAGGGAGAAAAGCCTTTCTGTGTTTCCTAGCCAAACTCCCTCTGAAGAGATAGTTAGAGAGCTAAAGAGAAGTGCTAGAAGCTGTCGTAGCCAGAATGCCTCAAAACAAACTTCTATGAGAGACAACAAGTTTGCTAACAACTGCCGTGACTCAGCAGCAGAGAGTTTTAGTAGGGAGAGAGAAACTCCATGTCTAACGTATGCTGAGATAGCGCAAAAGAAACATTTATTGTCAAACCTAAAAGAACTGTTACAGAGTGAGAATAAGAAGCCCTATGATACTGTTCTACTTGAAGACAGTTGTAATGAATCCGTTGAGGAAATGGAGATAGGAGAGTGCAATGAACCGTATGAGAGTGAGTCTGAAGAGAGGCAATGTTCATACTGCAGGGCTAATGAGCTTAATATGTGCTGACCCTAAGCACATGTGCAAGAATGATTGTTTGAAGCAGGGCAAAGCTTATTTTATGAAGCTGAGAGGAACAGCAAGAAAACTTACCAGAAGTTTTAAGAGCAAATGTGTTTGTTCCTACAAGGCTCTGAAGGAATTAAACTTGCTGGAAGTTTTAGAACCTGTTGATCTTCATTGTACAGAAGATGTGAAAGAAACAGTCTTCTAAGAAAAGTTAAGTTGCCTTGCTGGAGTTAACAGCCTGAACTTTGTAAGATAGTTCTTTGAGTAAAAGTTAACTACTGATGTTGGAAGCAGAATTTCCTGACCATGTGAATGCAACCTGTTGGACTTTATTATTCTTTGCTTTGGAGATGTATCCCATTTATGTTCGATGCTAATGAATTTTGATGCGAAGGGGAAATCCCGAAAATAAATATTCTCTGTTTTTGCCTAATACCGTGTGGTCACACTATTTGCTCTGAGGAAAAGCTAAACTACATTTCCCAGCAATCCTAGCTGGCGGCCATATTTGTGGACACTGTTCAAAGAGGGCAATAAGGCAAGGGCCTCTTGCTCACAGGCTACCGGCCCAGGTGGGAGGCTCGGCGACAAAGACCAGAGGCAGTGCAGCAAAGATGATCAAAAAATGTTGCCACGCTACCTTACCACTGCTGTGCGGGTCCTCCTTTCTGCGTGGGCTGCTTGGGTTGAATTTACTCCACTGTATTTAATGTATGTTAATGTGATTCAGTGACTATCAAAGAACACAAGCCCCATTATTCTCAGCAGGAGCCTATTTACTAACCTTGGAGTTTATGCGCATTATTAGTATGTGCATATTTGAGGTTTATTTTATAAAGTGAAGTGTGCATATACTTTATACAGGAAAGGTATATGTGATTTAAACACACACACACACACAAACTGGTCATGAGCGCTTATGCTGCCTTATGCCCCATGCCTAGATTTTTCAGGAAAGCATAAAATTATAATATTTTATAATTTACCTGTGTAAATTTGCATTCCATGCATGTGTACGCTCACACAAAGTATACACGATCGTACAGAACAGTGACCGCCTAAAATAGGCAAAAGTGCTCGTGACTAGAAGCAACAGTTTGAACAGAACAAGGAGAAACAGAATGGTTTAAAATGAGCAAAGCTGTACCACAAAGCTGCATACTTTCCCCCTACCTGTTTAATTTATATGCAGAGCAAATCATCAGAGCAGCAAGACTGTATGAAGACAACCGAAGTGTGAAAATTGGCAGTAGACTCATCAACAGCCTTCGCCATGCTGACAATATCACATTACTGGCTGAAAGCGAAGACAATCTGAACATTTTCTTGCTTATCAAGGTCAGGAAAATGGCCTTAAACCAGGCCTGCACCTTAACATACAGACAAAGATCCTGACAAATGGCAAAATCAATCATTGCATCCTTGCTAGGGAAGGAATAGAAATAGTGGACAACTTTAACCTGCTTGGATATAAAGAAATGACAAGCAGTCAAGAAATCTGACAACACATTGCTCTTGGCAGAACAACTATGAAGGAGCTAGACAAGACTCACAAGAGCAGAGACATATCTCCGCATACAAAGATTGGACTTGTCCAAGCCATGATATTTTCAATAAGAGTATATGGATGTGAAAGTTAGACAGTGAAGGAGAAAGACAGAAAAGAAAATTGATGCCTTCAAAAGATGGTGTTGGCAAAGAATACTTTGTGGACTGCCTGAAGAACAAACCAGTCAATACTAAAGGAGATGAAACCAGAGCTTTCTTTAGAAGCTCAGATGACAAGACTTCGACTGTCATACTTTGGACCCGTCCTGCGAAGAGAAAGAGCAGTGCTATTGAATATTGGGTAAGCAATCTTAGCCGGCCAGCCTCCCATTGGCTGGTTGGTTAAGGGCTTTGAATATCGGGCCACTTATTCTCTGAAAAAAAACCCCTCTCCTGTGCAATGCACCTACCATTGAATAAAATAGCTCTTAAAAGTTAGTCAACTAAAACTTTGAACCTTTACAGGCCTAATAAGTATTTTAGGAGCCGTTTTACTAAAGTGAGTTGTGTTTTTTCACCTAATGCACCAACAACCCACAAAACCAAGGTGGTTATTTGTAACACCAATGCACAGCATGCTCCCATCGATTAACACACTGAATCCAATATTAACATGGGGGAACTTACTGCAAGGCTTTCACCATGCCCACTCGTCATCCCTAACCTGCCCACTTAGCACCCTAATATGCTCGGCACAGTGATCGCCAGCCAAAGCGCACTTAGCTCTTGCTGAAACCCACACTAATGTTTCCTTAATCTATCTGCTGAGTCTATTTAGAACACAATATATTAAATCTTGGGGGTTTTTCCAGTTCTGTTCCACATTTTTCAGAAAGTAATTCTCATTTTGAGTGTTTAATATCTAATGGTTCTCAACCTGGTGCTCAGAGGCCCCCTGACCAGGCTATCCACAAGGCTGAGAACCGCCTAATCTGTCTTCAGATAGAAACCTGAGAAAAATATGGGACTCATAAAAGTTGTATATGCAGATTTATGAAGTACCCTCCAGTCAAGCAGCATTACTTTTATGAAGACATCACACATATGAAAAGAGAAACCCAAATGTTAGGAAAATTGCAACACAGAGAGATTTGTATCACGATGTTATAGAACCTGTAGGCTAAAAGCCAAGAAGGAAATGGCTTTAATTGAATCAGCCCATGTTGCATCCTCTTTCATTGCCCACTAATTAAATATCAAGATCATTCTGGATCATAATCCATTAATTACTTCAGACCCTTGCCACTAGAATAAGCTTGTATGAGCAGGCAACCACTGCCTAAGGGATTGGCTTTAACTATCTTTCCCCGGATGCGGCTCTAAACTACCATAATATCCATGAATTCCAGAATTTCTCTTGGACTACAGTGACAGGGAAAGGGAATTGGATTGAGCTCATGCCTTTTCTCGGAGGTTTAAGGTGAGTTACATTCAGATACAATAGATATTTTCCTGTCCCCAGAGGACTTACAATCTAAGTCTGTACCTGAAGCAATGAAGGGTTAAGTCACTTGCCCAAGATCAACTCTTAGGGGCATGTTTATTAAACCATGTTAGCTGCTAACAAGGTAAAAGTGCAGGAAAAGCATAGAGCGGGAGCAGCTAACTCGGGCCAAATGCAGATAGTGCAGCGATTTTTCTGTGCTATCTGCAGACTGCGCATTAAGGGCGTGTGAATGGAGAGTGGGCATGCCTACAATGTGCAGTTACCACAAGCAGCAATAGCACGTGGTAACTGCACGTTTTGCAAACATTGCAAGGGCAGCTAATACAGCTCGATGGGTGGCGTTAACTGCATTTGCGATGCTGGTGTGCTGCATTCTCCACTTTTTCTCCATCTTATCTTCTGGGAAAATGCTGGGCACAGCCTGCCAGATAACACACAGTTGTTGCAGCTAATGCAATGATATTTGCACTAACATGCTGTGTTAGTTGCAAAAGCTTAACGTGCCTTAGTAAACAGAGCCCTTAGGGTATTTTTGTTACAATTTGCCTTGCAGTTAGGGCACCTATCATATTATATGTTATGCATAGTTTAAAAGGGACCTTCTTTTTGTCACTAGGGTCCTTGAATGATTAACCTGTTATCCAGTCACATCACATTTCTCTAGCACAAGGTAAAATGCAGTCTAATGGGTTTCCGTGAGTTTTAATGCTTACATTTGTTTTACAATACCCCTGGTTTACCTTCTTCCTATCCTAGGTAATTTAATATGGGCTAACTACAAGCTTCATCATTCCATAACCAACACTTTCATAAAAATCACCTTTATCCAGTCTTTCCTAGCTGATGCATTTATCACCAACAAAGCTCAGACTTTTTTTTTCAGGTTTCAGTCTACAACTGATCCAACTTTACTTGGGAATATAAGAACATAAGAATTTCTATACTGGGCCATTCCAAAGGTCCATGAAGCTTAATATCCTCTTTCCAACAGTGATCAATCCAAGTCCCAGTATGTAGCAAGATTCCATAATGCTTATTCCAAAGTATAAGAAACAGCTTTCTCCCAAGTCTACGTTAATAATCATTGATGGTTTTTTTCTGCACGAACTTGCCCAAATCTTTTTCAATCCAATTACGCTGCTTTAATCCCATCTTCTAGAAATGAATTCCAGAAGTTATCAGTTGAGTGAACAAATATTTTTCTGTTTGTTTTAAATTTACTATTTACTAATCTCAACATGTGTTCCCTAGCCTGTGTACCTTTTAAGAGGATGCTTGGGTGTATAGGGAGAGGAATGGCCTGCAGAAAAAAGGAGGTGATAATGCCTCTGTATAAGTCTCTGGTATGCCCTCATTTGGAGTACTGTGTGCAATTCTGGAGACCGCACCTTCAAAAGGATATAAGCAGGTTGGAGTCGGTGCAGAGGGTGGCTACTAAAATGGTTAGTGGTCTTCGTTATGTAGCATATGAGGACAGACTTAAAGATCTTAATGTGTATACTTTAGAGGAAAGGCGGGATAGGGGCGATATGATAGAGACATTTAAATACCTCTATGGCATAAATGCACAGAAGGGTCTATTTCAATTGAAAGCAAGCCCTGCTATGAGGTGACACAGGATGAGAGTGAAAGGAGATAGACTCAGGAGTAATATGCGGAAACATTTCTTTATGGAAAGAGTGGTAGATGCGTGGAATGGTCTCCCCGTGGAGGTGGTGGACACGAGAAGAATATCTGAATTCAAAAAAGCTTGGGACCAACACGGAGGATCTCTAAAGGTAAAAAGGGGTCTATTGTAGTTGATATGGAAAGGCAAACTAGATAGACCATGTGGTCTTTTTCTGCCATCATGTTTCTATGTTTCTATTTAACTGGGTTTATATACCGCTCTATTTTGCAGATAGACCAGTTTACAGAAAACATTATATAACAGTATGGTATTATACATTTAACAGGAAGGCTAACTTGGATAACTTATCACAAGATTAAACATGGATAATTAATAAATGAATTTTTTATAGTGGGGGAGGAGTCAATGAGTCCAATGTAGTGCTGAGCAGGTACTGTAGTTACTGGAAGTTCTTTCTTGATACTATGGTATGTTTTCATAGCAATGCTGGAACAAGTGAGTCTTTAGTGCCCTGCAGAAGCTTGTGAGGTTGGTGTTGGCTCAAATCTGTTCCGGGAGTGTGTTCCAGAGGGTTGGAGCATATAAAGAAAATGCTTGATTACAGGAATGAGAACTGCCTGAAATGCAAGCAGGCAGGGAAGGGCGAAGAATGAGAGACATCACTGCGGATGTGAGATGGAACCTTGAAAAGACAAAAGAATTCAAAAAGGATATCCATTTGTGTTTTATTGACTACAGCAAGGCTTTTGACTGTGTGTAAACCATGAGAAACTCTGGGACACATTAAGAAGCGTGGGTATACCAGAACACCTGATAGTTCTCTTTCACAACCTTTATATTGATCAAGAAGCAACAGTTTGAACGGAACTAGGAGAAACAGAATGATTTAAAATCAGCAAAGGTATACAACAAGGCTGCATACTTTCCCCCTACCTCTTTAATTTATATGCAGAACAAATCAACAGAGAAGCAGGACTGTATGAAGACAACCGAGGTGTGAAGATTGGTGGAAAACTCATCAACAACCTTCGCTATGCTGATGATACCACATTACTGGCTGAAAGTGAAGACGATCTGAAACATTTGATTCTCAAGATCAAGGAATATAGTCTTAAAATGGGTCTGCACCTTAACGTTAAGAACATAATTTATTTATTTATTTTATTTATAGTTCTTTTATACCGCACTCTTTTTCATCAGCGCGGTTTACATTGAACAAGAATACTCATAGCAAGCAACAGGCTGTTGTGAGTTTACATGTAACAGAAGAATTCAACTGGGATTCAACTTCGGGAAACTTTGTACATATATGTTATGAACCTATATACAATGAATAGAATTATTTATTAACATCTTGAGTAAATAAGATATTTACAATTTTACTATGAGTGCTTGGAATGTGTTAGAGGGTTGATGATGGGCACTGGAATTGGGAGAAGTGTAGAAGGAAGAGGTGGTGCTTTATGGCTTTTCTGAATTGCTTGAGGTCCGTGATTGCTCTAATGGTGGGTGGTAAGTTGTTCCAACATCTGGGTGCGTAGTGTGCGAAAGCCCTGTCTGTGGTTGTGCGTGTGCATTTTGTGGCTTCTGATGGTGTGGCTAGGGTATTTCCAGCTACTGATCTCCTGGATCTGATGTTGGGAGTGTGATTGAGGAGGTTTGAGATTGCTGAAGGGGCTATCGTGTTGATCGCTTTAAAGGTCATGAGAAGGGCTTTATACACAATCCTGCAGTTTATGGGGAGCCAGTGTAGTTCCATTAGGATGGGTGTAATGTGGTCACTTTTTGAGGCGCCGTACAGGACCCGGGCAGCGGCATTCATGGCTAGTTGTAATGTATTTAGGGTGTTTTTTGGGAGGCCCTGGAGTATTATGTTCGCATAGTCGAAGTGGGGTGTGACTATAGCTTGGAATATGGTCCGGAAGTTGTCTGGGTCAAGCATATTTTTCAGATGACGGAGGGTCCTTATCTTGAAATAAATGGTTTTTACCGTGCGGTTGACATGTTCTTTGAAGTCCAGTCGATGGTCGAGTATTACTCCAAGGTATCTTATGGAGGACTTGATTGGGAGGTCTGCGTCTCGTACTTTTAGAGTAACTGGGGGTGAAAATTCTCTGTTTTTCGTGATGATCAGGACCTCGGTTTTTTTGAAATTTATTCGCATATTCTGGGTGAGGAGCCAGTATGCTATAGCGTTAAAGCAATCTACTAGTGCTGTGTAATCTGGGAGCGTGATGTTGATTGGTGTGAATATTAGCACATCGTCTGCATAGATTAGGGAGGATATGCCAAAGGAGCAAGTGATATCACATAGGGGCTGCATGTATATATTAAATAGCAGCGCTGATAGGGAGGAGCCCTGAGGTACTCCTTGTTTTAGCTGGAAAGGTTCTGAGGTACCTGCAACCATCCTGACTTGTTGCCAACGATCTTCCAAGTATGATTTGCACCATTCCCATGCTAACCTGTGGATTCCCTTGTCATATAGTCGGGTTAGTAGTTTGTCGTGGTCCACGGAGTCAAGTGCTGCGGAGATGTCGAGGAAAATTAGTGCAAAGCCCTTTTTGATGTCGTCCATCCCACTGATGAGTATGTTGGTTAAGGTGGTCAGAAGAGTCTCAACTCCGTGGGCTTCCCTGAATCCATGTTGACTTGGGTCAAGCAGTGAGGAGGTGTCTATGTGTTGTTGGATCTGATTGTTGGTCACTTTCTCAATTATTTTGGATAGTAGAGGTATACTAGAGATCGGACGGTATGATTCTTCTCTTGTTGGGTCTAGTTGGTTATTCTTTAGCAGTGTTTTTATGGAGGTCTGCTTTAGGGCAGATGGGAAAATGCCTGTTGAGAAGGACATATTTATGATTTCTGCTATGATTGGGCTAAAATCAGAGTGCATAGCTCTTATCCAGTGTGCTGGGTAAGGGTCGTTAGGTGCTGTGGTGGTATTCATTTTGATGATAATGTCTTCAACGCATTTTGCTGAGGGTGATGAGAGCTGAAGGAGAGGAATCTGTTGCGTATGCTGCTGGGTGGGACTTGGGGAGGATGCAATTGTTGTTCTGATGGCTTTAGATTGTATAAAGTTGGCATACCTTTGAGGGTGTATAGGTTCATGTTGTGGTGGTGAAGGTTCTGTGGTTAGTGTCTTTACTAGATTGAAGAGTTCCCGTGGTTTGTTTAAGGATCGGTTGAGGAGTTCGGAATGGAAGGTTTTTCTTGTGTCCCATATTGCTTCACGGAGGGCTCGCAGGTGGGACAAGTATGTTGTTTGATCTGTCGGGTTATGTGATTTACGTCACTT
The DNA here is from genome assembly GCA_033557465.1 of Ichthyophis bannanicus. Lineage (NCBI taxonomy): Eukaryota > Metazoa > Chordata > Amphibia > Gymnophiona > Ichthyophiidae > Ichthyophis > Ichthyophis bannanicus. Next base: position 63,068,483 of record CM066042.1, on the reverse strand, counting down.
TCTTTCAAGCTTCCTCAAGAGAATAAGAGACTTCCTTAGTTCCGGGGAGAACCATGGTGCAGAAGGTCTTTTCACTACATGGTTATTCGTTGTTGGGTTTTTGTGGGTTGGAGGTAGTTTGGCGTATTGGTTGATGGTTTCATTCCAGGTAGCAACCATATCGTTGATGTTGGAAGAAGGTTGATTGAGTTTTGGGAGTATGTGTTTCTTGATTTCTTCTTCGTTGAGTGGTTTGAAGCGAGTGAAGTTCGTTGCTGATCGTTTCTTTGTGTCGGTGAATGGGTCTTGTTGTGCTGGTATTTTTGAATGAGATCAGGCTGTGATCTGACCAGGGGACCGGGGTGATGGAGAGGTCAAATTTATATTTTGTGGATGCATAGGTGGGTGGAGCGAAGACAAGGTCGAGAACATTGCCACGTTGATGGGTGGGCTGGTTTATGATTTGATTGTAGTTGAGGTTTGTCATTGCGTCTAAAAAGGAGTTAGAAAGGGCAGGTTGAATGGATGTGAGATTGAAGTCGCCCATTAGCCAGTTTGGTTTATCTGGATATGCGGGGTTGCAGGCTAAGTCAATTATGTTGGATAGTTCTTCAGATGTTGAGTTTGGTGTCATGTATAGTGTTGATAGTGTTGTAGTTGTTGTAGATTGAGATTGTGTCTAGTTGTGTTGTGCTCCTAGCTAGGATTGTACGATATTGGAGATTAGTCTTTGCTACAATGGCGACACCTCCTCCTCTTTTGTTTGCTCTGTTACATGTGTAGGTAGAGTAATTGGGTGGTGTGAGCTGGTTTATTAGGACTGTATCAGTTTCAGAGAACCAGGTTTCTGTGACCATTAACATGTCTAGATTGTGTTTGATTATTAGGTCTGAGATGGCTGGCCATTTCTTGCGTGCGGAGCAAGCGTTTATGAGGGCACATTGGAGTTCTTCTTGTTGAGGAACAGGTCGGTTGCGCTTTGTGTTGGTGGTTTGGATTATTGCTGTATGTAGCAGGTGGGAGTGTCTCTTGTGGTAAGGGTTTTGTGGATGTTGGTGAATGCTGCGAAAGTGTTTTATGTTCGTGCTGTGTAGTGAAGGGATATGGTAGTGATCTTGGGAAAGTGAATTAGCTTCGTATATGACACTGGAGAGTAGGCAGATTAACGTTATGTCAGTATGGTCATGGTTGCTGAAGTGTGAGAGAGAAATGCTTTATTATAGACACGTTTGTGGAGCAATATTTGTTAGGTAGACAGCTGTTAATTCAATTTCAATTACTTTGTTTCAATCAGCAACTTTCGATAATCAAGCATCAAACCGCACTGATGCAGAATAGCGCGGTATATAAGAGAATGTAAATAAATAAATAAATAAATAAGCATCAACAGCTTGACATTAGTAGTATGAAACAATGTTTCAATTGAAGCATATGCTAAGTAAAGATACAATGAATCAACTGTGGCTAAGCAAGATACAACTGAGGCTAAGCAAGATACAACTGAGCAAGATACAACTGTGGTTAAGCAAGATGCAGTGGTTCAACTGTGGTTAAGCATGATCTAACTGAGGTTAAGCATGGTACAATGGTTCAAAACGGATACTTGTAATAGCTGAAGAGCAAATCTTCAATGTGTGGTAGGGTAATGCTTTACAGGAGATTGTGGATTAAGTTATTTGGGCCGCTGGAGGTGCGGCAGTAGTTTATTTCACTGTGTGAAATAAGTCAGATTAGTTAAATACCTTAGGGTCCAGTTCGAGGCTTGTGCCTGTGGGTGTCCAGGTTGCAACAGCTGCGTAGAGAGTGATGTGAATGTTTAGATTTCTAAGGTTGAGGTAGGTAATGTGCCGCTGCCTAAGGGCCGTGCCAAAGGGCCCTCTGGCGAGGCCCTCAGGCGCAGGCGCGCCGGCTGGCGCGGTCTTTTTAAAGTTGCAGGCGGCTGCCCCGATTGGGTAGCTCACCTGAAGATGGCCGCCAGTGATGGACGGTGGCTCGATCCCCCGATGGGGAGAGCTGCTCTGGTGGTATGTCATACTGGGTCAGACCAAGGTCCATCAAGCCCAGTATCCTGTTTCCAATAGTGCCCAATCTAGGTCATACGTACCTAGCAGATTCCCCAAAAGACACAGGTTCCACAATGCTTGTACTGGGTCAAGCATTGATATCCTGGGTCCCTTCTTAATAATGGTTTATGGACCTTTCCTCCAGGAACTTGTCCAAACCTTTTTTAAACCCAGCTACACTAACAGCCTTTACTACATCCTCCGGTAACAAATTCCAGAGTATGATTACACGTTGAGTGAAAAAATATTTTCTTTTATTAGTCTTAAATAGTTTACCCTGTAGCTTCATTGCATGTCCCCTAGTCTTTCTATATTCTGATAAGGTAAACAATCGATCTACGTTTACCCGTTCCACTCCGTTCATTAATTTATAGATTTCTATCATATCTCCCCTCGGCCGTCTCTTTTCCAGGTTAAAGAGCCCTAACATTTTTAGCCTTTCTTCATAGGAGTATCCTTCCATCCCCTTTACCATTTTGGTGGCTCTTCTCTGAACTAATATCGTTATATCCTTTTTAAGATACGGCGACCAGATTTGCACACAATATTCAAGGTGCAGTCTCACCATTTAATGATATTGAGGCATTATAATATCTTTTCTTTTATTTTCCATTTCTTTCCTTATGATACCTAGCATTCTATTTGCTCTCTTGGGTGCCACTGCACACTGGGCCGAGGGTTTTAACATGGTATCCAAAGAAGACAAAGATCCTGACAACTGACAAAATCAATAAGTTCATCATTGATGGAGAAGATATTGAAATAGTTGACAACTTTAACTTACTTGGATCAACAATCAAAGACAGGACTAGCAGTCAAGAAATCCAACTACATATTGCTCTTGGTAGAGTGGCTAGGACCTAGACAAGATTCTCAAGAGCAGAGATTTCTCTCTTCATGAAAAGATTCAACTTGTCCAGGCCATTTTCAAAAATGTCATAAGGATGCGAAATTTGGACAGTGAAAAAGATAGACAGGAAGAAAATTGATGCCTTTGAATTATGGTGCTGGCGACGAATACTGTGTATATCATGGACTTCCCAAAGAACAAACCAATCAGTACTAAAGGAGATCAAACCTAAGCTTTCCTTAGAAGATCAGATGACAAGATTTCGACTTTCATAGTTTGGACACATCATGCAAAGAGCAAGAACATTGGAGAAAGACATAATGCTTGGCAAGGTAGACGGTCACCCTAAAAGAGGAAGGCTGGCAATGAGTTGGATCAATACAATAACAGCAGCTATGGATATTTCCTTTTCTTTTTTTAACCATTTTATGTATTTTATAGTTTTATTGTAAACCGCCTCGATGTAATGGGAGGCGGTATATCAAGTGATTATAAACAATAAACAACAATACCACTCTATCAACAATGATCCGTATGGCTGAAGACCGAACAAAGTTTAGGTCAACTATCCAGAGGGTTGCCAGAAGTCAACATCAACGGCACATAGCACAGGTTATTTGGCTGCTTTTTACTCTTGTGGTAGAAATCGTAAGACTATTTTGCATGTTTTGTCTTCTGTTGTCAGGTGTCATGTGTCTGAAAGATGAGAGTCTGGATAGACTGGGCCCAATTCCATCCTGGATGTACAAGCCCTCTGGGCTCCCGGTAAGATCTGGACACACAGAGGGAGTTGCGATTCTGATCCTGCGGGGCACGTCTAGCCCTGTGGGATCAGAATCACGAACAGACTTGAACGTGCAGGCCGGGACCACGATTCAGCCTGGCCTGCACGTACAAGCCTTACCCAACTAACTCAGTCTGAGTTTTACAATGTTTCTACAATAAAGTTCCTCTGGTTTTATCCCAAGTGTTATGGCCATGGTCATTGCCCTCCACTCCCTTTTTTCCCCTCTTGGATTTTGCTGAAGTCCTCCTTCTCCAGCTTTCTGTTCCCCCAGCCTAAGGTCAGGGTTGGGCTGCAGGGAATGTCTTCAGGCCCCCCCTCCCTGCCCCTTCCGCACCCCGGGCCCACCATCCCCCGGTGACTAGGGAACTTATTCAGCCTCTGAGGTGGAATAAGTTCCCCATTAAAGTCGTCAACCCCTGATGTACAGGGCCAATATTAGAATCAGCCCTGTATATCCGGGGCTGACAGCCGCCCACTGCCCACCCTAACACTACCCCCGATCTGCCCCCTTCCTGTCCCCATCTACCTTCCCTGTCCAATGCGCAGGGGAGTAGGACAGGGCCGGGAAAGGGCGCAAATAGCGGGGATGGAAGTCATTGCTCAGAATGATCCTCATTGTGAATTATTGTAAATATCATTAGTAGTACTTTATATTTTTTGCGGAGAGCTGTTGGTAGCCAATGCAAGTGCATTAGTATTGGTGTGATGTGTTCTGACCTTGAGGCTCCACGAAGAGCATGGGTGAAAGTGTTTTGTGCCATATGTAGTGGTTGCAAGGTATATTTTGGGAGGCTTTGGTAGATAAGGCTGCAGTAATCAAAATGCATAAAGATGAGGGCTTGGAGCACTGTATGGAAATATTGCATTGAGGAGTGGACATAGATGGTGAAATGTTCTAATCTTGTGATATACTGATTTTGGTGGTTTTATTGATATGGGAGATGTTGGTCAATGGTTAGTCTAAGATAGCGGACTTCATGTTTTACCTCCAGTTCTGCATCTCTTACTTTCAAAGTTGACAGGGTGGGGGTGGGGGAGGGGGGATGAATGCTAGGTCTCTGGTTATGCACATTACTTCAGTCTTCTTATAGCTGACTGTAAGGCTGTGCTGTGTAAGCCACTGTGAGACTGTATTGAAGCAATCTACTATTGTAGCGTGGGCGGGTTTGTCTGTAAAGAAGAGTGCATATATCATACCATCTGCATATACATGGTAATAGATACTGAAGGACAGTATTAGAGAACATATTGGCTGTTTGTAGATGTTAAATAGTAGTGAGGATAATGCTGATCCCTGTGTGACTCATTGTAGTTGATCATATATGGCTGATATGTACGATCCATTTTTACTTGTTGCTGGCGTCCTGTTAGGTAAAATTGGATCTGGTTCAAGGCTGCATGTTGTATTCTGACTTCCTGTAAACGGCATAATAAGGTGTTGTGGGATATTGAGTCAAATCCTGACACCAAGTAAATGAACCCTTGTTTTGATTTCTCTGCGCGTTTTATGAGCCTGTCCAAAAAGGAGATTATAAGTGTTTCAACTCCATGATGTTGCCTGAATCCAAGCTGTTGTGGGTCTAGTGGAGCATGAGTGTGAATGTGATATTTTGGAGCTGTTGTAGAACTATTTTTTCCTATGATTTTTGCCAGAAGTGGAAGGCTGGATATAAGTCTATACAAGCTTGGGTTGTGAATGTTGGGCCCGATATTCAAAAGGCATTTCCACGGTTAACAGCCAGTTAATCATGTAAATGCCTGCTAACCGGACATTCAACAGCACATGCACAGGTAGTGCCATCGAATATCCCCAACTAAGTCCCCTACGTTGGCTAGCATTGGGGCGTGCCGTGGATTGTTCCGGGATGGAGCGGAGGCAGAGACCGGCACTAACTGTGCAGCACCAATATTAGAAAATGCACAGTTAGCACTCTTATAGGAGCCGAGGCTAATCATGCAGCATCCAATATCGATGCTGCCCGGTTTACATCGACGGCTTTCGAGTAGCATGGCCAGACCCAGATATTCACTTCCATTGCCGCAGGAGTGAATACCTGATGTTAGGGGTTCATTGGGCAGAGCTAAGTGGCTATGGTGCTTAGCCCTGCCCAGTTGAATATCAGACCTGTTAAGTTTTGTGTTTTTAGTAAAGGTCTTATGGAGGCAGTTTTGAGGGGTAATATGAGTATGATGAGGCTGGAGGAAGGTTAGCCACACAGCAGAGGGTTGAACAGATTGAAGGGGAGAGAGATGATTCAGAGGGAGACCAGCAAGGAGTAGTTTACAGTAGTCTAAGCGGGAAGTGACTAAAGAGTGGATAAGTGTCTTAGTAGTGTGTTCAGAAAGGAATGGGCAGATTTTGTTGATGTTATAGAGAAAGAAGCGGCAGGTTTTAGCTATCCATTGGATGTGTGTGGAGAAGGACAGAGAGGTGTCAAAGACAGCCCCAAGGTTGCAAGCTGAGGAAACAGGGAGGAGTAGAGAGTTATCCACAGAAACTGAGAACGGAGGAAGGGGAGAGGAGGGTTGAAGGGGGGGGGGGGGGAAATAAGCAACTCAGTTTTGGCCATGTTCAATTTCAAGTGGTAGAGAGACACCCAAGCAGCAATATCAGAAAGACAGGCAGAGATACAGGCCTGGATTGCCAGAGAAATTTCAGATGGTAGATCTGGGGGGAGTCAGTGTAAAGATGGTACTGAAAACCATGGGAAGAGATGAGTGCACCAAGGGACTGGGTATAGAAAGAAAAGAAGTGAACCCAAGACAGATGCTTTGCATACACCAATTGAGAGTAGGATAGTAGCAGAGGAGGATCCACCAGAACCAAACACTAAAGGAGCAATGGGAGAGATAAGAAGAGAACAATTATAGCACAGAGCCCTTAAAACCAAATGAACAGAAGATATTAAGGAGAAGGTTGTGGTCAAGTGTGTCAAAAGAAGCAGAAAGCTTAAGAACGATGAGGATTGAGCAAAGGCCCGAGGATTTTGCAAGGAATAAGTCAATGGAGACTTTGGCAAGAGCCGTTTCAGTAGAATGTAAAGGACAAAAGTCAGATTGTAAAGGATCCAGGAGGACTTGAGAGGAGAGGAAGTCGAGACAATGGCGGTGAACTGCACATTCAAGTAGTTTAGAAACTAAGGGGAAGAGGGAGATGGATCAATAGTTAGAAGGACAGGTAGGGTCTAGTGAGGGTTTCTTGAGGAGAGGTGCAACCAGAGCATGCTTGAAGGTTGCAGTGACAGTTGCAGTGGAGAGGGATAGATTGAGAATATGAGAGATGGAAGGGACAACAGTGGAAAAGATGGGGCTTTGGAGATGGGTAGGAATAGGATTAGATGAGCAGGTGGCGAGTTTGGAGGAGGAAAGAAGGTGTGTGATTTCCTCCTCAGAGATCATAGAAAAGGAAGAAAGGGTAGCAGAGATAGGGGAGGGAAGTTGGAAGTGAAGAGGGGAGGAGGGGAAGTAGCTAACCTCATGGGGAATTGGAGTGTGATCTAATGGATTTTATCATGGAAATGAAAATGGTCAGCCAGAGTTTGGGCAGAAAGGGAAGGAGGGGTTGGAGGTGGAGGCACCTTGAGTTGAGAGTTCTAAAGAGACAGCGAGTGTCAGAGGCAAGAGAGTTAATCAGATGTACATAATAGTCTTGTTTGGTGAGTGCAATGGCTGACTGGAAAGAGACAAGCATGAATTTGAAGTGAAGAAAGTCTGCAAGGGTGCAGGATTTGAGCTAAGCATGCTCAGCTGAACAGGCACAGGAAGATAGATAGTGGATAGTGAAAGATAGCCAGGGTGGGGTATAGGACGCCTCACAGAATGTGGCATGGGCGGAACAAGAGCATCCAGAGCAGAGGAGAGTGCATCATTATAGGAAGCTACTGCCTCATCAACAGACTCAGATGACATAGTGGAGGAAAGAGGTGATGAGGCAGTGGAGGAGAGAGGCAAAGGATTAATAGCATAAAGATTTCTAAAGAGGTTGGAGGAGACAGGGTGAGGTTGAGGCGGCGAGTGATGAAGAGTGAAGCTTAGCAGATGATGGTCCGATAACAGAAGAACTAAGATACAGAGGTTTGAGGGTAAGCAATTAGAGAAGACGACAAGGTCAAGGCAGTGGTCGTGCTGGTGAGTGGGGGCAGTAGAACAAAGCTGGAGGTCGAATGAGGAGGTAAGGGAAAGGAACTTTAAAAAATAAGGGTCAGAGGGATTATCAGTATGAATGTTAAAAACCCCAAGAATAAGGGAGGGGGAAGATGGATCCAGAAAGAACGAAAGCCACGAGTCAAAGTCAGTGTGAAATGTAAGTCAGTGAGTCTATCCCATGAAGTCACTTTTGATACACTCAGAGGGATACCAAGCAGTATCATTTGTGCCGACATGGATGAGCAACATCGGATAATAGTCAGTAGGCTTGATGAGCCTCAGCAAACTCTCCATAACACAGATTTTGGCACCTGGAAGATAGCACACCTCTTATTTATTTATTTATTTAACAGTTTCTTCTATACCGCCCCTTCCAGAGATCAGGGGCGGTTTACATTGAACAGTGAACAAAAGTTTGTATACTTCTGTATACTTTACATAGAACAAGGTTTTAACTATATACAAGTGTGATTACAGGGAACATACTTTTAAACGTTAGCTGGAACATTGATTTTAAACTATATACAGGTTATAAAACATGGAACATAACATAACTAATTACCAGTAGTTATTTACAATAGCGATATAGCAGACAGTTTGGGTGAATCTTAGGACATCAAGTCTGGTTGGCAGATGGACGCCTCAGTACCCCTCAGAAGAGAGTTACCAGTCACCACTACCCTTCGCTTCTTTGTGTCACTGATTCTGCAACTTTGGGGTTCTCAAGCTCTGATTCTTCCCTTTCACCTCCTCCACTTCCAGTGCTGCATACTGGTTCTTCAATTCAAGGGCTGGGATACACAGAATCAGTTATCTCAGGGGGCTACAAACCAGAGGTGAAAAATCTGGAGAGAGGCCAAAAAGGTTACCTCATGAACACCCCTCCTAGTTCTCATTCAGTGCACAAGCTCAGTGCACCTTAGCACAGGCTTCTCAAACCTATCCCAGGGACCATACAACCAGGGCCATCCCCAGAGCTGGTTCAAGGTGTTGGCACCCTAGGTAAAACTTAAGCCTTATGCCCCCTGGCTATCTGAAGCTATTGTTTAGCTTTGAATGCATTGCTCTTTGCTACCTCCTAGAACAGGGGTTTTCAACCCAGTCCTCGGGGAACCCTAGGCCAGTCAGGTTTTCAGGATTCCCACAATGAATATGCATGAGATAGATTTGCATACAATGAAGGCAGAACATGCAAATCTATCTCATGCATATTCATTGTGGGAATCCTGAAAACCCTAATGGCCTAGGGTTCCCCGAGAACTGGAGTTGGGAACCTCTGTCCTAGAAGCTCAACCTAGGTGACCGCCTAGTTTGCCTAGTGATTGTGCTGGCCCTGTCATAGCCAATCAGGTATTCAGGATACCCACAATGAATGTGCATAAAAAATTTGCATACATTGGAAACTTGGTATATGCAAATTTCATCTCATGCATATTCATTGTGGATATCCTAGAAACCTGACTGAGTCTGCTGTCCCATAGGAGTTCCTGCTTTAGTGTGTGCATGCTAATAAAGGTATGGAATATCCAAAAAGCAAAAGGTCACTTTTTGATAAATAAAGGTATGGAGGCAATTACACCACACTCTTTCCATGTGCCTGCTAAAACCTAATTACCATCCAACATTTCTTCATTTGCATGTGTATATGCACTAATTTCAGTGCATTCCCACTAACATTTTCTGGAACTGTTTTTGTGCACATACTAAGGCCTTTATGCAGGGCCGTACTGAGCCAGAATCGCACATCAGGAACACGTCCCCCTCCTCCCCATACCTCCATCCAGCCACTGCCTGCTGCTGCCACCCTCTGTTTTCTCCACTGCAGCGCTGGCTACAGGGCAAGAGCAGGCAGTGGCTGGACGGAGGTAAGGGGGGGGGGGGTGTGCCTAATGTGCAAGTCGCCGGCAGCAGCAGCAGATCTGATCCCTCCCTGTGATGTCATGTCAGAGGAGGGTGGGACCAGACCCGCAGAAAGATCCGTGAAAAAGCGTAGGGGGCGTATTTCAGCTGCCTGCTATTGCTCTTCTGCCACTGCGAGAACAAAAAGTGGCGGAAACAAGGTAACAGCAGGCAGCTGAAATGCGCCCCCTAAGCCTTTGCGCCCTGTGCGGCTGCTCCGCTTGCATGGAGCTAGCTACGGTACTGCCTTTATGCATAGTGCCATATTGCAGTTTAGCATACATGCTAAGCCCTTCAAAGTATAGACACCTGTATAAAAACAAATTAGTGGAAAAGTCTAATTCAAAATTTTCAAACTGATAACTTCAGTGCATCCTGGGCTTAATGCCAGACTCGTTTTGTGAGGACATTTCACCTTCAATGAAAGGTTGATGAACCTCACTGTCTAATATCAAAGCACTTTCTATAAAATCAGAAACAACAAATCCACTTAGAGCAAATTTAAATTGTAATAAGCTGTAACCATATCCCTCCGAGTACTGTAATACGTTGTAATTTATTTCTTCTAACAAATTCCGCTATGGCAGGCTCTCTTTATAAAGCAGCAGATCATTGGCATTGATCCTTATGGAAAGAGACTTCCAGAGTTATATCCTTAATTATTTAATTTTGACTATGATCGGCCTCAGCAACTGATTAATGCCCTGTTGGAAGCATTGCATTTGAATACAGTACTCACAAACCACAAAATTGCATGTTTTACATGGTAAGACATCTGTAAATAGAACAATTACTGGTTTAATTTGACACAAAGGACAGGCTGATTATTATCTTTGGATCCGTTGCTGCCGTTCTAAAGGTTTGAGCAAAAGAATGCAATTGATAGACAGGGTTACAGAAAAGCCAAAACAGCACAACTCCGTAGTGATCTCTGGAATTAATAATTTGCTAAAAGCTAACACCCCTAAATAACCCTTGTAAGCTATAAGATACTTGAAAGAGCTAAAACCTATGTTACCATTGTCAAAAGTCAATAACTAACTGGTTATTAGAAGCTGGTAGCTGGTCTTAATGGAATCGGCTGACAGGTTATGTTTTTAACCTTAGAAAATATAATTGTGTACCATTTTTTTTTGTAATTTGGGCACAGGTGCTCGGTTTGGATTGAATTTAGCTTATGCCTTTTCAGTAGTATCTCAAGGTGAGTTATATGCAGGTACAGCAGATATTTCCCTGTCTCAGAGGGCTCACAATCTAAGTTTGTACCTGAGACAACGAAAGGTTAAATGACTAGCTCAAGGTCGCAAGGAGGAGTAGTGGGATTTGAATCCTGGCTTCCCTGACTGTTCTAGCCAATAGGCTACTCCTCACTCCAAGATGTGATCAAAAGTGTAAAAACACATACAGAGATTCGTGGGTTCTGAGGGCACAACCCAGGCCAGAGTGTTTGCACGTCTCAGCAAAATTGTACAATCGCGATGTTGCACTGTAACGTGAGACCATTGCCATAATAACATACTGTAGGAGAACAAGATAGACAAAGACCAAGTGGCCTATCCAACTAAGAGCCTGACCACCTGTAAGATATCAGCCTTAACCAGGACAGTATTTTTCCATCTTCCTCCATGCAACCTTTGCCCTCCTTTGCCTACATTCTTTCACTGTTGCCTTGAGACCATATGATATACACTCTTGTACTCCTGATAACAAAAGAAATAGAGCTACCGGAGGGACCAATAGACAAACAGATTGCAGAACGGAATGAAAAATAGCAAGGAACGGGATCACTCACAGAAACCAGAGGAAGCCCATAGCCTAATCTGAATCAGAATGATTCCTGTAGACTTCACTAAGCTTGCTGTCATACTGATTAATGTTTCTGCTTTGAAGCCTTAAACATTTTCTCCAGTTAAAAAAAGAACTTAGAGTAAAAAAAAAAAATTTCCCAGCCGAACCATCTTAGGAAGTATAAAAATTAAGTATTTTAATTGTGGCTTATTACCTTACAGCTTTCACATTTGTATGCATCACGGGAGGCTTAGTAATACAAAAATTGCCCATGGCGGTGTTCACTGAGTTATGAAGTCATTAACATTTGTAGAATAAGCATAATGGTACAGCATGAGTCAATAAATATACAGTGCAAGATGAATTAAAATTTTAAGACGGCAACACAGCGAAAACCGGTACACAAAATAATGCTCACATTTAAATTTTAAAAAAATGTTCCTTTTCACGATCATAGAATATTAACTACAAATACTTCAGTATGCCTCAGCAAAGAAGAGGCATTCAGCTCATCACATCAGAGAACGCCCAAGTTCATTTACATTCCTGCTTCATTTTTCAGTGTCTGGAAAGTAGTCAGTCCACGTCATGAGTGGGTTGTCTGGGTTATCAGATAAAATGCAATAGAAATGCTTTAAATTAAATACATAAATAATACCTGTCCAGCCTGCCATTTGTCTGTTTATTTTTTAATCCAATAGAAAATTATGAGGGCAGTCCTCACTAAGACACCTATTGGCAAAATATGCAGGTATGCTTGTGCCCATGTAATGTTAGTGAATTTTCAAAGGGAAACTACCCACACGCTCTACCTTTCAAAATAATTGCTTCATGTATTGGAAGAAAAATGTGAAAAGCTATTTGTGCACATAACACACTGTTTTGTGCATGGAAAAAGATGCAGGTTGTAAATGCATAACTTGGTCTTTAGGGGCAGGGTTGAGAAGGGATATTGCATTTATACGCATGCTTTGAAAATATGCACGAATGCGGGTAAAATAATCCCGGAAATTTGTGAGTGACAAGGAACAGGTGTACATGTCAGCACATAAATTCCCCAGGAAAACTGCATATCCTATTTAGTACGCACACAATCATAGATTTGACCCCTAATAGGGTTATTCAAGAAGTCGAATAAGCATTTGGACATGCACCAGGGCCGTTTATGTGCTGAACACATCTACAAACGTATTCAGGTACATGGAGCCCACGCATATATACCTTGCTTGCACGGGTATGTCTGCACACGTCCCCAAGGGGGCAGAACAGGGGCATGGTCAACTGTGGAGACGTGTACAGCATATTCTCGAAAGCTCCATGTACGTTTATGGTCTTTCCCAGAGACATGCCCGTTATTCCTGCCAGAGACATGGAATAAGGCCAGGACTTAGAAGATTTTCTGCTGTGTTCTACAATGTGTGTGTGTGTGTGGTTTGAAGGTTGCATGGGAGGATCTGGTGTGCTGATATGCTATTCAGGGAGGACATGACTGCCTAGCCACCACGTGAACCTTACGGATGACCGCAGTGTCACCAGGTTCCACTGTGATATGATAGCCATACATCAGCTGTGCCAGGCACTGGGAGACATGCTGTACCAACATTCCCCAGATTGTGCCATGAGGCCTATATCCTTACCCAGTCCAGGATCTATGTAAACTGCAAGAGTGGCAATATTTTTGGAGACTGGCTACCTAGTATGATGGCACAGGGATTCCCTGTCCCTTGCCCACACAGATCTGACCAGGGACACATTGCCACAAAGCAGACTATAGGAAGGTAGGCAGGGTTGCTCCACAGATAGCAGATGTTTACCTCTGTAAACCAAGGATAGAGAATGGACATTGTATGGGACAGATGTAGCCACATGTAGGGAACTGCTGTGAGAAATGCCAGTACCCAAATGTGTGAGAAACAGATGCCATAGCCAGAAAGCCATAATCATTAAGAAAGCATACTTTTATAGCACAGCAATGCATCCTTTGGGAATTGAAAAGTTAGTTTAGGATGTTGTGAACCTGGTAAATGTCCATACTTAGCATTTTAAAGAGAGTGTTAATAGAGATGACCAATGCGAGAATAACTGAAACATTTTTTATACTGCCAAATATTTTTTGATGCAAGGTATGTCATAACTAACATGTTAATATTTACTTTATCTTCTAATATATTAGAGTGCACTGAGATTACTTAGCACTTTTCTGGCATGAAAAAAGTATTAGTCTATTTTGCATCAGAATTTATTTATCATCAGTATTTATGTCTAGTTTGCATCAGCAAAATACTGTCAGTGAGAACAGCAGCTTAGGAGATATACATTTTAACCAAGAAAGTGTGGCCATCGGAGGCATCCACGGGTATATCTTGGAGACGGGCACGATAGGAAACAGGCAACTTTCAAGAATATGGTGAACACGGGGACATCTAAAACCATTTTGGAATTTCTCTGTGTCCCATAATATTAAAGGGAATGTGTTTCTCTGCTTCATTGCATGGTCCCTGCCTGCACCCATGCGCGGTTCTTGCTATGATATATGCATGGACCGTCTGAATAGCGTGTTGCCCGTGCCATGCAGGACATGTCTTCAAGCCTATTCCAGAAACATGGGCGCATCTATACCTGCAGATGCAGAATTAGCATGGGAGGAGAAAGCCAAAAGATTCAACTGGCCTCTATGGCACTACACCAGCAAGAAATGGACAGACTAGATGGGCCTTATGCTATTATTCTCTGCTGCTGTGTTTAGAGTGATACAGAATCCTGGACATTTTTAGGTGTGATATAGGCATGAGGTTTGCTCAGATTGCACATCAGAGCATCTAAAACTACAAAGGTTATTGGGTCAAAGGCATAACCTACATTCCAGCCTTTTATTTGTACAATTTACCCATGTAATGCCCACCTCAGTGAAGAACCTTAAAACAAGATGTAGAATTCTAACCTTGTACAGTTCAGAGGCATGATAGAAAAGAAGGGGAGGAGAACCAAACAGCCAGAAGAAAGCAACAGGTAAGAAATGGTGGGACAGAGCAAAGGGAGATGGGGAAGAAGGGCTACAGTGTTGAGAGGGAGAAAAGGTCAAAATCCAACAACTAGAAGCTGCCGTTAGGTGGAAAGATGTGGGGCAGAAATTTTTAATGTTGAATATGCAATTGCAATGCCTTAAAAGAGCATCCAACCATGCCTCTTGTACCACTTGTGTCTCTCCTCAATGATGAGCATAGCCCAGAAAGTGTTGGTCTTTGTCTTAAAATCATCTTGTAAAAATGCTTCAAGTAGCGTTGAAGACAGTATACCCTTTCTATAAAGAAGGCCTCCCATCCCCCCATGAGTCTATGGGGCCATTTCATTAATGTGTGTTATGCATTTAAAGTAGGTTTTGTCGCATGGTAACCATACACTGTAGCCTGCAGTAACGGTTTCTGTTTCTACGAGGCCATCTTTATCTTTATTGGCATTTTTCATATACCGCTTCTTACATAAGTAATAAAGTGGTTTCATTAAACAAATAGTCTGCTAGGAAAAGGAAAGGAATGCCAAAATATGATAGGGCAGGAAAGAGACAAGCATACCAGTGGAGCATGAGAAAGGGTAGAGATACTTGAGGGGGAAGGAAGAAAGAGGATTACACAGTGGGTGGTGGGAGGTCAAAAGCAAGGGAGAACAAGGGAGTCTTCAGTAAGGCTTTGAATTTGTGGAAGTATAGTTCAAGACAGAGGGCAGAAGGGAGAATATTCCAGAATAAAGGTCCTAGGAAAAAGAATGTTGAGTTATAAGTGGATTGTAAGTGTGCCTGTGAAGCAGAGGGGAGGTATAACCTATTAACATGAAGGAAACAGAGGGCGTGGTGAGAGCTATGAAGATGAATGAGATCGGAGCGATTCTGGGGGGAGCCGGTGTATATGACTTTGTGAACCATAATGAGTATCTTGTAGTGAATGCGGGACTGAATGGGAAACCAATGTAGATTGATGAGTGTGGGTGTAATGTGGTCATAATGGGAGGTGCGAGTAACCAGATGGGCAGCAGTGTTCTGAATGAGTTGGAGACGGGCGAGTTGATACTGAGGAAGGCCGGCCAGAGTGATGTTACAATAGTCGTCACAATATTACAAGAGAGAGGACCAAGGTAGTGAGAGCAGTATAGGCAGGAAGGGACATACAGCTCAGATGTGGCACAGGGCAAAGAAGGCCCGATGGATGAGAATAGAGAGATGCTTGCAGAAAGACATGGATGAATCAAGGGTAACGCCAAGGTAACAAAGAGTGGAAAACAGAGGACTAGGAATGTCAGAAAGCAGAGCTGCCGGGGAAGGACTGGGACCACCAAATGTGAACCAGATGGCTGCAGGCTTTGAGGAATTAAGGTGCAAAACATTTGATGATAACCAGGAGCCAACAGCGGCGAGACATGAATTAAAAGGTAACAGATCAAGGGTCGAGGGAACAGTGTGACGTAAAAGAATGATGTCATTGGCATATGAATAGGCTGAGATGTCATGTTGTTGGATGAGCAGCAGTAGTGGAGCAAGAAAGACACTGAAGAGGAGGGGAGCCAGGACTGAACCTTGAGGACCACCACATAAGAGGGAAACAGCGGCAGAACAGGAGAACAGAGGCAGAACACAGGCCAATTTCTGCGTTGTGACTCACACAGTGAAGTAGCAAACACACGGGTTAGGAGTGGAGGAAGGACCCGGTGAGCACTGCGCAATCAGTGTGGGGTAAACACTGCGCATTTACCGTGACCCCTACAATTAGCACAGGTGCAGTTACCTCCCCCTCAATAGGTGAAATTAAGTGCACCCATGGTAATAGTGCCCCGTACTACCATATGATGCCGTGCATTAACTGCCAGGAAAATGCTGTCCACACCAATAGTTACTGCAATGGATTTGCACTTAATGCACCTCGATTCAGTGCACTATTGGCGCTTAGGTGCAAACCCACAGTGCACGTTAGTAAAAGGGCCCCTATCTTAATTTGATTTAACCTAATCCTTACTGGCTAATGTGAAGAGGCTTATGATAATTACTTATTAAAAGTATAGCAACTATTTCAGAAGGGCACTTAAGGACAGCAAATAGATTAAATTTTCCTGCTAACCAAGCTATGCTAATTGATCTGGTTCTCAGATAAATGATAAGCAGCTATGTCTGATAAACATTCCTTGTGGACGTTCTGAATACCGGTCCTGGATTTTTCCCTTCAGGACCAGGGTTGTGCTCTTCGATCTACAGTATGTAGGCTCCTATAAAGAAATTCATTTGACATGGTTTCAATTTCAGATCTCTAGGGAACAGGTTATTTAACCTGATTAGTCATATTTGAAAAGCTACTTTTTGTGATGGCGTGAAAAACAATGGGCTACTAAAATTCCTAGATAAATGACGCTTGATACTGAAATGGACTGTAAAATATTTTTCTGTGTGGTATGTGTGTCTCGAAGCAGCAATCTGCAATCTAAGCATTCTGTATTTTGGAAAAGGTTACACACTGCTTTGTTTACTCCTAAGAGAATGACTGTAGCTATTACAACTTGGAACCCATTGATCAAAACAAAGAGAAACTGCCTTGCACGAAAGTATGAATCAAATCCTAGACACAGCTACATAAATCCTGACTTAATGGAGTAATTACTGAAAACAAAAGACAACCCCAGAAGGCAGTTCCTGGTCAGCGTGCTAAACTGGATTAACACTGGCCATAACACGCATTAATATAGGGCCCGATATGCAGGAGCAGCAGCTAACTACTCAATGCTGGGGCCATATCTGACCACCAGCATTGAATTTCCAGGCCGGTCAGATAACGTGGAAGCTAACTGGGCAGAGGAGATATTCAGCCGCTACCTGGTTAGCTTCTCGGGTAAAATGTAGGCCACCTTTTGAGATTCCTAAATTTCGATGCATAAGGAGAAGCTGGTAGTGGCTGAATCTCACCGCTGCCTGGTATAGCTAGCTAGCATCGGGGCGTTCAGCGGGGATACCTGGGGATATTCAGTAGCACTAACCGTGGTAGTGCCACTGAATATCGCAGTCACCATGTCGGGCCCGTGGAAACCGATTCTATAATGTGCACGTCCGCTCGGCAGAAACATCTAAAGTGAAAATGGGCACGTAATATACCCAATTCTGAAACCACGGAGATAGATATACGTTTCCGGCATGGCACACACAATGCGTCTGAGGAACCACAGGGCCCTGCTGGGTAAATGCAGCAGACGGCCTGTACATCCCTGTGCTCGCTGCATTCTGAAAAGATAGACATTTACAATGCTTCCCGTTTCTGTGCGGCCACGCCTCCATTGGCAGAACGTACATCTCCTAAGCTGATGCTCACACTGACAGTGTTGTGCCCATGCAAACAACACGTTAATACTGATGAAACAGATGAGGACATGCAACCCAGGCTATATATACTAGACTGTTCCATGCCCATAACACTACAAGGTTATCCATGCGCACCAAAGCTATAGTAAAGGGAAGCAGAAAGTGAGAGGTTTGCCCTGATAGACCCTGCAGCAACATATACAAATTGTTCCATGTAATGCTGAAGTTCTGTTCTCTGTAAACCACATTGATCCTTGAAAACGCGGTATATAACAATAAATAAATAAAATATACACCGCTTGTGATGAACACCATAGTTATTAGTTCAGTGGTTATCACTGAAAACAGTACTTGCGATGCTCAGAATGGGCCAGACAAAATTGAAATGGGTCTGTACAGCTACATGTCAAAACCTATCCCTGTCATTCATAGGGAACCATCAGGATGGGCCCATGCAACAGCGCAGACATCAGAAACACATGCCCAAAAGCACCATCATCTGTCCTGACAAATGTGCACAACATTAGAAACCTCTGATGGTGCATTAGGATATGCATTAGTGCTGCCCGCAATGCTACTTGCCCCCACTCCGAGCGTCCCGCTCCACTGACAGGGACTTATCCTGATACATTGCTGCAGAGCAGCTGCACAGAGGTTACTGTGCATTCATACTGGCAACTGGTGATGCTGCGGTCAACCCTACGGTCCAGGTACTGACCAGGCATACATGTCCCCCCAGAGTTGTGGATCTGCATGCCAGGGCCTCCCCTGCAGTCCTCATAGCACACACACATTCTTGCATACGGTCACAAACATACCTCTGCCAAAACTATGCCTTGCACCTATAAGCAACTGCTGGTAAAACATGGTAGCAGGGTGTCTCAGGACCACACTTCTCAGCCAAACACGCATCTGCTCCATACTAACTCGCACACCATCCCTACATCTACAATCCCAGTTCTCCTAACAGAGGAATTTTTAGGGAAGCCTGGAATAGCCCCTTTAGCACAAATGGCAAATGCCAGCATAGCAAGGATAAGGACTACTGCAGTGCTTTATGTTTCTGTGGGGGTGTTTATCGGTATCTCACCTTACAAATGTCCCCCACCTGTGCATTCCATTTTCTACACCTGCATCTTGTGCTCTCCCAGACAGCAGAAACACCAGGTCACTACAAGCTTGTCACAGCCATTAATCTCTATGGGCCGCACTGAGGATCAGAGCAAAAAGCCTTCTAAGTGCTGGCCTTATTCCACATTGCCGTTGGTATGACTTATGGGTCTGCGAGATACACAAGACATACATGGACCTTTCCTGAATATGCTTTATACATCTCTGTGGCTTGCCACGCCCTTGTTCCGCCCTCTCCCATTCACCTTCTGAGCACCCTGTGGCAGGGCCGTGTGGTTGTAGAATACGGGTCTAGAAGTTTTCGTAAGCAAAATGTCTATCCCGCACGTCCAGGCGGCCTCTTTGCATTTCAGAATGACCCCCGTGGAGGCCAATTCTGCTCGGGGGATGCCCGGCCTGTTCGGACATCCAAAATCTGGACAGGGAGGATTAGACCCCGATTCTGCACCTGTGGGAACTAGATGTGGGAGCAGAATCAGGGCACTTGGATGGACCCCGATTCTGTGGGCCCGGACATGCAGCAGTTTACCTGGCTAACCATCCCCATGCTCCTGCATGTAGCCTCGGTGCCGTGGCATTTATTTAACAAGTTTTTTATACTGCCTTATCATAAAAAAATCAAAGCAATCTACAGAAGAACTCAACAATTTTACAAAGAACTCATGAAATAGGTAGGGGTGGCATGTGGGACATATTCAGAAGCATAACTTATATATATTTTAACATTTCTGCATTGATTGATCAGAGCAGTGGGGGAGCGATATTTAGGCTTGTCGGGTGTTTTGGGGAGTGGATTGCAGTGTTAAGTCATTGAAGTGTTCTATGAAGAGGAATGTTTTCAGCTTTTTTCGGAAGTCTTTTAAGTCCATGGTTGATCTCAGTGCTTCAGGAAGGGAGTTCCAGATGGCAGGTGCTGCTAACGATAAGGCTCTTTTGGTTGTGGAGTTGTTCGCTTTGGTGAATACGCTGGGCGTTTGGATGCTGCCACTGTTCCGTTGTCTTCGTGGTCTGTTAGGTTGGTTGCTGATTAGTTCCTGGAGCATGATCGCTGAGAGGTTTTGTTTGATTTTGAAGATGGTCAGCACTGTTTTGAACCTGATCTGCGAGGTGATTGGGAGCCAGTGGAGCTGGTGTAAGATAGGTGTTATATGGTCAGATTTTGTAGAGCTGGCGATGATTCGGGCAGCTGTATTTTGTGCCAATTATAATGGCTTGGTAGTTTGTTTCGGGAGACCATTGAGGATAGAGTTGCAGTAGTAAAGTAATGGAAAAATGGTAGCATGAAATACTGTATGGAAGTGGTCCTGGCTGAGGAGAGGTTTGAGTCTGCGGATAGTAGCCATTTTGTAATAAGCATGTCTAGTGATTTTGTTGATGTGTGCTTTTAGGTTTAGGTTGGTGTCTAGGGTGATTCCTAGGTACCTCACTTCTTTTACAGAGATGGAAACATTTGCCAAAGTGATTGATCCTATTGCCATGGCACTGGGACACCATGCAGGAGCCCTGATGCCCTGCATAACATATAAAATGCTTTTCCCCGCTGCCCAATCTATGGAGGAGCCTGACAAGGCCGGGATCGGGTGGAAGGAACCTCCCGCGTTGGCTCACCACTTTGGCGGGGTCCTCCAGTGCTGTACGCCATTGTCAAAGGGGTAGGTCCCCTGTCTATCTCCTCAAAGCTGGACATACAGGGCTGTGACCAGAATTTTTATGCCACTCCTTCCGGGCTCCTTGTCGGCCCTCCCCCTCCCACGCCCATCCAGAGCTCTTTGCACATCACTGCTGTACATGTGGGAAGCTTTGGGGCAGAGTAGACCCCAAGCGATTAGTGGGGGATGTACATACAAACCAGTAGTACAACCCCACTAATCACGGTTTGGAATGACCCCCATGGAACCCGATCATATAAAGGACATGTCCGAGCTGTCTGGATGCCCCCGAGCAAGACAGGTCTGTTAGGACCCGATTATGCACCGCAGGAGCAAGAGGATCCCATGGGTGCAGGATCGGGCCCCGAGATGGCCCGACATGTCCCTGAATTCCTGTGGGGACATCTTCCCCGCATGCTGTTCAACCCACAGCAGCACCGACCCCTATTTCCCTGCTGCCTGACCCTCGGTGGGGCAGCCAGAGTTTGGATTGGGCAGCAGAGACCTACCAATCTCGAATCCTGGCCTTGAGGGTGGTTCCCAATGCCAATCACATACAGTTCTGCTGCTTATTCCTCCTCCATGGTGGAACAAACACGTCTGTCCCACACCCACAGGACGTACAGGGACGTGACCTGAATCAGCCCTGTACATCCTGCCGCCTGGGCCTATCCCCATTTCGCCCACTCTCTGTTCCCTCCCACCCCTCTCTGGCTCTGCCCACACTGCAGCCCTGGCTGTGTGGGGTGGGTGTGTTGCTGAATATGGCTGGGATGGCTAAAGGGGCTGCACGTCCCACCAAGACATATAGCCCTGCTAGTCACCTTGCAGAATCAGGCCCTAGTAGATGAATCCTCGTTTATCTGTGTTCCTTTAATAACTGTCAACATTTTTAAACTAGATAAATGAGCTGCTAATAACTTCCTTTTCTTTCTCGTTTTGATACCCACTTTCAAAACTTCTCTTCATCTTTAATCCTGATATAACGTTTCTTTTAAATATCTCAGAAATGCGCAAGAGCACAAGTACGTGTTTTTGTTTTATAATTTCTCTCTCTTTCCATAAAATACAACCGAGTTAATTATAAAATATCACTTACCTAAATGGTGGGGGTGGCGTTCTAGTGGACAAATTCTTCTAGGCAAATAAGTGGCAGGAGCTTATCATGGGGGGAGTCAAGCATGTGGCCTTCTTTACTAACGTAGCTGTTGCAGCTAAAATAAAACATGGTGCACACAGCATCTTGGCGATCTTCATTGAACGGGTGCAATGGAGGAGGGACGAATGACTCGCAAAGTCCTTATTTGCTTTATTTGCTGCTAATGTAATGCTTTTCATCACAGAGGGGCCTGAATCATTTAAGAAAGATTTTTGCCAACACAGCCTCCAAAATGATGGATTTCACAGTGAAATTGTGATCGGGGAAGGGGGGATGGACTTTGAGGGAGGTCCTGAAAATCATGAAAAATATTTGCACAGTAGGATCACAAAAAACCATGAGGTGTAAACAATAGTTAATACTAACAACAACAACAATAATAATTTTGTATTGTGATTTTCATTCTTTACAAATACATTTACTTTAAAAAAAAAAAAAAAGAGAGAGGCTCCTCCTAATCTGAGGCCCAAGCTGCAGTTTTTCTAGTTTATATGTAAATCCAGCCCTGACCAGGAACTAATTAGCACTCAGTGGGAAATTTTAAATTTCCCCCTTAATTTTTATCACATTTTTAAATGAATATATAAAGGATGGAAATAATATACACTCTCAACCATTTTCTCTATCTGCACTATACACTTTAGTGCTTATATAGCTTCAGCCATGAGCAGTTATACTGAAAAATGGCCTCTGTCCATAGGCTTGACATTGATCAGTTTTGCCTAGAGACACAGGCATAGGAAGCAGTAGCTAATGGACCACCATCACATGAGTATTTCCCCTTTGTCTCTCCTCATTTATCACAAACTGCATGCCAACAGTACAAAACGCTCTGTTCGAGTGCTATATTTCCATTGCTTTGATTTGCCTCTTAATCTGTGTACCCAAAGGGGGGGTGTGGAGAATAACATGCTTTTAAAATTCAGTATAAAATCGACCCCGTTCATCCAGCCCTGAAAATTCTGCATATTATAGACCATGAGATTACCAGCAGAGGCTCTACCAATAGGTTAATTGGAATATTAACATCTTTTGTTGTTATATTGAATCATAAAAAAAAAAAAAAGGGATTAGGTTTCTCTCACTTGCCTTCATTTTTATAACCATTCTCCCGCAGAAATAATCACATTTCTAGGAGTAAAACATTCAGCAAGTTGTGATACAACCACGACACCTTAATACTCTATCAAATGATCTACTTAACCATTGCATTCACAGGAAAAGATAAGAGAAAGTCCCTAATGGGAGAAACCTCAAGAAACTAAAACGTCATAGGATAGGATGCACTCCTATTGTTCATTGGTGCTGGTTTAAAGATTAGGGCTGGATTTTTTCATTTCATTTAAAAAATGAATGAAATTCCATTTGTTTCTCAAGCAGCCCGATTGGCATCAGCAGCAGGGAACAGGCTGCTTAGCTCCACCCCACTCCCCACCGCCAAGACCAATTGGGCCCAACACTGCGAAATTTAAAAGGAAACTCCATCAGGCTTACAGCACTTCACAAGCAACCCGATCGGCATCAGCAGCAGGGAGTGGGCTGCTTAGCTCCACCCCACTCCCCACTCCCAAGGTCAAACAGGCCCAATGCCATGAAATTTAAAAGGAAGTTCCAACGGGCATGCCCGCACCTGGGCTGGCCCTTAGGTACGGACCCGACCTGCAAGAATGAACGACAAAAGACTGCAAAAACAATGGGACAGCAGAAGACAAAACACCAACATCTGCCGATCAGGCCCACCACACCACACCACAGCAACTATAAACAGAAGCATCGGCAGATGCAAAGGGACATTCTGCCCCCATTTCAGCCCGATCAGCATTGAGGAGGCGAGTGGGAAGGGAAGCCCCTCCCCGATCATCACCACAAGGCCGATCAGGCCCACCGCACCCCAGCAACTATAAATAGAAGTGCTGGCAGAAATAAGATAGCTCGGCATCACTCTGGACCACAACCTTTCCTTCAAACAAGTGAAGAAAACAGTGAACTCAGTCTTCTACAAGATCTGCACCCTCCAGCACCTCCACCCAATCCTAGACCCCCCAGACTTCAGATCAGCGCTACAAGCAGCCATCCTGCGAATCTTCAACTACTGCAACTCCATTTACCAAAGTCTCCCGCAATCAACCATCCTTCCGCTACGCATAGCCCTTCATATTGCCGCATGCACCCTAAACAAGGTCACATAATCCCCATCCTCAAGCAACTCCCTCCCCTCAACAGTCGAAACAAACACAAAACTTTGATGATGACCTACAAAACCCTTCTAGGGCTCTCCTCCACCCCTTCCAACCAAACAGAGCCAGCTGCCAATCCACCAGCAACATCCTAATCATCCCCCACTCGAAAACTAAAAACACCCAGCAAGCCGGCGCAAGAGTATATGAACTCTATGCACCCACTCTATGGAACTCTCTCCCTGCCACCATCAAATGCATCAAAGATCTCTCATCATTCAGGAAGCACCTGAAAGCTCATCTTTTTATTGAACATTATGGACCTGGAAAAAAAACGTACTTACCCACATATCCCAACAAAAGTATACCAATGTATATGGTTAAGTATTCGTATATATCAGCTCATAACTAAGTTATTTGTACATAGTTAATTTATTTATTTATTTATTTTATTTAGACAGTTTTGTATACCGCCTTATCCTTCAATCAAAGCGGTCACAACACAATTGGGGGATACATTTAACACACGGGGATATGAGACACATAGACTAATACTTACAGGGAACATGGGCAATGGAGGGTTAAGTGGCTTGCCCAAGACCACAAGGAGCATCTGTGGGACTAGAAACCCCAGTCCTTCTGGCCCAAGGTTGCTGTCCTCTAGTGGGATTTGAACCCCCGACCTTCCGGCCTTGCCCCAACCACTAGGCTACTCCACGTTTTACTGTACCCTTCAGTTGTTTGTAAACCGCTTTGACCTGAAGAAAAGTGGTATAAAAACGCAGGTAAATAAATAAATTAAACCACATTGATATTCTCAACATAAAAGTCCAGGTTCACTGAAACGGACAGTCTTACTAAACCAACTTGCCCCACAGGACTACTATCTCTTCAACTCCCCAAGAACTAAACGCCATGGTGGCGACTTCTGCATTCTAACAAGAAAACACCTGAACTTCTGCATCCTCTGAAAAGCATCTGACAATAGTCTGGATACACTGACAAATGACAGCATAACTATCCTTCTTGCCTACAGATCCCCAAATGCTGACCCCCATCAACTGGACACAATCCTAGAAAATATTTGCAACAATAACTCAAACAAAAGCTACCTCATGCTACTAGGTGACCTCAACCTTGACTCCACATCACCAAGCAAAGCAAAAACCTTCCTGGAAGCCATGGAATCCGTGACTATACTAAAATCATCAGTCAACTCACCCCAAAGGGAACACCGTCAACAATTTTATTGCCACAAAACTTACTTAACAAACACCTAATACCACCTCCTATCACTATCTATGTCCCCTGGTCAGACCACAAGATGATCTCAAACAACACACCACTCAACAAAAGCAACCTCAAACACCACATCTTTGGACACACCATACACAGGTTTCACAAACTGGAAAAAGAAGATTTTCTAGCAAACATCCTACCAAAACTCCAAGACACCCCTGAAGACAAACTCCATAATACAAAACTGGAACAAAACCAATCAGAGATGTTACAATGAAACCACCTACATCCAGCCAGCACACAAGACAAAGAACACCAACCTGGTGCATGCCGCAACTGACGGACATGAAGCAAAACCTATGAATCACAGAAAGAAAATGGAGAAGCACCAGATCAAGTGAAAGCCCAAACACTTACAAGCATAAACTATAGTTATACCAAGCAGTTACATCGCAAGCAAATGAAGACTACTATACAAAGCTAATCCAAAGTTCTCTCAATCGCCCACGAAAGATCTTTGACTGAGTGAAATCACCAAGTAAAGATACAACACAGCAAGCCGAAAACAACAACCTCACGCCACAAATGATGGCAGACCACTTCCAGACCCTGACTTAAGCCCACGCTAATGGCACCAACTCGCTCATTACTGAGCACATGGAGCTCATTCAGTAATATCACACCTGACTACCTAGAGAAAATCACCACAAGCGTCAACACGACCACCTCACCACTTGACCCTTGTCCAGTCAGTTTGATCAAGCTAGCAAGACAGAACTCATTCCAACAATACTGAAGTTTATCCGGCTATCCCTGCAGCAAGGATACGTACCCCTCCCCCCCCCCAACTCAAAACTGCCTCCATCCACCCTGTAAGGAAAGGGTCTTTGAATGACATCAACCAACCAACCTCCTACAGGCCCATATCCAGCCTTCCCTTCATGGCCAAAGTACTAGAAAAAATCATCTACCAACAACTCCAGGATCACATAGTAATACATCACCTACTCGACCACCAACAATAAAGGATTCAGACCATACCATGGAGTATTTATTTATTTATTTATTTAACATTTGCTTCTATACCGCGCTATTAAAATCAGCGCGGTGTACATCAAACAAGCATACTACAATGTATACAAACAACATTGAGTTTACAAAGAACAGGAAATTGAACATGGGAAGGAAACCAGGGGAACTAAATACATATTAACTCAAACTATGTACAATACTTTAATGTAAATGGGTGTTGCATTAGTTTTGAGTAGACTCCCTAAAGACTGCTCAACTAGACAATCTAATTAAGGGCACTGACAAACCCAGAACCTGCTTCATACTCATTTTTTAGACATAAAAGCAGCATTTGACTCCATATCACACAACCTAATCATCCAGCAAGTGCAAACTCTTGGACTAATCAGACACACCCCTCACCTGGTTCAAGTCTTACCTAACAAACCGACAACTTCAGGTAAGATCAGACCTACAAAATCCACACCATACACCCAATCTCAAGGAGCCCCACAAGGCTCAGCCCTCTCTTCATTAATATTCAACATTTTTCTCCAACCAATCTGCACTGTCATAAAAGCATTCAACATCCTATACCACATCTATGCTGACAATGTAATGATCTACACACCTATCAGCACATGAAACCCAGATATCACACCCATAACAAAACGTGTCTCCTTAGTCAGCGAATGGCTCAAAAGACACAATATGGCCATAAATTTCAAGAAGACACAAGCCGTGTACATCACCAGAGACAATAGCTTTAAACCACAGAGCTCCATAACTATAGATGGGACCCAAATTCAAGTGAAACAGGATGTACTATACCTTGGAGTTACATTGAATCAATACCTCACTTTCACAGGACACATACGGAAATTAAAAGGAGCATTTACTTCAAACTCAAAACAATCAAGCACCTTAAACTTCTTCTAACCAACCACAACTTTCACTTAGTCCTCCAAGCAACTATCTTTCCGCATTTCGAATACTATAATATTTTCAAGGCCTACCAAAAGCAGCTATCCACCCACTTCAACTCACACTCAACAAAGCAGCACGGACCCTCTTCAACTCACAAAAAGTAGAACATATAACACCCCTACTCAGACAACTTCACTGGCTACCAATAATAGAATGCATAATACACAAATCCATTCTCACAACCTTCAAGATTCTCACAACACTTCCTCAGCACGCCTGTAATACTTACTTCAAGTCACATCTGATAACAGAAAATGATGAACTGGCTCACAGAACATGCTATGCATACCAGCACTATTTACAAAACCCAGCTCTACCACCTCAAAGACATCCTTCTCACTTTATGCTCCACACTTATGGAACTCTATTCCTGATAAACTATGGACCACAACAGACACAGTAACCTTCAGAAAAACACTAAAGACTCACATATTCAAAGACTGCTTCTCTGACAACATCAATTAAGCAGCCGCCAATCAACTACTCAATCCCTTTCACCCCACCCCCTCACCCTTCCAAATTTAACCCCCCCCCCCCACATACTCCACTCTCCCTTGAGCACCATATGTCATACCCTAGACCAGCGATGGCGAACCTATGGCACGCGAAGGCCTTTCAGCTGGCACGCGGGAAGGTCCGCAATCAAAATATGCAGCATTAAAAAAAAAAAAAAAAAAGCTGCCGCTGCCGGGGCCGGGGCCGGGGCCGCCACAGCAGAATCGAGTGTGCCGCGGGGCCCCCCCGCCCAGCAGAGCCTGCCCTCCGTCCCCGGTATCACCTCTCTGAGCTGCCTCCAGTCACACGCGCCGGCTTTCAGAGCGCGAGGGGAGTTTCTCCCTCGCTGCTCTGTTAAGCCCGCGGGGGCTGATGGGAAGTTTCCCATCAGCCCCGCGGGCTTAACAGAGCAGCGAGGGAGAAACTCTTCCCTCGCGCTCTGAAAGCCGGCGCGTGTGACTGGAGGCAGCTCAGAGAGGTGATACCGGGGACGGAGGGCAGGCTCTGCTGGGCGGGGGGGCCCCGAGGCACACTCGATTCTGCCGCGGCGGCCCCGGCCCCGGCAGCGACAGCTTTCTTTGTAAAAAAATTTCGCTGGGGGGGGGGGGGGGGGTTGGGGGGGTTAGGAGTGGTAATGGCGGGGGGGGGGTTAGGAATGGTGATGGGCTGGGGGGGTAAGGATTGGTAATGGCGGTGGGGGGTTGGGGGGTTAGGACTGGTGATGGGCTGGGGGGGTATGAGTGGTAAAGGCTATGGGCTGTTGGGGGGTTAGGACTGGTGATGGGCTGGGGGGGGCTAGGACAGTAAATGGGCTGATGGGGGGTTAGGAGTGGTAATGGCTGTGGGCTGTTGGGGGGGTTAGGACTGGTGATGGGTTGGGGGGGTTAGGAGTGGTAATGGCTGTGGGCTGTTGGGGCTAGGACTGGTACTGGGCTATGGGGGGCTAGGACAGGAAATGGGCTGATGGGGGGGTCAGGAGTGGTGATGGGCTGGGGGAGGTTAGGAGTGGTGATGGGCTATGGGGGGGCTATGGGCTATGGGGGAGCTAAGTCTATATGGGCTGATGGGATTAGGACTGGAAGTGGGTTGATGGGGGCTTAGGACTGGTAATGGGCTATGGGGGGCTAGGACAGGAAATGGGCTGATGGGGAGGGGTTAGGACTTGAGGTGGGCTGTTGGGTGGGGTTAGGACTGGAAATGGGCTGATGGGGGGTTAACACTGGAGGTGGGCTGATGGGGTTAGGACTGGTAATGGGCTGTGGGCTGATGGAGGGGGTTAGGACTGGCAATGGGCTATGGGGGGGTTAAGACTGGTAATGGGCTGTTGGCTGATGGGGGCTGTCTGGTAATGGGCTATGGGGGGTTAGGACTGATAATGGACTATGGGGGGGGGGCTAGGACAGGAAATGGGCTGATGGGGAGGGGTTAGGACTTGAGGTGGGTTGATGGGGTTAGGACTGGTAATGGACTGTGGGCTGATGGGGGGGTTAGGACTGGCAATGGGCTATGGGGGGCTGACTGGAAATGGGTTGATGGGGGTTAGGACTGGAAGTGGGCTGATGGGGGGCTAGGACTGGAAGTGGGCTGATGGGGGTTAGGACTGGTAATGGGTTATAGGGGGGGCTTAAACTGAAAATGGGGTGATGGGGGGTTAGGACTGGAAGTGGGTTGATGAGGGGGGGCTAGGACTGGTATTGGGTTGGGGGGTTGCTAGGACTGGAAATGGGTTGGGGGGCTGCTAGGACTGGAAATGGGCTGATGCAGGGACTAGGAGGGAATGGATGCTGGGTGAGGCTGGAACTAGAAGGGAGCTGGTGTTGGGGGAGGATTAGAATGGGATGGGGCTGGGAGAGTAAAATGGAGAGGGGAAAAATATTTTGTGTGGGAGGGATAAAAAATCTACAATTGGCCGGGTATTGGGAGAATAAGTGGGGATTGAGGATGAAGGGGTAAATTTTGAGTAGATGAAATAGGAATGAGGAAAGAGCAAAAGGAGAAAGATTAGTATGTTAAAGCAGATGTAGAGAGAGAATGGAAAAAAAAAACAAGACAGAAGAAAGGACAAATGGACAGCAGATGGAGAGTTAGCAGAAGACACGAAGAAACCAGAAGAAAGTGGCTGGAACAATTGCAACTGAAAAAAAATGCACAAAAGGTAGAAAAATATCTCTTTATTTTGAATTTATTAACTGGAATATGTCAGCTCTGGGAAATGTGCATCATTAATTTTTGCGCTTTGTTTAGTACAAGAGGAAATTAATTTATAGTTTTATTTCTACAGTGTTGTTGTATATTCCAAGTTTGGCTTTTGGGGTTCCCAGTTTAATTATTGTCTTCCTGTTTCTAAATTGTGATTCCTTGTTTGGTGATGGTTTGTTCTGCATGTGTAACTGAGCTGAGGTATTCTGTTTATATAATTCCTATTTGACATTGCCACTTGTTCTTTCCCCAGTAGGTCATGTATTGTTGTTCTCTGAAATGTATTGGTTTAATATTTGCAGTGTTGCCTTTTGATAGTTAGGGTATGGTGCTTTGTGAGTCCTGGTAGTGCTGTTAGGATACGGCGGGTTTGCTATGGGTTCTAAATGGGCAGCGTTTGTAGTAGTTCCTAATGTGCCTGGCGGTTGGTACTGGATTATAGTAATGTAGAAACCTTTTAGTCTTTCTTTATCCATATACTCATTAAGAGGCATGTTTACTAAAAGTTAGTGTATGGTAACATTATGCAAATATTTATGCAAATGAGGCACCTTATGCAAATGAGGCTTTAATTGACGTGCTGGCACTTTGAGGAAATTCTTTGGTTTTGTGCGGCAGTTTGGGCACTCGGGCTCAAAAAGGTTAGCCATCACTGCCCTAGACTTACGAACTTAAGCTAATGTTAAATATCACTTACAAGTTGATTCCCTGTTCATTGTATAATGTTCTCTGGCAATGTAAATCTCATTGACTATAGGATGAAGCGGTATAGAAAAACTGTTAAATAAATACAAATTTTGCTTTCAAAAAAATATGGATGGGCACTGAAAAATCCTAAAGCCACCAAATAAAGCCTATGCCTAGCTCTGCGCCATCCTCTATAGCCCCTGGACTGCTCCTGGAACCCAGGGCCGGCCCTAGAGTAGGTTCATGGTATGATGCTCTAAGCAAACATAAGCCTTATTCCCCCCCAGCTGTCAGTATCTGTTGTTTATCTTTGAATGCCGTGCTTTTTGCCACCCCACAGAAATGTTCACCCTAGGCGACCACCTAGTTTGCCTAATAGTTGGGCCAGCTCTGCTGGAACCTCCCCCAACTCTTCCCCCAACAGTCTTTTTAGACCAGGACAAAACGTTGGTCACTCCTGACCCACTGCTGCTTTTTTTTTTATCAAAACGGTATCGATAAACCTGAGGCAGGTGCCATTTTGAAAAATTTCAGCCACAGGGGGTTGGTCCTATCCTATCGAGATCTGTAGTAGCATTAAGCCACTCGAGAGAGAGCTCCTTTTAGGGAGTGTCAGGCATCTCTTTGTCTGTCCATATATTTATCCATCCTATGATTAGATTATTTTGTGCATAGGGAGGAAAAGGGGGAAAGAATTGGGGGGGGGGGGGAATAGGACCAGAAACAAGAGAGGAAAATACCCCACACACACTCCCCCAACCCGCATCTATCCCCTACCCATCACCAGACACAAGACCCCAACTCTCCTCAACATTGTAGGGATTTCTTAAGGACATGTGGGCAGATACACACCATACCACTCACAGGCATCTACAATTCACATATACCACCAGTCAGAACGTGCTGACCCCCTCTACTTCCCAAACCCACCCACGCAGCCCTTGCCACTCTACTGAAATACATTTTACCATATCTCTCCTCACGTAGCCCCTTACACAGAGTTGCCTGAGTCTGAAAATGAAGGAAAGAAAAATGCATCATTGTGTCATACCAGAAGTGTGAACTTTTCATCGTGTTTAATTTTGGTGTTATGGATTTGTTCTGTGAACACTGTCATAAAAGAGCATGCACTAAAACAAAATTAAATGAAAAACAAAACCCACCAAACCAACCCCCTCCACAAATTTTTGCTAACATCTTAGTTTTTGATGTTTGTTTTACTTTTTGTCATTTTATTTTTCAGCATTTTGGCGTCCCCTCCCCCACCATGCTTACCTTGCTGACTGTGTTGTGCCAGCCCTGCTGGAAAGCACACAGCTGATTGCTGTAGGGTTGTTGCTTTTTTTAGTGGGAAGGAGCTGGCACTGACTTTACCTGTTTGTATACACGGTGTTGCGACAAGGGAGAAAGGAGTGTGCCCAGTTAGAGGAGGGAATTATATTTAGCTCAGGCCTTTCACAGAAATTCAAGGCATGTTCCAGTCACGTACAATAGGTATTTCCCTGTCCCCGGGGTGAACTTAGAATGAGGCAATGGAGGGCAGCGATTTATAGGTTGCAGGGGAATGGTTTCCAATTGCCTTACTGGCAAACCAGTGAGAAAAAAAACACTTCAAATGAAAAACAGGAGCCTCTGAAGAAACTCTGGAGCACCAGCTATCCTCTCAGCAGGCCGAGAAACTTGAAAACGTCACTTACCCACTACATGAAATCTAAAGGAAAAGAGGATGTGGAAGCTTCAAACTCCCTTCCTCCTCATTTATGAGCTATACCGCTCATCGCACCCATACAGGGTAATCATCTAAGCGGGGTTCAGTACTTAAAGTGCCAGCAATATCCATAAATCAGGGAGAGTGACCGCTAGACATGTGACTTAGTCCCAGGACATACCACAGATTCCACTCTGTCTGTGCCCCTCCTGCAGCTTACTAAAGGAGAAAGAAACAAAACCAACTGCTCCTCTCTGTATTGCTATTCTCCCTCTACATCAGTGTTTTTGAAGCCCAGGGATGGCTTGTGGATAGGTGTTGATGGCACTTCTCCCACATAGGGAAAAGGGAGTATATCAACACCATCTTCCCCCTAGGAGAGAGGAAGTCTTAATATCATCTCCTATGAAGACAGGGGCAGATTGGACAGCGGGGACCACGCCATCAATTAGCCTTCTAATTTACGTACACTTGGGGCAGATTGGATAAGCGCCAGAAGTTCACACATGTTCAGTGCAGGACAGATCAGTGGGGGCCTTTGCAATGCTGCTGGTCCATACATACAGTGTACTGTAGTGGGGTTCCCAGCAGTGCCTCTTTTCACATGATGTCCCCAAAACTGCCCTATGCACCCTAACCTAAAGCTCAGTCCCATCTAACAGCCAATCTGGTTTTCAAGATATCCAAAATGAATATGCATGAGATAGATTTGCATTTATTGCATTCCAGGATCAGCCTGAGAACCAGTGTTCTAGAACACCCTAGAGGTCTCCACAATGGAAACATAGAAACATGACGGCAGAAAAAGACCAAATGGCCTATCTAATCTACCTTTCCATATCAACTACAATAGTCCCCTTTTTACCTTTAGAGATCCTTTGTGTTTGTCCCATGCTTTCTTGAATTCAGATACTGTCCTCGTATCCACCACCTCCACTGGGAGACTATTCCACAAATCAACCACTCTTTCCGTAAAGAAATATTTCCGCACATTACTCCTGAGTCTATCCCTTTTCACTCTCATCCTATGTACCCTCCTAATAGAGCTTGCCTTCAGTTGAAAGAGACCCTCCTGTGTATTTATGCCATAGAAGTATTTAAATGTCTATCAGATCGCCCCATCCCCCCTTTTCTCTAAAGTATACTTATTAAGATCTTTAAGTCTGTCCTCATATGCTACATAACAAAGACCACTAACCATTTTAGTAGCCATCCTCTGCACCAACTCCACTCTGTTTATATCCTTTTGAAGGTGTAGTTTCCAGAATTGCACATAATACTCCAAATGAGGTCTCACCAGAGACTTAAATAGAGGCATTATCACCTCCTTTCTTCTGCTGGCCATTCCTCTCCCTATGCACCCAAGCATCCTTCTAGCTTTCACTGTCACCTTTTCTACCTGTTTAGCTACTTTAAGATCCTCAGACACAATTACGTCCAAGTCCCGCAGTTCTTTTGTGGACAGAAGTACCTCATCCCCTACACTATACTACTCCTTTGGATTTTTGCAGCCCAAATGCAATGTTCTTAGCACAATCCTCTCATTGGGATGCTCTTACTAAATGAACTGTAACATTCACTACTGTCTCCAAAAATGTCCTTTCTTAAAAGGGACAAGACTTTTTGAGTACTGGAAAGTTGGAAATAGAGGTGGGGGGAGGAGGTTTTATTGTTGAATTGTATTTTATTGATCATGTAAATCACCTCAGACTTTATGTAGAGATGATGAATACATTGCAATAACTAAATAAATAATAGTATTGCATCATTAGATTTTATTAAGGATTTCCATAAGGTCAATGTAGATATTAAAGCAGATCTGAGAAAGTCGAAGCATTAAGAGATAGTGAAGGCACCAGCCAATGAATGGAGCTGACTCTCAGAGGCTATAAATCCATCCAGTACACAAGATCAGCTCCACAGTGCTGGCGACTGGGGTACAGAAATGTCAGAACAGGTAGAGGGGCAGCGTGGGGGAAAGGGTGGACTCCCCTTGGAGCAGTGTCAGCTTTAGCTGCCCTGGGGGAGGGGAATTGACAGACATCCAGTGTATGCAAGGAACTTCCTATTTACACATGTGCACGACTTTGAAAACTGCCTTCAGTATTAAGAAGCAGCTGAACTTTTTCTACAAAGAGATGCTGACAGTCAATAATATATGTTATGGGTTTTCTTTTCTAAAGAATATTTGAAGCCTATAGGAGCCTTAGTCACATCACTTTATTAATTTACGGCTGTCTCCTGGTTATAGTCCCATTAATTTCAGGGATTATAGGTACAGCTACTTTAGGGTGGTGACAAATTTCAGAAATACATCATCCAGGGTGAATTATCTTCCAATTTGTATTTTTATTAAAAAAATAAATCTGGAGCAGCTTTGTAGCGCTGATTTATCCTTTTTAATAATACAGGGAAGCCAAAAGCTCACTTGGGTAAAGTGCCAGTGAATTCTTTCAGACTGCTTGTTTCTTCCTCTCCAGTAAGCAAAGGCTGTATGTTTCAACAGAGACACTGGATAGGGAACAATCCATGCTTTACAGGTGTCCAGACAGTTTCCACAAAGTGGCGGCAATTGTGTAACTGCAGCTGTCACTTAAACTAATTTGGAGGAGCACTAAACACAGGCCCAGATTTAGGCATAGGCAAGGTAGGCGAGTGCCTAGGGCAACGAGGAGCCTATTGTGTCTTACGTTAGGGCCATATACATACATGTACTGCTTGAAAAGGGGGTCACTGTGTCACTATGGCTTTCTCTGCTTCCCTTCTGACTCTTTCA
Source organism: Ichthyophis bannanicus (assembly GCA_033557465.1). Classification (NCBI taxonomy): domain Eukaryota; kingdom Metazoa; phylum Chordata; class Amphibia; order Gymnophiona; family Ichthyophiidae; genus Ichthyophis; species Ichthyophis bannanicus. Next base: position 63,033,422 of record CM066042.1, on the reverse strand, counting down.
TCTTTGAGATCTGCGACACACCCTAGATCCCTATTCTCTGGTCTTGCCTATGGGCATCAAATCTGACCTTGAATAAATACTGGGCTTGATGGACCTTGGTCTGACCCAGTATGGCATAGCTCATATTAAAAACTCTAGTGCTGTCAAAGGCTGATCTTGGGGTAAAGAGAGAGTAGAGCACTTACAGTAGCTGTTTCTCCAGTACATTGCAACATTTCTCTATCTTGGTTCTGTCAAAACCAAGGCTAATCAGATCTTACTGATCCGTGTGCGTGTGTGCAACTGCGTGTCCCATAAACCTGGAAATTTCTTCAGATAGGGGCACAAAAAGTCTTAGGCAGGGATTTGACTTTTGAAGTTTAAGAAGGTCTGAAAGCCATTTCAGGTGGAGTTTTGGGGCAAAAAAATGTTTGTGCAGGACATCAGATTGGAAGATATGTAGAACAGGGAGGACAACCAGTGGGTCACTGTGATTCCTGGGTACAAATTATATCTAATGATAGAGTATAACCCCTCCACCAATGTGATGTACTCTATGTTAGAGAGGGCATTGAGCCACAAAGGATTAAAGTGTTGCAGGAAACAAAAATCACTGTAGAATCTCTAAGGATTGAAACTTGTAATGGTGAAAGTCCTCAGGAGGAGATGGAGGCGGAGGAAAATCCTGTTGAAATAAATGATACTGCACTTGTGCACAGGATTTCCAAACCAGATAAGAAAAAAAAACACAGCTTTCTGCTGAGCTCAGGCCACGCCCCAGCTCAGAGGGAGAGAAAGGCTTCCTCACTGATTGGTCACACCTGGGGGAAGGACAGGGAGTGCCGGGAAGCAAATGCTTTTTAAATCCACAAACAGAGCAGAGAGTTAGCACAGGAAGGAGCACGAGAAGTGGCAAGGAAACAAGCACGGGAAGGTGCAAGGGACGTGGAGAGGAAGGAAAAGAGCAAGCAAGAAAGGAACCTTATGAAGAAGGTGAAGGAGAGAGAGAGCCTTGGAGAGGACGTTACAGCAGGGCAGAACCTTGGAGCAAGAGAGCTAACAAGGGAAGCAATTGGAGAGACGGCAATTGGACATACAGCAGCAAGGGCTATAGCAGCTGTAGAGGAAAAAAGGAAGAAAAGCCTCTTCAGAGCAGGTACCTAACTGGCACTGGAAATAGACATAAGGAAGCTGAATTCCAGAACCTGGAGGATAGCAGGGAGAAAGGGTTCAGCAGTTGTCTAAGAAACCCTGCCAAAGGTAAAGCTACCATTTCTAATGCTGAATCATTGTTAGAGAAGCCATTTGCCTTTGATACTGTCCAGAACGCAGACCCAACACCTTTAACTGATAATAGGTGGGGGGAGAATCTTACATACGGGGAAAACTATAACACTGACGCTTCAGAGTTAGAAGCTATAAGCAAGCTGTTGTCAGAAGGAAAAGTTTTCTCTCCTAATGCTAATGTGCATGTACATGCTGAATTGCTCCTGAACCAGTTTAAGGAATTTCTGGAGGAAAGAAAGTCAGGGAGAACTGTTCCTGATAGAGATGCCAGTAATTCTAATACTTTTGAAAGAATGCAAATAGACTTGTTTGCCAGCTTTAGAAAGTGAATCTTCTCCCATGGATTGCTCTTTATGTTTACAGGAAGAAGGCATTGTTGAACAGCACTGAAACTGTATGAAATAATATAGAAAGTACTTGCCATACCTGCTGAAGAATTGGAAAGGCTTGTTTTATGTTTAATAAGCTTAATTGTCTTCTGAGGATAAGAAGCCGTGCTGTGAGAAAGAAAATCAGCTGTTGCAGTTTAACTGTTTTCCGTTGAATAACCACACGGGGCAGTGTCCTGTGGAAAGTTTGTGGGACTGAGAAACAGCTGAGCAGTGCTGAGATATTTCTGTTACGTTTTTCTTCTGTTCCTGAAATACCTATATGTTGGAGATGCATCCTTTATGTTTGTTTTTGTTTGAGCTTTGATGCGCTGGAAATTCCCCACAAGAAATATTCTTGCAGCCTTGAAACACTCGTGTCATAACTACAATTTTGTCCTTAAGGAAATAAGCAAAACTACAAGTCACAGAATCCCTGACGACAATAGGAATAGCTTTATTCAAAAGAGGACACTCAAAGGCCACTTCCAGCTGGTAGGCTCTCGGGCCCCAGCGGAAGCGTCGCAAACTCCATGTAAAAAGGGAAGAGGAAGGAGATGGCAGTGAGGGTTTACTATCGACAGCATGGCCAGAATGAAAAAAATGGATGATGAAATGCCCAAAGACATCAGGGAAGCTAACAAAAGTTACAACACAGTAACAATAATGAGTGATTTCAATTGCCCAGTATTGACTGGGTCAGTGTCACAGCAGGACATACTACATGAAATAAATGACTGCTTCTTGGACCAGCTAGTTTATGAATTGACAAGAGGGAAAACCACTTTGGATCTAGTCCTTAGTGGATCTGGTGCAAGAGATAATGGTGTTGGGGCCACTTGGCAATAGTGATCATAGCATGATCACGTTTGATTTAATAAATGGAGAAACGACGGCAAGGAAATCCACAGTACTACCTTTTGACTTTCAAAAGGGATACTATGATAAAATGAGGAAAATAGTTAAGAAAAAAACTAAAAGGAGCAGATGCAATGGTTATAGATTTACATCAAGCATGGGTGTTTAAAAATACAATCTTGGAAGCCAAGACAAGCTGTATTCCATACTTTAAGAAAAGTGAAAGGAAGTCCAAAAAACTGCCAGCATGGGTTTAAAGGCGAGGTCAGAGAGACTGTTGTAGCCAAAAAAGCATCTTTCAGGAAATGGAAAAAGGAGCCAAATGATGAAAATGGGAAACAACGTAAGCACTGGTAAGGCATTAATAAGGCTGGCAGAGAATTTTAAAAAAGCTTGTCATGGAAACAAAAATGCATAATAAAAGCTTTTTCAAGTACACTCATGGCAAAAAATCTGTGAGTCAGTTGGACCATTAGATGATAGAGGGGTAAAAGGGACACTAAGAGGAGACAAGGCCATAGTGGAGAGACTGAATGAATTCTTTGCTTCATTCTTTACTAAAGAAGATGTAGGGAAGTTACCCATGACTGAAATGGTATTTAAAGGTGAAGCATCGGAAGAACTGAAAGAAATATCAATAAACCGGAAAGAGGTATTACAACTATTTGATAAACTAAAGAGTAGCAAATCACCTGGACCGGATGGTATACATCTGAGGGTACCGAAAGAACTGAAATATGAGATTGCAGACCTACTATTAGTAATATGTGAACTATCATTAAAATCATCTGCAATACTTGAAGATTGGCAAATGGCCAATGTAACACCAATTTTTTAATAGAGTTGCAGGGGTGATCTGGGAAACTACTGACCAGTGAGCCTGACGTCAGAACTGGACAAAATGGTAGAAATCATTATAAAGAACACAATTACTGAACAAGTAGATAGTCATGGCTTAATGGGAGACAGCCAACATGACTTTAGCCAAGGAAGGTCATGTCTTACTAATCTGTTATATTTTGAAGGTGTGAATAAACAGGTGAGCCAGTTTATTTTTTTATTTTTTTTTCTTCTTTACATAAAAGAAACAGAAATAGAACATGACAATATCAAAGAAACTAGCATATAGGAAATCAAACAAAAATATACAAAACACCACATTCAACAGTTTATCAAGACCACTTCCAGGAGGCGCTATTAAAGGAAAAACAAAACATAAACCTAATAACAGCCCGATAGGTCCACAGAGACAACCTAAGGAAGAGAAAAAAAAGGGGGGAAAAAAAAAGAAGGACCCCAAAAGTAAACTAACCCTTCCCCTCCAAAAAATCTAACAAATGGTCGACTTCCCCAAAAACATAACGCTTTCCTTGAAAGAATACATGACAATTACATGGAAATTTTAAGAAAAATTTAGCCCCAAGAGCCAAGACACGTGGATGAACCTCCAAAAAGCCTCTCCGACATCTTTGCATGGCCTTGGAGACATCAGGAAAAAGAGAGGCTCCTAGCAAAATTAAAAAGTCATGGGATAAGAGGCAGTGTACTATTGTAGATCAGGAACTGGTTAAAAGATAGAAAGCAGAATGTAAGGCTAAATGGCCAATTTTCCCAATGGAGGAAAAGTGAATAGTGGAGTATCCCAGGGATCTGTGCTGGGTCTGCTGCTTTTTAACATATTCGTAAATGACCCAGAAATGGAAATAATGAGTGAAGTAATCAAATTTGAAGATGACACAAAATTATTCAAAGTTGTTAAAACCCAAGAGGATTGTGAAAAATTGCAAGAGGGCCTTGATAAATTGGAAGACTGGACGTTCAAATGGCAGATGACATTTAATGTGGACAAATACAAAGCTATGCACCTAGGAAGGAACAACCCAAACTATGGTTATGTGACACAAGGTTCCACCTTAGGAACCACCACCCAGGAAAAAAATGTAAGTGTCATCATGATTAACACATTGAAACCCTCGGCCCAGTGTGCAGCCTCAGCCAAAAAGCAAATAGAAAGCTAGGAATCATTATGAAAGGAATGGAGAATAAAACCAAGGATATTATAATGCCTCGGTATCATTCCATGGTGCAACCGCACCTTGAATATTGTGTGCAATTCTGGTAACCATATCTTTAAAAGGATATGGCAGAATTAGAAAAGGTATGGAAAATAGCCACCAAAATGGTAAAAGGGATGGAAGGATTCCCCTATGAGGCAAGGCTTAAAAGGTTAGGGCTCTTCAACCTGAAAAAGAGAGGAGAGATGTGATAGAGGTCTATAAATTAATGAATGGAGTGGAACTGGTAAACGTAGATTGATTGTTTATGCCAACCAAATGTAGAAAGACTAGGGGACATGCAATGAAGCTACAGTGTAACCTGTTTAAGACTAATAAGAAAAAGTGTTTTTTCACTCAACATGTTATCAAACTCTGGAATTTGTTACTGGAGGATATAGTAAAAGTTGTTAGTGTAGTTGGGTTTTAAAAAGTTTGGACAAGTTCCTGGAGGAAAGGTCCATAAACCATTATTAAGTGGAACCAGGAAATCCACTACTGACTACGAGACAAGCATTGTGGAACCTGAGTGCTTTTTGGGAACCTGCCAGGTACTCGTGACCTGGATTGGTCATTGTTGGAAACAGGATATTGGGCTGGATGGACCTTAGTCTGACCCAATATGGCATATCTTAGCTAGTTTCCCCCAGTTATATCCAAGTTGATCACCCCGTTCATTGTAAATACAACGCAGCGCGCCTGCCTTGTATAGTTGATGTTGAATGTAAACCGCACTGATCTAAATAGCGCGGTATAGAAGAAATGTTAAATAAATAAAATAAATAAATATCTTATGTTGTTATGGGAGACAAGAGAAAGAGAAAGTATTTGAGTCATTTGGTACCTATAATGTAGGTGGAATCAGTGGGGGGCCAATATTTAGCTGCAGCATACCTAGTGAACTTGAACCAGATATTTAAAAAAAATCTAACCAGTTAAGTCTTTGGCACTGAATATAACCACTTCAAATTAATCAGATAGATTATGTGGTTAACTTTAAGCCAGGTATTTTTCCAAGCAGATGTTAACTGGATAGTGCTCGGGACAGTCTTATTGTGGTCCTGCACACCTGACTCCTCTGATATTTCTGGGACTTCCTTGCTGTGCTTTGCGGTTTTCAGATAAGTACAGGAATTCCTTTTAAGCATTTAAACCATAAACATGGCTGTGAATTTTTGCAAATTAATAGAAATGATTAAAATGAAGCGTATAGTTGAGTGACATGAAGTATAAATCTTCTCACTTCTTCAATGCTCCGACATCTAATGTTTAATGTTTTTCACTGGTAGCCTTCTTGCATAGTACTTTGTTTTTTGGCTTTCCGGTTTATTTGGGGGGGGGGGCAGGGGGGGGTTCACAACATTTATTTTCCATTTCCTCTGATATTTAAGCAGTTAAATTTTGTACAAAGTTGTCCAGACAAACATGTAACCAGGGAAGTTGTTTGAATAGCAGCTTCAGTGAATCTAGTAACTCCAAAATCTCCTTCCCATATTTTATAGATTTCCCGCTTGAATTTATGAGTCCCTTTTCTCTATAGAGGGCCCCATGGGCATGGAGTGTAGTGAATGCATACTTAGAATCAGTGAAAATGTTTGCCTTCAGACCTGCAGCTAACTGGAGGGCTCGAGTAAGGGCAATGAGTTCAGCTTTCTGGGCAGACGTTCCCAAGGGTAAGGGCCCAGCCTCCACAACTACCCCAGGAGTGACCAAAGCATATCCGGCCTTCCGCTGTCCATCTTCCACAAAATTGCTGCCATCGGTAAAATACTGAACATCGGGAGAGGCTAGCGGTACATCCTTCAGATCTGGGCAGCTGGAATACACTTCATCCATAACCTGGATACAATCGTGTTCGGATAGCCCAGGTGCCACAGGGAGTAGAGTAGCAGGATTGAGTGTTTTCACTGTCTCCAAGTGAACCCCAGGATTCACACACAGCATGCTTTGGTACTTTGTCATCCGCTCATTGGTAAACCAATTGCCTTTGTACTCCATCAGTATTAATACTGCATGCTGCACTTTAACATACAGTTCTTGCCCAAGGGACAGTTTATCAGCCTCTGTTGCCAGAAGAGCTGTCGCTGCTACTGCACGAAGACAAGAAGGCCAACCCCTAGCTACTGGATCCAGCTGCTTGGACAAATAAGCCACCGGTCATTGCCAGGAGCCTAAGCTCTCAGTGAGGACACCAACTGCCATTCCCCTCTCTTCATGGATGTACAGAAGGAATGTTTTTTCCACATCAGGTAGTCCTAGGCTGATAACAAGGTCTTCTTCATATCCTGAAAGGCCCTTTTTTGATCTGAACCCCAGTCGAAAGGTTCTCGTTCTCCCCCTGTTGTAGCTGCATACAGGGGCTTTGCCAACAATGCAAAGTTGAGAATCCAGATTCGACAAAAACCAGCAGCACCTAAGAAGCCTCTCAACTGCCTATGATTTTGTAGCTCAGGAATAGAACAAACTGCTTCCCTCCGCTCAGAGCCCAAACTTCGAAGGCCTTGGGCAACATGGAATCCCAAGTACTTGACTTCAGTCTGGCACAATTGGGCCTTACTTCGGGACACCTGATAGCCAGCCAGACATCCAAAGTAGGTGCAGACGTTCTGAAGTAGCGGCTAGACATTCTTCCCGGGAAACAGTGGCGATGAGTAGATCATCCACATATTGTAGCAATACACGTTGAGTAGGGCATGACTGGAACTGATGCAAATCTTGACTTAGGGCATCCCCGAACAGCGTGGGAGAATTCTTGAATTCTTGAGGTAACCGTGTCCATGTCAATTGTCCCTCACTGCCAGTTACATGGTCTTCCCATTCAAATGCAAACAGTGGCTGGCTAGGGGTGGCCAATCTCAAGCAGAAAAAGGCATCCTTTAAGTCCAAAATGGTAAAGCAGGTTGCTTGTGCAGGAATCAAACTCAGTAAATTGTAAGGGTGTGGCACAACAGGATGCATGGTAATGACAACTTCATTGACCTTCCGCAGGTCCTGTACAGGTCGGTAATCATTAGTATCCGGTTTTTGAACTGGCAGCAAAGGGGTATTCCAGGGTGATTGACATGGTTTCAGGAGTCCAAACTTGAGTAGTCGCTGGAGATGTTTATGAATGCCCTCAACAGCTCTTCGGGGCAGGGAATATTGCTTGACACGAATGGGACAGGCGTCTGGTTTTAGTTCCAGTATAATAGGCGGGATGTTCCTGGCAAGGCCGGGAGGATTACCTTCTGCCCATACTCCACGGACGTTTTGAAGTTCTGGTGGTAGGGGTTGTTGTGCATCAGCCTGGGAGTACAGCCGCCATTCTTCTTCCCTTGGAATTTGTAGAGAAAATAATCCTGATACTGACGGCCCCAAAACCATCTGAGCCTCTCCTGTGGGGGTAAAAGTGTTCTGAGCATGTAGCTTTGATAGGAGATCCCGGCCCAAAAGCAGTACCGGGCACTCAGGCATGTACAGAAATTGATGGACAATTTGCTGTCCTCCTATTTCGCAGAATTGGGTGTGGAGAAAGGGCCGGACTGTTTGGTTTCCAGTTGCTCCCACCACTGTGACAGTCTTCCCGGAAGTACTTGCTAATGGTTGGGACACAACAGAATGCTCTGCTCCAGTATCAACCATGAATGGTATTTGCTGGTATATGAGATCTATTTGCATCCACTGCCTTCCATTGTATGGAAATAAGCAATGAATATTCATTAGGGACATCATGAAAACCTGACTGGTCTGTGGCCCTCCAGGACCGAAATTGCCCACCCCTGTCCTAGGGCCCTCGATGAGCTGTCCCTGGGCATTAAAGGCAGCCAGTCCCCGAGCCTCGGAGGGGTATTTATTTATTTTATTTATTTATTAACAATTCTTATATACCGCACTATTAGACATCAGCGCGGTTTACATTGAACAGAAAACATCCGACAGTTTACATATGTCTGGTCGTTACATTTAACAGGAAGTATAACTTGGCGAAATAGGGGAAACTAAATACAATGCAGGGTTATCTGATAAAGGATATCCTGGTTAACTATATACAACAGTGGTACAATAGTATATGGAACAACTAGTTATTTACATTGTGAAGGTGGCCTGTTGCGGGGGTCTATCTGTTTGACCACTTCTGCTATTCACCTGGGGGTTATGTTCGGAGCTGTCATTGAGATATTTAAGGAAGAGGAAATGCTTTAAAGCCTTTCTGAACTGACTTAGATTAGGTATTGCTCTGATTTGTGCTGGTAAGGTGTTCCATAGAGATGGGGCGCAGAATTGGAAGGCTCTGTTGGCTGTTGATCTAGTGCATCTTGTGGTGTCATTTGGGATAACTAGTGTGTTTAATTCTGCTGTTCTTCGTGGCCTGTTTGGTGCAAGTGGTTGTATGAGGTTGGAGAGAGAGGAAGAGGTGAGCCCCTTAGCTGCTTTGAATGTTAGCAGTAAGGTCTTGAAACTGATCCTTGCTTGAATGGGGAGCCAGTGTAGCTGTTTTAGAAGGGGTGTTACGTGATCTCTCCTGGATGCCCCGAGGAGTACCCTCGCTGCACTATTCATGGCTAATTGCAGGGGGTTCAGGGTGGACCGGGGGAGTCCTTGTAGTATGGAGTTTGAGAAGTCGAAATGGGGGAGTATAAGGGCTTGATAAATGGTACGGAAATCATCCGGTTCAAGTAGCATGCGTAGGTGTCTGAGGGATCTGATTTTAAAGTAGATTGCCTTGACTGTGTTGGCTATGTGGTTCTTCATGTCAAGGTTTTGGTCCAGCGTTACTCCCAGGTAGCGTATTGCCGGTTTAACTTGGAGTTGGGCATCCTTTACGTTAATACAACTAGGTGGGGTGAAGTTGGTGTTCCTCGAGACGAACAGGACTTCCGTCTTTTTGTGTTGTATTCTCAGGTTTTGTGATAGGAGCCACTCTGATATGGTGTCAAAGCAGTTAGTCAGCGGGGTAAGGTCTAGGCAATCCAATGATATTGGCATATATAGTAGCACATCGTCTGCATATATCATGTAACTGACATTAAAGGATCTGATGATGTCGCAGATGGGTTGGATGTATATATTAAACATCAATGCAGATAAAGAGGATCCTTGGGGTACACCTTGACTTTGTTGGAAAGGTTCAGATGTATCCCCGTCGACTCTGACATGCTGCCATCTATCGGACAGGTAAGATTTGCACCATTCGAGTGCTGTTCCACAGATGCCTTTTTCCCTTAGCCGGCAGATGAGAATTTCGTGGCATACCGAGTCAAAAGCCGCTGCTATATCTAGGAAGACAAGAGCGAAGCCCTGGCGTATGTTATCCACACCTGAGGTTATGTTGTTGAGGAGTGTTGTGAGTAGTTTCTACTCCATGCGACTCTCTGAAACCATGTTGAGCTGGATCCAGTGGGGCTGATGTGTCTATATGATCCTGTAATTGCCTGTGCACTATTTTCTCGATGATTTTTGCTAGCATAGGTATGCTAGATATGGGCCTATAAGATTCTACCTTTTGAGGATCAAGTTTGGTGTTCTTTAGCAGCGGTCTTACAGAGGTCTGCTTGAGCGTAGATGGGAAAGAGCCAGTGGTGAAGGAATAGTTTAAGATTTTTGCTATAGTTGAGGATATGTCACATCGCAGGTCCTTTATCCAGTGCGCAGGGCAAGGGTCTGTGTGTGCAGTGGTTGTGTTTAGAGCTAGGATGGGTAGGTAAAGATTAACTTCTGGAGTCTGCTTGCTAGCACGTAGTGTGCGGTGGTCTCTCCTGAGGTCATAAGGCTCCAGTACTGGGGGAGGAGGGGTACTAAACTGGGACGACTGACCTCCTTCAGATCTGGGACTTCGGGAACTTTCTGAAGTGCTGGGTATCTGAAAAAGGCGCTCCTGCTTCACTGCCCTTCTGACTATCAGAGGGCATATTTGTCGAGGGAGGGGGCGGGAAGAAGTTGTATCCGTCCTAGCCAGAGTCCCTGCTGAGCCTCGAGCTGGGGTCATAGTCTGTCTGAGAACATAAGGAGGAGGGAATTCTTCTGGCTCTGGCTCCTGTACTAAAACTGGTAGTTTTGGTTTTACTTTAGGCTGCATTTCCTGTGGACTACGGGACAGGAGTATATGACAGTGTTCCTCATGGCATTTCTGGATCCATTGGTGTTTTTGCCGACATACATCCAGCCAGGAATCAATATAAGGGAATTGGTCAGGATGATTAGATACTACTACGTGGTGCAGTCTGCTAACCAGGTCATAATCAAAAGTTCCTTCCCGGGGCCAATCAGTATTAAAACTTGGCCACTCATTCTGACAATATTTCTTTAACAGGGATGGGGTCATACGAACCCGTAGTCTGCAGAGAATCCTTTCCGAAAATGTTTTAACATACAGTCTAAGGGGCTGTGCCTTGACTCTGATCCACCCATATCGGAACAACAGAATCCCTGTTATTAAAATATCCTAGTCTCTGAACACACAGAACAAATAAACAGCAAGGGAAAGGGGATTCGGACAGCAGGTAAGGGATCCTGCTGCCCTAGACACAAGAAGGGTGACTAACAAAATGGTGCTTCCTCCTTTTTGCGACCTGGGCGCGGTCACCCAGCCAGGAACTGCACTACTCAGGAGTCCACTCTCACTCCACAAGCCTCTGCTTGTTCCAGACACATAAATCAATCACCCACCAACACACAGACACCCTCCCAGTCCCAGAAAACCATCTGACTATGAGAAGCGCGGTTTCACCCAAAACATTGGGCTACTAAGGAGTCACTTCGGGAGGTGATCAGGCTCCCCTTCTTCCCGCAGGAAGGACAGATTTTTCCTGAACTACAAATACAGAAACAGACCCTCTTTTTCACTTACCCCACTCAGATGTCTTCCGGAGACCAAAGGGTTGGTTCCCGAACTCCACAAGGGTTCGTAGGTGTTGTCCAGAAGGAGCCAGCGGCCCTGGCGAATCAAGAGGCAATACTCTCCAGAACAAATGGTCCGGATGCGCCTGATATTTCCTCCTGCATTCGCCACCCTCCGGCTCCAACCGATCGAACCTAAAGGCTGCAAAATAAGCCTTTTCCCCCCCCTTTCTCCTCCTGGTCAGGGAACCAAATGAAAACAGCTGATCGAGCAAGAAAAAGAAATAAAAATACAATATGCATACACTCAGTGAAATCACTTTCAAAGCCTGCGCCCTGTCTATAGGACTGATACATACTAATATAGACATTTTTATCAGCACATCTAGGCATCTCTTCATGATAGGTTAAGTTTTTAATGTAATATATTTTTGATTGGAGAATCTTTGGTGCAGTGTTATCTCTAGCAAAACAGAGAGCGACAAGGCACACAGAAAGAATGCAGCAGGGAGGGACAAACTTGTGTCTATGTGTCCTAACCAAGGGGTGTATACTTTTCACACAGAGAAGCAGGGAAAGTAAGGCTCATTCAGTAACCCTTTCAGTTCTCATTAACCCTCACAGCTCTCAGCCCTGTCTGGATTCCACCTCAACACCACTCATTGAGATGGCGCTAATGTCACCCAGGCTACTGGCATCAAGTGCAGGTAGCATGGGCCACAAATGCCCATGCTAGGTGCACCATTCCAGGAGTGCCCCTATCCCATGGGCCCAGTCGCTGCCCCAAGGCATGCTACCAGGGTAGCACAGGGTTCTCAGCATATGGGCCTGAGCTACTTTTTATCACTGCACCGAGACCACACGTTAGTCAACATGCGCATGTGTCCATGTATGAGCAGATCTGATGGCGTATACTTTGAGAGTATGTTTGTTTATTGAGACTTGATATACCGCCTTTCAAACGTCAAAGCAGTTTATATAAAACCAACAAGGAAAAAGAAAAGAATGCCAATTAAATATCAGAACCGAGAGGTTATAGAGTGAGAGAGGTCATCCAGGGAAAAAAAAAATAGGCATGCACATGGGCAGAGCAGGCAACTCCATACATAGATTATAAAATACTATAAACGATGTGCATGCTTGAAAAGTATAGGGAAGGACATTTACACCGGCTGTAGCTTCTAGTAAGACAGACTGTCATAAGACACAGAAGAATGCCCATTGATGATGCAAGCGATTTTCCATTCTAAGGACTATGAGCTCAGTAAAACTTCTTAGACATTACTAACTGGGAAATAAATGAGCTCGAGTAATAAACTGCACCAAGTTTATTAGCGCACCATGTAAGTAAAATGCAGCAAAGTTTGCAAACTTTTAACACAGTTTTCTACTTCCCTTCTAACGCTGAATATGCACTTCATCTTTGAAAGTAAATTTTTATCATGGAAGTAATGCTTCCGAGGACAGAGATAAAAGAGTACTGTGCAAGTTTGATTAACAAATAGAAGCCACTGCTGTTCCTGCTTGGGAGACCGGCGGACTCTGCTTTTGCTGTTTTGGGAGACACATTATTGTGTCTTTTTTAATTTTTTGAAAATACCAATTAGTGAACTCCAAAAAAAGGTCAATAAATATTTTTGTCGGACCAATGATCCCCACACCGAAGCTACCGTCAGTGAAAACTACGGTAAAGGGGAAAGAGGTCCTTTTTAATCACAAAGCAGTAAGAACTCGTAACTGCCAGAAAATCATCTGGTCAGAACACCTTTTTACTTAACTGCAATTTTTTGGTAAATGGAATATGCATTGCTTTTTATTCTTCTGCTTGCCACACTACACCGTCTACAAAGGTAGGAAAGAGAGGAAAGGCACAAAGTTCTGATGCAGGAGGCTCAGGCTCCATTTCTATTTCTAGGAGGCGACGTACAGCCCACATCTTGCATCCCTGCAGCACACTGTTGAGTCTTGCAGAATCCTATGATGTGCATCCATACCGACTGAGCTCAATGGCTATTTGGGATCTTTGAGGTGCTCAAGGATGAGACTGATCCTTTGATGGCTTAGAGACATGTTATCCCAGTCCTGGTGAAGCTCCTGAATACAATCTATTTTCTTGCTTCTGGATTGTTCCAGAGTATTGTGAGTGAGACAGACCAGTTCACCTTCCTCAGTCATTTAAGGCAGATGCTGCTGGCAATCAAAAAGAAGCTCCTTCAGTACATTTTGTACCCTCAGAAACAGGGGAGTAGCCAGAGCGCAACTTTTTTTTGGGGGGGGGCAGGGTTAACATGAGAGGGGGCAATAGGCATAACCCCCCCCCCCCAATCGGCATGGCACTCAACCATTCACCGACAGAGTTCTTCTTTATTTTAGCTTTTTTGTCGTCTGCAAATTGAGGGAAGTTGCAGGAACAGGAGGGACAAGGTGAAAGTGGAGGGATATGGGCTCTTCCAGCCCATCCATGGCTACACTCCTGCTCAGGAGAGGGCAGAATGGAAACTGATGAAGCAGACTTTCTAAGTTCTTGGTGACATACCTAATGTCAGAGCAACAACTGGCTGCAGCACCCATATAGCCTTCATGCCTCTAAGACTGCATGAGATGCCATAATAGAAACATAGAAGCATGACGACAGAAAAAAAGACCACATTGCCCATCTAGTCTGCCCTTCCATATCAACCACTACAACAATCCCCTTTTTTCCTTTAGAGATCCTCTGTGTTTGTCCCATGCTTTTTTGAAATCAGATACTGTCCTCATCTCTAACTCCTCCACTGGGAGACTATTCCATCAATCTACCACTCTTTCCGTAAAGAAATATTTCCACATATTACCGAGTCTATTCCCTTTCACCCTCATCCTATGTCCCATCATAGCAGAGCTTGCTTTCAATCAAAAGAGGTTTTCCTCCTGTGCATTTATGCCACAGAGGTATTTAAATGTCTCAATTATTATATGCTTTATAATGAAAGCCACTAACCATTTTAGTAGCCAGCCACTGTACTGACTCCATCCTGTTTATATCCTTTTGAAGGTGAGGTCTCTAGAATTGCACACTATACTCCAAATGAGGTTGCACCAAAGATTTATACAGAGGCACTATCACCTCCTTTTTTCTGCTGGCCATTCCTCTCCCTATGCACCCAAGCATCTTTCTAGCTTTTGCCATCGCCTTTTCTACCTGTTTGGCTACTTTAAGATCATCAGACACAATCACGCCTAGATCTTGCTCTTCTGTGGACAGAAGTACTTCACCCCCTATACTGTATCGCTCCCTTGGATTGCTGCAGCCCAAATGCATGACCTTGCATTTTTTTAATATTATATCTCTGCTGCCAAATTTTAGACCATTCTTCAAGCTTAGCTAGATCCCTCCTCATGTTATCTACACCTTGTATTTCATAACAACATAAGAACATAAGATATGCCATACTGGGTCAGACCAAGGTCCATCAAGCCCAGTATCCTGCTTCCAACAGTGGCCAATCTAGGTCACAAGGGCCTAGCAGTCTCCCAAAAGACACTGGTTCCACAAAGCTTGTATTGGGTCAAGCATTGACATCCTGGGTCCCTTTTAATAATGCTTTATGGACCTCTCCTCCTGGAACCTGTCCAAACCCTTTTAAACCCAGCTACACCAACAGCTTTTACCACATCTTCCCCTATTAGTCCCAAATAGTTCACCCTGTAGCTTCATTGCATGTCCCCTAGTCTCTCTAAATTCTGATGGCATAAACAATTGATCCGCGTCTACCCGTTCCACTCCATTCACTAATTTATAGATCTCTATCGTATCTCCCCTCAGCCGTCTCCCCTCCAGGTTGAAGAGACCTAACCTTTTTAGCCTATCTTCACAGGGGTATCCTTCCATCCCCTTTACCATTTTGGTGGCTCTTCTCTGTACCTTTTCTAATAATGCTATATCCTTTTTAAGATATGGCGATCAGAACTACACACAATATTCAAGGTGAGGTCGCACCATGGAACGATACAGAGGCATTATAATATCCTTTGTTTTATTTTCCATTTCTTTCCTTATGATACCTAGCATGGTACTGTATTTGCTTTCTTGGCCGCCGCTGCACACTGGGTGAAGGGTTTTAGCATATTATCCACGATGATGCCTAAATCTTTTTCCTGGGTGGTGGTTCCTAATGTGGAACCTTGCATCGTGTAACCATAGTTTGGGTTGTTCTTTCCTAAGTGCATAACTTTGCAATTGTCCACATTAAATTTTATCTGCCATTTGGATGCCCAGTCTTCCAATTTATCAAAGATACTCTTGCAATTTTCCACAGTCCTCACGGGTTTTAACAACTTTAAATAGTTTTGTGTCATCTGCAAATTTGATAGCCTCACTCGTTACCCCCATTTCAAGGTCATTTATGAATATGTTAAAAAGCAGTGGACCCAGCACAGATCCCTGGGGTACTCCATTATTCACCTTTCTCCATTGGGAAAATTGGCCATTTAGCCCTACACTCTGTTTTCTATCTTTTAACCAGTTCCTGATCCACAATAGTACACTGCCTCCTATCCCATGACTTTTTAGTTTTGCCAAAAGTCTCTGATGAGGGACCCTGTCAAAGGTTTTCTGAAAAAGTCCAGATACACTACATATCAACCAACACACCTTCAAAAAAACATAACAGATTAGTAAGACAAGATCTTCCCTGTCTAAAGCCATTTGGCTGTCTCCCATTAAGCCATGGCTATCTACATATTCAGTAGTTTTGTTGTTTATGATTGTTTCTACTATTTTTCTCGCTACTGACATCAGGCTCACCAGTTTGTAGTTTCCTGGATCACCCCTGGAACCCTTTTTAAAAATTGGTGTTACATTGGCCATTCTCCAATCTTCAGGTATTAGATGATTTTAATGATAATTCACAGATTGCAGACCTGCTATTAGTAATCTCATATTTCAGTTCTTTCAACACCCTTGGATGTATACCATCCTGTCCAGGTGATTTGCTACTCTTCAGTTTATCAAATAGTTGTAATACATCTTCCTGGTGTATCGATATTTCTTTCAATTCTTCAGCAGTATCACCTTTAAATACCACTTCAGCCATGGGTAACATCCCTACATCTTCCTCAGTAAAGACTGAAGCAAAGAATTGATTCAGTCTCTCCACTATGGCCTTGTCTCCTTTTAGTGTCCCTTTTACCCCTTTATCATCTAATGGTCCAACTGACTCTCTCACAGATTTTTTGCTACGAATGTACTTGAAAGTCTTTATTATATGTTTTTGCTTCCACAGCAAGCTTCTTCTCAAATTCTCTCTTTGCCTGCCTTATCAATGCCTTGCATCTAACTTGCCAGTGCTTGTGCTGTTTCCAGTTTTCATCATTTGACTCTTTTTTTTCCATTTCCTGAAAGATGCTTTTTTGGCAACAACAGCCTCTCTAACCTCACCTTTAAAGCATGCTGGCAGGTTTTTGGACTTACTTCTTTTCTTAAACCGTGGAATACAGCTGGACTGGGTTTCCAAGATTGTATTTTTAAACAACACCCAAGCTTGATGTAAGTCTTTAACCTTTTGCAACTGCTCTTTAGTTTTTTCTTAAGTATTTTCCTCGTTTTATCATAATCCTCTTCTTTTTCTTCACCTTTTCAGTTACTTTTGAGAACCATAGCTGTCTCCTTTACCTTTTACCTTTATTTACCATTCTAACAAAAAGGTTGGCTGCCCTTAAAATATCCCCTTTCAGTTTTGCCCACTGTTTTTCTACATCCCCCAGCTGTCCCCATCCTGCTAATGGCTCATTGAGATATTGGCCCATCTTGGCAACGTTAGTTTTCCTAAAGTCTAAGACCCTTGCTTTTAAATGTTTTTTATCAGCCCTAGTCCTAATACTGAACCACACCATCTGGTGATCACTGGATGCGAGATGATCTCCCAGTATATCATCAGAAACACTCTCACCATTGGTAAGCACTAAGTCCAGTATGGCTCCTTCATATGTGGGATCTGTTACCAGTTGCATGAATATTTCTTTCTGTAAAGAATCCAGGATCTGCTTACTTCTAGATGATACTGCAGCAGGGATGCGCCAATCAACATCTGCCTTATTGAAATCTCTTATCAGTAGCACTTCCCCTTTCCTGGCAATGCTGCGTATGTCTTCTATTAAATCTCCACCCACCTCTTCTCCCTATGAGGGAGGTTTGTATATCATGCCAAAGCAAATGGATTTCTCTTTCCCTCTTTCTAGCTTAACCCATAGTGCCTCCTCTCTTCCTTTTAAGCCCTGTATTTCCATAGCTTTAATGTTATTTTTTACATATGGGGCCACACCTCCTTCCCTTCTTCCTACCCTGTCCTTTCTGAATAAAGTATAGCCTGGTAATAGTTACATCCCAGTCATGGTTTCTGTGAACCATGTCTCTTACTGCCACTAAATCCAAGTCAGCCTCTCCCATTAAAGCCTCAACATCTGGGATCTTATTTCCCATACTATAGGCATTTATTCACACTGCTTTCCATTTTTTGCCCCTTTTACTCATTTCCATAAAGATATTTCCTCATGTACAAAAGTTACTTATATTAACCATATTTATTTATTTTTCTTATATACCGCGCTATTCATCATCAGTGCGGTTTACATGTAACAATAACTGTGCAGTGAAGACAATCTACACTGAACTTACAATATAACAGAAATGTACAGTTTTAACAGGATAACTACATTACAAATAACATATGTTAAAGAGAAACTAACTATTTACATGTTGGCTTATCTGAGAATTGTAGTCGGTTTGGGTGGGAGTTAACGCTATTTGTCAGGTGGAACAGGGTCTGGTATGTTCAGTTTCAATCCTATATGATTGTTGCTTGGGTTTTGTCTGTATGTACTACTGGGCATGTCAAGGTGTGGATGGTGATCGTGACGGTGACGTCATCTGATGGCGCCATGACGGAAGTGCTCTCTAGAGCTCAGAGATTCTGAGCATGTGCGGTGGTGGTCCCACCTCCCCAGCCCGCCCCTAGCCAGGTCAGTGCTTGATTAGCTATGCCGTGAGGCGTACTGGTTAGGGCGCAGGCCTACCTCATACAGGGGAGGCGGGAGGGAGCGTGTGGCTGACTTATCCTGCTGTCCACGGAGAACTACCTTTACAGGTAAGTAACCCTGCTTTCTCCTTGGACAAGCAGGATGTGTCAGCCACACCTGGTGACTCCCCAGCTGTAGATGCGCTGTGGAGGACGAGGAGGCATGCGTTAGTAGCAGACATGAACCACACGGAAAACCGCACGTTTTCAGGATTTATTTGTGCACAACAGGCCAACAAGGTGGGCACCTTGGTGGGCGAATAACAACACAGTGCAGAACATTGCGAGTGCAGAACAATATGTGCAGCTGCAATATGCGTAGCAACAACAGTGCAAAAACAGACAATGTGCAAACAGTTATGTGCAAGTAATGTGCAAACAGTCATGTGCAAAAACAACAGTCAACCATATATATTCTTGTTATGTAGTTCGGTTCTTTGTAATCATTTGAAATATACTGTCATGTTATGTTCTCTGTAAACCATCTTGAATTGAAGAAAGACGGTATATAAGAACTGTTAAATAAATTTCATGTTTCACTTACCTGGGAGCTTTCTTCATCCATCCCCAGTAAATCTAGTTTAAAGCCCTATTCATTAGATTAGCCAGTCTGCTAGTGAAGACACGTGGGCCCTTTTTGGACAGATGAATACCATCTTTGCTCAGCAACCCTTGGAACAACATCCCATGGTCCAGGAAACCAACATGCTCTTGATGACACCATCCATGCAGCCTCAGCTCATGCCCGAGCACTCATCCTCTCTTCACCTCCAGGCTCTTATGTTTTACCCCCATCCAGGCTTCTACGTCTCCCATTTCTATACTCTTTCACCTGCTTCAAGGAAGACCTCCCCCTTCCTGTGGCTCTCACCCACTCCACAGCACTTTGTCCTTTTCAACTGCCCCCACCCCTCCCCAGACCCTTCAGGTCTTTCAAACCTTCTCCTTTCCATATATTTTCACTTTGTCTCACAGCCCTACTCATACCCCTCACCCAATCACCTTGTCACCTCTGCTCTCTAATCTCTGGTCAATTTTTTAGTCCCCACAAGCCCCCCAAGCAACTCCAAGTTCCCACTCACAATCCCACTGAAGTCGAGTCCCCATTTAAAATCCCAATATCCAGCCTATTTCAGAGTCTTTCTTCTGTTTTCTCACCCAATTTTAGTCTCCACCTGTCAGAGGCTCTGCTTTCCCATATCCTATATCCCTAGTACCTGCCCTCCTACCTCCTATTCCCCTTCACCAGAACCCACCCATTTACTCCCTTCTCCACTAATCATGAACCTTGTCTTTTCTCCTCCTTACCCCTGCATGCGTTCTTATACCCCTTCCTCTCAAGCTTCCTTTGGTTGACTTTGCTTATTCCCCAGAATATCTGCTCTCCTCTTCCTACTCATTCTTCCAGCATCTCCCTCTTTTTCCTACTCTATCCCTAGCATTTGTCAGCATTAGCCCCCTATCAGTCCCAGGACCCCAGCCCTAGAATTAGCTGCCTTCTACTCATAGCCCTTTTCCAATGCCATCTCCCCAGCCCCAGTATCAGCCCATTTCCAGTCCCTCCAGCCCTAGTATCAGCCCATTTCCAGCATCATTCCCCAGCCCCAGTATCAGCTTATTTTCAGTCCCAGCCCCCCCCCCTCATTCCCTGTATCAGCCCAGTGCCAGACTCCCTATTTCCAGCACAACAGCCCAGTTCCTGCCCCCCCTACAGCCATGGTTAAGGGTCGATGGGCAGTGCTATGTGCCGTAGTGGTACATAAATTGGGCAGGCTAATATTGGGCTCTTAGTGCTTTTTTTCCCATGGCTGCAGTTTTGTGCCCCGAGTGCTGCAGGTCTTTTTTTTTTTTTTTTTTTAACATGATTGGGGCCCCCTGTGGGGGGTATGAGGCTCTATGCCATTCTTGGTTCTGCTGTGGTCCCCCTGTTTTTTTTAATATGAAGCTGCAAGGGGGTAAACTGAAAGGCAATGTCAGGAAATATGTTTTCAGTGAAAGGGTGGTGGATGCTTGGAATGCCCTCCCGATGGAAGTGGTGGGGGAAATACAGTCACATAATTCAAAATGGCATGGAACAGACACAGTGGATCCCTTTATAGCAACAGGATAAAATCATAATAAGCATCTCTCTTATATCTGAACAAATAGGGGTGACCTACACGGAGCGGTGGGTACACCCCTAAACAAACGCATGGGGAGAGGTGACCTACACGGAGTGGCAGGTGCACCTATTCTTGCCACCTTGCTGGGCAGACTAGATGCACCATACTGATCTTTATCTGCCGTCATTTACTTTGTTACTATATGTTACTATGTTACTATGGTGGTGTGGTCTCTGCTGAGAGGGAGTCGAGATAGTGGCTGCACTTACAAGACCATGTTGTCCTGAAGAGTCTCTGGGGCCCCGGGCCCCTTCTTTTATATGGCTTGCATAGCAGCTGCTGAAACAGCTAATGGGCTGTTCTCAATCCTTGCTAGCTATTTAGCAGCCTCCTTGGATGGGCTGGAAGTCCAAGCTTCCCCACTGGGGAGTCTGGTGTCCTCGAGCATCACTGCCTCTTGGCTTACCCTCTCACTTACCCTTTTATCCAGGAACCCAATCTTATCTCCTACAGAGGATATCAGGCCTCCTTCTGACTTTTTCTCTTAAAGAATTTATGTGGCAGTTCATAGCCTCTCAGTAGGAGACTCCTGAGCTGGGCCTTAGAACCCTTAAGGTCCTTTCTCAACTGTATCTTCTGCCCTAGGGTGAGCTGGATCAGTCTTTCAGGCTCCCTTAGATGGCAGTCATGGTTGTGGCCATGGCACACAACCATCCTAGTGTTGGAAGGCACTGTGCTCAAGGGGTCTCGGATAGAAGGTATAGGCGCACCTTAAGAATGCCTTTTTAGCCACTACCTTAAGCTCTCAAGCAGCACTGTGTGCAGGCTTAGTGGCCCAAGTCCTCTTATGCTGAATCCAGCAGCTGACAGACAACCTGGAGGCTGAAATTTTGGAGTCATGGACTGTCCATCAGGTTGGTGCCCTCTGCGAGCTGATCGGAATCTCTTTCAAATCTATGGTGGCAGTGATAATAGCCAGAAGGTAGCTCTAGCTCCATAATTGTTCAGATTCTTTCAGTGCCTTTGGCAGGGAAGTCAATCATCTTCCTCCCACCCTGGGTCCTGAGTGCTAGGGTACATCCCATATGTCTGAACTAGTCTAGCAGGATGATAAGGAAGGAGAATTTTTCCTACCTGATCATTTTCTTTCCTTGAATCCTACTAGACTAGTAGAGGATCTGTTCTGAAAGACTCTTTCTGCAGGTCTGGGAGTTCGGCTGCTGTTGAGTGCATCGTCAGGTTCATGTTCTAATGCAGAGTTCATTGTGGTAAGAGAACCAAATTCTTGATCATGAAAGCTGTTCCAGAGAATTGGTTACTAACGTTAATTGTTTCTGAGTTTTTCAGGCTTCCTTAGTGCTTGGGCAGTATTATACTGGGTTCTTTTGGTGCTGCACCAACAGATATACCTACTGATGACATTACTGAAAGATGCTGAAATCTGCCTCTACTTGCCGGCAAGCAAGCATAACCCACACATCTGGACTGATCTAGCAGGATTCAAGGAAAGAAAATTATCAGGTATGTAAAATTTCTTCTTTATTACATCTGAAGTAAAGCTATGATTTAACTTGAAAGTAAAAATATCTGCACTAAAAATGTAGGGCTCAATGTTCAGTGATGGTGGCTAGTGCTGCTAAAGTAGCTAGCTGCGCCACTGAACATTAGACCTAGATATTCAATGCCAGGGCCATACCAATATCCGGGCCCAGCACTGAATATCTGGATTGCCTGGATTGCCATTAAGATTACCGGGCAGCAATGATATTCAGCTACTGCCTGGTTAGCTTCAGTGGTGAAAGTTAGGCCAGTCTTTACTGCATCTGACTTTTGCTGCTTAGCTATAACTGGGTAGAGGCTCAATATCGCCAATGCCTGATTGACTGCAACTGTGGAGGTCACCGTTGGAAAAGCTCAATAACATCAAAGATAAAGCCTGAAGCCAACTGTGGTACAGATCACCAACTACTAGTATGCAAACTCAAGCTAAAGCTGAAAAAGGGCAAGCCACTCATGAATGTAGCAAAATATGACCTTGAGAATATATCCACCGGAATTTAAAGACTGCCTGATAAATCGATTCGCTGCTTTGTATACAAATGACAGAGCGCCAGAAGAGTTATGGGATGACATCAAGACAGTTGTGCTCAAAGAAAGTAAGACGTCTCTATAAAAAGTGAAAAAGCAAAAACGGCCAAAATGGATGACTGAAGAAACTCTGAAAATTGACCAAAAACGCAGAGAAGCTAAAGCCAGAGGAGAAAGAGAGGCAATCACAGAACTCAGAGATTTCCAATGTGCAGCAAGCCAAGACATGAAGTACTACAATGATGCATGCAAGAAATAGAATCAGAAACTATTAGAGAAAAAACAAGATTGGCTTTTCCTAAAGCTACGAGAGTTAAAGAAAAAACTTCAGCCTTGAATTGGAATGTTACAAGATGCTCAAGGGTCCATGTTGAGTGATGCTGAGAAGATAAAAAAAAGGTGGAAAGAATATACAGAGTCATTATACCATAAAGATCAAATGGACCAACAGCTGTTTTAACCTGAACCTTATGATCAGGAGGCAGCACAAGGAGGCGAGAAAGTAAAATAACTTTCCTTTATTCGCAAAACCCCAAATCGGCCACGTTTCAGTGGAACCTTCCTCAGGTGGATACTTGTAAAATGAAGGACATTGAGAACATAAAACAACTTTTTTTTGCACATTCACTCTTATCCCTCAGCAAGATTCTATTCAAGATCATCCAGCAGAGATTACCTGCCTAATGTTGAGCCAGGCGCATTTTGGAAGGGCTATGTGCCACATGGGCATATAGCACTCCCCACCGACCTCTAACCGGGATATTCAATGCCATGGCACGTCTAGCTCCTGCGAGATCAGACTCAGGTCTGCCCCTGTGCATCCCGTTCCGATCGGACCTGGACATGCTCTATGGAATGTGCCTCCACGAAAATAGTTTTAAAAACCCTCTCAAAACAATAAGAACATCCCTGATTATGGCTCTTATGCGCCCCAATGCTAACCGCTTAGCATTGGGGCATGTCAAGGGCATTCCTGGGAGGAGCAGAGGTGGAGACGATCGATAACCAGGCAGCAGCGATATTACATACACCCTGGTTAGTGACCTGTGCCTAAAAAATAGGCAAGGAAAAACCTCCCCTATCTGTTAGACACATGAGCTAACCGGGCAGCATGCAATATCACTGCTGCCCGGTTAGCTACTGCGGCTTCTGGCGTTTATGGCGTTCCCCGGATATTCAATGCCGGTGCCACATTGAATATCCATGGGTAGGGGTTGGCAGGGTCAGCTATGCGTCTAAGCGGTGCATAGCCTGCGTAATTGAATATCGGGCCTACTGTCTATACCATGGACTGCCCAAAGAGCAAACCAGTCAGTACTAGAGGAGATCAAACCTAAGCTTTCTTTAGAAGCTTAGATGACCATACGTCGACTTTCATACTTTGAACACATCATGCGAAGAGAGAAATGATTAGAGAAAGACATCATACTTGGCAAGGTTGAAGGGCAACACAAAAGAGGAAGGCCAGCAATGAGATTGACTGATACAATAAAAGCAGCTATGGATGCCACTCTGTCAAAAATGAGCCACCTAACTGAAGACCGAATACTGTTTAAGACAACTATCCAGAGGGTCACCATGAGTCAACACTGACTTGATGGCACTTAAGAACAACAAAACCACCATGTTAGTGCTACTGAATATTCCACTCAAGGGGAATGAAATGGTTAGCAGGTCTGCTAACCATATTAATCCCTTTCAATATTGGGCCCATAATGTAGTTGTTCAATGTATTCATTATACCAGCCTCAACATGATAGACTACAGGTTTCATTCTGAACATGTCAATCTCCCTATAGGGCATCCTTCTCGTTTTCTAGGGCTAGAGAAAGACAATAATACTAAGCCATCCTCACCTAATTCCAAACAGTGAATGTAAGCCATATATTTCCGTTTTGGGAAACCTTGGAGGCTTTGGAAATATTAGAGTTTGAAAAAATAAGCATTTTGTTTATAAAAGTCTTTTGGGCTGACCTGGTAGCGCAATGCTAGGCCCTTGGTTCAATCCCCTTATCAAGTCTTAGCCTTCTTGGATTGGCTGAGGCTGGGAATGCTGCAGAAGTAGCATTTAGAGCACCGCAGAGGGGAGGAAGCTATGATTATAGTTTAAGGGTGACACCTAATGGCCAAATTCAGGGCCCATGATTGCAAAACGCCAGAAGGTAGGCATGGTTCATGGTCCCAGCCAGGACTGTCAATGCAATAGCGAGACTATATATAAAATGGGGGGAAAATCGCAAGGTGCTTCCCAATAAAGCTCATGGTGTCGCATTCCAGCCCTAGTTTTAAAGGGAAGTAACAAAAAGAGAGCAGGGAAAAAATGAAAAGTCTAAATATAGCTGTCACTTTCACGGTCCTACAGTGGGCTGGTTTTGATAACTCGAGCAACAGACCATATTTTGATCAGGGCTGGCTCAACCATTAGGCAAGAGTAGGCCATTGCCTAAGGCAACAGTTTCTAAGGAGCAACAATGAGCGACAGCTGTCAAAGCAAAACAATAGATCCTGAGAGTCAGGCAAACTCAAAGAGCCATCAACAGAGAGAACAGGCACATACATACCAAGCACAGTTTAATATTTAAAAGTATAATGTCCGACTGTGCTTTTTTACAGAATTCTTGTGGAAGGCGCGGTATGTTTGTTAAATTTAATTATAAAAATCTCAGAAGGGGAAGGCATAAGGCTAAAGGTTTGCCTGAGTGCCCAGTACCATTGCCCCAGCCCTGCTTTCGGTTATTTGTATGTTGGTCCAGACGCAGATTTCAGACCAGTTATAAAGCCTGGACTAAATCAGTCCAGATTTGGATTGCCCTAACTGCATTTAATACGTTAAAATGTAAACACTAAAACTTTGACAAATGTTCTGTGTAAAATGATCAGGTAAGTAGGGATCCTCTTACTTAGCTCTAGAATAGTGATAACAGCGGCTTGCATAGTTTTCTCTCAGATGGTGCTATATTGATGGGAAATGCTGATTCAGAAGGTTACTGAACTTTAGAAGTGGTTGTAGAGAAATATTTTACTCAGGTCATTGCTTTGTGTAGCTGTAGACAAAGTAACTTGAGACAACATAGCAAGAGTGCTGAGTTTCACGATGGACTAATAGCGCTGTACTGCAGAGGCTACTGACTTTGTTCCAGGGTAATGTGTTATCAATTTGTGTCTACTTCTAGCCATTCAGGAAATGGCTGGGAAGAGCTCGTAGGCAGCTGAGGCTCCCGACCATCCATCTGCGCTGAGCTGTAAATAAGAGTGTGATTGGACAAAATAGCCACTAGGGACTTAGGCAAAAACTCCATCACCCGCTTTACTATTGCTGCGATTGGCCTTTTTCAACTGTACTAAAAGCTGAGGAATGTTCACCCACATTTCTGCTTTATAACATATTTTCATAATAAACATTCTGGGCTTCCCAAGAGAAACTAAGGTTGGGGGATGGGAGGGGGGGGGGGGGTTCACAGCGCTTCACATTGCTATCATGGAACCAGTCAGGTGCCCCTGTGATTTCATATGAATAAAGACAGTGATTATGTTCTAAGCCCTGTCTATGGTCTCTATAATCTCACTTGGGGTTAAATACTTAGTGGAGTGTTTCAGAATTTGCTCTTTGTATTGCAGAGTTTATATATTTTATTGGTTTTGAACCACCTATTGTTTCCAGTCCTCAGCTACCCTATGTTTCTCTTGTTCATAAGGACTAAGAATTTATATTGTAAGATTTATTAATATATGTATTTGTGAGGTTTTCTATACTGCCCCTTCCTGTGATCAAGGGCAGTTTACAATGAAACAAACCACAGTAATGATATTCACAGCTTTCCCTCTTTAGCACACTGTGTCCTGTCTATGCAGCTCCTAATTCATCTATTAGTATTCATGTACACACCACATAAAGATTGTTTATCAAATCCTTGCTTTATTTCATATATATTTTTATGACAAAGATGCATGGAATTCGTTCCCTGTATTCTCTTAATCACATAAACTGGATGAAACTGATAAGCAACATTTCATGGACACAATATAGGGCTACTAACATGAATAGAAAAAGCATCCCCTGCTGTGGGCTTAATTGTTTTGGAGTTTTTAAGTAGAGTTTTCATTTCCAGGTATGATCATACCCCTCACTCTGCTCAGGGTCGTTCTAAGGACTGCGCCAGCGTTGCGGCCGCAAGCACAGAAGGGGGAACAGATATCATCACGGGGCTTCCGGGAAGCTCAAAAAGAGTGACTTACTGCACGTGGCTGGGCAAAGGAGGAGGTGGGGGCACCTGATTCATTAGTCCCACAAAGCACATTTCTAGTTTGGTGTGGTCCTGAATCCACTGAATGACTAACACACCTTTTCCACTGTGTATCAATGCCACATAATATGATCATTTGTCTTTAAAGAAAGGAAAGCAAGACAACAATTAGATTGTGTCTGTTTAGCAGAATATTCCTAAAAAACAAGTAAAGTTTTGAAATTCACAACCGATGTATGTTCAGTCTGAAGGGTTTCTTATTGTCACTGAGTTTTGTAGGAATTCACGCCAAAAAAACCTTCTTGCAAAATTTCTAAAGTAAATGTTAGGTTTAATAATGACCACAGTGAAGCCATTTTTATTGAGCTAAAAGGGTACATCTTCACTGTGACACAACAGCATGTTCCCCTTTTCATCCATTCATAAACTCTGGCATGTCTGCGTGGGAGACTTGAATGAACAGGCATGGTAAAGTGTGTCTCAGCAGGGTAGCACAATGCTATGGTGACTATAAGTATTTTTATGAAAACAGTTTAACTGTATCTATGTGGAAATATGAGGGTCAGATGGTAGAGGATGGGAATATATATGTGTATCTTGGGAGGGCATCAGGGGTATGTGTGTGTGTGTGTGTGTGTGTGCGCGCATGCGCGTGCACACACATGTGGGTATGCGTGTCGAAGGTGTGTGTGAATGCACGCATGCCCCTCTCTCTCTCTCTATTTCAAAGCCTTATGTATGTGTGTGTCGGGAGCATTGTGTGTGTTGTGTGGGCTGTGTTGTGCTAGTCTTGTGTCTGTTCTTCTGTGTGGTGTTGTGTTGTGTTGTGCATGGGGATTGTTTGTATATTTTGTGTGTATTGCATTATGTTGTGTGTGTTTGAGTTGGTATTATGTTGTATGTGTTGTATTGTCTGTTTATGTTGTATTGTGTATGCATGTGTGTGGGTGTATGCATGCACAGATGTATATCAACAGACAGACAGAACAAACTTCCCCTTTAGGAGTGTCACACTTCACCACCCTCCCATATACATAGGCGGTTGCCTAGGAGGGGTTGGCAGGCGAGACAGGAGAAGAATACATATTTTTAACCTTATAAGTGCTGCAGCCTGGTATCCGTTGTAGTTGTGGACCAAGTAAGTACAGCGAAGGCTTGAATGGGATAACAATAACTTTTATTGTTGCACAGGAGTTTTTACTGAACTACTTCCCCAAACACAGACATAAGATGTGGCTACTAGATTGTGTCAAATAAAAGTCCAAGGATCTCCTGATACTTCTCAGGTACTAGATTAAAGCAAAACATACAGCTTTTCAAACTTCTTCCAGCTTCAAATACCACTGCAGCTTTCCATACATAAGCCTTACTTTCAGGTACAAGCTTCAATAAAGGAAAACTTCCCTGCGTTGCATTTTTACTCTTCCAGCTTTCAATTACAACAGCTGTTTCCCCACATAGGCATTGCTTTCAGGTACATGCTCTAAATAAAGGAAAACTTCACAGTGTTGTACTCCTCTTCACAGCTGCTTAATTAGGGTTGAGTTTTCACACAGGCAGAACGCTGCCTTTCTCCGTGCAGAACTCAGGTTAGAACAGTTAGGCTTTCTCAGCACTTCTACAGGATACATTTATACAGCTTTCACTCCCTTTGACAAAACCCACAGTCCATATCTGAACCACTGCTATCACTTAGAGGTCCTTCAGTTTGCATTTCCTCCAGCTCCGGATCTGATACGTCCTTATGACCAGGTTTAATGGAGTCTACAGATTGCCACTGCTTAATCAGTGCTCTAAGCTGCTTCCGTTTGTTATCCTTAAAACTCCTAGGCACTTGCAAGGATTCCAAATCACCAGCACCTTTTAAAACATCATAAAAAGGGCTCACCTTCCTTCTGGTCTGCCTAGTATATGCTTTCTGGTTGAGAGGCAAATATTTCTCTTGATACTGCTTTACCAGCTCCCTTAAAACAGCGTGCTCTTCAGGGTCTGACTCTAGCCCTTGGCTGTGATGCCTGCAATTAGTAATTTGCTTAGTGGCACCTGGGCTATACTCTGAGCTAGAACTCCTGTCACGTTCTCTGTAGTGGGAAAACTTTTGCAGTCTTTTGACTGGGACTTTCTCTCTGCCCAACCTCTCCTCTGTAATTATGGCTTCAAGAGAAGGTTCCAGAGAACTACTCCTGTCTCTTCTAGGCAAGGTATCTAACCTTTTCCCCTGAGGTTTGAAATAGTTTCTGACCTGTTTCTGTTTGCTGTGTGGCTCAAGGTAGTTCCTTCCTGGAAGCTTTTCCAGACACCTCTCCTGAGACCTGGCTGTCTCTCTGCAGTCTGGCCAGCAACTCCCCAAGCCCCTTGTGCTAACCGGGTACCAGTTGCTCTTGGCTTTGCTTCTCCTGGTCCCCAGATCTCTCCCTGGATCTGACTCTCTTGGACCTTCCTGGAACTGCTCTCCCTCCAAGGCTGAATCCAACTCCAATGCTGAGTCTCTTCCGGATTCTCCTCCACCCTTGGATGCCAGCTCTCCCTTGGCTGCTTGCTCTCTCTTGGCTGCCTTTTCTCCCTTGAGGGCTCCTTTTCCTCCTTCTCCTTCCCTTCGACTAACAGTTGCTTCCTGGTTATGTGAACAGGGCTGCCCTATCAGGTGTGACTCCGCCCCTTTTCCTCCCACGTCAGCTCCCTGAGTTTGTCTGGAGCTCGGGTGTGGTTCTCTTTCTGCTTTCTTGTGCAGAGAAGCTTTCAGGGCTGGATCCCTAACCCTTTCCTGACCTGTTTTACTGACAGCTTCTGAGGACAAAAAGTGTTTTAAACCCCTATTTTTAGGTTCTGCAGTCTCTGCCTTGTCACAGGAGCCATCACTTAAGTGAAACATGCCGAACTGATCATGTTTGGTTTTCCTGTTTTCTCTTTCCCCATTTCTGTGTGGCCAAGTTTGGGTGCCTGCGGACTCTTCTTACCAAGATGCTGCAAAAGTTTGCCCTTGCCTTTGGCATCCCCCAGCACCCACTCTTGTCCAGGAGATCCCCACCCAGATACTTGCCAGGCCTGTTGCTGCTTCAATTCTGAGATCTCCCATGTCACAGTTGATCAGTGATAATGTCTGAGGATCTCAAGGTGGCAAAAAATTGTGGCAAGGTGATAGCCAAAGCGAGAAGAATGCTGGGCTGATACAGAGAGGAATAACCAGCAGAAAGGAGGTGATATTAATGCCACTGTACAAGTCATTAGCAAGGCCTCACTTGAAGTATTGTGTTCAGTTTTAGAAACCATATCTCACAAAAGATATAAAAAGACTTGAAATGGTTCAGGGAAGCAACCAAAATTATTTGGAGCCTGGGTCAAAAGACATATGGAAGAGCTAAATATGTATAGGGCTGATAAAAATCCATTCAAAAGCGAGGGTCCTAGACTTTAGGAAAACTAACTTTACTAAGATGGGGTAATACCTCAAAGAGTCATTAGTGGAATGGGAACAGCTAGGGGATATAGAAAAACAGTGGGCAAAACTGAAAGGGGATATTTTAAGGGCAACAAACCTTTTTGTTAGAAAGGTAAATAAATGTAAAAGGAAAAAGGAGGCCGCTATGGTTCTCAAAAGAAGTAGCTGAAAAGGTGAAGCAAAAAGAGAGGCCTTAATGAAATAAGAGATCACAGAGAGAGGAAGACAAGCATGTATATTTAGAAAAACTTAGAGAAGCTAGCAAAGTAGTCAGGAAAGCAAAGGTACAAAAAGAAGAAGAACTAGCCAATGCAATAAAATGTGGAGATAAGACGTTTTTCAGATATGCTAGTGAGAGGAGGAAGGACAAAAGTGGAATTGTCAGACTCAAAGGTGCAGGGGAGGAATATGCAGAAACTGATGAGAATAAAAGTAGAATTGCTTAACAAATATTTCTGTTCTGTGTTCACAGATGAAGGGCCAGGAGCAGGACCTCAGAAAACACCCACAAATAGGAATAGAAGTGATGGGGATCTCAAATGATTTTTAGAAGACTGTGTTTGTGAGGAACTAGCTAAATTAAAGTAGAGAAAGCCATGGGTCCAGATGGGATACATTTATGAATACTGAGGGAACTTGGGGGACATTCTAGTGGCTCCATTGTCTGATCTTTTCAATGCCTCTTTGGAGTCAGAAGTGATGCCAGAGGACTGGAGAAAGGCATATGTGGTCCCTTTACACAAAAGCAGACATAAGGATGGCATTGAGAACTACAGGCATTTTGTTAGTAAATTATTGGAAAGGCTACTAAAACAGTGAATAGTGAGGTTTCTGGAGTCCAATGGATTGCAAGATCTGAGACAGCATGGATTCACCAGAGGCAGGTCTTGTCAGACAAATCTGTTGATTTCTTTGACTGGGTAACCAGGGAGTTGGATCAAGGGAGAGCCCTAGATGTGGTGTATTTAGATTTCAGTAAAGCCTTTGACACATTTCCGCACAGGCAACTTATAAACAAACTGAGCACCATAGGGATGGACCCTAAAGTTACTGATTGGGTTAGAAATTGGTTGAGTGGGAGGGGGGGTGGCAAATGGTACAAGTAAATGGAGCTCACTCTGAGGAGAAGGAGGTTACCATTGGTTTGCCACAGGGATCTGTCCTTGGTCCAATTCTTTTTAACATCTTTGTCAGTGATATTGCGGAAGGGCTGTCAGGTAAGGTTTGCTTGTTTGTGGACAATATCAAAATCTTCAATAGAGTAGATACCCAGGAAGGAGTAGATAACATGAGGAGGGATCCAGCTAAGCTTGAAGAATGGTCTAGAATTTGGCAGCTGAAATTTAATGCTGAATAATGCAGAGTCATGCATTTGGGCTGCAAAAATACAAAGGAGCGATATAGTGTAGGTAGTGAGGTACTAATGTCCACAAAAGAAGTGCGGGACTTGGCCGTTATTGTGTCTGATGATCTTAAAGTAGCTAAACAGGTAGAAAAGGCAACTGCAAAAGCTAGAAGGATGCCTGGGTGCATAGGGAGAGGAATGGTCAGCAGAAAAAAGGAGGTGACAGTGCATCTGTATAAGTCTGGTGCAACTTCATTTGGAGTATTGTATGCAATTCTGGAGACCGCACCTTCAAAAGGATATAAGCAGGTAAGAGTCGGTGCAGAGGGTGGCTACTAAAATGGTTAGTGGTCTTCGTTATGTAGCATATGAGGACAGACAAAGATGTATACTTTAGAGGAAAGGCGGGAGATATGATAGAGACCTTTAAATACCTCCATGGCATAAATGCACAGGAGGGTCTCCTTCAATTGAAAGCAAGCTCTGCTACAAGGGGACATAGGATGGGTGTGAAAGTGGATTGACTCAGGAGTAATATTTGGAAATATTTCTTTACTGAAAGAGTGTTAGATGCGTGGAATAGTCTCCCAGTGGAGGTGGTGGACACGAGGAAATATTTGAATTCAAAAAAGCATGGGTCAAAACACAGAGGATCTCTAAAGGTAAAAGGGAGATGGTTGTAGTTGATATGGAAGGGCAGACTAGATAGAAACGTAACAGCAGAAAAAGACCACATGGCCTGTGTTTCTATGTATATCCTAGAGGAGAGGAGGGACAGGGTAGATATGATTCAGACCTTTAAATACTTAAGAGTTGTCGTGACCCCCTGCCTGGGCTAGTGGCTCACAGGCCAAGGGCTGCCATATTTGTCCTTAAATAAAGCTATTTTTGTCTCCAGCAAGGAATCCTGGGACTTGTAGTTCTTTTCATTAAAGACAAAGTAGTGTGTGACCACTGGGGGTTGTTTAAGGCAAAAACAAGAAATTTATTTTTGGGTTCTTTCTACACATTAAATTCAAACAACGCAGGCAAAAGGATTATTCTCCCAAAACAGAAAACTTACAGGAACAAAAGTACACGTGAAGTTAAAGAACTGAAGTACTTCTTCAAACAAGGCAGCTGTTTTCAGTACACATCTCAGCACCTGTGTTACAACTTCCTTTCATTCAAACAGCAAGGGTAAACTCTGATCCTTTTCCAATAATGCTGCTTTAATTCAAACTCTGTTCTTAGCCAAAGTTCTTTAGCTTAAGGTAGCTTTTAGCACTTTCCTGGCTAAGGAAACATTGTTCTACAAAAGTTCTTTTTACAGTCCTTTCTAGCAGTTTTCAATTTCCCTCATACATAAAGAGCAATCCATCGGTGATTTGTCATACACTGAATCTGACTCAAGAGTGTCAATTTGCATACCCTCTTGTTCTGTAAATTGCTTATCTCTTTCAGGATTTTCAATAAGGTTTTCCAACTTACTATTCTGTAGAAATTTCAAAAGTCCTTTCCAGAACTGCTCTCCCTGGTAAGCATTGGCTGTATCAGGAGCTTGGGGCTTCTTTCCCTGGAACAAAAGCTTAAGTGCTTCACCTGTG
Organism: Ichthyophis bannanicus; assembly: GCA_033557465.1. Classification (NCBI taxonomy): domain Eukaryota; kingdom Metazoa; phylum Chordata; class Amphibia; order Gymnophiona; family Ichthyophiidae; genus Ichthyophis; species Ichthyophis bannanicus. The sequence goes on along the minus strand of CM066042.1, from coordinate 63,000,201 downwards.
TTCAGCTTTACGTCTCTGCCTTTGGCTGGGTCTTGGTTATGTCCGTCTGTAACAGCTTCCACCCCCCTTCTGGCAGCTTGGGTTTTCTGAACTGTCTCTTGCACACACTGCACTGCACTTTGTTCCACCTCTTCAGCAACCTCCCCAGCTATACATCTGCTGGTCTCTGGCTCAAGCATACCTTTCCCACAAGGGTTGCTTCTTTTACTGCTGGAACTGCTTCTCCCACATGGAGTTAAACTTCCCCCATCTCCTTGCTCCTTCAGTTTGCCTTCCTCCCTCCTGTTGCTGCTCCTCTCCTTCCTTCGTCCTTCCTCTCTCTCTCTGCACTGAAGCAGGTTTAAAAAGCTGCTTCCTAGCTACCACACCCTTATCTCTGCACAGGTGGTTGTCATTAGAGTCCAAGCCTGCACTCACGTTGGGGCTTGGGAGTGGCTTAGCCTCAGCAAGTATGTGTTTCTTTTGCTTGGCTGTAGCTTTAGCCCTCTGAAAAGCTTGCTTGTCTCTTGTCTTAAAGACATAGTCACCACTTTCCTGTGTTTCCATTTGCTCAGCACAGCTCTCATTATCACAGAGTATAAGTGAACAAACAAACCTCTTCCAAAGATGGGGAAGCTGTAAAACTAGAGGGCATAACACGAAGCTGCAAGGGAGTAAACTGAGAGGCAATGTCAGGAAATACTTTTTCACTGAAAGGGTGGCGGATGCTTGATATTTTATTTATTACAATCTTTTATATACCGCGTTATTTGGTATCAGTGCGGTTCACATACAACAACATCAACAGAATAACAGGCTATTCCGTGTTTACAGCAAACAGGTATATAAACTTGGGTAACATAAGGTTAACTTATTACAAACATGATTATATAAAAGGTATCATGACAACACAAAAGTCCTAGTAATATGTCCTCCCGATGGAAGTGGTGGGGGCAAATACAGTAACAGAATTCAAAATGGCATGGGACAGACACAGTGAATCCCTTTATAGCAACAGGATAAAATCAAAATAAACTTAAATATCTTTTATACTTCAACAAATAGAGGGGGTTGTCCTGCACGGAGCATCAGGTACAACTACTCTAGGGTTTATTTTTTTACTAAGCGGCTCCAATTTCGTACAGAAGCTGCTAGAGCCGCTAAGTAAACAGATCCTTAGGTCTTTATCTGCTGCCATATACTATGTTACTATTTTTATTTCTACTCCTCATTCAGTGGGGTGAGAGTGGTCTCAGAAGGTACATAAAATATCTGTAAAACTCAATATAAAGGATTCTGGTAGGATCATTCCTAGAAATAAAAACTCCACCAAAAATTCCAAAATAATGAAGCCTACGGCAGGGAATCACTTTCCTTACACACATTTAAGAAAAATAATCCCAATAAATAAAGTATTTATAAACTAACAAGCAAAAACAAAGGGGCAAAAGGGGTAAAATCAATTAGATCCAATTCCAGTTCATTTCTTTTTCACTTTATAGGCACCTACTACTACTAATAATAATCATTTGTACAGTATTACAAGCTGTATGCAGCGCAGTACATATAGATGTAGTACACAATCCCTGTTCAGAGCTTACAATCTCATCAAGACAAAATAAAGACATTGCAAAACTGGGGACTGGATCATGGTAAGATACACAAATAGTGGACAAGAGAATGAGGAGCGTCAGGATCCAAAAGCAGCCTAGAGGTGACTTTTTGCCTGGATTTGAATAGGGCCCGAGAAAGAGTCTGATGCATTGACTCGGGTAGTTTGTTCCAGGCATATGGGGCAACAAGGAGGAATGAATGAGTAGCTTCCTTCCTGGTCTCCTACTATATTCCTCTTCTGGGGTCCGTTTCTTCTTTCCTCCTGGACCCTGGGCTGGGTACCCCAGACTCCCTAATCTTCCTCTTTTCCTGCAAGACACTATTGCAAGATGCAAGTTCCAAAAATCTTAACATTTTTCCTAGTATTTAGTCCAATGACCCTTAGTGCCTAAGCCACTGGAACTCTTGACAAAATCCCAAGTTCTCAAAAATGCCTCGCTAGCAACCCTCTCTCAAAACTTCTCCTGGTGAAACACTGCCAAAATACGACAAACGTCCTCCTCACCGTGGGGTTGGGATGTGCCAAGGTTCAGTTCTTCACTCTACAGACTAGGCCTCCCAGCAGGTAAGGCAAAATGCACTATGTTGGTCCCACTCTCCTCCTGAGGGTTACAACAAGCTCTCTGAAGCAGCTGTGTTCCTTCAGGACCACTTATTCAAGCAGATGAGCTTTTGAAATTACATTGGCGTCCTCTTCTCCAAATACGTGCTAGAATTAACAGTCAAGAAGGCTTTGGAAGTGCAGCTCTCAGCGAGCCTGAATTTTTATTTAATGTCACAGTTCAGCAGCTAAGAACACACTGTTTTAGATGTTGATGCACTCCTAAATCACCAGTTTCAAACCTGTCCAGTTACAGGTAAGTAGCAAGAGGTAGCAGGGCCGGTCCCAGAGTTGGATCAAGGTTTGGTGCCCTAGGCAAACCTTAAGCTTTACTACTCTCTCCCCCCCCCCCCACCCCCGACTGTCAAAATCTATTGGGCCCGATATTCGAAAGACATTTACCCAGTTTACAGCCCAGTAAAACCATGTAAATGCCTTAAACCGGAATACTCAATGGCACTTACACTGTTGGCGCCATTGAATACCCCCTTCTAACCCTGCTACATGCCCCGATGCTATGCGGTTAGTATTGGGGCATGTTGTTGGGTGCATTCTGGAGTTGGAGCAGAGGGCAGAGCTGTTGCTAACCGGGTAGCAACGATATTGCACCACTACCCAGTTAGCGATTGTCGGGTAAAACTAGCTGTAGCAAAAGTTGGCCTAGTTTTACCCACGGAAGCTAACCGGGTAGCGGTGCAATATCGCCACTACCCAGTTAGCATCAGTAGCTCCGGGGCATGTGTGGTGACCCTGGATAGTCAATGCTGTCGCTGCGGCATTGAATATCCAGGGTTAAGGGTCAGCGGGCAGGCCTGCCTAATTCAATATCAGGTCCATTGTTTAGCTTTGAACAATGCTGCTCTTTGCTGCCTCTCCCCCCCTTGACATTACCGTCCTAGGTGACAGCCTTGTTTGCCCAATGGTTGGGCCAGCCCTGGGAGATAGATGTATTATGCCTGGACTTCAAAGAATACATAAACCGCACAGTGAAAACCATCTACTTCAAGATCAGGACCCTCCGAAACCTCAAAAACATGCTCGACCCTGACAACTTCCGCACCATCTTTCAAGCCATAGTCATTCCGCACTTTGACTATGCAAACATAGTTCTACACGTCCTCCCAAAAAGTACGCTAAACACGCTGCAATTAGCGATGAACGCTGCTGCCCGCATCCTCAATGGTGCATCAAGGAACAATCACATAACCCCCATCTTAAAGGAATTACACTGGCTCCCAATATCCTGCAGGACTACATACAAAGCATTACTCATGACATTCAAAGCCATCAATAACTTAGCTCCCCTAGCAATCTCCACTCTCATCACACACATCCCTAACACTAGATCTAGAAGATCAGTCGCAGCTAATACTCTAATCATCCCGACTGACTTTACAAAATGTACACACACAACCACTGCAAGAGCATTCGCTTACTTCGCTCCCAAATGTTGGAATGACCTTCCACCCACCATAAGAGAAATTAAAGACCTCAAACAATTTAGAAAAGCCATAAAACACCACCTGTTCCTTTCATACTTCTCTCAATACCAGACCCCAACTTAGCCTAAACCCCATTACAAACCAATGTTGAAATACTCTATCACTCCCTGTATAACAAGAAGAATACCATTGTATATAGTTAAATAATTTATATGTACAAAGTTTTCCCCTATGTTGTATCCTGTTAGACTTCCTGTTACATGTAAACTCACGACAGCCTGTTGCTATCTGTGAGTACTTTAAGTTTACTGTAAACCGCGCTGATGATAAAAGTGCAGTATATAAGAGCGTTAAATAAATAAATAAAATAAAATAAAATAGGAAGTAGTTCTTTATCAGCTGATCAATGACTATCAGAGATTTTCACATCTGCCAGAAGGCGGGTCCAAGGCTTGCTCTCTGGCATCCCAACAAGTCTATTAAATAGGAGCAAATTCAGAACAAGACAGTTCATTCTACCACCAAGAACTTTGTTCGGCATATACAATCGGATGAGTTGATCTAAATGCCCTGCAGAATTGCAGCTGAATTTTCTAATACTTGCCTCAGAACCTACTCCTGGGTTGTCACAGGAAACAAAGGGCTTTGTCTATAACCATTTGGAGTTTTTTTATGTAAACTGAGCAAACAAAAGTGCTGAACAATAATTCTACATGAGGAAAAAAATGAAGAAATATGGCATATGGTCCCAATCTGGCAGTCATGCACTGTCTGCTCTTGGTCTTCTTTAGCTAATGGCTTTTGTGTCACTTAAACTACAAAATATTGTGATTGATGGCATGTGTCAGAACTGTGTGTACAGTAGGACTTCATGATTCTTCCTGAGGTCTACAGAGACCCTTAAATTGATATTTTCATGGTTCGTATATATGATGCTGCTAACCGAAATATGGAATAATGTCACTAAAATAGGAATAAATGACAAAACTAGGATCCAGCCTCTTGAAGGATACTGACCATGACAATATGAAGCTGCAAAATGGATGCCTTCAAATAAATATGATCTGATTCAGATCTTAAGTCAATCTAAACAATGCATGAAAGAAATCAATGGAAAGCTACAGCAAAACAGATCATGTGTCACAAGGTCAGAGGCTTCAGGAGCAGAATGGAAATCAGTCCCTGATCAGAGATGTTCCATAATTTCCCACCACAGGTTTCAATGGGTAGGAAGTTAAAAAAATGGCACAGAAATTAATTTACATCCTCACTTAAAAGAGTAGTTCTAAAAATTTGATTAATTGCAATCTCTTCAAGCCAGATAAAGATCGACCAAGAGTGAACAAAAGATTGATGCTGACAGTAAAAGCCCCTATCTGAACCTGCAGCTGCGGCCTCCGGCAGACGCTGATGGCAGAGTGCTGTTTTCAAAAATAAAGGACAATCACCTTAATCTCGACATGAGCTGAAATTGTTAAAAACCGAACAATGAAGGTACAGATTAAAAAAAAGAGAGATAATGAAATCAAGAATATCTTTGCGAGCTACTTTATTTTGGGCCAATGATGGAAAAATATAATTCAACAGAATATCTCTCACATTGATTATCGTTCTGGACCACAACAATCTTTCACCCCAGTTATATATATTGGTTTGTTCTTTGCTATTCTCTTTCTACCAGTTTCTTGGTGTTGAAGACTGGGGCCTTGATGTAGCAAAGTGCCTGCCGTTAGCGCAGGTAATACACAGTCTTTGAGCAGAACTTTCTGTGCTAGTGTTCAGTGCAGAATTCAAGAGGGGATCTAACTCAAGCATAATCAGGGTACAAATGCCTGTGCTAATGGCAGCATACCATGCATTTAAATTCATTTAGCTAGGCAATGCAGACGCAGAGAAATAGGCAGACCAGAAGACTGCGCTCAATGCTGAGATTGTAACGCGAGGTCTGAAGAGACGTTAAGGGTTAGCTCAGAGGTCTGCAGTCAGTGCTGATGAGGAATTTATGCCTGTTTTTTCAGTGTACAGCATCCACAACCTTTTTCTAGTTTTGCTAAAGAGTGCTGAACCCCCCCCCAGCAGAAATCTGCTCAAATAATGTTAATAACAATACAATATTATTCTGAGTAGAACGTCTGCACAGAATGTGAGACTGTATGCACCAGACAGCATTCCACACATGCACACAAGTGCCAAACTATATTTTGTTGTACGCAGGATATAGGTGCTGTGAACGCAGACTCCTGGGTGCATGTGCTTGGCTTGCTCTCCTGGTTAAGTGCAGACTTTTGCACACAATTCATTTGCATGCTGTTTGCTTACAGCATCACTGAGCAAACGTTCAGCACTAAATTTGCTTTAGGAAACCTTGTGCTACAGCTTTACTGCTGGGCTCTAGTGCAGAATTTCTGCATCAAGGCCTAGGTGATAACAACTTTTACCAGTGGGTTTCTGATTTTTAATTTGCAGGCTACGGCAGAGGGTTTGCCCTAATCTTCTGCAGCCCAAAGCACCCACTCTTTCATGGTGATCCCCCATCCATGGACTAACCAGGCCTGACTCATCTTAGCTTTCAGGACCTAACAATCTCTGCTTCTCCCAGGCTTGCTGTTAACTGCAATACCAATATATTTTTTGTTGCACCGAGGACACCCTTGCTACATAAGACCAGCTTTTAAACTATAACAATAAATTGATGCTTGTCTCGGTGCTGTCCAGGAGGCCGATGGACTACTCGCTTGCATACAGTTTTTGTAAGCTGGGTGTTCATACAAAAAAATGAACAAAGGCAGCAAAGTTTCACTACTTATATGCATTTTTCAGTATGAAGAGCCATTTATTAAAATATTCTCAAATTTTCCCCTGCAGTATAGTAAACCATTGTGCATGGTCTGCTGTGCACAAAACCTTATTTAAATTCACAGATAAAGAGCTGTCATAATGTAAAAGCATGCAAAAGCTAATTAATTACGAAATTTGCAAACATCGGTGCATAAACGTGCGCTCATGGGCTAGTTGTTACAAAAAAAAGATAAGATCTACATCTTAATAAGGTGTCGTTTTTTGTTTGCTTCTACAGTAGCAAATTTTCACATGAAAAAGTTTGCTACCCATCTTATTTGGGGAGGACGTTACTAAGCTGCGGTAATATTTTACCATAGGACTCATTAATATAGGGTAACTCAATACCACATGTTAGTAACTTCCGTGGTAAAAGAATAAAGCAGTTTGCAATCAACCTCACAAGTGGCGTTATTCTGTTCCCCTGGAGAATTCTTAGAAAAGCCAGTGTATTCTTTAAAGGAGCTCAGTCAGAGGATCCACCTTCCCCTGGCCACAGCAAAGTTTTGGCAGTCCGTATATGGAAGCCTGACTCCTAGAGGTAGTGCCACGAGACTACTGCTAAGGATTGCGAGTATCATTTTGAACCTGGCACCATGATGGGCAAGATCACATAAGGATCATATCTGCCTGGAACCTCTCAGACCCCCAGGGATAGTTATAGTAGGCACAGGGTGCTCAAAGGAGTTGGGGGTCTTTGGAGGGGGTTCATGATTAGGGGGTAGGGAACCTAGCAATATGGATTCAGGGAGGGCAGGGATCTATCTGCACAGATGGTGGGTCTCATCGGAGGGGGAAGGAGATGCGCTAAATTTTTGCTGCAAGTGAGGGGGATCCTCGGACAATATTACATAGAAACATGATGGCAGAAAAAGACCACATGGCCTAACTAGTCCGGTGCCGGCCCCTTTAGGAATGTGCCCAGCAGCATCAGGCCACATGTTAGCGGCCAGAGACTCCTGGGTGAAAAATGCAGCTTGCGCAGGTTAATGCGCGCTGTGTTATTTATTTATTTATAGTCTCTTCTATACCGCACTATTCAGCATCAGCGCGGTTTACAATGAACAAAGAATTTACACATTTCCGATGGTACTTTGTGTTTACAGTTGAACAGGCAAAAGTAACTTGGATAACAGGGGTAACTATTTACAAATTATAACATAATCATGAACTCTTCTTGGTTTCAGCCTTAGGGGTTTTGGGAGGTCTGTAAGGTGGTTGAAATATCTGCATTGGTTACTGGGTAATACAAGAGGAAGAGGTGGTGTTTCAAGGCTTTTCTGAATTGCAATAGATCCGGGATTGCTCGGATGTCTTGAGGGAGGCTGTTCCAGCACCTTGGCATTTGATGTGCATAATCATGAAGTGTTTTGCATCTCATTATTATGTGACATGCATTGGAGTAAAATAAGATGCGTCAAGGGGAAAATGTACATTATTCCCTCAGGGCCCGATTCTGATCCTGACGTGAATCTCCTTTGTATGTCCGGGCTGACCCGGACATACAAAGGAGATTGCGATTCTGATCCCGCGGGGCACGTCTAGCCCTGCGGGATCAGAATCACGAACAGGCATATAAGTGCAGCCCGGGACTGCGATTCGGTCCCAGCCTGCATGTACACTGTGCTCTTTGATGTCCTGAAATGAAACTTCCTGTCCCCTAATGGTTTTATTTATTTAGCATTGCTTCTATACTGCTTTTCACCAGGTCAAAGCAGTGTACATTCAAGTCCGATATATATTTCCCTTGTCCCTAAAGGGCTCACAATCTGTTTTGTACCTGAGGCAATGGAAGGTTAAGTGGTTTGTCCAAGACAACAAGGAGCACCTGTGGGACTAGAAACCCCAGTCCCTCCAGCCCAAGGTGCTGTCCTCTAGTGGGATTTGAACTTCTGGCCTGAGGCAACTTGCCCCAACCACCCACTAGGCCAGTCCTCCCTCTTGCAATTAGTACTGCAGTCAATTATGAGTTCAAACACCAAGGGACCCTTTTACTAGAGCACAGTAAATTTTTGCATTTACTGCATGTTAGGAGCAAACCCCAAAATGCAAAAAGTGCAAAAGCCATGCAATAAATGTTGGGGCATGCCCAGCAAGTCCCCTGCAGTTACCATACAGAAAAGTCTCGCGTCACATGTTAAGCTTATTTGCAGTTAGCATGGGTGCCCTTAAGACCTCCTCTCGATGTGGCGTTAATTGCATCCACACTAATTGCAACATTGACAGTGCATGGTAGTTAACTTGCACTAACCGCAATGTGCAGTCTACACCAACTCTCCACCCTCAACATGCCCAGGCCCTTGAGTCGGTATTGACTCATAACAACCCTCTGGATAGTTGTCCTAAACTGAGTTCGGTCTTCAGTCAGGCGGCTCATTGTGGACAGAGTAGCACCCAGAGCTGCTGTTACTGTGTCGATACATCTTATTGCTGGCCTTCCTCTTTTGCTTTCACCTTCTACCTTGCCAAGCATTATGTCTTTCTCTAATGATCTCTCTCTTCGCATGATGTGTCCAAAGTATGAAAGTCAAAGTCTTGTCAACTGAGCTTCTAAAGAAAGCTTAGATTTGATCTCCTCTAGTACTGACTGTATACCATGGACTGCCCAAAGAACAAACCATAGTATTCATCGCCAGCACTATAATCCAAAGGCATCAATTTTCTTCCTGTCTATATTTTTTCACTGTCCAACTTTCATGGCTTGAACAAGTCGAATCTTTGTATGAAGAGAGACATCTCTACTCTTAAGAATCTTGTCTAGTTCCTTCAAAGCCATTCTGCCAAGAGCAATGTGTCATCAGATTTCTTTACTGCTTGTCGTTTCTTTATTGATAGTTGATCCAAGTAGTTTAAAGTTGTCCACTATTTTGATTTCTTCTCCATCAACAATCAACTTATTGATTTTGACAGTTGTCAGAATCTTTGTCTTCTTTACATTAAGGTGCAGGCCCATTTTAAGACTATGTTCCTTAATCTTGAGAAGCAAATGTTTCAGATCATCTTCACTTTCAGCCAGTAATGTGGTATCATTAGCATAGCAAAGACTGTTAATGAGTCTTCCACCAATCTTCACACCTCGGTTGTCTTCATACAGTCCCGATTCTCTGATGATTTGTTCTGCATATAAATTAAACAGGTAGTGGGAAATATTCAGCCTTGTTGTACACCTTTGCTTATTTTAAACCCATTCTGTTTCTCCCTGTTCCATTCAAACTGTTGCTTCTGGATCAATGTAAAGATTGTGCAAGAGAATGATCAGGCGTTCTGGTATACCCATGCTTCTTAATGTAGCCCAGAGTTTCTCATGGTTTACACTGTCAAAAGCCTTGCTGTAATCAATAAAGCACAAATAGATATCCTTTCTGTATTCTTTAGTCTTTCAAGGATCCATCTCACATCCTCAGTGATGTTTTTCATTTCTTGTCCTGCTTACACTTCAGGTAGTTCTTGTTACAGGTATGGTTTTCATCTCTGCTGAATAATCTTGAGTAGAATTGTGCTGATATGTGGGATCAGAGCGATTGTGCGATAAATTTCCACAGTCATTTGGATCATCTTTCTTTAGTATTGATATAAACACAGATCTTTTACAGTCAGTTGGCCATGATGTTGTCTTCCAAATTTCTTGGCAGAGCCTTGTAAGTATGGTAACAGCTGCATCAGATTGCTGTAATACTTCTATGGGAATGCCATCAATGCCTGGTGCTTTGGATAAGGCTTTCAAAACTGCTTCCACTTGTTATTTCAACACCAATGATTCCAAATCATAAGGTACAGGTTGAAACGGCTGTTGGTCCACTTCATCTTTATCATATAATGTCTCTGTATATTCTTTCCGCCTTTTCTTGATCTTTGACATCATTCAACATGGATCCTTGAGCATCTTGTAAGATTCCAATTTGAGGCTGGAATTTTTTCTTTAACTCTCATAGCTTTAGGAAAGGCGATCTTATTCTTCCTCTATAGTTTCTGTTTCTATTTCCTTGCATGCATTATTGTAGTACTTCTCCTTGTCTTGTCTTGCTGCACATTGGAAATCTCTATTGAGTTCTGTGATTGCCTCTCTTTCTCCATGGTTTTAGCTTCTCTGGGAAGCGTTTCTGGCAATTTTCAGAGTTTCTTCATTCATCCATTTTGGCCATTTTTGCTTTTTCACCTTTTGTAGAGACTTCTCACTTTCTTCCAACACAATCTTCTTGATGTCATCCCATAACTTTCCTGGAGCTCTGTCATTTGTATCTAAAGCAGCAAATCGATTTTAGCATGGAATGGTTAGCACGGAATTTGCCGTACACTAAGCGCACCATGCTAAATGTCAGTACAAAGTGCTGTGGTAAAAATCCAACACACTAACTGGTTAACACACAAATGGTCAGAGACTGGGTAGATTAGGAGCAGAAGATGGGCATCGACTGTGCAGCACAGTTAGTACAGGCATCTTTATTACATGCTGTTAGCATGGATCTACTTAATACCATCTCAGTGAGTGGCGTTCAGTACACCGCATGCTGGTTAGTGTGGTGCTGCGTGGTTGCAACATGCTGATGGTAGGATTGACAGACACAGATGCTTAGCACAGGCCTTTGCACTAGATTTGTGGCCCCGATTGTGTGTTAACTTAGTACAATTTAATAAATATGCCCCATAGTTTGTCATTAGGCACCACTGAGAATAATGGGCTTTGCATTATTTCTTCATGTACATTTAATCCTATTACTAAATGAGGCCATAGGTTTAAACTTAAGGCAAGGGTGGATTAAGTACCATACTGAAGAATTCAAGGAGTATGATTAGGATTTGAACCCTGACCTCTTTGGTTCTCAGACTGCCACTCTTGCTATTATTCAACTTCTTCGCTTGCTAATGTAAGCTGTGCTCAGGCTCAGATTCTGAAACAGGCTCATATTAGAGCGACATGCAAGCTTTCATTTCCTTACATTTTCAGAAAGTCTGTATATTTTATTTCACTGGGGTGCTTGAAAAACAAAACAAAAAACTGGGAATAATATGATTGAAAATTGTTCTGGTGATTCATATTTATGCAGCATTAAGAAGAGCTTCACAAGAGATTTCCCAGAATAAATTAGCACGCCAAACAAAAAGTACTAAGCTTGAAAATGTATTCTTTGACATGAAATTTATCAATGGGTTTTCTAAATGACTTTAAGACAATCCTAATGTTGGGCTTTGTTACAATAAAATTTGAATTAAACAGTCATGATATTTTGCCTTTTTAATTTGATTTATTGCATTTATATTCTGCCTTTAGCTACATTAATTGCAAAGTGCATCACAAACAATAATAAAAAAACCCCAAATACAAAAGACAGATACAATAAAATTAATTAAACTCCGCATCCCCATTGCTATTTTGACAATCAAGTTAAAGCATGCTTCACATTGTATGGGGTTGAAAGTTACTTATTACAAAATAGATTTCTTGAAGACTGGTTAAAGTACATGCAAAAAATATTTATTCATTTGAGACCTTAACTATCGGTGAGACCTTGAGGCAGCATTGTTCAGCAAAAAATACAAATGGAGAAATGCCAAACACATAGGGGTATGTTTACTAAAACCCCGGTAATGTGCGGGCCGCGCTAGTGTGCGGGTGCCATATAAGGAGTGGGCGTTTTTCTGAAAAAGCAAAACCGGGATTTAAATATGCGCTAAGGTGCGCGGCGCCCATGTGCGCCCCGCACATTAGCGCATGAGAAAGCTGCGTGGGAGGCATAAGTGGCGCGCTGATGTGCAAGCAGAAGAGCAGAGCCACAGCACAATGGTTAAGACACTGACCAATGGTGCAGGGATCAGGGGTTCAATCCCCCACTGTGCCCAATGAAGAAGGCTGGCTGAGGCATTACTTTAGGAGCCAGTTTAATATTGGGCGGCATAAGGCGGCGTGCTGATGGGCATAAGGCAGCGTGCTATTGCTTTAGGAGGCATTTTAATATTGGGCGGCATAAGGCGGCGCGCTGATGTACAAGCACAGGAACAGAACCACAGCACAATGGTTAAGACACTGACCAATGGTGCAGGGATCAGGGGTTCAATCCTCCACAGTGCCCAATGAACAAGGCTGGCTGAGGCATTACATATTATGGGGAAGATTGCTTTAGGAGGCATTTTATTTTAATTTTAATTATCACTACTAGCAAACGCACTCTCAAAGCGTGTTAACATAAGGCGCCCCATAAGGCACATTTTAAAGTGCACTGTCCGCCAAGGCACCCTAGAATGTTGCTTATAGGGCGCTTTATAGGGTGCCGTATGAGGTACGGCAAGGTCAGAGTACTGTTTTTGATGGCAGCACTGTGCAGAGTAAGGAATGAAAAGCGTAAGTAGGTGTGCTAACATGCAAGGAGGAGCAGCAGTGGAGCACAATGGTTAAGGCGCTGACTGCTGATACAGGGGTCATGAGTTTGCTCCCCAGTGTGCCTAATACGTAAGGCTGGCTGTGGCATCAGCTTTGCAATGTACGTTTTGTTTCCTGCAGCACTTTTTTATTTTATTAATTGCTGCCAGCAAACATGCCCTCACGTGCCATAATTGAAGGTGCCATATAAGGCACCCTATAAGGCACTCCATAGGGCACATTATAAAGTGCACTGTCTGCCACGGCAGCCTAAAATGTCCCCTATAGGGCACCCTATAAGTTGCATCACAGGATAATGTATAGTGCACCTTATATGGACGGGAACCATAAGGTGCCCTATAGGGCGCCCTATAAAGCACCCTCAGAGGCTCCTTATGGGTACAGTACGCTGAGGGTGTTTTTGCTGGCAGCAAAAATGTACATTAAAAAGAGATAATGCTTTGGGCAGCCCTATCAAATAACCCCACTGTGGGTTTGAACCCATGACCTCTGGCTTCACAGGCAGTGAAGTAACCATTGGGCTACAGCTACTAGCAAGCCCCTGGCTGGCTGCAGAGAGCCTGCATGTCACCACACAGACAGTCTGTTGTGGTCACCAGGATAGGGTTAGCACACCCGTACCCATGATGCACTGCACATGCAAATCAGCTGTCCCCAGATGAACACAAGATGGGGTATGCACCCCCACAACACCTCGGCCTGGTAGTGGGAACTGACCATGTGCACCCCAATAGCACCTCGGCCTTGTAGGGGGTACAGACCGTGTGTTTTACTGGCACAGAGTAGCTACACACCGTCACATTGTGCGGGTACTGTGCTCACCCTGATGGTGCAGTGAGGCGCCCAGCACCAGGTCCACAGCACCTTCCATGGCAGAAATAGGCCATGATGCAGGTCCAAAGCAGTGTTAATGTGTGAGATAGGTAGTTTCTGCAGAAACACCTTGGATATATCTGTCTGTCTCAGTCAGGTGTAGCCCTTATGGACCCCAAGGAGGATTATGTACCACCACCCTCCTCCTCCAGGGCTGAGGGTGGCAAACAGGGTCTCCCATCAACAGATCCACATTCCAGCTCCCTGCAATGGTGGCAGTAGGGACCATCAACCCCGGTCCTGCTGTGGAAAAGACACCCTTCAATGCAGCTCTGTACATATCCATAACACAATAGCAGACAGACATTAGGCCTGGATATGCTAAACTGCACCCCACCACTATCTGATATTCTCCTGCAGCAAGCCTTCAGCCGCTGCACCCTGCAAGACACTCCATCAAGACACATACCAGCTGCAAACAGTCTGCTAGTTAGTCCATAGTGCATGTTCCTGGTGGAAATGCATGCACCCAGAACTGGGATGGCAGCACACACAACAAGCAGATAAGTCAGTGGCTGGCCCCCAAAAAGAAACCCATAAATATCACATGACAAAAATACTATATAGCACTATGGGGGTGCCTAGCCATGCTGTCGTCACTGCACAGTCAGGGTGAGAGTGATCTCCCAGCAGGACATACTGAGGTCACCCTGTCTGTGTAGGTGGTGGCCAGGCACTAAAATGTCCCAGTCAGTGCCCTATGCCCTGTGCAGATGCACCCTGGCCAGGCCACCCTGTCTGGGCTATACCCATGGTACCTTGCTCCTCATTATGCACATTGGCAGGCCAATACTGGCAAGAGTGCTGGCAGTGTGGGCTGTAGAAGGTGTTTGCAGCCACCACACACTGGATAGACAAATACACACTCCCACACCTAGGCCAGCATTGTGCTACTATAGAGGAGTCTATCAGCCCTGGCCACCACACCAGTCCTGGGCACAGTACAGGTATGGATATGGTACGCAATACTGTTGGGGGGCACTCCCCAGGGTGGTAAACACTGTCAGAGACCAGACCTGAAGCACACACCACAGACATCCGAAAGATTGTTATGATGGAGCTCATAAGAACATAAGAACATAAGATATGCCATACTGGGTCAGACCAAGGTCCATCAAGCCCAGTATTCTGTTTCCAACAGTGGCCAATCTAGGTCACATGTACCCAGCATTTTCCCCAAGAGACACAAGTTCCACAATGCTTGTACGGGGTCAAGCATTAATATCTTCGGTCACTTCTTAATAATGGTTTATGGACCTTTCCTCCAGGAACTTGTCCAAACCCTTTTTAAACCCAGCTACACTAAAAGCCTTTACTACATCCTCCGGTAACAAATTCCAGAGTTTGATTACACCTTGAGTGAAAAAATATTTTCTTTTATTAGTCTTAGATAGTTTACCCTGTAGCTTCATTGCATGTCCCCTAGTCTTTCTATATTCTGATAAAGTAAACAATCGATCTACGTTTACCCGTTCCACTCCGTTCATTAATTTATAGACTTCTATCATATCTCCCCTCAGCCGTCTCTTTTCCAGGTTATAGAGCCCTAACCCTTTTAGCCTTTCTTCATAGGAGAATCCTTCCATCCCCTTTACCATTTTGGTGGCTCTTCTCTGTACCTTTTCTAAAATCGCTATATCCTTTTTAAGATACGGCGACCAGAATTTCACACAATATTCAAGGTGCGGTTTCACCATGGAACGATATAGAGGCATTATAATATCTTTTATTTTATTTTCCATTCCTTTCCTTATAATACCTAGCATTCTATTTGCTCTCTTGGCCGCCGCTGCACACTGGGCCGAGAGTTTTAACATGGTATCCACAATGACGCCTAAATCTTTTTCCTGGGTGGTGGTTCCTAATGTGGAACCTTGCATCGTGTAACCATAGTTTGGGTTGTTCTTCCCTAGGTGCATAACCTTGCAATTGTCCACATTAAATTTCATCTGCCATTTTGATGCCCAGTCTTCCAATTTATCAAGATCCTCTTGCAATTTTTCACAATCCTCTTGGGTTTTAACAACTTTAAATAGTTTTGTGTCATCTGCAAATTTGATAACCTCACTCGTTATCCCACTTTCCAGGTCATTTATGAATATGTCAAAAAGCAGCGGACCCAGCACAGATCCCTGGGGTACACCACTATTCACCTTTCTCCATTGGGAAAATTGACCATTTAGTCCTACCCTCTGCTTTCTATCTTTTAACCAGTTCCTGATCCACAATAGTACACTGCCTCCTATCCCATGACTCTTTAGTTTTGCCAAAAGTCTCTGATGAGGGACCTTGTCAAAGGCTTTCTGAAAGTCCAGATACACAATATCAACCGACTCACCTTTGTCCACCTGTTTATTCACTCCTTCAAAAAAACATAACAGATTAGTAAGACAAGATCTTCCTTGTCTAAAGCCATGTTGGCTGTCTCCCATTAGGTTGTGACTATCTACATGCTGAGTAATTTTATTCTTTATGATGGTTTCTACCATTTTTCCCGGTACTGACATCAGGCTCACCGGTCTGTAGTTTCCCGGATCACCCCTGGAACTCTTTTTAAAAATTGGTGTTACATTGGCGATCCTCCAATCTTCAGGTATTAGAGATGATTTTAATGATAGTTCACAGATTACTGATAGCAGGTCTGCAATCTCATATTTCAGTTCTTTCAACACCCTTGGATGTATACCATCCGGCCTAGGTGATTTGCTACTCTTCAGTTTATCTAATAGTTGTAATACATCTTCCCGATGTATCGATATTTCCTTCAATTCTTCCGCACCTTTAAATACCACTTCAGTCATGGGTAACATCCCTACATCTTCCTCAGTAAAGACCGAAGCAAAGAATTCATTCAGTCTCTCCGCTATCACCTTGTCGCCTCTTAGTGCTCCTTTAACCCCTTTATCATCTAATGGACCAACTGACTCTCTCAGAGGTTTTTTGCTACGAATGTACTTGAAAAGGTCTTTATTTCGCGTTTTTGCTTCCGCAGCAAGCTTCTTCTCAAATTCTCTCTTTGCCTGCCTTATTCAATGCCTTGCATTTGACTTGCCAGTGCTTGTGCTGTTTCCAGGTTTCGTCGTTTGGCTCTTTTTTCCATTTCCTGAAAGATGCTTTTTTGGCAACAACAGCCTCTCTGATCTCACCTTTAAACTATGCTGGCAGTTTTTTGGACTTCCTTCCACTTTTCTTAAGGCGTGGAATACAGCTGGTCTGGGCTTCCAAGATAGTATTTTTCAACAACACCCAAGCTTGATGTACGTCTTCAACCTTCGCAACTGCTCCTTTTAGTTTTTTCTTAACTGTTTTCCTCATTTTATCATAGTCTCCCTTTCGAAAGTTAAAAGGTAGTACTGTGGATTTCCTTACTTTCCGTCCTCCACTAATTAAATCAAAGGCGATCATGCTATGATCACTATTGCCAAGTGGCCCCAACACCCTTATCTCTTGCACTAGATCTGGTGTTCCACTAAGGACTAGGTCTAATATGGCTTCCCCTCTGGTCGGTTCATGAACCAGCTGCTCCAAGAAGCAGTCATTTTTTTCGTCTAGGAACTTTATCTCCCTAGCATGTCCCCAATCAGCTCAATCAGCAAACTGTGCTTAACGTATAAATCTCTATCTGGCAGTAATCATAACAAACGTTTCATAGCTGTGTACCGTATACCCAGGTGTAGGGTAGCATTGCTAAGGTATGCAAGTGCTAGTATTGGGGGATGCACGCAGGGCCCAATATCCTGCCTCTCCAGGAGGCATTGGCTAATGGGGCCTGTGGGTGTGGGTTTGTCTGCCCTTGTTGGGTGCTGCTTTACGGCAGAGGTTCCCAACTCCAGTCCTGGTGTGCCAAACACTGTTCGGGTTTTCATGCTGTCCCTCATGAATATGCATGAGCTACATCTGCATACCATGGGGGTGGTGCATAGATATGCAGCACAGGCATATTTATTAGAGGCAGCATGGAACCTGAATGGTGTTTGGCCCTCCAGGACTGCATTTGGGAGACTCTGCTCTAGGTAATGCACATTTCTATGATGTTTGTGCTGTGTGGGGTAAAATATAGGTGTTTGACCCATGCTTATGTTTTCAGTAATAAAGGTTCAGTTTTTACTACCATGTTTTCTTCATAGGTAAAATAAAGGGACTGGGTTGGCAGGAGCCCCAGCTGGGATTTGAACCTGTGACCTTCTGGTCCTAAAGGCACTGGCTGTGTCTGCTGCACCACCATCTTAGCACAACAACAGTGCATTCCCTGGGGAGTCCATGGCTATTTGTCAGACAGGGCCTGTCTGTTGGAGTGCACTGCACCCAGGTGAAGGGGGCTAGGCCACCGTCTGCTGTGGGCAGCAGCCACTGCCCCCTCCACCAACGGTACCCCTCCGCCACCATGCTGACATGGCCTTATATTGGAGACAGCATCACAGCTGAATGATATGTGGCCCTCCAGGACTGCATTTAGGGGACTGTGGTCTAGGTAATGTGCATGTTTCTGGTGTCTGTGCTCTGTAGGGTAAAATACAGGTGTTTGGACCATGCTTATGTTCTCTGCAAAAAAGGTTGGTCGTTACTATCACAGTTTAGTGGTGGGTAAAATATGGGGATTGGGTTTGCAGGGGCCCCAGCTGGGACTTGAGCTGCTGACCTTTGGTTCCTGAACACACTGTCTGTGTTCACTACACCACACTGTGGCCACAGAGACAGTGCAGTCCTTGGAGATAGGAAACCTGGCCAAAGAAATCAGAAACCCTGCTCTGCACAATTTCACTGTGGGCTCATTCACCTTGTATGGAGACAAAAAGGCAAATAAACACTAGAAATGGCCTCGAAAAAAAGGGAAATAAAATATAACCAAGCTGGGCAAGAGTGATATTAATGGGCAATAGTAAAAAGTACTCCCAGGAAAGCTCCAAAAAAAAAAGATTTTTGGAAGGGTCTACGGAGTGTAGACCCTTCCAAAAATCATTTCCTTTTTTTGGAGCTTTCCTGGGAGTGTTTTTATTGTTGCCCATTGATATCACTGTTGCCCAGCTGGATTATAATTTTTTAGAATTTTGGTGTGGTCATTTTCTATTTTTATTTGCTATTTTGTTCTGTGCACATGAATCACACTGCTCACATTTTGTTGGTTTCCCTGGTTTTGCTGTACATTGCTGACAGAAATGGTTTCTCTTCCCTTTAAATCGGCTCTAACGCAAGGTTTTCACTCGCGGTATTTTTTTAGTTGAATTTCAGCCCCGCTCCTGTGCGGGGAGCCTCTCCCCTCCCACTCTCCACCCATTGACCCCGTCCCTCCGCCCCTTGGGAGCCTTCCTCCGCCCTCAGAATGCCTTTCCACGCCTCTATCGCACATCAGCGCGCCGCGCACTTTTGCGGGCCCTTTAGTGCGGCATGCACGTGTGCGGGGCACAAACACACACTATTAGCGTGCGCTAAGGTACCTTAGCGAACGCTCAAGTGCACCCCGCACAATTGCGCAGTTTAGTAAACATACCCCATAAACAGCAATAAGTATTATCTGACAAAAGGACTGTCAGTTAACACGTGATTTAGAGCTAAAATAGCACAAATTTTATATAGAATATCTAAGGGAAAAGACGACAAAAATTCCTCAAAGGTTCTTGAATCATTTTGTTATTTGTTACATTATAAATGGAAGTAAAGGTTGACAAATTAAAAGTTTGAATAAAACCCCACAGGGTCCTTTTTATTGGACTATGTTTCTTCTTGAGTAGCTTTGGGGATCAACACTCCCTTCCTCAACAAAAGATTAATTAGGTTGGGGACTTTGAATTCCTGGGGCTCTTTTGAGCATTTCTTCTCCCCCTGATTGCTATAATCATAAGTGTTAGATTTCCGTGAACAAGGGGAACACCCCGCCTACAGTAAGACCAGGCACAAAGACAGCAGGAAAACCACACCCCACTGGATGAACGGGAGCTTTATTGGTATCTACAGGTCAGCCCAACACATGTTTCAGCCAATGGCCTTCTTCAGGGAACGACCTCAAAAATTTATATGCAAAGTATAATATAACACAGTACCGGCAGAGCTGAGAACCACTTCTGAATTGTACTGTTTCAAAGAAACTAAATATGCACCTATTTTGGCAGGCTTTCCCTAGTTTCTGTACTGCTTAAGACTTTCAGACCTTCCATGCTGAATAGATATTCCATCTTATGTCGGCACTAGCAGAGCAATAGCAATTTTGTCTCATGTAATATACAGTAGTATAGTGATCATGTTGTTGGTTTTAATTTGTACTTTGTGCATGTTTTATTGTAATTCACCTAGTTAATAGTGCAGAATATAAATTCTTTTAAATAAAATTAAGAAGACTTTTATTAATGACAACCTTTCACTACAGAATACGTTTGAGATTCTTGAGAACAGAACCAGCAAAATAAATCTGTGTTATGAATTCTCTTAGGTCTGGTTGAATTTCTTACACCGATATGTTTAAAAGATATATTACTGAAATATTGAAATAACCTCCTGAGGCAATACCATCAATTTGCAGAGCGTATTATTCGGCCCCTTCAGATTAAGGGTAACCGTGGAGAGAGATACCCATGATATTTTGATTTCCATGAACAGACTGGCTTAAATAGCAGCCAGGGAAACACCTGTGGAGATGAACTCACAGACGTTCTCTCCGTGATGTTCATCCTAGAACAGGGTTTCTCAAACCCGTCCTGGTGACTCCACAGCCTGTGGGAGATATATTTGCATATACACGTTCTCCATTGTATACAAAGTTATTTCATGCATATTTATTGTGGATACAGAAAATCAGGCTGGCTGTGGGGTAGTGTGCACAATTTCCAGGACACATTTTGGAAGACCAGTTCTAGAACCTCACAGGGATCGGCTACTGAGATCTTATTTGATAATAAAAACTTTCTGGTTGTGTGATCAGAGGGTCAGGGCCATCTATGACCTCTGTAAAAGCAGCCTCAAATAAATTAAAGGCTTTTTTGAGATAGATGACAAGTTGTCCCATTGGAGGCAAATTGCTTTCTGAATTTTGTGGCAAAAAGCCTCGTTTTGCATAGCACGTTGGGAGGAGGGAGAGGGAGGGAGTGAAACATTTAGATCAGGATGTTCACAATTTCTCCCGTATTTTATAAAGGATCTGTTGAATGCTGAACCTTTGTAAAATACCTATAAAGACGTGCAGGAGTGCATAAGTTTACTAGCAAGTCGAGCAGGAGTATTCATTTTATAAATATATATGTGCAGTGCAGGAATAGCCTAGTGGTTAGAGCACTGGCTTAGTAACCAAGAGACCAGGGTTCTATTCTCACTAGCACTCCTTGTGGCCTTGGGCAAGTCTCCGGAGTGGAGGAGTGGTTGGGGCAAGGTACTTCAGGCCGGAAGGTCGGGGGTTCAAATCCCACTAGAGGACAGCAACCTTGGGCCGGAAGGACTGGGGTTTCTAGTCCCACAGGTGCTCCTTGTGGTCTTGGGCAAGCCACTTAATCCTCCACTGCCCATGTTCCCTGTAAAATAGTTATCTCCAAGTTATAATGCCCTGTTCAATGTAATTTCAGTTTGTTCAATGTAAACCGCACTGATGCAGAATAGCACGGTATATAAGAGAATGTAAATAAGTCAATTAGCCAGCCATCCATTGCCTCGGAAGAAAGACCCAGCAATCTACTTCGTCTGCTGATCTCAAGGTGGCAAAACAGTGCGACAAGGCAGTGGCAAAAGCCAGGAGGATGTTGGGCTGCATACAAAGAGGGATTACCAGCAGAAAAGAAGAGGTACTTATGCCACTGTATAGGTCACTGGTGAGGCCTCACTTGGAATACTGCGTTCAGTTTTGGAGACCATATCTTGCAAAGGATGTAAAAAGACTGGAGACTGTTCAGAGGAAGGCGACCAAAATGATTTGGAGCCTGCGTCAGAAGCCTTATGAGAAGAGACTTGAAGACCTAAATATGTATACCTTGGAGGAAAGGAGGCACAGGGGAGATATGATTCAGACCTTTAAATACTTAAAGAGAAATGATGAACAAACAAACCTCTTCCAGAGACGGGGAACCTGTAAAACTAGAGGGCATAACATGAAACTGCAAGGGGGTAAATTGAAAGGCAATGTCAGGAAATATTTTTTCACTGAAAGGGTGGTGGATGCTTGGAATGCCCTCCCGATGGAAGTGGTAGGGGCGAACACGGTGACGGAATTCAAAAAGGCATGGGACAAACACAGAGGATCCCTTTACAGAAATAGGAAAAAAAAAAACAAAATAAACGGTACCATCTAACTTCCGAACCATCTAACTTCCGAACCATATAACGTCTCAACAAATAGGGGTGTCCTATATGGAGTGGTGGGTTTACCCCTGAACAAGGATATGGAGAGGGGTGGCCTGCGCGGAGCGACAGGTGCACCTACTCTTGCCATCTCGCTGGGCAGACTGGATGGACCATGCTGGTCTTTATCTGCCGTCAACTACTATGTTACTATGTTACTATGTTACTATGTCACACTGGCAAGAAAACCCAGAAGTCAGCACTGATTCAAAGGCACATGTTTATTTATTTCTCTTATATACCGCGCTATTTGATAGTGGTGCGGTTTACATGGAACATCAAGGTATTTTACGGGGGGGGGGGAGGGGAGATTACACCGTAATTACAAATAACAGGGATCTCAACTTGGATAACCCTATTAACTATTTACAGGGAACATGGGCAATGGAGGGTTAAGTGGCTTGCCCAAGACCACAAGGAGCACCTGTGGGACTAGAAACCCCAGTCCTTCCGGCCCAAGGTTGCTGTCCTCTAGTGGGATTTGAACCCCCGACCTTCCGGGCCTGAAGTACCTCGCCCCATCCACTAGGCCACTCCTCCACTCCATTGCATTGTGTGTGCACAGAAAGAATGGAATCAACATGGAGCTGGCAAGTGCCTGCACCTATACATGGAAGCAATGATTTTGCATCTTCACATCTTCACATACTGGGGTCATTTTTCAAACTTATAGAATGCAAGGGCCCGATATTCAAGGGATTAACACAGACCAACTAACCCTGTTAATCCCTTTGCCTGGGATATTCAGCAGCAATAACATGCCGCTGTATGCCCTGATGCTAACCGGTTACCTTTGGTGAGTTCCAGAGGCGGCACTCGGCAAAAACCGGGCAGTGGCGATATTGAGCCTCTGCCCAGTTAATGTAAAGTGGCAAAAAGTTAGGAAAAGCAAAGGAAGGCTTGCTGTGCAGTTAGCTTCCTGGCAATCCGGGCAACCTGGATATTCAATGCCGGGGCCCGGATATGGCTCCGCCATTGAATATCGGGGTTTAAAGTTCAGCGATGGCAGGCTAGCTGCCACCACTGAACACTGGTCAACAAATTTTTACAAAATGTCACGTTACTGAAATAAAAACTCATTTCTTATCAATTTTTATATGCTGAACACGAATGTGACAGTAAAATTGCAAAGTTGGCTCTAGTTTTTTCGTAATCTACAAGAATTAATGTTTACATCACAAAATGCATGTCAATAGTAAATATAATAGGCCTTCGGTTAATACCTGTAAAAAACCAATTCATAGACTACTTCTTAGATTTTTTCGCCTGTCTCTTGTACAGCTGTTCGGGAGCTTCTCTGGGGAGTGTCCAGCAGTAGTCAGCCAGCATTGTAATGGACCATTTTCCCTGGTATCTTTGCTCCATCGTTGCGATATCCTGGTGTAAATGTTCGCCCTGTTCATCACTAACCATACCACAGTTGTCAGGAAAGAAATCGAGATGGGAATCAAGGAAATGGATCTTTAGAGACATATTGCAGCCAAGTTTCTGATACTGCATCAGGATGTCTTCTATTAGTTCCTTGTAGTTTTCTGCCCTAACATTCCTGAGAAAGTTTGTTGACACTAGGCGAAAAGCATTCCATGCTTGTTTCGCATCACCCTGCAGCACGTTGTTGAACCGGTCATCTTTGAAGAGCTCTTGAATCTGAGGACCCCAAAAACTCCCTCTTTAAACTTTGCTTCGCTGAGCCGAGGGAATTTTTCATGCAGGTATCGGAAAGCTGGCGAAGTGCGGTCCATGCCTTTCACGAAGTTTTTCATCAAACCTAGTTTGGTGTGAAGGGGTGGTAGCAGGATTTTGTGAGCCTCAACCAGAGCTGGGTGCTGGATATTCCTCTCTACAACTGTTACATATTGTCTGCGATTCCATTCCTTCCACAGTAGTGCCAATCCCTTGCTCGGCTATCCCACTAACATAAGAAACACATGTATTTTATATATCCCTGATGCAGTCCCATTAAAAGGGCAACTACCTTCAAGTCACCACAGAGGTGCCAGCTGTACTTGTTATAGATAATGGAAGTCAGTAGATGCTTTAGGTTATCGTATGTCTCTTTCATGTGTACGGCATGCGCTACTGGAATAGATGGAAGATGGTTTCCATTGTTTAAAAGCACAGCCTTCAGACTCAGTTTCGAAGAGTCTATAAATAGTCTCCAGTCTTGTGGGTCATGAGTGATTTTTAAGGCATTCATGAGGCTTTCAATATCGGAACAGAATACCAGATTACTTTCCTTTCTGAAGAAAGGCTCCAACTGCTGGTGGCACTTTCGATATGAGGTAATGT
Organism: Ichthyophis bannanicus; assembly: GCA_033557465.1. NCBI lineage: Eukaryota > Metazoa > Chordata > Amphibia > Gymnophiona > Ichthyophiidae > Ichthyophis > Ichthyophis bannanicus. The sequence continues at coordinate 62,975,873 of CM066042.1, read as the reverse complement.
TGACATCTTCTTCTAGAAGATTCCATTGTTGGAGTTTTGATCCTAGCAATTCTGCCTTGTTCTTGGATAAGTCCAAATCACGAACCAGGTCATTTAGTTCTTCCTGTGTTATTCTTTGTGGAGTTGATAATGCATCCCAGTGAAAATCTGAGTCACTGCACGCTGACGGACCAGGAGAAGAACAGGTCGGCTCACCCTTGTCCTCATCAGATGAATCAAGAGAATATTCTGATGGAGGTTCTGGAATAGGAAGTCCCTCACCATGTGGAACTGGTCTCAATGCAGACGGAATGTTTGAGTAGACTATGCTCGACTTCCTTTGCTTCATTATTCCACTGGAAAGAGGAGGAACCAAGCAAAAGTAACAGTCATTTATGTGGTTGCTTGGCTCTCTCCACACCTTGGGGACTGCAAACGGCATTGATGGTCTTTTGCAATTCAACCACTGTGAAAGCTGTGTTGTACATGTAGCGCAGCATATATGCGGGGCCCAAGGTTTGTCTTGGTCACCAATCTTGCATCCGAAGTAAAGATGATATGCCTTCTTCAGTTGAGAAGTGATACTTTTCTTCTGGTTGGCAAATGTCACTTCCCCACAAATGTAGCAGAAATTGTCAACGGTATTAAACGCACTTTCGTGGCATTACTGTTCTGTATTGTACCTAAATGACTAAAATTATATGATTAATAAAAGTTACATGTAACAGTAGCTTAAACTGTCTCGCACACAGTCTGAAATATTTTAAATGCTCAACCTTTCCGACTGCGTATAGTACACTGCTGAATTCAGATGGCTTCAGCAGCCGTCTGGCAGTAGTATTGCATTGCATCAGAAAATGATGCAGTCAACTCTGGATGATGTGTGCATGCTGGTATTATGCAATGTGATGCAATATTACATCATTCAAGGCTTATTTGGGATGTTGTTGATGTCCTACTGGATAAATTTACACGGTGAAACATCAAAAATGAACTACATGCAATATCTTCAAAACGAGAGCCAATAATTTTTTTTTTATGTTATATTCGTGTTCAGATCACCAAGATACTACAGATTAGGGCCTTTTAAAGTCAGTAACGATTTCAATGTTGACCAATCGGGCCCTTTGTTCTTGGTAATGGTTTGTGAAAAGGTGCAAATAGAATTTTAAGAATTCCTTTCCCACAGTGGGCGCACTGGCTAATGGAAAGAAATGCTAGGCAGTGGTACCTTTCTTGAGTGAACTAACACTGATTAACGAGATTAAAATCTGTAATACTTTAGACAGAGAGGTATAATAAATGGAACCGATATTACAGCATTTCACAAAGGTTTACCACCTTCTCGTTTGTATTTATAAAGTTGTTTTCTTGGAAATACTGACTTTTCAATATAGCGCAAATGAGGCAAAACAAAGCTCAAATTAATATTTTGAATATATTATACTGTGATATTTTTTCAAATGCATTGCTTAAAGCTGTCAGAGTTACTAAATGAAAATTAAATTCAGCTAAATAAGCAACCTCATTGTTTGCTGCAATTCATTACTTTAGACATTGAGCGGTCATAAATTCCACGGTTGAAAATAGTCCACGTTGAAATATGACATAAATCAAAACATGAAAAAATTCACTTAGGCAAGTAAGAAGCACTGAATTTTCTGACATTCCTGGAAGGCGATACATGTGTTGCATTCATATCGTCCTGCCCTGCTGTATGCCTTCACTTTATTTTACTATGACTTGAGGGCACGATGACTCATCTACGTTACAGTCTGATGGGATTACAATTTGTGATTCAGCAGCACTGAATTTTGCCTCTCCAGGATTGCACTGGTGTAAGGGCCAATTTTAGATAGGGTGTGGAGACAGGAATTGAGACATCCCGGTTGGGATGTGGAAAATTCCCATCACATTTTACAAAGACTGCCCAGCGCAGAGTCTCTTGTGAAGTGTGTGTAAGGATGTGCAAGACTGCCCATCGACCTCTCACCACGCATAACAGAAGCCTTTTAGTAAGCTGCACATGGGGAAAAAAGTGTTTCCTCAAATGCTGCTCCCAATATGCTTGCACACTACGATCCCCTCCCACTGGCAACATAAATCCCTCCCAAACACGCTTCTGAGCACACCCCACCACCCCTGACATCATTCCCCCTAGCGTCAATCGCTCCACCCAACTCCTGGCATCGGCACCCCACCAATAGTTCCCCTGGAAGACACCCCACCCCTCAGTCCCATCCTCAGCTCTTATTGGGGTCTTCAGTAGCCTTGTGAGAGTAACAGTGTTGTTCCTACTCATGCATGCCCCGGGTTCCAAAATGGCACCATGACGACTCTAGCAGTAATGTCATGGTCAGGCTGCCTAATAAAGGCATTTCAATGGGGAAGGGGGGTTGTTCTAAGCCTTTATACCTGCCCCTTCAAGTACGCACTTCTTTGTGCCTCAGGGCAGCTATAAATGCCGACATGTAGAAATTGGTTTTTATCGTTGTGCATTCCTCTTGTAAAATGGGGAATGCACATTTATAATTTTAGGTCAACCCAAGCCACTTTCTCTCTCCATGCCCTAACCACACTTTCTTGCAAACTAGAAGTGCAACTGTTCTCCATGTCTAAATAGCGCTTTCTAAAATCATTATTTGCGTGCACAGGCAATCTACACATGCAAATGCCACTATTGACGCTTGAAGATGCTTCCAAAATAACCCCTACATTTTTAAAACCTCGATTCTGCTCTGCAAGGTTGTGTGTGCTGTAGAAGAGTTAGTATGTTAGCAGATGATGTACTACACTAGGAACTACCACTAACGGGTACTGTGGGGAAACTAACCAGAAGCAAAAGGTGAATTACTGGGAAAAACCTGCAGAGCCATGCTCTTGTTGCAAGTTCTAAGGTTAACAGTAAAAGCTCCTGTTTTACTAAACTAAATCTGGTCTCTTCTGTGAATAAATGACTGACGCCATGACAGCATACAGTCCTTCCCAGGAGCAGCAAAGAAGGACAGTTCCTCCAGCACAAGGGATTTGGGAAAGTGCAAATCCAGAGGGTTCTGGCTACAGTTTGTCAGGATGTAGGACTCTGTGAGACTTATTAGAGTCTTACTTGAGAGCTTGAAGATACTCAGGGGGTCCTGGCCCAGATGTTGTGTCACCTCCAGGGGGTGCTCTCTAGTCCAAGTGCACTGTAAATTCCACTCCAAGTGATGCCGATAAGCTGGCCTCCATCTCAGCCAGCTGTTCCAGTGCTACAAGCCTCACAACAGTTCAGTTCAGTGGTTATTTTAATTAAGCAGACGAATCATTATTATTCCAACCTTTGACATAAACTCCCAGTGCTTAATAACATTGACAATAAGTGTCCCATGCTCCAGATGGCCACCTGCAACGGTTCCAAATGGCACAGATCATGTACCCACTCCCAGGCAGAGTCTCAAAGGCAGCACTTTAAAGTCACAGTCTTCACATGTCCTGCTACCAACCAGCAGCAGAAACTGTTCCATGCACGTACCTCCCTCTTCCAGGCTGCTAACAACTTGGCTGCCTCTAATCCAGTCCACTGCTTCCAGGCAGCTTCAGTCAACACTCTGCCTCTGTAGTTAGGCTTCTTGCAATTAATTCCTGCACAGGGAGAAACAGCTCCCCCTCCCCTCTCTGAGGTTTATTTTACACGTAACAAGGCAGCAATCAACAAGATAACTTCTGCAGTGGTCACTGGGCTTTCTCTGTGCTGGGAAACTCTACCCTCTCCCAGGTGTTCTCCCTTTAACTGAATCACCTGGGGCTTTATCTGTGGCAGGGGCCTTCCTTCCCTCTCCCAAGGGATTCTGGGATTTGTAGTGTGCTTTATGTGCTTTATGTTCCTGACCCTGCCACAGTTGCCAAGTAGAGTTGCCAACTGACTCCAGATGCGCCCGACAAGCTTGATCCAGTCCTGTGTTTACCCCATTGCATGCAGGGACTTGTAGTCTTGCTTTTCTGATGGAGTGCAATGGAGAAATCAGAACTACATGTCCCTGCATGCAATGGAATAAACCCAGGACTGGATCAAGCCTGTCGGGCGCATCTGGAGCCAGTTGGCAACCCTATTGCCAAGGCAGCAGCACTCCAAATGTGGCCAGAAAATTAACAACCCAATAGGACAGTGCTTGGATAACTCTGAAGCTATCACATTAGTTCTGGTTTTCAATTTGCATTGCAGTGCAGTGTGGTATTTGTAGTCCCTTTTACCCATTGGTATCAGTGCTGCAGATCAAATAAAGCATCAGAATGAGATTGCTAGAAATCCAGGACTGGCTTAAAATCTCACTCCTGGAACCAGGTAACTTGTCAACTCTGCTGCTGGCCTGGGAGTAAATGCTTTTGGCATATGAATAAATTACCTGGGTTCCACAGGGGCTGCTCTTGCGGTATTGATCTGTGAAGCAGCAGACGTAGGGTTTTCTGTTTGAAGTATTACTGCATTTCCATATCTATCTGTGCAGCCACAATTAAAGGGCTCAACTCACACTCTCATCCTTGTTCTATGGAGCACTTTACCTGGGAACAGCCTAAGGGGCCATCAAAAGAGACCTGGGACTACAATACCAGGCTGGAATGCTATCATATGCATATGACATACCGTAGAATTAAACCTCAACAACAGATCATTGAATTGGAGTCCCTTTCTTTTCAAATATAAAAGAAACCACATCCAAAGTAAGTATAATCAAATCTTACAAATTCTTCTACGATCAAACCACAGGATTTTCTTTAGAAGATGGCTTTGGTTGGGCTGGCCTAGTGGTTCAGATGGTCAGTGCTGCATACTGCCACATAGAAGGTTTTTAGCTTGACCCTCTCATATGAATTTCTGCTGCAGCGGCAGTCGACCCACTATTCAGAAGTGCTTATCTGGATAGCAGCACCTGTCATCTCGATAAATACCAATGACCTGAGCCAGATTTAAGATCCTGGTACCCGCAGGCAGAACAGGAGAATGATGGTGCGAGAAGGTGTCTCTCCTAGAGATCATCAAGCATAGTCCCAAAGCAAGTAGAATCAGCTTCCTATTTAGCCCAGGCGTTTGCTGCCTTCAAAATCTGGCACCCCAAGCAGTTGCCTATATTGCCTTGACCTAAATCCAAGCCTGCCATTGGCCATGTCTTCCACTGATTTTCAGGGGCACTAGTCAAATTCTGCCCCTGAAATCAAACTGACTGCCCTGCACTATTTGCATAGAGCTGGGGTGGAGCATGGAAGACATGGGAACAGTAGTATAAATTCTGCCAAAGCAGCTTCCACAGCACGAGGGGAGGGGGAGGCAAGAAGGGGGCACATGCATCCCCAGGACCCGCACTGTAGCGGCCAGGCAGAGCACAGCTAACATCTTACTTTCAATGATGTTTTGCCACGCTGCCTCCATCCCCGCTTGTAAGTAATCCTTTTCTTGCCTGGCAGCTATTACATCCTGCTGCCACATCGAAGTCTTATGATAACAGCAGCGAAATCACCAACAAAAGTGAGCAAAGGATATTTTATGATATTTTGAGGTATTGGACTGGTGGTTGGGTTGGCTGGTGATGGCATGACAGCTAGTCAGTTTACTTAAGGTTTGTGCGGCAACATTCCTGTTTTCACCATCTTTTCCCTTTTTTTAACTTTTTGGCACTTTTGTTCTAGTTTTCTACATTTAACAATTTTTGTATGTTTTTGCTGTTTTTACTGTATATAATCTCATTAGAAATTTAAGGATTTGTTTCTTTATTTTTATATTATAGGGGACCATTTTCAGATTGTCTGCAACCACAAATTCAAACACAAACAAAGCAAGCTACATTTGATAACTGGACCAACTTCAACTTAATATCAAAATCTACTCTCAAAACTACAATAACTAACATTAATACAACAACTTCATACCTTGATCCATGCCCAGTTGATTGGATAAAGAAGACTTTCTCAATACTCTCTTCTTTCATTCTACCCTTAGTGAACCTATCCTTACAAAAAGGCTACTTACCACCATCTCTCAAACACGTTCAAATACGACCTATACTTAAAAATAACACATTAGATAAATTATCCCCAAAATCATACAGACCCATATCAAGTATTCCTTTTATGGCCAAACTTATTGAAAAAATTGTACAAATTCAACTACAAGACTTTATTGACACATTAAACCTCCTTGATGAACATCAATATGGCTTTAGACCCTTCCATGGAGTAGAAACCTTGCTAACGATCCTTTATGACACAATATTAAGAGGTATTGATAATCCTAAACAAGCCTTTATTCTTGTTTTCCTTGACATATCAGCTGCATTTGACAGTGTTAATCACTTAACAATGTTAAACAGACTTCAACAAATTGGAATTACATCTACTGTTTATAATTGGTTCAAATCATATCTATCAAACAGAACTCAAACAGTAAGAATCCACACCCAAATTTCTAACACCTTCAAACAAACTCAGGGTCTCCCGCAGGGTTCTGCATTATCTGCGCTATTATTTAATATTTACTTACAACCAGTTTGTAACATCTTTAAACGTCACAATGTTTATTATCATATCTACGCTGATGATATAATGTTCTACCTCCCATTTGAAATCCCACACCCACCTCTTCAAAAAATAACAGAATGTTTCAATGAACTAACTGAATGGCTCAAAGAACAAAATCTACTTATCAACTTTACTAAAACTGATATATTATTCATCACTAAAAATCAAACATACATACCCCCAAACATGATCACACTAGATACTCATGAAATAAATACAAAAAAAGAAATAAATATTTAGGTGTAATACTTGACAATAATCTAAATATGGATTCACATATAAAATATCTAACTAAAAAAATACATTACAAACTCAAAACACTAAAACAATTAAGACCATTGATTCATCTACAAGACTTTATTAATATAATTCATGCTATCATCACCCCACATTTTGATTATGCAAACACAATACTTAATGGCATTTCAAAACAAAATATTAAAAAGATACAAATAATTCAGAACATAGCTGCCAGGATGATTATGAATATAAGCCCACTTGAACATGTTACACCAATTTTGGCTGAACTTCATTGGCTACCTATTTACTCCCGAATCAAATATAAAATTCTTGTCACTACATTTAAACTTATAAATAATCTTGCACCATCGGCACTCAATACACTGATTAATATAGACATCGATAAACGATCCCAAAGAAGCAGAAACTTAAATACCTTAACAATACCAAAAGATTTCACAAAAGCCAGAAAACAAACAAATAAGAGAGCTTTCTCACACTCTGCTCCAATTCTTTGGAACAATCTACCTGACAACATTCGCCTGCTATCTGATATAAAGGAATTTAGAAAAAAATTAAAAACTCACTTATTCATATTACACTACAATACACCCTCAGAACAGAATACTCAAATAGATACAGGCTAACATTTATACATTATTATTACATACTCTATTTTCAAAATAAATATCACTAATACACTATTAACCATACCACACTCTCATTCACATGATGATTATAGATTTAAACTAACAATGTATATATGTTCTAATATGTTATACCTTTAATGTTACAACATTCCTTGTAAATTATAATTATCTGTTCTATGTAAACTGACTTGGTATATTACATACCAATTAACCTACTGTTCCATGTAAACCGCACTTGATACTAGGGAAAGAGCGGTATATAAATAACTGTTAAATAAATAAATGGGACAAAGTCCAGGTGTGCTTTTGACGCAAGAATTTTGCACTCGTTCTCAGAGAGAAAGTATTCATGGTCATTTACATCTGCTTTTAGCAGGTAGCTTCTTTTCAGGGAAAACAACATGTGTGATGTTCCTCCCCTGACCTAAACACACAAGAACTGGGACTTTCAGAAAACAAGTGAAAGCCTTTCTCTTCACTCTCAGGAATTTCCAGTCGTAGCTTGAGATCTTTTGTATCCTGAGCATTAGTGACCTTCGCTTACCATGGAGATGTGTGTATTGAATAGGAATGTGCAGTTCAGGCTCATTTGGATGTCCAAACATTAAAAGGGCATGCAAATTGCTTGTGCACGCATATACTTATGAATTGACACGCATACAATTCATTTGCACACACGAAAAAGCTGTAGCGCAATTCAGATGAATATGCACAAAATTGCAAAAAAGGTCATGTAAAATCACTAAAACTTTGGTTTAAACAAAGACTAACCAAACTATTTTTTGGCCCTGTACATCCCTAGTATGGATTCTTCCAGTTATGCTGTTTCTTAGATCATTTCTGATGTTTTATTGTAACTTGACTAGAACTGTATATGATTAGTAGAATGGACATTTTAAATAAATAAATAAACAAGAATGCCTCTCCTAAGTGTGCATATTTTTTGCCATATTAAGAGAGGGCGAACAAAGAATTTATGCACATAAATGTCATTGGGGGCCTTTTACTAAACCACCTTATGCAGTTGCAAAAAGCAACGTGTGCCTTTGAGTCAGTGCTTATTCTTGGTGACCCAGCAGTTCCTGGGTTTTCTCAGCAGTGTGACCAGAAGTAGATTGCCAGGCCTTTCTTCTGAGGCAATGGAGGGTTAAGTGACTTGCCCAAGGCCACAAGGAGTGCTAGTGGGAAGCAAGCCTTGTGTCAGCTGTCACCATGCACCCATCCTAACAGGTAGTACAGCTGCATGACAGAGGGAAATTTTGTAAGGCGCGCCTAGATTAATGTGTGCTTTGTGCACATATGTCATGCTTACTTTATAATGTAAGGTACACTTGTACTATACTTTATGAAATCAGGGGAGTAAGGTGTTGAAAAGGTGCATTAATTTAAGCCACAAGTACTTATGCCAGCCCTATGGCTGAACTCCTCGCACCTAGAACACGTGTAAATTACAGTATCTTATAACTTATGGGCATAACGTTGCGCTCCATCCAAACTCCGGCCCTGTAGACACCCACAGTGAAAAGTACGCACAATTGGTCCATGTGCATACTTTCAGAATAGCAACTGCATCATATATGCACGGACGTGGCCACTTAGGTACATACATGACCAAAATATCTAGATTTACACAAAATATATGTCTAAATACAAGTGTGACATATAAAATGAACCCCCTTAGGGGTTAGTACAACATCCCTCTTTAGTACCCCACCTTAAGGGGTAGTTTTATAATAGACTACCTAGGTTGAGAGAGCAAGGAGGCACCTATTTTGGTGCCTATGTTTCTTTATAAAATACTAGCCCAAATCCTACAGAAATTGTGGCTAGAAGGCACCCGTGAAAAGGAGACTCTGGGAAATTGGAGTGTCAGCTGTCCGGTTCTGCCTTGAGGCTACCTTTTGTGCTGCACAGTGAATGTTAGCTGGAACGGGAAGAATCGCTGCTCCTCCCACCTAATTCAGCAGAAGGCGAACCGGGACTATTTAAAAACTCTTTGCTGCGGTCGCATGTCCAAAGGGGTGCATGACCAAATGGATATGCCCTTTTAGTGCCCTTTCAGGGCCTCTTTGGGAACCTGGGGCCCCAAGGTTCTAGCCGTCTGAAATGCCCAAGGGAGCTGGTTTGCGGAAAATCAAGGAAAAAAAAGAAAGTTGCAGCTGCCTCTTCTACTCCCAAGGTAGTCATTGGACTTAAGAACCAGCATGTGCCTGTGAGCACTAAGGAAAAAGGGGAGTTGGTTCCATCCTTAAATTTGTCCTCTTCCTTTCTCTCAGGGGCATCTCTTCGTCCAATTGTTAGGACACCACCCCTCCTCTGGGGGGGGGGGGGAGATAGTAGACGTAATGGAGTGGAGTGTCTCCACTCCCCTAATAGGTCCAGGTGAGGCATGAGAAGTTGCCAGTGCTTAGTGCCTGCCACAGGTGTCTCTAGAGGATGTTGTACTAGTACCTATACAAGTCTCTGGGCCGGCTTTTTCTCCTTCCTCAGATGTGTCCACCTCCGAGGTTACTTTATTGGACATCTGTAAGGTTGTATCTTTGACTAATTTTTTGTTACATGGTTTTATGGATCAAACCTCCAGATTTTTTCTTCAACTGGTTAAAAATTTTCAACTACAGGATTCAAAAATCACAGTCTTAACCGAGAGACTCAATAAAATGGATGGCCATGTCGTGTCATTGCAATATGCAGGATGGTCTTTCTTTGCATAGGCAGTTTGAGTCTTTGGAAAATTCCTTTCAATCAAAAAATCTTTGATTTTTTAATTTTCATAAGACTTGTCTCCTATCTCCTCTGTTTTGGCTATGAAAATATTGTAAAGAGGTTTTGTTGCTCCCTGAATCTGATAATTTGGTGGTTTCTAATATTTTTTATTTGCCCACTAGAACTGTAGCCCAGGGCGAAGAAGTTGCTCAAATGGGGAAAGATACCGATTTAGATTTGGCCAATTCCCTAGAGTCTTCTATTGATGATATCCCCGTCCATGGCACCTTAATTGCCTTTTTGGCTATGGAAGTGGATAAGATTCATATTATGAAGGCTTATTTTCGTAAAAAAGATCAACTGTTCTGTGGCCAAAAGATTACTCTCTTTCCAGGGTCTCTCGTTCTACTCGGGTACGAAGGAAGTCCTTCCTGCAGCTTAAGCTTCGTGTTTTGGCTTTAGGAGAGACTTTCTTCTTTCGATTTCCATGTAAATGTTTAATTACTGGTGCAGGTGTACCTTGCTTATTAGCTGACCCTTTGCAACTTGGGAATTTCCTGAATGCTCAGTGAGGGCTTGTGTCTACTATGCATCTTGATTTCCTGGTTAGAGTATTTGCAATTATTTCTGAGGGGTTGGGTTTTGCCCTTGCGTTTATTTTGTATTTCTCCTCTTCCGCCTAGATTATCCTTGCTTCCCTTAAAGTGGGCTATGAAACAATATCGCTTAATTGCTTGATTATAGTGTTTGTTATGTTATGCTTTGTGATTTCTTGTAATTTCTTTGCTTGTATTGTTAAGCATAAATTTTCAAAAATTAAAGAAACAAAAAAGAATGCAGCCATGAACATTCAGGTGTGTATTTTATAACCTACAAATGTACTTCACAACTCTGCTCATGCTCTGCCCGAAGTCTCTCTCAGAGCATGTCTCCACATGGGTCACATAGAAGTAAGTGGGTTCTAGTCACCGGCATATTTGTCCATGTGCACCCCACTGGATAATATAAGAGTTTTTATACACATCAAACTGAGTTTTATGCATGTAAAAAGTTTATAAAATTACCCCTTTAGTGTGCACTAATTACCAATTAACTGCGTAATATGTAATTGGACGGAGATTGGGCAGGGAAAATGCCTTGCACTTAGTGAGATAGTTACTGACAGGTGTTAAGGGAATAATGCGCCATATTTGCCTCTTAGCGTGTATTAAATGGCAATATTGTGTATTTTATCATAACACACATTTTAAGGCAACACAATTGCATAACAGTGAGATTAAAGCAGGCAGATGCATGCAGAATACCCAGTTATTATGCAAACTGCTTGCTTTGAAGTTCCCAAGCTTATTTATTCCTGGAAAACTAAAACACTTCAAAGCCCAGGAACATCAGGCCACTAAGACATGGCCTGATTCTCCTGGGTGCCACCTTAAAGAGGCCGGTACTTTTCTAAATTCTTGGGGGATCTCTCCTCCCCCAAGAAGTGTCCCCCAAGAAGGCTCCATCCCAGATCCCCAGTCCAAATCCACCACCCTCAGAAATCACCCCATGGACCCTCTTCCTCACCCCCCTGAAGAACTCCCCTCAATCCTCACCACCAAAGAAGATTCCCAACCCCCTGCCAGTAGGCCACTCCCAGGCCTACCTCATGAAATCCCTGTTGATCTAAGGGTCTGAAGCAGGAGCACTCCCCAGTAGCTCCTGCCCTCTCTGGCACCGGGTTCACAATGGCACTGGTTAACACCTAGGAGTAGTTTACAGATGCTACAGCTACAGATTCAAGCTATCATACAAAGACACTGGGTTCAAAATAGTGCTGGCTGACCTCTAGCAGTAGTTTTGCAGTATTTCCATTAGGGATTTAAGCTGTCATATAAGGGTAAAAAAGCCCCTTTGATGGCTGCTTGAACCTCTAGTGGTAGTACCACAAGACTACCTCTAGGGGTCAGATGGCACCATTTTGAACCCATGCCAAAGGGAACTGGGGTGACTATGGATCTCTCCAGCTCTGTAACCCTAGACCACCAGGAATTTCTTTAGATAGGTCTGTGAGGGGCTATGGGGAGCAAGAGAATCCATGGAGTGACTTTGGGGGATGGGGGGGAAGCCACACAACTTTTAGCAGGCTCCAGCCCCTTTAGGAAAGGCTCCCACATGTTACTGGCTCAGTGTTCCCACTAAGTAGAATAAGAGAGCTTATGAGGTTGATCGCAAGTTGTTTTATTTACTTCTATTGCAGGAGTCCCTAACCTGAATTACTAAAGGTTAGTGACTACTGCGGAAACTTAGTACCTTAAAATTTTACCACAGCGTAGTAACTAGCTCCTTTAATGTGCACGTTAACTGTTAAGGCAGCAAGCAATGCAAAACAGTTAACACCATCATAGTAGGTAGCTTCAAGTGCATCTGTATTATATATACAGGGCCAATCCCAGAGTTTGTTCAAAGTTTTTGCACACTTGGCAGACCTTAAGCCATACATCCCCTTGGCTGTCCAAATCTATTGTTTAGCTTTGAATGTCGTCCTCCTTGAGGCTCCCCAGAAGTTGCCACCCTAGGTGACTGCCTAGTTTGCCTAATGGTTGGGCTGGCCCTGTATATGCTGTGCCGTTAATGCATGCCAAGGGTATTTGTGTTGTGTAGTGGCATTGGCAGGTGCTGGAAATTCCCCAGTAGTTAACACAGAAGCTTACCAGTTACCATATGGTAAGTCTGGGAATTAATCCGTGGTAATAACAAATCTTTACCACACGTTAGTAACAGATCCTCTCTGAAAAATATTCTTCCTTTAGCATTAAGATTTTTCAGGTTGTACCTAGTAATGCAAGAAAACTGTGCACCAGTAATATTTCTTAAGTTCTAAATACTGGATTTGAAGTAATACCGATAGAAGCACAGGAAAATAGAAACATAGGATACGAAGGCAGACAATGATCATAAGGATATTTATTTATTTAACTAACTGTTTTTCTGAATCACTTTTCGCCAAAATGGTTTACAATCAACAGAACAGGGTATGGCAGAACCAGGGCCGGCCCGTCCGCTAGACAAACTAGGTAGATGCCCAAGGTGGTAGGTCCCGGTAGGTGACACGGTGACCCCCGGTCCCTCCAAAGTTTTTCAAATTGACGGCTGCTTCAGCGATGCGGTGGGCCTTAAAGCGTCCACTCACATGTGCCCTCACAGCCTGCCACTCCTGCCCCTTCCGACACAACTTCATGTTGGAGGGGGCAAGAAGTTGCGTTGGAAGGACAAGGGTCAGGAGCAGCAAGCCGTGAGGGCACGGGTACTTGCGCGTGGCACTTTAAAGCCTGCCACAGTGCTTCTGCTGCTGTTTCTCAAAAAAAAAAAAAGGCAGCATTAAGGGATTGCCATGCCACCCCCTCTCCCGGGGGAAGGGGCGGCAGCGCAGCACGAGGCGGCATGGTAGATCTGCCTAGGCAAGCAAAAGCCCTCGGACCAGCCCTGAGCATAACCCCACAGCTGATCTCTGGTGCCCCCTTCGCTTCCTCACATCTAGGGATCCTCCTAACTTAAGGGGCTAAGTTACTAAGCTGTGGCAAATTCTCACATTTTACTGCAGCTTAATTTATCGCGGGAGCTTTGAGCTGGAATTACTTTTCAAGGAATAATGCGGTTTGTGAAATTCAAAGCGATCTGTGTTATTCAATTTACATGATAATTAACATGGAAACATGGAAAATGATGGCAGATAAAGACCATGGACCCGATATTCAAAAGCATTTACACGGTTTACAGCCCAGTAAATTGTGTAAATGCTTTTTTTGAACTGCATTACCAGTGCAGACCGTTCCAAGCATCTGCCATGGTTACTGTGAAGAAATACGTTTTGAAGTTGCTTCTGAATGTGCTCTCTTGTAGCGTCATAATATGCTCTGCTATCATCTGCTACGGGACAGTAGTGTGAAGAATGAGCATCCTGCCGAGTGTCATGTACGGCTTGGACTTTTAGCCACAGTCCAAAAAAATCAAGTACTTCTCCTTTAGATAAGAATACGTTATCTAGAAATAATAAAGTGAAGATTGGAGTGGAGGAGTGGCCTAGTGGTTGGGGCAAGGTACTTCAGGCCGGAAGGTCGGGGGTTCAAATCCCACTAGAGGACAGCAACCTTGGGCCGGAAGGACTGGGGTTTCTAGTCCCACAGGTACTCCTTGTGGTCTTGGGCAAGCCACTTAACCCTCCATAGCCCATGTTCCCTGTAAAATAGTTATCTCCAAGTTATAATGCCCTGTTCAATGTAACTTCAGTTTGTTCAATGTAAACCGCACTGATGCAGAATAGCGCGGTATATAAGAGAATGGAAATAAAAAATAAATAAAATATTGTAATTTCTATAGTCATGCACTATGTCAGCCAGCGTACTCAGCCAGTCTGGGTTTCAAGATATACACAACAATCCTGAAAATCCACATGGCTGCTATATAAAGACAAACAGCAGATATAAATATTCAACAGTCTTCCGTAGTGTATTCAGATATATTACAAATGAAGAAAGGCAGATACTTGGAGCTCCATGGACACGAAAGAGCAATAGATTGGATTTGTTAAGAGACGAGAACTATAGCCATAAAGTATTATCTTTATTGAGAATGTGGGTGCTCTCAGATGTCCTATGCTAATACGCTGGTAATATTCCATGAAATCCCATTTATAATTATTTCAGCTGCTTATCTGACATTGGTGCCTAGATGTTTCACTACCATCTGAAACTGAACATAGCCAGAACTGAGCTCCTTATCTTTCTCCCTAAACCCACCTCCCCACTTCTTCCCTTCTCTGTTTCTGTGGCTAATGTTACATTCCTCCCTATTCCTCAGCTTGCAACCTTGGGGTCATCTTCGACACTACTCTCTCTTTCTCTGCACACATCCAACAGCTAGCTAAAACCTGCCGCTTATTTCTATATAACATCAGCAAAATTCAGCCCTTCCTTTCTATACACTAAGGGGTATGTTTACTAATTGGCAGAAGCGGCTTTTGTGCAATATTGGCGTCGCAACCCCATGGGAGGCCAGATCGGAGGTCGGGCTGTGGGGAAAGCATTTTTGCAATAAAGCCACGGTGCCATCGTAGAGTCCTGACTGAGTTAGCCAAGGAAAGGCCTGTTCGCAATTCTGATCCCGTGGGGCTCAGACCGGACATACAGAGAGGCTGTACGTCTCTGTTGGAATGAGCCCCTATGTGTTTTGTCTTGATTAGATTGTAAGCTCTAATGAGCAAGCACTGTGTTTTACATCTATAGGTACAGTGCTGCATACGCCTTGTAGCATTATATAAATGAATAATAGTAATAGTAATGGTGAAAAGCACTGGGACTTGTAAACGGAGATCTATAAGCGCTTCATTGAAAGCCAAGGAAATAGCTATACTTAAATAATTCATTTAATGCAATGAAGTAGGGCAATTTAGGGAAAGCCATTTATTATGCAACCATGATGCTTTGTGCAGACATATTAATAGGAATCTATTACTCATCTTTACGGCAGAGAATTATTAGGAAGGATTATCTGACAAAAGGCAACTGAGGATATTCCTTCTGATGGAGACGCTGAGTTAGCAGCTGTGATTTCCTCGATCATGGCTCTTTGCTGTAGACCTCCCATCATCCCAAGGATGATAAAAGTTAATAGGAGAAAGCCACTTGATATTCTTCACACTAAGGCCCATACTTACAAGTGCGCATGTCAATGCGCTTCTGCTGAGGGCATTCCTGAGCTTTTGGGAGGGCATCCATGCACTAATATGGGGCACAATTTGCTGCTGCAAGGTTAATGGAATGACCGATATCATGGACTGCAGTTAAATACACCTCTCGAGGAGGCGTTAACTGGTCTTTGTTAGCTACAACTTAGGAGTTAACATGTAAAGACCTCCATGATAGCTGCAAGCACTGTTCCCTCTAAGCTGTGCGCATGTGCGCGCGCACACACCTCGCTGAGCGAGCGCACGTACTTTACAACAGAGCGCACAAAAATTACAATTCTGATTCTGATAGAAAACAACACAGATGTCTTAAAATTTAAAAGTTGTTGTGTATTTACGGTTTTCACAAGTTCTACAATATTTTCTAGTGCAATCAATGTGGTGTACATACTGTATTCTGACGTGTAGTAAAAGTTTAAAGTATATAACTCCGAGTGTCGTTATGTGGCGCACAAAAATTTAACCTTCCTTCAAAAGCTGCACAGCTGATATTTTATGCACACACAGCCTACAGAAAATTAGAGGGAACATTGGCTGCAAGGTACAGTTCCCACTCATTCCCACTTCTTTGTTAGCTGTTTAACACACTAACAGCTAATATGCCACACTGCTAGCACACATTAATTCCTGTTTTAAACAGCTAACACATCTTAGCCAGGCTTCAAATCCCACTAACATTCCTTATGACTTTGAGTAAGTCACTTCACTCTCCATTGCCTCAGGAACAGACTTTATTCTTTATTAGCAACATTTGATATACCGCCCATTACTGGAGTATTAAAGCGGTGTACAACAGAAAATTTGGGCTGAGGGAAAGTACAGAAGGAAAAGGAACGCCATTAAATTGATAGGAAAGTGATAGAAAAGAAAGGGAGAAAGATAGTCAAGGACAGATAACAATCAAACGAAAAAGCTGAGGGAAGAAACACAGGGGAGGGAATGGGTGAGCAGGGGGGAGGTATTATAATGGATCAGGAGAACTCATAGTGTGGAGTAATTGGTGGCAGAGAGCATAATGAACAGATTATGAATGGCTGGAGGGAGTGGGAAAGTCGAAGGCCTGGCAGAAGAGATATGTTAAGGGGCTAAGTTACTAAGCTGTGGCAAATTCTCACATTTTATTGCAGCTTAATTTACCGCAGGAGCTTTGAGCTGGAATTATTTTTCAAGGAATAATGGAGTTTGTGAAATTCAAAGCGATATGTGTTATTCAATTTACATGATAATTTATTTATTTATTTATTTATTTAACAACTCTTATATACCGCACTATTTGACATCAGTGCGGTTTACATTAAACAAAATACACTCAGATTTAGAGAACTTAATTAACATAGAAACATGGAAAATGATGGCAGATAAAGACCATGGGCCCGATATTCAAAAGCATTTACATGGTTTACAGCCCAGTAAATCATGTAAATGCTTTAGACAGGAATATTCAACGGCACCTACTGTACACGGTTAGTGCCCTTGAATAGCCCCATCTATGCCCTTACATGCCAAGATGCTATCCGGTTAGCATCTGGACGTGTTGGGAGAATTCCAGGGCACAGCAGGGGCAAAGATTGTTGGTAACCAGGTAGTGGTGATATTGGACTTCTACCCGATTAGTCATCCGCGCCTAAAACTAGGCGAGCTTTTGGCTCACCTAGTTCTAGCCACAGATGCCAACCAGGTAGCAGTCCAATATTGCCGCTACCTGGTTAGGCTCTGCGGCTGCATCCCCTCAGCGCCAAACCCAGAATTCAATGCCATCACTGTGGTTTAGAAGTCAGCGGGCAGGGCTATGCGCCGACACAGCACAAAGCCCGCCCAACTGAATATCGGTCCCCATACATCCTATCCAGTCTTCCAATCCATATCAAGCACTAAGCTCTCCAATCCCTTCTTTCCTCTTAGAGATCCTCAGTACTTGTTCCATGCTTTCTTAACTTCAGATACAGTCCTCATCTCTACTATCTCCACTGGGAGGCTATTCTATGCATTCACCAATCTTTCTGTAAAGAAATATTTCCTCAGATTACTCCTGAGTCTGTCCCCTTTCACCTTCGTATTATCATATGCCCCTTCATTCCTGTGCATTTATGCCATGGAGGTATTCTAAAAGTCCCTATCATATCTCCCCTCTCCTGCCTTTCTTCCAAAGTATACATATTGAGATCTTAAGTCTGTCTTCACAGGCCTCATGATGAAGTCCAATGATAATATTAGTAGTCACTTTCCGCACCAATTCCATCCTACTACTATTACTACTACTGAACATTTGTATAGCACTACAAAGCATACAGAGCGCTGCACAGACACGTGTAAAAGACAGTCCCTGGTCATCGGGGCTTACAATCTAATCGAGACAGACAACACATTAGCAGTAGACATGGGATACAGCTACGGGGAATGGTAAGGAAATACAAAGGACATCAGGTGAGTCAAGATCCGAAAGTGGCAGTGAAGAGGTGTTTTCAGTCTGGATTTGAAAAGAGTCAGAGAAGGCGCCTGACGTACAGATTCAGGTAGTTTGTTCCAGGCATAAGGAGCAAAAAGGTGAAAGGTTTGAAGTCTGGACTTGGCATTAAAAGAGAAGGGCACAAATAACAGCGATTTGCCAGAAGAATTTAGTTCCCGTGGAAGGGTGTATTGAGAGAAAAGAGAGGACATGTAGTAAGGAGCTTTAGAGTGAATGCACTTATAGATCAGCAGGAGAAGTTTGAATTGCATGAGGAAACAGATAGGAATCCATGAAGAGACTTGAGAAGAGGGATGATATGAGCATAACAAGGCTGGTGGAAGATTAGCCGTGCAGCAGAGTGTTGAACAGATTGAAGGGGAGACAGAACTCAGAGGGAGACCAGCAAGGAGCAGGTTACAATAGTCTAGACGGGAGGTGACTAAGGAGCGGATAAGTGCCTTAGTAGTGTGTTCAGAAAGGAATGGGCGAATTTTGTTGATATTGTAGAGAAAGAAACAGCAGGTTTTAGCTATCAATTGGATGTCTGTGAAGGAGAGAGAGGAGTCAAAGACTACCTTGTAAGATGAGGAGACAGGGAGGAGTAAAGAGTTATCCACAGAGACTGAGAAAGTGGGAAGGGGAGAGGAGGGTTTAAGGGGAAAAATAAGCAGCTCAGTTTTGGCCATGTTCAATTTCAAGTGGTGGTGAGACATCCTGAGCAGCAATGTCAGAAAGGCAGGCAGAGATCCAGGCCTGGATAGCCAGAGAGATTTCAGGTGTAGAGAGTCATCAGCATAAAGATGGTACTGAAAGTCATGGGAAGAGATGAGTGTGCCAAGGGACTGGGTATATAGAGAGAAAATGAGTGGACCTAAGACCAATCCTTGGGGTACACCAACTGAGAATGGGATAGCAGTAGAGGAGGATCCACCAGAACAAACACTGAAAGAGAGATGGGAGAGATAAGAAGAGAGCCAGGATAGCACAGAGCCCTTAAAACCAAGCGAGGACAAGGTTTCAAGGAGAAGGTTGTGATCAACAGTATCAAAAGCAAAAGAAAGGTCAAGAAGGATGAAGATTGACTAAAAGTCCTTGGATTTTGCCAGGAACAGGTCACTAGAGACTTTGGAAAAATCTGTTTCAGTAGAATGAAAAGGACGAAAGCCAGATTGTAGAGGATCCAGAAGAGCTTGAGAGGAGAGAAAGTCGAGGCAATAGTGGTGAACTGTATTCAAGTACTTTAGAAATGAAGGGGAGGAGGGAGATGGGTCGATAGTTAAAAGGACAGGTAGGGTCTAGTGAGGGTTTCTTGAGGAGAGGAGTGACCATAGCATGCTTGAAGGCTGCAGGAAAGGTTGCAGTGGAGATCGATAGGTTGAGAATATGAGAGATGGAAGGGATTGCAGTGGAGGAGATTGAGCTAAGGAGACAGGTGGGAATAGGATTAGAGGAGCAGGTAGTGAGTTTAGATGAGGAAAGAAGGTGAAGGTTTCCTACTTGGAGATCATAGAAAACGAAGAAAGGGTATTAGAGGTAGGGGGGGAAAGTTGGGATTGAAGAGGGGGAGGAGGGAGAGTTGCTGACCTCGCAGGGAATTGGAGTGTGATCTTGTGGATTTTGTTATGGATGCAGTCAGTCAGGGTCTGGGCAGAATGGGAGGGAAGGGTCGGAGGCGGAGGTACCTTGAGGAGAGAGTTGTAAAGAGATGGCAAGGATCAAAGGCAAGAGAATTAGATGGATATAATAGTCTTGCTTGGCAAGTGCTATGGCTAACTGTTAAGAGACAAGAATGAATTTGAAGTGTAGAAATTCCACAAGGGTGTGGAATTTGAGCCAGGCTTGCTCAACTGAGTGGGCACAGGAATGTAAATAGCAGGTAGTGGAAGTCAGCCAGAGTTGAGGTACAGTATGCCTCACAGGACATGGCATGGGCGGAACAACAGCATCCAGAGCAGAGGTGAGTGCAGTGTTATAGTAAGCTATTGCCTCATCAATGGATTCGGATGACATACTGGAGGAAAGAAGTGATGAGACAGTGGAGGAGGCAGGGTGAGGTTGAGGTGGTGAGTAATAAAGAATGAAGCTTAGCAGGTGATGATCCAATAAGCGGATAAGTGAGGCACCGAAATGTGAGGGTAGGCAATTAAAGAAGAATACAAGGTCAAGGCAGTGGCCTTGCTGGTGAGTAGGGGCAGAAGAGCAAAACTGGAGGTTGAATGATGAGTTAAGGAAGAGGAGCTTTAAAGCATAAGGGTCAGAGGGGTTATCAACATGAATGTTAAAATCCCTGAGAATAAGGGAGGGGGAAGATGAATCCAGAAAGAAGGAAAGCCGAGAGTCAAAGTCAGAGAGAAAGGTAGAGGTGGACTTGTCAGGGGGTTGATAAATAACAGCTAGTCAGAGAGGTAGTGGGGTAAAAAGCCAGATGGAATAGACTTCAAAGGAGGGAAAGGAGTCAGAATAAGGCAGAAGGAGAAGTTGAAATTGACAGGAAGGAGAGAGTAGAATCCCACCACCTCCATCACGGCCAGTGGGACAAGGTATGTGGGAGAATTGATAGCCACCATAACAGAGAACAGTGACTGAAGCAGAGTCCTCAGGAAGGTGCCAGGTCTCAATTAGAGCATTAGAGATAAAAGAGATCATGAGTAAAGGCAAGTTTTCTGAGATGGAGTGTGCGTTCCACAAAGCACATGAGAAAGGAAGAGAGGAGGGGGAGAAGAGAGGGAGAGGAATAAGATTTGAGCTGTTGCATAAGGATTTATTTAGGAATGTGGCAGACGTCTAGGGGAGGCCAGGTTTGGGGTTGATATCTCTGGAAGAGAGAAGGAGAAGGAGTAGAAGAGTGCAGGGCAGAGAGGGGACAGCACGGCAGTAATGATTTTGAGATTATTTCAGAGAGAGAGAAGATGGCTGAATGAAACAGAGAAAGTGGTGAAGCTCAAGAGCTGATGATAGGGTAGATGACAAGATGGTGGGGGAAGCAAGGATGGTAAAGGTGAGATAAGGGGGAGGGGCTTGAAGGTGTTGGTAGGAGGTGGACAATTAGGGAGTATGAACAATAAGAAGAAAAAGTGATGAGGAGCCAGATGGAGAGGAGCACAGAGGTCAGAGGAAGTAAAAGGATAGGTGGTAAAGATTGCAGGGGATAAGGTGCACCTGCAGGGGATTGTGGTAATGAACACAGGACAGCTATAAGAGACTATAAGCCAGGGGTCGGGTGGGATAATCAAAAGAGGTTCTCCTCCTATGCATTTATGCCATGGAGGCATTTAAATGTCTCTATCATATCTCCTCTATCCCGCCTTTCCTCTAACTTATACATATTAAGATCTTTAAGTCTATCCTCATATGCTTTATAACGAAGACCACTAACCATTTTAGTAGCCACCCTCTGCACTGACAGCAACCTGTTTATATCCTTTTGAAGGTGTGGTCTCCAGAATGGCACATGATACTCCAAATGAAGTCGCACCAGAGACTTATACAGAGGCACTAACACCTCCTTTTTTCTGCTGGCCATTCCTCTTCCTATGCACACAAGCATCCTTCTAGCTTTCACTGTCTAACTTTTCTATCTGTTTATCTACTTTAAGATCATCAGACACAATCACACCTAGGTCCTGCTCTTCTTTTGTAGGCAGAATACTTCACCCCCTACACTGTACCTTGTTCACCTCAAGGTTAATTCATTTCAGGGCCTTAATTAATCTATTCCTGGTGAGGATAATCAGCTGAAGCTGAAAGTTAATTTGACCACCTCCTCCCCTTTAATAGGTTTAAGAGCCTATAAAGCTAAGATTATGCCTCAAGTGGGTGGGAGTTGGGGTAGGTAGGAGGGAAAGAACACGTGAAGCCCGATTCATAGAAGGGGATGTCCTGGCCATCCAGATGTCCCTGACGAAGATGGGCTCATTGGGACCCAATTCTGAACCGTGGTAACAAAACATTCCTGCGGTGCACAGAATCAGGCCCATGGATGGCATGGTGTGCTCCTGTCACCTGCAGGGACATCTTTCCCACAGGCGCCCCTGACTCCCATGGCTTAGACCACCTTCTTCCCTGCTGCCCAACCCATGGCTGGCCAGCTGGGGCCTGGATAAGGCGGTGGGGACCTTCTTGCACCTGGCCCCAACCCCGATCGCCAGATTAGTGCTGCTTATTCCACCTTCGAGGTGGAATAAACAGCATGTCCCCTTTGACCTGGTAAGATGTACAGGGACATGACTGGAATCGGCCCTGTATGTCCTTCTTGGCTGGCTCACCCCCACTCCGCTCCACCCCGACCCCACCCCCGCACGCCCCCGCCAGCTCTCCCCGTCCTACTGCTCAGGATGTGCAGGGACAGCAGGAGGGAGAATAGGGTCCCAACGGCTTGCGGGGCTGCATGTCCCGCTGGGATGTGCAGCCCCACAACCCGCATCTCTGAATTGGGCCCTTAGTAAACGTTGGCTTGCTACAGTGCCATTACCTGTGCTTCTAAGGTAATCTCTTAACAATTTCCTGTGAGATTCACACAGCCCTTGGTTTGATGGAGGGAGCCATTCAATTTGCCCCTTTGATCTATCACTTGGCTTTAACACCTATTTAAAACAATTTGACAGGTCTCTTGCTGCCTAACTAGAAAGCCTCTTTGTAAAACTCTCTGGAAACAATTTATTTATTTCTACTTAAAGAATATTTACCCTATTCTTACTTCTCTGCTAAGCAATACTCTGATTTGATTTAAATTAAAAGCTCTCTGGTGCTACTGAGCCCTGTCTGATTGAGTTTAAATTTAAATTAAAAGCTCACTGGGGCTACTAAGCCCTGGCTGGGTTAACAAATAAACTTGTTTCTAAGATACATTTATCATCTTTAACCCAAAGAATTCCCTTTTCCTTAAGATTTAGAAAATTTCCCAGAAATAAATACTTGCAATGCAATGCAATCTGTGCCTTCTTGCCAGCAGTAGCAGTCTCTTTTGGTAGTCCTGCTCTCCTTTCATGGACGGAAGTACGTCATCCCCTATACTGTACTTCTCCCTTGGAGTTATGTAGCCCAAATGCGTAACGCTGAATTTTTAGCATTAAATCACAGCTGCCCAATTCTCAACCATTCTTCGAGCTTTGCTAGATCCCTCCTCATGTTATTTGCACCTTCTTGGGTGTCTATTGAAGATTTTGGTATCATCCACAAAGAGGCAAACCTTACCCAATAGCCTTTCCATAATATCACTTACAAAAATGCTAAAAAGAATTGGACCAAGGACCGAACCCTGCGGCACACCTTTGGTAACGTCTTATCCTCAAAATGAACTTCATTTACCAGTACCTTTTGTTGTCTCCCATTCAATCTAACCCAGCTTGTCGTTTTAGGGTCCATCCCTAGGGTGATCAATTTATTTATAAATCAGTTACGTGGAAACATGCCAAAGGTTTTGCTGAAATTGAAAGACACCACATCTAGCACTCCCTCAGAGTATTTGCATGCTTTGATCTTCTATTATGCATGTGTGTTGTCTTAAGATGTGTGTTGTGGCAAAATAGCACATGATATTTCCATTTACATAACACACGTTAAGAGGCAAATATCATGCGTTATTCCTTTAAAGCGCATTAGTGTCTACACTCCCTCCCCCCTCAACTATAAGGCATTGTCCCTGCCCGTTTTCTGCCCCATTTCATGTTGTGTGGATAATATGGAATCAGTGAACAATAGAGGCGTAATAAACTGGTTATGTTATTTTCCAGGAATAACGCAGCTTGTGCTGTTTATAGCAAGCTGAGTTATTCGATTTGCCTAATAATGTGGTGTTTTGCATGCATTTGCATGCGTTGTATCTCATTATTATGAAACACAAATTCAGATAAAACAATGTGCATTAAGGTAAATTAAGCATAATATTTTCTTTTAATGTGCGTTAAGGGGCAAATATTGTGTGTTATTCCCTTAATATGCCTTACTCACTACTCCCCTTAGATTGTAAGACTTCAGGGACAACAAAATATCTCTGTAGCTGAATGTAACTTGCCTTGAGCTACAACTGAAAAGATTTGAGCTAATCCCAAATTGCAGTAGATAATAAATGGAACCCGAAGTGTTTCTAGGGCATAACCAAACACTAATAAGAATAAATACTTTTTATCAAAATGAGGGCTCGATGCTGCAAAGTGCAGGGGATAATGCAGTGTCTCCAACAGTTTTCTGCGCTATGTGGGTACAGAATGCAGGAAGGGATCTAGTGCAGGTTTAATTCAGCATGCAAAGGCCTACACTAATGCACTACACACTGCATTTACATGCATCTAAATGGATGGTAATGAACGAATTAGCTATGCAGCATAGATGCAGAGAAGTGTGCAGAAACCAGAAGGCAGAGCTCAATGCTGGGATTTTAATGCAAAGTCTGGACTGCTGGTGAGACGGTTCTGCCTGTTTCTTGAGCGTACAGCACAGGCAATGTTTTCTGGCTTTGCAGAAGAGAGTTCTCAAAAAAGACGGCAGGGGAAATACGCTGGGACAATATTAAGAACATGTGCTGGGATGCTATGCAGCAAATAAGAGCAGTATTATTCTGAGCAGAATAATATTGCTGTAATACGGCACATAGCAATCCAGCACACGCAAAACTGTTTTTCTTTGTGCACAAGACAGAGGTGCTGCTAACGCAGACCCCTGCCCGCATATACCTGACTTGCTGTCCTTGATTAGTGCAGACTTTACACACAGCTCATTTGCATGTTTTTTGCTTACAGAGAGCAAAACTTCAGCACTGAACTTGTGTTAGGAAACTCTGCATTAAAGATTTAGCACGAGGCTCTAGTAGCAGACTCTGTTGGTCTCTTTATTAATTCAAGGGTTCACAGAGTACTCAGAGATACAAGCAACCCTTTTTTGACCCTTAGCCAATAAAAAACTTGTCTCCCTTATATTTTTGGAAGGTGTGAATAAACAGATAGATAAAGGTGAGCTGGTTGATATAGTGTATCCGATTTTCAGAAAGCCTTTGACAAAGTCCCTCATGAGAGACTCTTGGAGAAATTAAAAAGCCGTGGGATAGAAGGCAACATACTATTGTGGATTAGGAAATATTTGAAAACAGACAGTAGGACTAAATAGACAATTTTCTCAGTGGAGAAAGGTGAATAGTAGAGTCCCCCAAGGGACTGTGCGGGCCGGCTGTTTTTTAATGTATTTATAAATGACCTGGAAATGGGAATAACAAGTATGGTGATCAAATTTGCAGATGACACAAAATTATTGAAAGTTTGTGAAAAATTACCTTGATAATTTGGGAGACAGGGCATCCAAATAGCAGATGACATTTAATGTGGACAAGTGCAAAGTTATGCGCTTGGGGAAGAACAACCCAAACTACAGTTACACGATGCAGGGTTCCGTATTAGGAACCACCATCCAAGAAAAAAATGTAGGTGTCATCGTAGTTAATACATTGAATCCCTCTGCGAAGTGTGCAGCGGTGGCCAAGAAAGCAAATAGAATGCTAGGAATCATAATGAAAGGAATGGAGAATAAAACCAAGGATATTATAATTCCTCTGTACCGCTCCATGCTGGGCCGGCCCAAGGGTTTCTTCTGCCCTAGGCAGAAACCCCAGCCTCGCCACCACCACCACTGATGCCACCCCCCAGCTGACAATGCCTCTTTGTTGCCCCCCCCCCAACTGATGCCAATTCCGGCTTTTGGAAATACTGCTGCTGTCTGCCTCCCCCCAAACAGAATTGGCGGCAGCTGAGGGGGCAGCGTGGCCGCTCATGTGTACTGATACCACCACTGCCAACCGAAGCCGCTGCCACCGCCCACCCAGGCCGGCCACCCAAGGCAGTCGCCTATCTCACCTAGTGGATGGACCAGTCTTGGCTCCATAGTGCGACTGCACCTTGAATATTGTATGCAGTTCTGACCACTATATCTTAAAAACAATATAGCAGAATTAGAAAAGGTACAGAGAAGAGCCTACCAAATGGTAAAGAGGATGGGAGGATATCCCTGCGAAGAGAGGCTTAAAAGGTTAGGGCTCTTCAACTTGGAAAAGAGATGGCTGAGGGGAGAAATGATAAAGGTCTATAAAATAATGAATAGAGTGGAACTGGTACTGTAAATGTAGATCAATTGTGTATTCCTTCACAAAGCAGAAAAACTACAATGCAGCACAATTAAGACTAATTGGTGAAAATATGTTTTCGTTCAACGCATAATCAAACTCTGGAATATGTTACCAAAGCTGTTAGTGTAGCTAGATTTAGAAGAGGTTTGGACAGATTTCTGGAAGAAAAGTCCATAAACTATTATTAAAGAGGACCGAGGAAATCCACGGTTTACCCATTAGACAAACAGCATGGAACCTGTGTACCTTTTGGGAACCTGCCAGGTACTTGAAACCTGGATTGACCCCTGGATTGACCACTGTTGGAAACAGGATACTGGGCTTAATGGATCCTTGGTCTAACCCAAAATGGCTTTTCTTATATTCTTACCTACCATAAATCAGTTTTAATTTGGTTTGAATAAAGTTATGCTTTTATGTCTCTATATTCCCAGACGTTTATTTATATTTAACTCACTTCTTTCCAGTAGTAGTTCAAGGTGAGTTACATTCAGATATTTTGCTGTTCTGGAAAGCTTACATTCTAAGCTGGACATGGGGCAGTAGAGGAGTAAGTGACTTGCCCAAGGCCACAAGAGGCATCACAGTGGAATCTGAATCCCGACGTCCCTGGTTCCAGACCGCGGCTCTAATCACTAGGCTACTCCTCGTCTTGACTTGCTGGGGATGCTGAATGACAGTTTCTCAAAGTTATCTTGGTGACCCCATAGTCAGTTGGATGTATAGGATATCCACAATGAGGATGCAATATATGCAGATCTATCTCTTGTATATTCAATGTCAGTATCCTGAAAATGTGACTGGCTGCGGGATCTCCAGGACAAGTTTGAGAAGCCTTGTCATGAAGGAAATTAAAAGTTTTAGCTAGTTACTAGACCTGCAAACGTGGTCAGCAGGATATTGAATTGCACTAACATGGTTAGTGCAGCTGAATATCCCCTCCTAAGCAGTTTAAGGCTCTAACACTAAGCAGTTAGCATCTGGGTATTGCGGCAACAGCACCTTTATTCAACTAATACTACAACTGCTACTGAGCATTTGTATAGAACTACAAGATGTAGGCAGCACTGCACAGACATGTAAGAGACAAGCCCTGCTCATCAGAGCTTACAATCTAGTCAATTCAGACAACACAGTAGCTGTAGACACGGGATACATCTAGGGGGGATGGTAGGGAAACACAAAGGAGATCAGGTGAGTCAAAATCCAAAAGTGATAAGAGGTGAGTTTTCAGCCTGGATATGCAGACACACCAGTTCAAAACATACTTGTCACAACCATTCTTCAATATGAGACACATTGAAGAGCAGAGCAGAATTGTTTCTAAGTCCTGGCCTTATTCCACATTTCTACAGGAATAAAGGGGACGTCTGCGGGAAACACTGAAAACGTACATGGACCTTTTCTGAATACACTTTATGCGGCTGACCACGCCCCCGTTCCTCCCCTTCTAGATACATTCTGAGATTCCTGTACTAGCACCGTGGACATGCACATCAGCAGTATTTCAGAATACAAAATGTTGACTTTCATGACTTTCTTCTAATCATAAAGAGCCAACATTGTTGACGGATGTTAAAAGAAGTTAATAAGACCTCAAGTCCTTTCATCCAGGAATCATAAGTGTAAGGAAGTATAATGACAAGATAAAAAAATGCACTGGAATACTTAGAGCAAAATTTAGAAAAGTGACAAGCAGGCTGATAAAAAGCAATCAAAAGCATTTTCATAAGCCCTCTTGTTCCGAAAGGTCATCAGCAAGTGAGATGAGGTACCGAAATTCATCACATTAAATGCTAGTGATTTTTCCAACTGAAGAACATCAAATTTAATTAGGACAAGTCAAGAAGGCCAATTAGAATATGATTAGCCTTAAACCAAAACACAGTTTCCTTTGGTTCATCTAGCTGTTTGACCTAATCACAGGAGTAATATGTATGATGGGGATGCTTTTCAAAACCCCATATTTCTTTAAATACTGTACAGACTTAGCTGGAATTTTAGACTTGACTTTAACAAAAAAGTTGTGCTTGAATTGAGAAACTGGTAACTGCATGAAATACATAGTAAGCAAAGGCAAATCATACCAGAACTGCTATTTTTAATGCATGGAATGATTATTATATCATCATATAATTTAACAAGAACAAGGAGAGGCAAGCCCACAGAACACAGTTGCATCATACCAGGAAGGGATCTGGTTTTGCTTCCTGAAAGCTTTTAGTCTCAGTTGCAAATATCAAGATATAGTTGAGAAGAGAAGGATTACGAGGTAATTTATATATTTCATTAAATGCCTTCCTACTATACTAAAAGGGGTACGTTTACAGAAGCGTGTTTTTGTGCAAATAGCAGCAGTGTGGATGTACACAACGCTACCCATTGAGGTGGAGTTATTTGTACCCATGCTGTCTGCAACTTTGTTTGTTACTGCACGCTGCAGATATGTCCGCTCACCTCCCATTTCTCGCCCATTCTGGCAGTTAACACGTCTCGTACACATAAGAACATAAGATATGCCATACTGGGTCAGACCAAGGTCCATCAAGCCCAGTATTCTGTTTCCAACAGTGGCCAATCTAGGTCATATGTACCTAGCAGTTTCCCCAAGAGACACAAGTTCCACAATGCTTGTACTGGGTCAAGCATTGATATCTTCGGTCACTTCTTAATAATGGTTTATGGACCTTTCCTCCAGGAACTTGTCCAAACCTTTTTTAAACCCAGCTACACTAACAGCCTTTACTACATCCTCCGGTAACAAATTCCAGAGTTTGATTACACGTTGAGTGAAAAATATTTTCTTTTATTAGTCTTAAATAGTTTACCCTGTAGCTTCATTGCATGTCCCCTAGTCTTTCTATATTCTGATAACGTAAACAATCGATCTACGTTTACCCTTCCACTCCGTTCATTAATTTATAGATTTCTATCATATCTCTCCTCAGCCGTCTCTTTTCCAGGTTAAAGAGCCCTAACCTTTTTAGCCTTTCTTCATAGGAGTATCCTTCCATCCCCTTTACCATTTTGGTGGCTCTTCTCTGAACCTTTTCTAAAATCGCTATATCCTTTTTAAGATACGGCGACCAGAATTGCACACAATATTCAAGGTGTGGTCTCACCATGGAACCATATAGAGGCATAACCGGGTAGCCAGACCCGGCGCTCACCCCTTTTCTTTATAACCTTACTTTCCCCACCCCAACCCCCTTTTCCAACCGCTTTCCCTTTTACTGTTCCCACAAATTGCACTGAAGCCAAGTGTGGTGACAACTGGTCGCAGCTTTATTTCCAACAACTTCCAAACAATAACAGGAACAATGATCTCACAACCCCCCCCCCAGCAGAGCGATGTGTCACCAGCCATGCTATTAGCAAAGCGACCTCGCTTCCGCTCCAGCCACGGTCACACCACTGGCAACGTTCCGACCACCCCTATCCGACTTCGCCATATTACTAGCAAAAGTCTTCCAGGGGTAGTCCGGGATCCCGCCACCGGCACAGGCCGAACCTTACCTGTGCTGCCCCCCCAAACCTACGGGAAGCTGCGACCAGTGTGTCTCACCCCGAACAACTCTCTCCAACACCTCCTGCCAGTCGTTCAAGAGCAAGTCCATCCCCACTGGCGATAGATGCACACCATCCGCCCTAAACAACCCTGTACAGGCCACATCAACCCAGGCATGCTGCACCTGATACCCCCCTTTTTCACAGACCCATCTCCCAATCTGCCGATTTATCTTGGTTAGTCCTCGGGACCATCTCCGCTGCCCCCATGACGAAGGCCTCGGGATAATGTCCGACCAAATTAACACGACTCCGT
The DNA here is from genome assembly GCA_033557465.1 of Ichthyophis bannanicus. Taxonomy (NCBI): domain Eukaryota; kingdom Metazoa; phylum Chordata; class Amphibia; order Gymnophiona; family Ichthyophiidae; genus Ichthyophis; species Ichthyophis bannanicus. The sequence goes on along the minus strand of CM066042.1, from coordinate 62,945,642 downwards.
CCAACAAATGGAACAGAGCCATCAAGTCCTTTTTCGCCGCCCTTATCAGCTGCTTGCAAGACCACTCTGACAAATCATTGCCCCCAAGATGCACTAGCACAACCGCTGGCCGCCCTCGAACCCGCAGATGATGACGAAGCAAAGGGAGCAGTTGAGTCCACCTCAGCCCCCGCTCACCCAGCCATGAAATTGCCACCTGCGTTGGGTCCAATCCTAGATTCGTCCCGATAGGCTGCACTGCTGCTCTCTGACCCGCCCAAAAGACAAAGGAGTGTCCCATCATCCAGCAGCACCTCGCAGTCCGCCCCGCACCTGCAACAGAAAATAACAGCATTAATACCCCCCCCCCAACCCTAAAGGGCATCTCAGAGCCGCACATAACCTTGAAACGCCTTAGACCGCCATCGGCCAATACTCTGGATCTGTTCCCTCGACAGACCCACCGCAGCCGCACTGGTGGCCGCCCTGATGCGAAAGGAGTGGGCTGAAAACAACCCTGGATCTTCACCGATCCCACGCAGGGCCATGCGTAGCACCGCCATCACCTGATACCTGGTCACGGATGACGAATTCTCGTGCACAAACAGCCCTTCGCTACCACCCGGGCGTACGCCCAAGTAGTCTTCGAGGGCAGCCACAGGGCAAGTTACTCCCCCGATCCTTCCCAGCACCACCCACAATCCCTTACCCTTTTGGTCGGTTTTGGACTTAGCTAACAGCACACGAATGCGCCCCGGCTCCCTCCACACGTGCTGCAGTCGCAAACAATGACCCAAACCGGCCTTAACTGAATCAACCGCCAGTTCGCTGACCCGAAAGGCCCCAAAAAATGCCAAACAAAACACTGCCCTAAATAGGACTACCTCGTAGGGAGATGACACCACCCCCAGCAACCCATAACACAAGCGCTGCAACAAGTCATGGGTAATCGGAAGTCGACGATCATGCCGCATTGGCAGCACCCGCTCCCACCCTTGCATTAACTGCCGAGCCAGGCGCCCCTGAACTGCGCCCTGCCAACCCACCGCCCTGGCAAAAAACTCAAACCCCGCAAGATGCCCCCGCACCGCCGATCTCATCAACCCCCTCTCCTTCGCCCACCCAACATACCTCCCCAGCAGATACTCCGACACCTCGCTTCCAACACACCCCATGCCACACAGATACTCCCACACTCGCTCACACCCTCGTCGGTAAGATTCCCACGTGCGCTCCGCTACCGAATTCCTCAATAAGTTCTTCATCTCGATAGGCCACAGCTCCACAAGTTCCAAGGGACCCCGAACACCTCCTCGTCCGCCAACTGCCGGAACCGCTTCCACTGCAAACAAGAAAGAACATCAGTGATTTCATTAGTACGACCAGGAATATGGCGGGCTTTCAAATCCATGTTCAAACGCAAACAGGCTAGTATGACTTGACGCATTAAGGCCGCTACCGTACTGCAGCGTGGGGTATACCGGTTCACAACAGCCACCACCGCCTCGTTATCACACCACCACACCACCCTACGGTTGGCCAATCTATCCGGCCATAACGAAAGCGCCACTAAAATTGGAAACAATTCTAAAAGGGTAATATTCCGCAAAAGCCCCTCAGCCACCCATTCCTGCGGCCATCTGTCAGCACACCAAGCCCCATTGAAATACACACCCAGACCAACTCCACCCGCCGCATCCGAATACAGCTGCAAATCTTCACTGGAGATCTCCGCATCCCGCAATACCGAAGTGCCATTAAAGTCCCGCAAAAAGAGATCCCAAATCCGCAAATCCTCACGCATCACTTGAGACACTCTTATACGATGGTGAGGCTTCCGTACCCCCGCAGTCGCCGCCGCCAAGTGCCTAAGGAACACCCTCCCCATGGGAATGACCTTACATGCAAAGTTAAGCGATCCTATTAAGGCCTGCAGCTCCCGCAAATTCAACTTAGACGATGCCAAGGCATTAGCCACCAGCACCCTCAATTTTTCCACCTTCTCCGCCGGCAATCGCGCCTCCAAACTTTGGGAGTCCAACTCCACCCCTAAGAAAGACAACCTCATCGTCGGGCCTACCGTCTTACTTTCCGCCAACGGCACCCCCAACTTGCGAGCTAAACTATCAAAGCCAGCCAACAGCTCGCTACACCCCACTGACCTCGCCGCACCCACAAATAAAAATTCATCCAGATAATGTACCACCTCCCCCCTCCCAACTCTACGCACCAACAGCCAGTGCAAGAAAGAGCTGAACTTCTCGAAGTAAGCACAAGATACCGAACACCCCATGGGCATACACTTATCAAAATAAAACTCTCCCTCGAACTGAAAACCCAACAACCTGAAGGAAGCCGGATGAACCGGCAGCAAGCGAAACGCTGACTCGATATCAACCTTTGTCATCAACGCCCCTCGCCCCGCTCTCCGGACTAAGTCCGCAGCCTTGTCAAATGACTCATAACGAACCGTGCACAAATCCCGCGGAATCGAATCATTCACGGAGTAGCCGACCGGGGAAGACAAATTGTGAATCAGCCAAAACTTCCCTGGTTCCTTCTTCGGAATAATGCCTAATGACGATACCACAAAATCCAGGAACGGAGGATGCCTGAACGGCCCCGCAATTCTACCCAACCGCAATTCCTCCGTTATCTTCCCCTGAGCTATCGCCCCCCAACGCTGCACACTGGGCGAGTTTCGTGTCGAGGAAACCGAAACCACCCCCTGCACTGGAACCACAAAACCCAAACTAAAACCCCATTGCAAAACTAACTTATTCCGCCTCCGCGGATAAGAACGCAACCACTTGCACAAAAGCGGAACCTGAATCGGCGAAGGTGCGAGCTCGAATGGCCCCCACTTACTTGAGCCCCGTCGTTGGCTGAGCCCCAGGCCCCTTTTTAACACATTTTGCTGCCGCATGGGGACCTCCACAGCTCGAGCACGCATGACGGAATTTACAGTCCGGGAAGGGACACATCGACCTAATAAACCTCCAGCCGACATCACCCCCTGTACCGAGGGCCGGCCTCGCCTGTCCTGTGGCGATTCCCCCTCGAAAGGAACATGCCACTCCCCCAACCACCACCGTCCCCCCTTTGCCTCTGCTACCCCCACCCCCCCTCCCTTGACCGACATCTGCGTTAGCCAAAGGTTAATGTCTTGGGTGCCCCATGTTAACAACTTATTCTCCTCCATTTTGTCTCGAAACGTCTCATCGTAATTAAGCCACGACCATCCCTCGTGCATTTGAGAAGCCTCGAGAATCGAATCAGCATAGGACAACAACAGCCCATACTGGTGAGGAAAATGATGCCCCCACACGCTTGCTAACCTCAAGAATGATCGCACCCAATTAACTACGTTCCGCGACACTTTCCGAAGCCGACCCGCCTTCTCATCTTCCTTCCGTTTTTTCTTACTGTCACCAGAACGCTTCCGCCCTTCTAGCAAACGAAAAATATCAATATATTTCCGCTTCCGAATCTTCCGCCTCAGCTTCTTTGGGACCCCCTCCCACAATTCAGACAACGCCACCAAGGAAGCAGATCCCCCACCTGCTATACTCCCCTCCACCCCTCCCCCCATGGCCGCCCCACTCCCCCTTTCGGCAGCTTCCGACGCTTCAGACGAATCAGACGACAATGAGGAGGACGACGACGAGCTGCGCCGATAGCGACACCCACGCTTCTTCTTTCTGCGCGCCTTGCCTGACTTCTCAGGCCGTGACCCACGCTCCATCGATTCACTCATATCAGCCACCCGCAACTCACCTGGCCTGTCCTCGACGCCGCAGTCCTCTGACGAGGGTCGCCCATCGCCTCTAGTCCCCACCGGCTGCTGCAGATCCTCCGTCCCAGAAGCCTGGACACCGACTCTAGCTGACCCTGCCTCCGCGTGGGGCCTTGACTCCATACTCCTCTCACTGCAGGACGGCACCGCTGACGAACCATTACCCGGCGCAGCCATATATGGTACCTGCGAAGACAAAATGGGAAAACCCAATGAAGAGAGACCAGGAGCACTCCTCGGGGGCCATGCCCCTGTCCAATCCGCCCTGGATGAACTCTGCCCCCCTCCCAACCAGTGCTCCCACCCTGCCCGCTGCCCCGACTGCCCATACCACCCCGAAGGGGACATACCCACCCCCGGAGGCACCAGTCCCCCAACCGGAGACATCCACCCCCAACCATCCCCTCCTGCCACCCCAAAGCCCTGCCTAGGTCCTACACCCCATTGGCCCAAAGGGCCTAATCCCCAGCCCTGCCCTTGCTCCTGATCCATACTCGGAAGCCCCCCATCCAACCCATCTGTCTGCCCCCCCCCCCCGTGCCCAATTACCCCTACAGGGGTCTCCACTGTCCCTGCCGCCGGGGCCACTGCCAGCCCCTGAGGCCCAACACTCTCTGCCTGCCCCATGCTACCCCCAATATGCTCATCCCCTGTCCTTTTGCCCCCACGCCCCCTCATGAAACCCCGAGCACCTTTCACCCCCCTTCTCCCAACCCCCGCTTTACCTGTACTCCGAGACCCTGGCCGCACCGCTTTGTCCAATCCCCGCCCCTTCTGCCCCTTACCTTGCCTCCCTCTGTCAGCCCTGCCCCCCCCTTCTTGCCGGCTGTTTTCCAGCCATTCCTCACCCCAGTATAACCGTTGGTTTCTTTTGCTATTGCTGTTCTTCTTTTTTTTTTAAAAAAAGGAAACGCTGTCCACACCTGTAGCTCTGCCCAGTCACTCCTTACCTCCTTCACAAAATCCCGGGCCGCTTACCTAACGGCAGACCGGTGCTGCCTTGGCTCCTGAGCCCAACCCCTCAACCCATCAACCACTCGCCTGTTCCGCAGACTTCTGCTCCCGCAGTGCCCGCTCAGCCACACCGTCACAACGCCGCTGCCGCACAGACGCTCTCGCTGCGCCCTCGCTCCAATTCGCCGCCTTACTGCCCCGATGAATAAACGGCTCTGCTCTCCGCGCCTCCACCACGATGCTCCTGCCGGGCCTCCCGCCACACTGCCTGTGCTCTGGCCAGATCGCGCACGCCAGAGCGCATGGCAGCCTCCCCCCTGATTGGCTCCGCTCCCTCCCCTTCCCGAGCGGAGCCAATCAATTTAAACATCGCGCCCCGTGCACGGCTCACCGCGGCACCAGCTATCCTGCCGTGCACGAGCAGGGTCCCGCGCCGGGCAGAGCATCCGGTTATGGGCAGGCGCCGGGACCCTGCCCGCGCCTTTATTCTTATAATATCTTTTGTTTTATTTTCCATTTCTTTCCTTATCATACCTAGCATTCTATTTGCTCTCTTGGCCGCCACTGCACACTGGGCCGAGGGTTTTAACATGGTATCCACAATGACGCCTAAATCTTTTTCCTGGGTGGTGGTTCCTAATGTGGAACCTTGCATCGTGTAACCATAGTTTGGGTTGTTCTTCCCTAGGTGCATAACCTTGCACTTGTCCACATTAAATTTCATCTGCCATTTTGATGCCCAGTCTTCCAATTTATCAAGATCCTCTTGCAATTTTTCACAATCCTCTTGGGTTTTAACAACTTTACATCTCGTGCGATTTTCTGCGCTGTCTGTTAATGCAGCTGCATCGTGCTATCTGCTGCAATAACAGGTAGCAACCATGTCCGAAAGTGTGGTATAATAAAATTTAAAACAACACAATATGTCAATTTAAAACAAATCTTAAAACCTAATCCATGTCCCAAAAGCATCCATACAAAATACAGAAATACGTACAGTAAGACTGGATGGAGCTCAACACCAAAAGTAGAATCTGATGGCCCATCCCTACAATAATGTTGTGGTCCCCACTATACCTTCTTTTCTGCATCCCAATTTATTTACATGTATTTATTTGTAACATTTATACTTCACTACATCTACCATTCTGAGCAGATTACTTCAGAAACATTAGAATAAACAGAACAAGACATCGATACAAAATATACAAACACAGAACATAAATCCTAAAGGTATACTGTCAACTATGACCCAACACCTCAGAACATAAATAGGTTTTAACCTTCCTTCGAAAAGTCAGTAGGTCAGTCTCTCTGTAGTTCTGCTCAGGCAATTCAGCAACTAAAAACATTTAGTTCCTGGTTTTCATTCCTGTGACTTGATGATGAAAAAGGATGATTAAAAGATTTCCTTGGGAGGGACATAAGGAACATGGCAGGTTGTAGGAACCAATTAGTGAACACGATCACTCAGGAGCTGTTGGTTTGGGCCTTAAACAATAACAACAATATGCTTTTAATAGGAAGCCAATGTGGTGTAAACACTAAAATTTAATATTTTGTTGATTTCACACTCATCCCTCCTCCTGCCTACGAATAAGCATGAACTCCATGGATGCATATTTACATCTCTCTAACAGAAACTGTCTCTTAGTCTCTCAGCAGAACACCTGAATACTTAATGTTTCTGAGTAAGGCTAAATGGCCAATTTTCCCAGTGGAGAAAGGTGAGTAACAGCCTTCACTACATCCTTCAGTAACAAATTCCAGTTTGATTACACGTTGAGTGAAAAAATGTTTTCTCTAATTAGTCTTAAATGGGTTACTTTGTAGCTTCATTGCATGTCCCTTTACCTTTCTACTTTTTGATGGTGTAAACAACCAATCTACATTTACCTATTCCAGTCCATTCATTAATTTATAGACCTTTATCATATCTCCCCTCAACCGTCTCTTCTCCAAATAGAAAAGCCCTAACCTTTTAAACCTTTCCCCATAAGGGTATCCTTCCATCCCCTTTACCATTTTGGATGCTCTTTTCTGTATTTTTCTAATTCCGCTATATCCTTTTTAAGATATAGTGACCAGAAGTGCACAAAATATTTAAGGTGCGGTCACTACATGGAATGATACAGAGGCATTATAATATCCTTGGTTTTATTCTCCATTCCTTTCCTTATGATTCCTAGCATTCTATTTGCTCTCTTGGCTGCCGCTGCACACTACCACGATGATGCCTAAATCTTTTTCTTGGGTGGTGGTTCCTAATGTGGAACCTTGCATCGTGTAACCGTAGTTTGGGTCGTTCTTTCCTAGGTGCATAGCTTTGCACTTGTCCACATGAAATTTCATCTGCCATTTGAACATCCAGTCTTCCAATTTATCAAGGTCCTCTTGCAATTTTTCACAATCCTCTTGGGTTTTAACAACTTTGAATAATTTTGTGTCATCTGCAAATTTGATCACCTCACTCGTTATTCCCATTTCCAGGATATTTATGAATATGTTAAAAAGCAGCGGGCCCAACAAAAATTCCTGGGGTACTCCACTAGTTACCTTTCTCTATTTAGCCCTACCTTCTGCTTTCTATCTTTTAACCAGTTCCTGATCCACAATACTACACTGCCTCCAATTCCATGACTATTTAATTTGGCCAGGAGTTTCTCATGAGGGACCTTGTCAAAGGCTTTCTGAAAATCTAGATACACTATATCAACTGGCTCACCTTTGTCTACCTGTTTATTCCCTCCTTCAAAAAATAAAGACAAGACCTTCCTTGGCTAAATCCATGTTGACTTTCTCACATTAAACCATAACTATGTACATTTTATTTATTTATTTATTTATTTAATGTCTCTTTTATACTGCGCTATTTAGAATCAGTGCGGTTTACAGGTAACAAAATTTGTGCAGTGCAGGCAGGTCTGCACTGGACTTACAATAAACAAGGGTTTTTTATACAGGGCTAACAGGGTAACTGGAGGAGGAGGAGCCTAGTGGTTAGAGCAACTGCCTCATACTCAAAAAATCAAGGGTTCAATTCCCACTAGCACTCCTTCTGACCTTGGGCAAGTCACCTTACCCTCCATTGCCTCAGAAGAAAAGGCTGGGAACCTACCTCCAGTGATACATTGCCAAGAAAACCCAGTGGTAGCTGGGTCACTATGAGTCAACACTGACTTGATGGCACTTAAAATAAACCAGGGTAACGATGTACACTTTAACTGGCCATCACAGCTATGTGGGCAGCTCAACATTATCTACAGTTAGAGTCATTTAACAAAATTACATATTTAGTAATTTTATTCTTTATAATGGTTCTACCATTTTGCCAAGTACTGATATCAGACTTGTGGAGCTGATGGTTAACAGATGGCAGAGGTCTGCTAGGAGCAAAATTGCCCTGCACTATATGGAAAGAGGTCACCAGCATCCCTCATGCATACCAATATCCATTAGGTTTCTTCTTCTTTTGCCTCTTATCCTCACCATCCTTTTGCTACATGCAACTCTCTCCTCAAGGTCCCTCCTCCTCCAATCCCTCCTTCACTTTCTGCTCAGACCTTGGCCGTCCATTTCCATGACAAAGTCCAAAAGATTAGCCTTGAATTTTCCACAGGCTTATCTCCCCCTCTCCCTCCAGAGGAAGAGCAAGGGAAAAATCTCCAGGCACGGGGTCAAATGGAGGGTGTTTCTCTCAGCCTCGGGGACAGAGGCAGGAACAGGCAGGGGCTAAAGGGAGGGGGGTATCTCTAAGCCTCGGTGGCAGGAGTAGAGTAGATATAAGCCTGCTCTGAAATGTTTAAAAGTGCATGGACACATGACTCACTGTATCTTCTTGTTCATTGGGTTAAAAGGTCTAAAAGAAAGGCTTGTAGTTGCTTTTAAGAATTACAGAAATCTGCATAAGAAGTTTGCTTTGCATTGCTATTGAAGTGCTTTCTTTTGATGATAAACTAGAGGAATACAAGTTTGTCACCTGTGTGTAGGGTTTGGAACTCTAGTTTGTGCTGTATGGAAAGGGGCTTGCCAGCAGAAAAGGCAGGCTCAGAGTCAAACCTAAGTCTACTAGAGAAGCAGGGTCTCTCCTAGGCGGGGAGGGGTGGTTAGAAAATGGGTTAAATGGATTAGTCCTACCTGCATGTATCAGCACAAACTTTAGCTAACTACTACCAAAACAAAACAAAACTACCAGTTATGACTCTTGACACTATTCACATTCCTCCTCATCTCCTGGATGAATGGTCTGAATTTCACCTTATGTCCAAAACAACATTAAAAAATATCATTCTCAACCTTAACACCACTACCTCTTACCTTGATCCTTGTCCAGTAATCTGGATAAAAAACACACTTCCAATCCTTCTTTCCTTCTTACTCCCCATTGTTAATCTCTCTCTACTCCAAGGTTACCTCCCACCCACACTTAAACATGTTCAAATCAGACCAATTCTTAAGAATGGCACACTTGATAAAACCTCCCCAAAATCATACAGACCCATCTCTAGTATACCGTTCCTCGCAAAAGTAATAGAAAAAACGGTACAATTACAGACACAGGACTATCTAGATTCATCCTATCCTCTTGATGATCAACAATATGGATTTCGACCCAAACATGGAGTGGAAACACTTCTTACAGTTTTAATGGATGCCCTATTAAGAGGAATTGACAACCACAAGCAGGCATTTATCCTATTATTTATTGATATCTCAGCCGCTTTTGACAGTGTTCACCATACCTTAATGCTTAACAACCTGAGACAAATAGGTATAAATGCCACAGTTCATAAATGGTTCACCTCCTATCTAAATAATAGAACCCAAAATGTAAGAATAGGCAATCAAACCTCGGCTTCATACAAACTTGAATCAGGACTACCACAAGGATCAGCGCTATCAGCCTTACTATTTAATATATACATAAAACCAGTTTGCAATATCTTTAAAAAATTTGGTGTACTCTATCATCTATATGCAGATGATATCATGATGTACATCCCGTTCACGATCCCTAACTTACCAATGCAACTCCTGTCAGATTGTTTCGATGAAATCACATCCTGGCTAAATGCACATAATCTACAAATAAACCACTCAAAAACTGAAGTGCTAATAGTTACTAAAAATCAATCTTACACTCCCCCATCACACATAATGCTACAAAACCAAGAAATTAAAATAAAAAATGAAGTAAGATACTTGGGAGTTATTCTAGATAGACATCTCACAATGGACACCCATATTAGAAATACTACAAAGAAAATTTATTTCAAACTTAAAATCCTTAAACAACTAAGACCTCTTGTATACATACAAGATTTTATCAGTATAATTCAAACTACCATAACCCCCCACTTTGACTTTGCTAATCTAATTCTATTAGGTACTACAAAACAAAACATTAAAAGAATTCAACTTGCACAGAATGCAGCAGCTAGAATAATAATGAAAGTACACTCACATCAACACATAACACCAATACTAGCATCCCTTCACTGGCTGCCAATACAAAGCAGAATAGTATACAAAACATTAATAACCTCATTTAAAATTCTAAATGACATGGCCCCAGTCACACTAAGCAACTTAATAAGTAAAGAACATTCAAAATCTACTCAAAGAAAAAGTCAATTAAATAAACTAAAAACTCCTAAAGACTTCATAAAAGCAAATAAACTAACAAACAATAGAGCTTTTTCACATGCAGCGCCAACAATTTGGAATTCTCTCCCAGATGAGCTAAGAATGTTAACCGAAATCATTGAATTTCGTAAAAAACTGAAAATGTTTCTTTTCACTAAACATTATAATAATACAGATCATCCCTCAATAGATTTAGATAAAGGCTAACCTGTTTTCGTCTGAGATATCCCATGACCTATGAAAATTCTTATAGCTGTAACGGTACTTTGCACCACGCTTAAGCCCTAAACAATGTATATCTGTATATAATGTATATAGTTTGCACTGTTCTGTGCTAGTTAACATTTACATTTGTTTTCAAATTTTATTGTTTATTTTATTGTTTTTATTGTTTTTGGTTATATGATGTTATATGTAAAACGAACTCTGCTTTGTTGATTGTTGTTTATTGTGAACCGCAACTGATCTATGGAAGATGCGGTATATAAGTGATTGTTAAATAAATAAATAAAATAAAATAAAAATAGAGAGGGACCGGGGCAGTATAGTGAGTGCTCGACAAGCAGACTTTTTTTTACTTTCGAGGGGGTCTGAGGCAAGTAGACCAGGAACAGGGGACTAAGGAGACTCTGAATATTGGTGCCATGTTGGGCAGCGTTGAACAATGCGAAACTAGTGTAAAACTAGAGACAGTGCCTACCCTATCTGTGGTGTCAGAATGGCTGTGGAGTCCTTATGGGTGGATCTTCTAGAGATCTACCCCTAGGGAAACCAACCAGGAACACATGCAGGAAGTGAGGATGGAGGAACTCCAAGGGTTTTCACCAGGGGAACCATCCACAGGTATGTTGTGTACAATATCTTGAGAAATAATTGGAAATATTCCAACTGTTGTTGTTAAATGCCGTCGAGTCTGTCTCGACTCATGGCGACCCTATGATACTTGTCCTAAATTGTGTTCAGTCTTCAATCAGGTGGCTCATTGTTGACAGACTAGCACCTGTAGCTGCTGTTATTGTATCAATCCATCTCATTGCTGGCCTTCCTCTTTTGCATTGACCTTCCACCTTGCCAAGCATTATGTCTTTCTCTAAGGATCTCTCTCTTCGCATGAAGTGTCCAAAGTATGACAATTGAAATCTTGTCATCTGAGCTTCTAAAGAAAGCTTAGGTTTGATCTCCTCTAGTACTGACTTGTTTGTTTTTTGAGTAGTCCATGGTATACACAGTATTCGCCACCAGCACCATAATTCAAAGACATCAATTTTCTTCCTTTCTATCTTTTTCACTGTCCAACTTTTGTATCCATATGATGTTATTGGAAATGCCATGGCTTGAACGAGTCAAATCTTTATATGGAGAGAGACATCTCTGCTCTTGAGTATCTTCCTAGGTCCTTCATAGCCATTCTGCCAAAAGCAATGCGTCGTCTGATTACTTGACTGCTTGTTTCTTCTTTATTGATAGTTGATCCAAGTAGGTTAAAGTTGTCCACTGTTTCAATTTCTTCTCCATCAATGATAAATTTATTGATTTTTCCAGTTGTCATGATCTTTGTCTTCTTTCCATTAGGTGTAGGCCCATTTTAAGACTATGCTCCTCGATTTTGAGAAACAAATGTTTCAGATCATCTTCGTTTTAAGCCAGTAATGTGGTATCATCAGCATAGTAAAAGTTGTTGATGAGCCTTCCACCAATCTTCATACCTCTGTTGTCTTCATACAATCCTGTTTCTCTGATGATTTGTTCTGCATATAAATTAAACAAGTACGGGGAAAGTATGCAGCCTTGTCATACACCTTTGCTGATTTTAAACCACTCTGTTTCTCCTAGTTCCATTCGAACTGTTGCTTCTTCATCAATGTAAAGGTTGTGCAAGAGAACGATCAGGTGTTCTGGTATACCCATGCTTCTAATGTGGCCCAGAGATATCCTTTTGGTATTCTTTAGTTTTTTCAAGTATCCATCTCACATCCACGATGATGTCTCTTATTCCTCACCCTTTCCTGAACCCTGCTTGCATTTCAGGTAGTTTTTGTTCCAGGTATGGTTGTAGTCTCTTTTGAATAATCTTCAATAGAATCTTGCTGGCATGTGGGATCAGAGCGATTGTGCAATAATTTCCACAGTCAGTTGTATCACCTTTCTTTAGTTTTGGTATAGACACAGATGTTTTCCAGTCAGTTGGCCATAATGTTGTCTTCCAAATTTCCTGGCAGAGCCTTGTAAGTATGGCAATAGCTGCATCAGATTGCTGTAGTACTTCTATGGGAATTTATTTATTTATTTGTTTATTTAGCTGTATTTATATCCCGCTTTTCACCAGGTCAAAGCGGTGGAACATTAAAAGGGGGGGGGGGGTGGACAATAATCAACTTCTGGGGTTGGGGCCATCACCAGGTGGCTAACATTAATGATTTTTAACAAATATTTGGGACATAGACATAGATATTGTATTACAGGGAATGCCATCAATTTCTGGTGCTTTTTTCTTTGATAAGGCTTTCAATACTGCTTCAACCTCTTTCATCACCAATGGTTTTGGATCATAAAGTACAGGTTAAAATGGCTGTTGGTCCATTTGATCTTTATTATATAATAACTCTGTATATTCTTTCCACCTTTTCTTGATCTCCTCAGCATCATTCAACATATAGTCTTGAGCATCTTGTAGCATTCCAATTCAAGGCTGGATGTTTTTTTAAACTCTCGTATCTTTAGGAAAGCTAATCTTGTTCTTCCTCTAATAGTTTCTGCTTCTATTTCCTTGCATGCATCATTGTAGTACTTCTCCTTGTCTTGTCTTGCTGCACGTTGGAAATCTCTGAGTTCTGCGATTGCTTCTCTTTCTCCTCTGGCTTTAACTTCTCTGCATTTCTGGGCAATTTTCAGAGTTTCTTTGGTGCCGTTTTTTCTTTTTCACCTTTTGTAGAGACTTCTCGCTTTCTTCCAACACAACCTTCTTGATGTCACCCCATAAATCTCTAGAGCTTTGTCCTTTGTATCTAAAGCAGCAAATCGATTTTTCAGGCAGTCTTTAAATTTCAGTGGTATATTCTCAAGGTCATATTTTGCTACATTCATGAGTGGCTTGCCCTTTTTCAACTTTAGATTGAGTTTGCATACTAGTTGTTGGTGATCTGTACCACAGTCAGCTCCAGGTTTTGTTTTTGTTGATGTTTATAGAGTTTTCCCATCGTTGACTTCCACAAATGTAGTCAATGTGATTTTTGTACAATCCATTGGGTGACGTCCATGTTACAATCGCCGCTTGTGTTGCTGGAAGAAGGTGTTTGAGGTGAATAGATCATAGGTCTTGCAGAATTCTATCAGTCTTTCTCCAGCTTCATTTCTGTTGCCAAGTCCGTATTTTCCAACCATTTTGTCTTCTTCTTTATTGCCAACTTTTGCGTATCAGTCACCCATGACTATCAGGATATTCTGTTTGCATATTCTGTCAATTTCAGCTTGTACTTGTTCATAGAACTCATCAAGTTCATCCTCTTATGTCATCATAATATTTTATTAGTATGTTCTGTCTATGCAACTTAGACAAAGTAATTTCTGAGAAAAAACAAAATATGATCTAGACAGGATTAATGGCACCCTTCATTAATATTTGATTGCACAACCCTTATTTTATGTATTTATTTGAGAAGTTTATATGCCACATTTCCAATGTTCAAAACGGTGTACATATAACAGAACAAAACATAACATTACATGGATCATATTAACACTATAAAGAACATTTAACTACATATGATAAACCCATAACTTTGTAGGGAACCATTAGAATCTAAACCATTAACATTAATGATAAATACCAGTAAATAATCCAAGGCATAAAACATATATACAAATACTGAGCAGGTGTTTTGGTATGGTGTAATTGTTTCAGTCTGGTGTAAGTGTTTATTGTTGAAGGGTAAAGGTGGGCTATATCTTAACAGTGAACGGTTGAAAAAACAATTGACAATAAACGTTGAGAACATTATAACAGTGAACGAATAACATTTTAAAGTTGAAACATGGGCATAAATGGCATTTATTGCATGCCATTTATGCCCATGTTAACTGCAATGCACCATCACCATCCACATTCCACCCCTACCCACCCTGTCTGCGTCCTATTGCACTCTAGTCTATTAATGTGGGATTTTCAGCACAGGGCACTAAACCCCATATGGGCTAATGGTTAGTAATCTGCTACATTAATGCCTGGCAGCATTCACCAAGTGTTAATAAAAGGGGTCCTTGATTTTAGCTTGTTACATTTAATGGGTTTTTTTGTTTTTCTTTTGAATTTTTTACTTTCCAATTTCAAAATTACAATTAAGTAGCATCAGAAGAAAAGTACACATGGTCTACTAGGATAAAACAAAAAGCAACAGAGTCTTAACATAATCCACGATAATTACCCCTGTATACTACAGTCCACCATATAAGAAACATAGGCTTGGAGGATCTAGCAATCATATATCTTTAGTGTTATTTTGTTTCTTGAATATTGCCTAATATTATTCAAGAAACAAAATAACACTAAAGATAGGCAACCAGACAATACAACATATAACCCCCATAAACCCCCAGGAGGGAATAGACAATAAAAAAGGAAAATTCAAGAAGCAGCCTTACCATCAAGAAAAACAGTTAAATGCGTGGGGTCAAAGAAACTAAAGGTGCTCCCCTGATGCCACACAACACACTTACAGGGGAATCTTAAGATAAAAGATCTCCCAGTCGCAAGCACTCTAGGTCTTAGAGAGAGAAAACTTTTTCTCCGTGTGTGAGTGGCCCTTATGACATCAGGGAACATCTGAACTCTCTGCCCACAAAAAGTAACATCTCTCCATTTGAAATAAGCTTAAATAAATTAGATTTATCAGCTTCTGAATTCAACACAACAATCAAGGTAACTCAAGTGGTGATGTTATCCACAGAGGACTCCAGGAAGGCGGACAAGTCCAAACTATCTGCAAACACTAAGAAGCCAGTTCTATCCTGGCTGTCCAGCCTCTGTGCGGCCCCTCAGAATCGGGGCATACAGCGGTAGCACCCGATTCTGATGCCGCAGGGGCTAGATGTTCCCGCGGGATCAGCATCGGGTCTACCAGCCTGCATGTGCAGGCCAGACCCCGATTCTGATGGGCCGCATACCCAGTAGATCCCCAGCTAATTCAGCCAGGCTCCTGAATCGAGTCACAGTGCCATGGCGCTCCCTCGCCTTGGCACCGCAGCTCCATTCAGGAGCCACAATCATCAACCGCAAGACCCAACATTCTTTCCCTGCAGCCCGACCCCCGATCCAGCCCCCATGACTAGGGTCGGGCTGTGGGGATCCCCCTGCACCCCATCACTGCCCACTGGCTCTAGCATTCCCCGAATCCAGGGGGACTTATTCCACCTCTGAGGTGGAATAAGTCCCCCATCTATGTGGCCAACCACAGGCATAGAGGGCCAACCTCAGAATCAGCCCTGTATGTCCAGGGTCATAGCCTGCCGATGCCCTGCCCTCACTCTGCCTCCAGACTGTCCCCTCCCACCCCCGTCAAAAGCTCCCTGCACAACAGTGCTGCTCATACAGGGGGCCTTTGCACCAGGAGCCGCAGGGGGATGAATAGCGGGGATATATGTCCAGGCAGGAATCTAAGGAATCTAATCTACCTTCTTACTAGATGGTATATAAAACAATTGACCAAGAGATATTTCATCTGGATTCATGATTTTCAAAACATCTTTTAAATATATTTTGCACATCTCCTTAGCAGACTGTCACCTAATCTTAGGGAAGTTCAGTAGCTGGATATTTCTGGCCCTGTTGGCATTCTCCATCAACGCCACTTTATAGTGTAAAGATAAACTGTCTTTAATAAAACTTCCGATGGCAGTCTGTACAGATGTCATCTAAGTCTCAATAGCTCCATCTCTCTTATACAAAGAGTTGAAGCCGTCCTCATACTCTTCCATCTTGGAATCCACTTGTGAGAATTACGAAGCCTGAGAAATGTTAATACTTACTGTAGACTCAATTCGCCACAAATCACCCCAAATATCCTCAAGCGCTATCTTCTTGGGCTGAAAATCCACTGCTCCAGCTCCAACACTGCCAGACAGTGGTTTGGGAAGTGGGACCGAGGTAACCAGGAAACTCCCATCACTGAGGCCACCACACCCTCACTCCGATGGAATGAGCGAGTTGATGTTTCCCCAGAGCTCACCACTCTCAACTCTGCAGATGGCCCTGGAGAAGATTGTAACTGAGGCTCCACAACACAATCAGCAGCAGAGACACCAGAGCCTCTGGAGATCCATCGTGAGCATTACCTGGTTGTAGGTTTTACCTATCGGAGCGCTGGCAGCATGTCAGAGTCGGCTCCACCACATCCACACCTTTCCACCAACATCAAGGTGTTCCGCAAGGATCTTCTTTATCTGCGCTTCTGTTCAATGTATATATACAGCCTATATGTGACATCATACGCACCTTCGATATCTCCACATTAATCTATGCTGACGACGTCCTACTGTTTACACCATTTAAAGTCAAACAACCAGACTTCACCAACCTTATTCACTGCTTCAACGCCATCACAGACTGGTTATTATCTCAAAACCTCCGTATAAATTTCAAGAAGACCGAAGTTCTGTTCATATCAAGAAACAAAGAATTCTCCCCCCCATCCTCCCTAAGAGTAAGAGATGCGGAACTCCCTAGTAAACCATCTATTCGCTACCTAGGCATTACACTGGATCAGCATTTTGACTTTAAGGAACACATACGGAACACCACCAGATCTGTTTACAATAAAATCAGAACGCTAAGGCACCTCAGACCCATGCTACCTCATAACAACTTCCGGACCATTTTCCAGGCCCTCACACTACCTCACTTTGATTATGCAAACGTCGTCTTATACGGACTCCCCAAGAACATCATTAATCCGCTGCAACTCGCTATGAACGCGGCTGCTAGGGTGCTCTGTGGTCTAACAAGATCAGACCATATCACCCCGGTTCTCATGGAACTCCACTGGCTACCAATTCATTGCAGGTTAACCTATAAAATCCTCCTCATCACTTTCAAGATCATCAACAACCTTGCCCCCACACCCCTCAATGATCTCATCTCCCTCACCCCAAAAAACAGAACGAGAAGGTCAACAACGGACAACACCCTGATCATCCCTAAAGAGTCCATCAAATGCACCCAGACAACCAAGAAAAGGACCTTCGCCTTCTATGCACCTAAATGCTGGAATGACCTCCCACCTGAAATAAGAGCAATTAAAGACCTCACTCAATTCCGCAAGGCAATCAAGCACCACATTTTCCTTCTCCACTTTGCACAAGCATCCAATCATCAGCACTCCTAAACCTACAAACTCTCAATCTCCACTCCCAATTCCCTCATAGGCAATTCCACCTCAAGTTCTCTGCGGTCTTGCCTTAGCCCTCCTGTGAATACTAAAGAATCTAATATGTTTTTGTACATAGTTACAGTTTTTTACCCTGTTGTTCCAAGTTTAACTTTCCTGTTATAATGTAAGCACACAATTGTCCTCTGAATGTGCAACCTTTGTTATATGTAAACCGCACTGACAACAAATAGCGCGGTATATAAAAGATGTTAAATAAATAAATAAATAAATGGGGGAGATGGCCCAGCAGAGCTCGGGGAAATCCCCAGCTTCTCCGGAAGATGCTCGAACTCTGGAACCACCGACACTAATATGGATGCTGCAGACACCACATGGCAGTCAACTGCTGCTGCTTTTGATCCTTTTTGCCTTTCCCCTTTCTCTTTGGAGCCATAAGGTAACAAAAATTCCATATTTTAATGTTTTATATTGCTGAATACTGCTTTAGACAGGGAAGAGTGGTCTAGTGGTTGGGGCAAGTTACCTTAGGCTGAAGGGCAAGGGGTTTGAATCCTGCTAGAGGACAGCAAGCTTGGGCCAGAAGGACTGTGGTTTCTAGTCTCACAGGTGCTCCTTGTGGCCTTGGGTGAGCCACTTAACGTTCTGTTGCCTCAGGTATAAAAAACATACAGATTGTGAACCCTTCAGGGACAAGGGAAATATATAAACACCGCTAAATAAATATACAGTACCTGAATGTACAGCACTTTGACTGGTAGAAAAGCAGTATATAAGCCTAGTTAAATAAAATAAACAGGGAGGAATGGCTCAGTGGTGGGGACAGGTTACCTCAGGCCAGAGGGCCAGGGGTTCAATTCCCACATGGGGACAAGCAACCTCAGGCCAGAGGGACTGGGGTCTCTAGTCCCATGGCCACTCCTTGTGGCCTAGGGCAAGCCACTTAACCCTCCATTGCTTCAGGTACACTTAGATTGTAAGCCCTTCAGGGACAAGGGAATAAAAAGTACCTGTTAGTATACATGTAAACCACATTGATTTGAAAGAGCACAGTATAAAAAATAAATAAATACTTTAAGAACATAAGATATGCCATACTGGGTCAGACCAAGACCAAGGTCCATCATGCCCAGTATTATGATTCTAACAGTGGCCAATCCAGGTCACAAGCATCTGTCAGGTTCCCAAAAAGTTACACAGATTCCACATTGCTTATCCTGGGGTAAGCAGTGGATTTCCCTGGTCCCCTTTAATAATGGTTTATGGACTTTTCCTCCAAGAACTTGTCCAAACCATTTTTAAATCCAGATACACTAATAGATTTTACTATATCCTCCAACAACGAATTAAAAAGGTTGATATTGAGGCCTATTTCATTCAGGCTGTCCAGCCCCCTAGGCGGCCGATCAGAAACGAAGCGCACAGAGGAAGACCTGATTCTGATATCACGGGGGCTAGATGTGCCCGCAGGATCAGAATTGGATCTACGGCTGTTTGCTCGGCTACCTCAGCCAGGCTTCTGAATGGAGCCGCGGCACCGCAGCTCCATTCAGGAGCCACAATCCCTGCCGCAGAAAGCAAACCTCTTTCCCCACAGCCCAACCCCCAATCTGGCCTTCCATGGCCAGGGCTGGGCTGCTGGGAACCCCCTGCGCCCCTGCATCTTCTTCCAGCAGCCCGGCTCAGAGATCCCACAATGTACAGGTGGACTTATCCACCTTTGCGGTGGAATAAGTCCCCCATCTAGATCTGAGGCCCCAGATGTACATTTATGTCCGGGGTCACAGCCCACCCATACTCAGCCCTCGCTCTGCCTCCGGAACACCCGCCCTGCCCCTGTCTAGGCCTCCCCGTACAAACCCACTGTTCATAAGGGGAGGTTTTGCCTGGGCCGGCAGGGGGACAAATAGCGGGGATGGACTTCCCAATGGGACGTCCATCCCTGCTATTTGAGGGACAGAATAATCACTTATGCATTCAGCGAAAAAATATTTTCACCTACTAATCTTTCTAGTCTTTCTGCCTTTTGAAGGAATAAAAATCCGATCTATGTTTACCCAAGCCACTCCATTCATTATCTTATAGACCATCTTTTTTACAAGTTGAAGAGCCTTAACCTTTTAAGCCTTTCTTTGTAGGGGTATCCATCCATCCCCTTAACCACTTTAGTGGCTCTTCTCTGTGCCTTTTCTAATTCTGCTATAACCTTTTTAAGATATGGCGACCAGAACTGCAAACAGTAGTCAAGGTGCGGTCGCACCTTTTACTTCAGAGACGCGCAGTATACTGTTTTCCAGTCTTCCAGATAAGCAAAAAATAAACAGACTCAAAAGTCAGATAAAATTTACATTCATTACAAAATAGCAATTGGAACTTCTTTAATAACAACCCTTTCTATATGTTTTTACTTAATTTGCTCTTGCACAATATTGAAAACACGAAGTCTGAAAGTATTCTCCCTACATAACTATTCATGTCCTTATCTTCTCTTAACAAACCACCTGCAATCTTCTGAACTTTGTCTCAGAAACCTACTGCATGTGCATGGGATGGTTAGGGAACAAGATTTTTAAAATCCATTTATTTTATGCCAAGTTAAACAGGAGAGATTTTATTCCATGTGAACAGACATCCAGTACCAAGTCTGGTGCAAAAGTATTAGACACCCTAGCACCCTCCCCCTCCCCCCCCCCCCCACTCCACTTAAGATTTTGATTATCAAACTCAACCATAATCATCTCAACACCAACCCTCCCAGAACAATCTAATAGACATTTACATTGTAAGCTTTGTTTGTAAATATTCAGTATACATAATGAGAGAGATTTTCAAAAACAAAGGTAAATGGGCTATTTGTAAATTGTCCATTGTTCCTGCAGGTGATTGTTCAGCACTGATAATTCTTTGGGGCATGTTTACTAACCATTGGCCCAGCTTGGTAAACATGCCCCTTTGAGTTTATGTGGTAGTAAGAAACCATTGTTTTGCTTTCATAGAATCTGCTTTTTGCTGCTGCCAGGAAGCTGCTGCTCTAGGCAAACCCCTTATTTGTCCAGTGGTTGGACCAACCCTGCCCAGTACATTTTACATTCTGTTCCAGGTCCTCTGGGGATATGCCCTGTAATGCCCCCATATTCATTTCTTTGCAGACAATCAAATATTCTTTTCCATCACCTTGTGCATACGAACTTTCTGTTACAGAACAGTTTTCCACAGAGACAGTTTTAACTGCTGCATGACAGAAAACTAGCAAGAAAGAACATTTAAATTACTTTTGAAAAAAAGCCCTTCATATTGCTGTTATACTGTGCCTGTGGGTGCACACTGAAATTTTCATTTTCTGTTAAAATTTAGCAGTCCCAGCTGCCTAACATCATCTGAAAATCTACACTGTCGTATAAGATGGTGAGATTTCAGAAGCAATTTTATAACTTACCAAGATTTTCCCCACCGGATAGGGTTCTGAAATTTCTTCCAGTATATACCAGAGAGCGTTATTTAACTCTACCACTTCCTTTGCATGCAGGGTCGACAGCTCAAGAAAATTGCTGACGATCTTTCATATTTTTATTGGTAACTGAACTTTTTCACTGACTCACCTTTAACGGTTGCATTTTGGGGGTACTTTTAGAACAAGGTAGCCAGGTTGCTAGGGCAGGAAGCACATTAGGTTTTTACATTTAACCCCAGGCATTAATGCAAATAGCGTCATGTTAGCTGCAAAAGTCACATGTAATCTTTCTGTGTACCGCATTTCCCCAGCAGATAACTCGGTGAAAATGCTGAGATTGTGGTGCGGCAGCATTGTGGTTGCAGCTAATGCCAGCCATTGAGGTGACGTCAGCTGTACCCATGATGTCTGAAAAATGTGTGGATACTGTGCTTGCTGATGCAGTAACTACTCTTGACAGGCATGCCTTCACTACGCCCACACCCCGCCCACGCACGGTATGCAGCTAGGGTGAAAAATTCCTTGCGCTCTCTGTATTTGGCCTGCGTTAGCTCTTACCGCGGTGCACTTTTCCCATGTTATCGCCACATTAATAGCTAGCACACTTTAGTAAACATGGCCTTATATGTATGCCTAGATGGAAGGCCAGGACATTACACCTGCTCTTGAGAAGACATAAATAATAGCATGCACCTTACGCACAGAGGTGTATGTTTTATAAAATATGGGGCATGTTTACGAAAGCGCACTTCCCAGTAGCATGGGGTTCAGTGAGGGGTATGGGCGCCACACTAAAACACAGCCTGGGTCTCCAGTTAAACATCCCAGAGGCATGGAAGGCAAGTCACAGCTAGTGTGGGCATTAGTAGCTTGCGCTAATGTGGCAGTAAATGTGGCTGTGTGCAGCGCAGCATTTTGTGTCCATGCTAACTGCAGGAGAACAGGCACACATGCCCCCCTGAGGTTCACGCAGGCTTTCATAAACACGCCCCTATGTGTAAACCATGACTCCGCCCAAACTCCCGCCCCCTGAAGGCAACTACTGTACAAATACACATTGGCTTGCACCACAAATCTTTCAGGCGCAATCTAATTTTATAAAGCCCACTTACATTCCTGAGACTGCATTTTAGGTACTAAATCGGTTTAGAAAATACCATCTTTCTGCATAGCCAGATCTACTGGGTACAGATTTACCTATTTGGAGAGTTATTTCAAAAAGGATTTTCCACATCTAAGACTGTTTTACACACAAAGAAGACTCTTTATAAAACTGTGGGGTGGCATATCTGCATATACATACATGCACCAAGAAGAAGGCATGTATTTAAATGTGCATCGCATGCAGGTGTTCCCAGGGGAATAGTCTGGACAGAGCAGGGACTGGTTTGCGATGTGCATGTGTGTAAAATATGAGGGTACACATATAGAAAATCAGCATCCACTTACAACAGCTTTGAAGCAGGTATAAATGTAGGTCTCAGCATGAATGTATTGCTGCAGCTAGATCTGAGAACCTATTTTATAAAAGGCACAAAGATGCCCTTGTTGCCTTTATAAAATCCACTAATACCAGAATCTCTTGGCATATCCTATAAAAATACAAAATGGACCATCAAAAATCCTTGTTTCATCATTGGTCCAAAAATGTTTACATCTTGCATTTTCAAAAAACATCTGCAGTACTTCTTTTTCAAAACATTTAAATAGTCATTTTATAAAACCACTTATCGTCAATAAATAGTGTACACAGAATTTGATGTGATATCATATTTTGAAGATCCATATTATATCTTTTGTATCAGGACACAAAAAATCTTTTTGTTCCATTCACGGACAAACTCCTCACATCGTCTTATTTCTCACTTGCATCTGAAAGGAAATATGGAAACAGCATCTTTAAAATAGACTTAAAATAGGGACCTTTTTGTACTTTGCACATAGGCAAATAGATTAATCAGAGAAAATATAGTTTCACTCAATGTGCAATCAAACGCAGGAATTCATTGCCGGAGTATGTAGTAAACGCTGTTAGTGTAGCTGGGTTAAAAAGAGATTTCGACAAGTTCCTGAAGGAAAAGTCCACTAACCATTTAAAGTGGATGGGGGAATCTACTGCTTACCCCTGGGATAAGCAACATGGAATCTTTCTACCTTTTGGGAACCTGAGAGGAACGTGACCTGGATTGGTTACTGTTGGAAACATGATATTGGGCGCAATGGACCTTTGGTCTGAACTAGTATGGCATATCTTATGTTCTTATGTTAAGAATCAGGTCCTTATACAGCATAATCTAGTCCCAGTAGGATGTGAATGGTAAAGTTGTGGTTTCATTTTAGAGTCATTTTCCAATTCTTTTTGTTTCTCAGACAATTTTCAGTTTATTTCCAACTTTTTTATTAATACAACTCTTTTCAGATGCATTAGACATGTTAACAAGGAAAAATCAAATTTGCATGTGTTAATTAATAACTTAAACTTGTTAAATTGATTTTGCAAAAACACTAAAATGTTTAAGGCATGCTAGCAAAATGAATGCACATCCCTAGTTCCAAGATTCTGACTAGTGTAACCTCACAGAGCCAGAGTCCAGAGCACAGACTCAAAGGCCCATCGCTCATGTTTTTTTTTTTTTTTTTACTGACACAAAGTTATTTTTAAAGATATGTCATTTTTGTTATTTACATTATCATTCAGTAAACTTACTGACAATTCGCAACCTTGTCTGTGGCTTAAGGCTAACACCTTTATTTAGTCCTTTGTCACCTCCCATGGTGATTACTGAAGTGATTTCTTCTGTGTCCTAATTTCTACGCTTCCTCTCTGTTCCCCCCTACAATCAATCCAGATTACTGTGGCTATGATGGTCTTTTAATCATATAGGTCCCACTATGATCCTTTCCTTTCATTGATTTCCTCCAGTTGTTACCCATGTCCTTATAAGATAAATTCAGTGTTCAAATTCTCCTTCAGAGTGTTAAATTCTTCTGTTCAAGCCTTCTCTGTATCTCAGACTGGTTGGTAGAAATCATAGTGGTACTGGACATTAGAACATCACTTTGGAAACATAAGAGGGCACCCTGTTGTGTCTGACACCCGGATGTATTAGTGGAGGAGAAAAGAGTCATAAGAACATAAGAACATAAGATATGCCATACTGGGTCAGACCAAGGTCCAGCAAGCCCAGTATTCTGTTTCCAACAGTGGCTAATCTAGGTCATATGTACCTAGCAGTTTCCCCAAGAGACACAAGTTCCACAATGCTTGTACTGGGTCAAGCATTGATGTCTTCGGTCACTTCTTAATAATGGTTTATGGACCTTTCCTCCAGGAACTTGTCCAAACCTTTTTTAAACCCAGCTACACTAACAGCCTTTACTACATCCTCCGGTAACAAATTCCAGAGTTTGATTACACGTTGAGTGAAAAAATATTTTCTTTTATTAGTCTTAAATAGTTTACCCTGTAGCTTTATTGCATGTCCCCTAGTCTTTCTATATTCTAATAAGGTAAACAATTGATCTACGTTTACCCGTTCCACTCCGTTCATTAATTTATAGACTTCTATCATATCTCCCCTCAGCCGTCTCTTTTCCAGGTTAAAGAGCCCTAACCTTTTTAGCCTTTCTTCATAGGAGTATCCTTCCATCCCCTTTACCATTTTGGTGGTTCTTCTCTGTACCTTTTCTAAAATCGCTATATCCTTTTTAAGATACGGCGACCAGAATTGCACACAATATTCAAAGTGCGGTCTCACCATGGAACGATATAGAGGCATTATAATATCTTTTGTTTTATTTTCCATTCCTTTCCTTATCATACCTAGCATTCTCTTTGCTCTCTTGGCCGCCGCTGCACACTGGGCCGAGGGTTTTAACATGGTACCACAATGATGCCTAAATCTTTTTTCTGGGTGGTGGTTCCTAATGTGGAACCTTGCATCGTGTAACCATAGTTTGGGTTGTTCTTCCCTAGGTGCATAACCTTGCACTTGTCCACATTAAATTTCATCTGCCATTTTGATGCCCAGTCTTCCAATTTATCAAGATCCTCTTGCAATTTTTCACAATCCTCTTGGGTTTTAACAACTTTAAATAGTTTTGTGTCATCTGCAAATTTGATAACCTCACTCGTTATTCCATTTTCCATGTCATTTATGAATATGTCAAAAAGCAGCGGACCCAGCACAGATCCCTGGGGTACACCACTATTCACCTTTCTCCATTGGGAAAATTGGCCATTTAGCCCTACCCTCTGCTTTCTATCTTTTAACCAGTTCCTGATCCACAATAGTACACTGCCTCCTATCCCATGACTCTTTAGTTTTGCCAAAAGTCTCTGATGAGGGACTTTGTCAAAGGCTTTCTGAAAGTCCAGATACACAATATCAACCGACTCACCTTTGTCCACCTATTTATTCACTCCTTCAAAAAAACATAACAGATTAGTAAGACAAGATCTTCCTTGTCTAAAGCCATGTTGGCTGTCTCCCATTAGGTTGTGACTATCTACATGCTGAGTAATTTTATTCTTTGATGGTTTCTACCATTTTTCCCGGTACTGACATCAGGCTCACCGGTCTGTAGTTTCCTGGATCACCCTTGGAACCCTTTTTAAAAATTGGTGTTACATTGGCAATCCTCCAATCTTCAGGTATTAGAGATGATTTTAATGATAGTTCACAGATTACTGATAGCAGTTCTGCAATCTCATATTTCAGTTCTTTCAACACCCTTGGATGTATACCATTCGGCCCAGGTGATTTGCTACTCTTCAGTTTATCTAATAGTTGTAAGACATCTTCCCGATGTATCGATATTTCCTTCAATTCTTCCGCACCTTTAAATACCACTTCAGTCATGGGTAACATCCCTACATCTTCCTCAGTAAAGACCGAAGCAAAGAATTCATTCAGTCTCTCCGCTATCGCCTTGTCGCCTCTTAGTGCTCCTTTAACCCCTTTATCATCTAATGGACCAACTGACTCTCTCACAGGTTTTTTGCTACGAATGTACTTGAAAAGGTCTTTATTTTGCGTTTTTGCTTCCGCAGCAAGCTTCTTCTCAAATTCTCGCTTTGCCTGCCTTATCAATGCCTTGCATTTGTCTTGCCAGTGCTTGTGCTGTTTCCAGGTTTCGTCGTTTGGCTCTTTTTTCCATTTCCTGAAAGATGCTTTTTTGGCAACAACAGCCTCTCTGACCTCACCTTTAAACCATGCTGACAGTTTTTTGGACTTCCTTCCACTTTTCTTAAACCGTGGAATACAGCTGGTCTGGGCTTCCAAGATAGTATTTTTCAACAACACCCAAGCTTGATGTACGTCTTTAACCTTCGCAACTGCTCCTTTTAGTTTTTTCTTAACTGTTTTCCTCATTTTATCATAGTCTCCCTTTCGAAAGTTAAAAGGTAGTACTGTGGATTTCCTTACTATCCCTCCTCCACTAATTAAATCAAAGGCGATCATGCTATGATCACTATTGCCAAGTGGCCCCAACACCCTTATCTCTTGCACTAGATCTGGTGTTCCACTAAGGACTAGGTCTAATATGGCTTCCCCTCTGGTTGGTTCATGAAAAAGCTGCTCCAAGAAGCAGTCATTTATTTCATCTAGGAACTTTATCTCCCTAGCATGTCCTGACGTGACACTGACCCAGTCGATACCAGGGTAATTGAAATCACCCATTATTATTACTGCGCTGTAACTTTTGTTAGCTTCCTTGATTTCTTTGAGCATTTCATCATCCATTTGGTAATTCTGGCCAGGTGCTCGATAGTACACCCCCACTGCCATCGCCTTCCCCCTTTTATATGGAATTTCAATCCATATAGATTCTACAGCAGATTTTGTTTCCTGCAAAACTTTAATCCTTTCTGAGTCAATGCCCTCTCTAACATAGAGCGCAACCCCTCCACCAATTTGATCAGCTCTATCATTACGATATAGTTTGTACCCAGGTATCACAGTGTCCCACTGGTTGTCCTCCTTCCACCATGTCTCTGATATTCCAATCCTATCTAACCTTTCATTTAGTGCTATATATTCTAACTCTCCCATCTTATTCTTTAGACTTCTAGCATTTGCATACAAGCATTTTAGAGAATGTATTTTATTCATGTTAATTTGGCTATTGTTAGACATGGGTAAATTGGGATCTTTAAGCTCTGTCTGCTCCATACTTGAGGGCATTTGGGCTACTTTACTCTTTTGTGGAACCTCTCTGCTTTTGGTAGTATCCTTCAAGGATACATTCTTCTGAACCATTCGCTCTTGGGTGACTGTCGGCTTTCCCCTAATATCTAGTTTAAAAGCTGCTCTATCTCCTTTTTAAAGGTTAATGCCAGCAGCCTGGTTCCATCCCGGTTAAGGTGAAGCCCATCCCTTCGGAAGAGCCCCTCCATTCCCCAGAATGTTCCCCAGTTCCTAACAAATCCAAAACCCTCATCTCTGCACCATTGTCTCATCCACGCATTGAGACTCCGGAGCTCTGCCTGCCTTTTGGGTCCTGCGCGTGGAACAGGAAGCATTTCAGAGAATGCTACCCTGGAAGTTCTGGATTTCAATTTCCTACCTAAAAGCCTAAATTTTGCCTCCAGAACCTCCCTACCACATTTTCCTATGTCATTGGTACCGACATGTACCAAGACAGCAGACTCCTCCCCAGCACTATCTAAGACCTTATCTAGGTGGCGCGTGAGGTCCGCTACCTTCGCACCAGGCAGGCATGTTACCAGGCGATCCTCACATCCACCAGCCACCCAGCTATCTACATGCCTAATGATCAAATCACCAACTATAACGGCTGTCCTAACCCTTCCCTCATGGGCACATGGCCCTGGAGAAACTTCCTCGGTGCGAGAGGGTTTTACATCACCTGGAGGACAGGTCCTAGTTACAGGATCACTTCCTGCCACACCAGGGTGATGCTCTCCTATCACGTGACCTCTCTCCTCCATGGCAACAGGGGTGCTGCCAGACTGGAGGTGGGACTTCAGGACTATATCCTGTAGGTCTCGTCTATGTACCTCTCTGTCTGTCTTATGTTTTCCAAGTCTGCTACTTTAGCCTCTAGAGAATGGACTTGTTCCCTGAGAGAAAAGAGCTCCTTGCACCTAGTGCACACGTAAGACCTCTCACCAACTGGGAGAAAATCATACATGTGACACTAAATGCAAAAGACTGGAAAGCCCCCATCCCGCTGCTGGACTGCTGTCTGCATCTTAGTTTTAAGTTTGTGTCTAGATCTTTAAGTTCTTACTTACTAGGGGTTGCTATGGGTATTTATACCAATAAAACTGTACCTAATACGTTTAATATACCTTGTTCACCTGAAGCTTAATTAATCTCAGGTCCTTAGTGTATGACTAATTTGGGTAATGAGCTTCACCTGAAAGCACCTCCTGTCTTTTAAGATGTGTAAGTACCTATAAAGCTATGATTATCCCAGGGGTGGGTGGGAAATAACACTTATTAAAAGAGGGCTGCTACACAGTACCCTGTCTTGTGGTGCTGAGGTAAGCTAAATTCTGATTTGATTTAAATTATAGCTCTTAGCTGCTGCTAGGTTCTAACTTCTAATGAAATTTAAACTACAAGCTCTCTGCTGGGTACTAAATTTAACCAGAAAGCTCTCTTCTGTGGTTTAAATTTAAACTAAAAGTACTTTGCTGTTACTTGGCCCTGAGTGACTATTAAATTTAAACTACAAGCTCTCTGCTGGGTATGAAATGTAACCAGAAAGCTCTCCTCTGTGTTTTAAATTCAAACTTTAATTGCTGCTACTAGGCCCTAACTGATCCAACAAAAAACAGTGGGTTCACAGATTAAGTAGCTTTAATACAAAGAATTCTTTTTAGAAAATTACCAGAAGTATATACTCACAGTTGCAGATTTCTCTCCAGAAGTAACAGTCCCCCTTTCTAGTCCTTCAAGAGTCCATGATGAGTGACCTGTACTCAAGCTCTATGGATATTATCAAAGAAGCAGAACCCATATGACCTCTCTGAAGTTTCTCATCACCAGAAATGGTTCTAGAAAAGGGCAATTTTATAAAGCTTGCCTAGTTTAACGCCCGTTCCAACGCAAACAAATCACGCCTATTTTGTAAAGAAAGGTGGGCATCTATTTTTCTTTATAAAATAATGGGGTAAGTTGTAAGATACCCTAGACATGAGCACTTACCTCAGCCCTAGACTTGTTAGTAAACTTGATGTAAAGAGCACGCACAAGTTATATTTGAACATTTACGTGCATAAATTTGTATTCTGCCAAAGCTCTACCCACAATCGTCCCCCAACCTTGCCCACACTAAAAGTATAGTACACATGATCGCACTCACGCATGTATTTATAGGATAGCAACCACCCAAAGTATGCTCGTAAGTGCTCATCCATGCATGTACTGTAAGTCATGGAAAATACATAGATTATGCGCATTGATGGCATGTAACGTCACGCAGTTCATTATGAAATTACCTCCTAAAGGTGTGCTGTGTTTGTCCTGCCATTTGGGGCCAAAGGGGAGCTGAAAAGATTTGCTGAGTATGTTTGCTTCGGGTTTATTTCTCATAGAAGTCTATTTGTGGAAAGAAATTGGTGGTTTAAAGGCACATTTTACAATGGGACGTCTGAGTGCAACCTGGGACGTCAAAGCCAGAACGTCTGAAATAGAAGCAGGCACGTGCAAGTTCTGGCATGATTTCAGAAATGGGGACATGCCCGATATGAACATCTATAGAGACGTCTGCATAGACATCCCTGGAATAACTTTTCATGGATATCTAATAGTATAATGGTTGAAGTAGGAGCAGGGTGACCAAGGTTCAAATCCCAGTGTGGGTCTTTGTGATCTTCGACTTGTCACTTAACTGTCCATCTTCTCTACACTCTCTAGATGTTTTAAGGCCAAAACAAGCAATTTTCTGATGCCTATTCAGGCCTGCAGATGTCTCTGTCATTCCTGAAACTGAACGAGGACGTGTAAGTCCATTGTGCCTTCTCCATACCCCCTTGCCTACTTGGATATTCCCTGCATCAGCGACGTCTGTAAATGTCATTTGTGGAATGGCTTCGGAGACATCTCCATAATTTCAATGTCCACGTGCACATCTTCAGACGTCCCTAAATCATGAGAAAGTCTTTTTAAATGATCCCTTTGAGTGTCCAATAGTTGGATAAAGAAGCCAGCAGTCTGTGAGCCTGGGATTGCCCACCAGCTCTTGTTTTGGTTTATGGACTTTTCCTCCAAACCTTTTTTAAATCCAGCTACACTCACAGCTTTTACTACATCCTCCGGCAATGAATTCCAGAGTTTGATCACCTGTTCAATGAAAAAATCTTTTCTCTGATTTGTTGTTATGCTCATGTCGCCCCTCTTCTCAAGTCCTGCTTTTTGGAATGCTCTCCCCTCCTCCTTGCGTTTAGAAACCCACCACACCACTTTCAAGCAAAACCTGAAGACCCATCTGTTTTCCCTGGCGTTTGACCTTCCCGCCCCTTTCGTCTGATCTTTCTCGCTCTTCCTATTGTCTCTGCCCTGGAATATATGTTCTTCTGTCTCGTCTTACCCCTCCTCTCCCTCTTTCTTTCCTGTCAAAGAATTGTAACTTCTTTTCCTATTTCTATTGGCCTTGGCCTTGATTTTCCTTTGTTTTTTGAAAATTGTACACCGCTTTGATTCCTGTAGAAAGGCGGTTCTATCAAATTTAATAAACATAAACATAAACCTAAGTCACTTTATTGGCTCCCTATCTGTTTCCACATCCTGTTCAAACTTCTACTGCTGACCTATAAGTGCCTTGATTCAGCTGCTCCTCACCACTTTTCCTTTCTTATCTCTCCCTATACCCCTCCTCGGGAACTCTGCTCTTCTGGCAGATCCCTTCTATCTGTGCCCTTCTCTTCCACTGCCATCTCCAGACTTCAGTCTTTCTACCTCGCTGCTCCTTTTGCCTGGAACAAGCTACCTGAATCTGTACATCAGGCTCCGTCTGTGGCCTTGTTCAAATTCAGGCTAAAAACTCACTTCTTTGAGACTGCTTTTGGATCTTGATCCCCTTAGTCTCCTGTTCACTTCCTATGTGTTTCCTTACCATTCCCCTATATATATCCTTGCCCTCGGTTGTTGTGTTGTCTGTCTTGACTAGACTGCAAGCTCTTATGAGCAGGGACTATCTCTTACGGGTCTCTGTACAACGCTCTGTACACCTTATAGCACTATACAAATGATAAGTAATAGTAGAAGTAAAAGTGCTACATTGTGGTATCATTGCGTTTTCCCTTGCCAAGGCTGGTGCAAGGAGCTGGCGTGCCCCAGGTGTATTTCATCCTTTGCGCCCACCTGCTCCTGGTCCTGCCCCACATTACCGCCACTGCTACCCCTCTCTGGGACCTGCAGAGGTGGCAGTAGCCTCAAACAGCCCCACGGTGCTCACCTAAACCTTTGGTGCTGCAAGATTGTTTGACATCCGTCCCCTCTGATGCCCAATGCCGACTTCCTTTTGCATTGCGGTGTCCTTTCTAAACTCCTCCTCCAAATGTTTACTAGTGCAATTCTGTAAAAGGTGGGTCCTACCTCTTTATTCTCAAACGGATGAAAGGAAAGGTTCTGGTACAGTCACACTAAGCCATATTGGTTCTCCCTCTTTACTCTCGGAGAGCGTTGACAGCACAAAAAACTCATAGCCATGATGAGTCAGATGAAGCAAAAAGTTAGCAGATGCAGCTAAAACAGATCAGATGCAAGGATAGCAAGCACTCTGGGCAAACTATCAACCTTGCAGTCTCACCGTCCCTTTCAGGTCCCTAGGTCCTCTCTGAGACTTCGGAATTGAACTCAATCATAATCATCCCAACACCACCTCTTCTAGAATGATCCTACAAAAATAAATAGCTAGAAATCATACTTTCAAATTTACAACACTCGGCAGACAAATAATACCACATAGCCCTGTGTTCCCTGCCTTGGCAAGTAACACAGAACCAGGGTCAATCATGCACCTCCGCCCTGCTAGTGATCTGGCCTCCTCATCATCAACCACCCCCCAAAGATCTCCCCCCCCCCCAGATCCTCCCCCGGTCTTCCACCCCCAAGCGGCACCCCTTTTTCGGGACCACCATGGCTGGTAGGAAATCTTCCCCCTCCACCTTCCCACCCACTCCCTTCTCCCTCCCTGACACCTACCCAGGGTCCTATTGGGTCCTTTCTGGTGGTTTAGGAATGATCAGGGCAGAAGCAGTTCCTCCTCCACTCCTGCCCCGACCCTGCAGTCTTCAAAATGGCACAGGGATCAGGCAGTTATCATGAGAGACTAGCGCATGCAGAATCCACAGTAACTCTTGCCGCATTTTAGAAAAAGGGTCTAAAGTATCAATGCTAATGTAATGCCAAAAGAACTTGAATAATTGTACATCAGTTTGAATGACATAAGAGCATGAAGAAAAACAGCCAACACTATGAAAGTCTATGGGGACAAGGTTAGAAAGTTAATGGGTCTGGTAAAATTAAATTATGTTAATGCAAGTTTAAAGAGATGGAATCCAATGTTAAATCAATGCCATCATAAAAGTAATTTGCATATTAAATTGCACAGTACTGTATGTAATAAATGTCGATATAAAATATCTGATTTATCAAGGTCTGCAAACCCGCACATTGCCAAGATCAGCATAAAAGCCACAAGGGCATATGAAGCTGTATGTTTGAATGGGCTCGTTTCCACCAACTTTGATAACTCAAAATACTCAGCCATTGTCTTTATGCAGAGATCCTCTGGAAAAGCAGATCTAAATGCATTTAGGAAATAAAATAATTTGTATGTTTAAATTTAGAAAAGGAAACAACAGAGCCAACATTTAAAATCAAAGAAGTCAATGATTTACACCTAGATAATTTTTTACGGATTTTGCAGTTCTGGATGTGTATGTGCTGAGAAGAGGAATCTCAAAATTAAGGCTATTAGACACCTTTTAGCACATTTACTTAATTTATTTATTTTTTTATAATCTGCCTTATCCAAAAGGTCTGAGTACAACAGTGCATACACAGTCAAATAATGACAAACAATAGACCCAACAGCAAAGCTAAAAGCTAAAATAAAATAAAACATACAGTAAAATAGCAACAGAAATCTCAATATTATCAATTCAGCTCCTCAATCATCAGTCAATAACTAATCTGAGAAAGCCCATGTGAAGTGGTTAGTAGAAGCTTTAGCAGCTTGATCAAATGCAACTGCAACATCATGCTGTTGAAGATGATTCAAATATTACTATGGAGTACATTTTAGATGTCTTAACTGCTGTGTTCACATATAAAAAGCAGATGTATGCATGCAATTAACATATATGTATAAGTAACAACTTTAGAAAAAGTGCTACTTACACATGACAGCAGTGAAGTATGTTCTCTGTAACTGGTTTGTTTAAATGTAAACCACCCCTGATGTCTGGAAGGGGCGGTATAGAAAAACTGCTTAAATAAATAAAAGTTCAATAATTTTTATTGACACAGCATCTATAAAAACTGCACATAATGGTTCCAATTTTAACATATAACAATAACAATGCCATACCTTCCTCCCCTCCCCCCCATTCAGGTCATGGTACATGTCAGCACCTGCCACTATCTGCCTTCAAAGCTGCAATGAATGTGACATTATAAATGGGTACGAAATGTTTTAAATTGTTTTCCTCCAAGACATTACAGCAGAACTAGCTGTCAACTTTTCCATTTGCAACACAGGCACTTGCATCCTCCAGCTTTCTCTTATGGGAGGCTTGCTCTCAGTCCATCTCAGCAAAATGCATTTTTTGCCACCAAACGGCCTTTCAAAAGAACCATTTCCCTATTCCACCACCCAAGAGAATCTTCTTCATAAGATTACCAGATGTCCCGGATTCCTGGAGATTGTTCCCAATTTTGGAGCTATGTCCCGGAGTCCCACCTGTTTGGCAGCTTCCTGTCCCTGATTTCAACAATGGGCACGGAGGAGGTAGAAAAAAAATATTACTTCCAATTTAGCGATTTGCATATGTCAGCTTTTAGAACTTACAGCCGTTATCTTTATATTTTGCACAGCACGGGGAAAATGCATCAGTTTCTCTTTTCTTGTTAATTTGTCTCCCTGGAAGTGAGGTGGCTGTCCTGGGATGGATGGGGGGCAGTATCATGACTCATTTTCCCTCCTCAACGTTTTGTTGATCAAACCTGGAATTAAGGTATCCCTTCCCTCTCCCCCCAAAACTTCAGGTAAGTGTCCTAGATTTGCCTGCAAGAAATCTGGTAACCTTACTTATTCATTATGGGTCACATTCTGATTGGTGCCCATCCAGCCCATCTGGATGTCCAAAATCTAGACAGGCCAGATTTGCACCTGATTCTGCACCCGCGGTAGCTAGACATTCCCACAGGAGCAGAATCGGGACAAGGGCCTGTACAGCTCCCACCCTGTCCAACCCTCCCAATGCTCCTGCATGGAGCCTTGATGCCATGACGTCCCATCGCCATGGCACCGGGACGCCAAGCAACAGCCCTGATTCCCTGCACCAGATTAAAGGTCCTGTTCCCCACCGCCCGACCACTGATAGGGCCTGCCAAGGCAGGGGTCGGGCAGTGGGGAACCTTCCGCTGCCGCTCACCTGGGTTGAGGGGTCCTCTGCTGCTGATCGCCTCCCCCAGGGTGACTTATCCCACCTCTGAAGTGGAATAAGTTACCCGGCCATTCTTGCCACCCCAGACGTACAAGGCCGTTACCAGAATCGGCCCTGTATGTCTGGGGTCATGGTCCTGCCTCCACACCGCCTACACTCCACCTCTGGTCCTCTCCCTTTTGTCCCCGTCCAGAGCTCCCTGCACATCTCCTCTGTAGGTGCGGGAGCTTTGGAAACAGAATTGGCCCCAGGCAAATAGTGGGGGTTGGAAGTCCAAACCAGACGTCCATCCTCGCTATTCACGATTCGGAATGATCCCCCATATGTAAAGACACACTTCCACTTCCACCCCCAAAATTCTTGATACAAACTCAATAACTCTTTCCCAAAACAATAATATTCATGTACTAGGCCAGACACTATGGCAGCCATTCTAGAAGCCTTATTCGCAATTTGGACATCCAAAAAACATGCATGCTGATGTCCAGATCATGAAGATGTTTACAGAGTCATTTTACAAATGGTGCTTGAAGACATCTCCAGAGCAGCGATGCCCAAGTAGGCAGGGGGTATGGTGAAGGTGTGTCCAGGACGAGGCAATGGATTAGATATCCCCGATTGATTTCAGAGCCCTCAGCAATGTGTGAGAACACGTCCAAGTTTAGATCTGCTCTAAGCATGAATGGGCACCAGGAAACTGCTTGTTTGGGCCCCAAACCATCTAGAACAGTGGTTCTCAACCCAGTCCTCTGGTAACCCCAGGCCAGTCAGGTTTTCAGGATATCCACAATGAATATGCATGAGATAGATCTGCATTCACTGCTTCCATTGTATGCAGATCTTTCTCATGCATATTCATTGTGGAGACCCTAAAAACCCAACTGGACTAGGGGTCCCAAAGGACTGGGATGAGAACCACTGATCTAGAAGGTATAGAGAAGATGGCACTCCGCTATTCTCAGCACTCTGTACAATTGCTATGATATTTTTTGTGTTATTGGGAAACTTGTCTTGTGTTTGGACCACCACTGCATGTCTCTTAGTTGTCTCTGATATTAAATACTATGCTGAAGATGTCTATGTAGATGACCCTGCAGATGTCCACATTGGTAACATCCATGTTTGTGAAATCATGCCTGAAATTGGAAGTGCCTGCCTTTTTTCAGGTCTTCTGGCTTGGACATCCTTTGTAAAATGTGCCTTTATGCAAGAAGATACTGTCCTGAGATCCATACTTAGGACAAGTCCCTGGCTCATACACTCTTGCTTTCTGTGCCCAATTCAGATGCATTTTAAGTTTTTTTTCATCCACTGAATATGCATTTCTCTCCAGACCATCTTCTCCACTAGCTCATATAAACCAAATACATTTGCAGATTTGTCCTATGCCATTTTGAATTCCATTACTGTATTTTCCCCCACCACCTCCATCAGGAGGGCGTTTTAAGCATCCACCACCCTTTCAATGAAAGAGTATTTCCTGACATTACTTTTATGTTTACATCCTTGCAGCTTCATTCTATGCCTCGCTTTACAGCCTCTCCTTCTTTAAAAAAAAGTTGGTTTGTTCATTAATACATCATTAAGTATTTAAAGGTCTGTATCATATCTCCCTTATCCCTCCTCTCCTCCGGGATATACATATTTAGGTCTTCAAGTCTCTTCTCATATGTCTTTTGGCGCAGGCTCCAAATCATTTTGGTCACCTTCCTCTGAACTGTTTCAAGTCTTTTTATATCCTTTGTAGATATGGTCTCCAAAACTAAACACAATACTCCAAGTGAGGCCTCATTAATGACTTGTACAGGGACATTAATACTTCCTTCTTTCTGCTGATTATTCCTCTTTGTATGCAACCCAGCATCCTTCTGGCTTTGGCCACTATCTTGTCACATTATTTTGCCACCTTGAGATCCTCAAAAACAATCATTCCGAGATCCTTCTCCTGATCCATGCACACCAACCTCTCGCCCCCTATCGCATAAACGTCCCTTGGATTTTTGCATTCTAAGTGCATGACTCTGCACGTCTTCACATTAAATCCTAACTGCCAAGTATTAGACCATTCTTCCAGCTCTTGTAGATCTTTCCTCATGTTGTGCACTCCCTCAAAGGAGTCCACTCTGTTGCAAATTTTCATGGTATTTGCAAAAAGGCAGACTTTTCCCTTCAATCCTTCAACAATGTCAGTCACAAATACCCAATCCCTGGGGCACACCACTACTTACCTTTTTTTCTTCCGAATGAGTTCCGTTGACCACAATCTTCTGTCGTCAGTCAATCAATTTCTGATCCAGTTCACCACCTTGGAACCCATCCCCAGGCTGCTTAGTTTATTGATAAGCCTCCTATGAAGAAAACACTGGTCAACATTGAAATCTACTGTGGATCAGGAACTGGTTAAAAGATAGAAAGCAGAGGGTAGGGCTAAATAGCCAATTTTCCCAATGGAGAAAGGTGAATAGTGGTGTACCCCAGGGATCTGTGCTGGGTCCGCTGCTTTATGACATATTCATAAATGACCTGGAAAGTGGAATAACGAGTGAGGTTATCAAATTTGCAGATGACACAAAACTATTTAAAGTTGTTAAAACCCAAGAGGATTGTGGAAAATTGCAAGAGGATCTTGATAAATTGGATGACTGGGCATCAAAATGGCAGAAGAAATTTAATGTGCACAAGTGCAAAGTTATGCACCTAGGGAAGAACAACCCAAACAATGTTACACGATGCAAGGTTCCACATTAGGAACCACCACCCAGGAAAAAGATTTAGGCGTCATTGTGGATAATATGTTAAAACCCTCGGCCGAGTGTGCAGCGGCGGCCAAGAGAGCAAATAGAATGCTAGGTATCATAAGGAAAGGAATGGAAAATAAAACAAAAGATATTAAAATGCCTCTATGTCGTTCCATGGTGAAACCGCACCTTGAATATTGTGTGCAATTCTGGTTGCCGTATCTTAAAAAGGATATAGCAATATTAGAAAAGGTTCAGAGAAGAGCCACCAAAATGGTAAAGGGGATGGAAGGATACTCCTATGAAGAAAGGCTAAAAAGGATAGGGCTCTTTAACCTGGAAAAGAGACGGCTGAGGGGAGATATGATAGAAGTCTATAAATTAATGAATGGAGTGGAACGGGTAAACATAGATGGATTGTTTACGTTATCAGAATATAGAAAGACTAGGGGACATGCAATGAAGCTACAGGGTAAACTATTTAAGACTAATAAAAGAAAATATTTTTTCACTCAACGTGTAATCAAACTCTGGAATTTGTTACCGGAGGATGTGGTAAAGGCTGTTAGTGTAGCTGGGTTTAAAAAAGGTTTGGACAAGTTCCTGGAGGAAAGGTCCATAAACCATTATTAAGAAGGGACCCAGGATATCAATGCTTGACCCAGTACAAGCATTGTGGAACCTGTGTCTTTTGGGGAAACTGCTAGGTACGTATGACCTAGATTGGCCACTGTTAGAAACAGGATACTGGGCTTGATGGACCTTGGTCTGACCCAGTATGGCATATCTTATGTTATTATATGGTTCTCCAAAGAAGTGGGAGCACAAATAAAGGCAAAAACACAGCTTTCACAAAATTCAGAAGATCACAAATAGAGGAATACAGAAAAGAATACAGGATAAAGCCAAAAGAGACAAAGAGAGAAATAAAGATAGCAAAAGCAAAGGTGGAAGAAATGATGGCTAAAGATGTGAAGCGTGAAGACGAAACATTTTTCAGGTATATTCGGGAGAAGAGGAAGATCAGAGGTGGAACTGCAAGACTCAAAAGTGCCGAGGACAGATTCATGGCAAAATGCTAAACAAATATTCCTGTTCTGTATCCACAAAAGCAAATCCTGGAGAAGGACCATGTATGACTACAAATATACAAATGGGAATGGAGTAGATACCACACCATTCACAGAAGATGATGTTTTTGAACAGGGCTATTGTGGTACCTCTTCACAAAAGTGGTAACATGGAAGAGGTGACAAATAGGCTCGTAAGCCTTACTCATTGGTGAGAAAACTAATGGAGGAACTCCTGAAACAAAGAATGGACTTTCTAGAAACCAATGGGTTGCATGATCTGAGGCAGCATGGCTTTACCAGGAGAAGATCATGCCAAACAAATTTGATTGAGTTCTTTGACTGGATGACCAAAGTACTAGGCAAGGGCATGCAATGGATGTGATCTACCTAGATTGCAGCAAAGTCGTTGATACCACTGATCAACAAATTTTTACAAAAGTCATATTACTGAAATAGAAATAGTCATTTCTTATCAAGTTTTATATGCTGAACAAATATGACAGTGAAATTGCAAAGTTGGCTCTAGTTTTTTTGTAATCTACAAGAATTAATGTTTACATCACGAAATGCATGTCAATAGTAAATATAATAGGCCTTTGGTTAATACCTGTAAAAAAACAAGTCATAGACTACTTCTTAGATTTTTTGCCTGTCTCTTGTACAGCTGTATGGGAGCTTCTCTGGGGAGTGTCCAGCAGTAGTCAGCCAGCATTGTAGTGGACCATTTTCCCTGGTATCTTTGCTCCATCGTTGCGATATCCTGGTGAAAACGTTTGCCCTGTTCATCACTAACCATACCACAGTTGTCAGGAAAGAAATTGAGATGGGAATCAAGGAAATGGATCTTTAGAGATATATTGCAGCCAAGTTTCTGATACTGCATCAGCATGTCTTCTACTAGTTCCTTGTAGTTTTCTGCCCTAACATTCCTGAGAAAGTTTGTTGACACTAGGCAAAAAGCATTCCATGCTTGTTTCGCATCACCCTGCAGCAAGTTGTTGAACCGGTCATCTTTGAAGAGCTCTCGAATCTGAGGACCCACAAAAACTCCCTCTTTAAACTTTGCTTCGCTGAGTCGAGGGAATTTTTCATGCAGGTATTGGAAAGCTGGCGAAGTGCGGTCCACGCCTTTCACGAAGCTTTTCATCAAACCTAGTTTGATGTGAAGGGGTGGTAGCAGGATTTTGTGAGCCTCAACCAGAGCTGGGTGCTGGATATTCTTCTCTCCAACTGTTACATTTTGTCTGCGATTCTATTCTTTCTGCAAGTAGTGCCAATCTCTTGCTCGGCTATCCCACTCACATAAGAAACACATGTATTTTATATATCCCTGCTGCAGTCCCATTAAAAGGGCAACTACCTTCAAGTCACCACAGAGGTGCCAGCTGTGCTTGTTATAGTTAATAGAAGTCAGTAGATGCTTTAAGTTATCGTATGTCTCTTTCATATGGACGGCATGCGCTACTGGAATAGATGGAAGACGGTTTCCATTGTTCAAAAACACAGCCTTCAGACTCAGTTTTGAAGAGTCTATAAATAGTCTCCAGTCTTGTGGGTCATGAGTGATTTTTAAGGCATTCATGAGGCTTTCAATATTGGAACAGAATACCAGATTACTTTCCTTTCTGACTGCGTATAGTACACTGCTGACGTGAGATGGCTTCAGCAGCTGTCTGGCAGTAGTATTGTATTGCATCAGAAAATGATGCAATCAACTCTGGATGATGTGTGCATGCTGGTATTATGCAATGTGATGCAATATGACATCATTCAAGGCTTATTTGGGATGTTGTTGATGTCCTACTGGATAAATTTACACGGTGAAACGTCAAAAATGAACTACATGCAATATCTTCAAAACGACAGCCAATAATTTTTTTTAATGTTATATTCGTGTTCAGCTCACCAAGATACTACAGATTAGGGCCTTTTAAAGTCAGTAACGATTTCAATGTTGACCAGTGTTATGGGTGATTTTAATTACCCCGGTATCGACTGGGTCAGTGTCACAGCAGGACATGATAGGGAGATAAAGTTCCTAGATGAAATAAATGACTGCTTCTTGGAGCAGCTGGTTCATGAACTGACCAGAGGGGAAGCCATATTGGACCTATCTGGTGCAAGAGATAAGGTTGTTGGGGCCACTTGGCAACAGTGATCATAGCATGATGGAGTTTGATCTAACTAATGGAGGAGGGATGGTAAGGAAATCCACAGTACTACCTTTTAACTTTCGAAAGGGAGACCTTGATAAAATGAGGAAAATGGTTAAGAAAAAACTAAAAGAAGCAGTTGCAAAGGTTAAGTTTGGGTGTTGTTGAAAAATACTATCTTGGAAGCCCAGACCAGCTGTATTCCACGCTTTAAGAAAAGTGGAAGGAAGTCCAAAAAACTGCCAGCATGATTTAAAGTTGAGCTCAGAGAGGCTGTTGTTGCCAAAAAAGCATCTTTCAGGAAATGGAAAAAAGAACCAAATGACGAAACCTGGAAACAGCACAAGCACTGGCAAGTTAAATGCAAGGCATTGATAAGGCATGCAAAGGGAGAATTTGAGAAGAAGCTTGCTGCGGAAGCTAAAACATGTAATAAAGACTTTTTCAATTACATTCATGGCAAAAACCCCATGAGAGAGTCAGGTGGTCCATTAGATGATAGAGGGGTTAAAGGGGCACTAAGAGGCGAGAAGGCGATAGTGGAGAGACTGAATGAATTCTTTGCTTCGGTCTTTACTGAGAAAGATGTAGGGATGTTACCCATGACTGAAGTGGTATTTAAAGGTGCAGAAGAATTGAAGAAAATATTGATACATCAGGAAGATGTATTACAGCTATTAGATAAACTGAAGAGTAGCAAATCACCAGGGCTGGATGATATACATCCGAGGATGTTGAAAAAACTGAAATATGAGATTGCAGTCCTACTATTAGTGATCTGTGAACTATCATTAAAATCATCTGTAATGCCTGAAGATTGGAGGATGGCGAACGTAACACCAATTTTTAAAAAGGGTTCCAGGGGTGATCCGGGAAACTACAGACCAGTGAGCCTGACGTCTATACCGGGAAAAATGGTAAAAACCATCGTAAGAACAAAGTTGCTGAACATGTAAATAGTCATGGCTTAATGGGAGACAGCCAACATGGCTTTAGACAAGGAAGATCGTGTCATGGGATAGGAGGCAGTGTACTATTGTGGGTCAGGAACTGGTTGAAAGATAGAAAGCAGAGGGTAGGGCTAAATGGCCAATTTCCCCAATGGAGAAAGGTGAATAGTGGTGTACCCCAGGGATCTGTGCTGGGTCCGCTGCTTTTTGACATATTCATAAATGACCTGGAGAAGGGAATAATGAGTGAAGTTATCAAATTTACAGATGACACAAAACTTTTTAAAGTTGTTAAAACCCAAGAGTATTGTGGAAAATTGCAAGAGGATCTTGATAAATTGGAAGACTGGGCATCAAAATGGCAGATGAAATTTAATGTGGACAAGTGAAAGACTAGGGAACATGCAATGAAGCTACAGGGTAAACTATTTAAGACTAATAAAAGAAAATATTTTTTCACTCAACATGGTCTGACCCAGTATGGCATATCTTATGTTCTTATGGTGGTATAAAAATAAATAAATAAATCTTCTGTAGATCACAATAGCGTACACTAGGCACGTTTATAACATTTAGCTGAATTCTGGAGATATGCTCAATTTCTGAGGATCCTGGAGGGTACATATCTAGTACTTAGAAATAATATCAAAGTTACTGACATCAAACCTAAGAACATAAGAAATACCATACTGGGTCAGACCAAGGTCCATCAAGCTCAATATCCTGTTTGCAACAGGAGCCAATTCAGGTCACATGTACCTGTCAGGTTCCCAAAAAATACACAGATTCCAAGATGCTTATCCTGGGGTAAGCAGTGGATTTCCCTGGTCCTCCTTAATAGTAGTATATAGACTTTTCCAAACCTTTCTTAAACCCAGCTATACTAACAGCTTTTGCCATATCCTCTAGTAACGAATTCCAGAGTCTGATTACTCATTGAGTGAAAACATATTTTCTCTCATTAGTCTTATATGGGTTACATTGTAGCTTCATTCCAAATTGAAGAGCCCTAACCTTTTAAGCCTTTCCTCATAGGGGTATCCTTCCATCCCCTTTACCATTTTGGTGGCTCTTCTCTGTACCTTTTCAAATTCTGATATATCATTTTTAAGATATGGCGACCAGAATTGCACACAATAT
The DNA here is from genome assembly GCA_033557465.1 of Ichthyophis bannanicus. Taxonomy (NCBI): domain Eukaryota; kingdom Metazoa; phylum Chordata; class Amphibia; order Gymnophiona; family Ichthyophiidae; genus Ichthyophis; species Ichthyophis bannanicus. Next base: position 62,902,735 of record CM066042.1, on the reverse strand, counting down.
TCAAGATGTGGTCTCACCATGGAATGATACAGAGGCGTTATAATATCCTTGCTTTTATTCTAGCATTCTATTTGCTTTCTTGGCCACACACTGGGCAGAGGGTTTCAATGTATGCTCCACGATGACGCCTAGATCCTTTTCTTTGGTAGTGGTTCCTAATGTGGAACCTTTCATTGTATAACCATAGTCTGGGTTGTTCATCCTTAAGTGCATAACTTTGCATTTGTCCACATTAACTTCATCTGCCATTTGGACATCCAGTCTTTCAATTTATCAAGACCCTCTTGCAATTTTTCACAATCCACTTGTGTTTTAACAACTTTGAATAATTTTGTGCCATCTGCAAATTTGATCACCTCACTCATTATTCCCATTTCCAGGTCAATTATGAATATGTTAAAAAGCAGCCAACCCAGCACAGATCCCTGGGAAAACATCCAGAGGGTGCTGTTAAAATATGATCAATTTTACTACTTCAATAAAATTACATTGTTTATGACTGCAGTCCTAGAGTCCGATGTACTAAACTGCATTTTTTTTTTGCATAAACAGCAGGCTGCAGACTTTAAAATATTTAAATAGGACAAATCATGTACAAATGCTGGCATTTGGGGTTTCGGCCACCTCACAATTCATAAACTTTCACACATAGCTCGTAGTAGTGGCCTGATTCAGGACCCATGATTGCAGGGTTCCAGGCTCGTCGCCAAGGACCAAACTAGGTAGACTGGGGGAGGCAAAGATATAAAATAAGGGAAAAACCCCTGGGTAGCTGCAAATGAAAGCTCAAGATATGGGATCCAGCCCTGGTTCTGACTGAACTGAAGGCCCAAAGGAGCAGGTGGAAACTGTCTCCTATCTCTATTACAGTTCAGGGTAGAAAAAATGCTTAAAATAGTTACATAGACTTGACAGACATAAAGGGCTAGTCTCATTAACATAAACAACCATGTTAGCATGCCAATGCAGTAATTTTATAAGTTCTGCTCAGATTTACATGTGAATTTTTGCACATAAATCTAGGTATTTTAGTCAACTATACGTGCAAATTTGATGTGGTCACCATTCTGAAAGTACATGCATTTGGCTGACTGCTCATACCTTCAGAGTGTGAGTGTGTCTCTCTCTTTAAGTGCCGTCGAGTCAGTGCTGACTCTGGGCAACCCAGCTGTACATGGGCAGAATTTGGATGGAGTGTGGGAAGAGTGCAAAGTTACACATATATATTATAAAATACTATGACTTATGTGCATTCTTGAAAAAAACAGGCATAGGCATGTACACCAGTCATAGGGCTGGCCTGAGTGCTTGTGGCATAAATGAATATATATAACATCTCACTAACATCTAAGTCAAGTACATGCAAAATATGTACATTAAAATGTACATAAACTGAGGTGAACCTTCTAAAATTGCCCTCAGTATTAATAACTAGGTCTCACTGCATAAAGTGGGCTCTGTGGTAAACAATGCATGTGATTGCATGATAGCAGGTGATAACAGTAGGTAGCCCATTTTAGTAAATCTAATCCTAAAGGAATCATTGTTGCAATCCCATCTGTTTTTAGCAAGACTGACTAGGGCCTTTGTGGCTAAATCCAGATGACAGATGCATTCAGTGGTGACAATACAGAAAGAATACTTTACTGTTTAAAATAATTTTATGGAAATGCAGTTGGATGCTTTCTATTTTAACATGACTGGAATGGTCAGTCAGAAAACTGCAGATGGAGAACAGGCACCCTGACCCGTCAAAGCAGGGGGGTTCAGACATTGCTAGGAAAGGAAGGTAAAACTGAAGTTACTCATTTTAAAATGGTTAAATGGGACAAAACATGAACAAATGCTGAAATTTTGAAAGAAACTAGGATTTTGTTTGAAAGATTTCATTTTTTCTGCTTTTCCCTTCTTCCAATGCATGGTCTCTCCAACAGTTTTAAGGGCTATATGAGAGCTGCAACGCTGCAGTGCTGCCCAAAAGTCAAAACAGTAAGGGCTATCTAATGGGATCCAAAACTTTTATCATGGCCCCTCTTCAAATGGCTATTAAGTTCATTTTCTCTTCAGTCTCTGCATTTTAAATGAAGATAGCAAATTCAAAGAAAGCATGGGATAAATATGGAGAATCTCTGAGAGAGAGGAAAGATTTGTAGTACTTAATGGATGGGCAGACTGCATAGGCTCTATGGTCTTTGGGGTATGTTTACAAAGCAGTGGTAGCGGCCTCTGTGCAATATCGGAGCCGTGGCCCCATTGAATTCAACGGGGCCACGGCTCCGATATCGCACGGAGGCCTCTACTGCTGCTTTATAAACATACCCCTTTATCTGCTCTCATTTTCTTTCCTTCTGTGTTTGAGCTGACTACTTAAGGGCAATAGTAGGCTAGACTAGGTAGGTGAAGGAGAGGATATAAAATAGAGGAAAAATCCCTATATGATTGTAAACAAAGATTTATGATGCTAGTGATGCTAGAGTCACAACATGGGGCTCTTATTTAGCCATTAGCAGGTGACAGAGAGCTGACAGATGTTTTAAGAACCATCACAGAAAATTCTTTCTCCTACAATGTTATCTCATATTGGATGAGCAACGAACAGAACCTCAAAATAGGGGGGGGGGGGATGGATTTTCAGCATCTGTGTACATCTTTGTTATGTTACATTGCATTTCTGTATCACCTTCCTTAGTGATAGCCCAGCCAAAGAGGTAGACATAAAAATAATACAATAAAAAATACATCATAAAATTACAAATACATGAAAAATAAAAAATATAAAAATGTATATGAAATCTCATAAATACAATAGCACCTAAATGATGATTTACCTATTCCTTGTGTGCATAAAATAATGCACATACTAAATATCGTAAGTCTCACTGCTAGTAGTGCTATAGAAATGATAACCAGTAAGTAATACGGTAAAACATCTCTTATATCTCTTATCCAAAGACCCATTATCCTCAAATTAAAATCGTAGTCCCTGGGCCCTTTTCCATTATCTGCAGAAACGTCTTTCAGCTGGAATGGAGAATACCCCACGGCACAACCAGACAACACTGTCGATAAAACTGACTTGAGCCTTGTGTGGCTTAATCTGATTTACTCCCCTCCCCCCCCCCCCCCCCCCCGTGTAGTCCAATCCAAAACTACCATCATGGCCTGACTAAACTGCTTTCCTTACTCATTGCTCCTGCCACCTGTCCTACCTATTTGACAGTCTCATTTTAATTATGGAGCACTGAATGCCTCAGTGTTTCAAACAATAGAACTAATCCTGTGAACTGCATGAGAGGGAGAGGGAGCAGGTGCAATGGGTTAGCAAGGCCACAGAAGGTTGGATGTAGCCAGTGGTGGAGGGGACCTCGTATCATGCAGAAATATCTATTAACCAGAATGGTCTTGATGCTTGGGGGGTGGGGGATAGGTGGGAGAGGGGATCAGATCTATGCAGGAGGAGGGGGAAAACCAGATCAGGGGCTGCCGTGGAGAATTCCTGGGGTCAGGGGCACAGGTTGGGAGGGAGGGGGCTGAGGTTGGCATGGACATCTGCCCCTCTCAGCAGGCAGTTATTCATGCACGGGGCAGATGTAAATGCCGACGTCTACATTTTTTGTTCCAGACGTGGTTTCTCTTTAGAAAATGGGGAATCCATATCTGCATTGGGTGTCCTGCCTACACCACTCCCCCTAACTGGGTAGACGTGGTGAGCATTCCACATCTACAAATCAGAGTCTAAAATGGCATTGAGATGTTTTCAATCTACACATCTCAATGCTGCTTTTTAGATGGGGGAATGCTTCTAAAATAACCTCCAGCATGTATATTCAGGGCTACCGACTATAGATATAGCAGAACTAATTATATATATTAAATGTTGGCATCAGAGTTTAAATTAATCCAGTCATTGCTGCCACTAATAAATTGACCCCCATTGTGCATCAGTACAAAAGGCTTTAAAATTTGTTGTATCCTGAACTCAACAACCCAGAGTCTCCAACTTCTTAAATATCTTTCCTTTTCATATCTAGTGAAAGTCAAGGACACAGGAATCCAGTGACATTTACTTCTTCAAATGATTTACAAACGTTTGTAGGCAGTCTTTCAGAGATTCAGTTATTAGACTAAACTAACAACAAAATGCGAAATAGTGAAGACTTCCTGCAGGAATCATGATGTCTATGGACCTGATAGTCAAAGGCACTTCCATGATTTGCAGACCTGCAAGCCATGTAAATGTTGCTTATCGGGATATTCAGTGGCACATCGCTGCTATATGCCATGGTCAGCATTGGGGCGTGTCATGGGCGTTCTAGGGCGAAGCAAAGGCGGCACTGGTGATATTGAGCCACTGCCCGGTTAGCAACCCACAGGTAAGATAAGCATGGTAAGTGCTGGTCTAACTACTGTGGAAGCCAACTGGGTAGCAGCTCAATATTGCCACTGCCCGGTTAGTTTCTGTGTTCTACAGCTATCGCAGATATCCAAAGCCAGTGGCTGGATATGGCCCCGACATTGAATATCTGGGGTTAGTCTTCAGCGGCTACCGCTATGCGCTTTACAAGCGCTAGCCACTGCTGAATGCCCCCCTCCCACCCCCCAACCCCACGATAAGCCTAATAAGACAGGACAAAAGGTGGGGAACAAATGGAGGAGGAAAGAGGAAGAAGAATGAAGCCTAGATGAGAAAAAATATATATATATTTATTTATTTAATAGCATTTCTATACCGCTTTATCCTGTGGTCAAAGCGGTTTATATTACAACAAAACAGTGTCCATTATAACAGGGCAGTTGACTTGGAAAGAGCATAACACAAGCGATTAAAGTAACATAGTGCAGAGTGGAAACATTTGTAAAGTTTTGGGTAGGTATAACGGGGTAGAGGAATCTTTACGTGAGGGGGGGGGAATGGGGGCTGAAGGAGTTGCATGTTGGCTAGCTATGTTTTGTCCTCTGAGAAGCAGTCTATGAATAGGTGAGTCTTGAGGGTCTTTCTAAATGTTGTTATGTCCTTTATGGCCCGTAGCTTGTCAGGGATAGAGTTCCAGAGGAAGGGTGCGAATAGGGAAAAGGCCATCTTAAATGTAGTGGAACTGATTCTGGTGTATAACAGTGGAATGCACAGAGTGTTTTGGGAACAAGTTTGCCTCCTTCTGTTAGGTGTCTCTTGTATAATGATTGAAGGTGGGTTGAGGATAGGTCATTGATAACTTTGAAAATTATGAGAATGGATTTCTATTTTATGCATTCAGTTATGGGTAGCCAGTGAAGCTTTTTGAGCAACGGAGTTATGTGTTCAACTTTGTGTGCATTACAGAGAGTGCAGGCTGCTGTGTTGAAAGCAAATTGGAGCATGTATATTGCTGTTTTTGGTAGGCTTTGAAAAATAATATTGTAGTAGTCGATGTGTGGGAAGACAATTGCTTGGAGAACTGTGGGGAGTTGTGGTGGGTTTGGAGAGGCTTGAGGTGCTGGACTGTTTTGAGCTTGTAGTAGATGCTCTTGGTGATGTTCTTCATGTAGCCTGAAAAGGAGTGGCGTTGATCCAGGGTGACTCCTCAGTAACATACTTCCTGCTTTACTTGAAGCTGGGTTCCATCGAAGTTTATAGTGTCTGGTGGCGTGAAGCTACTGTCTTTGGTAATATAAAGTGCCTCTGTTTTCTTGAGGTTTGTAGTCATGTTGTGATTTGTGAGCTATAGCATGATGGAGGTGAAGCATTTCTTATATGCATGATATCTGGATTAGCTGTGTTGGTGGGTGCGTAAATCATGACATCATCAGCATATATGTGGTATAGGATGGCAAGATGGAGGCAAAGTGCAAGGATGAGAGGGAGGGAGAAGATAGCTGGAGAAAAGGAAGTGAGAGAGTGAGTAGTAGTTACAGAACCAGTATGCAAAGAAGAAAGGAGATAGGGAGAGGTACATGGGGCTACGGTAAGTGGTAAAAAGAGGGCAGGGGAAGGACGGAAAAATCAACTAGTTTGAAGGAGATAGGGTAGTAGAATGCGATCTGATGTAGATCAGAAGATTTACTGCTGAAGTCACAAATTGTGCAAAAAAGATGAAGAAGAGTGTGGGAGGATTGTGGAAAATACTGGAACCAGGGTATGAGGCAACCTGGAGAGGAAGAGGCAATTTAGTGGAAAGTCAGGGAAGAGAAGGTGGTGTTGGTAAGTAGAGATATCTAGGGAAGAATAAGCAAAGTGGGAGCTCAGCAAGAGGGCAATAAAGAAAAGCATTTGTCTGCCACGCCAGATTCTGTTCTGGTTTAGCCCCAATGCATACATGGAATTGTAGTTCTAATTTTCATAGGGAAATCAAAATCAGAACTATGACATCATGCATGCAATGGGGCAAAACAGGACTGGATTAACCTGTTCGGCTGAACTCGGGTGAAGTGACAATCCTACTATGACGGACCCCACATACAGACACCTGAAGAATGGTAGCTTTAAACCCTTTGGCTGAGTTGCCTTTGCACTGTATTGCTGTCCCATAAAGTTTAATTGTTCTCACCCTCATCCTCTCTCCAACTTATATGCTCTGATCCTACCAAGATTTTAACAGCTTACTGGGGGGCAGTGGGGGTGGGGTGGGGGGGAGACATGAGGTAGTAATCAGGTGTGCAAGAAGATTTTAATTCTTGCTGGAACTGGAGTGACTTTTCCTCAACCCTGCTCCCTCACAAAAAATGTTCTATGTCCTTTAAAACAAAACCACAGAACCACAATAAGTAGCTAACTACAATACTAGTTAAATCAGTTCATAGTCATTCAAATAATTAATTCAATTAATCAATCAGTTTGATAACATAATTTTCTAAATCATAATAGCAACTTACCAAATCAAAGACACATGCATAGTGGACCTGTTTTTGCTGTTCTGTTGCTCTTGTCCTCAGAACAGTCCAGTAAGTCCAGGTGGACCTAGGACCACGGGGATTATGACAAGATTTGGGGAGGGGAGATTAAGCATGGGATCTTGTCTGCTCATCTTTTTTTAAAATTTTATATTTATGACAATTTTCCAATAATATACTTCAATGCATGAGTGAAAGGCAAAGTGCAAATACAAAAAGAAAAAAAAAACCCAGTACACAACAGGAATTACCCGTTGATAGAAATATTAACAAAACCAACAGCCCACAATAACAGGAAAAAAGATCTAAGTAAAAATAAAAAGCAATTACCCCAAGTATAAACCATTAGAGTCACTGAGCAGACCCCCCTCCCCCAAATAGCCATTCCCAGCAGATCTACAGTGGTGCCTGTGGGTCACGCAATTGAACATTAATCTCCTCTCTAGCCAGAAGAAAATCACTAAGTTGTTGAGGCTCAAAAAAAAAACAAAATTTCTTCCATCGCAAACAACTAAACAAACACAAGAAAAATGTAGCATGAAGCTCGGCCCTAGGACTAAGACCCTAGAAAGTAGGGCCAAAACCTCCTGGCGGCGTTGTCTGTTCATCTAATCGGGATACTGGAAAAACGATGGAATAATGCATGGATTCACAGTCACAACCTTAAACAACTGTAGTGCAACTGGATTGGAATTCCAACCATGGCTCAAACCTGAACATAAATGAGTATGGGAAGTCCAGATGTTTTTAGGCAACAGCCACTAGCTGTGTAGAATATTAGAACATAAGAACATAAGATATGCCATACTGGGTCAGACCAAGGTCCATCAAGCCCAGTATTCTGTTTCCAACAGTGGCCAATCTAGGTCATATGTACCTAGCAGTTTCCCCAAGAGACACAAGTTCCACAATGCTTGTACTGGGTCAAGCATTGATATCTTCGGTCACTTCTTAATAATGGTTTATGGACCTTTCCTCCAGGAACTTGTCCAAACCTTTTTTAAACCCAGCTACACTAACAGCCTTTACTACATCCTCCGGTAACAAATTCCAGAGTTTGATTACACGTTGAGTGAAAAAATATTTTCTTTTATTAGTCTTAAATAGTTTACCCTGTAGCTTCATTGCATGTCCCCTAGTCTTTCTATATTCTGATAACGTAAAAAATCAATCTACGTTTACCCGTTCCACTCCGTTCATTAATTTATAGACTTCTATCATATCTCCCCTCAGCCGTCTCTTTTCCAGGATAAAGAGTCCTAACCTTTTTAGCCTTTCTTCATAGGAGTATCCTTCCATCCCCTTTACCATTTTGGTGGCTCTTCTCTGAACCTTTTCTAAAATCGCTATATCCTTTTTAAGATACGGCGACCAGAATTGCACACAATATTCAAGGTGCGGTCTCACCATGGAATGATATAGAGGCATTATAATATCTTTTGTTTTATTTTCCATTCCTTTCCTTATCATACCTAGCATTCTATTTGCTCTCTTGGCCGCCGCTGCACACTGGGCCGAGGGTTTTAACATGGTATCCACAATGACACCTAAATCTTTTTCCTGGGTGGTGGTTCCTAATGTGGAACCTTGCATCGTGTAACCATAGTTTGGGTTGTTCTTCCCTAGGTGCATAACCTTGCACTTGTCCACATTAAATTTCATCTGCCATTTTGATGCCCAGTCTTCCAATTTATCAAGATCCTCTTGCAATTTTTCACAATCCTCTTGGGTTTTAACAACTTTAAATAGTTTTGTGTCATCTGCAAATTTGATAACCTCACTCGTTATTCCACTTTCCAGGTCATTTATGAATATGTCAAAAAGCAGCGGACCCAGCACAGATCCCTGGGGTACACCACTATTCACCTTTCTCCAATGGAAAAATTGGCCATTTAGCCCTACCCTCTGCTTTCTATCTTTTAACCAGTTCCTGATCCACAATAGTACACTGCCTCCTATCCCATGACTCTTTAGTTTTGCCAAAAGTCTCTGATGAGGGACCTTGTCAAAGGCTTTCTGAAAGTCCAGATACACTAAACTTGGAAAAAAGACAAGGAAAGGAGCCTGCATGTAGATTGCATTAAGTAATTGGCCTTGTAAAAATTAAAGAGGAAGATGAAAAACCTGAAATGGTCTACCAGTGGGTGATGGAGACTAGTACTGTGTCAGGTTTTGGACATACATATGTGGGACAAATGTGTAGAGCAGTGGTAAGGGGCTTGGGGGAGGGGAGGGGTGGCATCAGGGGAAGACATAGGGGAGAGGGGGAGCTAGTGTTAGTTTACATACAGGAATCGGTATACCTTTCTACCCATAGTAGTAGAAAACCCAGAGGAAGAATCATAAATAGACAGATTGGATAGAATAATCGGTCTTTACCTGCTGTTGTTACTATGGTGCAATAAAACACAACATTTCCTCTATTTCAGTGGTTCTCCACCCAGTCCTCTGGGACACCCAGAACAGTCAGGTTTTCAGGTTATCCACAATGAATATGCATGAGATAGATCTGCATGCACTGCTTCTATTATATGCAGACCGATTACATGCATATTCATTGTGAATATCCTGAAAACCTGACTGGCCTGGAGGTCCCATAGGACTGGATTGAGAACCACTGCTCTACATAGTGCCTGCCATTCAAAAGGGATGGGATCCCTTAGGATTATTATCATCATTTATGCATGCAGAGAGAATGTTCATAGCTTTTAAGTCAAGCAATTTGTGCAGGGAGATTTTAGACCAGTCCAGGTTCTCCGACAAGCCCCCTCAGATGCATTATGAGTCTTGCAGCACTGATTTCACATGGTCACAGATGCCAAGTAACCTATTTCTAAGAGGGAGAGTTTTTGGCCAGTCCTGGTTTTCAACTTATATCCCAGTGTGGTGTAGTATTTGTAGACCCCGATTCTACCCATTGAAATCAATGCTACAGGTCACACAATGCACCAGGATTATGTTATCAGAAATCAAAGACTGGACTGAAATCTCCCTCCTGGTACTGGGTAAACTGGCACTCTGCAACTGGAAGCAGAGACTACAAATGTCACATCCGTCCCTGCAGGGACTGGGAGCTCTGCCTTTTCATTATAGAGAGTCAGAGGTTCCTGATGTTCAACAGCCTAGTAAATCCTGATCTGTTGATGCCTGTTTCAGAGCATTGTGCATATTGCTCTGAAACAAGCCATGAAAAAACAGAATTGTCTCAGTTGTTAGAGCCTGAAACTAGCTGCTTACCATAGACTTGCCCTTCTCCTGGCAGTGGTTACCTTTTATAAAAAAAGAAAATCCTGCAATAACACCTTCACTTGTTACTTCATATTTGCAATTTTATTATTTCATATGTTTGTTGGAAACCACTGGGCATGCAAAAGACCTGTGGTATGCAAGTGACTCTCATCATAAAGACCTACCATCTGTATTCAGAAGTACAATTTACCTTGATCCACTGCAGTGAAAATGGATGAAGGTGGCAATGTCTGGACCAGGGCAGCCATTTAAACAAGCCTTTAAGAAGCCAGCAGCAATCACATTAGGAAGGAGCACAGGAAACAAATGAAGGGCTTATGATCCCAGGAATGGCATGCACCAGTGTCATATTAATCAATGGAAAAAGAGACTTGTTTGTTTTTATATTTACAAAAATAAATGTATGCATATTGGTTAAAAGATAGGTATATACCAAACATTTTATTGTATGAGCATCTCCTAGTCAGACATGCTCCATCCTGTTTCGTATCCAATATTGGGAAAGTCACATTTTTTTACTGCTGAATAATGGTTGGGAGTTCCTTTTCCTCCTCCTATCATAACCTCTAGTTCTCTCTCTCTCTTTACCTTCTCCCTGCCCGCCACTGCTTGATCTCTGCCTGCACCCTACTGCCCAGCTCCCATTTCCATTCTGGCTGCTTGGGTACCTATGTCCTCTTCTTTCTGGGCTGAAAAAGCCAGAACCCACAGGGCCGGCAGCTTCTTCTTTTTGGGCCCATGCAAGCTAATTCTATTGCCTCGGTCTACGTGCAGAATTCTGCAAGTCAAATGCAGAATTCTGTGCAAATTCTACTTTATGCATTAATATAAAATTCCCCCAATTATAACCTTGGTCAGACAAAAATAATACACAGACCCTTATCAAATATAGAAAGGGGACCACAAATTAGAAATAAGAGTCCAGACAGGAAATGAAATAGAAACCCTGAGGAATCAGATTCTACAGTGCAACACTGGAAAAATAAAAATGCCCTAAATCACCAACATTGCTGTCCCCTCCAGATGTTGCAAAGGAAGTCATAGTGGAGCAGCAGACTACCATTTTGGTTGGACGGGCCAAACAAACCAACTTCAGGCCCCACCCCCAAGCTCTTTAGTTGATGATTTTGTATTGTGCAAAATAATAGTTAGGTCAGGGCCCCAGAGGCCCACCCCATTCTGCTGCCTATGTTCTTCTGGAGCTGTGTGGGCCACCCAGTTACAGAACAGGCACAAGAAATTACAGGGGACACAGGTAGGCTCTGACTGGTAGCACTCCTGTCCTATGGGCCACAGTTCGACCACAGAATACCATTCCCAGTTATTAAAAGAAGTCAACCTAGACTGTCTGGCAAACCCAGTGATAAAACCAACCTAGAAAAAATCTTCATCCCTCTGTAGGTTTTTCATCTCACGTAGCTCAATCTGAATAGGCTGATCCAATCTTGGTTTTGCCTCACTGCATGCTTGGACTTTCAGTTTTGAGAAAATCTAAGAAAAGTAGAGATTACTTCTCCATGCATGAAACAAAGCCTTATCAGGAGTTGAACCACCTGTTGAGGTGGATCTGGGTGAATACCCTTTCCTGACTACATTATTTTCTGCCCTCCAGTCTCAACTCTGTTGTGTGGCCTGTGGCAGCAGCCAAAAACTACTATAGTTTCTTCCCCTCCCCCATGCCTCTCTGAGACTGGCCCCCTGAACCTCCTACTCCCCCTCCCAACTAACAAAAAATTGACCTACTGGCCTTCGAACCACCCCCAGCGTGTACCTTTTGAAATGACTGGGAGCACTGTCTATGCACCCCTGCTTTTGGCCCACCATCTTGAGCTCCATGGCAGTCTGACCTTGCCCCATGCATCCAAGGGTGCACCACACTGGGCCAGGCACTGCCATTTTTTAAGATGGCGGGCCAAGAGCGAGGGTGTGTAGGCAGTGTTCACGCTCATTTCGAAAGGTACCGGGGGGGTAGTTTGGGGGCCACTAGGTCTATTGTTTTTTAGTCAGGAGGGGTTTGGGGGGTTCAGGGGACCTCTAGGCCACCAGGTCTATTTTCTTTTTAATGTAGGGGAGTGGGTGGGGGAGGTTTCCAGGCCACTGGGTCACCAGGGATTCACTATTTATCAGGGCATCACCCCCCAATAGTATTTTGACGGCATCAGGGGCTTTTATCGATGCCTAGGTCTCCCCGATGCCATCAAAATACTGTCAAGTGGGGGGATTGGGGTGCTGCAACCTGCTCATACCAATCATGTGTACGATGATACAGAACCGGTTCCTAAAATTTTTGAATCCCACCACTGGGTAGGGGGAAGTTGTATTGGTATCCGCTTCCAGTGTTCTTGCAGCCATAAAATTATCCCAAATCATCTTCCTCTTTGTCACTTGCTTCTCCTGTTCTGTGTGGCCAGCTGCAAACTTGCAGAACAGTACATACTACTATGCCAACTTCAATAAAAAGCAGAAAGTGAAGAGGGAACAACTGCCCCATTCACCCAGGCTGGAGTTTGAGTTGTCTTGGCAAGAGTACAGTAGATTGCTCTGATTTACAGCCTTTGCTGGGCTGCTTCAGGAGTCCCACAGTGGTAATAAATCCTCCTGGTACTGCGTGTCTGACCTTACTGGTTACTCGCACCACTCCTCCCTTGCCCTGCCTTCAGCTGTCATAGGATTGCAGAGATATGCAGACTGTGACCGGCTCCTGGTTGCATCTGCTTCAGTCCCTCACCTTTTTCCCTCCACACTGTGCTGCCTTCTCCAGCTTCTCCCTTCTCTAATCCCTAGCCTCCATCTTTTTCCCTACCCTAGTTTCCCCCACCTTAGATTCAGATTATTTCCTGAATATTGATATGAGGATTGTGGATAGGATGGGAGGAGACAAAGCTAGAGGGCATAAAACAATTTCAGAGCAGAAACAATTGCAGTCTAGGTTGCCAACTACCAGTGGAGTAAATTCTACCCATGCAGCCATTGCGGTGCAGTGCGGGGGCAGGAAAAGCAGTGGCACACTTATAGCTGCACCCATATCTTCTGAGTTGGATTCCTTTCAAATCTAGGGCCCCCAAGCAAAATATCAGAATTTCTGCCACTGCAAACGCCTCCTATTCAACTACCTTGGTCAGTTCTTATTTGGCCAGGTCAGCTGCTGCTGCAAGTTCAAAATCAGCACTAGCAGTTATTATTGTTACAGAAGAAAGCAAAAGTTGGCAGCTCTGCCAGGAATCCAGGAAATAGGGAGAGCTGCAATAGGCCTGCTGCTCCCCTTTTTCCTCCTGCCTCTCATGGGAGCTGCTGTGATCCCGTAGTCCACTATCTATTCTTTAGCACAGCTGGCTAAAAGCAGTTGAAAAACAACTTATGACCACTGCTTCCCTTAGACTTCTGGACTTCCATTTTCTTGCCCCACTGCTGACCTTTCTCTGCCCTCCCCCCACACCATAGGATGCGGGTCTTCCTGCCACCCCCCTGTAAACACTCTTCCTCACCACCACCTTCATCTGTTGTTCTATGAGCCCTTTCAGTCTTTCAGCTGCCCCAGCTCTGCCCTTAGCACCCTACAAACCACTATGCATCAGAGGAGAAAACAAGGGCAGATATCAAAGTAAGCCCCCAGATGCTTGAGGGATTGGGATGGACTCAACTGACTCTTGGCATAATTCAGCACCCACCCAGCCTCTCCAAGAACTGGATGATCATGGTGGTAGCTTACTGACTGTCCTTCTCCTAGTCTTCCTGGGACAATCAGGATCCTGCTTTTGCACAGAAACACCACCACCACAACTATAACTTCAGAAAGATCTGCAGGGCCATTGCTAGACCAAATGGAAGTGACTAAAACTTAAAATGATCTCCTTGCATGCAAAAACGCAGAAACTTCTGGTATTGCGGATGAACAGGAATGTAAAGAAATGCCTTAGAGAGTCACAGCGAAATCAGAAACTAGCCCTTGTGAATTGCTGCCAACAATGACTGTGAAGTTTCCATATAGAACTTTGTTATCTGAAGTGTTGCATTGACCTTTCTGAAGTCCAGGATGGGACGAAAGGTGCCTCCTCCCCTTCTGGGGAACTATGAAGTAGATCGAACAGCAGCCCATCCCAGTCTCCTGAGATGGCGCTGGAATTACAGTTCCTAATTATTGAAATCAAGTTAGGGTTTCAACCATTGCTAGTCTTTTAGACTCTAAACCACAAAGGGATTCCAAAAAAAGCATCTAAAAGGGGTTCTGCAAATTCTAGCACCCATAATGTTGAGTCACTATGAGAACCCACTTATCTAAAGTGATTCTGACCTACTCCAAGCAAAATTGACAAAATCAATTGCCAAATTGTACTTTCTCAAAGTGGGTAAGCTGCAACTCACTGTGATCCTTCAGTTCACCCAGCAGAATTCCCTCCACTGTCCTGGGTCTTATATGCCCTTTAAAAGGGCTGACTCTTTCTGTGTTTGCCTAAACATAAGAAGAGGAAAAGGATGACAGTTGAACTGAATTGTTTTGATTCCATTGCTTGGATGAGAATGACTGGATGAACCCCTTCCTTAAGGATATGAATGATTCCCCCAGAAATAGCTGAGCCTGGGCTTCATCTAAGAAACCAACTTCTCCAAATCCTCCCATACAAAAATACTCCAAAAAGCAGGGATTCTCAACCAATCCTTGGGACACACCTAGCCAGTAAGGTTTTCAGGATAACCACAATGAATATGCATGGGGGAGACTTGCATGCACTACCTCCATTGTATGTAAATCTCTGTCATGCCTATTCATTGTGATTATCCTGAACATCTGACTGGCTAGGTGTGACCTGAGGACTGGGTTGAGAACCCCTACTGGAAAGATAACTTACAAAGCCAAACTTTGGAAGCAGAATCCACTGGCCAGTGGAAGAGCCGGAGACATTTATGAGCCAGAATAACTGATGTCACAGGCTTTGAAGTGATGCAAACCAGGTCACAAAGTGCTTCCAATAAGAAAGTTGCAGCCAACTCTAACCTCACAGACTCTGGGGTCTCTGAAAGCTGCTGAGTCCAACAAAGCAGGGCCTGAGCCACAAAGCCTTCAGAAATCACTGACTAAACTCTCAGGACAGAGAAAAAGGAAGGCCTGCTTCAGAAGGAGCTCCATCCTGTGAATCCTTTAAGGCTAAACCTCCTTCAGTTGGGATGGTGGTCTATTTAGTGACCATCATCATCGGGGATCCACCCTTGTAAAGTAGAACAGTTGCTCCAAGTCAAAGGAGTAGATGGAACTTGCCAAGAAACTGGCTACCCCTCAACATCATTTCAGGGGCATCCCACTCAGCATCTACCATCTTGTGCAAGGCTGGATGCAAGGGAAATGTCTTAAAGGGTTTACAGAGACCCTCCATAATAAGGTCTCTTGGCACTGCTTTTTCCACTGCAGGCTCAGCAATTCTCAAAGGCAGTAGTCAGGAGCAAACAGGGAAGCAAGTTCCTCCCTAGAGAACAAATGAACCACAGGAAAGTTATCCCCCTCAGAAGATGATAACTCCCCCTCCTCGTAAATTAAACTGCTCAAGGGAAACAACTTTCTCATTCTCAATTTCCAAATCTTCAGAGTGCTGCAGCGGAAATGGAACTCTTGCAGTCCTTCCCAGGTTCTGCTTTGAATGTGGGGCATTTGATGCTCATGTGCTTCTCTTGAGGTGAAGGACCTGCTCCCTCAGCTCCAAAGACTGAGTATTGTGAAGGCAGCGTGGAGAACTGGAAATCTGCCAGAGTTTTCTGCAAAGGGAACAGGATCCTGTTGCACCAGTCCAACTGCAACCATTTGCTGGAGGCAGAGAATACTGACAGGTTCAGTGCTGCACCAATCCTTACACTGGTGATGACCTCGCTAAAAGTCAGTGTTCTTTGCCTCCATCTGCTGGTTGGGGAGCAGAACCCACTTGTTGGGACTGGTCTTGCAGGATGAAAAGGGAAAGGGTATTAGAGATGTAGTAGGCTTCAAGATGTTGGAGTGAATGCTAAGACTGGGTGGGCAGAGGGATGCTGAGTAAAGAGTGAAAGCTGGAGGGCAGTGATAGGGTGAAGCTAACAAGAACATGCGCATGTTGCAAGTTTCCCCTCAGAGCTAGCAGCCCTTCTCCAGCCCCTCCTCTCTTTTTCCTACAGGGGGAGGCTGAAGCAGAAGGCAGAACAGCTGTTTCCTGGTGCTCTGGCCCTTGGCGACGTCCCCGCTTCTCAGCAGCGCTAGAAGTGTTCGCTGACAGTCAGTGAGGCTCTGGGGTCTTTAAGCACTGGCAGTTGCTGCGGACGGACACCACATAGCGGCGTCCCGTCCTGCGGTCTGACTTACTATGATTGTTATTTATACATCTCGACACAGTTTTGTACTATAAAGTTGACTGAATCCCTCCAATACAAACAATAACCATCTGAGGGGGAAGCAGGCAGCGGCTGCATCATTAGCAAACCGCTGAGGTAAAGCGCGAGCGCTGGACTTTAGGGACCGCCAGTTAGCCGCCCAGATTCAGAGAGGGAAACCGTAGGAGCGGGTGGGGGTGGGAATAGAGTTGAGAATGGGAACCAATTATTCCACGCGCACGCCACGAAAACAATGAAATCTGAAAAGGTAAATTATTCAAAGCAGCTGCGTATTTGGAAAGAGTGAAAAAAAACCAAGTGCGAAAAAAGGGAAGAAAGCAGAATCGGAGGGGTGCGAGTGTGCGTCGTTCCCCCGCCCGACCGAGCACGGTGGTACATTCCATTTAAAGAGTGCCGGTCCCGCTCGCGGCGCGTGCTGTCAGTGGCCCGGCGGCAGAGCGGTGCGCGCGTGCGCGCCTTCATTCCTTCAGTCGGGCGGGAGTGGGGGGCTGCGAGAGCGCTAGAAAGGGGGGTGGGGGGAGTGCTACGACAGGTAGGGGAGGAGAGGGGAGCGAGGGACGGGACCTCTCCCCACCCCCAGCAGCTGAGCATCATGCGGCTCTCTCTCGCCTCTCTCCTCAGGCCAACATCCTGAGGATGATGGAAGACAACAAGCAGCTGGCCCTGAGGATCGATGGGGCTCTCCAGTCTGCCGGCCAGGAGGTGAGCAACCTGCGCTCCGAGCTGACGGCCACCAACCGCAGGCTGGCCGAGCTGAGCGGCGCCACCACCGACCCCACCATCATGGAGAACAACCAGCACAACACGCAAGGTACCGTGAACAGGTTTCGGTGATAATAAAGTAAGAGGTTTATCGCCCCCCTCCCCCCTTTATCCCGGGATGAATGGCTGCAGATCGCGAATGCTCTTGTTCCGCTGGTGCTGTTGTTTTAACCCGTTCAGGACTCGATGCTTGAATAAGGACAAAGTGCTGTTCATCGTTACTGGGGAGGACGATGTAATTTATCTTTAAAGGCAGGATGCCTCCACCCCCACCCCCCTTAAAGGATAAGGAGTGGTAAGAAAAAACACAAATGTGCAAAATCCTCCCCCTGAATAATTGATGCCTGTGAATAAATTGTCATCATAGCCTTTCAAAACTTGGATGGGGGTGGTGGCTACGATGTTGGTCATCTGTAATATCAGAATGCAATGCTTTGAAAAGTTAAGGAGCTGAATTATTATTCCTTACTTTCCAGTTGTGTAATTAAAGCGAGCCCCTCATTTTGAGAAAGACAAAATTATCCGGAGGAGGGGGTAGGGGTAGGGGTGTGTGTTATATGCATCTGCGTCCCTGTGCAAAAGTTTGCTTCTCTGCACAGCTTATCTTGGGTTTGGCTACTGTCTTACTGCGAACGTGGAAAGCGCAACAGTTTTCATGCTTCCTCCTGCAGATGCTGTGTTTCAGATGTTACAATGCTGTAAAATGTTTCATTCAAACGCAAGCGATCTGAAAAGTCTTCTGATATACTGTGTTGTCTTTCTGCCTTCCAGCATGATTACACTGTCTTGTCTCGCCAGCCTTTCTTTCACCAGCTGCAGTGGTTACTGATTTGATGCTGATAAGCAAGGATTTTTGAGTATATGCAATACGGTACTGCTGCGTAACCGAGAGCTTTAAAATCCTTTCTATTGCTAAAAGGCATAGGATGAGCTTTATTTGTGCCTGTATTTCTTTGGGGGAAATAGTAAGCCGTATAGCAGACGAGATGTTGTTCCAGCCTAAATGTCTCAATAGTAGTGTCAGAGAACTGATGAAGGCTAGCCGTGAAATTGCATTTTTCACATGGATTATAGGTGAAGTGAGGTAGCATTGTTACTGTTACAATGGCAACAGGGGGTGCCATAAAATATAAATAATCATAAGGTTAACGGTGGATGGGGGCCAATTTCTGAAAATTGTGATGGATCTCAATCAGTTGGAAATATGCACCTCTGCTTTTATTTAATATATGCACTGCCTGTTGACTAAATTCATAGGCAAAAAAAAAAAAGCATTTGAAATTGTTAATTGTGGACTCTTCCAATTAAGAACACTGCGAACATTTTCTAATATCTTAATTCACTTTTCTTTTGTTTAAATATAAACAAATGTTTTGCTATACCAAGTTGTTTAACTTAACCTAAAGGTTGGCAGTGTCATGCTGTAGTGCAGTGTACTACAAAATCATCCCATTGTACTGACAGTGTGGTGAGGGTCTGAGAAGCTACTCTGTAATATAGTAACAAAGCAGCTATATTATAATTGTAATTAATGCCTTTGTAGTCTTGCTAAATGCATCATTTTCTCAGTGTTTGGGTTTTAGCAGATAGCATATCCTGCCCTGTAATAAGTGCTGAATTATAGTGCTAATATTTGTTCTAATAAATTGTTTTAGTTCTTAGCATCTGGTAATCCTTTATTTGCAAGGAGGTGCAGTTTTCTCAAAGAAAATAAAGTGTGCTGGTAAAGGAATAGATAAGATCTTTATATAAGTTAAGTTCATCCTGCTTCTGATGTTGGTGACTGTAGCTAGCACAGTATGTTTTTAAGTTGCTGTGAGTGCACCTTGCTGTGCTCTGGTTTTGCTGTTGGATCCAATTAAAACTACAGATATTGTAGCATCACAGAATTCTCTTATGTTGCATGAACTCTGTTGTAATATTTGGCCTTTTTTGAATCCTATATATTTTCCTTATGGGAGTAGAGCTTCTTATAAGAATATTCTGCTTCAAATCTTTATTTGTACTCAAAAAGTGTTACTAGAGGAATTAATTGTATTAAAAAGGTACAGCCCAACAGCAGTCTCAAGTTAGGTACTTTAGATGAGCAATCCAATGGCGGTTGAAATAGAATGTTGCAGAATATTTTCTTTAAATGAAAGGAATGTGATTTAATAAAAATACAATAATTTAAAAAATGTATGAGGAAAACTTTTTAGTTATCAAAATTTCAATCTTCAGTCTAGTTAGCCTTACTACAGGTATGATCCCTTCCCTAGTATTTTTGTTTAATAACTAACTTTAAGAAAAAGCATAAAATGCTTATTTTAGTGCTAATGAATTGTTTCTGCATTAGGAATGGTGGACTGTTTAAAACTGCTTTTTTAAAATCTAGTCTAGGCTATGGAGTTTGCATCTGTAGTAGTCCATGATCTTCCTGTGAGGATAACCTTCAATGTTGCAAATACAGATGAAAAAGCTATATGATTTCCAGGCAGAGCATTAGTGTTGGAGGTCTGCAAGATAAGTTTGTAAATGCTCTATCTATGTTTTTATTTATTTTACCATGTGTCTAAATGTTTTTCACTTGTTAGCAGGATGTTTAAAATGATTCTGTGATTGTTTTCACTGCCTGCAGCTCTTTAGTGCACTGGAAACTTTTGTCAGCATGCATTCTATTTCCTTTTCATGTATGATAACATTGTGTTTTATAGATATCAGTGAAGCACTGATATTGCAAGTATCCGTGCTTCATTCATTGGTAGATGGGTTTGTTTTTATATTTAGCATAAAGTGGAAGTCTCTTTTATGGAATATCATTACTTAATGGTTATTTGATTAGTATACAATAAATTTGATTTATAATACAAAAGTATATATTGTTATAAAACAGGGAGCCTGAAGCTAAATAAAATTTGTGTATTTTCCTGGCATAGGATCATAGTGATTTTCCTGCCTCCCCTCAACTTAAATGCTCTTGTTTTTTACACCACTGGATTTGTCATAAGTTTTTAACTATATTTTTTGTGTCAGAAAATCCTTGTGATGTTACTTATGGCTTAACTGCTGAGAAACAAGCTGGGTTGAGCTGTGTATTTTGAGTAGCTGATGCATATGTTGAATGAATATGTAGGGGATGGGGCAGTACACTTCATTTTTCAGTGGCTGGGCCAAGTGGACCATTGCTGGGAATCTTGACACACGCTGTAGATGCTGTTTCAAATACTGTAGTTCAAGTGGATTGAAATGTTCCCTTTTGGGCTAAGAGCCATGTAAAGCATCTCCAGTCAGATTTGGAAGTTTGCAAATACTTTTTTACAAACAAAGTTTAGCCTGTACAGTCTCTTACTATGGCCACGTCACCCTGAATGAGCCCAATCTTCTGATCTCGGAAACTAAGCAGGGTCGGGCCTAGCTAGTAGTTGGAATGGAGACCATCTTGGAATACCAGGGGCTGTAGGCTTACTACACGGAAGAAAGGCCTGGCAGTCTCTCTTGGCAAGGTGCAACCAGAAGTAAATTCCAGGGGAAGGGTCACAGGAGTCAGCATCAACTCAAGGACACACGGGTGCATTTAATAACGCTGTAATGTTGCCTTGTAATGCAAGAACAAAATATCTTGATTAGTTTACTGTGGCACTTTACAAATCTTTGGGACTAAAGTTTTCAATGTGTCATTTTATGGGGATGTACGTAGTTTTGATTTGCAGTTCATATAGCATAGAACTAAGTAAGTAGATTGTGTTTTGGAATAAGTGATATTGGCAGAATATTTGCTAAATGGACTAGTGAAATATTGCTGTGGTTTATTGATGAATGTTTGTGTTAGTCACCTAACAGGGCAGAGAAGTGAAGCGTGCCTAGGGACAAGACATTCCACTTCTGCCTAAGATTGTCATGTGTTCTGGTTTTATGTTTTTACATTTCCAGCACTGGCTAAAGAAAGAAACAATAATAAGGTCCTGGTTTTAACTGTGTTGCAGGTTTGTGATTTTTTTTTTCAAATTCCGGTGACTGTAGAGGCAGATTTTCCATGTGTTCTGAAGCACTTAAAAAAATTGTACTTATTTCTAATCAGCCCTTCAGCAAGGACCAGAGGGAAAATAAGTTAAATAATGCCCTGTTCAATGTAATTTCAGTTTGTTCAATGTAAACTGCCTTGATATCATGAAAGGCGGTATATAAGAAATGTTAAATAAGTTCCTACCTTAACTCTCCATCTCTCCAGTATGACTGAAAACATTATCAGCAGTGGTTTAGACTAGAGAACAGGCATTGGATATGAGTCCTCAATTTGCCTTGTAGCAGTGCTGTGGATTTGTTAGGAAAGCATGATTGTATTTCATCATATGCCTGTTAATCCAAATAGATTCAGAAGTATTTTATGTATGCTTCTGTAAATTAATGAAAGATTGCCATATAGCCACAACAACCATAGAGAGGGCAACAAAGATTCCCACTTAACAGATGCAGTCAAACTAGTGGAAGAAACACAGGCAGCCTTCAGTTTTATTTGCCCTGGTAACCTAGGTAAAGGAAGAAAGTTGTCATCAGTTGTGATATCAGTAATGTTTTTTAGTCAGATTACAATGACAATATTGGCTAGATTACTGCTTTCGAAGTGGGAGATGGGGATGGAGGGACCCACCATAATACTAGTACAAGAGAGCTCTTTTCCAGAACACTAGACAGCTTTTTCTAAATTCTTATGGAGTAGCAAAATCCCAGGTGTAAATCAGAGTTTCTTAGAAGCCATATAATAAAGGAGAGCACCAGCTCCCTGACTTAAGTAGCTACTATCTTCGAACATAGCTTTTTGAACAATGCATTGTTCATAAGGAAGCAAAATTTGAGTTTTTAACATGAGTTAAGAGCATGATTTTAGCAGCGATCCCTGTTGGGTAGGGTGTATATGTGAATACTGGGTCACCAAAAATAGCAGGTATGTGGTACACTCTGCTCAGAGGATTCAAGGTGGTTCATCCCAGAAAGCAAGATTTAGGGACATGTTTACTAAACTGGGCTAACAATTATATAGTAAAATAATAATTGATGGCAGAGACTCATTCAGTGTACACATTCTAATCCAAAATTTAGAACACAAAAAAATGTTTTTGTCGGACCAATTGTAGCTGAAAACCAGCACACAAGCTAATTCTCATCCATCTTATAGTCTTTTTACTTTAGTTGGGTAAAAACTTAATATAATTATGATAGGTCCTTCATTCAACCTTAAGCCATTGCTCAATTCAGTAGTACACTAAACGTTCCTCTTTAATAGATACAACACAGTCCTGTTCATGATTCCGACATAACGTCTTGTTTCCAACTCCTCAAATTCTTTGAGTTCTGCATCAGAGTAAGTTTAGTACTTATCATTTTCTTGAAGAATGTCTCCATTAATCTGTGCACTCTGCTTCAATTGACTTGTTTTACTTCATCATGAAAGATGCAACTATTTCTCCAATATTCTTCCCTCTGCTATATGCTACTATTAGGCATTGGGAAAAGCATTCATGGGCTGTCAGGAGGCCAATCTTTATATAAAATGTATCATGCCCCTGTCAAATAAGGGAGTGTACATATTAACTGCTCCATTTTTTGGGATTTATATACCAGTAGCAGATCTCTTTGAGCATATAATGCTCTATTAAAGCCTTTTTGCAGGAATCTGGATAATCCTGAGCATTATATTTATGAACTAAATCTCTTGCATGCATAGTGTAATCCTCTGTTTGACATCCACCTAATCAAGATGGATGACATCACTGTTAGAATTCTTAATTATACTGTTAAATGTAAAAAGTTAACCTCTGTTCCATGTAAAACGTCTAGGACATGTACTTCCATGTACCTTAACAACTTTTCTGTTCAATGTAAACCGCACTTGATACCTGGGAAAGAGCGGTATATAAATGTGTTCTAAATAAAATAAATAAATAAAAAATATCCTCCTCAATCATAAGAACTGGCTATTTTGGTAGATCCGTATTTAGTCCATAAGGGTGATGACTTAAACCTCAGTAAGTTGTTCTTCTACTCTTGCCACTTGCTGGGCAGACTAGATGGACCATGCTGGTCTTTATCTGCTGTCATATACGATGCTACTATGTTCCACTAGTTTTTGATATAAAGAAGTAATTAATTTTGTACCACACCTAATGATTTTCACATCCAAAAATTGAATTGTACACCGATCACTATTACTTTGAAATTCAAGTTTTTTGTGCCCATGTGTTAATACAATTCAAAAATTGATCAAATGAAACTTGTGAATCCTTCCAGATGCAGAATACATCATCTAAAAATCTACACCAGAATCTAATGTGAGACATTCATTGAGATGGATAAATGTATCTGTCTTCAAAATTGGCTACATATAAAGTAGCTATAGTAGGAGCTACTGTGGCCCCCATTGTAATTCCAAAATTCTGATGGTAATATTCATTATAGAGACAAAATAATTATTGCATAAGACTAACTATAACATTTCAAATATAAATTCCTTTGGAAGTCTCTATCAGATTATTTTGCCAGTTCATCTCCCTAATAATATCCAATGCTTCTAGTTGATCAACATTGGTATATGATGAGGTTATGTCCATGGTTACTAACCAACTGTAAGAGCATCGATTGTGGCTAGCATATTTATTAAATGTGTGGTATCCTCTACAAAGGAACTCACTTTGGATGTCAATAGATCCAAACTTTTATCCACTTACTGGGATAAAGGTTCCAGAGCTGACATTCTCCTTGAAACAATAGGTTATCCTGGGGGTTGTTCATACAATATGAATTTTAGAAACTGTGTATAAGATTTACTCTCTGTTTCTACTTGTACTAACATTTACATCGTGTATGTGATTGTATACCCCTATAATAAAATATACGTGGGATGTACCAAGAGAGCAAAACTGGTTAAATTGCAAGAGCATAAATCTGGTTTGAACACAAAAATGGAATCTGCTCCGGTGGTACAACTTTGTTTACAGGAGGAACCTACCAGTTGAAATGGTGGATAATAGAAGTTATTCCATTCTGGGGAGGAGGAGATAGGAAAGTAAAACTGAATTTTCAGGAACAGTACTGGATATATACCTTGAATGCAGTACAACCGGTGGGACTAAATGCTGAAATTGAGTGGTATTCTTTAATTTAAAAGAGGCGGAGGTGCCTTTAAGATTATGTATATGGGATTTGTTAATCAGCTGTTAAAAAGACGCCACAGCCATGTTGAAGTAAGCAAGTTAATGGAAGCAGAGTACATGGATGAATAGAGACGATCTTCAAGAAAATAAGTACTAAACTTACCCTGAGGCAGAACTTGTAGAATTTGAGGAGTTTGAACCATAACGTTATGTCAAAATCATGAAGTGGACTGTGTTGTATTTATTCTGGAAGAATGTTTAGTGCACTACTGAACTGAGTAATGGTTTAAGGCTGAATGAAGGAGCTACCATAATTAAATGACGAGTTTTTACCTAATTAAAAAAGTGTAAGAACCATGAGGTGGATGATAATTCACTCGTGCTGTTTGTTTGGACCGACCACAGGTCTGCGACTAAAAAGCTGTTTGATTATTTTCATCTAATTTCCATGTATTTTGGTGTGCTGAAAACAAATAAAATATTGAAAAAAACTCCTAGACGTCAAGATTTGCCACAACATGCTAAATAGTCTTCAAATTTATCAAATTTTTTCAAATTATGTGAATTAATTAATAGTAAGTGCATTTAAGATATAAAATGCCAAAAAAACCTTAAAGGGGTTGTCCGAGTTATGAAAAAAAAATATAGCACTGTAAATCTGATGGTCAGTAATATATACATAAGCTAAGCAAGTTTTAAGTCCGTGCTTTTAATGGTAGAAGGGGTTAATCTTTCCTGAAGAATCCAGTGGGAGGGAGACACAGGGCAGATAGCAGCAGCTCCAGTCAGTGCAGGGGGGCGTGGCCAGCACTGTGACATCTTGTGTACAGACACAGAGCTGCTCTCTCCTGCATGCCACACTTGTGCACGAATCATCATCAGGTTCTTGGTTCTAGGCTGTTCACACTTTTTTTCATCGCAATTTGTGTTAGCTCGTCATTCTTCAACCGTTGTTATGGCTCCGCGAAAGTGTATTAATTCGCCAGACAGTTTGTTTCATCTGTGGTGAATATACAGTGTTGAAGCAACAGCAGAATATTACAGACTTTGTGAAAAAAGTATACTTTGCATACTTTGGACTAAAAATTGGAGATCAAGATAAAGTCTGGGCGCCTCATAAAGTGTGCAAACGGTGTGTTGAGGACCTCCGAAACTGGTTCAAGGGAAAGAAAAAATCTTTCCGTTATGGGATTCCTATGGTATGGCGAGAGCAAAAGAACCATAGTGACAACTGTTACTTTTGTTCATGCATTCCATTTCATACCCCAATCTTCACTCGGCAATTCGTCCCATCCCCCATGGCACAGATATACCAGTACCCAAGCCCCCTGCTACCTAGCTCCGATGAAGGTGAAGTCATACCTGAACCAGATGACGAATCAAGTTCTGACTTTGAAGATGATACAAGACCAAAATTGTTTTCTCAGGAGGAGATGAATGATTTGGTAAGAGACTTGAATCTTCCCAAAGATGCCGCTGAGTTACTCGGATCAAGGCTGAAAAGCAGGAATTTATTGTTGCCAGGAGTGTCATCTTCATGGTTCAGACATCGTGAAAAGGAGTTCATTCCTTACTTCGCCCAGGAAGACAAGTTGGTTTATTGCATCAATGTTGAAGGTCTGATGGGTCAATTTAAAATCCAATATGATTCAGAGCAATGGCGTCTTTTTATAGATTCTTCAAAAAGAAATCTCAAAGCAGTTTTACTCCTCAAAGGTTTTTACGCTTCCATACCTGTAGGTCATTCCGTACACTTGAAGGAAACCTACGAGAACTTGGAATTGGTTCTTTGTAAACTTAAATATGAAGACCATGGTTGGCAAGTGTGTGGGGACTTGAAGGTCTTGTGCATGCTGCTCGGGCAACAAGCTGGGTATACCAAATATCCTTGTTTTCTGTGTCTATGGGACAGTCGAGACCGACAAAATCACTGGACCAAGAAGAGTTGGCAGCCGAGGGTGCTAACAAGTCGGTGAAAAAAATGTCCTCCCAGAAACTTTGGTACCTTCCCATAAAGTTCTTCTACCACCTCTCCACATAAAATTGGGATTGATGAAGCAATTCGTAAAATCACTTCCAAGAGATGGAGAATGCTTCAAATACTTGGTCACCAAGTTTCCAGGCTTGTTGGAGGCAAAATTGAAGGAAGGTGTGTTCGTTGGACCAGACATTAGAAGGCTTATAGTTGATCAAGAGTTTGTCAATAACATGACTGATCCTCAAAAAGAAGGGTGGCTTGCATTTAAAGAAGTCATACAGAAATTTTTAGGCAATAACAAAGATCCTCACTACAAAAAGATCATCGGACAAATGCTGAAAGCATTTCAAGCTTTAGGTTGCCTGATGAGTTTGAAAGTGCATTTCCTCCAGTCCCACCTTGACTACTTTCCTAAAAATTTGGGAGCTGTGAGTGAGGAACAAGGTGAACGATTCCACCAAGACATTAAAGAGCTGGAAAGGAGATACCAGGGAAAATGGAGCATTACAGTGATGGCAGACTACTGTTGGATGCTTCAGAGAGACATTCCAGATGCTACTCACAAGCGTAAATGCACCAAGAGGAGCCTCACAAGGAAGAAGAATCGAGTTTAGTGTGTGTAGGTGAGCTGATTTCAGTTCAAAAAAGGATTTTCATGAAAATATTGTAATAAAACTTTAATTTTATAAGTCTATTTCCATTTATTTTGAGGGATTGCCTTATTTAACATAGCTACCTAAATTGTCAGGAAACGTGATGTCCTATGACAAAATGGAGGCCATTTTTGGATTCAGCGCACCAAAAGCCATAAAGGTTACGTGGAATAACCAAAACAGCTCTCGAAAAAAAATTTTTTGCAGACCTGTGATCTGAAAACCATTTCTATATTTGGGATTAGAGAGCAGTATAGTAGAGTTGTTGGGAAATGTTTGCTTCTTTGTAACTGATACCAAAATCTGCAACAAGGTATAGGTATTCTGAAATATGTGAATAACCTGGGGAGGAATCTAGCAAAGCTTGAAGAATGGTATAGAATTTGGCAGCTAAGATTTAATGCTAAAAAAGCAGGGTCATGCATTTGGGCTGCAAAAATAAAGGAAGGATAGGGAGTGAAGTACTTCTGTGTAGGACTTGGGAGTGATCATATCTGACAATCTTTTATGATGCAAGAAACCTTACATAGTATGTGGGACCAAGCCAGTAAATATGCATGCAGCAAATACAGCCAGTACTTCAGCAGTCCATTCCACTTTCTATTTAACTACAAAAATGGAGTGGAGGAGTGGCCTAGTGGCTGGGGCAAGGTACTTCAGGCCGGAAGGTCGAGGGTTCAAATCCCACTAGAGGACAGCAACCTTGGGCCGGAAGGACTGAGGTTTCTAGTCCCACAGGTGCTCCTTGTGGTCTTGGGCAAGCCACTTAACCCTCCATAGCCCATGTTCCCTGTAAAATAGTTATCTCCAAGTTATAATGCCCTGTTCAATGTAATTTCAGTTTGTTCAATGTACACCGTACTGATGCAGAATAGCGCGGTATATAGGAGCATGTAAATAAATAAAAATAAATAAATAAATAAAAAAAAATAAAAGGGGAAGAAAACTTCGGCATTCACTTTAACATCACAAAACGGGGTATAATATCTAGTGAATAACTGTAATCATTGGTCTAGTGGAGTGGTCTAGTGGTTAGGACAAGGTACTTCAGGCTGGAGGGCCAGGGGTTCAATTCCCACCTGGGGACAGCAATTTCAGGCCGGAGGGACTGGGATTTCTAGTCCTATAGGCACTCCTTGTGGTCTTGGGCAAGCCACTTAACCCTCCATTGCGCATGTTCCCTGTAAGTATTCGCGTATGTGTCTCATATCCCCTCATGTTAAATGTATCCCCCAATTGACCGCTTTGACCCAGTGAAAAGCGGGATATAAATACAGCTAAATAAATAAAATAAATCCTTATGTAGAAAGTACAGATTTGTTTGTATTTAATCAATAGTTTCCTGTTTTTTTTTCAGTTTTTTTAAAGTAAATTATTTACTGCCTCTGCACAGTAAGATATTAGTTCTCAGAGATGATATCTCCATGTTTCATGAAGACTACAGTGTATTCTCCCAAACTGTATTGCCAGCTGATCCTCCTTTTAGCATGGCACAGCATTTTTCTCATTGTTTCACATAACATTCAAACTGGTACTCAATTCATACTTTTTATGAGTGAGTCAGTTATTTCATTAATGTTGAACATAGAAGTTTGTAAGCAGTTAATTTACTCATCTTAGTTTGGGAGAAACTCTCACCTGTATTTTAATATTGCTAGCCTTCCAATCCAGAAAAGTACCCGATGGGGGCCTTCGTTTTGCCTCTTGCCTTATTCAGGGGTATTGATTCTATAAATCATATAGACATATATACATATTTTCATTCACAATAGAAACTGCGTAGAAAATCTTTCAAACAGTAGTTTTACTCACTGCTGTTTTATTCTCATCCTGGCATTCTGATAATGATGGTGGCACATTCCTTTTAAAGGCTCCTTCCTTATCATTCCTCCTGTTTAGTCCTCCACCTCTGGGTAGTGTACCTCCTCCTGCAGCTTGGAGACTGGGCATTTCAAACTCATGACATCACTGGATATAGCCTGCTGGTCTCTCCCATCAGCCCCCAGTGTGTCCAGTCTCCACGCAGGAGGACATAGTGAGCCTAGCTGCTGGGCTCACTAAAGTAAAAAAAAATGAGTGTTAGTGACTTAGGTTAAGATTTATTTTTGGCTGTATAATTTAGTTTTAATTTGTTTTAATTTAATGCCAGTTAATATGAAGTAGTTTAAAAAAAAAAGGGGGATCGGTCTGATCTCAGGTGTTCTCTCTCTCTTCTCTTTCGAGCCCCTCTGGTCTTCAGCACTGCTCTCCCTCTCTGGCTTGGACGGGAGGGGGGGGGGGGGAATGGAACAGCAGAACGGCACTCTGCCTGTCGGCGGCGATGTTGCCCCAGGTTAATTTTCATTGTGGTCGGCAGAAGCAACAAATACAAAAAGGCCCTCTCAGCAGTAGCTGCTCTGTGCATCAGGGCAGCACCACGGATCGCAGGGCTGTCGTTTAGAGAGGCCGAGATTTCAGTGTGGGGGCTACGTCAGGCCCGAAGTAGGGTTAGTGTGACGTTGCGCTGCTGGGCTTCGGCAAGCACATCTGGCCCTAATTGAGAGGGGTTGGCAGTGAATCAGAGCTTGAGCTGTTGCGAGCCGTGCTTCCCGCTCAGGTTGAAGTCGTGAGGCAAATATAGCTCTAGATTAGCCTGAGGCAACTGTGGGAGGAGATTGTTTTTTATTTTTTGTTTCCCGCTTCAATCGAGGAAGTTTTGGCACCATAACGGTTCGATTGCAATGCAAGCCATTGATTCCCACGCTTTTGTGTGACTGCGAGGCAGGCTAAGGCTTGTACAGCGCATATAGTACCGGTGCGTTTTGGGCCTCCTAGCCTAGCGAGTTTGAATGCTTTGACACAGGGTATTTGCGTTACTTTAATGTAATTTATTACTCGGATGGTTAAAAGAAAAAAAAAGAAAAAGAGCCAGCGCATGAAGACCCTCTCGGTGGTAGCTGCTCTGTACTTCAGAGCAGCACCGCAGATTGCAGGGCTGCCATTCGCAGCGGCGGAGGGCTCAGTAGGGGGGGCAGCGTCATCCCCTGGAGTTACTTACCAGCGGCGCTGAGTAGGAGGAAATGTGACTGCACTTTTAGCATTGGGGCTGCAGAGTGTTCCCCGTCAGTAGCTGACCAGGTCTGGTGCTGCTTGATGGTTCAGCGCAGCCACAGTGCGGCTCCTGGGGGAACCTGGTCCCCAGCGCTCCTTAGGGATTTAGTTCAATTTAAATTAGTTTCAAAACTGTGTTCTCGTTGTTACCTTCTTGTCGGGAGCAGTATCCCTGCGCTAGCAGTGGCGCTAGATAATGGTAGCGGGGGTGCAGTTCCCTTATTGGAGAAATGTTTGCCATTAATCCACTGGGAAGTTTCACAAAGACTGGTTTCAGTGTTCTCTTGGGTCTTGCAAAAAAAAATATAAAAAATTTTGTTGCCCGAAATAGACATTTGTACTGCAATGCAGATGTGTCACATGGTTAATATGCAAGTAAAATCCTTGCTGTCTTTCTATTTTGTTGAAGTGGCATGATTTGCATCAGCATTTCGCTTAAAGTTTATTTTTCCATTATTTCTGGTCATTCCGAAATAGCATTTGCGCTAGCAAACCTCGCTGCTAGAGATCTCTGCCATCAGGCTATGGCATGGTGCCTGCCTATTCCATTACAAATATACAACAGACCAGCGTTCTAATGCAAATTTTTTCTCTTCTCAGACACACTGGTGGCAGATAGTATTACTCAAGGCATATGATGCTTGTGAGTTGAAAATAAATAAATAAAGCTACTTCTCAATGGGGCCGACCCTTTGGTTCAACCGAAGTGCTGTGCACTGAGATGCAGAGGACTGGGATTGAATTTCTGGCCCAATGTCTCTTCCTTGGTCAGGAGCTACTGAAGCGGTAACAATCACAACCCCTGGAGAGAGGGAATCTCGGTCAACACTCAACAACAAAGTCTAGTGGCCAGACATTGGCGGGGTTTGTAGGGAGCTGTAGCTTGTGGCTTCAGGATGATTGGTGCCAGTGTGATAGCTGGCAAGAAGATACAGATAAGGTCGGACCCTAAGTTAGTTGCAAATGAAGACTTAGTCATCACCCACTAAAAAACAGTTCCGTTTGGGATGGCAGCTCCAAGAATAGAAGAGAACTGTCATATCCATGAAATAACACCTTTTGTTCTGGTATAGCAATACTACTGCACTTAGGAGTCCCTCATCTACTTATGGTCCGTGAGTAACAGCTAGGCAGTGCACAAACAAGGTACACTGGCTACCGGAACACAAGAGTTTGGGGTTTTCAAAAAGCGGGAAGGGGTTCCTCGAAAACCTCAATGTAACAAACCGGGCTCAAGGGGACAGCTTAATCACTCACAGGAAGTCTTTAGGATTTTCTGGCTGGAGTCTGGAAATTGGCAGAGCTGGGAGAGTTGGAGATCATAACCTAGGGGTACTCCCTCGAATTTGGTCACGCAGGACTAGATTAGCTTTGTTCTGTTTCTGCGCATCGGACGTTCCGCGCTGTCCTAACTTCGGCAAGCGTGGGATCCCCCAGGACAGTTAGGAGTGCTTGTTGCGGGGCTGGGGTAATTTTTTGGCGTCGGGCGCTTCTATCTTTAGTTCCTGGTTTCAGAGAGAGTCTGCTCTGCACCCTTTATTTGTATTTAGGAAATACATCGCTGTCTCTGGACGTTTTCCTCTGGAGGGGGGGGACCATGGGGATCAGTAGGGCTGGTGGTCCCAAAGAGGAGTCCTTAACATCCCTACGGCTTACGGATGTATACCTACTCAGGTGCAGTTTCAAGCCTTGTCCTTTGTTTTTGCTACGGCTCTGCTTTCTGTCACCCGGGTTAGGTGGGGTATTTGCGGAGGTTCTGCAGAAGGAAGGAATTTTGGGTTTCCCCTGTCTTCCCGGTTGGCTGATTAGAGCAGAGTCGAGGGCCAAGAGTGCCCAGGTTTCGGCAGAGTAGTCAATGCGTTCCAGTGTCATGTGGCCCGTGTTCTGTTTCCTATGGTAGCCAATCCAGGTCTTAAGGACCTGGCAGTTTTCCAAAAAGAAAATTAGGCTGCACAATGCTTGAATCGGAGCAAGTAGTGGATTCATGTATGCTCATATTCAGAGAGTTCCGTTACATGTACAACAGATGTGACGCTCTGTTAGGTTGTATGCCTTGTAGACCATCTTGAATTGGTGAAAGAATGGTATATAAAAAACAATTAAATTAATAATTTTCCCAGCTTCTCTTTAATAAAAGGTTGTGGACCTTTCCTCCGTGAGCTTGGCCAAAACGTTGTTAAACTCTGCTACATTTCGGAGATCTTTTCGTGCAAGGCTCTTGGAGTACTCTGGAGACTCAGTGGTCAATCAACTGACTGGAACTGCGAGCGGTACACCGGGCGTTGCAGGCATTCAAAGCTATGGTGACAGGTCGAGCGGTGCGAGTACTGTCCGTCAGCTCCGCGACGGTGGCCTACATCAATCGGCAGGGCGCGACCGGAAGTGTGGCCATGGAGGCCGAGGCAGAGGGTCTGTGTGCATGGATAGAGCCTTGGCTTCCAGTGTTCTCAGTGGCGCATATTGCGGGAAAGGACAGTGTGATGGCGGATTTCCTCAGCAGGGTCCGAGTAGATGCCGGAGAATGGGAGTTGCATCCGGAGGTGTTCGCACAGTTCAGTTGTAAATGGGGACAGCCAATAATAGACCTCATGGCGACGTTTCAGTCTGTGAAAACTGGTCGCTTCTTCAGCAGACGACACAAAAATATGTTGGAACGCATCGAAGGAACTGATACAACGAAGGACGGCGTCCGGTCTTCTCTCTGTTTGTTTTTCCACCGGGGGCACTCATAGGTCAGGTGGTTCTGCGTATCGAAGTGCATCGGGGAAAGGTTGTTGGGGGCCTTGGCTGGCCGAGCCGCCCGTGGTACGCTGACCTCATACAATTGCTTGACGGGAATCCAGGGAGGTGTCTGATGTTGGAGAATCTGTTACTACAGGGTCCCTTCGAATGCCTCAGGTGGATCGGTTGTCGCTTATGGTGTGGCCATTGAAAAGGGCAAGGTTAAGGAAAACAAGTTACTCGACAGCAGTCATTGCCACCTTGCCGTGGGGGGGGGGGGTGGGTGGGAGGGAAAGGTCTACTTCCCTTGCATATGTGTGTATATGGTGCATCTTTGAGGACGGGTGCTCACGGAGGCACGTTCGCGCGACAACAGTGTCATTTCCCTTGGTATTAAGTTTTCTGCAGGACGGGCTTGATAAGGGATTAGCAACCAGGTCCTGGAGAGTTCAGTTAGCAGCTCTGTCTTGCTTTAGAGGCAAAGGGCAGAGAGTGGCTCTCGTTCAAATGTCGATGTGGTACGCTTGCTCAGACTGCAGCCCTCTCATAGAATATTAATTCCACCGGGGGAGCTCAATTTGGTTTTAGGGGCATTAGCTAGTGTGCCATTTGGGCCCTTGCAACAGGCATGGGTTAAGGATTTAACCTTGAAGACAGTATGTTTGGTCATCTGTTCGGTGAGGCGAATCTCGGAGTGGCAGGCATTGCCCTGTCGGGAACTGCTTTTTGTCTTTCTCCAGAGAGAAGGTGGCCTGGCGGCCAGCTCCGTTTTTTGCCAAAGGTGGTTTCTCCGTTTCACCTAACTCAAATGGTCTCTCTTCCAGCGCTAGGTTCGGCGGAGGGGAGCGTATTGGACCATAGCTTGCACTGTTTGGATGTCAAGAGAGCACCGCGGCAGTGTTTAAAGGTTTCAGAAACTTTTCGCAGGTCGTATAGTCTCCGGATTGTTCGGAGGGCCCCGCAAAGGGGAAGCAGCGGTGAAGGAGTCCATTTCTAGATGGATTGGAGCGGCAAGTGTGTCGGCTTGTCGTCTTTGGGACCGTACAGTCCCGGGGGATTACGAGCTCACTCTACCAGGGCGCAAGGGACTTCCTGGGTGGAGCACAGTTTGGTTCTGCCAGTAGACATCGGTAGAGCGGACACTTGGTCGTCTCTCCATACTTTCAGTAAGCACTACCGCCTAGATGTTCTGGCAGCTAGGGATGCCGTTTTCGGGGAGGCAGTGTTGAGATCTGGCTGGAAAAGTCCCTCCCATTGATTACTGCTCTGATACGTCCCAGAGGTGGAGAACTAAACTGGAGGAACGATAAGGAAATAGGAATTACACTTACCTGGTAATTGTGGTTCCTTGTGAATCCAGTTTAGTCCTCATTCCCGCCCGGGGATGGGATCTTAGCAGTGGTCTTTTCTGTTAGGGGAAGTGCAAGGTTAAAAGTGGATATAGGCCTTCCCTGGTGTTCAGTCATTTTAATGCTTCCTTTTGCCTTGCGCTATATTGGTATATTATTATATTATGATATGGTTGTAGTATGGTATATTATATTGTTATATATTGCTATATTGCTCTGGATTGTTTAAGGCTAGGCATTTGACGGAAAGGAGAGAATGCAGGAAGTAGTCCCTTTCCTTCTGGAAGGGGAGTAGTAGGTAGATCAGTTATCTGTTATGCATGCCCTTGAATATAATAAGTTTGGAAAAAAAATTACTGATGACTTGCTCCTTTGAGTCTGCTTTGTCAATAGTTCACTGGGGCTGATGTCGTGAGTTTGACATGCCCAGTCTCCAAGCTGCAGGAGGAGGTACACTACCCAGAGGTGGAGGACTAAACTGGATTCACTCAAGGAACCACAATTACCAGGTAAGTGTAATTCCTATATCTATTCAGAAGGACCAATCAAAATTGGTCACATTATCACTCCAACTTAGACTGTCTTAAAAGCTCTAGTTATAAAATTCTGGTCTGTTCACCATTAGTGAAATAACTGACAAAAAAAGAAAGAAAGAGAAGCTTTTTAAATAAAAAAAAAATTGCTTTTTCTATGGAAGAATTTTTTTTCCCCCAAACCAATGATTGTAGTTGCCCACTATATTATATCCTGTTTTGGGATGTTAAAATAGATGCTGAGATCTTTTTCTACTTTTATTTTTTTTTAGTTAAATAAAAAGTGGAATTGACTGAAGCCCTGGCTGTTTTTGCTGTATGTGAATTTAAGACAGCCAAACAGGTAGAAAAGGTGACCGCAAAAGCCATAAAAAGATGCTTGAGCACATAAGGAGTGGAATGGCCAGCTGGAAAAGGAAAGTGATAATACCTTTTGCAAAAGTCCAAGATAAGACCTCATTTGGAGTATTGTGTACAGTTTTGGAGATCACACCTTTAAAAGGATATGAGCAAGGTAGAGTCCAGAGGGCAGCTACTAAAATGGTCGGTGGGCTTTTTCATAAAGCGTATGGAGACAGACTTAAAGATATGCATACTTCAGAAGAAAGACGAGAGAGAGGATGTTATGAGACAGGCATTTAATATGGTATAAAATGCACAGGAAGTGGCCTCTTTTAATTGAAAGGAAGCTTCTGAACCAAGGGATCATAAGGTCAAAGTGTGAAAAGGGGTAGACTCTGGAGTATTCCAAGGAAATATTCCTTTAAAGAAAGGGCAGTGAATGCGTGGAATAAGCTTCCAGCAGAGGAGATGAAGATGATTGTTTCTGAATCCAATAAGATGTGGTACAAGCACAGAGGATTTCTTGAGGGAAAGGAAAGGATTGTAGAGCTTAGTAGTTGGTATGGATAGGTGGAATAAGATAGGCCATATGGGCCTTTGTT
This sequence comes from Ichthyophis bannanicus, assembly GCA_033557465.1. Taxonomy (NCBI): domain Eukaryota; kingdom Metazoa; phylum Chordata; class Amphibia; order Gymnophiona; family Ichthyophiidae; genus Ichthyophis; species Ichthyophis bannanicus. Next base: position 62,867,114 of record CM066042.1, on the reverse strand, counting down.
GTTAAGTGCCATTGAGTCGGTGTCGACTCGTGGCGACCCTCTGGATAGTTGTCCTAAATTGTGTTCGGTCTTCAGTCAGGCTGCTCATTGTTGACAGACTGGTACCCATAGCTGCTATTATTGTATCAATCCATTTATGGGCCTTTATCTGCTGTTATTTTCTGTTATGAAATTTTCCTCTAGTCTAGACCAGTGTTTCTCAAGCCAGTCCTGGAGTGCTCCCTAGCCAGCCTGGCTTTCAGGATATCCTAGAGAAAGACAGAGAATGAAGAGGTTGTAATTAATTGCAATATTCCCATTCTGACTATAAAAAGCTGGATGCAAGGAAACCAGGCTTCCATATCATCCCTCTAGTCCAGTCCAGACATATGAATTATGCCCCCCAATAAGCAGGTGAAGACTGAGCATGACCAGGTTTTGCTGATGTTATCTACTAAGGGCACTGCACATCAGGAGGCTAGCCAGTATTGCTCGGTCTCCAGCAGTGAGGGGTCTCTCTCTCTCTGTATCTGGGCTTTACTGTAGGGATTCCTTGGAGCTGCTAGGCTGGAGTTATCAGTGGAATTGATCCATTAAAAAACAAAACAAAACAGGATAATTGGCTGAAAGATCAGTCTATTTTTGGAAGCAGTGATTAAAAAACAGATAACAACAAAACAACCTCGAAAGACGGAGAAAAGAGGAGCAATCCAGGCATTGTGAGAGCTGCCTCCAAGTGGTGAGTGCTGCAAACCATTCAGGAACGGTGATGATCTCACTTGCTGTAGGGTGTAAGCTTGGGAGCTCCTTGTCCCTCACTCCGTTTGCCCATCTGACTTCTAGCCTGATTTTGCTTTTGGAGCGTGACTTTTGGCTGTGGTGAGTGTTGCATATGTGTGTGCTTAGGGTGCCTGTTTCTCTGTCTTATCGCCGCTTTGGGGCACCAGAGGGGGGTGTTTTTCTGTATGCTGCTTTGGGGCTTGTTGTGCTTGAATCTTTTTTGCCCTTAAGGGGTTTTTGATGGCTGCGTGGATCAGAGCGGTCAGATAGATGGCCTCAGTAAAACTCTGTGTGTGTGGTGCCCTGGGGCATGATGTCTGCCACGGATCTCTGCTGTCTGTGCTCAAAGGAGAGCAAAATGGCAGAACATGCCTTTCAGGGTTCTCAACAGTCAGCGGCACTTCAAGGGATAGTGCTAGACTCTGACTCGATGGAGGCCTTCCTCCTACCATGTGGCTCAGTTTTGGCAACAAAGTTGGCCATTCCTTTTCGTCCTTCTAGTCCAGTCCCGGAACCTGTGAGTTAAGTATCTCCTCCAGCAGCTTTGGAGACTGAAACACGTCATCGCTCTGATGACACCGGTATAAGTAGGCAAGGACCGCCTCTCCCCGCCAGTAGTTTGTCTCCATAGCAGCTGGAGAAGGTGCTGAGCCTAAGGGTCTGGGCTTAGGCAGTAGCAAATAAACAGAGCTTAAATTGGGATTTTTTTCTCTTGGAAACCTAATTAGTGGCCAGGAGTTAGAGGAGGCAACCAGACCTTTGCAGCCCTACTCTATCTCTCTCTCCCGCTGTCCTTCTGCTTCCCCCCCCCCTCCATGTGCAGAAGAATAGCACTGCGGTGGAAGATCCGGCGTGAAGAGCCTCCCTGCTCCCACGTGAACGGGTGAGGAGCAGGTGGCAGGCACAGCCAGGAGCATGTCTGTAGCCGAAGGAGGCAGGAGGATCGCGGCAGTGTCTCTCTACCCCAGAGCCAAAGTCGCTGATCCAGCTGAGCTCCGGTGGTGGATCGAGGTCCCCCCCCCCGGGGTGCAGGAAACCGCGGTAAGCCTCCGGTTAGCATTTTTGGGGGTCGGCCACGTGCGGGGAGGCCGGGGAGCTTAGATTGCAGTGTTTTAGTGGGGATTGGGAGCGACGGCCTGACCGCGTGGTGTTCGAGCAGGAAGTGCGAGGGCAGACATTTTGTGTCTTTTCAGCACAGCAGGCTCACAGAAACTGGGAGAGAAGAGACAGTTGGTCTCCCGAGGATTTGTTTGTGTGTGCTGGATTCTGTTGAAGTAGGTTTAGAAGAAGTTGTCAGTGAGGGGCCTAACAAGTAACAAAAAGTATATATATATTTCCTCTTCGGTCCTACAGTTCAGTCCTCCACCTCTGGGTAGTGCACCTCCTCCTGCAGCATGGAGACTGGACAGTCAAATTCATGACATCACCGGATATATCTTGCTGGTCTTCTCCCATCATCCCCCAGTGTGTCCAGTCTTCATGCAGCAGGAGTACGTAGTGAGCCTAGGTGCTGGGCTCACTAAAAAAGCTAGCTGAGGAGCACTAGTGTAGTTAGTCTATGGGGGTTTATTTTATTTTCCCTCTACATTGGTTATGTTATTTTTCTTTAGTTTCTCTGATAGCTTCTGTTTCTTTAAAAAAAAAAAAAAAAAAAGAGGTTCCAGCTGGCCTCATTTGCTGCCCTTTCGTCTCTCCACTTAACTCCATTTAATGGCGCTGCTCTCCCCTCCTAGATTGTATGGAGGGGAGCTGTTCAGCGAGAGGGCCAGACTGCCTATCAGTCCCGGTGATCGCGGCGGTTTTGGAGTCGGCCACCACTCACCCAGGGTTAGAGCGCTCTCTCTTCGGCTGCTTCACTGCTTCTGTGAACAGCGTCGCGGATCGCAGGGCCGACGGCTGGATCGGTGGAGTACGGAGAGCAATTGGGAGTGTATTTTTTGGAGGTAAGTGCCCCGTGGAGAGACAGTTCAGCGGGGAAGATGTTGTGGGCCTCATCGAGGCTTCGCGGCTGTGTGCAAGCCCGTCGGGTTTTCGCGGGCTTTTCTCCCCACGCTTTACATGTCCGCGGGGCAGCGGCAGCTTGCTCCTGCAGGCTATATTTCAGCAGGAATAGCTTCCTTTGATTTATTTTGAGGTACTTTATGTTCCTTTAGCTAAATTTCTTTTATTTTTGCCTTCAGTGTGCGGTTTTCGATACGTTGAAATAAAAAAAAAGACGCCAGGAATAGCTTTTATTTAGGGGGATTTTAACAGGTTGGGGAGTTCCGGTGGGTCCCTAATCTATCTATACACTGGTTAATCGCAGAAGAGTTCTTTTAATGAATCGTACCGCCAAAATGAGGTGTTGTCTTTTGGCAGGCAAGCCTAGACATGCAAAGGTATCTCTCTTATTAAGAACTGTACATGCCTCATGGCAAGGCTTGAGGTTGGCAGTTTGTGGAGGCGGTCTAGAATAACATTGTGTCTTTTTATGGCACACTGGTAGCTCGGCCAGTTAGAGCTGGGCTTGTCCTGTTCTATCCTGTCCTGTCCTATTCTGATGCGTTTACCTGGACAAGACTAATCGTTTCCCTTCATTGGTCTCATTTATTACAGGTACCCTTTTTAAATTGGCAGCTAACTGGGTCTCTAGTATTGGGACATATAGTTCTGAAGGCTGGTGGGGTTTTTGATTTTGGTCAAGGTAGCTCAAAAGGTTATCAGGAATTGCTCTTCAAGGGATAAGGCGGAATACAAACCTGTAATTCTGCCCTTTTAGGAATTTCTATGGATATCCTCTGGGGATTCCTTCAGGAGGCAGAGTCACAGCAGGGGCATGACTCTATTGCTGTTGAACTTTTGCTACAGCCAGAGACAGGGTTTGGCCAGGGCCTACGGCTTGTCCTCGCTGCAGGCGAGACTTTATTGTATGCTTGCTGCGATGGGAAGTTTTCATTCTGTTTCTGGTGGGGATGTCTCCACTGAGATTTCTGGTAACTTCGAGCAGAACATTCACACGGTTCAGTATTCCTTTCTGAGGACTTCAATTGCAGTGTTTTTATCCTGGCCAGTCCTTATTTTAGCTCCAAACATCAGGTGCCAATCTACAGGACAAGAGAGAATTTGACAGACCTTTTGATGGAATGGGCCAGAACTTATTCCCTTTTTTCTTTTTGTTCGGGAGGTAGGTACAGGGTTTCAGTGGGGAATGTAGTCAGGCAAAATTTCACCCTTTTATGGCCTTCAGCAACCTTGAGATCCTGTGCCTCTGTGTATCCATATTCAGCGACTGTGTGCATCTTTTTGCCTTAGCTGGGTACATGTTTTTGTTTTTTTTGGTAAGTCTTATGTAGCATATTTCCTCTTTAGTGATGGTTCTGCTGTTCCGTACGCAGCTGCAAGATTCTAATCTTGTTAATCATAACAATTTTCTCCTACCAAGTGAATGTGGCTTGTTGGGCACCAGCCATAGAGACTCTCCTGTTAGGTTTGAAAGAGCCACAAAAGGGCGAGCTACCCAGGTTGGCTTGCAGTGTCCCTTCATGGATCAATTGGTGGCACCAAAGAATGTTTGGCTTTTGTGAAGAGAAAAAAAAAAAAGAAACCAAAACATCAGTTCAGGCCTGTAGATGTAACTACGAATTTCATTGACAGAATTTCGAAGGATTTGACGGACGGCATTCGTCGTCTCTCTACTGATTTGGTAGTACCAACAAAGAGCGACTCCTTCCGTCCTATTCAGGGTCTCAAAGGAGTAACCAATTGACCTCGAGAGTCGCTCTTTTGAACTGAAACATTTGGTTCAGTGATGGGGCGGTTCGGCCTATGGACGTTTTTGGACATTCCTTGACCTTACAGATGAGTACTTGCACATCCCTATCAGATCAGTTCCTTAGAATTTTCTGAAGTTGGCACTGCCAGGAGGATATTTTCAGTTTCAGGCTTTGCCCTGCGGTTAGGCGATGGGTCCCGCCCCTTCTCCAAGATTATGGTGGTGGTAGGGACAGTGCAGCGTAAGGAAGGCGGTTTAGTCCCCCCCGTACCTCGATGAGTGTTGATTCGGGCGGATTTAGAGACCAGTGCGGGCCGGTTATAAGCGGAGTAGTGGAGTTCCTTCAAAGACTCGGCTAGGGGGACAAGGCGGCCAAAGGCTGGTTAGTTATGCTGCAGGTACTAGTGTACCTCGGAGTACAGTTCGTCACCCGGTTAACAGCAGTATTTCTCCCATTTCGGCAAGCTCCGGCTCTCTTGCATCTAGTACGCAAGTGTGGGTTGACTCCAGCTCGGTCTGCTTGGAGTATACTCGCGGGTTAGGCTCAATGGCGGGGACCCTAGGCTTAGTATTGTGGGCCAGGGCTCTTACGCGGCCCTTCCAGGGGTTATGACTCTGGCATTGGTAATACCGGAATGATTCTCGGTGCAGGCGTCTTCTCTGTCCCTAGCGGCTAAGGCGGCCCTCTCTGGGCTGGCTGTGCCTGGGAAATCTGGCAGCGGGTAGGTCACTGGAACATCCGCAATGGATTTACCTGTGGACAGAGGCAACTCTCACAGGTTGGGGAGTTTCTTTCGGGGTTCTCTTTGCACAGGGAGGTTGGAGAGACCAGGAGACCCGATGGTCCATCAGCTGCTTGGATCTGGGAGAAGTGGTTTGGCAGTTGAAGCGTTCGAGACCACAGGGCTGTCAGTCAATATCGCGACAGTGCCTTGCCTCTCCCGGTGGGATGGCAAGGGGAGTGCGGTCTTGGAGGTGGAAGCAGGCACTCTGTTCGCTCGGGGAGGTGCCTCGGCGGCAGGCGATATCGGCGGCCCGCATTGCGGGAACAGGCAAGGCAAGGGCGGCTTAGCTCAGCAGAGTCCGGATGAACGACGGGACATAGGAGCTTCATCCAGAGGAGCTGGCTCAGATAGTCCTCCGGTGGGTTCCTCCCCTTATGGATCTCATGGGGACCTATTCAGCTAGCCAAGGCTTGCTGCACTACTGGCTATCGGCCGGTCTTCTCTTTGCCTTTCCCCCGTGGGTGCGTATTGGACATGTGGGTCAGCACATTGTGGCGCTTCAGGGGGAATGCACTGTTAGTGGCAACAGTTGGGCCGTAGGGTCTGGCATACCCGATCTAGTTAGTCTCCTCTTCGGGGACCCTTGACGTTTGCAACTCCGAATATCGCTTCGCCGAACAGATGACCATCAAACATACCATCTTCAAGGCAAAACTCTTAACCTACGCCTGTTGCAAGGGCCTCAAGGGCGCGCTAGCTAACGCTCCTAAAACCAACTTGAGTTTCCCCAGTGGAATTAATATCCTACGAGAAGGCTACAGTCTGGTAACTGCCTGAGAGAGCGCACCACATCAACCTGTGCAGGAGAGCCACTCCGTGTCCTTAGCCCCTATAGCAGGACAGAGCTGCTAACTGAACTCTCCAGGACCTGCTTTTACCAAATCCGTCCAGGAGCAGCGCTGACATCCGGTGGTCTTAAGGGCCCCAGAGCCCGACAAATGATGCAGACGTTAAGAGCTTTAAACCTTGGTCATATAATCTTGATTTGCAGAACATTACAGTTGCTTGTTTAGTCGCTGCGGGCGTGATTTGGTTTCTAAGCGCGATAGCTCGGTGTCAGCCTGGTGGTTTCTCTGTGGCATCTCAACTTAGTGCTTGGAGTGTTGACAACAGAACTTGTTGAACACTTCCGCCAAATTTGATTGAGGGTTTGTCCTTAGTCAGTGTTTCTTTTTGTGACTTATTGTTCGGCATGCCGTGGTTTGGTGTGGCGGGAGTTGTCCTGTCGGGAGCCGTTCTTCCTTTTGTTTTTGTTTTTTTTAGCGATCACAGAAGGAGATGTTGTGGTCAGTTCTGTTTCTTTTTGTCCAAGGTGGTTTTATATTTTCATGTAGATCATCCTCTCTAGTGGCCAGCATTGGGGTCTTCAGAGGAGGATGCACTGCGCCGTGTTCGGCGTCGTTTGGACTTAGAGAGAGTTCTGCGTCAATACCCATTAGTCTTGGTGACTTGTTATTGTCATAGGTCCGGTGGTCTATTCATTCTTTGGAAGGTCCGCGTTAAAGGTGCAGCGGCAGCCAGGGTTTTGTTTGTCCGAGGGGCCGAGTAGTATTAGCGTCAGCATATGGTTGGCAAGGTCGTTTGGCGTCTGAGATTGCGGGCTCCCTCTGCTTGGGCACAAGCGACGGCTTGGGCGGAGCGTGGTTGGTTCCGCCAGTGCAGGTTTGCAGACTGGTTTCTTGGTCGTCTCTCCATACTTTGTTAGACACTATCGTCTGGAGGTTCTAGCGGAGAGCGAGGCATCTTTTGGGTCGGCGGTTTTGCGATCCAGGTGGACAGGTCCCTCCCAATTTTTACTGCTCTGTTACATCCCAAAGGTGGAGGACTGAACTGTAGGACTGAAGAGGAAATGGAAGTTACACTTACCTGGTAATTGTTCCTTGAGGGAGTACAGTTCAGTCCTCAGTCCCGCCCGGGGATGAACGACTTAGACATGAGGCGTCGGTTTGGGGGGGGGGGGATTGCCGGTTCATAAGAGGACAACAGGTTCTGTTAGGCCGGTAGTCACAAGAATAGGTGTGTTAGCATATATATTTCTGTTTATGTTCTCTTTGAGTCCTCCTTCCCTTCCTCTGTCTGTCTTTCTATGATCGGCGGGCAGGAGGGGGGGGGGTCAAGTAGGAGGAGGTTCTTTGTCTTTTGTTTCAAGGGAACTGTAATTTCAAAGTTAAAGGTAGAGCATAATATTATACTTAATTCCTTAACTGCTTTTTTGTTTCTCCTTTGAGTCTGCTTTGTCAGTAGGTCACTGGGGGATGATGGGAGAAGACCAGCAAGATATACCCGGTGATATCATGAATTTGACTGTCCAGTCTCCATGCTGCAGGAGGAGGTGCACTACCCAGAGGTGGAGGACTGAACTGTACTTCCTCAAGGAACAACAATTACCAGTTAAGTGTAATTTCCATATATTTCCTTTTGTTTTTAAGCCTCCGAAGGAAGAGGTGTTCGGCAACAGTGGTGTGACTTGGGATTCCTGGTAGTTGGTTTTCTGTGGGCATCGTGCTCAGGGATAGCATGCCAGCTAGGCCTCGGTGCCTAGTCTGTGGCACGAGGCAAGGCTTTGTTCTAGAGTCGGGTGTTTGTAGAGGCTGCACCCAGGAAGCGGCGTTGATGGAGCAGGCACTGGAGGGGGGGGCAGGGGATGGCTTCCCAGGGTCAGGATGACATCCTGCCTCCGTCTCTCTCCCCTCTGAGCCTGTGGCCGGGCTATCTATGGCAGGGGAGCAGTCTCCACTGCCAGGACAGGGCCCAACAGGGCGGGGGGGGGGGGGCAGCCCTCGGTCCCTCAGTCCCTCGGTCCCTCAGTCCCTCAGTCCCTCTGGATTTCATTTTGCTTATGCAGCATGCGTTTACTCTACTGTAGCCCGGTATGGCCACGCTTCCTGCCAGTGTACGGGGGGAGAAGTGCCTGGGGAGCCCATTGAGACAGGAGGCTGCAGGTACCCCCACTAAAAGAAGTAAGGGAGCGGGGGTAGAGAGGTTGGTGTCTATGCCCTTAGAAGATCTGGAGGCGGCAGAAGGGGATCTCGAAGAAGATCCCGTAGAGGAGTTAGAAGAGGGTGAGCTGCCAGATGCAGAACAGCAGGCTAGAGTAGTCAGGGTGTTTAGGCGGGAGGAGTTACCAGCGCTGATTACCAAATCCCTTAAGGTGCTTAATATGCTGGCTGCAGTTCCAGCAGTGGATGAGGCATTGGAGGATCTGTTACAAGCCGTATGTACGACGCAGCGGGTATTTCCTATTCACAGAGTGTTCAGGAACATGATTTAGGAAGAGTGGGATTTGCCCGAGTCGGCCCTCAAGGGATCTAGGGTGATAGCTAGACTCTATCCGCTGTCTGACCAGGATTTCTCTCCCCAAAGATCGACGCGGCGGTTACTAAGAAGACGATGATCCCGGTAGAGGGGGTCGGCGGTGCTTAAGGATGCTCAGGATAGGAAGCTAGATACATTGTTGAAGCAGATGTTTGACATAAGCGCCCTGTCCATGCAGGCCTCTATCGTGGGGGCTTGGGTGGCGAGAGCCTGTCTGCGTTGGTCTCAGCGACTACAGGTGGATCAGGTAAGGGAGCAGGTGGATAAGGTGTCTCGTCTGGAACCGCCTATTTGGTGGATATTCATTACGACCTGATCCGAGGGCTTGCAAAGTGTATGGCTTCCGTGGTGGCAGCCCGGCGGTATTTGTGGTTGCGCAACTGGGCGGCAGACAATTCTTCCAAGGTGCAGCTCAGTAAGCTCCCTTTAAGGGGTAAGCTGTTTGGAGAAGATTTGGACAAGTTAGTCAAGGATTTGGGAGAGTCGAAAGGGGGTCGATTACCTGAAGATAAACCAAAACAGGGCCGCCCTAGCCCGGCTCCCAAAGGGTCGCAAAGAGTTCCATAGGTTTTGTTCGCCCCGCTTTGGGCAGTTTCAGTGGGGCAGGTTTCCTGTGCGAGACCAGGGGTTTCGAGGGGCAGGTAGAGGTTTTGCGCCCTTCTCGTCCTCGAACCTTAAGAAGCCACAATGAGATGAGGGGGACTCAGGTGGGGTGTGAGCCGGTAGGGGGACGTCTGCGGGACTTTTACCCTGCTTGGGTCCAAATAACATCGGATCAGTGGGTGTTGGAGGTTGTTCGAGAGGGCTATGCTCTGGAGCTCCAACGGCCAGTGGTAGACGTATTTATCCAGTCTCTTTGCAGGGCATGGATCAAGTATCGGGCGGTGCAGGAGACTCTTCAAAGATTGTTACAACTTCGGGCGGTGGTGCCAGTTCCGCCGGAACAGTGCGGATATGGTCGGTACTCCATTTATTTCACGGTACCAAAGAAAGATGGTGCATTTCGGCCCATTCTAGACTTAAAAAGAGTGAATCGCTGTCTCCAGGTGTCGCATTTCCATATGGAAACGTTGTGGTCCGTGATTGTGGCAGTCCGAAAAGGAGAGTTCCTTACATCGTTGGATCTAACAGAGGCCTATTTACATATTCCCATTTGGCAAGAGCATCAACGATTTCTTCGGTTTGCCATGCCCATGGGGCATTTCCAATTCCGGGCCTTGCCGTTTTGGCCTGGCAACGTCCCCAAGGAGGTTCACCAAGGTTATGGTGATGGTGGTAGCGGCTCTTCGCAAGGAGGAAGTGCTTGTGCATCCATATTTGGATGATTGGTTGATTCGGACAAAGTCAGAGGAAGAGAGCAAAAAAGCCACATCCTGGGTAGTGCAGTTGTTAGAGCCTGGGACGGGTGGTCAACTTCTCCAAGAGCAAGCTGGTCCCGTTGCTGTCCCTAGAATACCTGGGGGCGTGGTTCGACACAGCGCTGGTGAAGGTCTTTCTTCCAGTGGAGCGTTTGCAGGGCTTGTGGGCGCTGGTGTGGAGGTTTGTGTTCCAGAGGGCTCCCACAGCCTGGCAGTATCTGCAATTGCTCGGAACAATGGCGGCCATGATAGAGGTGGTTCCGTGGGCTAGGGTGCACATGAGACCGTTGCAAATTGCTCTACTATGGTGTTGGTCACACCAGTTGGATGCGCTGTCGCAGCGGCTGGTTTGCCCGCTGGAGGTGAGACAGGAGCTTCTCTGGTGGTCTCGGCGAGAGAACTTGGAGAAGGGAATGCCCCTGGAGGCTCCAGCCTGGAGGCCCTTGACGACTGATGCAAGTCTCACAGGCTGGGGAGCGCATTTCGAAGGAAGGTTCATGCAGGGGCAGTGGTCGGCGCTAAAGACGGAGTGGTCGATCAATAGACTGGAAATGAGGGCAGTGTATTTTTGGCCTTATTAGAGTTCCAGTCCTGCCTGGTTCGGTCGGCGGTTTGGGTGCTCTCCGACAATGCAACCATGGTAGCCTACATCAATCGGCAGGGCGGCACGGGGAGTAGACAATGTTAAGACAGATATTTGAGTCGTTGCAAGGTGGATCCAGGAGAATGGTCGCTTCACCTGGACGTGTTTGCTCTGATCGCACAGCGCTGGGGGACACCGATAATGGATCTGATGGTGACTTTCGAGTCCGCAAAAGCAGCCCGGTTTTACAGCAGGCGACGAGAAAGTATGTCGGAGGGTCTTGATGCATTGATGCAGAAGTGGCCAGTCGAGGGGCTTGTCTACGTTTTTCCACCATGGGCGCTCATCGGACGGGTGGTGCAGCGCATAGAGCGTCACTGGGGCTGAGTGGTTCTGGTGGCGCCGGACTGGCCAAGAAGGCCATGGTATGCGGATCTGGTTCGTTTACTGGTGGACAGGCTGTGGCGGCTCCCATTGAGGGAGGATCTGTTGCTTCAGGGGCCACTACGCATGCCGCAGGTGGGTCGATTCTCACTTACGGCTTGGCTCTTGAAAGGGCGAGGATGAAAACCAAAGGTTGTTCGGCGGCAGTCATTTCTACGTTGCTAAAGGCGAGGCGGAGGTCTATCTCCTTAGTTTATGTGCTGGTCTGGTGCATTTTTGAGGTGTGGTGTGCGGACAGGCGGGTACGGCCCTCGGCGGCATCTTTTTCGCAGATCCTGTCGTTTTTGCAGAACTGTTTCGAGAAGGGGCTGGCGGCCAGTTCTTTGAGGGTGCAGTTGGCGGCGATCTCATGTGAGGTAAAGTCCAAGGAGAGGTTTCGGGGGCGCATGCAGATGTTAAACAGTTTTTGCGGGCCGTCTTGCTTTTGCGGCCTCTTGCCCAAGGTGGTTTCAGTTTTTCATGTCAACCAGACGGTCTCATTGCTGGTGTTCTCTGGAGAGGAGAAGGAGGCCATGGGAGCTAGGTTATGGCTTCTGGATGTTCGTCAATCTATTAAGCGGTATCTCCGCGGGACAGAGTCCTTCCGTAAGTCGGATCAGTTATTTGTATTGTTCGGAGGTCCGCGGAAAGGGGAAGCTGCGACTACTTGATCATCAACTTAATCTTAAGGAGCATATAAAGAGCACCATAAGGGCAATTTACTACAAGATAACACTGTGCCACCTGAGACCCATGCTGGAGACCAAAGATTTCCGTACAACTTTCCAAGCAACAGTCACACCTCACTTCGACTATGCGAATATCATTCTGCATGGCCTCCCCAAGAATACACTAAGTCCACTTCAACTGGCGATGAACGCAGCGGCCCGCATCGTGTCCGGAGCTTCAAAGAGAGATCATATAACACCGATCCTAATGGATTTACACTGGCTCCCGATAAGCTGCAGAATATTATATAAAACTCTCCTCATCACTTTCAAGGCCATTAATAAAATATCCCCTACATCGATCTCAAATCTCCTCACCCATGCACCAAACAATAGATCCAGGAGACTAGTAGCCGAAAACATACTAGTTACTCCTAGTAATTCCACAAAATGGACACAACTAACTACTAACAGAGCTTTTGTGTCTTATGCTCCCAAATGCTGGAACAAACTCCCCCCCCCCAGCATCAGATCAGTCAGGGACATCATTCAATTTAGAAAGGCCGTTAAGCACTATTTATTCACTTTGCACTTCAACCTACCATACCTACCTTAGCATTGCCTTCCGCCTGTCCACCCTTAATTGCCTCTCACATAGCTATAACCCAGAACAGAAGTAATAAAACTGCGCAAAGTGATGCTTTTCTGTAAATATCAGGCCACGATGTTACCTGTTTAATTGTATATAGTTTTCCCCTGTTCATACCCAGTTTATATTCCCTGTTATCTGTAAACCACTGTTCCCTCTAAGCTGTGCGCGTGTGCGCGCGCACACACCTTGCCGAGTGAGCGCACATACTTTACAACAGAGCGCACAAAAATTACGGTTCTGATTCTGATAGAAAAAACACAGACGTTCTTAAAATTGAAAAGTTGTTGTGTATTTATGGTTTTCACAAGTTCTACAATATTTTCTAGTGCAATCAATGTGGTGTACATACTGTATTCTGACGTGTAGTCAAATTTTAAAGTATATAACTCCGAGTGTCGTTATGTGGCGCACAAAAATTTAACTTTCCTTCAAAAGCTGCACAGCTGATATTTTATGCGCACACAGCCTACAGAAAATTAGAGGGAACATTGCTGTAAACCTATGTCAGTTTTATCCTGTCTAGGTAATATGATGTTTAATGTAAACTGCACTGATGATGAATAGTGCGGTATATAAAAACTGTTAAATAAATAAAATAAATAAATAAAGCATCCATTTCCAGATGGTTGAAGGAAGCCATTGCAGCGGCATATATTTTGAAAGGTAAGGTGGTTCCAGAGGGTCTCGGGGCTCATTTGACTAGAGAGCAAGCAGCCTCCTAGGCAGACTTTGTTTTGGTGCCGGCGGTGGAGATTTGTAAGGCGGCGACCTGGTCGTCCTTGAATTAGTTTGTCAAGCATTTATCGGCTAGATGTGCAGGCGGCAAGTGATGTACGGTTTGGGTCGGCGGTACTTCAGGCTGCTCTGGCAGGGCCCTCCCGTTGATATTTACTGCTCTGTTACATCCTCACAGGTTCCGGGACTGGACTAGAGGGACAAAAAGGAAGGTGAAATTTGACTTACCTGCTAATTGTTGTTCCTTAAGGAACTCTAGTCCAGTCCTGGATGCCACCCAGGGTTGTTCCAGGTTTTTCAGATCAGCCTGAAGTCCTTGCAGGGCAGAGTGGTTATAAGAAGGCGTTTACAGGTTGGCGTTGGTCATCGGATCGCATGGGGGGGCTGTCTCTCAAGGTTTCTATTTTCTAACAGAGAGGGGGAAACCTTGCTATGCAGTACTTAGTTTTTCGCTGAAGTTCTTCTTCCAGGGGGGACTTCTCTTAGGTGTAAGGATGTTATCAAACAAGCGTTGATGTTTAACAGTTATGGTTAAAAGATAAATAAATTAGTATATAGAAATAAAGTGGTTATGGGTACGGCTAAGGCTGTTTTTGGATGGTAAATTAACTACTTATTTGTTGCTCTGCTGAGTCTGCTTTGTCAATTAGGTACTGGTGGGGAGAGGCGGTCCTTGCCTACTTATACCGGTGTCATCAGAGCGATGACGTGTTTCAGTCTCCAAAGCTGCTGGAGGAGGTGCTTAACTCACAGGTTCTGGGACTGGACTAGAGTTCCTTAAGGAACTACAATTAGCAGGTAAGTCTAATTTCACCTTTTGGGCCATCCAGAGGCGGGAAGAGTGCAGGGGGGAAACGGCCAAGGCTATTGGAGCCAAATGCAAGTCAAAAAAGAAGCACAGGGCATCCAACCTTAAGGATCAGGATTCGGGGATGCCCTTTTCTCCTGAATTTGTGCTTTTGCTCCACAAGGCTCTCTGCTTGAAGCAGTGCTGGAGCACCGAGTGCGGCCCAGGGCCTACAGCTTCTGCTGAAGTGGCAGGAGAGCTAACGGCACTGTCAGAGCTTGGTGAGGCCCCACCAGCTAAGAGGAGGCAGGAGTCCTCAGACTGGGTGCCTTTGGAGGGATCCGGCCTCTCCAGGGTCCTGGTTTTTGGAGGAAGTGGCAGGAGACTGGGAAGAGACTTTTGAGCCTGAGCATCGCTGGAGCAATGAGACCTCCGTGGTACGGTTTTTTTCTTCGGGAAGAGTTAGTGGGTCTCATATCTTGGTCCCTGGGGGCCCTCAACATGGCGGTGGGGCCAGCCTCAGAGGAGCTTGCTCTTGAGGATCCATTTCTGCATAGACTTCGCTCTCCTCAGCAGGATTTTTTTCCCTGTGCACAAAGCGATCAAGCAGGTGATTGACACTGAATGGCAAGTGCCTGAATCCAGTCTGCAAGGGAGTAGGACTTTTTGGCTCACCTGTACTCTTTCATTCCAGAGGAGAGGGAGCTCTGACAAGCCAAGGGGTGCTAAGTGTGGGGGAGCCTAGGGATTTTTGGAGGCTTTGGGCTTTCCATTTTGCTCCTTATCTGAGAGGGCTGTACCCCTCCTGGGGCAGCTTGTCTTTTCAGGGGTGCAGTGCAGGCAGGGGTTTCTACCCTTCATCCACTAGCGCTGCTAAGAAGCTTCAATGAAATGAGGGGGACCCAAGGGAAGGAGCGCTTCTGGGGAAGACTCGGACTCTTCTACTCTGCTTGGGTTCGTGTCACACAGGACCAGTGGGTATTGGAGATCATTCAGGAGGGCTACGTGTTGAAACCGGCATGGCCCATCCATGACGACTTTCTGGTCTCTCCTTGCAAGTCTTGGATCAAGTGGGCAGCAGTCCGGTTGACGCTGGACAGGCTGGTTCAGCTGGGGCAGTCTGTCTAGTCCCAGAAGACCAGCATGGGTCAGGTTGGTACTCCATCCATCAACAGGGCATTGCATGTTTTCATATGGAAATCTTTCTGTCATTGTGGTAGTATGGAAAGGGGGAGTTCTTACATCCTTAGACTGACTGAGGCATATCTCCGCATTCCAATTCGCAGAGAGTACCAACAATTCTTGTGCTTTACAGTGCCCATGGGCCACTTCCAGTTTTGCACCCTGGGCTGGCTACTGCTCCCCGGATATTTACAAAGATCATGGTGGTCATAGCGACGACCTTGAGACAGGAAGGTGTATTGGCCCATTCATACTTGGATGACTGACTGATCAGGGTGAAGTCCCTCAAAGAGAGCTGGAGGGCGAGTAGTGGAGCTCCTCTAGAGACTTGGCTGGGTGGTGAACCTCAACAAGAGCCATTTAGAGCCCTCTCAGCATCTGACCTCTTGAGGATGCTCTTCTATACCCAGGTGGGGCTGGTCTCGCTGCTGTTAAAGTACAGGAACAGGTGAGACGACTTCTCTGGATGGCACGACCCTCTTTGTGTTATTTCCTTTGCTTTTGGGCTCCATGGCGGAGACCATAGATCTGGTACCTTGAGTGCCAGGCCCACATGCAGCCCTGTCAGCACTCTCTGCTGTCTCGCTGGTCCCCGCAGAGGGACTCGCTCTCCTGGGAGTTGCCATGTCCATGGGAGGTTCGGCTCAGCCTGCAGTGGCAGCTCTCCTCTCTGACGGTGATAGTGGGGATGCCGCTGGAGGCCCACTTCTGGGTGACTGTGATGATCAATGTCAGTCTGGTCGGCTGGGGAATGCACTGTTTGGCAGCATACGCTGTACACTAAACAAAGGAGGACTTCATGGGCGACGGCCAAGGAGGACCCCACTGCTCAAAGACAGACATAAAAAGGCATGTCTGATCTTTGCCCAAACCCACCTTGAGAGACCACAATCCTTCTGGGAAAATGTTCTGTGGACAGATGAAACCAAACTTGAGCTCTTTGGCAATGCAGACCAGCAATAGATTTACAGGCGAAAAAATGAAGCTTATAAGGAAAAAACATCCTTCCTACAGTTAAATATGGCAAGGTAAGTCTGAGGATGACGGAGTGATGGGTTTTCCCAGGGGCTCATTGAAATCCTTGAAAGATTCATCTTTTTTTTTGCCATGCCCTATTTAGGCTTTAAGGTATGTTATAGCAGATCTGTAGGTTTCAGAGCTGGCTTTCAGGCCACCCTCAGTTTGTGACCTGATGGTTCTGGCCATAAGGTTAGGGCTAGGGAACATCCAGCTTAGTTTGGAGCGGATAGTCAGTGAACCCAGTCTCCTTCTGGAGACTAGCAGGCTTGCAGCAGCCCGCTGAGGTGACGGCTGCTGGTTGGGGCTGGTTCAGAGTTTCTTGCAACTCTGTGGCAGTGTTACTGGCCAGTTAGTAGTTCTAGTGTTCTACCGAGGATGACTCCAGTCTGTGGCAGAGCACTTCCTCTTACTGATAGATTTCTAGCCAGGAGAAGAAGCTTGACTATATTCACTCCTGGAGGACAGGCATAAAAGAATCGGGGAACCAACTAAGGCTGTGCATACAGCCTGGAGTTGCTTCCAGGGGCCCTTGGGTCCCTGTAATCCTATTCATTGGGTGTTGGTGATCCATTATTATTATTATTATTATTATTATTATTAATAAAGATTTATAAAGCGCCGCAACATACGAAGCGCTGTACAAACATAGAAGAGAGACAGTCTCTGCTCATCAGAGCTCACAATCTAATAAGACAGAAAACAAAATAAGTTACATAATACAAATAACAAAAATTTACAGGACGAAGTAAGCAAATGTTGATAGAGAGATCAAGATAGGAACGGACAGCAATAGTGAAGAGGTGGGATTTTAGTCTGGACTTGAAAATGGCCAGGGAGGATGCCTGGCGCACAGAGATAGGAAGACTATTCCAAGCAAAGGGTGCTGCCAGTTGGAAGGAGGGAAGTCTGGAATTGGCAGTATGGGTAAAGGGCACAGATTAAACGAAGAGTGTTAGAAGAGCGAAGCAACCGAGAGGGGGTGTAAGGAGAGATGAGAGATGAAAAGTACTGGGGGGCAGAAAAGTGAATACATTTATAGGTCAGGAGGAGAAGTTTAAATTGGATACGGAGACGGATGGGAAGCCAATGAAGCAACATGAGGAGAGGAGTAATGTGGGAAAAACAAGACTGGCGGAAAATGAGTCAAGCAGCGGAGTGTTGAATTGACTGAAGAGGAAAGAGGTGGCTTACAGGGAGGCCGGCAAGGAGAACGTTACAATAATCAAGATGGGAGGTGATTAAGGAGTGGACAATCAGTTTAGTGGTGTCAATAGAGAGGAAGGGGTGAATTTTAGAAATAGTGTATAGAAAGAAACGACAAGTTTTAGCAATGAGCTGGATATGTGAAGAGAAAGAGAGAGGAATCGAAGATAACACCAAGGTTACGTGCTGAAGAAACAGGGAGGAATACAGAGTTATCAACAGAGAGAGAGAAAGGGGAAAGAGGAGCGGAAGCATTTGGGGGAAAGATAAGAAGCTCAGTTTTGGCCATGTTCAGTTTTAAGCGGCAGTGGGACATCCAGGCAGCAATGTCAGAGAGGCAGAGTGAGATCTTAGACTGGATATCAGGAGAGATAACAGGTGCAGAAAGATAGATTTGAGAGTCGTCGGCATAGAGATGATAGTGAAAGCCATGGGAAGAGATAAGGGTGCCAAGGGATTGGGTATAGAGAGAGAAGAGGAGTTGGACCTAAGATGGAACCCTGAGGAACTCCTACAGGTAGTGGGGTTGAAGAGGAGGAGGAGCCATTGAAACACACACTGAAAGAGTGATGGGATAGATAGGAAGAGAACCAAGATAGTACAGAGTCTTTGAATCCAAGTAAGGATAGGGTGATGATAAGGTGGTTATGGTCAACAGTGTCGAAGGCAGCAGAGAGATCAAGAAGAATGAGGACAGAGTAAAAACCTTTGGACTTTGCCAAGGACAAATCATTCAAGACATTAGTAAGAGCAGTTTCAGTGGAGTGTAGGGGATGGAAGCCGGATTGTAAAGGATCCAAGAGGGTATGAGAGGAGAGGAAATCAAGACAACAGTGATAGACTGCACGCTCATGTAGTTTAGAGATGAAAGGAAGGAAAGAGATGGGATGATAGTTAGGACAAGTGGGATCAAGTGAAGGTTTTTTGATGAGGGGTGTAACCACAGCATGCTTGAAAACAGAAGGAAAGGTTGCAGTGGAGAGAGAGAAGTTAAGAATATGAGAAATAGAAGGGACGAGAGATGAAAAGATGGAGCTAAGGGGGTGGGTGGGGAAGGGGTCAGAAGAGCAGGTAGGTTTGGAGGAAGAGAGAAGGAGCGACGTTTCCTCTTCAGAGACCATAGGGAAGGAAGAAAGGGTGGCAGAAGTTTGGGGAGGGGAGAAATGGGAAATAGTGGGGGAAGAGGGGGAGGAGGGAACTGGAGGGTGATTGTGTGGATTTTGTCATGGAAGTAGTTAGCCAAGGTTTGGGCAGAAAGGGAGGGAGGAATCGGGTGGAGGCACACTGAGGAGAGAATTGAGTGTGTTAGAGACGACGAGAATTAGAGGAAAGAGAGCTAGACTGAGGAAGTAAATTTGTTTGAAAAGCACAATGGCTGATTGGAAGGAGGAAAGCATGTATTTAAAGTGGAGAAAGCCAGGATAAGAGCGGGATTTGAGCCAGGCATGCTCAGCAGAGCGGGCACAAGAGCGCAGAAAGCGGGCAATAGGGGAGAGTCATGGCTGAGGAGGAGAACGCTTAACAGGACAGGGGATGAGGGGGCAAAAGTATCAAGGGTGGAGGAGAGTGCAGTGTTATAAGAGGTCACAGCCTCATCAATAGAATTGGAAAGCAGAATGGATGAAAGAGATAAGGAGAGAGAGGAGGAGAGAGCTAAAGGATCAATGGCAAGAAGGTTTCTAAATAGGTTAGTGCATACAGGACGAGGCTGGGGTGGGGGATGATGAATAGTAAGGCTTAAAAGGTGGTGGTCAGATAAGGGAAGGACAGAGTTACAGAAATTGGAAGGTGAGCAGTAAGAGAAGAAAATTAAGTCAAGGCAGTGACCATGTCGGTGAGTGGGGGTAGTGGAACAGACTTGAAGGTTATGTGAGAAGGTAAGGGAGAGAAGCTTTAAAGCAGGGGGATCAGAAGGGCTGTCAACATGAATGTTGAAGTCACCAAGAATAAGAGTGGCAAAGGAAGGGTGAAGAAAGGTAGAAAGCCAAGAATCAAAATCAGAAAGAAAAGTAGAGACGGAAATGTCAGGACGATGATAGATAACAGCGACTCGGAGTGGAAGAGGAGAGAAGAGGCAGATGGAGTGGAATTCAAAGGAGAGAGGGGAATGAGAGTGAGGTGGCATGAGGGTCTGGAAGTGACAGGAGGGAGACAACAGAAAGCCAGTACCCCCACCGTGACCAGTAGGACGAGGAGTGTGGAAAAACCTATAGCCGCCATGACATAGAGCAGCAATGGATGCAGTGTCATCAGAAAGAAGCCAGGTCTCAATTAGGGCAAAGAGGTGAAATGAGCGGGAAATAAAAAGGTCATGAACAAAAGCAAGTTAGAGATAGAATGAACATTCCATAAGGCACAAGAGAAGGGGAGGGCAGACGGGGAGAGAAGAGGATTCAGAACAAGGTTAGATAAGTTGCGAGAAGGCCTAGACCTAACGTAAGAGAAATAATTAGGGAGCGCAGGAAGCCTAAGAGAGTGAGAAGTATGTCTAGGGAGACCAGAACTAGGGAAGACATAGATAAGGTTTGCTAGATTACGTAAAGGCCTCATTATAATAATATAAGACTTGGGAGTAACGTACCCGAAATGAGGAAGAAAGGAGGAACAGAGTACGAAAGAGACAAGAAGGGCAAATAAAATGTAAATAAAGAATCAAATATAGGGATGGGAGCATATAGAATCAGCAGGTTAGGGAACACGAGAAAGTCACAAAGTAGAGAGAGCATAGTTCAATTTGCCCAGCATACCAGTGGAGTAAATGTCGCTGGAAGCGGCTAAGGTCACGTGCCTAAGGGCCACACCAAAGGGCCCTTTGGCGTGGCCCGCCAGGCGCGGGCGCACCCTCTGGTGCTGTAGTTCAAAAGATGCCGATCAGTTGGGCTAGGGAGGGGACTTTCTTCTGGCTCCCGATCAGGCGATCAGCTGGTGTGCACTGATAGAGTAGGACACAAACTGCCCTCTGGCGCTGCAGTTCAAAAGATGCCAATCAGCTGGGCCATGGTGCAGTTAATTGGGGTGTTGCTTAGTCTCTCTCTTCTGAGTGCACCCATATCATACTAAGCTAGTAAGTTTTGGGGTCCTTAGGCAGTAGTGGGGTTTGGTTAGATCAGTTGACAAATCACCTGTCTTCAGTTCCTCAAGTTGCTGGTCTAGAACAATCTGGTATTTGAATTGTAGTAGTGATTGCAAATTCTCCCTGAGGCTCTCTGTTTGAGTGGGGTACTTTTGTGGATGCTCTTTCACACATTCTTTAGTGATAGGTTGTTTCTCCCATCCCATCCCATCCCATCCACGTCAAGGCCAGGGATGTTATCCTTAATACATGTGGATTCAGGTAGGAAGGTTTTTTTCCAGCATGCGCACTGGTTCTAGAGCTGTTTGTCTTCAGACTCACATTTTGCATGGTGCCCTCCAGGTCTGTTTTTGCATCGATTGGGTAAGGAGTGCTCCCACCTCCTGGATCTCACCAGGGCATTTGTCACTTTTTGGCTCCCCGTACCTTTCCCAAGGTAATAGTGATTATAGCAGTACCTTTCTGCATGCAGAGGACCTGGTTGCCCATGCCTGGACATTGAGCTGGCCCAGTTTAGCGTCCTTTGCGAAGGTCACAGACAACACAGGCCTGCAGAGTTTGGGATCGAAAGTCTGGAGTCTAGAAATGATTGTCCTAAGAGTAGCCTGATTATCTCCGAGGAGGCTGTTAATAGGGTTGATTCCTACTCTCTGGAGTTGAGGTTTTGCTCAACGGGAGGGTTCCTTCAAGCCACAGTCAACTTAGAACATCTGATCCTTGGTCAGCTCAATGGACATGATTTCTCTCCAGCCCTTGGGTCCATAGCATTGATTTTTACAGTCTGATTCTTGCTTGGGGGTGCACAGACATTTGATTCAAATGTATTTCCTGGTCTGGCCTCCAGTGTTCCCTGTCATTTGACCAGGCTGTTCTCCCCCAGAAGAGCAAGGAGCAGGCGAAGTAGCAGATGTCATTCTACTTCCTGACCGGAAGATTGTGGGAAGCACTCGGAGAGGCTTGTCAGCCTGACTTCCAGCCAGAAGGGCCGAGGGTGTGAGATCTAGTCCAGATGGCCTAGCTCCTCACAAGGAGATTCCTGGGGGAGCTTCCACTTAGAGGCCAGAGCAGTCACATTGATTCTGAGGTGACTCGTATCTCCTTTGAGGGAAGCAGTGGGCTGCGTGTTCTTGCACATGGCCCTAACAATCATGTAGGTCTTCTACTGCAGTAGAGCTTGTGGATCCAGAACAGTTCTCATGGTCATACAGCTGGGCAGTCTCTTTGCCCTAGCTGCAGCACATATTGCAAACATTTTTAGCATGTGGTCCAACTGTTTGGGACTTCATGAGTCTGGGTGAAGTGAGAATTCAGCCCTACTATATGGGATCTCTTAGTGCGAAGACGTGACCTTCCAGTTTCCCATGTGTTGGCCACACCAGTGGATGACAGGTCCATGGGTATTCTGCAAATAGCAGTCTGGGAGCTCTTTTCTCAGAACAGCCTAGGGGATGGATGCTGTACAGCCCAACAGTTCAGAGGAAGGCGACCAAAATGATTTGTAGCCTGCACCAGAAGACATATGAGAAGAGACTTGAAGACCTAAATATGTATACCTTAGAGGAGAGAAGGGACAGGATGGATATTATACAGACCTTTAAATACATAAAGAATATTAATAAACAAACAAACCTTTTTCAAAGAAAGGGAAACTAACACTAGAGGGCATACAATGAAGCTGCAAGGTGATAAAAGCAACATCAGGAAATACTTTTTGACTGAAAGGGTGGTGGGTGCTTGGAATGCCTTCCTGATGGAGGTGGTGGGAGCAAATACAGTGATAGAATTCAAAACTTCGTGCAATAGAGACAGTGGATCCCTTTTATAGTAAGAGGATGAAATCAAAGAAAACTTAATTATCTTTTATACCTCAGTAAATAGAGGGGGAGTGACCTGCATGGAGTAGCGGGTACAGCCCTAAACACAGGCATTGGGGGGGGGGGGGGGAGGGTGTGACATGCATTGAGCGGTGGTTACAACCACTGTAGCCACCTTACTGGGCAGACTAGATGCACCATACTGGTCTTTATCTGCCATCATATACTATGTTACTATAGTCCTGGTGATTCTAGGGCCCCCAGATTGAGCTTGTGCACTATGATCTCTTTCCTTATTATCCTGCTAGACCAGTCCAGACAAGTGGGATGCACCCAAGCACTCGGGATCAGGGTAAGAGAAAGATGACAGACCGGACGGACTACTCGGAGGAATCGTTGGAATAACCTCCATAAGTGCCCTGGGAGGCCTCACAAATGCAGTCAGTCAAGGTCAGGAGACTTATAACGGTCCTCTGGAGACACCCAAGTGACTTTACTTCTTGGAGTGAACTAAGAATCGTTCCTGAAAGTGCTTACCAGGCAGGATGCACCCTGCCCCCCAACAGTCTCCAGGGGTGAATGGGCAGTTGTGGTGATGCACATGCAGCAGAGCCCTTTAAAACTGAAAAAAAAGAGTGTTTTTTTCATAAACGGGGGATGGGCTCACCAAAGCATAGCTCCCAGGTAGAAAGAGAAACTAAAGCACACACTAGCAGGGCTAGCCTGAAGCCACACCCAGCCTCTAGAACGGTTGCAGGCAGAGAGAGGGTGGGGCCAGGGAAGGAAACAAGCCACAGAACATTTAAGCTGCGTCACACAGGAAGTGAGGCAGAACCAGCAGAATCGGGAGAGCAAGGAGGTGAACAAGCAGGACGTGCTCAGACACAGGAAGGACTGCAGAGAGAGACTGCCAGAGGGCAGGAAAGACTGCAGGCCAGAAGCCAGGAGGAGAGGCAGAGAGTCCAGAGAGACCAGGGGAAGAGGCAGCATTACAAGGCTGTGAGACCTGGTGGTTCAAAGGGGACCAGCCACAACTCCCAAGGCAAGTGTCAAGGTTGTGGGCAAGAAAGGAGCTGGGGAAGAAGTCAGGACTATACGTCTGATTCTGAAGGCAGCAGCTCAAGTCCTGGGCCCTTGAACAGACAGTACAGAAAGTCTGATAAAAGGAGGGTTTCTGCCAGCCCAGCAACTCATATATTTCCTGAAGTGGAGTTGTTAAGGGAGAGAAGGGCAAGAGGTTCTGACCCAGTTAAAAGGGGAAGCCAGAATCTAAAATGGGGAAAGCTTTTTAAACTTTTAAAAGAAGTGCAGCAGAGTGTGCCAGAAGTTGCCCCAAGCCCTGAGCTTTATAGTTCACCGGAGGAAATGGAAGTGGCGCTTTATCCAGACAGTCCAGTGTCTTCAGCAGAGTCAATGGAGTGTGGACTTTGTGTAAGCAATGTTTAATGTTTTTATAGAAGGCTGTATGATACAGGTTAAGAAGATAACATATGTGCTGGTATCAATGAATGCCTAGGATAAGGGCAGACAAGAAGATAGAAACCTCGTGTTTAAAAGCAGCCAGTTTTACCACTGCTAAAGCCCGGTTAAGAAGACTATTGGTTTTAAACTAAGAGGCAGCACATGGCTGGTATCCTAATCTGCAGCAGCTGAGAAAGTGAATTCAAAACTGTCTTATTGAAGTTTTGTTGAACTGTGCACTTAACAGTATTTTGCTGGTTTTGTTAAATGGAAGAAGGCAAAATTAACAAGAGTGGAGAAAACTACTTGGAGAGTTTTTGCTAAGAAAGTTACTGGAGAAAGTATCCTATTTTGGTTATATTTTTGGTTTGCCTTATGGTCATTTGTCAAAATTGATTCCACAAAGAAAAAAAATAAAAAATAAAAAGCAATTTATTTTTACAAATTGTCCTGTGTCCTCATCCACTCGTACTGCTTACAGAGCAGGCCACAACTACACAAAAAGAGTGATGACCGGCGCACCCCACTAGGCAGCCGCCTAGACGGACAGGGCGCCGCCACACAGTAGAGGACTTGATCTCTGCCAGCACTTCTCTCAAACTGCATATGCAGCGCTGTACAGAATAGATGTAAGACAAAGTCCCTGCTCATCAGAGCTTACAATCTAATCAAGATGAAAAAGCATTGCAAAACTGGGGACTAGAGTATGGCAAGATACACATAAGTAGTGGACAGGAGAATGAGGAGCATCAGGATCCAAAAGCAGCCTCAAAGACGTCGGTCATCAGCCTGGACTTGAATAGGGCCAGAAAAGGAGCCCGATGCACCAACTCAGGTAGTTTGTTCCAGGCATTTGGAGCAACAAAGTGGAATGAACCGAAGTTGGCAGTGGCAGAGAAGGGCACAGAAAAAGGGATCTATCAGAGGAGCAGAGTTCCAGAGGATGAGGGTAGAGTGAGATAAGAGGGGAAAGGTAGTGAGGAGCCGCAGAATGAATGCATTTGTAGGTATGTAGGAGAAGTCTGAATTGGATACGGATAAGGTTGCCAGTGAAATGACTTGAGAAGAGGGGTTGCATGAGCCTAGCGACGCTGGCAGAAGATAAGCGTTAACTGCTGGCCTGGCTTAGTAGACATACCCTTAAGTTTAGGGTAAACTGTTGGATGCTGAGGTCTGAAGATATGTTTAGGCAGAAATGCCCTTCTGATTCATATCGCTATATTTTATGATATTTTGCTTTCTGCTATTATAAACTTGCAGTGTAAGAAGAAACCATCCAAGGCTCTTTTCATGACTGCAGTATGCTCTCATTGCATTCTGCCAAAGCAAAAAGCTCTGGTTAGCTCCCCCCCCCCCCACTCCTGAACAAAAGGAATATATCTTTGCTAATCATCACAGTATTTATTTGTATTATCATTCAGCTTTAAGTTGTTGGAAAGGAAGAAACAGATATGCACCCCTTCCAATAGTGGGTCACTGGGAAGATACATTTAAAAATGTTTACTATTTTGTATTAAGTTCCAGCTGATGTGAGACATAATCCTAGATTAACTACTTTGCATATCAGGAGGATAATTTTCAAAACCATTTTGGTGGGTAAAAATGTGCTTTGCCTATTCACAGGGTCCTTTTATAAAATTGCCTGCCCTATATGTAGGTAAAAGTATGCGTGGAGTGCCATTCTGCTTGTACTTTACTCACTATAAGGTGAAACATTTTGTTGGGGTGATGTTTGGGATCACATCAATATTGTAATGTTAGAAAAGTATCTGCACAAATTAGCAGTTGTAAATGTGTGTAGGTACCTTGGAATAATTTTCAAAGTGCAAGCTTTCGTTTTGAAAATTCTGCGGAGTCCACAGAATGAAAAGTATGTGTGTGGTTTTTTTCACTGGTGTGGGAAGTTATAAAAAGACCCCTCTTTATCTAAGAACTACAAAATTTTTGTGGTCATGATAAATGGTTTCCTAAAAATTTATTGTGAAAGCTGATTAAAAATCCATACTGAGATGTAGAGTAATATTTGAAAATGTAGGTCACACCATTCCAAAGCCTTTTTGTGTGTGTTTGGGTAATATTATGAAAGGGTAAATTCTGTTTATTTTGTATGGGAAAGGAGCATGTTTTACAAAATACTTTGATGGAAAAATTTGGGACCTGATTTTAATCTTCCATTGACGAGCTCATTTTTAGGATTGTCAAAGGAGAAAATAATCCATTTATTTTGAGACTTGCAGTTCTAAAAGAAGGTTGGCAACTAATAAATGAGGTATAGTCTTCCTCATTCCAGTGGCTTTAATCTTTTCTAAACAGTTGCCTAAAGAAATTTTGATTTCTGATTACAGCATGCAAATACTTCTGCTTCCTAATGTCTGAGAGAGCCTATTACCGGCAGTAACAGCATCAAACATACTCTTCTTTTCTTTTTTTTTTCCAGTTTTTAGCATGGTAACTTTCACTTTTAAGTTTAGTGTTTGTTCTGATTTTTACCTACACTAGAGATAAATGTCATCTCATTATCGGCAGAATAAAGCATAACATGACAAGTTGTATTAATTTAGTCTTCACAGCTTATAGTAATGTTCTTGGGGTCTCTGCACAAAGTAGTTTCTCACATTGGCGACCACCGGCCTTTTTCTTCTGAAGTCTTGAATATAGTCCGTCAAAACACTAGCAGCAGGTGCAGCTGCCACCACCGGTAATGATTAGAATCGACACGACTGACTGAATAGGAAACATTGGGTACTTCAGAACTGCCAGCAGTGCTCTGTGCCTTGTGGGTAAGTAATGTATTTTTCTAACTTTGAAAAAGGATCTTTTAATTTTATTTTTAATTTTAAAGTCTCCAGGAACCTCTGAAAACTAATTTTAATTGCATTTTGTAGTGAATTATAAAAGGACAAGGAGAAATTGCCATAGACAGATCCAGGATCATACGTCCGCACAACTGGCATCTTTACTTCCTCAGTTCATTTGGTTTAGTTTTTGGGGGAGGGAGGGAGAGAGGTTTATTTTGGCCTTCAATTTGCAAATGTAGTAGTGTACCACAGAGTTTGCAGATGCTCTAACAAGCCATATTCTGGTTGGTTGAAGGTTCTTATCATTGATTTGTCACTTCATGCCCCACCAGATGGCATGGATCATTCACAGGTCTGCAAAAAAATTTTTTTCGAGAGCTGTTTTGGTTATTCCACGTAATCTTTGTTTTTTGGTGCACTGAATCCAAAAATGACCTCCAGTTTGTCATAGGACATCACGTTTCCTGACAATTTAGGTAACTATGTTAAATAAGGCAATCCCTCAAAATAAATGGAAATAGACTTATAAAATTAAAGTTTTATTACAATATTTTCATGAAAATCCTTTTTTGAACTGAAATGAGCTCACCTACACACACTAAACTCGATTCTTCTTCCTTGTGAGGCTCCTCTTGGTGCATTTACGCCTGTGAGTAGCATCTGGAATGTCTCTCTGAAGCATCCAACAGTAGTCTGCCTTCATTGTAATGCTCCATTTTCCCTGGTATCTCCTTTCCATCTCTTTAATGTCTTGGTGGAATTGTTCAACTTGTTCCTCGCTCACAACTTCCAAATTTTCAGGAAAGTAGTCAAGGTGGGACTGGAGGAAATGCACTTTCAAACTCATCAGGCAACCTAAAGCTTGAAATGCTTTCAGCATTCGTCCGACGATCTTTTTGTAGTGAGGATCTTTGTTATTGCCTAAACATTTCTGTACAACTTCTTTAAATGCAATCCACCCTTCTTTTTGAGAATCCGTCATGGTATTGGCAAACTCTTGATCGACTATAAGCCTTCTAATGTCTGGTCCGACGAACACACCTTCCTTCAATTTTGCCTCTGACAGGCTTGGAAACTTGGTGACCAAGTATTTGAAGCATTCTCCATCTCTTGGAAGTGATTTTACGAATTGCTTCATCAATCCCAATTTTATGTGGAGAAGTGGTAGAAGAACTTTATGGGAAGGTACCAAAGTTTCTCGGAGGACATTTGTTTCACCGACTGTTAGCACCCTCGGCTGCCAACTCTTCTTGGTCCAGTGATTTTGTCGGTCTCGACTGTCCCATAGACACAGAAAACAAGGAAATTTGGTATACCCAGCTTGTTGCCCGAGCAGCATGCACAAGACCTTCAAGTCCTCACACACTTGCCAACCATGGTCTTCATATTTAAGTTTACGAAGAACCAATTCCAAGTTCTCGTAGGTTTCCTTCAAGTGTACGGAATGACCTACAGGTATGGAAGCGTAAAAACCGTTGTGGAGTAAAACTGCTTTGAGACTTCTTTTTGAAGCATCTATAAAAAGACGCCATTGCTCTGAATCATATTGGATTTTAAATTGACCTGTCAGACCTTCGACATCGATGCAATAAACCAACTTGTCTTCCTGGGCGAAGTAAGGAACGAACTCCTTTTCACGATGTCTGAACCATGAAGATGACACTCCTGGCAACAATAAATTCCTGCTTTTCAGCCTTGATCCGGGTAACTCATTGGCATCTTTGGGAAGATTCAAGTCTCTTACCAAATCATTCATCTCCTCCTGAGAAAACAATTTTGGTCTTGTATCATCTTCAAAGTCAGAACTTGATTCGTCATCTGGTTCAGGTATGATTTCACCTTCATTGGAGCTAGATATCTCTTCCAAGGTAGCAGGGGGCTTGGGTACTTTTATATCTGTGCCATGGGGGATGGGATGAATTGCCGAGTGAAGATTGGGGTATGAAATGGAATGCTTCCATTTGGAATTAAACCCTTTCACATCGCATGAACAAAAGTAACAGTCGTCACTATGGTTCTTTTTCTCTCGCCATACCATAGGAATCCCATAACGGAAAGAATTTTTCTTACCCTTGAACCAGTTTCGGAGGTCCTCAACACACCATTTGCACACTTTATGAGGCGCCCAGACTTTATCTTGATCTCCAATTTTAGTCCAAAATATGCAAAGTATACTTTTTTCACAAAGTCTGTAATATTCTGCTGTTGCTTCAACACTGTATATTCACCACAGATGAAACAGAAACTGTGTGGTGAATTAATACACTTTTGCGGCGCCCATAACGGTTGAAGAATGATGAGCTAACACAAATTGAGATGAAAAAGTGTGAACAGCCTAGAACCAAGAACCTGATGATGATTCATGCACAAGTGTGGCATGCAGGAGAGAGCAGCTCTGTCTGTACACGAGACGTCACAGTGCTGGCCATGCCCCCCTGCACTGACCGGAGCTGCTGCTATCTGCCGTGTCTCTCCCTCACACTGGATTCTTCAGGAAAGATTAACCCCTTCTATCATTAGAAGCACGGACTTAAAACTTGCTTAGCTTATGTATATATTGCTGACCATCAGATTTACAGTGCTATATTTTTTTTTTACATAACTTGGGCAACCCCTTTAAGGGTTTTTTTTTTTTTTTGGCTTTTTATATCTTAAATGCACTTATGTGAATTAATTAATAGTAATTTGAATTAATAGTAATTTGAAAAAATTTGATAAATTTGAAGACAATTTTGCATATTGTGGCAAATCATGACATCTAGGAGTTTTTTCAATATTTTATTTGTTTTCAGCACACCAAAATACATGGAAATTAGATGAAAATAATCAAACGTCTTTTTAGTCGCAGACCTATACCACTCCCAGCTTCTGTGTTGGATTTTCCTATTGCCTTTTAATCGGGGACAGTTCTTTGTGCATCTTTCAGACCCAGTCTTGTGGAGTAATATCACTGTTGACTTTAAAATTTCAAGTAAACTGAAAGAAGAAAGTAGCTCTCCACAACACTTTTAAAGTTTGAGCTGCAGCTGTTAGATGGCAACCACTTTCATTTCATTTATTAAGCTTATAGTCCATCTTATTCAAACCTGAGCAGATAACATTTTGTGTGCCCACCTGTAACCTATAGTAAAAGCATATTGAAACAGATGTCTTTTGGCTTTTTTTTACATTTTAATAGCCTCTCTCCTGTCTAAGACCCAAAGGTAAAGAGTTCTACATCTTTGTCATCTATATATACGTTTCTTAATGACATACACCAGTGGTGGACCGTGGAAAAGTATGTAGAAAACTTAAGCACTCGCCGCTGGCCAAAATCTTTTGCATATAATGAGGGTATGAAGGTGGTCTCAGCCAGAAGATCTCATCTCTGTTGTGTAGGGATGTGCATGAAATTAAAATTTGATTTTTACAGAGTTAAGCTTAGTATATGTAGAGAGACGTTGGGGCATTTATTTATTTAACAGGTTGTTTATACCGCTTTATCTTCCTTATCATTCCTCCAGTTTAGTCCTCCACCTCTGGGTTGTGCACCTCCTCTTGCAGCTTGGAGACTGGGCATGTCAAAGTCGTGACATCACTGGATATAGCCTGCTGGTATCTCCCATCAGCCTCCAGTGTGTCCAGTCTCCATGCAGCAGGAGGACATAGTGAGCCTAACTTCTGGGCTCACTTGGGGGGAACAGATAAGGAGCATTTAGTGTGACAAATTATATTCTGATTTTAATTTTACTTTTAATTCAGTTAAATGGCAATCAGGGATTAGTTCCCTTTAGTTATTAGGAACAAATTTCCTTATATTTACAGTAATTTTAAATTTGAGCCTGGCTCTTTAAATTAGTAGCAGCTCTCGCCTTCCCTCCTTGTCAGTTATTTTCACTTGCTGCAGGCATTCGCCGGTGCAGATCTCTCTCCCTGGACGGTACGGGAGAGAGCGGGACCCGTACAGCCACAGTGAAGCTGTGTGAGACGGAGCATCTCCGTTGCTGCGGGATTTAAATTTTACTCTGTGGAACCTGCTGAGCGGTCCTCGCCGCGGCTGCCCGGTGCATCAGCGCGGCTTGAGGATTAGAGGAATTCAAGGCGGTAGGAGCAGGCTGCGTGGCTTTTGGCCCTGCAGGTAAAGCCTTTGGGCTCTCAGTCTGCTGAGGCCTCCTTTTTGCAGTGGCTGTTGTTCTTGGCGCCAAAATTCATTGGCGAAGGGGTGGCCATTTTCTCTCTAGGTATTTGGACCGCATGACAAGAGTTGCAGGGAGCTGCCTGTGTGAGGAAGACAACAGGCAGAATGGCTAGATTTTTGGGCCTAGTGTTTCTTTCTTTTGTTTGTAGGTTTTTTGAGGCTCGGGGGGGGGGGGGGGTGTTCCTCAGCCTTAAGGGGGCTGTTGTCAGTCCTGTTTATTCTTAGTTTTATAGGACAGCAGTTTTGGCATTGATCTCTGATACCACATGTTCTTTCCCTCCTAATCATGTCTCTGAGGAGCATCTGTTAAGTCCCGGGATATTAGGCAAATTGCCAGCTTTTAGGTTCAAGAGCAGAGCCCTAACTTGTAGTTGGAAGGAGGGACAGGCTGGAAGTGTGCCTTTTGTGTATTCTATAGTGAAAGTTGCCCAAATGCCTGTGGTTTCACAGGGACAGGTTTAGGAAACCTTGGGATATAAAAAAGTATATAACAGTTAACTGTCAACCAAGAAGTGCCTGTGCTATGGTCTATGGCCACCAGAGGGCAGCTAGTACACTCAGTAGTGCCTTTCTGTGACCGTGTGTATGCAGCATATCAGATTGATCATTCTTTGCAAGTCAGGGAAGAAATAACCACAGGGGCCACCTCATGGGCTCTCAAGTGTTAGTGACTAAACAAGCAACTGACTAAATATTCCTATCAAATGGTATGTAATACATGACCATAGCAGAAGGAAAATCACTATTAGAACATATTGAATAAGACGGGTACAATTTTCCTGAAATATGCAAAAATTAACCCGGCTACAGAATGTGGATTAAAAATTTAAAGTAGGCCTTCAAAGGGTTAATTAAAGCTCTTAACTTCTGTATCGTTTGTTGGGCTCTGGTGCCCTAAAGGCCACCGGATGGCAGCGCTGCTCATGAATCACATATAGTATTCAGTGCCCCCATCCCTGGGGGGGGGGGGGGGTGGTAAAATACAAAATCGTATTACCCTTCAGGTTCACACAGGCAGCAACCTCTGAGACCTCCATTTGCAAGGTTATCAGTGTATCCCACTGCTATTTCTTTGACTGCAGGAAGGACGGGGGGGGGGGGGGGTGTGCCTGTGTGTTTCATAGCTCCACTTAGCATGCCCTTCCCAGGAAATTCTCATCTATTTCTGGAGCAGGATTTCAAAAAGAAAAATAAACTCTTTAGTGAGAGATAGTCTTGTTCATTTTTAGCTAACACTGATTTATTCGGTGGCCTTTTGCATCCTGAACCCCAAGGTCGGGACACTGTTTGCTTCCAGGGGTTCTACTCTCTATTTCGCTCTTCATCAGGCTGGCAGGGGGTGCGCAACGCGTCCTGCAACGCTGAATCCCTCCGGATAAGGGGGGAAGGAAAGCTGGGTGCAGCAGGGGCTGGTAGCTTCTTGCAAAGCTATATGAGCAGTTCGGATAATTTTAGCTGATCTGCTTTGATTTCATTGGAGTTGGCAGAAACTTGGTTTTTGGAGTCCTATACTTTAAAAAAACAAAAAACAAAAAAAAAACAAACAAAAGAAGGGCATAGCTATGTTGATTTACAAGAATCTCCTTCTGCTATCCATAGAAGGTCCTATAAAGCGTTAAAGTCGGTTTATATGGCAGGGTAATATTTTGGCTTAGCTGCTGTGATATAGCGCTATGATCCACTGTAAACATATTCAAGTCAAAAGGAATTATGGTGATAACTCTCTTGGACAGTTGTAACAGGTGCTTGGGTGAGCACCATGGCCAGTCCACAGATGTGGAATGCTCTGCCATAAGCATTATGTCATGAGCGGGGTTTTATAGTTGTGTGGTTTCTTTTTTTTTTTTTAAACTTTATTTAGTTCCACCAATTCACAAATAGAATCACATTACAACAAAATCTCTGGGTGGGGCAAACACTTAACCCCACCACAGAGGTAACCGATTAAGACAGTGGTGACCAACAGTTTCAATATTACCCCCCCTCCCCCCACCCATATGATACATTGCTACCTCTGGCAACTAAACAATGTCCCAGGGAACCCTTTCCAGTACCCACCCCTAAGAACCCCACCCAGCCCCTCCCCCCACCGCCCAGCAGAAACCCCCCCCCCACCAACCCATCCCCCCCGCCCCAACCCCCCTCCCCTAGGGGCCCGTGCTACAGGCCCAGAGTTCCAATCCTGACACCCGCAACAGCTTACACCCCCCCTCTCCATTTCAAGAGCCATACATCAAATCTTTGCCACATCAGTCTGAAGGTCTGCAGCCGATGCTTACCATACGCTGCGATCTCACACATACCTTTCAGTTCACATAACCGCCCCACTATATCTCCCGAGTGGGGACAGCCCGACTTTTCCATCGCACCAGGAGCTCCCCCCTCGCCGATATAATACAGTAGCCAATCAGCTGAAGCTGCTCCCGCTCCCCTTCATCCCCCAACTCATTCAACAATACCATGGCTGGAGTTAATACAATGGGGAGCCCCGTCACCTCCCGAATAACAAGTTCCCAATCCCCCCACATACCCCGTACCAATGGACAATCCCACAACAGATGATATAAATCACCCTTCCCCGTGCACCCCCTCCAACACTCTCCCAAATTCCCCGTCCCCAGGACCCGCAACTTCCATGGGGTCCAATAGGTGTGATATCTAATCTTCAAACTCCCCTCCAAATAAACCGTCCCCGGTGCCAATTTTTTTGACCACCCGTAAATGTCCTGCCAGCGTTCCCGGGACCACTCCCCCCCCCAGGACCTTTTCCCATATCTCTTCCCCTCTAATGCTCCCCCCCACCCCCCGCAGGTCAAGCAACGCCGCATAAAAGTGGGTAATAGCCCCCTTGCGCCCCCCGCTTTCCAATAGGGTCTCTACCTTCGTAGCTGCTTTACCCAGGTCCTCCTTAACTTCCCGCCTGCCCACGAAAGACGCCACCTGTAAATATGCAAAAAAACCCTTACTCTCCAACCCAAACTCCTTCACCAACTCCCCCCACCTCTTCAACTCCCCCCCCCGCCGTAAGTAGTTGACCCATAGCCCTCAACCCCTTCCTTGCCCATTCAAGAAACACTCCTCCTTCTCTCCCCGGGCTAAACTCCCGGACCCCCGTAATATACATACTCCTAGTATAACGCTTCCCCCCTAGCAAGGGACGTTTCAACCGCAACCAAAGCTCTTTCGTCAAAGTTCGAAAGGGGTTACCCATCCCCCTTCCCTCTGCCACTGCTCCGGGATTCCAAATCCACTTTGCCAAACTCTCGCCCCTTTCCGGATCCCCCTCCAGGTACACCCACCGCGGAACCTCCTCCCCCCTTGCCAACTCTGCAAGGCCCTTAACTGCGAGGCCAAGTAATATTGTTCCAGCCAGGGGACACCCATCCCCCCCCTCCTTACTGGGTCTATACATAGTAAGCCGCGCTACCCTCGGATGTTTCCCCCCCCACACAAAAGCCAGCAAGAGTTGCTGCACCTGCTTTAAATAGCTCCGAGGCACCTTGCACGGTAGGGAGCTAAATAAAAACAAAAAACGAGGTAAAACATTCATCTTTAGCACGGCAATCCTACCTAGCCATGTTAAGTATAACCCCTTCCACTTCTGAAGATCACTCCGCACCTCCTGCAATAGTCTGCCATAATTAACTCTCCCTAACCCCTCGACATGCTTACCCATCTGGATACCCAGGTACCGATACTGCGTCCCCACCCAGCGAAACGCAAACGCCCCTTTCAGGCCAACCTCTATCTCCCCACGTAAATTAAACCCCAAAATCTCTGATTTACTATCATTAATCTTATACCCCGCCACTTTACTGTACTCCTCAATCTCCCTCATTAAGTTCGGTAATGACATCAAAGGTTCTCGAAGCGTAAAAATCACATCATCCGCGAAGAGAGTGATTTTAACTTCCTGGGAGTTCATTAAAACCCCTTTTACATCTATTGACCTCCTGACCCTTGCCGCCAACTGCTCTATGACCAAGGCAAAGAGCAGAGGGGACAGGGGACAGCCCTGTCTAGTACCTCTACCGAGACCGAACGGCCCCGAATAACCGCCATTCACCCGCACTCTCTCGCCTGCGGCCCCGCATACAGCGCTTGTACCCACTGAAGGAAATGAACACCCAGCCCAACTTTCTCCAACACCCCCAACATAAAAGGCCACTCTACCCGATCAAACGCTTTTTCAGCATCCACCGAAAGAAAAACGGCCTCCTGCCCTGTCCGCTGCACCTCCCACGTGAGATTACAAATCTTACGAATATTATCCCCCCCTTGCCTCCCCCCTATAAACCCTGTTTGATCGGGGTGTATCAGGGCAGGCATCACCGCAGCCAGTCTAGTAGCCAACACCTTAGCCAACAACTTAGCGTCTACATTTAATAAAGAAATAGGCCGGTACGACCCATACACCATTAGATCCTTGCCCGGTTTAGGAATAAGGGTTATGCCAGCTTCCCTCATGGAACGGGGGGCTTCTCCCCCTATCAACACCCCGTTAAACACCTCAACCATCAAAGGCCCCAAGCTGGCCCGGAACACTTGATAAAACCGCCCCTGACAGCCCATCCAGCCCAGGAGCCTTACCACGTTTCAAAGTGCCAATCGCAGCTGTCACCTCTCCCTCCGTTATGGGCCGATCTAACCATTCTGACTCTCCGCTAGACAGGGTAGGCATGTCACAATCTCGTAAGTATTCCTCACATTGAGCCTTCCCACCTTGTACTTCACTTGTGTATAGTTTGGTATAATAGTCCACGAACACCTCCCTAATTTCATTATTCCCGTGCTCCAACCTCCCCCCACTCCTCGAATACCTCCAATAGTATGCTGGTGGGTTCTACGCCGTAGCCTTTGCGCCAAACGCCGCCCCACCCTATTTCCTCCCTCAAACCAACCCTGCTTTAACACCCGCAACTCAAAGGCTATGTCGCTCGCACGCAACTGCCCTAACTCCCCCCTTAGCGCTTTCAGTTTCTCCATCACCTCCCCTCCACGCTTCCCAACACCCATCCGTTCCAACCGACCAATCTCATCTAACAACCCCCGTTCCCTCTCCCCACGCTGCCTACGCCTCCTGGCCGCCTCTTGCACCAAATGCCCCCTCACTACTGCCTTAAGCCCATCCCACACCACCCCTAACTCAACTTCCCCATTTAAATTAAAAGCTTGATATTCCTGCACCACCTTCCCTAACCGTTCTATCACAGCTGGTTCATCCAGCAGGGCCTCATTCAATCTCCAGAACTTAACGCCTTCATCATCATATCCCAATTAAATTTCACCCATACAGGCGCATGGTCTGTCCACGTAATCGAGCCCTGATCCGCTTCAAGCACCCTGTTCAACCACCCTCCCCCTGCCCATAACATATCTATCCGACTATACGTACCATGGGGAGCAGAATAAAAAGTGTACTGCTTACATCCCGGGTGCTGACTCCTCCACACATCTTCCAGCCCCAAACCCTCTTTCATGCGCCGCAACTTAACCCTGTCCACTCTCTTGCCCAACCCGCTACCCCCCCCCATTGTCTAATCGTGGGTTGACCGTTAAATTAAAATCCCCCCCCAGAATAATAGGGGCACCACTCAGGCCCCCCAGTTCAGATTGCAGCCTATCAAAAAATTCCCCCTGTTTTTCATTGGGGCCGTACAGACACACTATCCAAACTTGCTCCCTCCCCACCTGCACTTTAAGCCCCACCGCTCTACCCTGCTTATCGCGATATTCCCCCACCACCTTATCCACCCAATTCACCCCCACCAGAATACCCACCCCCCCCTCCGGGCCTCAGCCCTCTGCCCAGCTAATAGCACCCGTGGGTAGCGCTTGGACTGTAGCAGACGCTCCTGGCCAACCTTCAAATGGGTTTCCTGGAGACATAAAAAGTCTGCACGCAACCTACCACCTTCCCTCTCCAACAATCTGCGTTTCCTCCAAGTTCCCAACCCCCTCACATTTAGTGTAGCCACGACCATCTGCTGTTGGCCCACCTTTTTCCCCCCCCACCCCCCTCCCCTCCCCCCCTCCCCTGGCGCCCATGCCCCCCTCCCCCCCCTCCCCTAACGTTACCCCCAACCCCTGCTCCCCCCCTCCCCCGCTGATCCCCCCTCCTTCCACCGGAGACCACCATCGGAGTAGTGTCCATCAGCCAGAGGCAGCTACCCCCTGTCCCCCCCTCCCCACCCCTACACACTTCCCCCCTTCCCTCCCCCCTCTCTTATCTAATCCCCTTGTTCCGCCCCCTACTCTCCTCCGCCACATTCCCTAAAACATCCCCACACTTCACCTCCCACACCCCCCTCTCCCCCTTCCCCACACACCCACCTTCTCCCTCCCGTTGTGTGGTTTCTTAATGGAAAATATTCCCGTTTAGTTTGACTTTGCCCAAATTATAAGATTTTATGGTAGATTTGTAATGTCTTAATTTTGGCTATATGTGGTTTAAATTTACATATGGAAAAGGCAGCTCAGCGGAGAGAGGTTGCAAAATAGAACTCTGGCCTTTGAAGCTATCTATGCTCCCATTCCATTTATCAGAGGTTCTCCAGTACGGAGAGTATCTGCTAGTGTTCAGCGAATGCCTTAATTGGGGCCAGAAGCACGCAGCCAGGCTAGTTCTCTAGCAGCAATATCAGCAGCTCAGATTCTAGTAGGCATACATCATATGCTGGGCTTACAAGATGGCTTCCACGCTGATCGGCATCAGCCAAGATGGCTGCCGGTTTAGACTGTGAATGTGGAGGCAGCCTGGATGAGGGACCTTGCGTTCTCTAGAAAATGCCCTGCATACACTGAATCATTTAAATTCGATCAGTTACTGGCAGGACACAATGCACTCTCGCATGCTTTTTTGCTTCAGTGGTCTAAAAGTGGAGTCTTTACCAGGTGGTATAATGGGAACTTGTCTGCAGTTTCTCGGCTTCTTCATTGCTGACTCAATTGCCACTGTGGAATGAGAAAGCTGTATTTCCTAACACCAGGTGCTAGTTGAACTTAAAATATAATGTCCATCTTTGTGCAGTCAGATGGAATGGGGCGTTACTCTAGCAGGAAGGCCGTGGATTAGTATGCCTGTGATTGGGAGTTCTTTCTACTTCATATTGTTGGCACGGAAAGAGCTTCTCTTAACATATGCTGAAGGAATTTTTGGTTAAGAGATGTCTTTGTGAAAAAAAAAGTATTCAGCTGTCCTGAATTCGCCTCTTCTTGATTGACATTTTGAGGCTAAGCAGAGACAGGCCTGGGTACTGCGTGGGTGGGTGCACACCTTGCACTACCAGGGGGTGTGGACTCACTGTATGGAAGAGAGCCTTAGCAATCTTCTTTAGCGCAAGATAGGAAAGTAGATGGTTCACTGAAGCGATCATTGGGGGCAAAGCTCTGTCCTTACAAGCTCCCATTTGTGGAGCCTGGGGGGGGGGGGGGGGTGAGAGCATTCTTCAGGTGGTTGCAGTGTTTACGGCAGCCTACTCGCCTGGAACAGGAAAGGATCAGGGAGTTGAATCGACTAGAGCCTGATTTGCTTTATGTGGCAAATGTGCATTATGGCTTAATTTGAGCGCTTGCTAATATTATTGGCTTCCTTGGGGTTCACCCAGAGGTCTCTCTGGTGGAGGAATGGGGCGGCTGATGGTTCGTCCAAGTCGAGGCTCAGTAAGCTCCCAGTTAAGTCTTTGTCTTGTCCTTTCCCTGTGGACTCTCATAGGGCAAGTAGTTAGTGTATCAAGGCTTTCGGGGAAAGGTACTCTTGGTAGCGCCCGGTTGGACAAGACGGCCGTACTAGGCTGATCTCATTCGCCTTCTCGACAGGCATTTCCTAGAAGTTGCTGGTAGCGGACGTTCTGCTGCAGCTAGGTCCGCAGCGAATGTCTCAGGTGGATCGGTGCCCGCCTACGGTTTGGCCTTTGAATGGGCGGGGCTGAAGAAGAAGGGTTATTCTGCGGCAGTCTTCGCCACCTTGTTGACAGCAAGGAGGCAGGCTGCGTCTGGTACATAGGTCCGTGCTTAGCGCCTTTGAAGGCTGCTGTTCACGGCGGCAAGTCCGGGCGATAAAGGTGTCTGTATCACTGTCCTGCAGAGAACTCAGACCAAGGTCTGAAGGAACTAACGGCCGGTTCCTTAGAGGGTCCTGCTGGCGACTGTTTCCGGCTGTAGAGGTTCTGTGGAGGGAATAGCGCTAGGTGTTCGGATCGATGTGTGGCGTTTCCTTAAGTTGGGACCCTACTGCGCTCCTCAAGGAGAGTTCGGGTGCCGCCATGGGATCCCAATTGGGCCTTAGAGGCGTTAACTAAAGAGCCCTTTGATTCTTTACTCCAGGCGTCAGTAAAGGATTTGCTGTTAGACAGTGACTTTGATAGCTCTTTGTTCAGCGCGACGAGTTTCAGAGTTTCAGACGTTGTCATGTAATGAGCCGTTTTCACCCTTTCTGGATAGAGGGTGGTGTTTGCGACCAGTCCCGTCGTCCTTCCAAAAGGTGGTATCTGATTTTTCTCCTGAGTCTATTGTTCTCCAGGACCAAGCAGGAAGTCAGTCCTCACATATGGGTGACATCGACGCCGATGGAGCCCCCTGCGGAGCATTTCCCCAGCTTTCTAAGAAAGCCTTTGGGAATGCAGGCACGCATGCGCAGTCCCCTTCCCGCCTAAAGGTGCCATCTTTGCCAGTCTCTCTTTTTCTGTGGAGCCCATCGGACGCTTGTCCTAGTCGCCTGGAAAAGTTGACTTTTTTCTTCACTGATTCTTCGCTTTTTCCCCGGTTCGACGCCGGTTCCCCTTCCCGCCGGGTTCGGTACACCGGTATCGAGCCCGTTTTTTTCTATTTTTCGGTTTTTGCCCTTCGTGGGTGGCGTTTGCGCCTTTTTTTCTGTTTCCCTGGATAGCCAGTCCTTTGACCTCGCGGGGGCCCTTTTTTTCCCTGATGGCTTCCAGTGGTTTCAAAAAGTGTGATCGGTGTAAGAAATTCATGTCTCTCACTGACACACACGACTGCTGCCTTCGGTGCCTGGGCCCGGACCATGATCCTCAGTCCTGTGGCCCATGTGGTAAAATGTCTACCAAGGCACTACGCAGCCGACAGCATCAAAAGGAAAGGATTTTTTCGGACTCTCCCTCTGGCCGGACCCGGACCTCGTCTGAGGCCTCGACGTCTCGGGAGTTGGATCCCGAGCATCGCCGGGGTTCCTCGGACAGGGGGACCCCCGACCGGGAATGCAAGAGGAAGAAGTGGCTCGCGAGGGCGGCATTGGAAGAGGTCCCTGGCTCCTCGAGGGTCAGGTCTCAGACCCCTGACCGCCGTCCCGGGCCTTTGGAGCCGGAGAAGCCGACCAAAATGCCTTGTGTAGAGTCGGAGCCTGTCAGACACGTAAGTCCTGTAGTCCTCGTGGACTCTCCTCAGAGGGAGCCAACGTCAGGCCCGGCGCCACCGGGGCCCAAGTCGGGAGCTGCTGCGTCTCCTGAGCTGGGACTCAGGCTGACAGCCTTGGAGTGCAGATTGTCTGCCTTCATGGATCAGCAGCAGGAACTGATGACCAACCTCACTGGTGCATCTGCCCCGACCACCGGGACTTCGTCAAAGTCAACCCTGGAGACCAAGCCGATACTTGAGACCATGAAGGCTCAAGGTTATCCTCGGTTGCGGTCACCCTCGACCTCCCGTTCGTAACCGAGGGCATCGACACTGGTGCCGTCGGGGCGGGTGCCACAGAGACCCACGCGGTCGGAGTCCCCCGACTCCTCCTCAGATGAGTCTGCTTGGGAGACGGAGGATGAGGAGTCCCCTGATACCTTCCGGACTCTGTGCGTCCCATCGGACTCACCGCAGTTTGAGCCCCAGAGTAGGTCCCCTCCGGAGGATACCCGGTTCTCAGAGTTCATCAGGGATATGGCTAAGGCCTTTGCCATTCCCGTGGACCCCAATGAGGAGCTTCGAGCCGAACAGCTCGAGGCCCTCCAGTATGACTCTCCTCCGAAGGAGGCTTTTACTGTGCCAGTTCCTCTGATGCTGGAACGGCTCCTCTTCAGGATGTGGGAGGCACTGGCCTCGGCACAGGTTTTGAGCAAGAGAGTCGATTCCATCTATCGACTCAGGAAGAGCCTTGGGTTCCAGAAGGCGCAGCTGCCGCACCATTCCATGGTGGTGGAATCAGCCATGCATCGTTTGAAAAGTCAGAAGATGCACTCCGCGGTGCCTCCCGGAATCTGGATGCTTTCGGCAGAAAGTGCTTCCAGGGCTCTATACTTGCTTGTCGTGTCCAGTCTTACCAGCTGTACATGGGCATGTAACTTCGGGACCTGGCCAAGGAGATGTCCGGGTTCGCGGCTGGCCTCTCCGGGGAATCTTTGCAGAGGTTCCAGTCCTTGTCTACGGGTATCCGGGACTGCTCTAAGTTCATGTCCCGAGCGGCCTACGATGGTTTCAAGGCTTCGGCCCGAGCAGCGGCAGCCGGCATCGCCGCCCGACGCCAGGCATAGCTGCAGTCATCTGACCTCGAGCCTTGGGTTCAGGACAAGTTGGTCGATGTCCCTTGCCGTGGTGAGAACCTTTTCGGCAAACCCATGGCCCAGAAAGCTGCTGAGCTCGAGACCGAGCACCTTACTCGGACCAGACTGTCCAGAAAGACCTCTGCCCCTTCTCAGAAAAAGAAGGGCTCGGGTAAGAAGTCCTTCTTTTACCCGAGGAAGGCGGCTGCCTACAAACCTTTCCCTCATTACCAGGCCTCCCCAGCTCCCCAACAGGGGTAGCAGGCCAAGGGGCAGGGACGTGGGCCCCGTAGGCAGCCAACCCCTAAGCCTCCGGCTTCTGCCCCTACACAGCAGGGAGGGGGTTTTTGACTCCCTAAGCATAGCCTTTCCTCCTTTGCTGCCCCCTCTCTGCACAGGAGGTCGTCTGGCCCTGTTTGCCCACAGGTGGCCACCAGTAACAGGAGATGCATGGGTTCTGAGCATAGTCCGCAAGGGTTATATGCTTCATTTCCAACAGTTCCCTCCTGCTTACTTCCCAGGAGAGCCTCCAAGGCCTCCCTTACACAAAGAGCTTCTCCTTCAGGAGCTTCAAGGCCTGCTTCTGGACAAGGCGGTGGAGCCTGTCCCTCCACACCTGAAAGGGCAAGGGTTCTACTCCAGGTACTTCCTAGTACCAAAGAGAACAGGGGGCCTCCGGCCCATTTTCGACCTCAGGAACTTCAACAAGTTCTTAGTGAAAGAAAAGTTCAAGATGCTTACTCTTGGAACACTTCTGCCCTACTTACAGCAGGGAGATTGGCTATGCTCTTTGGATCTAAAGGATGCGTACACTCACATCCTCATTCATCCAGACCACAAAGTATCTCAGGTTCATTGTGGGAGGAAACCATTACCAGTACAGGGTACTGCCGTTTGGCCTCACCTCCACACCCAGAGTCTTCACAAAGTGCCTGGCTGTAGTAGCGGCCTACCTCAGGAATCGGGAGGGGGGGGGGGGTATTTGTCTTCCCCTACCTGGACGACTGGCTTATCAGGGGTCAGACTTACCAGGAAGCCAGACAGGCCACCTCCAGAGTGCTGTCCCTCCTGCAACACCTCGGCTTTGTCATAAACTTCGCAAAGTCCACTTTGCTCCCCTCCCAGAACCTAGAGTTCATAGGAGCAAGGCTGGACTCCAGGGAGGCGAAGGCCTTCTTACCAGAGGACAGAGCACAGAGGCTCATCACCTTGGCACACCAATTTCTCACTGTGCCAAGGGTGTCTGCCAAGCTTTGCCTACAGCTTCTGGGCCACATGGCATCAACAGTGCATGTGACCCCCAATGCTCGTCTTTATATGTGGCCGGCCCAGTGGTGCCTCAGGACTCAGTGGCAGCAGGCCACAGGGCACCTCACGGACAGAGTGCGGGTGTCCAAGTCATTCCTGGACTCCCTTCAGTGGTGGCTACACCCCCCCAACTTACTATGGGGGGGGTGTCCTTTCAATTTCCTGTCCCCACTGTGGTGTTGACCACAGATGCCTCTCTGCAAGGCTGGGGTGCTCCTTGTGCAGACAAGTGCACCCAGGGTCTGTGGTCTCCTGCGGAAGCCACTCAGCAGATCAACCTATTAGAGCTTCGAGCCATTCGCTTAGCCCTCAAGGCCTTCTCTCACACCTTGGTTCACCAGTCTGTTCTGGTACAGACAGACAATCAGGTGGCCATGTTTTATGTGAACAAGCAAGGGGGCACTGGCTCCAGACTCCTGTGTCAGGAAGCACAGGCCCTTTGCTCTTTTGCACTCAAACACAGCATGGTGCTCAGGGCGGTCTACCTGCCAGGTCAAGAGAACTTCCTAGCAGACAGGTTGAGCAGGATTCTGCAGCCCCACGAATGGCAGCTGCACCCATTAGTGGTTCAACAAATTTTTCTGAAATGGGGACTTCCAACCATAGATCTTTTTGCCAGTCCCTGAACCACCAGTTACCCAGGTTCTGTTCCAGCCAACCGCATCCCCTAAGAGTAGCAGCGGATGCCTTTCTCATTTCTTGGAACCAGGGCCTTCTCTATGCGTTTCCTCCCATGCCTTTGGTGGCCCGGACTTTGTTCAAGATTGTAAGGGACAAGGCCTCGGTGCTTCTGGTAGCTCCCAGATGGCCGAGGCAACCCTGGTTCCCACTTCTGCTTCAACTGGCGGTGGACACCCCACTGCCTCTGGGGTTACAGGCCGATCTCCTATCTCAGGATCAGCGTTTCCTTCTACACCCCAATCTCAAATCTCTCAATTTGATGGCCTGGAGGCTGCAAGGGTAGTGTTAGCTCCCTGGGGCCTGCCTCAGGAAGTAGGTGGTATTAGCCTCTAGAAAGCAATCCACCAGGAAAACCTATGCCCTGAAATGGAAGAGATTCTCCTTGTGGTGTCAAACACCAGGCAGATCCCTTCTCCTGCACTGTACCAGTGGTGCTTCAATATCTCTTGCATTTGTCCAATCAGGGCCTTAAGTCTAATTCAGTTCGGGTACACCTCTCTGCTCTAGCAGCTCACCACTCACTGGTGGAGGGACACTCCATTGGTGTCCAGGTTCCTCAGAGGCTTGCATTTGCTCAAGCCTCCTCTCCGTCCACCAGCCCCTGAGTGGGAGTTGAATGTGGTCTTGCAGCAATTAATTCGCCCACCTTTTGAACCGATGGCTACATGCCATCTTCGCTTCCTTTCTTGGAAGACTCTCTCTTTCTAGTGGCCTTAACCTCGGCCAGGCGAGTAAGTGAACTTCAGGCCTTAGTCTGTGATAGGCCTTACACTCGCTTCTATAGGAACAGGGTGGTCCTTAGGACTCATCCTAAGTTCCTCCCTAAGGTTGTCTCCTCCTTCCATCTCAACCAGGGGGTGGTTCTTCCAACATTCTTCCCTAGGCCCCATGCTAGCCGGGCTGAGACAGTCCTGCATACCCTGGATTGTAGAAGGGCCTTGTCCTTCTACCTGGAGCGTACGCAGGGGCATAGAAGGGCTACTCAGCTCTTCGTATCTTTTGACCCCAATAACTTGGGGGTGCCTGTGTCCAAGCGTACCTTGTCCATCTGGGTGGCTGACTGTATCACCTGGGCTTACAGGGCAGCTGACCTTCCTTTGCAGAGTCGGGTCACGGCCCACCATGTCAGGGCTATGGCTGCCTCAGTAGCTCATCTCCGCTCTGTACCGTTGGCAGACATCTGCAGGGCTGCAACTTGGTCCTCAAGCCAGACTTTTGCAGCTCATTACTGCCTGGAGAGGGAGTCCCGTAGGGACAGTGCTTTCGATCAGGCAGTGCTCCGGAATCTCTTCGAGGTTTAGGCAACTCCTACCCTCCAGCCCTCTGGTTGGGCTACCGGTGGAGGTGTAGTCCAGTGAAATCCTTTTCTCTGAAGCTGTGGCTAGAGGGAGCTCATTTTTCAGCCCCGGTATCCTGAAGCTGGGGAGTCCCATATGTGAGGACTGACTTCCTGCTTGGTCCTGGAGAAAGAGTAGTTACTC
Organism: Ichthyophis bannanicus; assembly: GCA_033557465.1. Lineage (NCBI taxonomy): Eukaryota > Metazoa > Chordata > Amphibia > Gymnophiona > Ichthyophiidae > Ichthyophis > Ichthyophis bannanicus. Next base: position 62,822,613 of record CM066042.1, on the reverse strand, counting down.
ACCTGTAACAGGTGTTCTCCAGTAGCAGCAGGAATCAGTCCTCACCTATGGGTGACATCGACGCCGATGGAGCCCCCTGCAGAGCATTTCCCCAGCTTTCTAAGAAAGCCTTTGGGAATGCAGGCACGCATGCGCGGTCCCCTTCCCGCCTAAAAGGTGCCATCTTTGCCAGTCAAATGACATAGCTAATAGTTTATTGTTTTGCTTTTTAAGTGCTATTATTAGCTATGTCATTTGACTGGCAAAGATGGCACCTTTTAGGCAGGAAGGGGACCGCGCATGCGTGCCTGCATTCCCAAAGGCTTTCTTAGAAAGCTGGGGAAATGCTCTGCAGGGGGCTCCATCGGCGTCGATGTCACCCATATGTGAAGACTGATTCCTGCTGCTCCTGGAGAACACCTTTACAGGTGAGTAACTACTCTGTTTCTCTTCCAGTTCTCGGTTTTTCTAGAAGGGGAGGTTATTCGTAGCTTACGCCAATAGGAAACATAAAATGCAGGGTGCAGAGTTCGTTTCTTTGTTTTTGTGTGTTGGTTGGAGGTCCCCACGAAGGGGAAGCAGCAGCGAAGGCGGCCATTTCGCACTGGGTTAAGGCGGTGGTTGCCTCAGCATTCTGGTGGCGAGGTTGTACGATTCCGGGGGGCTTTCTGACTCTTCCTACCAGGGTGCAAGCAGCTTCATGGGTGGATCACAGTGTCATTCCACCAGGGGGGATTGTTAGAGCAGCTTCCAGGTCGTCTCTTCATTCCCTCAGTAACCACTATTGCCTAAATGTTCTGGCAGTAAAGGATGCCTGTTCCAGGTCGACGGTGTGGTGAGTTGGCTGGATAGGTCCCTCCCAATGATTACTGCTCTGTTACATCCCAGAGGTGGAGGACTAAACTGGAGGAACGATAAGGAAATGGAAATTACACTTACTTGGTAATTGTCGTTCCTTGAGTGACAACAGTTTAGTCCTCATTCCCGCCCAGGGGTGTGATTTCTTCAGTTTATTTTCAGGCGGAGTGGAGCATCAATCTCAAGGAGTAGACAGATCCTTTCAGATTCTAGATCGCAGTGAGTATCCCTCTGTTATTTCTTCCTTCTCGCTTATTTAAATGAGAGGATGGTATAGGAAACGTGTTTGCATAGGGGGGGATGTGAATGTAAAGTTAAAAAAAAAAATAAAAAATAAAAATATATAAGACTGATAAGGTTAAAAAGGTTCCTCAAGTTGAGGAATGGAGAGTTATTTAAAGCTATGGTATAGTTACTTATTTGTTGTTCCTTTGAGTTTGCTTTGTCAATAGTACACTGGAGGCTGATGGGAGATACCAGCAGGCTATATCCAGTGATGTCACGACTTTGACATGCCCAGTCTCCAAGCTGCAGGAGGAGGTGCACAACCCAGAGGTGGAGGACTAAACTGTTGTCACTCAAGGAACGACAATTACCAGGTAAGTGTAATTTCCATTTTTCAATCAATCAAAGCAGTTTACTTTGTAACTTAAACTTGGTAGTGTACATTAAACAGGGACATTGATAACTTGGATTTTTTTCTGAGGCTAACTGTGCTGGTGGTAGTCTTGATGCAATCAAACTGAATTACAGCATAAAGAGCTAAAGATACACCCCCAGAAAAGTTTGCATTAAAATTTTCAAAATGGAATAACCTACCAGATACATTAAGAGGAAAGAAGGACCTTCAGTCATTTTGCAGAGAGCTAAAAACGCACCTATTTAGAGAACACTACACTAACACCTAGAGCAGTTTTGCCCACATTCCCTTGCCTACCCCTCCTTTTCATCTCTCTACCCTACCCCTCCTCCTCATCCCCCCCCCCCTTTCCAGCCCTCCTACACTGTAAATAGTACAAAGTGGTACAAACCTCACTGATGTCGAATAGCGCGGTATAAAAGAGACTGCAAATAAAGTGGTCCTTCCCAGTACCACTCTATGTAAATAGTTCGAGGTGACGCCTCTACTACACTGTTCTACGTATAAAGTTCTTAAATATTGTTCCTTAGCGTTCCTCCAGTTCAGTCCTCTACCTCTGGGTTGTCAATCTCTTCCTGCAGCTAGGAGACTGGTTTGTCAGAATGATGACATCACGGGATATAGCCTGCTGCCCTTCCATCTGCATCCCAGTGTAACCAGTCTCCTTTGCAGCAGGAGGAGTTTGACGAGCCTTAAGGAGAGGCTCTTAGAGGAGTTGTGGATAAGGAGCATGGCTAATTGAGTGTAGTTAAAGGGGTTTGCTTAGTTAGTGTGTACCACTTTAAAAAAAAAAAAAAAAAGAATCTCGGTGGGACAGCATTGGGCTACAGCCTTCTTGCTTCCTGCCTGTGGCACTGCGGCAGTGTTCTTTCTGGTGGGGGGGGGTCCTTTGGCTCAGTTTGCCGTACCCCTCCTTCCTCTGCTTGGCCCAGGAGTCTCACCCCCCGGACACTACGGGGGTGAGCCTTTCTAGTCTGCCGGTGTCCCGGTGCTGCTGTCGGGCGGTCTCTTCACCTCTGACTGCCTCCGGTATTGTAGAGCCCGGGGAATCGCCGCGTTCCGAGCAGTGCTGAGCAGACCTGACCGGTAAGTGTTTCGCCGGTATCAGGCTGCCGTTCTTCGGTCCCGCCACGTTTTCGCGACAGGACTCCTTCGTCGCTGTGCTTGGCGCCTTTTTTCTTCGCGGCTGTTGCCCGCGGCGGCCATTTTAAAAGCCGTGCGGCAGCCGCGTGGCAGAGCATCCCCTCCCGTTTTCAGCAACGGAGGGTTGCTGCCTGCTTTGGGTTTACTTAATTTGGTTTAGTTCTTTTAGTTATTTTAGTTGTTTCTCATTTTTTTTTTATTGATTTCTTCTTCAGTCCTCTGTCGTCGGTCCTCTGGCTTACCGGGGGGTGGAGAGGGCTGCGGGGGTTTTCGCTTCCTTCTGGGCAGATAGTTCACCAACAACTTTAACGTTATAAAAAAAAAAAAAAAAAAATCAAAGGGAAACCTCAGGGGGTAGCCTCCTACAAAGTGTTTCAGCCTACCCCAGTTCTTTGGGCTATTAGGGGGTTCGCATGGCTACCCGGCCTCTATGCCTGGTCTGTGGGTCCCGCAGGGGCCCGGTCACTGAAACGGGAGTGTGCCGGGGCTGCGTGGCTCTTTCCTCAGAGGTGGAACTTCAGATGGCGCCTCCTGAGTCTCAGGATGCGCAAGGGGCGACTGCGGAGTCACCGGCCGAGTCCCTGCCGATCTTAGGGCAGGAGTCCGATGCAGAGCCGCTGCCGGGGCCCTCCGGGGTCTCCGCAGCTCCGCCGTCAGCGGACATCTCGGAGTTCAGTCCCGAGTTTGTACTTCTTCTCCATCAGGCCTTTTGTCTGCGCCAGCAGGGCAAGCGGACGCGCTCAGTTTCCCCTGTGGCTCAGCCTGCGCAGTTGCCAGCGGAAGGGGCGGCGGTCGTGGAGCCGCCGGTTCCAAAGCCGTGCGCGACTTGCAGACCCGACGGACAGTGCCTGGCTGGAATCCGCGGATCCGGACTGGGATCCTGAAGAGGGGTCTCAGGACCTGGAGGAAGGCGAGATCCTGGAGCACGAAGAGCAAACAAAGGTTGTCAGAGTATTCCGCAGAGAGGAATTGCCTGCCTTGATTTCGGAGGCTTTGCAGATGTTGCATTTGGCACCCCCTCCAGCTGTGGAGGACGAATTGGAGGATCCGGTCATTCAGGCGGTACGACAGACTCAGGTGGTGTTTCCACTACACCGGGTGGTCGAACGGATGATTCAGGACGAGTGGGACAAGCCGGAGGCGGGCCTCCGGGGCGTCCGTGCCATGAGCAGGTTATATCCTCTGGCGGACTTGGCTAGGGATCGTTTTCGGACGCCGCGCCTAGATGCCCTGGTAGCGGCTGTCACCAAACCGACCACCATCCCGGTGGAGGGCAGTGCGGCCTTGAAAGATCCCCAAGACCGTAAAGTGGACGGTCTGCTCAAGCAGGTGTTTGAGGCGGATTCTCTTTCGCTCCAAGCCTCTATTTGCGGGGCCTGGGTGGCCAGGGCGTGCTTGCGCTGGGCCCAACGGTTGCGCCAATCACCGCATGTTGATCTCGAGGAGATCAAAGAGCTGGATCGTATGGAGTCGGGTGCGGCCTATCTGGCTGATGTTCATTATGATTTGATTCGAGCGCTGGCCAACAGCACGGGTTCCGTAGTGGCTGCCCGTCGCTCGTTGTGGCTGCGTAATTGGGCCGCGGACGGCCCTTCTAAATCCCGTCTCGGTAAGCTTCCCTTTAAGGGGGGTTTACTGTTTGGGGAAGATTTGGAAAAGTTGGTAAAGGACCTCGGTGAGTCTAAAGGGGGCCGTCTGCCCGAGGACAAGCCCAAGCAGCCTAAGTCTGCGGCGAGCGGTCGGGGATCCTTTCGGGACTTCAGGAGGTTCCGTTCCCCGCGACCAGTTGGCTCCCAGAGGGGGAGATTCCCCTCGAGGGGTCAGGGGTTTCGAGGCTTCCGGGGAGCGAGTCGAGGATTCTCCTCTCTCCCGGCGCCCGCGGCCCGAAAGCCCCAATGAAGCGAGGCGGGTCCCGGCGGTGGAGCCGCCCATTGGAGGTCGGCTGCGGGAGTTTCTACCTGCCTGGACCCTCATCACCTCAGATCAGTGGGTGTGGAAATCATCCAACACGGTTATGCCTTGGAGTTGGCCCGGCCCGTGCGAGACGCCTTTGTCCTGTCACCCTGTCGGGGTCCCGCGAAGGTGGCGGCAGTTCGCGAGACCCTGGACAGGCTCCTTCGTCTGGGAGCCGTCGTGGAGGTTCCCAAGGCCGATTACGGATTGGGTCGCTATTCCGTCTATTTCGTGGTGCCAAAAAAGGGCGGACAATTGCGACCTATTCTAGACCTGAAAGGGGTCAACCGGTGCTTGCGGGTGCCGCATTTTCGGATGGAAACCTTGCGGTCCGTCATCGTGGCCGTACGCCGAGGAGAGTTCTTGACGTCGCTAGACCTCTCGGAAGCGTACTTGCACATTCCAATTCGAGAGGCTCACCAGCGCTTTCTGCGGTTTGCCCTGCCCTGGGGCCACTACCAGTTTCGGGCCCTGCCGTTCGGCTTGGCGACGGCGCCTCGGACTTTCACCAAAATAATGGTTGTGGTCGCGGCGGCGTTGCGCAAGGAAGGCATCCTGGTCCATCCATACCTGGACGATTGGCTGATTCGCGCCAAATCGGCGGCGGAAAGCCTCCGGGTGACGGACAGGGTGGTGCGTTTCTTACAGGATCTGGGTTGGGTGGTCAACCCGGTCAAGAGTCGGTTAGTGCCCACTCAGGTTCTCGAATATCTGGGGGTCCGCTTCGATACGATCCAGGGTCTAGTGTTTCTGCCGGACCACCGGGCCGAGGGGTTGCGGGCCCTGGTGCAACAGTTCCTGTCGGGGTCGGCTCCTTCGGCATGGGATTATCTCCGAGTGCTGGGCACAATGGCGGCGACGCTGGAGGCGGTACCTTGGGCACGGTTTCATATGCGACCTCTCCAACGAGCGCTCCTTCGTCGTTGGTCGCATCAAAAGCATTCGCTGAGTGCCCAGCTTCCTTGTCCGGAACCGGCTCGGAAGTCCCTTCAGTGGTGGCTTTGTCCCTCGTCGTTAGCGAGGGGCTTGTCGCTGGATCAGCCGGAGTGGCTGCCATTGCTGACGGACGCCAGCCTGGTGGGCTGGGGGGCTCACTGCGAGGGGCACTTTGCGCAGGGGGTTTGGTCCCCTCTGGAGGCCTCGTGGACGATCAATCGTCTGGAACTTCGCGCAGTGTTTCGGGCCCTTCAGGCGTTCGAGGCCTTGGTGCGCGACAATGCCGTAAGGGTTCTCTCCGACAACTCGGCGACGGTCGCGTATATAAATCGCCAGGGCGGCACCGGCAGTGCAGCGATGGAGGCGGAGGCCGACCGGCTCTTCGAGTGGGTCGAGATCCGTTTGACTGCGCTTTCAGCGGCGCACATCGCCGGCAAGGACAATGTCACCGCGGACTTCCTCAGCAGAGTCCACGTGGATGACGGGGAGTGGGAACTCCATCCCGCGGTCTTTCGGCAGATAGTCAGGCGCTGGGGAATGCCGGTCATGGATCTTATGGCGACCTTCCAGTCGGCAAAGGTCGGTCGATTCTTCAGCAGAAGGCGCGAACGGATGTCGGAGGGCATCGACGCCCTCCTTCGCCGGTGGCCGGAGGAGGGCCTCCTCTGTCTTCCCGCCCTGGGCCCTGATCGGCCGGGTGGTTCAGAAGATCGGGGCACATGCAGGACGGGTGTTGTTGGTGGCTCCCGACTGGCCCCGGCGTCCCTGGTACGCGGACATGCTTCGCTTGCTGGACGGGGTGCTGTGGCGGCTGCCGGCCAGGTCGGACCTGTTGCTTCAAGGGCCCCTGTTCATGCCGCAGGTGGATCGGTTCTCGCTTACGGTTTGGCCATTGAAAGGGCTAAGCTCTTGAAGAAGGGCTATTCTTCGGCGGTGGTTTCTACCCTGCTGCGGGCGCGTAAACACTCCACGTCCTTGGCGTATGTGCGGGTCTGGCGTGTATTTGAGGATTGGTGTTCCCAGCGTCGGGTTCGGCCGAACTCGGCCTCCATTCCTTCCATCTTGGAGTTCCTCCAGGACGGTTTTGACAAGGGGCTTGCTGCCAGTTCCTTGCGGGTTCAGTTGGCAGCTTTGTCCTGTTATCGGGGCAAGATCAATGGCCGCCCGTTAGGTTCTCATCCCGACATGCGTCGTTTTCTCACGGCGGTGGTCCGACTGCGTCCGGTGCGCAGGGTGACTGTTCCCCCGTGGGATCTGAATCTGGTGCTCACGGCGCTGGCCGAGTCGCCCTTTGAGCCCTTGCGTCGGGCGTCTCTGAAAGATCTCACGCTCAAGACGGTGTTTCTGGTGGCCATTTGTTCCGCGCGACGGATTTCGGAACTGCAGGCGCTGTCTTGCCGTGAACCCTACCTTTCTTTTTCCCGGGAACGAGTGATTTTGCGTCCGGTTCCGTCCTTTCTTCCTAAGGTTGTGTCCCCTTTCCATCTGAATCAGGTGGTTTGCTTGCCTGTTCTAGAGGATTTGGGGGGCGGTTCCGCGGATCGGGGTCTTCGGCGGCTTGATGTGAAGAGGGCTCTACGTCAGTATTTGAAGGCCACAGAGTCCTTCCGCAAGTCAGAGCGACTGTTTGTTCTCTTCGGCGGTATTCGTCGTGGCGAGGCGGCGGCTAAGGCGTCTATCGCCCGCTGGCTCAAGGAAGCCATTGCTTCCGCGTATTTGCTCCGGGGGCGCGCGGTCCCGGTGGGTTTGAGAGCGCATTCCACTCGAGCGCAAGCGTCCTCTTGGGCGGAGCACTGTTTGGTCCCTCCAGGGGACATTTGTAGGGCGGCGACTTGGTCGTCTCTGCATACGTTCAGTAAGCACTACCGGTTGGATGTGGCGGCGGCTTCGGATGCTCGTTTCGGCTCGGCCGTGTTGTCGGCCGGCTGGAAGGGTCCCTCCCATTAATTACTGCTCTGGTACTTCCCAGAGGTAGAGGACTGAACTGGAGGAACGCTAAGGAAATGATAATTACACTTACCTGGTAATTGTAGTTCCTTTAGTGACGACAGTTCAGTCCTCTTTCCCGCCCGGATATTTTTTGCAGTTTCGGCTTTAGTGTCGCACAGAAGAGAGTTTCAGGTGAGTCTGTTTTCATTACTAGCTCTTATTCGGGGGCTCCCCCTATGTCAGAGCAGGAGGTAAGAAGGCCTGCCCGTGGGGGGGGGAACTCCATGCTAGTACCATTGTATTGCTGTTTGGCTACTTATTGATTGCTCCTTTAAGTCTGCTTTGTTATAGTTTACACTGGGATGCAGATGGAAGGGCAGCAGGCTATATCCCGTGATGTCATCATTCTGACAAACCAGTCTCCTAGCTGCAGAAAGAGATTGACAACCCAGAGGTAGAGGACTGAACTGTCGTCACTAAAGGAACTACAATTACCAGGTAAGTGTAATTATCATTTTCATGTAATCGTTCTAGTTTAATTGATCTCTGGAAGGGGTGGTATAAAAATATCCATAAATAAATAAATAAAATAAATAGGCCAGGTAGTGCAACCAATAGAGGCGCACCGGGGATTAGTAATTCTGGGGGCACCGGACTGGCTGAGGCACTCGTGGTATGCTGACATGATTCAGATACTGGCGGATCGAACATGGTGGCTTCCACTTCAGAAGGACCTCTTGATATACAGGGGTCACTTCGCATACCCCAAGTGGATCCACGCTTATAGCATGGCCCTGGAAAGCGTGAAGTTGAAGAGGAAAGGATATTCGGCTCGGTGATAGCGACCTTGCTATAGGCCCAGAGGAGGTCTACAAACCTGGCGTACATCCGCATGTGGTGCATCTTTGGATCATTGTGCGGAGAAAGGCAGGTGTGCTCTTCCTCTGCCTCCATTCCGGATATCTTGGCGTTCTTGCAGTCCGGTTTTGATAAGGGCCTAGCTGCTAGTTCTCCAGGACCAAGCAGGAAGTCAGTTCTCACATATGGGTGTCATCGGCGCCGATGAAGCCCCAGCGGAGCATTTCCCCAGCTTTGTATGAAAGCCTTTGGGGAATGCAGGCATGCATGCGAGGTTCCCTTCCCGCCTAAAGGTGCCATCTTACCTCAGTCTCTTTTTTTCCGTGAAGCCCACCAGACGTGTGTCCAGTTTTCCCGGTTAAAATTAGATTTTCAGCGATTTTTTGCTCTCTTTCTACCGGTTCGACACCGGTTCCCCTCCCGCCGGGTTCAGTACACTGGTATCGAGCCCGATTCCTCTTTTTCGTTTTTTGCCCTTCGTGGTTGGCATTTGCGCCCTTTTTTCTCTTTTTCCCTGGAAGGCCGGTCTTTTGACCTCGTGGGGGCTCTTTTTTCCCCGATGGCTTCCAGTGGTTTTAAGAAGTGTGATCGGTGTAAGAAACTAATGTCTCTCACCGACACACACGACTGCTGCCTTCGGTGCCTGGGCCCCGACCACGATCCTAAGTCATGCGGAGCCTGTGGAAAAATGTCTTCCAAGGCACTACGAAGTCGCCAGCAGCAAAAGGAAAGGCTTTTCTTGGACTCAGTCTCCGGCCGGGCCTGGACCTCGTCTGAGGCCTCGACATCTTGGGATTCCGATCCCGAGTGCCGTCGAAGCTCCTCGGACAGGGGGTCCCCCGACTGGGAACGCAAGAGGAAAAAACAGCTCGCGAGGGCATCGTCGGAAGAGGTCCCTGACTCCTCGAGGGCCAGGTCTAAGACCCCCGACCGTCGCCCCGGGCCTGTGGAACCGGAGAAGCCTGCCAAAGTTCCTCGTGTGGAGCCGGAGTCTGCTGGACACGTAAGCCCCGTAGTCCTCATGGACTCTCCTCCCAGGGAGCCGACGTCGGGCCCGGCACCACAGGGGCCCGAGTCGGTGACTGCTGCGTCTCCCGAGCTAAGTCTCAGGATGACAGCCTTGGAGAGCAGAATGTCTGCCTTCATGGAGCAGCAGCGGGCACTGATGGCCAGCCTGTCTGGCGCATCTGCCCCGACCACCGGGACATCAACTTCCAAGTCGACCCCGGAGACCGAGCCGATACTAGAGTCCATCGTGGCTCGGAGTCGACCTCAGTCGCGGTCCCCCTCGACCTCCCGTTCGAGACCGAGGGCGTCAACGCCGGTGCTTCCGGCGTCGGGGCAGGTGCTCCAGGGCCCCGTGGTGTCGGACCCCGACTCTTCCTTGGATGAGTCGGCTTGGGAGACGGAGGACGAGGAGTCTCCTGACACCTTTAAGACTCGGTGCGTCCCTTCGGACTCGCCGCAGTCTGAGCCCCAGAGTAGGTCCCCCCTGGAGGACACCCGGTTCTCGGAGTTCGTCCGGGATATGGCCACTGCCTTGGCTATTCTGGCGGATCCCGAGGAAGAGCCTCGAGCCTCGAGCTCGAGGCGCTGCAGTATGACTCTCCTCCGAAGGAGGCCTTTACTGTCCCGGTTCCTCCGATGCTGGAACGGCTCCTCTTCCATATGTGGGAGGCACCGGCCTCTGCGCCGGTTCTTAGCAAGCGAGTCGATTCGATCTATCGGCTCCGTAAGAGCCATGGTTTTCAGAAGGCACAGCTACCACACCATTCCATGGTTGTGGAATTGGCCATGCATCGTCTGAAGAGTCAGAAGATTCACTCCGCGGTGCCTCCTGGCAGGGAGGTCCGAAACCTAGATGGCGTCGGTAGAAAGTGTTTTCAGGGCTCGATGCTTGCTTGCCGTGTCCAGTCTTACCAGCTGTACATGGGCATGTACTTGCGGGATTCTCTGCTGGTCTCTCCGGGGAACCCTTGCAGAGATTTAAGTCCTTGTCCTCGGGGATTCGGGACTGCTCGACGTTCATGTCCCGCGCTGCCTACGATAGCTTCGAGGCTTCGGCCCGAGTTGCGGCAGCCGGCATCGCGGCTCGACGCCAGGCATGGCTGCAGTCATCGGACCTCGAGCCATGGGTTCAGGACAAGTTGGTCGATGTCCCTTGCCGAGGGGAAAACCTTTTTGGCAAGCCCATGACCGAGAAGGCCGCTCAGCTCGAGACCGAGCACCTCACCCGGACAAGGCTGTCGAGGAAGACCTCTGCCCCTTCTCATAAAAAGAAGGGCTCGGGTAAAAAGCCCTTTTACCTGAGGAAGGGCACTGCCTACAAACAGTACCCACAATATCAGGCTGCCCAAGCTGCCCCCCAGGGTCAGCAAGCCAAGGGCCAGGGTAATGGGCCCCGTAGGCAGAGGACCCACAAACCTCAGGCCCCTGCTACCACTCAGCAGGGTGGGGGCTTTTGACTCCTTGAGCATAGCCTCTCCTCCACTGCTTTCCCAACCCTGCACAGGAGGTCGTCTCGCCCTCTTTGCCCACCAGTGGCCCCTTATCACCGGGGACAGTTGGGTGCTGGAGATAATCCACAAGGAATATGCCCTCCATTTCCACCAATTGCCACCCCCATATTTTCCAGGGGAGCCTCCAAGGCCTCCTCTGCACACAAACCTTCTCCGTCAGGAGCTTCAGGGTCTGTTGGTGGACAGGGCGGTGGAGCCTGTGCCTCCCCACTTGCAAGGTCACGGATTCTACTCCAGGTATTTCCTGGTGCCCAAAAGGACCGGTGGCCTTCGTCCCATTCTGGACCTCAGGAACCTCAACAAGTTCCTAGTAAAATAAAAGTTCAAGAAGCTTACTCTTGGAACCCTTCTGCCCTACCTCCAGCAGGGAGATTGGCTATGCTCCTTAGATCTAAAGGATGCGTACACTCACATCCTCATTCATCCAGACCACAGAAAGTACCTAAGGTTCATCGTGGGAGGAAACCAGTATCAGTACAGAGTGCTGCCTTTCGGCCTCACCTCCGCCCCCAGAGTCTTTACAAAGTGCTTAGCAGTGGTGGCGGCCTACCTGAGAAATCGGGGCTTCTTTGTCTTCCCCTATCTGGACGACTGGCTCATCAGAGGTCAGACAGGTCAGGAGGCCATTCAAGCCACCCTCAGGACACCCTCTTCTACAACGCCTGGGGTTTGTCATTAACTTCGCAAAGTCCACTTTGCTCCCTTCCCAGAACTTGGAGTTCATAGGGGCAAGGTTGGACTCTCTCCTGGCAAAGGCATTCTTGCCAGAAAACAGAGCCCGAAGGTTAATGGCCTTGGCAAGTCAGTTTCTCAGCAGGTCCCTGGTTTCCGCCAGACTCTGCCTGCGGCTTCTAGGCCACATGGCTTCGACAGTACATGTGACCCCCAATGCCAGGCTCCATATGAGGCCTGCACAGTGGTGCCTTCGGTCTCAGTGGTCACAGGCCACAGGAAGCCTCAGAGACAGGATAAGGGTGTCCAGACCATTTCTGCACTCCCTCAACTGGTGGCTACACTCACCCAATCTGCTGAAAGGGGTGCCCTTTCAGATTCCAGGTTACACAGTGATGCTAACAACAGATGCCTCCCTGCAAGGCTGGGGAGCGCATTGTCTGGGCAAGTGCACCCAGGGCCTCTGGTCTCCCTGGGAAGCTGCACAGCAGATCAATCTCCTCGAACTCAGAGCTATTCGATTAGCAATCAAAGCTTTCACTCCTACCCTGGCTCAACAGTCTATCCTGATTCAGACAGACAACCAAGTTGCCATGTTTTATGTGAACAAACAGGGTGGAACTGGGTCCAGGATCCTTTGTTGGGAAGCTCAGGACCTTTGTTCTTTTGCCCTCAAGCACAACATGCTCCCCAGGGCTGTGTACCTTCCTGGCCAGGACAACTACCTGGCAGACAGATTGAGCAGGATACTGCAGCCCCACGAGTGGCAGCTGTATCCTTCAGTAGTTCAGAAGATCTTCCTGAGATGGGGTCTCCCTTTGATGGATCTCTTTGCCAACCCCATCAACAAGCAACTGCCAAAGTTCTGCTCCAGGCAACCACATCCTCCTGCGGACAGCAGCGGATGCTTTTCTGATATCTTGGTCTAAGGGCCTCCTATGCGTTTCCTCCCACGCCCTTGGTGGCCCGAACCCTATTCAAGATTCTCCAGGACAGGGCCTTGATCCTGCTGGTAGCTCCCAGGTGGCCGAGACAGCCTTGGTTTCCTCTTCTGCTTTAACTGGCGGTGGATCCTCCACTGCCTCTGGGGTTGCAACCCGACCTTCTCACACAGAACCAGGGTTCCCTTCTGCACCTCAATCTCAAGTCTCTCAATTTGATGGCCTGGAGGCTGCAAGGGTAGTTTTGGCTCCCTGGGGCCTACCTCAGGAAGTTGAGGAGGTTGTCCTAGCCTCTAGGAAACAGTCCACTAGGAAAACCTATGCTCTCAAATGGAAGAGGTTTTCTGTGTGGTGTCACCTACGTACAGAGGATCCTTTATCCTGTACTGTGCCAGTAGTTCTTCAGTACTTACTGCACTTATCCAATCAGGGACTTAAGTCCAATTCTGTTCGGGTCCACCTCTCAGCTCTTGCAGCTCTCACCACTCCCTGGTAGAAGGACAATCTCTATCTGGTCACCCCTTGGTGTCCCGCTTTCTCAGGGGCTTGCTTTTGCTCAAGCCTCCCATCCGTCCCCCTGCCCCTGAGTGGGAGCTGAATGTGGTCTTGCAGCAACTGACTCGCCCTCCTTTTGAGCCGATGGCTACTTGTCCACTACGCTTCCTCTCTTGGAAGACACTCTTCCTGATAGCCCTTACCTCGGCTAGGCGGGTAAGTGAGCTTCAGGCCCTGGTCTGTGACAGGCCTTACACCAGGATTTATAGGAACAGGGTAGTCCTCAGGACTTGCCCAAAGTTCCTCCAAAAAGTTGTCTTCTCTTTCCACCTCAACCAGGAGGTGGTCCTTCCAACAATCTTCCGTAGGCCTCATGCAAGCCAGGCTGAAGCAGTTCTGCATACCCTGGACTGTAGGAGGGACTTATCCTTCTACCTTGACCGTACGCAGGGGCATAGAAGGGCTACTCAGCTCTTCGTATCCTTTGACCCCAATAGGTGGGGTTGGCTGTGTCCAAGCGTACCTTGTCCATCTGGGTGGCTGACTGTATTACCTGGGCTTACAAGGCGGCTGACCTTCCTTTGCAGGGTAGGGTCACGGCCCATCGTGTCAGGGCAATGGCTGCCTCAGTGGCTCATCTCCGCTCTGTGCCCTTGGTAGTAGACATCTACAAGGCTGCAACTTGGTCTTCAAGCCAGACTTTTGCGGCCCATTACTGCCTGGAGAGGGAGTCCCGTAGGGACAGTGCTTTTGGCCAGGCAGTACTCCGGAATCTCTTTGAGGTTTAGGCAACTCCTGCCCTCCTGCCCTCTGTTGGGCTACCGGTGTAGGTTGTGTCCTTGAAAAGCCTTTCTTTGCAGCTGGGACTAGAGGGAGTTCTCTTGTTCAGCCTGGGTTCCTCGGTAGCCCAGAGCTAGGGAGTCACCCATATGTGAGGACTGACTTCCTGCTTGGTCCTGGAGAAAGAGTAGTTACTCACCTGTAACAGGTGTTCTCCAGGAGCAGCAGGAATCAGTCCTCACAACCCTCCCTCCTCCCCTTGGAGTTGCAGTTGTACATAGTGTAGTTTTCATTTTTGTGTGCTGTTCTTAGCTATGTCATTTGACTGAGGTAAAATGGCACCTTTAGGCTCGAAGGGAACCATGCATGCGTGCCTGCATTCCCAAAGGCTTTCATAGAAAGCTGGGGAAATGCTCCGCTGGGGCTTCATCGGCGCCGATGACACCCATATGTAAGGACTGATTCCTGCTGCTCCTGGAGAACACCTGTTACAGGTGAGTAACTACTCTTTCCTTGAGGGTGCATTGGCGGAGATTTCCTTTTGCGGGAAAGTCCACGAGGTGCTGTTGGGTACACACCCAGACGTGATGATACTTTCTAAGGGCGGTGACCCACCTCCGTCCACCAAGGAGTGTGGTGGGTACCGCCTTGGAATCGCAATATGGTGCTAACTGTGCTGTTTGGGGAACCCTTTGAGCTGTTGAGTCAAGCTTCCCTGAAGGATTTGACTCTGAAAACAATATTTCTGGTGGCAATTTGCTTAGCACACAGGATTTCGGAGCCTCAGGCCTGTTGTGCCAGGAGCCATTCCTTTTCTTCAAGGAGAAAGTGGTCCTTTATTTTTGCCCAAGGTGGCGTCAGCATTTCGTGTAAATCAGGCTGTTTCCTTACCAGCTCTGGTGAGCGCTGAGGTGGGCCCTGCCAGTCTGCAACTGCGCCGCCTGGATGTTAAGAGCCATGTGAAGATATGTGAAAAGGACATTGTCCTTTCAGAGATAGGACTGTCTGTATGTTCTGTTTGGCTGGTCGCACAAAGGTGAGGTGGCAGTTAAGGCTTCCATTTCCAGAGGGATCAGGGAGGCAATTGTGTCAGCATACATCTTGAAGGGTAAAGCAGTGCTGGCAGGGTTGCTGGCACATTCCACAAGAGCTCAGGCAGCCTCGTGGGCACACTATAGTTTAGTTCCACCAGTGGAAATCTGTAGGGCGGCAATGTGGTCGTCGCTGCATACTTTCTGTGAGCATTATCGCCTGGATGTCCAGGCAGCAGGGGCTCGTTTCAGATCGGCAGTGCTTTGGGCTGGTTGTGTGTGTCGCTTCCATTAGTTTAACTGCTCTGATGCTTCCCAGAGGTACGGGACTGGACTGGAGGGACAATAAGGAAAGTGAAATTAGACTTACCTGCTAACTGTTGTTCCTTGAAGAATTGCAGTCCAGTCCCTGAACCCTCCCTGACTGCTTTCTGTGATAATCTGTGTGCACTCCGGTCCTGAAGCTGGTTCCCTTGGTGGAGGAAAGTGGTCAGAAGGAGCCAAGGAGTGGTGTGTAATCGGCTTTTGGGGGAAGCGGACTGGAAGAGCTGTTGGTTGCTTGCTCTCCACTGGTTGGAGTTGCTTGGGCGCTCAATAGGTAGGCCTCCCCATCCTGGAAGGGGGACAGGGTATCCTTCCCAGGGGATGGAGGGGTTACTCATTTATTTAGGCATGAGAGTGTGTGTTGCATGTTTAACTACCTATTTGTTGTTTTTGTGAGTCTGCTTTGTTAGTAGGTACTGGGGCTGGTAGGTGGTGCCAGCTGCATAATTACATGGGTGTAATCAAAAAGATGACATGCTCAGTCTCCAATCTGCTGGAAGAGGTACACTACCCAGAGGTGCGGGACTGGACTGGAGTTCCTCAAGGAACAGCAATTAGCAGGTAAATCTAATTTCTCTTTATTACCCTATTTGAGACTGATCAAATTGTTTGCAGGTAATGGCTGGGTATAGCACTGTCCATTGCAGGCCCACAACTGCACCTCAGAATACAAAGACTGCCTCCCTCACTGGGGTCCTTGATTTGGGCCAAGTGAAGCCCAGGGCCTAAGCTTCCTCGTGGTCCAGGACCCTTCCTTTCCCCCCATCTGGGTACTCTAACATTAGTGGTGCTAGTCTTGGGTCACTCCCTCTCTAACAGCAACACTCAGCTTTGCTACAAAAAAAAACTTTAGAAAAGAAACAGGAAGTTCAACCACGAGGATTGCGAGTGTACCTGGGCTTTTTGTTATTTTTTGGCTGCCGATCACACAGTTGCATGGCCGTAACTCTAGCCGGGACCCACTCTTTGGCATCGGGTGGGTGACCTCATCACCATGTTGATCTCTTCATAGTTACTAAGCAGGCTGTGTATGAGCAGGCACTATATGAGCTGCATGGCTCCCTGCTGTGTAGTTTGTGCGGGGGGGGCCATGGTCTAGCAGACAGGTGGTGTGTGCAAGGGCTGACTCAAACAGGGGAAGGCAGCGGAGGCAGTTTTTACCATTGATGGATGACCTAGTACAGAGATGGCCCAAGGGGTTGCTGTATATGTTTCTCCTATGGGCGCTCATGAGGCGTCTGCTGCAGTGGATAAAGGCACATCGGGGAAGGTGATTCTCATTGCACCGGATTGGTCTTGCAAGCTGTGGTGTGTGGTTCTCATGTGACTGTTGATTGCCCCTCTGTGGTGACTTCCGAACTGGATGACCTTGCTCTCACAGGGGCTCATTCTCATGCCCTGGGTGGATCATTTCTTGCTTATGGCCTGGCTCTTGAGCAGGTGAGGTTGAGTTGCAGCGGTTATGCTCTCGTAGTGGTGTAGACCTGTTGAAAGCTTGATGGTGTTCCACCTCCTGAACCTATGTCAGAATTTGGAGGATGTTTGGTGTGCCGATAGAGGCCTCCGAGCCTTTTCGGCTTCTGTCCCAGATATCTTGTCCTTTCTACAATCAGGGCTGGAGAAGGGTCTGGTCTTGAATTTCTTGACAGTGCAGGTGGCAGCCCTTTTGTGTTACAGAGGGCGAGTGCTAGGGGGCGCCTTGTTGATGCATCCAGATGTTGCTCATTTCCTTTGTGCGGTGAAGCAGGTCTGGCAATCCTTGTGGGTCATGGTGCCTCCTTGGGATCTGAATTTGGTTCTTTCAGTCTTTGACAGAGGCGTCATTTAAACCTTTGGCGAGATCTTCACTGAAGGATCTTGTGTTAAAGATCTTTTTGATAGCCATCGGCATATTTCGGAGCTCCAGGTGCTATCGTGCAGAGAACTCTTCTTGGTGTTTACCAAGCAGAAGGTTGTGTTACAACTGGTGCCTTCCTTTTTGCCGAAAATGGTGTCTCCGTTCCATCTGAATTAAGTAGTTTCCCTTCTGGTTTTTCTGCATTCGAAGTCCTCTTGAGGACAAGCATTTACATTTGCTGGATGTGCGCAGGGTGCTGCAGTGCTACTTAAAACACATGGAATCCTTTTAAAAGATGGGCAAATAGTCCATGCTGTTTGGTGGTGCATGGAAGGGTTTGCATGCACATTCACCAGGGCCCAAGCTTCCTCCTGGTGGGAACATATGCTAGTACTGCTGGTGGAGATTTGTAGGGCACCTTCCTAGTCATCCTTGCATTCCTTTACATGACATTATAGACGGGATGCGCAGGTAAGGCAGGATGCCACGTTTGGAGCATTGGTGCTTCAGGCCAGACTCTCTGGTCCTTCCCATCTGTGAATTCTGCTCTGGTACATCCCACACATACTGGACTAGACTGGAGGAAGGTGAAATTAGCTCTTACCTGCTAATTGTCTTTCCTTGAGTCCATCCAGTCCAGGACCCTCCCTACAGAAAATTATTTCACTTTTTCAGGAATCGCTATAGAGGCATGTCTGTCTGGTGTGAGGGAAGAGTTGAGTGAGAAGACCATCTTATTTGGGGTATACTCTTCTGGTCCTGATGGGGTGTGGTGCTAGGTATGTCTTTGTCATTGCTGTTCTCATTCATCTGTACATAGTTGAATGTTACTTTTATTTTGGCTTACGGTTTTACCAGGGGGTTTATAGGTGGCTAATTTGACATGCTTATCTAGGGCAGTGCTCTTTGGCAGTCTGTTTTGTCAACAGGATACTCGGTTCCTGGAGCTGAAGAGGGAGCTCTTATCCTGTGAGGTCAAAAATCAGACATGCCCAGTTCCCAGCTGCTGGAAAACTGTGATAACCCACACGTACTGGATTGGACTGGAGGGACTCGAGGAAAGACAATTAGCAGGTAAGAATTAATTTCACCTTTTATGCACAGACCCTTACAGGAAGTGCGTGGAATCATCTGATGCCACACAAACAATACTGGGCCAACCATAGCACAAATTTTAACATGTTTGTGTTTTATGTTGTTGTGTGCCCTTGTCCAAAGGTGTATGTAAGTAAAACCATGCAAAAATTCTGAACATGTTAACTGAACATAAAAGCTGTCTCACACATATTGTGGAAATGGCACCTTTGGTTTCACATTATGTAGAATTTCATCATCTGTTTACAGCATTGTGGTGGAGGGCAATTTTATTGCATTGGAAGCAGTTCTGGATTTTTGATTTTCAGTCTGAAAAACCAGCAGGTTTAAACGATTCCATTGAATGGTATTCAGTAGTTTAAGTATAGTGTGTGGTAATTTGCTGAATTGGTTGTCTTGGTAGTGGTACACTGCCATTGGCTCTGCTGTTTGTGTCTGTGTCTGTCTCATCCCCAGTGCTTTGATTGGTTGGGAGAGTTTCTTTGAGGGCTGTTTACCTTTGGTGCCTTCCAGTGGGTTCTTTTGGTTCTGTGAAGGTCAGCATGGCAGTTTGAAGCTCCGTTTTGATTCTCTCTCTCAAAACAATCCTTAATGCTGGAAGGAGTAAATCTGTTTTCAGCTAGGTATTAACAAGGCTGTGGGTTTTTTAATGTTTGTAAACTTTTTGTATTCTATGGTAGACAACGATGTTATGCTGGATAAAAAGTCCCTAAAGCAGTGTCTCGAAACCTGCGGGCAGGTCGGGAGAAGGAAGGTGTTGTTCCTGGCTATAAAGGAGCGTGTGCGGCTTTGAAACAGTGTGCACCTGACTACAGGACTTTGCCTGTTTTACAGTGGAATCGGACTGACTGACCTTCAGCTAAGTACTTTATCCTGGCTGCCACAGCCATTCCTTATCGTTCCTCCAGTTTAGTCCTCCACCTCTGGGTTGTGCACCTCCTCCTGCAGCTTGGAGACTGGACATGTCAAACTTGTGACATCACTGGATATAGCCTGCCGGGATCTCCCATCATCCCCAGTGTGTCCAGTCTCCATGCAGCAGGAGGATGTAGTGAGCCTAGGTCTGGGCTCACTAGAGAAACTGATAAGGAGCTAGCTAGTTAGGGATGTACATCTATTTAAATTTTTGGGGTGTTAATTTTCAATTTGTTCTGTCCCTTTAAATTTCTTTGCTTTCTAGTGTGGGTTTATCTTCCAAAAAAAAAACAAAAAAAAAAACAGCACCTGAGAACTCAGTTTGCCTCTCCCTGCCAAGCCAAAAACTTTTTTCTCTCTGGACGGATCTCTCCCCCTTGAAGGCACGGGGGAGAACTCCAGCAGCAGCACAATTGCAGGTCGGCGTCCGCTGAGCGACAGCTCACGGTTTCGGAGGCCATCCCGTTCATCGGGCCAGTTGGCAGCTGACATTTTGGCAGCAGACGTTGCTCCATTTAGCGTTGAGCGATGCCGCGGTTTGCAGGAGCTGCGGGGGCAGCTTCCCAGACCTGGAGGAAACAGCGGCCTGGGCTCTCCCTTGGGCTGCCGTCAAGTCTCGCCCGGGTGACTTCTCTGACAGGGGTGAGTTCTTTTTTGCGCGCCAAAAAATTTCTTCTCACGAACCGCGGCCATTTTGAGCATGCGGTTTTCACCGCGTGTCGGCTGGTGGCAGCAGAGACCTGGCGGGCAGCAGAGTTTCATGGACAGCATTAGTTTAGGTGTTTAGAGAAGTTTATTGTTGATTTCTTTGATTTGGGGTTATCTAGTTTAATTGATTTGGTTTAACCTTTTCTGTTTGAGGGCTTCTCCTGGGGGAGGGGGGTTAGTTTGTGCGGGTCAAGGGTCTGCTCACATCAGAAATCAGTCATTAGGTCTTATTTAAAAAAAATATATATAAAGAATTAGTTATTTACCAGCATACAAGTATAGTGTACTTTCCTCACTTTAACTAGGGGGACTGCAGGAAGGCTGCCTAGCTCATGTCAGCGTGTCCAGAGTGTGTCTGTGGCACCCATAGAGGCACGGTCGCAGACACCTGCATCTGTCGGGGCTGTTCAGCCGTGTCGGCCAGCGTGGAGCAGCAGATGGAAAGTTCCATTGTCCCCGCTTCGCAGGGGTCCGCAGCGGGGGCGGAGGGAGAGGCATGGTTGGCGGTTCCATCCACATCCGGCCCAGAGGCGGCATCTGGGGGCCCTAATGCACTTTCGGAACTCGGCGCCAATGCGCGCCTGGGGGACTTTTGACTTGATCATGCATCAAGCGTTTTGTCGCCAGCGCCAAGGTAAGTTGCCGGGGGCGTTACCTCTCCCCTTGACTGTTCCGCAATCCACAGTAACGGATGGCAAAAGACTTGCACTTAAACCCCTCAAGAGGCCTCGTCCACTGGATCACTCCCCTTCAGAGTTGGGGTGGCAGGAAGTGGAGGAGGCAGAGTTCGAAATGGAGGCGGATATCGATGACTTGGAGGAGGGGGAGATCCCGGAGCCGGAGGATCAGTCGAGGATCATCCGAGTCTTCTGGAAAGATGAGTTGACAGCTTTTATTACGGAGTCGCTACAGACGCTCAAACTGGCTACAGAGTAGCCGACTGAGGAAGAGGATGGGGCAGATTCTATTATTCAGGCGGTGCGTCAGATGCAGGTGGTTTTCCCTGTCCACAAAGTAGTGGATCGGATGATCCAGGATGAGTGGGATCAACCTGAAGCAGGTCTCAGGGGATTAAGGGCTATGAATAGACTATCTCCAGGAACATGCAGGAATGTAGTGTGATAAGGAAGATTGTAGTGAGCTTATGGAACTAGGAGAAACTGATGATTTTGCTTTTAAGAAAAGTGACATCCCTGCAGTGCACAGGTTTCAGCGTTGACATAAAGAAAGCAAGCAGAGAGAAACCAAACCTAGGCTGCCACACCCAAGCTCTGCTGACGTAGTTGCAGGCTTGAAAGATAATTGCAAGCACCTATCCAGAGAGGGAGAGACACTGCCCAGGAAGCAGGGATATAAACCTTGGCTAGAGAGAAAGAGAGGAGAGCCCGGAGGGGGAGAGTCTGGGAGAGGAGAGCCTGGAGGAGGAGAGCACGGGAAGAGAGAGACTGGAGGGAGAGAGCACGGAAGGAGAGAGCAGAGAAGGCTCCAAACCCCAGTTCCTGATCAGAAGGTACAGAGAGTTCAGAGGTGGGAGCCCAGGACTCAGCACAGGAGTCAAAGGAGCCAAGCCTGGAACAGGGAGCCGTGGCAGAGCTTCAGGAAGGAACTCAGGGAAGTGAACCAGGGACTGTTTCCCAGAAGCTGGAGGGAGACTGGTGAACACAGCCAGGGAGAAGTGACCACAGCTTCAGGTACAATTTATCCTTACCGGGTGGAGCTGTGCTCAAGAGAGACACAGGGATCCTCAGAGAGAATAGACCCTGAGACATACGTTAAAAGCTCAGAGCAGAGCACTGCATTACCGGAGCAAGAGGAAATGCAGGTTGAGACTATTGAGCAGGATTTATTGCCTCCAGAAGTACTCATCGACTGTACTCTGTCAAGCTGTTTGCTTTGAGTCCCTTTGCTAAAGAATAGCTGAAAAGATAAAGTCTCCTGAAAAGTAGAGTAATGAAAACTAGCCTGAACTGAAGGTAGGAACTTGCTCTTTTTAAGGGGAAGATACCTGTTGCATGTAAATTGGAATGCTTAATGAAGACAAAGGTAAAAAGAAGATATTTTTACTTTGTTGAATGAAGAAGCTGTGTTTTCTTTATCCGTTATATTGATAAGCAGCTACATATAATTACTGACTGTGAAGCACATCCAGCCTAAGTTGTAAATAACCTTAAGCGAATGAATGGAGAAGTATCCTGTTACAGTCTACATGGACTTTGTTTGCGTTTGGGGAATAAATTGTCATTTTGCCTTTACTTTCGGTTTCATGAATATACTTCATCTTAGAAGGCCAAAACTACAACTCTCCCAGCATGCTTCACTGGAGAAAAATAGTTTATTCAACCTTTTATAAGAGAAGTTAATGGCAACCCTATCCCTCTAAGCCTTAGGCAGAGGGCTGGGGCGTGACAGTAGTCATCACATATGGGTATCGTCGGTACCGACGGAGCCTGCGCGGGAACGCTCCCCAGCGTCCAATTAGAAAGCTTTTGGGAGCATCCCACAGTGCCTGCGTGCTGCCTTCCCGCCTTTCCCAACTGCCTCTCTCCAGTTCTTCGTTTTCCGTGGAGCCAGCAGGTCGTTGTTCCTATCACCGCAGAAAATTCTTCCTTGTTACTTTCTTTTTTTGTGGTCGCATCTGCCTTCTTCGACGCTTTACCGGTACCACCGGTGGTTCTTTTTTTATTTCTGTTCTTTAAAAAAATAAAAAATACTTCTTTTTCTTCTTTTTCCCAGGTGCACGTGCCATTTTGGGCCTTAGGCCCAAAAGTTTTTCCTACAATGGAGAAACCTGCTTCAGGTTTCAAAAAGTGCACCAAGTGTGGCAGTACCATCTCCGTCACCAACACCCATGAATGGTGTTTAAAATGTTTAGGTCCTGACCACTCCATCACGGATTGTATGTCCTGTGCCATGATGTCCAAAAGAGGTCGGCAGAACCGAGCTGCTAAGCTCAGTACCCTGTTTCCCTCTGATGCAGCTTCAGTGGCATCGACGTCTTCCAGGGCTTCCTCTTCGTCCCGTGGATCTCAGGTAACTAAACATAATTCCAGCCGGTCCTCAAAGGGTTGATCTCCTTCTAAGCATCGAGATGCCTCTGGCATTGCCCTTGAGGATTCTGCACCGGCAAAATTGCTCTGGCAGGAGGCTTCGGCTTCCAAAGCATTATCGGGGTTCCAGGATGTTCTCGAGGCCTCGACCTCGGCAGAACAACTGGTGCCATGCTCTGGGGTACCAGCTGTTTTCTCCAGTACCGACATCCAGGCATCGGCAGCGTCGATAGACCAGAGGTTCCTGGCTATTGAACGCAGTCTGGCAGCTATCCTTGCGGCATCTACACCCTCGGAACCGCGTCAGACAGTTCAGCCGGTACCGGCACCGACTCTGGCACTGGTATCGGTACCAATAGCATCGACATCGGTGTCCGCATTGCCGACACTCAGTCACCCGATGCCCTCCGGTACCGATACACCGGTATCGGGCTCTACAAGAGCATCTGGACAGAAGGTACTTCGAGTCCTCAGAGGAATCTGAGGATTCCGATAGTTCTGTCGATACCGGAGTACTTCTTCCAGAGAAGCCCTCCTCCCCTAAACGCAGGATGTCTCCTCCAGAGGATATCTCCTTCCAGGATTTCATCAGGGAGGTGGCTCGGGGTCTCTCCATTACTGTGGCTCCTGAAACAGAGCCCAGAGCAAAGGAGTTGGAAATTTTACAGTAACCCAAAGCTCTTAAGGAGGCAGCTACTTTGCCCATTCATGAGATCTTGCATGATCTCATGCTAAGAATGTGGGAGACCCCTCTTACCACCTCTCCTCATTCTCGTAAACTTGACACTATGTATCGAGTCCCTCCTTGTCCTGGTTTCCAGAAAACTCAGCTCCCTCACCACTATTGTAGTGGAATCAGCTATGAGACGGATCAGGAGTGCAAAGAGGCATGCCTCTAATCCCCCAGGACGTGAGTACAGAACTTTGGATGCTTTTGGACGTCGTACTTTCCAAGCTTCCATGCTTTCTGCCAGGATCAGCCCCTATATTTTATATATGGAAATGTTACTGAAGGAAATCACAGGAGATTTAGAGGTTTTGAGTACTCTTCTTCCTCAGGATAGGAGACAGGAATTTCTCACATTGGTCAAACATGCCCAGGATGTTTCCAAATTTGCCAACCGTGCAGCTTTTGACTGTTTTGAGTGCATAAGCAGAACCTCTGCCATTGCCATAGGTGCACGTAGAATTGCCTGGCTCCAGGCATCCAATATGGAGCTCTGGGTACAAGACAAATTGGGCAATATTCCTTGTACTGGTGAGAACCTGTTTGGCAAAGATTGTCAGAAAAATGCCAATGAGTTGGATGCTGACAACTCCACCTTGGACAGATTATCCAAGGGCACAGCTGATCCTGCAAGAAAAATCTTTCAAAAAACCATCCTTTTCCAAAAAGAAAAGGTTTTATCTTGCTTATTCCCAGCAGGGACGCACTGCAGGGCAACCTGTCCGGAAGAGTCAGCAACCATCCAAGCAAAGAAAAGTAAAGACTGCTAAGCCTCAACCGCCTCAGCAGTCTCAGCCTCCACAAGGCCTCTGACTTGCATCTGGAGAACTTAGCCTTCCTGGCTCTAAATGGACCAGAGCCTTCCACCATTCCAGGAAGATTGTGTCACTTTGCCCCAAGATGGGGGCAGATAACAGCAGAGCATTGGACACTCTCCATCATAAAAGAGGGGTACAAGCTTCATTTCTTGAGCATGCCCCCTCCCACAATAGTAAAACAGTTCAATTCTCAGATCTCTCTCATCAACTTGTTAGATCAAGAGGTCACTATGCTTCTTGCCCAAGGGGCAATAGAAGAAGTACCCATTCTTCAGCAGGGTACAGGGTTTTATTCCCCATATTTTCTTATCCCAAAGAAAACAGGAGGTCACAGACCTATTTTAGACCTTCGAGAACTGAACAAATTCCTGTTCAAGGAGAAATTCAAAATGGTTTCTCTAGGAACTCTGCTGCCATACCTTCAGAGTCAGGATTGGCTATGTTCTCTAGATCTCAAGGATGCGTACACTCATGTTCTCATCCATCCATCCATCTCACAGGAAGTTCCTTCGGTTCCTTTTTCAAGGGAAGCACTACCAATACAGGGTGCTCCCGTTTGGCCTGGCCTTAGCTCCAAGGGTGTTCACAAAATGCATGGCTGTAGTAGCAGCATTTCTCCACACTCTAGGAATATTCGTCTTCCCCCTACTTAGATGATTGGCTCATTCGAGCCCCATCAGAGTCAGAGACCAGGATAGCTCTATCTTGCACAATGCGTATCCTTAAGTATTTGGGTCTAGTCATAAACATCCCAAAATCCAGCCTAACTCCTACTCAGTCTCTAGAGTTCATAGGAGCTGTGCTGGATACCAGAAAGGCAAGGGTCTATCTCCTCAGAACCGTTGCCTTCACATGGTGCAGTTAGCTTCTCAAGCAGTGCTAAAGTCCCATCTCACTGCTCGGGAAATGTTACAACTACTAGGCCACATGGCTTCTACTGTGCATGTGGTTCCTTATGCTCACCTCCATATGAGAGCAGCCCAGTGGACTTTATCCACCCAGTGGACCCAGGCATCAGGGTGCCTGTCAGACAAAATCGTAAACACAAATCACCTTATTTTGTCCCTTCAATGGTGGCAGTCCACTCAAAACCTGTTGCTGCGGTCCCCGTTCCAACAACCCTTACCCCAAGCAACTCTCACAACAGATGTTTCTCCAATGGGTTGGGGAGCTCATCTACAAGACCTCTCCACCCAAGGCACTTGGACTCCACAGGAGACTCATCTACATATCAATCTCTTAGAGCTCAGAGCAATTTTTCTTGCTCTTCGAGTGTTCCATTCCCTGCTCAGCTGCAAGACAGTCGTTATTCATATGGACAACCAGGTAGCCATGTTCTATGTGAACAAGCAGGGAGGAACAGGCTCTCTGTCGCTCTTCAACAAAGCTTTGCGACTATGGGCCCTCACCAGAGAGCATCAGATTCATCTCCTGGCAGTGTATCTTCCAGGCATACAAAACACTTGGGCGGACAGACTCAGTCGAGTTCTGCTTACTCACGAATGGTCTCTACATGTAGATCAGGTGGCCAATATTTTTCAAATTTGGGGAACCCCGGACTTAGACCTCTTTGCAAGTCCGTTGAATGCCAAACTTCCCCGGTTCTGTTCCAGAATTCCGGCTCAGGGATCTCAGGCCATTGATGCTTTCCTCCTTCACTGGGGCCAAGACTTCCTTTATGCCTTTCCACCCATTCCCCTAATTCCCAAAACCCTGTTCAAGTTTCAGAGAGACAGAGGCCGTATGATTCTCATAGCTGCACATTGGCCTTGGCAAGTGTGGCACCCTCTGCTTCTACATCTCTCTCAAGCTCCCTCTCTGGAGTTAGGGTCTGCTCCAGATCTCCTATCTCAGGCAGACGGAATGTTATGGCATCCCAATCCCCAGTCTTTGCATCTCAGGGCTTGGTTGCTGAAGGCCTAGATCTCCATGATCTTAACCTCCCTCGTCAAGTGAAGGATATTCTTCTTGCTTCCAGGAAGCCTTCCACAAGACGCTCTTATGCTTTTAAGTGGAAAAGGTTTACCATATGGTGTTCGCAGAAGGGTCTTAACCCCCTTGCGATATCTCTGGAATCTTTACTGGAGTATCTCCTTCATTTATCAATGCAGGACTTAAGACTAACTCAGTAAGATTCCATTTGAGTGCTATTGCAGCTTCCTTCAAGCCTCTAAATGGACAACCTATCCCTTCTCATCCTCTTATAGCAAGGTTTATGAGAGGCCTTCTTCTACCTTAGCCTCCCATTAGGCCACCGCCAGTGGCATGGGACTTAAACCTGGTTCTTGGGCAGCTCATGAAGCCACCTTTTGAATCCTTAGCTACTACCTCCTTGAAATTCCTGTCTTGGAAGGTTATCTTTCTCCAGGACCAAGCAGGAAGTCAGTCCTCACATATGGGTGACGTCGGCGCTGACGGAGCCCTCGCCGAGCAATTTTCCCCAGCTTTCAAAGAAAGCCTTTGGGAATTGCAGCGCGCATGCACGGTCCTCTTCCCGCCCAAGGGTGCCATCTTGCTCAGTCTTCTTTTTTCCGCGGAGCCCTACAGACGTTGTTTGTGATTCCCCGCAGAAAAGTTGATTTATTTGTCTTTTTTTTTTTTCTCGGTTCGACGCCGGTTCTTTTCCCGCCCGGACCTGCGACGCCGGTTGCGAGTCCGTTCTTTATTTTTCGTTTTTTTGTCCTTCGTGACAGATTTCGCGCCTTTTTACTTTTTCACTGGCAGCCCGGTCTTTTGACCTCGCAGGGGCCCTTTTTCCCCCGATGGCTGCCAGCAGGTTTAAGAAGTGTGATCTGTGTAAGAAGCTCATGTCTCCTACCGACACACACGACTACTGCCTCCGCTGCCTCGGACCCGATCATGACCCGATGATCTGTGGTCCGTGTGGCAAGATGTCCTCAAAAGCGTTGAGTCGGCAGCATCAGCGGGAACGTATCTTCTCTGACTCCGGCCGGGCTCGGACCTTGTCAGAGGCTTTGACGTCTCGGGACTCTGGTCCTGAGCATCGTCGAAGTTCCTCTGAACGGGGGTCTCCTACCTGGGAACATCATCGGAAGAAGAAACCTGCGAGGGCGGGGTCGGTGGACGCTCCTGGTTCCTCGAGGGCCAGGTCGCATAGCCCCAATTCCCGTCCCGGGTCCTCGGAGATGGAGAGGCCTCCTCATCTCGAGATGGACTTGCCCGCTCACGTGAGTACTGTTGTCCTCGTGGACTCGCCTCCGAAGGAGCCGACGTCGGGCCCGACGCCGTCGGGGCCCAAGTCGGGAGCTGCTGGGTCTCCTGAGCTCGGACTCAGGTTGACGGCCTTGGAGAGCAGTCTGTCTGCCTTCATGGACCAGCAGCGGGCATTGATCGCTGGCCTCGCCGGTGCTTCTGCCCTGACCTCCGGGACGTCGACCTCCAAGTCGACCCCGGAGACCGAGCCGATCCTTGAGTCCATGAGGGCTCGAGTCGATCCTCGGTCGCGGTCTCCTTCGGCCTCCCGTTCGGGAACGAGGTCGTCGACGCCGACTCCCTTGGCGTCGGGGCGAGGGGCATCGATGCCCGCTCGACCGGAGCCGCTCGACTCCTCCTCCGAGGAGTCAGCCTGGGAATCCAAGGAAGAAGAGTCACCTGGTTCTTTTCAGACTCGGTGTGTCCCGTCGGACTCCCCCGAGTCCGAACCTTGGAGACGGTCCCCCCGGAGGATACCCGGTTCTCGGACTTCGTGCGGGATATGGCCAAAGCCTTGTCCTTCCCCGCGGATCCCGAGGAGGAGCCTCGAGTCGAAGAGCTCGATGCCCTCCAATATGACTCTCCCCCGAAGGAAGCCTTTATTGTACCGGTTCCTCCGATGCTGGAACGACGTCTCTTCCGCATGTGGGAGAGCCCGGCGTCGTCGCCGGTGTTAAGCAAGCGGGTCGATTCCATTTATCGAGTCCGCAAGAGCCCCGGGTTCCAAAAGGCACAACTACCGCACCATTCCATGGTGGTGGAATCGGCCATGCATAGACTTAAGAGTCAAAAAATGCACTCCTTGGTGCCTCCCGGTCGGGAGGCTCGAAGCCTGGATGCCCTCGGTAGGAAGTGTTTCCAGGGCTCTATGCTTGCTTGTCGAGTCCAGACCTACCAGCTCTATATGGGCATGTATCTACGAGACCTGGCTAAAGAAATAGCCGGGTTCTCTGCTGGTCTCTCCGAGGAACCTTTGCAGAGGTTCCAAGCCTTGTCAACTGGTATTCGGGAGTGCTCGAAGTTTATCTCTCGAGCAGCCTACGATGGCTTTGAGGCATCGGCTCGAGTAGCCGCAGCCGGCATCGGTGGCCGCCGACAGGCTTGGCTTCAGTCATCCGACCTCGAGCCATGGGTGCAGGACAAGTTGGTCGATTGTCCCCTGCAGAGGTGATAACCTCTTTGGCAAGCCCATGGATGAGAAGGCTGCACAGATCGAGACCGAGACTCTCACCAGGACTCGTCTCTCAAGGAAGACCTCTGCCCCTTCTCAGAAGAAGAAGGGCTCGGGGAAAAAGCCCTTTTACCCGAGGAAGGCGGCTGCTTATCACCACTACCCTCATTATCAGGCCTCGGCAGCTCCCCAGCAGGGTAAGCACGCCAAGGGACGGGGTAATGGATCACGTAGGCAGCAAGCCCCCAAGCCTGCACCACCGGCCCCTGCTCAGCAGGGTGGGGTTTTTTGACTTCATCAGCATAGCCTCTCCCCCTCAGCTGGTTTCTCTCAGCACAGGAGGCCGGCTGGTCCACTTTGCCCACAGGTGGACCAACATCACTACAGATACCTGGGTACTTCACATAGTCCAAGAGGGCTATCTTCTGCACTTCCACCAGGTACCTCCCTCCTACTTTCCGGGGGAGCCTCTCAGACTTCCTCTGCACAGGGACTTACTCCTTCAGGAGTTAGCAAGTCTTCTTCAGGAACAAGCTGTGGAACCGGTGCCCCACCACCTGAAAGGTCAAGGCTTTTACTCCAGGTACTTTCTGATACCAAAAAGAACAGGAGGCCTCAAACCCATCCTGGACTTGCGGAACCTCAACAAGTTCCTCGAAAAGGAAAAGTTCAAGATGCTTACCCTTGGAATCCTGCTGCCCTACCTCCAGCAGGGAGACTGGCTATGCTCCTTGGATCTAAAGGATGCCTACACTCACATCCTCATCCACCCCAGCCACAGACAATATCTCAGGTTTCTTATGGGGGGCAATCATTACCAGTACAGAGTACTACCCTTTGGCCTATCCTCCACGCCAAGGGTGTTCACCAAATGTCTAGCAGTGGTGGCGGCTTATCTAAGACTTCAAGGCCTCTTTGTATTTCCATACCTGGACGACTGGCTCATCAGAGCACAGTCTTCCCAAGAGGCCACTCACGCCATGCACCGCACTGTGGCTCTGCTCCAGCACTTGGGCTTTGTCATAAACTTCGCAAAGTCCACTTTGCTCCCCTCTCAGGATCTCGAGTTCATCGGTGCCAGATTAGATACGCTTCAGGCGCGTGCCTTTCTGCCTCTCGACAGGGCAAACAGGCTCATGGATCTGGCCAGCCACTTTCACAGCAATTCCCTGGTCTCTGCCAGGCAATTTCTGAGACTGCTCGGCCATATGGCTTCCACAGTCCATGTGACCCCCAATGCCCGCCTGAACATGCGTCCTGCCCAATGGTGCCTTCGCACACAATGGCATCAGGCCACTGGGAGCCTAGCGGACTCTGTACAGATCTCCGACCCGCTGGTCTCTTCTCTTCAATGGTGGCTTCATCTGCCAAACCTGGTGCTCGGAATGGCTTTTCAGTCTCCTCCGCCTTCTCAGGTCCTGACGACCGATGCTTCTCTCCTAGGTTGGGGAGCACATTGCCAAGGGACGTGTACTCAAGGCCTCTGGACTCCTTGGGAGTCTGCCCAGCAGATCAACTTCCTGGAACTCAGAGCTATCCGCCTAGCTCTGAGGGCCTTCTCCCACCTCACTTCTCACCAGTCTGTACTGGTCCAGACGGACAATCAAGTTGCGATGTTCTACGTCAACAAACAAGGGGGCACAGGCTCCTTCCCTCTCTGTCGGGAAGCACAAAAGCTGTGCTCTTGGGCCGTCAGCCGCGGCATCCTCCTCAAAGTGGTTTATCTCCCGGGTCAAGAAAATTGCCTGGCAGACAAACTGAGCAGAATCCTCCAGCCACACGAGTGGAGATTGGATCCGTTGGTGCTCCAGCGGATCTTTCTCAAATGGGGCCTACCCACAATGGATCTCTTTGCCAGTCCTCTCAACCGGCAACTTCCCCAATTCTGCTCTCGACAACCGCATCCTCACAGAGTAGCGGCGGATGCTTTTCTTCTCTCCTGGTCCACAGGCCTTCTCTATGCCTTTCCTCCCATGCCACTGGTGTCTCGGACGCTCTTCAAGGTTCTCCGGGACAAAGCCTCAATGATCCTCGTAGCTCCTCAGTGGCCGAGGCAGCCTTGGTTCCCGCTTCTCATGCAGCTGGCGGTGGACACTCCACTTCCTCTGGGGTTTCAGCCCGATCTCCTGACCCAGGATCACGGGACTCTCCTACACCCCAACCTCCGGTCCCTTCATCTGATGGCCTGGCTGCTGAAAGGGTAGTCCTAGCTCTCCTCCTGCTGCCTCCAGATGTGGAGGAAGTCGTCTTGGCCTCCAGGCGACCCTCCACCCGGAAGTCCTACGCTCTGAAGTGGCGTCGGTTCTCCGTCTGGTGTGCTCGGCAGTCTCATGATCCCTTCTCCTGTTCGATATCAGTGGTCTTGCAATACTTGCTTTGCCTCTCCGAACTTGGACTTAAGTCCAACTTGGTCAGGGTGCTCTCTCTGCGCATCACATGCCGGTGGATGGCAGGCCTCTTTCCAGCCACCCTCTAGTGGCTCGTTTCCTCAGAGGCCTCCTTCTCTTTAAACCACCTTTGCGCCCACCAGCTCCTGACTGGGATCTGAATGTGGTTTTACAGCGGATTACCTGTCCGCCTTTTGAACCTATGGCTACCTGTCATCTTCGTTTTCTTTCTTGGAAAACCTTATTCTTGGTAGCCCTCACTTCTGCTAGACGCGTTAGTGAGCTACAGGCCCTAGTCTCTGATCCTCCTTACACTCGGTTCTACAAGAATAGGGTAGTCCTGCGGACTCACCCTAAGTTTCTTCCTAAAGTGGTTTCCCCTTTTCACATCAACCAGGAGGTGGTACTTCCGACCTTCTTTCCCAGGCCACACTCCAGCCGAGCTGAGATGGTCCTGCATACCCTGGACTGTAGAAGGGCGTTAACCTTCTACCTTGACCGTACGCGGGAGCACCGAAAGGCTGTTCAGCTCTTCGTGTCTTATGACCCCAACAAGTTGGGGCTCCCTGTCTCCAAGCGTACTCTGTCCATCTGGATTGCTGACTGTATCGCTTGGGCTTATGAGGCAGCCGGCCTCTCGTTGGAAAGTCGAGTCACGGCTCATCGTGTTAGGGCGAAGGCTGTGTCAGTAGCTTACCTCCGCTCTGTTCCGTTGGCAGACATCTGCTGGGCCGCTACTTGGTCTTCAAGCCAGACTTTTGCAGCCCATTACTGCCTGGAGAGGGAGTCCCGCAGGGACAGTGCTTTCGTACAGGCAGTCTTCCGTAATCTCTTTGAGGTATAGGCAACTCCTGCCCTCCGTCCCGGATGTTGGGCTACTGGTTGGGGGCGTACTCGGAGAAGATTCCTTCCTTCTGTGCTGCTGAGCTAGAGGGAGCTCATTTTTCCGTTTGGGGTCTCCGGTAGCCTTAAGCTAGAGAGTCCCATATGTGAGGACTGACTTCCTGCTTGGTCCTGGAGAAAGAGTAGTTACTCACCTGTAACAGGTGTTCTCCAGGAGCAGCAGGAATCAGTCCTCACAACCCTCCCTCCTCCCCTTGGAGTTGCAGTCCTATGATTTCGTTTTTGCTAATTTTTTTGCTGTCTTTTAGCTATGTCATCAGACTGAGCAAGATGGCACCCTTGGGCGGGAAGAGGACCGCGCATGCGCGCTGCAATTCCCAAAGGCTTTCTTTGAAAGCTGGGGAAAATTGCTCCGCGAGGGCTTCGTCGGCGCCGACGTCACCCATATGTGAGGACTGATTCCTGCTGCTCCTGGAGAACACCTGTTACAGGTGAGTAACTACTCTTTCTCATTGCAATCACATCAGCACGTCACATTAGTGAGTTGCAAGCACTAGTAGCTCATCCACCTTATACAAGGTTCCATCATGACGAGGTAGTCCTTAGGACTCATCCACACTTTATGCCAAAGGTGGTCTTGCCTTCTCATCTAAACCAAGTGGTCTATCTACCTGTGTTCTTTTCAAGGCCTCATGCATCAAATGCAGAGAGGAATCTTCATACCTTGGACTGTAAAAGAGCTTTAGCCTTTTACTTACAAAGAACACAGCAACATAGAAAGTCCTCTCAACTCTTTGTTGCTTTTGATCCTTCTCATTTGGGACTTCCAGTCTCCAAGAGAACACTGTCTACCTGCATTGCTCAGTGTATTTCCTTTGCCTATAAGAGCAAGAATCTTCCTCTGGAGAGCCATGTCACAGCTCACAATGTGAGAGCCATGGCAGCTTCGATGGTTCATCTACACTCTGTGTCTATTGACGACATCTGTCGAGCAGCCACTTGGGCCTCTGTTCATAAATATAAAATTAAATAAATACCTTCATAGCCCATTACTGCTTGGACAAGGACTCCCGCCGGGATGCCTTGTTTGGTCAGGCTGTTCTCCAACACTTGTTCCATACTTAATCAACTCCTACCCACCATCCCTGGCGGGAAGTGGAGCCCTTCTCAGGGGCACACAACTTCTGGGGTCTGGCATCTAAAGCTAGGGAGTCCCCATATGTGATGACTACATTCCTGCTTGTTCCTGGAGATAGCATAGTTACTCACCTGTAACAGGTGATCTCCGGGAACAGCAGGAATTTATTCCTCACAACCTACCCACCTCCCCTAGGAGTTGTATCTCTCTATTTCTTTCCCTCTCTCTCTCTCTTTGTTTCAGCTTTAAAGCTCAACTGGAGAGAGGCAGTTGGGAAAGGCGGGAAGGCAGCACGCAGGCGCTGTGGGATAATCCCAAAAGCTTTCTAATTGGACGCTGGGGAGCATTCCCGCGCAGGCTCTGTCGGTACCGACGATACCCATATGTGAGGACTAAATTGCTGCTGTTCCCAGAGATCACCTGTTACAGGTGAGTAGCTATGCTATATCCCCTCAATATGGAAAAATTCACTCAAAAAATCTCTCAGATAACCATAATTAAATTACAAACCTCTTGCCACTGGTCTCAGATAAACGGTTTTTTGACACATTAATAGGGGTATGTTTGCTTGCCCACTTTTGTGTCCGTTCACATCAATGACCTGTCGTACAAGTGGTTTTTTTAATTATGTAAATGTTGCCTTTAAACTTTCAATTTTTTTAAACTTTTTCAACAGCTTTATATAAAAAGATAGCCAGTCTACTTATCTTAAACTTTGTAGAGTGGCAATCGTTGATACGTCCTTCTGATATTGCTCATGAATACTAACAAAGGAAAATACCCCAACGCCTTAGTCTTGTAAGCGCTTCAGAGCGTTTCTCCAGATGGGTTTCTCAAGGGGAGATTGAACTTGTTTTGTATCATAAACCAGACGGTATTCACTTGTGTTCAAAATACAGGAACCAGGTACTAAAACAATAACGGCAATAATATGGTTAGAATAAACTGTACACAATGTTGCGGTTCCTGTATTTTGAACACAAGTGAATACCGTCTGGTTTATGATACAAAACAAGTTCAATCTCCCCTTGAGAAACCCATCTGGAGAAACGCTCTGAAGCGCTTACAAGACTAAGGCGTTGGGGTATTTTCCTTTGTTAGTATTCATGAGCAATATCAGAAGGACGTATCAACGATTGCCACTCTACAAAGTTTAAGATAAGTAGACTGGCTATCTTTTTATATAAAGCTGTTGAAAAAGTTTAAAAAAATTGAAAGTTTAAAGGCAACATTTACATAATTAAAAAAACCACTTGTACGACAGGTCATTGATGTGAACGGACACAAAAGTGGGCAAGCAAACATACCCCTATTAATGTGTCAAAAAACCGTTTATCTGAGACCAGTGGCAAGAGGTTTGTAATTTAATTATGGTTATCTGAGAGATTTTTTGAGTGAATTTTTCCATATTGTGGCTATTTGATATTCACTCGGATAAGGCCTAAAACTGAGATGCTATATCCCCTGGCAGATAAGGACAATGAAAAATTCTGCTGTCCGAGAGTGGATGCAGCGGTCTCAGCGGTTACGAAGAAGACCACTATTCCAGTGGAAGGTAACGCGGCATTGAAGGATGCACAAGATAGAAAAGTGGATGGCTTGCTAAAGCAATCCTTCGAGGCAGATGCGGTGTCCTTGCAGACCTCCATCTGTGGGGCTTGGGTGGCGAGGGCCTGTCTCCATTGGCACTTGCGGCAGTCGGCTTCATTGGAACAGGACAGTGTAAGAGCTAGAGCGTTTAGAGTCTGGGTCGGCGTATTTGGTAGATGTACACTACGACCTGATTAGAGCTTTAGCAAATAGTATGGCTTCCTTAGTGGCCGCCCGGCGTTCCCTGTGGCTACGGAATTGGGCGGCCGATGGTTCATCTAAGTCACGACTCAGTAAGCTCCCTTTCAAAGGGAAGCTATTGTTTGGAGAAGACCTTGACAAACTGGTTAAGGATTTGGGAGAGTCGAAGGGCGGAAGACTTCTGGAGGACAAGCCCAAGCAAGGAAAGTTCTCGACGGCCTTTCGGGGTCAATTTAGGGATTTTCGTAGATTTCGATCTTCTCATTTGGGGGGTTCCAAGGGTTTCGGGGGTTTCGTGAAGCAACTAGAGGGTTTGCAGCAGTGTCTGCAGGAGCCGCTCGAAAGCCACAATGAAAGGAGGTGGGTCCCGGCAGCAAGTCAACCAATTGGAGGTCGCCTTCGCGGTTTCCTGTCTGTCTGGATCCAAATAACGTCAGATCATTGGGTGCTGGAGATCATTCACAAAGTTTATGCGCTGGATCTGGCAAGGCCGGTGCTCGACTTTCGTGATGTCCCCCCTGCAGGGGGCAGTCAAAAACTCTGGCGGTGCGACAAACCTTGAATCAGCTCGGGGCCGTGGTTTCAGTACTGGTGACAGATTACGGCGTGGGGAGGTACTCCATTTATTTCATGGTGCCAAAGAAAGACGGAGCCCTTCGTCCAATACTGGATCTCAAAGTGGTAAATTGTGGTCTCCGGGTGCCACATTTCCGAATGGAAACCCTGCTGTCCGTCATTGTGGCAGTACGTCAGGGAGAATATCTGACATCTCTCGATCTCACGGAGGCGTACCTGCATGTCCCGATCAGAGCCTCTCATCTAAGGTTGTTACGGTTCGCGCTCCCTTGGGGACATTACCAATTTCAGGCGTTGCCCTTCGGTCTTGCGACGGCCCCGCGAATTTTCACCAAGATCATGGTAGTGGTAGCGGCGGCCCTACGAAAGGAAGGGGTGTTGGTTCATCCATACCTTGACGATTGGTTGATTCGGGCAAAGTCCAAGGCCGAGAGCGAGAGAGTCACAGAGAAGGTAGTGTCCTTTCTACAGGAGCTTGGTTGGGTAATCAATCCTGTCAAGAGCCACTTGGTACCGTCTCAAGTTCTCGAGTATTTAGGAGTACAGTTCGACACTTGGAAGGGGTCGGTCTTTCTGACGGAGCGGAGAGCCCGGGTGCTTCAAGGCCTCATACGCAGCTTCAGGTCGGCTCCTGCACTCTCGGCATGGAGTTACCTTCGGGTGCTGGGCACCATGGCGGCGACTTTGGAGGTCGTTCTGTGGGCCAGGTTCCATATGAGACCTTTTACAGCGGTCGTTGCTTCGCCGCTGGTCACACCAGTCCGACTTATCGAGCAGACGTCTCCCTTGCCCGCTCTGGGTCAGGCAGTCCCTTCGGTGGTGGTTCCTACCCGCGTCCCTATGAGAGGGAATGCCCCTGGAACAGCCAGACTGGATTCCGATACTAACAGATGCAAGTCTCGCAGGCTGGGGGGCACATTTCAGAGAGGAATTTGCGCAGGGTGTTTGGTCGGTGGAAGAGAGCAGATGGTCTCAACTGGCTGGAGCTGAGAGTGGTATTCTTGGCCCTGCAAAGCTTCGAAGTAGCGGTGATGGAGCGAGCGGTACGAGTACTCTCCGACAGTGCCGCAATGGTGGCCTACATAAATCGGCAAGGCGGTACCAGAAGCGTGGCCATGGAGGAAGAGGCAGAGGTTCTGTTCACTTGGATAGAGACTCGTTTACAGGCAATATCGGCTGCCCACATTGCAGGAAAGGACAATGTGATGGCGGACTTTCTCAGCAGAGTCCGGGTGGATGCAGGGGAATGGGAGCTGCATCCGGACGTATTTGCACAGATAGTTCACCGGTGGGGAGCTCCGATCATGGATCTGATGGCAACATTCCAGTCAGTGAATTGAGTCGGTTCTTCAGCAGACGAAGGGAGACCATGTCGGAAGGGATCGACGCCTTGATTCAGCCTTGGCCGTCGACAGGTCTCCTCTGTCTTCCCACCGTGGGCACTCATTGGTCATGTGCTTCAGCGTATTAAAGCGCATCGGGGCGTATACTACTGGTGGCTCCGGACTGGCCCAGGCGCCCGTGGTACGCTGACCTAGTAAGGCTACTCGACGGGGTCCCATGGAGACTTCCTGTTTCGCAGGATCTGTTGCTACAGGGTCTTCTTCGAATGCCCCGGGTGGATCAGTTCTCGCTTACGGTTTGCCATTGAGAGGGCAAGGCTAAAGAAGGGTTATTCTAGGTCAGTATTAGCGACATTGCTTCAGGCATGGAAATGGTCCACATCATTGGCTTATGTGCGTATCTAGCGGATTTTTGAAGACTGGTGCTCGAGACATCAAGTCCACGCCGCTACAGCGTCTGTGTCGGTGGTATTAAGTTTTCTGCAGGACGGATTCGAGAAAGGGCTGGCCGCCAGTTCATTGAAGGTTCAATTAGCGACCCTAGCATGTTATCGAGGTAAAGTCCAAGGTAGGTCGCTAGGGGCTCGCGCCAATGTGGTACGTTACCTTAAAGCGGTTACCAGAATGCATCCTGCGCATAGAATTTAGATTCCTCCGTGGGACCTTAACTTGGTTTTAGGGGCGCTCATAAGGAGTCTTTTTGAGCCTTTGAGCCAAGCATCCATAAAGGATTTAACCCTAAAAACGGTGTTTTTGGTAGCCATTTGCTCGGCACGGTGCATTTCTGAGTTGCAGGCCCTTTCATGTAGGGAGCCTTTCTTGTGTTTTTCCAGAGAAAAGGTGGTTCTGCGGCCAGTTCCATCATTTTTGCCAAAGGTGTCCTCTCCATTTCATTTGAATCAAACGGTTTCTCTTCCGGTTTTGCAGGCGGAGGTAGGACACACTTCCAATCGAGGTTTGCGGCGATTAGATATAAAGAGGGTGTTGCATCGATATTTGGCAGTATCAGAGTCTTTCCGCAAATCGGATCATCTGTTTGTGGTGTTTTGGTGGTCCAAGGAAAGGGGAAGCGGCAGCGAAGGCTTCCATTTCCAGATGGATTAAGGAGGCGATTGTTTCCGCCTATATTTTGCAGGGGCGTAGGCACCGGTGGGCCTGAGAGCTCACTCTACTAGAGCGCAAGCGACTTCCTGGGCGGAACACAGCCTAGTTCTGCCGGTGGAGATCTGTAGAGCGGCCACCTGGTCCTCTCTTCATACCTTCAGTAAACATTATCGCCTTGATGTGTTAGCGGCGAATGATGCCTGTTTTGGGTTGGCGGTATTGCGTGCCGGCTGGAAAGGTCCCGCCCATTAGTACTGCTCTGTTACATCCCAGAGGTGGAGGACTAAACTGAAGGAACATAAGGAAATTGAAATTACACTTACCTGATAATTGTAGTTCCTTGAGTGATGACAGTTTAGTCCTCAATCTCACCCAGGGACTGTTTTATTAGCAGGGCAATGTTTTTGGAGCAGAATCCAGGTATACAGGTGAGTGTCGCCTTAAGATGATTTGCTGTCGTTTTCATTCTGATTTTCTGGACCTCTCCCGCTTTCTGGTTTCTGGTGCGGCAGAGAAGAAAGCGATTACAGGAGAGGTTCACGGTAGCATAAGTTTTCAGTTATGCTTTCCATAACTGTTCCTTAATTGTTGTTAAAATGTTAGCTACTTGTTTGTTGCTCTTTTGAGTCTGCTTTGTCAATAGTTCACTGGGGATGATGGGAGATCTCGGCAGGCTATATCCAGTGATGTCACAAGTTTGACATGTCCAGTCTCCAAGCTGCAGGAGGAGGTGCACAACCCAGAGGTGGAGGACTAAACTGTCGTTACTCAAGGAACTACAATTACCAGGTAAGTGTAATTTCAATATATTGACTGACTTGTAAATTTTGTGTGTTAGCAGTGAGTGCACAAGAGAGACGCTGCTCTGCTGTGAGAAGAGTCTTTATATTGTGTGCAGGGTGGGCGTGCATTGGTTAGTTGGGGAATAAGGCTTTTGAAAAAACCTTTTGGTAACCATGTTTGTATTGAAATAACCATTTGATATGGTTTATATTTGATTAACATTATTACTCTGTCATATTTTTGATACTTTGGGAGCTTTTCATGTATTGTATGTGGTGGTTGACTAGTTGTGATATAATCAGCACTGACTTGTTTTATAAGATATTTATTGGTAATATCGGTGTATTAAGTATTAGTTAGGATAAATATTTAACTAAGATGATTGAGCCAATGATTGACTTAATGGGTAGTTTTGGATGACACTTTTGCTCATAAACGATTGTTAGTGTGCGTGGTCCCCAGTCCCATTCTGCCTGCTCTTTCTTTGACAGTGGGAATTATACTTAGGGAGTGTTTTACTTATGACCTTTTGAGGTTTTCGGTTGCTACTGTGTAGTTTGGTGGGGAGGTAATAGCATTTTAGGTATTTGATAGCAGTGTGAGACATGCACTGAGTGACTGTTAGGTGTGATGTGTTTGAATGCATGGAATGAGTGAGTGGGGTGTGTTTCTTTGTGAGGGTAAGCAACTGGGTTCCGTATGTCTGGGTGGGGGTTAGTGTAGGGGGCTATGTATGCTTTTTCTTGGCTGAGTGGGAGTGGAGGGTGTCCATAAGGGTTATTTACAATTGTATACTTTTGAATCTGTGTGGACATGCTTGAAAGATTTTTGAAAATGAATGAACGTGAGTGAATTTGCTCTTGTCACAGTATATTGACTTCCTTATCTTGCTAGACCAGTCCTGATGAGTGGGTTATGCTCTCTTGCCAGAAGGTGGAGGCAGACTTGAATATCTTCCAGTGATGCCATTACTCAATATATCTGCTACTGCAGCTTCCAGCAGACGGCAAGATGTAAAGGACAGCAGTACAGATAGGCATGTCTCCTCTGGCCCTGTCCATGATCTTGTGGCCTGTGTGACCGAGATCTGTA
This sequence comes from Ichthyophis bannanicus, assembly GCA_033557465.1. Lineage (NCBI taxonomy): Eukaryota > Metazoa > Chordata > Amphibia > Gymnophiona > Ichthyophiidae > Ichthyophis > Ichthyophis bannanicus. The sequence goes on along the minus strand of CM066042.1, from coordinate 62,782,967 downwards.
GGCCCAAAGTTTGCACGGAACTTGAGTATGCCCCTGTCTACTGCAGCCGACAGCTTGCCCTATGTCTAGCACTGCTACCTACCGGTTCCTAGCCAAGAATAGACAAGAGACCCCACAAGGTCCCTGCGGGAGATGGTAAGTTTGGCTCCAGGCCCCCCTTCCCTCGTCATCTTTTGTCTGCTTTGCTGAGTTTTTTTCTAAGTCCCTATTAAATTTCATTTAGCTGTATTTGGCTGTCTATCCTTTCTTAAAGCAGTATTAAAAAAAACAAAACAAAAAAAACCCAAGGTTTTTTGCTTTGGCTGCTGGGTTTTCCCTTCTCAGGTTTCAGTTGGCTGACTTTGTACATGTTGCAAATTCCCTTTTTGCTGTAGCCTTGTTCCTTTTTTGGCAGACTTTTTCCTTTCACAGTTTTTCTTTTTTGCCACATAGAGCTCTGCTGTGATGCCAGCATCCAATTCTGTGCTTCTTGCAGTTCTTGTCGGGTCAGCTCCATGGTAGGATCTTTTTGCCCTGTATGTGATAGTGACACCTCAGGTATGATTTTTGTGTTTCCAGCTTTTTTGGGACCCCCCACCCCCTGGGGTCCAACACCATTTCTGATGTCTCTACTGATTCTCTCATGGTTTTGCTGCCCATGGAACCTCTGACCATTTTGGATACCCACAAGGTGTCTGCAGAGGAGGAGCATAGTGAGGAGGTCAGAGGCTCTAGCCAACAACCTCCCTTGGGTTCCAGGGTCCCTTTTCCACTGTCTTTGTGAAGCAGGTTCTGAAGCAGCTTATAGACTGTTTTCAGACCTTCCTAGCTGCTTGGCACAGACCTTTCTGTGGGAGTCCTGGACCTAGGCCTGCCTATGGAAGATCTGGAGCCCTTGAGCATTTCTGCCACTGGTGGTAAGGGTAAGGGGACTAAGTGCCCCCCCCCCCACCGCATCGCCCCTTCATCCGTCTGTTCCTCTGGGATCCCAGCCTAATCCCCTGCTGCGGAGATTGTTTGGTTTGGTGAAAAGGAGTCTTCTCCAGAAGGTGAGTCTGAGGGAGAAGGGGAGATTCCCCTCATGGAAGACAGTGGTCCATTTCTAATCTACCTATCTCAAGGGAAGACCTCCCTATGCTAATTCAGGATGTGATGGCAGCTCTGCATATCACTGAGCCTACCCCTGTGGAAGCTTCATAAATGGATACCATTCTGGAGGGCATCGGGCATACTTCTGGATTTTTTCCTCTACCTGAGTTCATTTGTCAACTCCTAGTCTTCCAGTCTGAGACTTCTGAGCTGGGTCTTAAGGGCCCTAAGTTCTTGTCTCTTTTATACCCTCTGCTCCTGGTTCAGCTGGATCAACTCTTTGGATTTCCTCAGGTGGACGCCCTGGTTATGGCAGTGACAAAGTGCACTACCATCCTGGTGGAAGGGGGCACTGCATACAAGGAATATCATGATGAGAGGTTAGAAGCCCCCCTGAAGAATGCACTTGTGGCCTCTGTCTTTTGCTCTCAGATAGCGTTTTGTGTGGAACTGATGGCCTGAGATCTCTTGAACTGAGTCCAGCAATTGTCGGACAGCCTGGAATCTGAAAGACTGGAGTTGTGTATGTGGCATGCCCTGTACGACTTAACCAGGATCTTTGTCAAGTTCTTGGCAGTGGTTCTTGTGGGGTTCTGTAATTGGTCTTGTGATGCTGCCAAGCTACATCTGAGCAAACCTCCCTTTGTGGGCAGGTTGCTCTTTGGGTAAGACCTGGAAAGTTCATGAAAGATCATAGAGAGATTCATCCTTGGACTCCATGAAGATAATCTCAGTGGTAGGAATGCATCTCATAGGGCCTTACATGGAGACACCTTCAGACTACTAGGAGTCCAGGTAGGGCCTCCTCAACATTTGGTGCTAGGTCTAAGAAGGGTCGGCCTTTTTAAAACAATAAGTGATCTCAAGACTCTGTCATGGCCCCAGCAATGAAATAAGACATATACCTTCCGAGGTACAGCCGGTTTGGGGAGGGGGTGCAGTTCTAACTTTTAGGCCCTATGTCGGGGTGCACGCTGGAGTTTGTAGAACCTCTGCAGAATGCCTTTGTGGAGTCCTCCTGCAGTTCCCCACTCAAGTGGGTAGCAGTCAAAGAAACCTTACAGAGCCTATTCTACCTGTGTCCCCCATAGAACAGGATCAGAGGCATTCTGTTTATTTTGTGGTGCCCAAGAAGGGAGGATCTTTCTAGCCTATCCTTGAGCTGAAGGTGGTCAGTGTGAAACTCCCAAGTTCTGCATTTCCACATGGAGACTGTCAAATTGATCATTGTTTCTGTCTGGCAAGGGGAATTGATCTCCCTAGATCTTGCCAAGGCATACTTTCATTCCCATCTGGGAGCAGTATCAGTGATTCCTCTGCTTCTGTGTCCAGCCTGCCATTTCCAATTTTAGACTCTGCCCTTTGGCTGGCCTATGGCTCCTTACATCATTTTGAAGGTCGTGGTGGTGGTAGTGGCAGCAGCGGCATTCCTTCCACAAGCAAAGAATCAATTGGGGTTCACCTGTATCTGAACAACTAGCTAATTCAGTCAGAATCCTTGAGCCAGAGAGGACACAGCCCTGGTAATACGACAGTCAAAATGGTTGGAGTTTGTAATCAGCTACCCCAAGGCAGCCTAACATCTTTTCAGGACTTGGAATATCTCAAAACCTGATTCAACACGCTACTGGGTTGAGTTTTCCTCATGTCTGAGAGATGTTTTAAGCTGCAGAGCCAACTCAAGGAATTTTGTGCTCTGTCAACACCCATCCCTGGGACTGCCTCCATCTCTTAGGGTCTATGGTCGACCCTGGAGCTGGTCCCTTGGATCAGAGCATACATGCATTCTGAAAGGCATCTGCTGTCTCTGATCCCCCTGCTCTCAACTGTTTGACCAGAATCTTCCTCTCTCTCTCTGGAGATCAAGGAACAGTTGGTGTGGTGGTTGCAGTCTTGCCATCTGATGGTCTGGATGCTTTTGAAAGCACTGAATTGAGTGATAGTCATCATGGATGCCAGCCTGAAGGGCTGGGGAGCTTACTGTCTTGGTAAGATGATCCAGGGCTATTGACCAGGAGGCCTCCTGCAGAGGCACAATCCACCTTGCTTTAGAAGTTTCAGCACCTTTTAATGGGCAGAGTGGTCTATGTGTTCTCAGATAATGCCATGGTGGTGGTGTACGTCAACAAGCAGGGTAGAATTTGCAGTGTCAGAGTGGCTCATGAGGTTGTGTAATTGTCTAGTTGGGTGGAACATTTGAGTGCCCTGTTGGCAGTCTACTTAGCAGGAGTCAGCAACATGCAGACAGACTTGTTGAGTCAAAACATGGTAGATATTGACAAGTGGGAACAGAGCCCTCACACATTCCACCTCATAGTACAGAGGTGAAGTCTTCCAGTATTTGACCCGATGATCACTTGGGAGAATACCAAAGTGGAGAACTTTTTTTCTCTGGGAAAAAGCAGGAAATCAGTCCTCACATATGGGTGACATCGGCACCGATGGAGCTTGCGTGGATCCAATCCCCAGATTTCAAAGAAAGCCTTTGGGAGCTATATTGCACATGCGTGGTCACCTCCCCACCCAAAGGTGTCATCTTACCTTGGTCTTCTTTTTTCCGTGGAGCCCTGCAGACGTCCTGTCTTTGCACCCCAAATAAAGTTGATTTTTTTTCCACCATTTGTCGGTATTTTCTCTTTTGATCGGTTCGGTCACCTTCCGCCACCTGAGTCCATTACCTTGGCGTCGTGTTTATTCGCTTGGGTACTTTCTTTTCTTTCAATTTTTTGGCCCATGGCCTAGCTGGCCAAGACATCTGAGTTTAATCTCACAGGGCTTGCCTTTCCCGCTATGTATCTGACCAATGAATTTAAGCAATGTGGCAAGAGCAAACTCACTATGTCCCACACGGACTGCTATAACACCTGTATTAAATGCCTCTGGGTGGACCACGATATGTCTTCCTGTCCTATCTGCCTTTTAATCTCTGCTAAGACCCAGAATGAACATGAAAGGCGGCAGGGGGAGCTGTTTGGTAAGTCTGCCTCTGGATCTGTATTGGGGGCAAAATCCCTGCCTTTGGCATTGGGTGACTTGGCATCACGCACTCTGGCTCGGTTGGAGCCCTGAGATCATTGGGCGTCGGAGTCATCCTTGGAGGATCTTCCCTGGGCATCGAAGGCTTCGTCAAAGCCAAAGTCGAGGTTGACCCTGGCCAAGGGGGTAAGACCTCCAGAACCCAGGCACAGAGTCCTCAACCTGATGACGGTGATGATGGCCAGGAGCACCCTCAAAGCAGCCCTGGCGGGAGGTATCGTCAGCAGAGTCGGGGGATCGAGTTGGTTCCCCCGATACCATCACCATTAGGGATTCCCCTGCCAGGGACCTGACACCAGCCTCAATGTTCTCGAGGCTGGTGCATGCCTCTGAGGAGCTTTCCGGCATCAAGGCCCAGATAGTGGCCCTGGAACACAGCTTCACAGTGTTCATTGAGGCACAACGGGGCCAGACTCCCGGTCACTCCGGATCCTCTGCGCCTGCTTTGGGGTCGTCCTCAACCAGAACCTTCCTGAAGTATGCTCCACCCATCATAAAGAGGCTGACTCAATCAGTTTCGACTTCATTGGCGATCGACTTGGTGTCAGGCATGGCTGTGCTGGAGCTCCAAAGCTGGGTGTTGTCGATGCTGAGCTGGTCTGACCACGGGGTGCTCAACGATTCTTCTGGCTCTGAGTTGGTGGCAGTCACCTCTGGATGATCTTGCCTTCCTAGAGTTTGTGTGGGATATGTCCCAGGCACTCGCCTTCGTGGTAGTGCCTGAGAACGAGCCGCATACCAAGGACCTCAAGATCCTCCAGTACAAGGCTCCTCCTCAGGAGGCATTGATGGTGCCCATGTCCCCCATCCTTGAACAGCTGCTGTTCAGGATATGGGAGATACCGATGATGGTGCCTATTGTGAATCGGCGACTTGATTTACAGTATCTGGTCGGCTGGAGCCCCTGATTCCAGAAAACACAACTGCCACATAACTCCAAGATGCTATGCATCACATTAAAAGCCAAAAGACGCACCATGGATGCTTTTGGCAGGAAGTGTTTCCAGGGTTCCATGCTTGCAGCCTGGATCGAGGCAATACCAGCTGTGTATGGGTGTATACCTGCGTGACCTGGTGAAGGAATTCGACAGGTTTTCAACTGGTTTATCAGGTGAACCCCTTGAGTGCTTCAAGACCCTGGTGTCATCAGTCATGGAGTGCTCCAAGTTTCAAACTAGGGGGGCCTTTGATGGCTTCGAGTTGTTGGCTCGGGTAGCTGTGGTGGGCATTAGTGCTCGCTGCCTTGCCTGGCTACAGTCCTCCGACTTAGAGTAGTGGATTCAGGACAAGTTAGCTGATGTCCCTTGCAGGGGAGAGAATCTCTTCAGCAAGCCCATAACTGAGAAGGCCAATGAGCTGTAGAAGGAATTCATGACCAGAACCAGACTGCCCAAGAAAGTGTCTGAATCTTTCTGCAGGAAGACTTTGGGGGAGAAAACCCTTCCCCCAAGTTTTAGGCCTATCAAGTTCCCCTTCAGGGACAGCAGACCAAGGGCCAGGGACATGGCCTCCATAAACCAAAGGTCCCCAAATCCCAAACAGTGCCCTAGCCACAGCCTGGGGGAAGCTTTTGACTCCTTGGGCATAGTCTCCCTCCCACAGGAGGTAGAAGGCCGAAGATTCACGGGAGGACAGCTGGTCCACTTCACACACCAGTGTCCAAGCATCACCACAGACGCCTTGGTGTTGCAGGTGGTCGGGGAAGGCTATCTCCTCCACTTTGCCCAGTTGTCCCCTCCCTTCTTCCCAGGGGAATTGCTCATGCACCCCTTGCACAGGGAACTTGAGGTCTTGCTCGAGGATCAAGTGGTGGAACCCGTCCCCCAACCTCTTCAGGAACAGGAATTCTACTCCCTCTACTTCCTTGTCCTCAAGAAGACAAAGGGCTACCGGTCCATCCTGGATCTGTGGGACTTTAACTGCTTCCTGGTCAAGGAAAAGTTCAAAATGGTATCCCTTGGAATCTTGCTGCCTTACCTCCTGCAGGGAGATTGGCTGTGCTTCTTGGATCTCAAAGATGCCTACACTCACATCCTGATCCATTCAAGGCACTGTCAGTACCTCCGATTTGTTGGTGTTGATGACATTTTCAGTACAGGGTACTCCCCTTTGGGCTAGCCTCGGCTCCTCGAGTATTCACAAAATGCCTGGCAGTCATGGCTGTTCACCTCGGGCTCCTGGGAGATTTCATCTTCCCCTGCCTGGATGACTGGCTCATATGAGCCAGCTCGCCAGGGGAGGTGCGCTGCGCAGCACAGCGCACCGCACCGTAGGACTGCTCCAGCGCTTGGGGTTTGTGGTGAACTTTCCGAAGTCTCACCCCCTGCCCACACAGTGCTTTGAGTTCATAGGCACCTTACTGGATTCCACTCAGGCGAGAGCCTTCCTGCTGCTGGATTGAGCACAGTGCCTCTCTGCCCTGGTGCAAGCTGTACAGGATGGCTCAACAGTGACGGCCAGGCAGCTGCTCTGCCTCTTGGGGCACACAGCATCCACCATCCATGTCACCCCCTTTTGCCTGCCTCCACATGCGTCAGACTCGGTGGATGCTCAGCACCCAATGGACATAAGTTTCGGACCATCTGGAGGACTGCATCCATGTCACGCTGGCCCTAGCGATATCTCTGGCCTGGTGGCAGGACCCCCTCAACCTCTGAGCCAGCTTGCCCTTCCAGGCTCCCACTATGCAATGCATCCTTACAGCGGATGCGTCCAAGTTGGCCTGGGGTGCCCACTGCGATCACCAGCAGTCACAAGGCCCATGGTTGCCAGAGGAGAGTGCCTCACAGATCAACCTGCTTGAGCTTGGAGCAGTCTATCACACCATGTGGGTCTTCCAGGATCATCTGGAAGGGCAGATGGTTCAGGTCCAGATGACCACCGGGTGACAATGTACTACATCAACAAGCAGGTGGGCATGGGCTTGTACCACCTCTGCTGAGAGGCAGTGCGCCTCTGGAACTTTGAAATGGGGAAGAACATCTCCCCCAAAATGGTATACTTGCCAGGCCAGGACAATGTACCAGCCAACTGCCTGAGCTGAGTTCTCCTGCCCCACGAGTGGAGACTGAACTCAGCCATACTAGGGGAGGTCTTCCGGTGTTGGGGGACCCCAAAGATTGACTTCTTTGCCAGTCTAGAGAACACGCAGCTGCCATGCTTCTGCTCTCAGAGGCCGGCCTGAGGACTGGAGGCAGTGGATGCCTTCCTCCTTCCCTTGTCCAGGGGCTTCCTGTATGTATTTTCACCCATGCCCCTGGTGCCATGGGCCCTCCTCAAGATCCAAGCAGAAGCTGCCTCGGTCACCTTCACTGCACCAGGTGGCCCGGGCAGCTCTGGTCCCCCCTGCTTCTGCAGCTCTCCCAGTGGGACCCATTGCCACTGGGGAGTGCCTCAGACCTGATGTCACAGGAGGATGGGATGCTGCTGCACCCCAATTACCAGTCCCTTTTCCTGACCACCTGGATGCTGAGAGGCTAGCTATAGCGCATCTCTGCTTCTCCAGGTCGGTTAAGATGTTCTGCTTGCCTCACTTAAGGACTCCATGCAGAGAATTTATGCCTTTAAGTGGTGCAGGTTTTTGCACTGGTGTGCAGAGGAAGGTCTTAACTCCTTCTCCAGTGTGATGCTGGACATCTTATACTACCTTCTGCATCTGTTGGGGGCTGGCCTCAAGTCCAACACAGAGTGCACCTCTGTGCCATTTCTGCTCACCACCATGCAGTGGATGGTCAGACCATGTCTGGTGGGCTGGTTTATGAGAGGCTGCCTCCTCTCCTGGCCCCTGATGCATCTGCCACTGGGGGCATGGGACCTCCAGTGTGGTTTTGGGGAAGCTCATGACTCCATCCTTTGAACCCCTGGCTACCTACCATCTCAAGTTCCTTTCTTGGAAGGTCCTTTTCCTGGTGGCGCTCACTTTGGCCAGGCATGTGAGCAAGCTGCAGGCATGGGTAGCACATGCACCCTACACCAGGTTCCAGAGGAACAGGGTTGTCCTTAGGACTCACCCTAAGTTCTTGCCAAAGGTTGTCTCTTCCTTCCACTTGAACCAAGAGGTGGTATTGCCTACCTTCTTTACTAGACCTCATTCTTCTAGGGCAGAAGCCTCCCTGCACACACTGGATTGCAAGTGTGCATTGTCCTTTTACATCCAAAGGATGCAGCTCCATTGCCGTTCAGTGCAGCTCTTTCTCTCTTTTGACCCGAGTCGACTTGGGATCGTGGTCTCCAAATGCACCCTCTCACGATGGGTGGCCGACTGCACTTCCTTCATCTGTTAACAAGTGGGGGTCTTTTTGGAGCATCATGTGATGGCTCTCAATGTGTGTGCCATGGCCTCCTCAGTGGCAAGCTTGTGCACAGTGCCATTACTGGACATCTGCTGGGTCGCCATCTGGTCCTCTGTACACACTTTCACTGCACACTACAGTTTGAGGAGACCTCCTGGAGGGTTAGTGTTTTCAGCCAGGCTGTACTCAGTCACCTCTTGGGGGAATAGTGCAACTCCTTCCCTCCAACTCCTGATGTCCAGGCTACCAGAGTAGGGATTGCATCTTCGATGCTGCTGCTGCAGTGTCAGAATTCCAGCCAATCAGCACCCCGTTGCCCTTTATAGTCTGCTTTTTGGTTCCCCGTGGCTTCTACAGGCTTTTTTGGTAGCCTATAGCTTGGGAGTCCCATATGTGAGGACTGACTTCCTGCTTGTTCCTGGAGAAAGTGTAGTTACTCACCTGTAACAGGTGTTCTCTGGGGACAGCAGGAATCTATCCTCAACCCTCCCTCCTCCCCTTACTGAGGTAAGAGGGCACCTTTGGTCGGGAAGGTGGCCACGCATGTACAGTGTAGCTCCCAAAAGCTTTCTTTGAAAGCTGGGGATTGGATTCACGCAGGCTCCATCTGCACTGACGTCACCCATATGTGAGGACTGATTCTTGCTCTTCCCAGAAAATACCTGTTACAGGTGAGTAACTATGCTTTCAGCTGCAGGAGGGACCCACAGACAGTGGGCTTGGATGCCCTGCTTCAAATATGGCCCCAGAAGGGGCTTCTGTATGTCTTCCCTCCATGGTCCTTGGTGAGCAACCTTCTGTGCAGGATTCGATCTCACCCAGACTTTGTGATACTGGTGGCTCCAGATTGGCCGTGCAGATCATGATACGCCAGGACCGTACTAAGCTAGAAATGTGCTCTGAGAGACTAACAAATCTGGTGACCCCCATCCACCCATCCATGTTCAGTAACTCACTCTTTTTGAGCTTCCTAGATGTGATGATATCAGCGCCCCGATGGAGGACCCTGCTCCCTTCTTACTTACAGCCTTGCCTGTGAGAGCAATGGCTGTCTGAGAGGCTATTGGGTGCAGTAGAGGATACTCTTCTCAAAGCACATAGGGCCTCTTCTTCCTTAGTTTATGCGAGGGTGTGGAGAGTTTTGAGGTGGTGTTCCTCTCAGGTTCTTGAGGCTGGGAAGCTAGACTTGGTTATGTATTATCTTATAGTCTAGCTTGATTCACGGTTTGGATTACGTCAAGGTTCAGATAGTGGCCTTAGGATGCTGCCAGGAGCATATTTCAAGGTATGTCTACTACAGCATACCCTGATGTTTTCTGCTTCCTTAATGATGTGAAGCAGATCCATCTGCCATTGTGTCCACTGATTCCTCAGTGGAGTTTTTCTCTGCTACTGAAGGCACTGAAGAGCTCTTCCTTTCCCGGCCTATGGGCATGCTTACACATTGCCGGGATGAAACAATACAATTAACATTTTAAACATGTTTGGGTTTTTTTCTTCTCTCTCTCTCCCCCCCCCCCCTCCTCCCAGTAACCAACTTCTACTCTGTCTAACCAGGATCATTGCCCCCAGCCATTAGGTCATCTTTTAAAGCGTTAACTCATTCATTGCCCTGGGGGTCAAGGAAGTAACTCCCCACAGGGCCAAAAAAGCCTTGCTGTTCTTTAGGTCCCCTTAAGTAATCAATTCGCTCCATCAACATAAGGCTGTAAAATGAGTGTGTCCACTCCCGGTATGAGGGGAAATCAACATCTCACCATTGCCTCAGAATACACTGCTTAATAGTAACACAAACATGTACCAACAACTGGGGGATCAACCCTTTAACTTTAAGTGACTTAATATCGTCCAACACACCCAGTCCTGGCATTAAATCTACAGACTGCACCAGACCACCCACATTTTAGTGAGCTACATTCTCCCAAAACCCTGCAGCTTCGGGCAAGCCCAAAATAAATATCCCATATGCTGAATTTCTCTGATATTACCTCTAAGCGGGGTAATGTATGCCACCAGATCACTTTGACTTGGAGTTCCCTTTCGTGGGACACCTTCATGAATTCCAGTATTTGGGCCTGCCTCTCCCTGCGTCCACCCCCTCCTCCCTCACAAGTTCCCTCATGAATCCTCTCCTATTTCTGCTACTTGGTCTACTTTCTCCTATCTGGAACACTCTTATTGCAGAGTTTGCCCCTCTGCCTTCCCTCTTGATCCTTGGTCAGCTCATCTTTCCAAGTTGGCTCTTGTCCTTTCCCCCAGTATCTTCCCTCTTCTCCACTCTAGTCTTAACTCTAGCTATGTCTTCCCCTTGGAAATATACTGTTGTGCAGCCCTTCCTCAAATAAAGCCTCCCTGGATCCTTCCTGTTTTGGCCAATTTCCATCTTCTAACTTGGCTTTTCCTTTCTATGCTTTTGAAACACATTGTCTTTTCTCAGTTACTGCTCGTTCTCAACAAGATTCATTCTGCACTCTATTAGGCCAGGTTTCATCCTGGCCACAGCACCAAGTCCCTGCTTTGTGCACTCTTTAATGAAATTGGGTCCTTGCTTGATCACGGTAATTCTGTTATCCTTATTCTTGATCTAAGAACATAAGATATGTCATACTGGGTCAGACCAAGGTCCAACAAGCCCAGTATCCTGTTTCCAACACGGCCAATCCAGGTCACAAGTACCTAGCAGTTTCCCCCAAAAGACACAGGTTCCACAATGCTTGTATTAGGTCAAGCAGTGATATCCCGGATCCCTTTTAATAATGGTTTATGGATCTTTCCTCCAGGAACTTGTCCAAACCTTTTTTTAAACCCAGCTACACTAACAGCTTTTACTACATCCTCCGGTAACAAATTCCAAAGTTTGATTACACGTTTATTGAAAAAATATTTTCTCTTAGTAGTCTTAAGTAGGTTACCCTGTAGCTTCATTGCATGACTCCTAGTCTTTCTATATTCTGAAGACGTAAACAATCGATATATGTTTACCCGTTCTACTCCATTCATTAATTTATAGACCTCTATCATATCTCCCCTCAGCCATCTCTTTTCCAGGTTGAAGAGCCCTAACCTTTTTTAGCCTCTCTTCATAGGGGTATCCTTCCATCCCCTTTTACCATTTTGGTGGCTCTTCTCTGTACCTTTTCTAATATGCTATATCCTTTTTAAGATAAGGCAACCAGAATGGCACACAATATTCAAGGTGCAGTAGCACCATGGAACAATACAGAGGCATTATAATATACTTTGTTTTATTTTCCATTCTTTTCCTTATGATACCTAGCATTCTATTTGCTCTCTTGGCCGCCGCTGCACACTGGGCAGAGGGTTTTAATATGTTATCCATGATAACGCCTAAATCTTTTTCCTGGGTGGTGGTTCCTAATGTAGAACCTTGTATCGTGTAAGCATAGTTTGGGTTGTTCTTATCTGGGTGCATAACTTTGCACTTGTCCACATTTAAATTTCATCTGCCATTTTTTAAATAGTTTTGTGTCATCAGCAGATTTGATAACCTCACTCATTGTTCCCATTTCCACCAGGAAAATCCAGAAAAACCAGGGTCCCACAATAATCCCTTCCCCTCTAGCAAGGCTCCTCCCCCAAGTGTGGGTAGCATCAGGGCAGAGATGCAACCCTGCAGGTTCAGCATAGCCTGTGTCAGGGCCTGCACATCTGCTCTGAGGCCTTTCAGATGACCCAGCATGAGGTCCTGGGCCCAAGCGACAGCAGCAAACTCCTGCTACATCTCATGCCTGAAGGCTTGAAGGTGCGGCAGGATGTCCGGCCCATTGGAGCCCAAAGTGTTCTCATGGTGGAGTATCTGGTGAGTGGCCACAGGAAGCCACTGCTGTGCCACAGCCCTGGGCAACTGTCAAGGCAGTGCTGCCAGTGACTGGCACCCCCATATCTAATCCCTAGCCCTCCCCTACCTCTTCCCCCTCCCTCCTCCTCCTCCATCTTACATGCCCTCTCTTCTACCTCTCATGCAGCCCATAGCCCCTTGGCTGCCTCAGCAAGGGCTACCAGTCCATTTCTGTCTGATGTGCCCTTGATGTGGTGGCCTCCTGCGCATCATACTCCTCCTCATGGTATGTACCAATGAGGCACCTAGTACTGTTGCTTGCACTGCCACTAGTCGCCATGTCCTGGTGGTCCTAAAAAGTGTTTCAGGGCCTGTGTGTCCTGGCGGATTCTATAATGCCTGTAAATGGAAGTGGTGCCATTAGTGCTACTCTGCCCTTTTTGCTTGGCATCTGGCCCTCCCATGCCCTGGTAATGTTTCACTATTGGGATAACTTTGCGCTACATTCAGTTGTGTGCAGCCACCTCTTGTCCTGCCTTTGGATCAGACTCCCATTCTGGCCTTACCACTTTGGTCACCCATGTGCCAGATGGCGACCTTACCTGCTAATTGTCTTTCCATGTTCCCATTTCCAGGTCATTTATGAATGTTAAAAAGCAGCGGTCCCAGCACAGATCCCTGGGATACTCCACTATTCACCTTTCTCCATTGGGAAAATTGGCCATTTAGCCCTACCCTCTGCTATCTATCTTTTAACCAGTTCCTGATCCACAAATAGTACATTGCCTCCTATCCCATGACTTTTTAGTTTTGCCAAAAGTCTCTGATGAGGGATCTTGTCCAGATATGCTATTTCAACCAACTCACCTTTTCTACCTGTTTATTCACACCTTTAAAAAAACCATAATCGATTAGTAAGACATGATCTTCCTTTTCTGAAGCCATGTTGGCTGTCTCCTATTAAGCCATGACTGTCTACATGTTCAGTAATTTTGTTCTTTATGATGGTTTCTACCATTTTTCCCGGTACTGATGTCAGGCTCACCGGTCTGTAGTTTCCCGGATCACCCCTGGAACCTTTTTAAAAATTGGCATTACATTGGCGATCCTCCAGTCTTCAGGTATTACAGATGATTTTAATGATAGTTCACAGATTACTAATAGCAGGTCTGCATTCTTGTATTTCAGTCCAGCACAACAATGATGCAAAACATACACCCAAAAGTACAAAAGAATGGTTAAAAAGGAACAAATGGACTGTGTTAACGTTTTGGAAAAGGTAGAAGGAATCCTGGAAGCATTCATGACCTGGAAAAAATCACAGTTGAAGAGTGGGAGAAACTACCAGCAGACATATGTACAAAACTTACAGATGGCTACGAGAAACATTTGGAGGCTGTCATCAAAGCTGAGGTTTGTGTAATCAAATATTAATGAAGTGTACCATTAATCCTGTACAGATCATATTTTGTTTTTTTTTCTCAGAAATTACTATGTCTATGTTGCACAGATATATAGATACATACATATCTATCTATATAGATATAGATATATATGTATGTATATAGATATAGATATGAGAGAGAGAGATTTCTTTTTGTATACCTTTGTACATACTATTAAAATATTATGACGACAGAGTTGGAATATTTCCAATTATTTCTCAAAATATTGTACACAGCATACCTAAAATGCAAGGGTGTCAATAATATTGACCCCAACTGTACTTATTCATTTGGTCTCCAGTTTGCTACTAGGAGGAAAACATTTAAATGAGAAGTCGGTAGCAGGCAGTGCAGGTAGCTGGCTGAAGTTAGTTTGTGGGCCTGAACACCATGACCACTAAGGAACCCCTTGAAATGCAGGATATTCCAAATTGGCAGCGGATCTCCTATGCTGAAATGCAACTGTGGAGGCACTCTGAAGAAACATATCTACAGGAGTACACTGTGACGCAGTGACATAAATATGGGCCCCACTAGATAGATAGGACTGTTAACATGATACGAGATTCATTTACCTGAGAAGAGCAAGAGGATTAAGTGGTGCATTCTTAGACAGATGCCCTCAGTACTTAAGTATCTGAGACTATAGTTGCCATATACTCACCTGGGTCAGTAAAAGTCTTAGCAGAAATTATATTTGAGCTGTTTTTCAACTGAGAGATGGGTGTACATAAGGGCAGAGGTGTATTACTGGTTCAAATACTTGCTATGTTTTCTGCATATGTACGTAACTAGTGTTGCTATGTTTGTTGTAAGGATTTTGTTCTTCGAGGGGGGGGGGGAGAGAGGGGGATCTCTCTGCAGAGGATGCCTGCTTGGAAAGGGGTTGTGATGCAGGCACACAAGAGTGGGGATTGAGGGAGGGGGTTAGAATTATAAAGTGACTGGGGATGCAGGTGAATGATTGGTGCTCAAGCTCTTCAGCACAGTGCTATGCTTGGTGGCTCATGAGGGTCAGTTTGTTGAATTTTAGAGGGTTGAATTTAACTAGTACTACTACTTATTTGTAAAGTACTACAAGACATATACGGTGCTATACAGAGACAGTCCCTGCTCATAAGAGCTTACAGTCTAGTCAAGACAGAAGACACAATAAGTGGGGACCAGGATATATCTAGGGGAATGGTAAAGAAACACATAGGAGGTGAACAGAAAACTAGGAGGATTAGGATCCAAAAGCAGACTCAGAAGTGAATTTTTAGCCTGGATTTGAACCGGGCCACAGATGGAGCCTGACGTATCAACTCAGGTAGTTTGTTCCAGGCATAAGGAGCAGCAAGGACACAGAATGGATTTGCCAGAAGAGACTTTTCAAATATGCCTAAAAATATTGGCATACACTAAACTCCTATGTTTAAGGAGTGGAGGAGTAGCCTAATAAGAGCACATGCAGGAAACTAGGGTTCATATCCCACTGGACTAAATATTTATAACTATTTTCCAGAACCGTGCTGATGAACTTTCATTACAAATGTATTAAGATAGTCTAACAACAATAATCAAGGTGATAACTTGACCATTAGTTCTACATATTCATATAGGCGAGAAGACAATAGTTATGTGATGCAGTTAACTTTTCAAACCGTAAAACCTTACCATGACAGATTTTATTAACACGTCATCATATATCTTCTGTTTTAGAAGGGCCATTTTAATGGCAGCTACTTGTGGTGACATACAATTTACACATGGGTAGAGAAATTATAACAGGGATATCAAAGAATATTGCTTTAATAATTCAAAGGGCAGAGAAAAGGCTCAACAATCCTTTCCTTATCCTGCTAGATCAGTCCAGATGAGTAGGTTATGCTACCTTGCCAGCAGGTGGAGGCAGACTTGAGCATCTTTCAATGATGTTATCAAAAGGTGGGCTTGGACCAGCAGTTGGCCCTGAATTCCCATAAGGTTCAGATAGTAGCCTTGCCATTCTACCAGGGATGTAGTCTAAGGGATGGCACCACTACTATCCTAGTTGCCTAGGATGCTGGCCTCCGAGGGCGCCTATTGCTGCCACCCCTCTCCAGTAGCAGTGAGTTGTCTTTCTCCCACCCTGGGTCATGACTGCTTAGGTACATCCCATTTGTTTGGCCTGATCTCCAGGAACAAGCAGGAATGTAGTCATCACATATGGGTATCGGCGGTACTGACGGAGCCCGCACGGGAACGCTCCCCAGCGTCCAATCAGAACGCTTTTGGGAGCATCCCACAGCACCTGCGTGCTGCCTTCCCGCCTTTCCCAACTGCCTCTCTCCAGTTCTTCTTTTTCCACGGAGCCAGCAGGTCGTGTTCCTTTCACCGCAGAAGAATTTTTTTTCTTTCTTTCTTTTTGTGGTCGCGTCTGCCTTCTTCGACGCTCTACCAGTACCACCGGTCTTTTCTTTCTTATTTCTGTAAAAAAAAAAAAATAAATATATATATATATATATATTAATTTTTTCTTTTCTTCAGGTGCACCCGCCTTTTTTGGGCCTTAGACCCAAAAACGTTTCCTTAACATGGAAAAACCTGCCTCAGGTTTTAAAAAGTGCACCTAGTGTGGCGGTAACATTTCCGTCACCGACACCCATGAATGGTGTTTAAAATGTTTTTGGTCCTGACCACTCCATCATGGATTGTGTGTCCTGTGCCATGATGTCTGAAAGAGGTCGGCAGAACCGAGCTGCCAAGCTCAGTACCCTGTTTCCCTCTGATGCGGCTTCGGTGGCATCGACGTCTTCCAGGGCTGCTTCTTCCTCCCGTGGATCTCAGGTAACAAAACATAAATCCAGCCGGTCCTCGAAGGGTAGATCTCCTTCTAAGAATTGAGATGCCTCTGGCGTTGCCCTCGAGGATTCTGCACCAGCAAAATTACCCCGGCGGGAGGCTTCGGCTTCCAAAGCATTATCGGGGTTCCAGGATGTTCTCGATGGCTCGGCCTCGATAGATCTCCTGGTGCCATGCTCTGGGGTACCGGTGGTCTCCACTGGTACCGATATCCAGGCATTGGCGGCGTCCATGGACCAGAGAATTCTGACTATGGAACGCAGTCTGGCAGCTTTCCTTGCGGCATCAACGCCCTTGGTACCGCGACAGACAACGCCACCAGTACTGGCACCGGCATCGGTATCGGTACCGATAGCATCGGCATCGGTGTCTGCTCTGCCGGTACCCTGTCCTCCGATGTCCTCCAGTACCGATTCTCCGGTACCGGTTATTCCCGGTACCGACCTTGGTCGGTACGGGTATCGGGCTCTACAGGAGCATCCGGACAGACGATACTTCGAGTCCTCAGAAGAATCTGAGGATTCTGAAAGTTCTGTTGATGCAGCGATGCTTCTTCCAGAGGAGTCGTCCTCCCCTAAACGCAGTATGTCTCCTCCAGAGGACATGTCCTTCCAAGACTTCATCAGGGAGGTGGCTCGGGGCCTGTCCATTACTGTGACCCCTGAAACAGAGCCAAGGGCCAAGGAGTTGGAAATTTTACAATATCCCAAAACTCCTAAGGAGATAGCTACCTTACCCATTCATGAGATTTTATATGATCTCATGTTGAGGATGTGGAAAACACCTCTTACCACCTCTCCTCATTCTCGTAGATTGGATACTATGTATCAAGTCCCTCCTTGTCCTGGGTTCCATAAGACTCAACTTCCTCACCACTCTATTGTGGTGGAGTCAGCTATGAGAAGGATCAGAAGTGCAAAAAGACATGCCTCTCTAATCCTCCAGGACGTGTAGAACCCTGGATGCTTTTGGATGTAGAGTCTTCCAAGCTTCCATGCTTGCTGCAAGAATCAGTTCCTATAGTCTCTACATGGGAATGTTCCTAAAGGAGGTCACAGATAATTTACAGACTAAGTCCTTTCATTTCTGAGGATAAGACAGGACTTTCTCACTTAGGTCAAACATGCCCAAGATGTTTCTAAATTCTCCAACCGTGCAGCCTTTGACTGCTTTGAGTGTATAAGCAGAACCTCGGCTATCGCCATAGGTGCATGTAGAATTGCTTGGCTTCAGGCATCTGATTTAGAGCTCTGGGTACAAGATAAATTGGGAAATATCCCTTGTACTGGTGAGAACCTGTTTGGTAAAGATTGGCAGGAAAAAGCCAATGAAATGGAAGCTGAAAATTCCACCTTGGATAGACTGTCCAAGTCCACTGCTGATCCTGTTAGAAAGAAGTTGTTCAAGAAAACATCTTTTTTCTAAAAATAAAAGATTTTATCCTGCTTATGGTCAGCAGGCATCTTCTGCAGGTCAGTTTTCAAGCAAACGTCAGCAACCACCCAAACAGAAGAAAGCAAAGGCTGCTAGCCCTCCACCGGCCCAGCAGCCTCAGCCTCTTCAGGGCCTTTGACTTTCAGCTAGAGAACTTAGCCTTTCTGGTTCTGGAAGGACCAGAAATGTCCACCATTCCAGGAAGGTTATGTCATTTTGCCCCCAGATGGGGGCAAATAACAGCAGAGCATTGGACACTCTCCATCATAAAGGAGGGGTACAAACTTCATTTTTCAAGCATGCCCCCTCACACAATAGTGAAGCAGTTCAATTCTCCGACCTCTCTCATCGACCTGTTAGGTCAGGAGGTTACCATCCTCCTTGCCCAAGGGGCAATAGAAGAAGTACGTTTTCATCAACAGGGCATAGGGTTCCATTCCCCTTATTTTCTTATTCCGAAGAAAACAGGGGGTTACAGGCCTATCTTAGATCTCAGAGAATTGAACAAATTCCTTGTCAAGGAGAAATTCAAGATGATTTCTCTCGGAGCTCTGCTACCCTACCTTCAGAGTCAGGATTGGCTTTTTTCTCTAGATCTCAAGGATGCATACACCCATGTCCTCATCCATCCAACCCACAGAAGGTTCCTTCGGTTACTTTTTCAAGGAAAGCACTACCAATACAGAGTACTTCCTTTTGGGCTGGCCTCAGCACCAAGGGTTTTCACGAAATGCATGGCTGTGGTAGCAGCATTTCTCCGCACTCTAGGAATGTTCGTCTTCCCTTACTTGGGCAACTGGCTCATTCGAGCTCCAACACAGTCAGAGGCCAAGACTTCTCTATCCTGCACAATGCGTATCCTGCGGTATTTAGGGCTGGTAATAAACATCCCAAAATCCAGTCTAACTCCCACTCAGTCTTTAGAGTTCATAGGAGCTTTCCTGGATACCACAAGGGCAAGGGCCTATCTTCCCCAGGCCCGCTGCCTTCGCTTGGTGCAGTTAGCTTCTCAAGCAGTACTAAAGCCTCATATAACTGCTCGAGAAATGTTGCAATTACTAAGCCACATGGCATCCACCGTGCATGTGGTTCCATATGCTCGCCTCCACATGAGGGCATCTCAGTGGACCTTATACACCCAATGGACCCAGGCATCAGGGTGCCTGTCAGACAAAATAGCAAACACAAGTAGCCTCATTTTGTCCCTCCAATGGTGGAAGTCCACTCAAAACCTGTTGCTGGGGTGCCCCTTTTCAACAACCCTTACCCCAAGCAATTCTCACAACAGATGCTTCTCCAAAGGGTTGGGGAGCTCATCTGCAAGACTTCTCCACCCAGGGCACCTGGTCTCCGCAAGAGAGTTGTCTACATATCAATCTCTTGGAACTCAGAGCAATTTTCCTGGCTCTGCGAGTGTTCCGCTCCCTGCTCAGCTACAAGACAGTCCTCATTCATATGGACAATCAAGTAGCCATGTTCTATGTGAACAAGCAGGGGGGAACGGGCTCTCTGTCGCTTTGTAATGAAGCTTTGCGACTAAGGGCCCTCGCCAGAGAGCATCAGATTCATCTGCTGGCAGTATATCTTCCAGGCATTCAAAACTCTTGGGCGGACAGACTCGGTCGAGTTCTGCTTCCACACGAGTGGTCTCTGCATGCAGACCAGGTGACCAGGATATTTCAACTTTGGGGAACCCCGGACATAGACCTCTTTGCAAGTCCGTGGAATGTCAAACTTCCCCGGTTCTGTTCCAGAATTCCGGCTCAGGGGGCTCAGGCCAAGGATGCTTTCCTCCTTTACTGGGGTCAAGACTTCCTGTATGCCTTTCCACCCATTCCCCTAATTCCCAAAACCCTGTTCAAGCTTCAGAGAGACAGAGGCCACATGATTCTCATAGCACCACATTGGCCATGGCAAGTGTGGTACCCTCTGCTTCTACATCTCTCTCAAGCTCCCTCCCTGGAGTTAGTGTCTGCTCCAGATCTCCTATCTCAGGAGGACGGAATGTTATGGCATCCCAATCCCCAGTCTCTGCATCTCAGGGCTTGGTTGCTGAAGGCCTAGATCTCCAAGATCTTAATCTTTCTCAACAACTGAAAGATGTTCTTTATGCTTCCAGAAAACCTTCCACTAGACGTTCTTATGCTTTCAAGTGGAAAAGGTTTACTATTTGGTGTTCGGAAAAGGGTCTTAACCCCCTTGCGATAACTCTGCAGTCTTTGCTGGAGTATCTCCTCCATTTATCTAATGCAGGCCTTAAGACAAATTCAGTAAGAGTCCATTTGAGTGCTATTGCAGCTTCTCTTAAACCTCTAAATGGACAGCCTATTTCCTCTCATAGCAAGATTTATGAGAATCCTCCTAACTAAGCCTCCCATTAGACTACCTCCGGTGGCATGGGACTTAAACCTGGTTCTTGGGCAGCTCATGAAGCCACCTTTTGAACCTTTAGCTACCACCTCCTTAAAATTCTTTCTTGGAAGGTTATCTTTCTCATTGCAATCACATCAGCACGCCGCATTAGTGAGTTGCAAGCGCTAGTAGCTAATCCACCTTATACAAGGTTCCATCATGACAAGGTAGTCCTTAGGACTCATCCACACTTTATGCCTAAGGTGGTCTCGTCTTTTCATCTAAACCAAGAGGTCTACCTACCTGTCTTTTTTCCAGGACCTCATGCATGAAATGCAGAAAGGAATCTTCATACCCTGGACTGTAAAAGAGCTCTAGCTTTTTACTTACAAAGAACACAGCAACATAGAAAGTCCTCTCAACTCTTTGTTGCTTTTGATCCTTCTCATTTGGGACTTCTAGTCTCCAAGAGAACACTATCTAACTGGATTGCTCAGTGTATTTCCTTCGCCTATCAGAGTAAGAACCTTTCTCTGGAGGGCCATGTCACAGCTCACAATGTGAGAGCCATGGCAGCCTCAATGGCTCATCTGCACTCTGTGTCTATTGACGACATCTGTTGAGCAGCCACTTGGGCCTCGGTTCTATCTATCTCTTTCCTTTCCTTTCCCTCGCTCGCTCTCTCTCTTTGTCTCAGTTCTAAACTCAACTGGAGAGAGGCAGTTGGGAAAGGCGGGAAGGCAGCACGCAGGCGCTGTGGGATGCTCCCAAAAGCATTCTGATTGGACGCTGGGGAGCGTTCCCACGTGGGCTCCGTCTGTACCAACGATACCCATATGTGAGGACTAAATTCCTGCTGTTCCCGGAGATCACCTGTTACAGGTGAGTAACTATGCTTTCTAGCAGGATGATAAGGAGAAATTTTGATCATACCTGATTATTTCCTTTCCTCGAATCTTGCTAGACCAGTTCAGGACCCACTGTGGAAGACTTTCCTTTAGGTTGGAAATCCCTGCTGTTTTTATATTGTATTATTGTTGCTGTGCTTGGTCAAGATTAAACTGTGGTTATAGAATCAAATACTTGTTCTAATTGTTTGTTCTGATGGTTGACTTTTATTTTTGCTTATAGTTGCTGAGTTCTATCTCTTTAGATTTTTAGTCTTGCTTATTGCTTGGAAAATGGCTTACTGGCTTCTCTTAGTGCTGCACTAGTGGTTGTACCTTCTGTTGACATCATTGAAAGATACTCAAGTTTGCTTCCACCTGCTAGCAAGGTAGCATAATCCACTCATCTGGACTGGTCTAGCAGGATTCAAGGAAAAGAAATGTTCAGGTATGATTAAAATTGCTCCATTTTACACTGATCTTAACAATAAAGTAATACAATAAAGAGTCAAATCAATAATGGCAGAAAAGCTAGAAAATGGGAAAAGACCCATCAGATTCAAGTTGTATTGCTTTATTTCCTTAGGTTAAGACCTCTGGAGAAAGTGGCATTGATGGAGTCTGGACTGGATCATAGATTTAAGAGTGTCACTTAAACATGGAGGATTTCCTTATTCGTAGTGAATAAGGAACTATCCAAGAACTAAAGATGACGTACCTAAGCCTTGGACAAAATTAAATTCCAGGGGTCCCAGATAAAAAAACAAACAAACAATTAAGGGCTAAGATTTTCATATACTGGACTAGCTGTTCCTAAATGTGGGTATTATTATTGCATACTTTGCACCACTGTATTTTCCTTGTACTGTATCACTAAATATTTATTGGAACAAAACTTCAGCCTCCCACTGTGATTGCTTGCTTGCTTTACAAAAAACCCAAAACATTCCAGTGCTGTACCTCAGCCCTGGATATAATCATTCCACCCCTCCCCCAATCGGGGGACTCTCACATACTGTATATTTTAAGAGAAATCTACTCTAGAAATCTGTTTCCCTGAAAGGTTCTCTGTGAAACTTGTGCTGTAACACAGACTCCAAATTACTATTGTAACTACCTTTGGACTTGGTTAAGTTCTTCGGGACTGGGGAGGAGGGGGTTACACTTAATAGTCAGAGTGAATATCTTCTGTTAAGCATAATCCCCCCCCCCCTTCCAGGTCCCAAAGAACTTTACCAAGGGTGGTTACAATAATGATTTGAAGTCTGTTATAGCACAAGTTTTAGAGGAGACCTTTCAAGGAAACCGATTTCTACAGTACTTACAATGGCACTTAATATCAACATGTTGGCTGTTCTTTCTAATCTACTACTACAGGCATCCATTTCTATTTCTTAGAGCACAGAGAAAGCATAGTCTAGTAAAAGCATTAAAACACTTTTTCTTGTTTATTGTTTACAGCAGACTTGATATACCTCCCCCCGTTACATCGGGGCGGTTTACAATATAAAAAACAATAAAGTCGGAAAAGGAAAAAGAACTACAATAATATAAAGGAAAGAGGCGGAAAGTAGAAATAGCAGAAAGACAGAAGATGAGAGAAGTCAAGAAGGTTCACAGAGGGGCCTCAAAGGCAGAGGAAAAGAAGTGGGTCTTTAGGAGGGAGTGAAATTTAGGGTAGAATTCTTCTAGTCGAAGGGCAAGGGGGAGGGAATTCCAGAGGGAGGGTCCCAGGTAGAAAAATGCTGATTTCCGAGTAGACTGTAAGTGAGCTTGAGAGGGGGCTGGGAGGTGCAGACGGTTTATATGAACGGACCGGAGGCTGCGTGAGGGGGTGTGAAAAACCAATAGATTGGACAGATATTGCGGCTTGCGAAGATAGAGAGCTCGGTGCACTAACGTGAGGATCTTGAAGGGGATTCGGAACCTGAGGGGCAACCAGTGGAGATGTTGTAATATTGGGGTAATGTGATCCCGAGGGGAGGCATGCAAAATCATGCGGGCAGCTGTATTTTGTATTAACTGTAAGCGCCGTTGTTGATACTGTGGGATACCAGTGTAGATGGAATTGCAGAAATCCAGTCGAGTTATGACCAAGGAGAGGAGGAGGGTAGTGAGAGCCTGAGAAGAGAGAAATGTCCTAATTGCACGAATTTGCCAGAGGCAGAAGAAGGAGCGCTGAGAGAGATGGGAAATGTGGTCGCTGAAAGATAGGTTATTGTCAAAGATAACACCAAGGTAACGAAGTTTCGAGACCAGGGAGATAGGGGCACCCGAAAAGGAGGGAGTGAGCGAAGGGACAGCGGAACCATGAGAGAACCAAATAGCTGCAGTTTTGGCTATATTGAGAACCAAGCAATTTGATGAGAGCCAAGATGAAACCACAGATAAGCATGTTTCCAGGGGGGTGATGTCAGGGTGAGAAGGAGATGTGTGGTACAAGAGGCCTATATATTCATACCTATAGTACACATCTTACAGATGTCTGTCTATCATTTGTGTGTATTTTATGCCCTTCATATCTCACTATATATATATTCTATATGATATATCTATATATATATCTATATGTATCTGTCAAGATATTTTACTATCGGTAGATATGTATTCTGCTTTATCTACCTGACTGTTGAGGCTCATATAGCTATATGATTCTGACAGATGGGCTTTACCCATACTTATGCTATCCAGCATGTTTTAGGGTCCTACACTCACAACCACTTTGGTGGTAGTTAACACCTACCATAACCTTAAGGTTAGGTACCCCTGAAGCTCTCCATGTTCCAATATCTCTCCCAGCTGACCTCAGTTAGGAGAGACATTGCGGTTCTTCAGCTAATCACAGGCTCTAATGCCTCTGGCGTTGTCCTTTCTTTTGGGATACAAGGGGTTCCCATACCCTTTCTCCCCACAAGGACTGGGCCTGTTTGTCCAAATCAGTTAGCCTTTCTCTTTTTGTTCCTAAGAGTGAGCCACTCTGCTGCCAAAAGAGTTCAGCTTTTATCATAAAGCCTTCCACTGAAGGCCCACCGTTTTTGTACTACCCCAGTTTTTCCTACTGGGGTTGCCTGTTACCTTTCAGGATTCTGACCTCCATTGCTTTTCCTACAGGTTTTCTACCTCCACTTACAGTGAGGTCCTTCTCGAGGTTCCTCTACTGGGTTCCCCAGTAGATTCCATGAACCTCCATACTTCTCTGAAGTCCTGTTAAGGGAGGTCCATATTGCAATATATTTTCTTTGCAATATCACTGATGACAATTATCATCCACACATGAACTCCTTGTCTACAATCCTATGCTAGGTTAACTGTTCCACAGCACCTTTTTCTCTTCAACTCCTACCCTCCATCCTCAGGATGCCTGGTGTTGTGGGGGATAGCATGTTCCAACCTATGACATGCTAGGACTCCAGGCATCTCAGCTTGGGAGTCCCCATATGTGAAGACTCATTTCTGCTTGTTCCTGGAGATAGCACAATTACTTACCTGTAACAGGTGTTCTCTGGGAACAGCAGGAATAAGTCTTCACAACCCACCCACCTCCCCAGGAGTTGTATCTCTATCTATCTTTCCTTTCCTCTCTCTCTCTCTTTGTCTCAGCTTTAAAACTTAACTGAGGAGAGGCAGTTGGGAAAGGCGGGAAGGCAGCACGCAGGCGTGGTGGGATGCTTCCAAAAGCTCTTTGATTGGACGCTGGGAAGCGTTCCCGCACAGACTCCGTCGGTACCGACGTACCCATATGTGAAGACTTATTCCTGCTGTTCCCAGAGATCACCTGTTACAGGTAAGTAACTGTGCTTTATCAGATATGAAGAGGAAATGACATCACCAGGCACGATGGCAGCTTGAACACGGAGCTCCGTGAACACGAGCATAGCCTGTGGCGATAAAACACTCTGGAGGGGAAGAAAAGCCCAGCTTTTAAGTGGAGAACCAGCGCTAAGGCTTGGAGCAGCACTGGGATGAAAAAAGGAGCAGCGGACCTCAAATCCTTTGCCTATAAATCCTCGGCAGGGAGCATTGCGGGGAAGACAAAAATGGTAGCGGCATGTGCAGGAGTGGAAGAAGAGGCGCACGCTGATAAGCAGGTGGAAACACCCCATGGCAGTGATCTGCAGGATTTGAGAGGTGAGCTGAAAGGCTGGTTCACCACCATTCGACAAGATTTGGCACATTTTAAATCAGAGGTGCAAATGTGGATGGAAGAGCTGAGAGTGGATGTCAGGGAAGTTGGGCAGCACCTGGAGGAAGTGGAAAGCAAATTGGAAGTGCAGGAAGGCACAGTGAGCGGTATCCGAGAAAATTGGTGCAATGGAGACAGAGCAAGAAGACCTGTGGTCCAAAGTGGAGGTCCTTCAAAATAGGTCCAGACGGGCAAACATCCGGATAAGAGGGGTGCCTGAAAGTGTTGATAAAGAGGACTGTGCAAGGTTGGTAGAGAACATCAGCACCCACATATTGAAAAAATCACGTATGGACGGAAAGGTTGTAAGCTGGAAAATTGATAGAGCGCATAGAGCTCTGGGGCCCAGGAGAGAGGGCCGGGTGCGAGATATAGTGGCATGCTTCCATGAATATGCGACAAAAAACGTGGTAATGGAAGCAGCAAGGAAGTTGTCTGAAATTTGTTGGGAGAATCAGCGCACTGAAATTTATGCAGATCTATCGACAATCACGATGAGGAAAAGAAGGGACCTTGCTATAATAACGAAACGCCTGAGAGAGGAACAAGTCAAATATAAGTGGACATTCCCGTTTGGGCTCCAGTTTAGTATCAAAGGGGTGACCTCACACGTGAGGATGGCGGAAGAAGCGGCTGGTGTACTGAGTAAAGTGGTGGAAAGTACATCGAATGCAGCGTTGGGGAGGCAACCGACGGAGGACAGCGGATGGAGGCGTGCACAGCAAGGAGATAAAAGATTGCGGAGGCAGAAGAGGAACAGGCTCCAACCAGAGGAGAGCGGCTGAAAAAAAGAAAAAGTGACTGCATGGGGTCAGTATTTGAAAGAGTGTAAGATGCTGGGCAGGGGACGGCGTGTCAGGCAATAATGTGTGTTTTGAATGAGTAAAGTTGCAGGTTTATTTGAAAGCTGATGTAAGGGGTGTGCCGGGGCTTGGTGAAGTCATGCCTTGGAATTTGATTAATGATGGTGGATTGGAGGGCAGAGGAGGGGAGGAGGGAGGGGGGTGGGGTGGGGTGGGGTGGGGTGGGGTGGGGGGAGGGGGATGGGGGAACAGATTTCTTGCCATATAATTCACAAGAGGATGAGAGATTTGTACTTGGGGGATAAATGGAGAGGATAAGAGTGCTGACTATGAATGTACGGGGTCTGAATACACCAACTAAAAGACAGAATGTTTAAGGAAATAAGTAGAATTAATGGAGGGATTATATTCCTGCAGGAGACACACTTGAGGAAAAGTGATGAATGGAGAGTGGCTCATAGAAAGTATCCGGGGCAGTGTTATGCTTCGAACCGGATTGATTTGAAGAAAGGGGGAGTAGGAATTTTGATAAACGAGAAGATCCCGTACTCTGTCTGTGGTATACAGCAGGATACAGGGGGGAGATATATTCTGCTTAAGATAAAAATACAGGAACAATGTACACATTAGTGAACATCTATGGCCCAAGCTCTACACAGGGCGTATTTTATGAGGGTCTAACCCCCGTGATAGAACAATTTGCAGAGGGGCAAGTAATTATGGGGGGAGATTTTAATTTGACAATCATCCCCCAGCTGGATAATTCTAAGGGCACTAGAGATGGCGATGACATAAATAGGAGAATGTTAAAGTTAATGTGTAAAATCTTGGGGGTGTTAGATACGTGGAGAGAGTTGAAAGGAAGGGAGAAAGATTTCACATTTTATTCACCGTTGCACAAATCATTTTCAAGACTGGATATGATTTGGGTATCCAAGGATATGATGGGGGTGGAAAGAAGTGTGATTGGGGAGAGAACGTGGACTGATCATGTTACCTGTATGGATTGACATTCATCTAGGTAATAGAGAGAGGAAGAGAATTGGATGGACATTGAATGAGTCATTATTAGAAAACTCAGAGGTAGTGGATAAAATAAATAAATCCATAAAGGTATACCTGGAGCTCAATGATAGGGAGGATTGTACAAT
Organism: Ichthyophis bannanicus; assembly: GCA_033557465.1. NCBI lineage: Eukaryota > Metazoa > Chordata > Amphibia > Gymnophiona > Ichthyophiidae > Ichthyophis > Ichthyophis bannanicus. Next base: position 62,755,694 of record CM066042.1, on the reverse strand, counting down.
TGGTACATTATGGGAGTGTCTAAAGGTGGTAGTGAGAGGAGATTTGATCTCGATAGGCTCTTATATGAAAAAACAGAAGGAAGGGCAAAAAGAAGCACTACGAAGGAGGATCCGGGAATTAGAGGACCTTCAAAAGCAAGGGCAGCTAACAGATAAGGGCATACAGGAATTAAGGATAGCGAAAAGAGAGCTAGGTGAATTGAAGTTGGGTGAGATCAAGTTTGCCCAGGACAAACTTAAACAACAGATGTTTGAATTGGGCAATAAGCCTACCCGACTATTGGTGTATAAACTAAAACATCAGAATAGGTCTTTTATCACAAAAATTCGGGATGCAAAAGGAAGAGAGGTAAGGAAGGTGGACCAAATCCAGGAAAGATTTGTGGAATTCTATAAGCAATTGTATACAGAGGAAAGTAGTAGCACACAGGAAGAAATAGATGCATACCTCCAAATAAATTTGCCTACACTTTCAAGGGAGGAATCGGACCAGATTTCTAAACCTATAAGAGCGGAAGAGGTGGGGGAGGTGATTAAATCATTACCAGCACATAAAGCACCTGGGATGGACAAGTTCACAAACAAATTCTACAAGACATTTAATGAGACATTGAGTGGCCCATTGGCAAGACTATATAATTCATTTAAGGAAGGAGGGAAACTTCCAGAAACAATGTGCATGGCGGGAATAACCGTCCTGCCAAAGGAGGGGAAAGATCCAAACCTATGTGGATCATACAGACCGATATCGTTACTGTGGACTGATTTTTAAAATTTTCACCAAAATATTAGCAAATAGAATACTAAGATATATGCCTAGGTTAGCACATGAAAATCAAGCAGGCTTTGTACGTGGATGCCAAACACCAGATAACATAAGGAGAGTATTGAACGCCATATGGGAGGGGAGAAGAGCAGATGGTATTACTAGCAATAGACGCTGAGAAAGCGTACGATAGGGTATCTTGGCCTTTTCTTTTTAAGGTGCTAGAGCGTATGGGGATAGATGGTAATTACCTACAGTGGGTAAAATCCCTCTACGAGCAGCCTATGGCTAAAATCCGCATTAATGGAGAATATACACCGGCATTTGAATTATTTTGAGGGACGCGTCAGGGATGCCCACTTTCACCGATTTTGTTTGTTCTTTCCATGGAGCTCCTGGCCCAGAGGGTAAGGGATTGCCCGGAGATATATGGGGTAAATAGGAATGGAATAGAAAGTAAAATCTCACTTTTTGCAGACGACTTGATTTTTATGATGACGAGGCCGGCAGAATTGGTGGAAGTGGTATTATAATATCTTAATGGAATTTGGGAAATGCTCGGGTTTCAAGATTAATGCCACCAAGTCGGAGATATTGAATATATCAGCAGAAGCAGGAACACAAAAGCTGATAAAGGATAGGTTCCCATTTAAATGGGTGAAACAGAGCATTAAGTATTTGGGAATAAATCTTGCTGCTAAAGATACGGACATGTTTAGATTTAACTTTATAAAAATGGAAAGAAAGATGAAGAGAGAAATGGAATTGTGGGAAAGTAAGAAATTGTCATGGATGGGACGAATGTCTGCGTTTAAAATGATGATTTTGGCACAATTGATATAGATTTTTAGGGCTTTGCCTATATGGGTATCTAAGAACTATATGGAGAAATTGCAGAGGACACTTATGAAATTTATAGGAGGTGGGAAACCTAACAGAGTGGCTTGGAGGAGTCTCACAAAGAGGAAGGAGAGAGGAGGGATGGCCATCCCGGATCTAACCAGATATTTGGAGGCAGCACAACTGAGTGCACTGGTGGACTGGGGAGTGGATGAAGTGAAAGTGGGTACAAGTGGAACAAGAGGAATGGATGCAAGGGAGGGTAGAGGAGTGGATGTGGCTGCCTAAAGCGGTGCAACCTAGGGGGTAGAAGTAGCAACCCTTATGTACAAAGGACTCTGGATCTGTGGATGAAATGGAAACAGATATAGGCTGGGGAGGAATCGGATATCTAGATTGATTCCTATTAGAGGAAACCCTGGATTTGCCCCTGCACTGGGGAGGAGTGGGTTTGAGGAATGGGAGGAGAAGGGGTTGGTAAGGATAGGACAGCTATTGGATGGATTGAAAATAAAAGATTTTGAAGTATTACAAAAACAATTTGGGCTGGAGGATAAGGATATATTTAAATATAATCAGATATGTCACTATCTGCGATATCAGATAGTTCCAGAGCTTAGAGGAGAGTTTACTGAAATTGAGATTTTTTTGGCAGGGCAAAGGAAGAGGGTGTTGGGGATAATGTATAATATGATGACCAAGGAAGATGGGAAAGTTAGCTTCCAAAAGAAATGGGAGTTCGATCTAGGGGAATGTTGGGCGGATGAAGAGTGGGGGAGAAGATTCCAAAATCGTTATAAAGGATTATTGGCTACCAATCTAATTGAAAATAATTATAAAATAATGTATAGGTGGCACCTGACACCGGAGAGATTACTTAGTATGTATAAACAGATAGAGGATTCATGTTTGAGGCAATGTGGGGAGAAAGGCAGCTATTTGCATATATGGTGGCATTGTGAAGAATTGTATAAAATATGGGAAATAGTGTTTTCTATATTGAGTGATATTCTGGAGAAAGAAGTAAAACCAAGCCCAGCGATAGTGATGCTGGGAAGGAAACCTGAAGTTTTAACAACTAATGAGAGCATTTTTTTAAACTTGGGGTGTGTATCCTTCAGTCTTGATAGCGAAGAAATGGAAACAATATATGGTACCTACTATAGGGGAATATAAGGCTTCACTGAGCCACAGTTATCTAATGAGCAGACTTACAGCTTTAAAGAATAACAGGCCACAAAGATTTCTAAGTGTATGGGGGAAATATCTGAAGTGGGATACATGTAAATAGAATTATGGATAAATAAGGTGGGAATCCGAGGGATGGGGGGAGGGGGGGGAGGGGGGGAGGGGGGGGAAGGGGGGATTGGGGGGGATGTTGGGGGGTAGTTTTGTATAATAGGGGGTGGAAAAATAAGGGAAAAAAGGCTTTTGTATGAACATGTATAAGTAAAACAATAAGTGGAATGACCTGTTGTTGGTAGCATCTGTGGGGAAGTGGATTGTTATATTACTGGCTGAGCAGTTTCAGGTCTTTGTATATGTTTATAAAATATAAATTTAAAAAAATTATCAGATTCTATGATAAAAATTTCTCCTTTGTGTTTTTTTAAGTGACATCATATTAGGTTTATAGCAAATAATTTATAAAATCAGCATATGAGAGAGAGAATGTTTTGAACAGTTTTCTGCATCAGATACATGACTATGTATCTTATTTAGTCTGCAGGCAACTTACTTTTTATTTGTAAGCAAAAGGTATAAAAGTAAAGAACATGGGACAGTGATGCATTTGCATGGTAATGGCATCAACTATGAAAACAATAACAGTTAATAATCCATTTGAATGATTTAAATTCACATGATCAAAACCCCATGTTTAAAAAGCATGAGAACAATAATATATTTATGCAGGACTTGACAAATTTTTGTTCAAATTTAGGAGCCAGTCCAAAATCTTAGGAGTCAGTGGCTGTGACCTCCTTGTGCTCCTTCCCCCTTTGTCTCCACTCACTACTGACATTCCTCCACATGCAAACTCATACCTGGCTGGATAGGGTGGAAGAGTTTGAAGGGAGATGATAACGTGTGTTGTCTTATAGTAGCAGGGACTTTGAGTTTTGCCTGTCTGTGCATGATATGTGGCACTTGGTATCTTTGTGTGGGTGAGGTGCAGGGCTCTGGTGTATGTGCACATGTGCTGTCATGTTCTGGGGAGCCTCTGTGTGTGATGTGCAGAGATGGGATGCCTATTTGTGTATGTGATGTGTGGTGCGAGTGTGTGGGTGTGGTGCCTGTATGTGTGCATGTTGTATGGAGATGGGGTGTGTGTGTGTAACCGTTTGTTGTGCAGAGATGGGGTGCGTGTGTGCATGCCCATCTGTTGTGCCAGAGGGTGGGCTGCCTGTGTCTGTGTTCGCATCTGTAGTGTGGAGTTAGTGTGGTGTGTGTGTGTGTTTGTTGAGGAGGGGCTGCACTTTTGACATACATACATTTTGCTCTTTTCTCCCTATATTCATCCCTTTAACCTCAAACACCTTGCGTTCTTCCCTCCCCCAACTCCTCCCCACTCTCTCCCCTTCTCCCGCTCCCCAGCACTCCCCCCACACCCTGCCCTTCACTACTCTAGCCTTCTTTTTTTTAAATGTACTGCCCCTTTAAATACTTGCTGCCTCAGTTCTCCTCCCCTCCTCCAAATCTAACTATCTCCAGGAACAAGCAGGAATGAATCTTCACATATGGGTATCGTCTGTACCGACGGAGCCTGCGCGGGAACGCTCCCCAGCGTCCAATCAGAACGCTTTTGGGAGCCTGCGTGCTGCCTTCCCGCCTTTCCCAACTGCTTCTCTCCAGTTTTACGTTTTCCGCGGAGCCGGCAGGACGTATTCCTGTCACCGCAGAAAATTCTTCTTCTTTTTATTTTTATTTTTTTGTGGTCGTGTCTGCCTTTCCCCGACGCTACCGGTACCGCCGGTACTTTTCTTTCTTTTTCCTGAAGAACTTTTTCTTTCCTTAAAAATTTTTTCCCTGTTTAGTGTCTGACGGTTTCTAGGCCACTAGGCCTCTACCCCTCCATTATGGAAAAGCCAGCCACTATCCTTAAGAAATGCTCAAAGTGTGGTGGTACAGATATTTTTTCTGACACTCATACTTGGTGTCTAAAATGTTTGGGTCCTGACCATTGCCCTCTGGAGTGTCTCTTCTGCTGGAGCTCAAACAGAAGAAGTCTTCAGAATCGAGCACAACTCGATACCCGGTCCACATCGCTCTCGATGTTACCAGCTAGACTATCATCTTCTTCATAGGATCAGGTAACCAAACAAAAGTCTGTAAAGACTAGCCAATCCTCGAGTGGTAGATCTCCTTCTCAGCATCGAGATGGCTTCGGCCTTGCCCTCGAGGGCATCTTGGCAATAAAGCCCCGGCGGGAGTCTTCGGGCTCCAAAGCATTAACGGGGCTCCGGGTTGTTCCCGGGGTTCTTACCTCGATGAACCTACCTGGGCCATGCTCGGTGGTTGTGGCCGCTTCGAGCGGTACCGACACCTCGGCATCTGCTATGGTGATGGACGAAACACTCCTCACTGATGAATGTAGTCTAGCACTCTCGGCTACTTCGGTACCACTAGAGTTGCTGCAGACCGTTCCTCTAGTATCGGTATTGACTCCGGTACCAGTACCGACATCGGCATCGGTGTCTGTACCGTCCATGCTTGCTTCAACAGAATCGCTTCCCTCGATGCCGAGCCTGGAATCGATCTCTAGCATGGAGGATTCGGTACCGACTCATCTCGGTACCGACTTCGGGCGGTACTTAAGACATCACTTTAAAGAAAATCCGATGCTTCATCCTTTTCAGTCTTCCAATCCCGATGACTGGGATGAATCCATCGGTACCAAGGCTGATTTTTCCACAAATCTAGCCTTTACCCCTCATTTTAGAGAGTCCTCCTCGGGGGAGGTTTCTTTTCAAGCTTTTCTGCTTGATATGGCAAAGTTACTTGCCATTTCTATACCTGGTAAAGAATCCCTACCAGGGAATTCAGAGACACTGCAATTCCCCTGGATTCCAAAGGAGGTCATCATGCTTCCTTTGTATCAGATCTTACAAGATCTACTGTTAAGAATGTGGGAAACTCCTTTAACGGTATCCCCACATTCCAAGACACTTGACACTATGTACAAGGTGCCACCACCTCCAGGTTTTCAAAAGACTCAACTTCCTCATCATTCTATTGTTGTAGAATCAGCAGTGAGGCGTATTAAGAGTGCAAAAAAGCACTCCTCTTATCCGCCAGGTCGTGAGTCTAGGACTTTAGATGCCTTTGGACGTCGATGCTTCCAGGCATCCATGCTTTCAGCAAGAATTATCTCATATATTTTCTATATGGGATTATCTCTTGAAGAGGTCACAAAGAACTTAAGGTTTTTGATCCCTTTTCTTCCAGAGCATAAAAGAGCAGACTATTCCTTATTAGTCAATCATGCTCAAAATATCTCTAGGTTCCTTAATTGTGCTTCCCTGGACTGTTTTGAGTCTATTAGTAGAACTTCTGCTATAGCCATAGGAGCACGACGCATAGCCTGGCTCCAAGTTTCTGACTTGGACAGATGGGTTCAGGAAAGGCTGGGAAATACTCCTTGTACTGGTGAAAATCTCTTCAACAAGGAGGCTTTATTTCAAGCTAATCAGTTGAGCGCTTTCAGAGGATTGTCCAAACTTTCCTCTATCCCAGCTAATAAAAAATCTCATAAAAAGCTTTATTCCCCCAGGGGGAAAAAGTTTTATCCATATTCTACCCATTCTGCAGATGTTTCCAAAGATGGGC